>OY730180.1:20524209-21868356 GCA_963422495.1 Polyommatus iphigenia
CCACGAGCGGCCACGAGCGTCCACGGGCGGCCGTAGATTTCTCAAGCGATACTATGTATTACAATAATGAAGATAAAGTTTAAAATCATATGACACTGAAACTGCTCGCCTCCCCTTTGCCATTCCGGTGTAGATCGGCCCTTATTCTTAATTTTTTAAATCGAATAATTTTCGCGAGGTAATTTATTACGATTGTCAATTGTAACCTGTTGCGCCACTGTTCATAGGACGTACATAAGTACTTACTACAGAATTCTTCCATTTTTGTTTCAACCCAACAGTTGTTATGGAAATGTAATATAACTTTTCAGGTTGACGACACCCTCAAGAACCAGATGAACAGTTTCCTGCAGAGCACCGCCAACCAGCAGGAGATCCAGGGACTCGATGCCAAAATACATGAAACTGTACGTACCTGCCACATGAACAGTATACACAACACAGTATTACACAGCGGACGTGGTCTACTACCACCAAATAAGTGCTCTAACTACTATTTATTAAACAATACTTATATAATTACTAGCGACCCGCCCCGACGTCGCACGGGTATAAAATATATCCTTCACGTGGTCTACTTCTTATCTGTGCCAAATAACATAAAAATTGCTCCAGTAGTTGGCGAGATAAGCCCTTTCAAAAAATTTCCCCCGTTTTTCCACATTTAGTCCTATTAGTCTTAGCGTGATAAAATATAGCCGCCCTATAACCTTCCTCAATAAACGGGCTTACACTGAAATAATTTTTCAAATCGGATCAGTAGTTCCTGAGATTAGCTCGTTCAAGTTAGCCCTTTCAAATAATTTTCCCCGTTTTTTCCACATTTTCCTCTTTTTCTTCGCTCCTATTAGTCTTAACGTGATAAAATATATAGCCTATAGCCTTCCTCGATAAATGGGCTATCTAACATTGAAAGAATCATCAAAATCCGTTGCGTAGTTTTAAATATTAAAGGGAACAAAGGGACATTAGGGAAAAAAAGCGACTTTGTTTTATAATATGTATAGATTACTTGATAGATGACTGCCACAACTCCGTTGCGCCAAAATTCGCTTATCGCGCGGGAACCTTACATTTTTCCGGGATAAAAAGTATCCTATGTCCTTCTCCAGCAGGCGTAGCATGGTCACCATAGAAACGGTTTGTTTCTACGGAAGAATAGACAAAGTGACAGTTAGCCAAGACAAAGACAATGGAAATCCGCCATTTTGTCGATAAAATCTGTCAGTATGTCGATTCTTTCCCATGTCTACTGTTGTTATGCTAGCCCTGCAGGACTCAAAGTATATTCATACCAAATTGAACTAAAGTCGGTTTAGCGGTTTGGGCGTAAAGAGGTAACAGACAGACAGACACACTTTCGCAATTATAATTTTAGTATAGATAACAATGGAGTCTGTATTTTCCCGTCTCATGCAAAAACTGCTGAATCAATTTTGATAACTTTTTACTGTTTGAATACTACTTTCTTTGCTAATATGCTACGCTGACAATAAGCTCAGAGTTTGTGTTCTAGAATAAAATGATTTCTCGCTTGACAAGTGTACAGTTTGAATAATAAGTTTGTATTCAATTTTTAATAAGTAATACCCTTTAATATAGGTTCACATGTTTTAGTCTGAATATAATAGCTAATCATATTTTGTCAAAAAGTTAATATGTCTTGACTCTTCCCAGATTAAGAGATAACGCGATATTTAATCCACGACTCGCTAAAGTGAGTCGTGGATAGTTTGGGTTAAAACCCAAACTATCCCCGCGTGACCTAAGTGACCTTGAGCCTCAACAAATTAGATACTACATTTTTTCATTATTATAATTATACATTTTTGATGTGACAACGTCTAATTACTCGATACTACGGAATTCATGCACAAAAAAGATTACGTCATTGCCCCGTTCTGAAAGCGAGAGAACGAGATAGAGGCATGATCGGCTCGAGCGATCGGCTCTGTTCGTAGTTGACACGTCCAACTACCGTCCGTGAACTGACTTTACAGACAACCATTTTTTTTATTATGAAATCTTATATCTTTAAACGAGCAATCTATATATATAAAACTCAAAGGTGACTGACTGACATGGTGATCTATCAACGCACAGCCCAAACCACTGGATGGATCGGGCTGAAATTTTGCATGCAGGCAGATGTTATGACGTAGGCATCCGCTAAGAAAGGATTTTGATAAATTCCAACCCCAAGGGGTTAAAATAGGGGATGAAAGTTTGTATATAAAAATACTTCTTAACGCGAGCGAAGCCGCGGGCAAAAGCTCGTTCTTGTATATAAATATATATGTATATATATAATTGGAATCTCGGAATCGGCTCCAACTATTTTCATGAAATTTAGTATATAGGGGGTTTCGGGGGCGATAAATCGATCTAGCTAGGAATCATTTTTAGAAAATGCCATTTTATTCGTGTTTTTTTTAATACGAGCGAAGCTCGGTCAAATAGCTAGTTAACCATAAAACTAGCAAGCGGATCACCTGATGATGGTAAGCAATAGTCGCCAATCGCCATCCGTTTCACAACAGTGTAGTTACACCGGTTGACGGTATGTGAAGAATGTAATAAAATTCACTTATCAGCACTATAACTTTATTCAGACTGGCAGAGCTTCCGCCTTACAAAATTGTTCAGTGATCACTGGGCCTGTTTACAGAAAGTCCCGCTATTTTATACAACTGAAAACCATAACCAACTGTCATTTTCAAATATTACAATAACATCCGGAATTACAAACAAATACAAATCAGCAGTATAAATTCAAATTAAGTATAAATATTATATGAATATTAAATTATCATGTATTTAAGAGTAATTATAACAAATAAATTATATTCTCAATGTTATAAATTATAATATGAGTACCGATATGGATGTGACGTAATTGGTAATTTAATCACTAGCGTTTACAAATAAGTAATAACTACAATAGCACAGAATACATATTAGTTTTAACAAACAATAGTAACAAGAATAATAAAAAGTTCTAAAGTAGTTTTTATTATTCGTAGAGTAACAAAAATATATTTTGTCTGTGACGTTTCCTTTTTCCAATACTTTAAGAAAGTAAATTAATATCTTTTAAAAAATATTGTCTTATTTTGACAAATTACAGTAACATAAATTCTATTTTTACTACTCAGTTATTTTATTTATGTTTCTAATAGGTAGTATAATATAGTGTTGTCGTCGGCAGGTGGACACTATCAACCAGCTGAAGACGAACCGCGAGTTCTTCCTCAGCTTCAGCAAGGACCCGCAGCAGTTCGTGCAGAAGTGGCTGCTCTCGCAGTCGCGCGACCTCAAGGTGAGGACGCGATAATCGCTGTTGTAGTAAAAATATAATGTTTTAAGAGGGAATACGCTCTCTTATTGAAGGTTTGCAGGTCGTATTGGTCCGGAAATACTGCTGGTGACAATTTATTCCAGAGTTTTACAATGCGCGGCACAAAGTTACGCGAAAAACTGTTGTAGCGTCTGGGAAAACGTGTACGTCTGAACGCGCCCTGAACCGATTTCGCTAATTCTTTTTTGATGTGTTTGTTAATATCAGAGTAAGGTTGTTACTGTTAAAAACTAGCAGGAAATTTTGTCAATTTAAAAATAAAATAATAATATGTTCTAATGACTTTACGCTACGAATGAGGGTGTTTAATATTATATTTGCCACTAGGTGCCACTATGTAACCTTAGGGTCTCTCGTGTCAAACTGCTGTCATATGTCACGATAATATTATGTCTATTTGACACGAAATGGCCCTAAGGCTATATAGCGGCACCTGGTGGCAAATAGACTATCAAACACCCTCTCATTCACCACAATGTGTATTTTATATTTAGTTTTTATTAACTACTTTAGGCTCGCTCGTTAGCTAACTTTAAAAAAATACAATAGCGTGTTGTGTCGTGTTCGCAGACTCTGGGCGGCGGCGTGACGGGGTCGGGCGGGGCGGAGGAGGAGCGGCGGTCGGCAATGTACGCGGGGGCGTGGGCGGACGAGGGCGCGGCGCGGTACCTGCACGCCCGCCTCGCCGCCAGACGCCGCGACCTCGACGCCGCGCTGCACGCCCCGCCCCACTCCCAGCCACATGCCCCGCCTCACGCCACGCCCCAGCCGCACCTCCAGCGACTCTAACACTAGACACTTACATACACTTATATACTTGCTTCTCTACTCGATAGTGTTTCATTCGTCGCCCCGAAGCCCTCCCGCTGTCTGTTACATATTATGACGAATAAAATGGTGAGTCTGTTTCGAATATTCCCTCCCATCGAGAAAACTTATTTGACCGAGGATTCACTTTTAGTGCAAGTCGGCGTCGGGTTGTATTCGATCGATACGATCCGATCCGAGCTTCAGCAGCTTAGGTTTCGGTCACCTTCGACCATAAAATCATATTCGGCTAAACCGTCGGCTTTCACCACGTAATTGTAGCCGAAGCCAAATATCCATGTCCTTGAAAAAAGTTTGATATCGAGCTGACTGTACAAAATAGTTAGTATCCCGTAAAATTACTTTTTTTAATTCAATTTATGTGACGTCAATACAATTTTTTAACGTCTAAATTCAAATATTTGATTTTGAGCGATTACTAGTTTTGACTTCGGACGAGGATCGTTATTACAAACGACGAATCGGCTTCGTCCCGAAATCAACCGCTTCTCAAAATTTTGAGGCTGGCCTTGACTTGACGTGCGCTGTAGAATCTGGTGCCACTTGGCATTTTTCTAATATAATATATATGGACGCTTTACACTACGTCAGTCTGGCCCCGTGCTAAGTCCCTGAAGAACTTGTGTTACAGGTACCAGACTTTCAGTTTCAGAATTCTTTTTTCAAGAGTTTTCAATGCCACTTGGCATTGAAAACTGAATTGCAATAATAATTATTGCGCTACCGTTACTCGAGGACGCACTCGTGTCTATCGCAGACGGCTTATCTAATGTATCTACCTAAACAATACACGCGAAGGCTTACTCTCATCAGAGATAACCGGGCAAAATTCTTCGTAATTAACTGTAAGCGGCCGTAATAAAGTAATCCAATGCTAATAGTCGGATGATAATTGATAACATAATATCATTTGTTCTCGTCAGGTGGAAACCGCATTGATTGTCAGTTCCTTGCGAGAATCGCCGGCTACGACAAATTGAAATTCAAAAATAATTATATTTATTGTGCAAGACAAAATAGGATCGTGATGATTGTTTAGGTGCGAAAATGTCGTCGATAGTGCTTAAATGTGAGGCAGTGGAAGACGGTGAGTACAAACCATATCGTTGTTGTCCACCGTATTATAACAATGATCGAGAACTACTCTGTAGAATTTAGATGAGGAGTGGAGCATGTATGCTCGCGAAAACTTATCTGTTGTAAGTATCTAAGTATGTAGTTTTTTTATAGTCAATTTAAATTATAGTTTTGTTTTTATTGAGTGATTTATTTCTTGTCTACGAGCTGTTTTAAACTTTTATTATGTAATAATATTTCTGTTTAATGTTTGTAGGCGGCGAGGGGCGGGGCGAGACGGCGCGGGCGTGCGCGGCGGAGCTGGCGGGCACGGCGCTACTGGTGACGCTGCTGTGTCTGCAGGCCACCGCCGAGCCCGCAGCGCGCGCGGCCGGCGCCGGCGCCACGGTCAGTGTGTAGGCGGCGAGGGGCGGGGCGGCGGGGGGCGGGGCGAGACGGCGCGGGCGTGCGCGGCGGAGCTGGCGGGCACGGCGCTACTGGTGACGCTGCTGTGTCTGCAGGCCGCCGCCGAGCCCGCAGCGCGCGCGGCCGGCGCCGGCGCCACGGTCAGTGTGTAGGCGGCGAGGGGCGGGGCGGCGGGGGGCGGGGCGAGACGGCGCGGGCGTGCGCGGCGGAGCTGGCGGGCACGGCGCTACTGGTGACGCTGCTGTGTCTGCAGGCCGCCGCCGAGCCCGCAGCGCGCGCGGCCGGCGCCGGCGCCACGGTCAGTTCGCCCTGATACTATACACAGTACACACTGTCCCTTAGTCCTTTGTTACAAAGTTGGGTAGTATGCATCTTAACCCATCAATCCCCAAGCGACAGCCGGCTGCCGCATAACAATCCAAATCTATATTGTGATTTGTGTCTGCGATACCCACGATGGAGGTGCTACATATTGCAAAACATTGTAGGTACATACATATATTACATATGCTGAAATGAGTTAAATCCATTTAAATCCTAACGTGAATAATATAAAATCCTACGATCTACCGTCTACGTCTACTGTCCGTCAGTCTGTCCGTCTGTCTGTCCGTCTGTCTGTCCGCGGTTTTGCTCAGAGACTATAGGACCTAAAAAGCTGTAATTCGACATGAATGCAGATATTAATGATGCCGACAAAAAATATTTTTTATGGTACCTCCCCTACACATCAATCGGGGATTATTTTTTTCGCGTCCACCCGACCGTGGGGGTGTCGTTGGATAGGTTTTTTAAAAATATTATTACCCCAGGAAAATTAAACATTTGACCTCGGAATAATTCGCATAGAGCTGAAATTTGGTATATGAGTATTCATTGATCATTTTCCGATTTAGGGATCTATTTGTGAAATATGAAGTTTTAAAGTGGAAAAAATCGTTAGAGTCCAGTGTCCCTCCTATTCCACCAGCTTAACGGTTGCTTCTGGAAATGTGAAAAAATTCACAGGAGTAGGTTAAAAGTAGCCCATGTCCTTTCTCAGGCTTTAGACTATCTGTGTACAAAATTTCATTACAATCCGTTCAGTAATTTTGGCGTGAAAGCGAGACAGACAGACAGAGATACTTTCGCATTTATAATATTAGTATAGATTTAAAAGGAAAACGGTTTAGAAAACTTCATAAGTTTTTGAGTAATAGTCGATCAACTAAAAAAAATGTATTCGGTGAAGTATAAAGGAACTTTTCGTTCAAATTCCTTTGAACGTAACTGAGATGATGTCGTTAGTAATGTAAAACACGTTATAAATGTACATCCATTGACCATACAAAAATTATCAAAAACTAGCGGTACTACGGAACCCTATATTGCGCGTGGCCCGACACGCACTTGGCCGGGTTTTTTTTTGTTTGCTTAGGTTAGATTCAATTAAAATTAAACTGCGACTAAATAATAGGTTACACATTACAGTGTTATTATTTTATAAATACCATTGCATACATACATACGTGTTGCCTTGTTCAAGTGTGAACTACCAATAGTCGCCATTTATGGCGCGCTAGCTCGCACCATACGTAGCTCATGGCATCATATTATATTATGTTTGTAAATAATAATAATTTGTGTGCAGTAGGTATTACATATTGGTATAGCTGTTGCCCGCGACTTCGTCCGCGTGGACTTTAGTTTAATAGTTGTTCCCGTACATCGATTGAATAGTTAACGCGCAAATCATAAAAGTATATTGTGTGGGACAATATACTTTTATGATATTATGATAGATGTTCCGCGCGGCTTCTCCCGCGCAATTTAGGAATGTCAGGGAAACCGTACATTTTTCCACAATAAAAGAAACCTATGTCCTCTTACGTGGTCTATTCTTCATGTGTGCCAAATTACATAAAAATTGCTACAGTAGTTTCTTAAGATCTCCGTTTTTTCCACATTTTCCTCTATTTCTTCGCTTCTATTTGTTGTAGTGTGATAAAATATAGCCTATAACCTTTCTCGATAAATGGGCTATCTAACACTGAAAGAATTTTTCTAATTGGACCAGCAGTTCCTGAGATTAGCTCGTTCAAATAATCCCTTTCAGATAATTTCCTCCCGTTTTTTCCACATTTTCCACTATTTCTTCACTCCTATTGGTCGTAGCGTAATAAAATATAGCCTATAGCCTTTTTCGATAAATGAACTATCTAACACTGAAAGAATTTTTTAAATCGGACCAGCAGTTCCTGAGATTAGCGCGTTTAAATAAGCCCTTTCAAATATATTTCCGTTCCGTTTTTTCCACATTTTCCTCTATTCTTCGCTTCTATTAGTCTTAGCGTGATAAAATATAGCCTAGAGCCTTCCTCGATAAATAGGCTATCTAACACTGAAATAATTTTTTAAATCGGATCAGTAGTTCCTGAGATTAGCGCGTTCAAACAAACAAACTCTTCCGCTTTATAATATTAGTATAGATATACAATTATTATCATGTAGCTCAATATTTATTTATCTTCTATTGCGACGTCTAATTTCTCTGAAAAATTATTCAGTTTCTCAGGTGAGCCGAACGAGTCATCTATTCAGGCTTTTAGTTCTTTACTGTCAAATGTCAATCCATTCCATTCCATCCATCGAATATAATCAGTAAACCAAACCAATGTTTGGTTCTATGGATATAATAGGATATGGTAGAAGCAGGTCGTCATAAGACTACTGGAAAAAAAAGTAGGTCTACGAAATAAAACACAGTTAAGACATCCTTCTGGTATTTAACTGCAGTGGCGAAGCCTCCATAGAACACGATTCCTACCGGCTTACCTTGGCCAATTTTAATATATACATTTTTTATTATTAATAATTATAGCTTACCCCGCTTCCTACAATTTCATAAAAATAATTCGCCATGTATTTAAAATCACGCAAACGCACACATACCCGTTTTTACGATCGCACTCAGAACGCGTACGTAGTACGTACTGCCGGGGAACTCGCTAAAAACATCGGGAATCCAAACATTTGAAATGTATGAAATTCACGCACACATACACATTACTACTACATGCAAACGACTCGTCGATATTGTCGAACAACAAGCCGATCCCACATAGCCTACCTAGTCTTTATTTGTCATGTGTTAAGGTTTAGTTTCGCATGTTTCGCTTTAAAAGATTTCGTCCAATCACAACAGAGCTAATTGCAACGGCCGACCGGCGCGTGCTGTGACCAGTGTTGCCACTTTAGCCAATTTTTAGCTAGATCTAGCCACATTTACAGAATAGTTAGCTACATTTTAAAAATATAATAGCTAAATTTTTTAGCCACACTTTAAAGCTACTTTCAACACTGTTACTTATTAAATAAGTTACCACTAGGTATTGGTTCAATCAATTTTAATTTGTTATGTAAAACGTACCTAGGCGCGAATGAACAACAGCTGTTTTGGTAAGTTTTTAAATTATGAGATGTGTAACCCTACATAATATTATGTCTATGGTCTAACCGTCTAAGTACCCACGGCGGACTGCCGTGAATGGGCCCTTTAATCCTGCCGTATTTTATTTCCTTTTCGCCGGGGAATACCCTGCATGTGAATCAAAATGTGAGTAGTGAGTTGGTAGTTAGTTGGTTCGGTGCATTACCACTTGCGTTGTGTGTATTTCGATTGTGTATTAAGTTGATACTTGTTGTGAATTACAACTTTTTTTGTTTAGCCACTTTTGGCAACTTTTAACATAGTAATTTATTTCGAAACTAGCCACTTTTTACCGTATGCTTAGCAACTTTTTCTTTGGGCAAGGTGGCAACACTGGTGCTGTCATTTCAATTCACAACAATTATATTACGCGTTCATTTGCACTCATTTTGTACTGTAATATGCAAAATTTTGTTTATTAAGTTAGTGGGCTAGCTTGATTGTAATATTATATAGTTTAAAAGAATCGAAAGTAGTGAAATTTTACTTGCCAAGTGTTGTGTTGTGTTTTTGTTTGTTACATCGTAAAGGTTGGTTTGTTTTACTTACTTTGTAATTTGTCGTGACACGGTTAGGTGAGAAATTGCAGCATTAGTACAAATTGACTGTTGTCTTACGGATTACCTATTAAATGACTTAAATTCGTTGTATTAAATAACGACGACAGACGACAAATAACAAAATTAAACATTTAGGTACGTATTTCTGCTGATATTTCTTTGCTACTAGCTTTTGCCCGCGATTTCGTCTGCGTGGACTTCAGACAGGTAGCCTATGTTCCTTTCCATGTTTGACATGGGATGCATGCAAAATTTCATCTAAATCCAGTTTTTGCATGATTGAGTAACAAACATCTACATTGGCAAGTCAGGATTCACTTATTTTTGGTGTGTGAGTGTGAGTGACGTGTGCTTAAAACGGCTTTTTTTAAAGCCACTTTTATCATACTCGACATGCACTGTTCATATAATACCAGTGATGTCATGTATGGTGAAGGTGGTGAATACTAACAACACTAACACTGCATGCAACGCACACAATGCAAGCAAAGCACCCTAGTAGTTATGGAAAAGGTAAACTAACACACTTAATACAGGTATGTAATTTATTGCACGTTTTTTTTACAAGAATTGAAATTTTGCTTATTCACGAGTTAGCCGTTTTTTGGTCCGGCTTTACCTTTATTTTTTTTCACCCCACGCCACTGTTTAACTGTCAGCGGTGCGAGTTCATATGAGCAAACATAATATCTGTATGTAGTTAGTGGTAACTGGTAAGTAATGAAGCATGTTGCGATGTGGCAGGTGTCCCTGCTGGTGCACAGCCTGGGCCACGTGTCGGGCGCGCAGCTCAACCCGGCGGTGACACTAGCGGCGGCGCTGCGGCGGCGGCAGGCGGCGGCGCGCGCGGCGCTCGAGGTGTGCGCGCAGCTGGCGGGCGCGGCGCTCGGCGCGGCGGCGCTGCTGCTGCTCCGCCCCTCCCTGCTGCCGCCCTGCTGCACCCTCCCCGCCCCGCAACTCACCGACGCCCGGGTAAATTCATACCTACACCCACAATTTTCTATATGAGAGAAAACGATTTTTCAATCTAGTTAGTAATTAAGCTAAAACGAACGGCGAAACTGATTTGGCTAATTTACTAGATAGTAAATTGATCCCTGATCCTTCAACAAATATTTGAAGATTCAAATATTTGTTGAAGGATCAGGGATATTTATAGGAGAAAAGCGAGACGAAGACGGGTTATCTAGTAATGAAAATTAAAAAAAAATATTTCAAAATTAAATTAAACATTACTAAAAGTCAACAAAATAAGCTACTATGTACTAACTAAACCTAGGTGAACTAAGCTCATCTTGTCGCTAACATTTTAAGCCTTGCATTCTCTTCTATTTTTTCTTTTATATTTTTACTTATGCATAAGGTATATAGTTATATACTAATATAATAAAAAATAATAATAAAAACATTTTTTTTAATACACAAGGGACAAAGCACATCCAAAGCTTATAAAAGACAAAAAAAAAATAATAAAAAGGAACTTAACACTACATATTATAACAATATTTACATACACAACAAACATATTCGATATACAAACGGTTACGGCTACGCAGTACGCAATGCCTTCACCGCACGTTTAAGAAGTAACGATCGTTGGTCTTTTCGAGCGTGTTTATATGTATGTAGTGTGTGGTGTATGTAGGCGGTGTGCGCGGAGGGCGTGTGTGCTGGCTGCCTCGTGCTGGCGAACCTCGCGGCGTGGGACGCGCGCCGCGCCGCACACCAGGACTCGTGGCCGCTGCGGCTCGGCGCCGCCGTCGCCGCGCTCGCCCTCGCCGCCGTCAGTACAAACACATAACACATTACACACACTTCCTTACTAATATTAGAGGTAAACATGCGAAAGTGTGTCTGTCTATTACCTTTCCACGCTTAAAAGCCCGCCGCCCGCAACCATCGCGGCACCGCACCATATGTACCTGAGCTGCGTCTGCGGAGCGAGGTCCCCGCGACGCCCCTGTACATATGCCGCCTGCACTGGTCCATGGAGGTCGAGGACGTCGTGAACTACATCCAGAAGAAGACGACACTGCGCCTAAGGGTCGAGCGTCTGCAGTCTCGCCACAAGGTTAACTTTAGCTCCTTTGTGGTGAGAGTACCGACGAATCTTCTGTCGACTTTCGAGGCGCCGGAGTTCTGGCCGATGGATGTAGTCTATCGGAGGTTCCGGGGGAGACTCCGGAACGAAGCGAGTCACGTCGCCGGCAAAACGTGACAGTGTTAGTTTTTTAAGTATATATAAAATATGTATGTTAGTTTTAAGGTATTTATTATATAATTATAATATGTATGTTAGATTTTAAGGTATTTGTTATATGGGCCTCTGATGCCCGAAATAAATGATTTGATTTGATTAAACTGATTACGACGGATATGCATTATGCAGGTAGTCAGGTACATTTGGACCCAGGACAGGACATAGAATAGCTTTTGTTGCTGAAAAATGTACGGTTTTAGTGGAGTTGCGGGCCTCACCTATTTTTTTTTTACACTGCACAGTGTGATAAAAACCTCGATTTTGTTTCACCGCGTTTTTCTTTCAAAATACTATAGATGATAGCTATATAAACATTAGAGTAAAACTCCGAGATCGATATTCTTTGTAGTTATTTTTTTAAAGAGTGTCAAAGTTGGCGTTTTTCCGGGTCAAAAATTTGCATAAAAATTAATTAAAAAAAACTAATCAAGTAACATTAATTTTGTTTAAGTATACCGATTGAACAAGCACTTAATACTTTATTTTTTCTCCAAATTTGGTTAACCTACTGTGATCAAGTTGGGAGATGTTTATTTATTTAATAATTTTAGTTTTTCATTTTTAATTTCGCGATTAGATCGAGTTAGAAAAAGTTTTAAGCATGAAACGATAGTGTGAGTACCTAATCCTTTATCAATGTTATTAAAAATCACACTCTAATAACCTCTGTGTCAGAAGTTATATCCAATTCAAATTTTTTTTTATAAAAATTCGGATTTTTTATACCCAGGGTTGTCACTAAAGTTGATATTTTATTTTCCCCGACTACATCAAAAGGTGATTACTGATTAGTAGGGCCCGGATTTATATGTAAATACCATAGACATAAGAACCTATATGGACACAAAATGACCACGAAAGACGCATGCCTTCAAAATTTTTAAACTAAAAAAAGCGGATTTTACTAGAGATGTCACTAAATAATAAAAAAATATCGAAATCGATACTTTTCCAAATAATAGTAAAGGCAAAGACCTATTAGGTCTTTGAATTCAAAAATTATGGACTAGAATGTCGGATTTTACTAGAGACGTCACTGAATAAAAAAATTTAATATCGATATCGATATTTTTTATTATTCAGTGACATCTCTAGTAAATCCGCCTTTTTTAGTTTACAAATTTTGAAGGCATGCGTCTTTCGTGATCATTTCGTGTCCATATAGGTTCTTATGTCTATGGTATTTACATATAAATCCGGGCCCTACTGATTAGATACTGTTTGAGCATATAAAATCATTAATTTACGTTATATTTTTTCACTTTTTAGATTTTTTATTATTAGACCTACCTAAACGTGATCTTGATATTTTTCGTATAGGATATCGATTGCGAATTTGCGTATCAACCGGATAAATCAAACAAGAGACCTTTAGTGACAACCCTAGGTACAAAAAATCTGAATTTTTATAAAAAAATAAATAAATTGGATATAATTTCTGACACAGAGGTTATTAGAGTGTGATTTTTAATAACATTGATAAAGGATTACTCACACTATCGTTTCATGCTTAAAACTTTTTCTAACTCGATCTAATCACGAAATTAAAAATGAAAAACTAAAATTATTAAATAAATAAATATCTCCCTACTTGATCACAGTAGGTTAACCAAATTTGGAGAAAAAGTAAAGTATTAAGTGCTTGTTCAATCGGTATAAACAAAATTAATGTGACTTGATTAGTTTTTTTTTTATTAATTTTTATGCAAATTTTTGACCCGGAAAAACGCCAACTTTGACACTCTTTAAAAAAATAACTACAAAGAATATCGATCTCGGAGTTTAATGTTTATATAGCTATCAATTATAGTATTTTGAAAGAAAAACGCGATGAAACAAAATCGAGGTTTTTATCCTACTGTGCGCTGAGGTCTAGTTGTAATTGTGTTACATGTTGTTATTACGTTCTTATTTTTTTATTTTTATAACGTCTTAATGCATACTACAATATGAGCACGTGCATTGTGCAGGGCGAGCTGACGGGCGCCAGCATGAACCCGGCGCGCAGCTTCGGTCCCGCGCTGCTCACCGGCAACTTCGCCAGCCACTGGGTACGGTGGTATTCAATATTTTGTTACGAGTTACGACCAATTTTTTACCCCCGAAAAAAGAGGAGTGTTATAAGCTTAACGCGTCTATCTGTATGTTTGTGTGCACGTGACATCGTACTTAACGAAACGGGTAGACCAATCTTGATTCAGTTTCTCTGTTTGAAAGATGTCTAGATTGAGAATGCAGTTTGAGCTCATCGTTATCGAGGGGCCCGGAGAACAAACTTTGAGTTTACCTATTAACTATTACATATATTTTGTCAGCAACTTTCAGTGCATAATTGCTTGCTGACACTAATTGATTTTTTTTTTCGTTATTTACCATTATTATAAAATTGAAACTGCATTCGATCCTCAATCCGTTTGATGTCTGTAATCCGTTGTATTTTAACGCGATGGTGTAACACAGGTGTACTGGGCGGGGCCTGTGCTGGGCTCGCTGGCGGCCACGGCACTGTACGGGGTGGTGTGGGCGGAACCCCCCGCGCGCCTGTCTCCTCCCGCCCCGCCCTCTACTGCCCGCCAGCGTCGCGACGAGGCGCGACCGCTGCACGAGTGAACACCATGTAAGAATAATAATTATTTTCATCCCTATTCCTTAATCGCCCAACTAGCGCCATCTGTCGAACGAATGGAACAACTCGTGACCTATAGGCTATAACCTCGCGAAGGCAATCGTTTTTTCCAGTTGTCGCTAGTGGTGTAGTGTATGTATCAGGGCTCGAAAAACGTTATATTTTTCGAAACGTTATCGCCTTAAATACCTAAAGAACGTTTCATTTCGGTTTCGTTCGGAACGGAACGCTATTCGGAACATTTTTTGAGAACGAAATGATTTTTTCGTTTTTGATCCTTAAAACGGTTTTAAACGGTTTTTCCCGTTTCCTCGATCAAGAGTTAAATATATAACATAAACTATTATTTTTCGGGCATTCGTTTGCGGTATCACGGCGAGGCAATAATCGGCCAAGTGCGAGTCGGACTCGCTCATGGAGGGTTCCGTACCGTTACAGAGCAAAATAAGGTCAATAATTGGGTTTTTTGTATGGGATTAATTTTATTAATTTTTTATTAGTTTTATTAATTAATAAAGAACTCATATAGTCAAGGATTCTATGAAAATTTCAAGAGCCTACCTATTATCGTTATTGATATCGAGCAAAAAAGGCCAAAAATTACGGTTGTATGTATGGGAGCCCCCCTTAAATATGCAATATATCTTGTTTTTTAGTAACTATTTGTTGTTATAGCGGCAACAGATATACACAATCAAATCAAGTCCAGCTATAATATTAGCGGTCGCACAGACGGACAGCCTTCGAAGTCTTAGTAATAGGGTCCCGATTTTACCCTTTGGGTACGGAACCCTAAAAATCAGGTACAGCATAGATTTAAATAAGTGATCGATTACGTTTTACCTTTTAATTTAAAATATACTACGTAATTGCGCTTTTAGGGATGGATTTTTTTACCCCCATTGTTTTTAATTTTTTTTACCCCTTTTCCTAAAAATGCAGATTTAACCATTCTGGCTTAACTAATTGTGTTTAATTAGGTAAAAAAAAATGTTTTTAATATTTGTATTTATGATTTTTTATTATATAACTACTGGCTTTCTCGACAAAATATGTTGTTTTGCCATATAAAGTGTTTCTACTTCATCACGAATAAACTTTATTAATATAAATAAAAAACTTATTTTTATAAAAAAGCTTAGGGAAATTTTAATCGAAATAGAGTGAAAAACATTTTGAAAAATATTTAAAATTAAAATAATATAAATATTTGAGGGGGACGCCCATACACAAAACACAATTTTTGGCCTATTTTTGCTCTGTACCTAATGGTACGGAACTCGGAACCCTTCGTGCGCGAGTTCTGCTTGCACTTTGCCAATTTTTTGTATACTTATTAATGAATGTACATTTTATAAAATGAAGGGTTGTATACATATATTTTTAATGTCACATTATAGAAAAAAAAAATGACCAAAAATAAAAGTTAAGGGAAAACTAAACAACCCTTACCACTAAGGGATATGAAAAATAGATAGTAGCCAATGCTCAGACCAGTAGGTCAAAGAATCGGCTGCTATCTATTTTAAACTGTAACGGCTTTACTGATTTTTACCTTTTGATTAATATGCATATTATATACAAAAATATATGTGCACATAGGTAAAAAATCAGTAAAGCCGTTAGGGTTCCCTAGAAGTTAGAACATTTTTTTTATTACTATCAAGCTAATTTTTGTGAGTAGCTTCATTTTGATAAGACGAACAACATTTTTATTTGCGATGATAATGGTAGGCTCTAACAGAGATAGAAAGGACTTCATACTTTAATTTGATGGTCCTAAGACCTAAATTATGAATTGTTCTATTTGTAGGACAATGTTACTCTTAAATTCACTTTCAATTTTTAACTTCCGTTTATTTTCTCAATTTTAAAAAGACACATACATGACGTGTATTTACTATTTACTAAGGACTAGTGACGCCCGTACATTTTTTCGGGATAAAAAGTATCCTAATATTATGTTCTTTCCCGAGCCTCAAAAGTATCTTCATACTCAGTAAACCAGTTGAGTTGTTTGGGTGTGAAGAGGTAAGAGATAGACAAAAACACCTTCGCATTTATAATATTATATTAGAAAACGTATTGACACGTTTTGCTACAATATTTGCATCCCAATTCTCTGCTTCAAATTTAAAAAAATCGTTTACATAACAAATTGTGAGTGGTTGACCAAAAAGGGACCTGAAGGATTGGAAACGGTTTTTTTTTTATTTTTTTAGTCCGTGGTCTTTTAGCTTTGTTTTGGTCTAACCAGAATATTTTTAGGTGCCGTAGTTTTTTTATGAATTTTTTTGTGAACCGCGCACGAGTCGTACAGATAGTTCAACTCAGTTGTGCGCGCCGCCCTATGTGTGGGTAAACCTTGTACATATACAGTGACTTTGTGTGCGTGACAAGAGGTACAGTCGGGTACAAATACAAATAGAGTTATTTACGGGTTATATACGGGTTTTAAAAAAAAGAGTTATTTCGTAATTTAATGTTTATTTATTGAACATTATTCAGAATCGCTACTTGAAAAATCAAATGATGAATTTTCGGATTCGCTGCTCTCACCAAGGTTAATTATGAATTCTGACTCCATGTCAAAATTTCTATAATATTCTTCTTCTTTCTTTTGTACATGTCGACAAGTATTACCCCACATCCCATCATCAATTTGACTTAAACGTTCATTTATGAGTTTCATTATTTCCGTCACATTTTGATCGACATTATGCGAAGCAATATAATTTTTTAAAATTCCCCACACATTTTCTATAGGGTTTAGTTCAGGATGATATGGTGGCAGTCGAAGAACTTTTATGCCATATGGCTGAAGTATGTCGTCAATCTTGTAACAGATATATTTTTCTTTATTTTTTTTAATCAAATCATACAGTTCGATTTTTTTCATATCTTGATTAAAAGCTATGTTTTTTTCTGTCAGCCATCTCACCATTTCTATTTTTTTGGAATTAGAATTTGGGGCTCTGTCATTTTGAACGTTATGGTATGAGGCATTGTCAAGCACAACCACAGAGTTAGGTGGAAGATTCGGTACTAGACGTTCTTTTAGCCACTTTTCATAGTTTTCTGCGTTCATGTTAGAGTGGTAATCACCAGAAACACTATTTGCTTTGTATGTCAATAGTGCGTTAGGTACGAAACCTTGTTCTGAACCAGCATGCACAATGATAATTCTTTGTCCTTTCGACAGGTTTCTCTTTAAAGGTGGTCCATCTTTGTTACCCCATCCTTTGTTTTGCACATGATTAGTTAAGATGTAGCTCTCATCTGTATATACGATACACCGATTTTCTTGACGGTATCTGAGTAAATTTTTTAGGTAGGAAAATCGTAGTTTTTGGATGTCATGCCGCTCTATAATAACACGTCTGTTATCCACAGTTTTTCGCCATTTGTATCCCAACTTTAACAAAGCTGTACGCAGAGTCGAAATACTTCCATCATAGTTAAGTTTATCTTGAAATATTCTTTTCAACTTTAGCAAGGTAGGTAACTCACGATGTTCTAAATGGTAATTTTGAATAGTGGAACGTATAACATCGACGTTAAAGTTGTCTAATTCTAACTTCTTTAAACGTTTTTTACGGTCTTTATGCGGAGATTTAAATTTAGAGTCAGATTCTTTTCCTTCAGCCAATATATTAGTAATTGTTCTCTCTGATACCCCCACTGCCATTGCTGTTCTTTTCCGTACGCTATTTAAATGTTCACTTAATTTCGATATTAAAATTGGACTTGCACTGCAAACTGGATCACTTACTAATTCCAATATATCTCTCGCATCTTTTTTCAGAAATTCGTATACCTTAGCAATGGTTCCTCGAGTCTAAAACAATAATACGTAAAAGTTAACAAGGACATATTTTTTAGTATATGGAATCATAATAAACATTAATTACATCCAAATTTAAAATAAAAAAATATTTACCTGACTCCTTAAACATTTTCTCCGTGTAGAACTAGACATTTTCGAAACGACTGTACCCGTAAGAAAAAGCGATAAGAACACGTGTTACTCGGACGACGACTGCCGCGTCACTGCCACACGAATGAAAGTTGTATATTTACAAGCCCACGCACATATAGGGCCGCGCGCACAACTGAGTTGAACTATCTGTAACTTGTTTCTACACAAAACTTCAAACACGATTTACTCAAAATCAAATTATTTAGGTACCTTCTTTAATATTTTTATTTTTTAATCCGTGGTCTTTTAGCTTTTTTTGGTCTAACCAGAATATTTTTAGGTGCCGTAGTTTTTTTATTTTTTTGTGAACCGCGCACGATTTGAAACACGAAACTTCAAACGCGTTTTACTCAAAATCAAATTATTTACCTTCAGGTCCCTTTTTGGTCAACCACTCACAATTACTTTTGTGTGTCTATTGATTTCTAGGGCTTTTTTATTTAAATAATTCACCCCCGAGACGGGGTTGCATTCATCCCCAGGGTAAAAGCGCAAGTAGGTAGTATGCCACTTTTATTTCTTAAGTTATCCCCTTATACTCACCAAAGAAAATCAATTGAGGTTCAACAAAATCGGTGGTGAAAACCTTTACTGACTGCCCTATGTCCCGCTGTTTGGATTTAACCGTTTTATTTCGGTTTTCAAAACGTTCTCAAATACGTTTTTGTTCCCAAAAACGTTATTGCAATGAACCGTTCCGAGCGAATCAAAACCGTTATTAAAAATAACGTTTTCGAGCCCTGGTATGTATAATGTACACTCGCATACGGTCTGTAGGTACTAGGTATATTTATAAGTTTTAGTTTCCCTTGCTATGAATTTTTTAGATAACTTCTATATCTATAATATTTTAGACTGAAAATATTGTTTTCACACGTATTTAACGCAGTGTTCCGCAAAATGTGTGCCGCGGCACACTGAAGTACCGTGGCCAGTAGTCGGTGTGCATCAAAAAATGTCGTCGTGTATACCTATTCCTAGTTTATAAGAACCAAAAAAGGGAACATTTTAAGACGATCGACGAAGGAATGGGACCTCAGAGCAGTCCCGTACGCGCTGATTAATTTGTGGTGTACCCCCAAAAATGTTTATTTTTCTTGAACAAAAAATTATAGTCTGTCAAGAAAGTCATGACAGGCGTGAAAATTTTTAAATGAAATAAATTTATTAATTCGAGATAAGATAAGATTTAAAATGTAATTACAATTAGCGTTCTCTGTGAAAATACAAAGAAAAAAATGCACCTTACGGCCTGACCACGGGACATTCGCCTATGCGAAATTTCGCGCGGTGCGAACGGCGAAGCGTCTTGCGACTGAAACAAACGTATAGCAATGTACGTATCAAGCCACGCGCAACGGCGACCGGCGACGCGACCGGCGAAATGTACCGAGCGGTTCGCATCGGCGTCTTGCGGCGCGGCGGGCGAGCAAAACAAAAGTATGAATCAGTACGGCGCGAGCCACGGGAACCGGCGGCAGTCGCGGCGAAAATTACAGTGATCAAACGAGTTTAGTCGTTTTTTGCCGCGAAAAATTAACACAGAGGCTTTTATTGCTGAAGTACTAGCTAGACCAGCTATTTGGAGCTAGCCAGCTATTTCATAAGAATTTATAATCGAAGGTTTCAATACTCATTCTGGTATATTAAAAAAAAATTCTGGATAATATATTCTGTATTTCTCGTATTTCTTGTGGAATTCTCCATCTATACCCCGATTCTTATTCAAATCATGTACTACACAATCTCTTCCAAATATTAGGTCTTGAAACAAAAAAATGATTACTGTCTAAACTCTAAGCAATATTGAGATAATTTCGATAAAGACATTTTGCTGTCGGACTTCCCTGTTCGCGGCGGCGAACGTGGCCTGCAAACGGCGCCGCGCGAATGGTCGCCGCGCCCACCGCGTCGCCGTTCACACCGCCGATCCCCGTGGCCAGGCCGTTATAAGCGTGATTACGTTTAGAAAATTTTCCCGCCTGTCATGACTTTCTTGACGGACTATACTCAAAGTTTTACGCGGCCCAGACGTGATAAAATGCAAACCTAAATATGCATATATTCATATAATAATAAAACACGTTGAACACTTTAAAAACGAGACGGCGTATAAATTGGTGTCAGTATAAAAATTTAAATAGCTTTAATTTGCATTTTATATATTCCTTTTAGTTGACCATGTTTAGAGCTCCGTAGATAACGTCTACAAAACTCATGAGCATCGCATTCTGTCAGAACGGTTTAATGTTAAATTATTATTATAATCATTTATTTATTGGATGTGTCATGTGATTTTTTATACTCAATTGAATTTACCACGTCGGCAAAATGCTCAAATCTGTACTTTGGTAACACGGAAAAATCCAATCCCAGTTCATGTGTAGGGGACACGTAACACGGAGTGGGGATACTTTTACCCCGTCTACCACCAGGGGTAAAATTGGTACATAATATTTTATCACACAACATTAAATAAGCATAATATTTTTATTAATTATCTTTAATCAATTTAATTGCTATGATTATTAGGTTAGAATATAACGTATGCTATGTTAAATAACTTACTTTAGATACAAACACTTTAAATTTCGTTACTAATCAATAAATGATACAAATAATAATTAATAAACATCAAATGTTACTACTACTATTAAAATTCATCACCTAGTGTAAAAACTACGGAACCCGTTTTGTGTATTTTGTCCGTTTTTTACATGAAGGAGATCATTATCTGTTAACAGATCGGTCTTCCGCACTCCGCAGTCCGCACATTTAATTTTTGAGGATATGTCAATATTATCGCGATGTGCAAGTACTGTGTGATCATGGTTTTGACTATTAATAATAAACACGTTGTCTGCAATTTCCATTTAATATATTATTCGTACATAACTCTCTTTACTGTGTCCGGTGGCGGCTTCTGAATCTACACGGCCTAACTCTACCGACTCTAACTTCAACAAATTCTACATATTATTATCAGTAAATGTATGGCTTCGCCGTTTCGCTACAGTCTAGTCGTGGAGGTGATGCGAATATTTGGATGGCTCTACATGAGATCTGATATCTTTTTCACTGGGCAAACCTTATGTGGTCGTCTTGGCTATATTTTATATGAAATGTATGTTAGTGAAAGTCTCATATAAACCATCCCCCCATTTTTGGGCGTTCGCTGCGTTGAGCGTGCGCCCGGCGCGGCTGCCCGTCGCGGGCGCCCGCGCCGTGCGCTCGCCATAGTAATCGTGCGACGGCTGAGTGCTGACCCGCCCAACGCAGCGCTGCTCTATGGAATGACATGAAACAAGCACGCCTCGCGCAACAAACGTCCTTAGGGGATGGGGGTGAAAGTTATTAGTTTATGAATTTTTTTGTTGGTTGTATACTAAACTTATATAACATACCAAATTTCAGCTTTCTAGCACTTCAGTAAGTATCCAAACATTTTGATGATCATCAGTGTGTCAGTGTATGAGTGTGTCGGTGACGAAATCGGTGTATTTTATAGATATCATTAAAAACTGAAGTACCTAACTAGTAGAGTTATTCAATTGAGACTTTGTAAGTTTAATGAGTCTATTATTGACATCATATTGTAAGAATAATATGAACTATCTGGTACATTGGAAACCAAACTCTACGAGGGTTCAAAAAACCATGAAATACTTGAAGAAAAGGTAGGTAGTGCTCTTGTGCTTTGCTTGGCTCGTCTTGGCAGAGGCACAACCGTGCCTCCAGATCGATATAGTGTAGCGCATAAATCGAATCTGTAATTTCACCACAAACTAGCTGCTGGGGCCAAGAGTTGCTGAAACACCGTAAGGCCGTCAGTCAGTGGCCAAAAGGAGTCTCGTTCACAAATGTACGACATTCACTAGCTAATAGCAATCTTATTATATTCCTACATATCTATACTTATAAAATTACATGTCCTGACTGACTGACTGACTGACTGATTCATCATCGCTGAGCAAAAACTGTTAAAGTTACAGCCACGAAATTTGGTGAGTAGGATTGTTTTAATAAGTAGACACCCACTAAGGAAGGAATTTTGAAAATTTTACCCCGAAGGGGGTGAAATAGGGGTTGAAAGTTTAAATGAAAGTCCGTCATTTGTTGAGTTAGTAACATGAAACTTTATTTTTGGGTTACTGATTAAAAATGAATGGATACGTATTTAAGCGTTTTTGGAAATTCTACCCCCAAGGGGGTGAAATTGGGGTTGAAAGTTTGAATGTAAGTCCGTCATTTCTTGAGTTAGAAACATGAAACTTTATTTTTATGCTACTGATTAAAAATGAATGGATACGTATTTAAGCGTTTCTGGTAATTCTACCCCCAAGGGGGGGAAATTGGGGTAGAAAGTTTCAATGAAAGTCCGTCATTTCTTGAGTTAGAAACATGAAACTTTATTTTTGTGGTACTGATTAAAAATGAATGGATACGTATTTAAGACCGGGCTGCCAAAATTATCAAAACACGTTGGCCCCGCCTACATACCCCGCTATCCTCCAATCGTGATATAATGATTCCATGAATCGTGCCCGCAGCCCGCATGAATTATACTTTGAGCCGCAGCTAGTAGTGAACAATATCGCGTAACAAGGGTTGCCGCATTATAGCACGAAAGTAAAGGTCGTAAGTCCCAAAACAGTTTTTTGATGATTACTTAAAAACTAAATACAATACTAATATTTCCTTTAGCTATGTTTTACAAAGTGTATGATTGTAGTAGTGCAAGTTATTTAATTATAGTAACTGAATAAGTGTAACAGATATTTGTTGAAAAGCTCAGAAATATTCATAATAAATATTAAAAATATACAATGATTAAATAAATCTCATTAGATTAAGTCAATCGTCTTCCGGGATCGTAATACTTATTAGAAAACACAGCAAAAAAAAAAAGTGTGTCAGCTCCGACGCGACGCACGACTGGAGTTTACTCCTTAAGTACGAGTATAGCAATATAAATACATCGACACTGATAGAAACAAACAAGCCCAATAACATATAGTATATAGGTATAGTCGCCTATACAGCATACCATATGTACGTCTTAATCATAAAGTTAATATACCTATCGGAATATAATATTATATAATAATATATTAAAAAAAACTAAAAAAAAAATTTATATCATAATATAATTATATAATAATACTGTTCGGATTCTAATAATTATACTGAAATAAAAGCAAGTAAGATTTCTCACAACCACAATATATTTTCAAGTGACACAATATAAATTTTCCGTTTGATAGCTACATCAACTTCTTTCTTAAACTATAATGTGCCAGGAATGTAAAACTACTTCTTAATAATATTTACACCTTAACACTCCCACTTCAATATTATAATAAAAGCCGTAGTAAACATAAAAACCTAGAGGCACAAAAACTTAATAATAAAACACACAAACTAAAGAAACAATTATTCAAGAAGTCAAAATCCTATCTCTATTATTAACATATTTAGATGTGGGTAAAGCTTTTGTAAGAAAATCAGCTAACTGAGAGAAGCTTTCTACAAATTCTATATTAATAATGTTATTCTCTACCTTTTCCCTGATGAAGTGGTATTTAACATCAATGTGCTTTGTTCGCCTGTGATACACTGGATTGCGAATAAGTTTAATTGCGCTCATTTTGTCTAAATACAACTTAACGGTCATCTGTGGTTCTTTAATATCTGCCAATAATTGTCTTAGCCATAGAATTTCTTTGGCAGCTTCACAGGCTGCCATATATTCCGATTCTGTCGTTGATAATGCAACCGTATTTTGTTTTCTACTTGCCCATGTGACAGGACCACCATTCATTAATAAAATATAGCCCGTATTAGATTTTCTCGTATCCAAATCAGAGGCAAAATCAGCATCAGAATAACCTATCAGTTCACTACTACAGTTATAAGAAATACATAAGTCCTTGCTTTTGATCAAATACCTAATTATTCTTTTTACAGCATTTATATGACAAGGCTTAGGATTATTTAAATATCTGCTGACTATATTTAAAGCAAATGCTATATCCGGTCTCGATACTGTTGCTAAGAACATTAAAGCTCCCACTGCTTCCCGATACGGAAACTTTGACACATCATTATCATCATCATCAACATTTTTAGTTAATGTGACATTATTTTCAGCAGGAGTACTGCAAGGGATCGCTCTTACCATGTTAAATTTTTTAATGATACTTTCTATATTGTGTTTTTGACTTACTTTTATGGCACTTTCAGTTCTAGTTATTTCCATGCCTATAAAAGAATTTAATTCCAATATTTTTATTTTAAAACTCTTTTGCAAATCAGCTAAAATATGCTGTAATATTTCTTCAGATTTCGAAAAAACTAATGCATCATCAACATACAAAACTAAAACAACCTTATAATTATTAAAAAACCCTACAAATATACAACTATCAGCCTGACACATTTTAAAACCATAACTGGTCAGAAAAGAAGAAAATTTCTTATTCCAGCACCGAGGGGATTGTTTCAATCCATATAAAGATTTATTTAACTTACATATGTACCCCGGTTCTGCACTTACGCCTTCCGGTACTTCCATATACACATCTTCGGTTAATTCTCCGTACAGAAATGCTGTTTTGACGTCAAACTGTTTTATATGGTATGGTACTTTTCACGAGCTGCAACAGATAACAATAACCTTATTGAATACCTTGTCGTAGGCGAAAAGGTTTCTTTGTAGTCGATGTCTTTTACTTGTGTAAAGCCTCTTGCGCATAAGCGAGTCTTGTATCTCTCGACAGTACCATCCGGGTTTTTCTTAATGGTAAATATCTATTTAGACGTAACAGTCTTTTCATTATTTCTTTTAACAAATTGCCACGTGTTGTTCTCCTCGTGTGATTTTAATTCTTCATTTATTGCCTCCTTCCATTTGTCGCAATCTGTCATTCTAAGAGCCTCTTGATATGTCGTTGATTCATTTAATTCACACACATTTATCTCATCTGCTACCTCCCTTCGTGATCTCAATATCATGTCATGCCTTACTCCGTTTATAGACTCATCAGACGAAGGTTCATATGTTTGGTCATTCGGATCTACGTAACTTTGAAAACTTTCGTTAGTACTATCGTATTCATTATTTTCATTACTAACTTGTGGAGTCTGCGGTATTGGTTCTGATGTCACTTGCACTTGTTTTTCCTCTTCAGAGGTTTCATCAAGGGGAATGTGGACGGTATGCTTTCTTATTAATGGAACGTTATTTTCATTAAAGTTCACATTTCGACTTATGGATATCTTTCCAGTTTCACCATCATACATTCGATAATTTTCATTATCATACCCAACAAGCATTTTTACACTCTTTTTTTCTAGTTTCCTTCTCTTTTCATCAGGTATATGAACAAAACCCTCGGACCCGAATACTCTGATGTGATCTAATGACGGCCTTCTGCCGTTCCACAATTCGAATGGAGATACATTAATTGTCTGGCTCGAAGAAGTACGATTTTGAAGGTAGACAGAACAGTTTACGGCTTCCGCCCATAAATTCAGCGGAATATCTCTGGAGTACAACATCGACCTCGCACTTTCCATAATAGTGCGCAGCTCTCGTTCCGCTCTCCCATTCTGCTCTGGGGTGTACGGAGCAGTGCGTTCATGGACGATACCTTCACTATCTGTGTACATTTTAAATTCATTGCTTACATACTCGCCCCCATTATCCGTGTGCAATATTCTCACTCCATGTCCAAATTTATTTTTAACAATCGCGTTGTATCTTCTAAAACAATCTAAAACATCACTCTTATTATTAATAAAGTGGACAGTTTTGTAACTCGTAGCGCCATCTTTAAAAAGTACAAAATACCTTGCACCACCACCAGACGGTTCAAATGGTCCGCAGACATCACTGTAAACGATATCGCCTGGCTCGTTATCACCTCTTTGCGACCTGCGAAAAGGCAAACGACTTTGCTTACCGTACTGACATGCTTCACATATGAATTCTTTATCATCAATTAATTTCCCAGGTAGTGCACCATATTAGTGCATATTTATAATCTCTTTAAAATTCAAATGGCCCAACCTTTCATGGCAAGTTTTTAAGCTTGCCTGGACTATATTACAATTGGCATTTCTAATGGTTCTTATATTCAATTCATACAAATTTTTGTCATTTATGTTCCCGGTCATAACAATTCTACTATCCTTTTTTATGAATGCGAAAGTGTCCTTCTTAATTATTGTATATCCTTTCCTTGTTGCCATGCCTTCTGAGAATAAATTTCTAGTTACTTCGGGTACATACAAAACGTCTTGTAATATACTCTCTTCCCATTGATCATTAACGTATCTTTTGAAAACAATACTTCCATGGCCGCTTACAACAAGCTCCTTTTGGTTTCCCAGCCTTACATTATTATTCTCGTTACTGTTTTCATAGTGAACATACTCATTAAAGAAATCTCGCCAGTATGTCATGTGTGCCGAAGCCCCGCTGTCTAATATCCAAATATCGCCTTTATCACCATTATTAATTATCTGTGGGTACTGTACTGTATTAAATGCCAATCTTTTCGAATCATCATTGTTTAAATTTTGGTAATAATTTTTCATTGGAGCTCTATAGTCTCTAGCGAAATGCCCACGTTTCTTACAGTTGTAACAGACAAACCTGTTGTATTCTCGTGACATGCCAGGACGTGATTTAAATTCATTTCCTTGATTCATTTTTTTATTTACCGAAATGAAAGCATTTGCACTCTCTTCCTGGTTAGTGAGACTTGCTTCCTCATCCAACAGTCTAGCTGTTAAGTTATTTATAGTTTGACACTTGGGATCTAGTGACATCCATACTTGCCTTACTGACCGATATTTAGACGGTAACGTGCTTAAAATCTTTGTAATCACAGCCATATCGCTTATTTCTTCGCTGTTGTCTTTTAATTCTTTGGCTAGACTTTCTACTTTCGAAATATGTTGCGCAATGCTATCTGATGGCTGCATTTTATACTGATAAAACCTTTCATGTGTTAGTAATTTGCATAGTTCAGATTTCTGTTCATATATTGACTCTAGTCTTTTCATTGCGCCGTCTCACAATTCTCGACAAGAGAGATTTGGTTGAGGTCGATCGATGATGTGATGATGAACATGGCCATGCCATCAGCCTGTGACCACACTTTAAACTGATCATCATCAATAGATGGCTGAGGCGCAGATATGTCGAGACCTTTTGCCTTTAATGCACCCTTAATTTGGAATTTCCATTGCCGAAAGTTTTTACCGTCAAATTTATCTACACGCATTTCCATTTCTGTAGTAAATATATAAATCTCGTAACACAAAGTTTCGTAGTAATTTTTCAAATTTTCTTTTATCAATCCAGCTGCTCTTTACTCTGCTTTATATTTATAATGTCTGGGCCTCCATAACCTGTTCGGATTCTAATAATTATACTGAAATAAAAGCAAGTAAGACTGGTTTTATTGCTTTTCAAAATATTCGCCGCGATGATCGACACACTTTTGCATACGCTGGAACCAATTTTCATAGCACTTTTTCCATTCTGATTGAGGTCATCTCCAAAACGTGCATTTTGAACGCATCAACAGCCTCTTCGCGGCTCGAAAAACGTTGACCACGTAATTTGTTCTTCGCGTATGGAAATAAAAAGAAATCGTTAGGTGCCAAATCAGGGCTGTACGGCGGATGACCAGTCAATTCGATCTTTTGACCCTCCAAAAACTGAGTTGTTTCAGCTGAGGTGTGACAGCTAGCATTGTCGTGATGTAATATGATTCTGCGTTGTCGGTTGTCCTTTCTTATTTCTTCAAAGACTTCTGGTAAACAAATGGTCGTATACCATTCAGAATTAACCGTTTTACGATTCTCTAATGGCACTGTAACCACATGTCCATTAATTCCAAAAAAACAGGCGACCATTTGCTTCAAAGTACTTTTTGCACGAGTAACTTTTGTTGGTTTCGGCTCATCTTGGAACACCCACACCGTTGACTGTTGTTTAGTTTCGGGGTCATATGCATAGATCCAAGATTCATCACCTGTGTAGATATTATAAACGGCTTTTGACGTACCACGGTTGTATTTTTTTATCATTTTTTTGCACCAATCGACACGAGCCCGTTTTTGATCGATTGTCAAGTTGTGCGGAATCCAACGCGAACATATTTTTTTTACAGCCAAATGTTCGTGTAATATCTTATGTATGCTCGTCATACTTATGCCTAAGGACGCCTCTATCTCGCGATATGTAACATGACGATCACGCATTATTAGTTCCCGCACAGCATCTATATTTTGTGGGACAACAGCTGTTTTTGGGCGACCTTCTTTATTTTCATCCGTGAGCATAGTCCGCCCACGATTAAACTCACTGTACCAGTGATAAACAGTGGTTTTTGATGGTGCTTCATCTCCAAAAGTTGCGGTGAGTTGAATAATATAAAAATAATTGTCAAGTTGTGCGGAATCCAACGCGAACATATTTTTTTTTACAGCCAAATGTTCGTGTAATATCTTATGTATGCTCGTCATACTTATGCCTAAGGACGCCTCTATCTCGCGATATGTAACATGACGATCACGCATTATTAGTTCCCGCACAGCATCTATATTTTGTGGGACAACAGCTGTTTTTGGGCGACGTTCTTTATTTTCATCCGTGAGCATAGTCCGCCCACGATTAAACTCACTGTACCAGTGATAAACAGTGGTTTTTGATGGTGCTTCATCTCCAAAAGTTGCGGTGAGTTGAATAAAGCACTGTTGTTGATTTAGCCCACGCCGAAAATCGTAGTAAATCATTGCACGAAAATGTTCACGCGTTAAATCCATGGCAAATGAAGACACGCAATTTTCAAAATGAGGCCACAATGGAAAAATAATTGACAGTCACATGAAACAAAATGTATTCTTCAACCAAAGAGTTCTATTTTCAAATGTTGTAATTACTTTTAAAATATTGTTCTTGTAAGTGGCCAGTTCCGGATACATAAATAGCAGCCCTCGTACCGGGCGCCTTATATATGAAAATCGATTCTTAAGGAGTAAACTCCAAAAATTTGACAGCTTGCTCTTAAGCGTTTCTGGTAATTCTACCCCCAAGGGGGTGAAATTGGGGTAGAAAGTTTCAATGAAAGTCCGTCATTTCTTGAGTTAGAAACATGAAAGTTTATTGACGTTTGCATTTGACGTTTGCTTAAATAGGGTCCCGTTTTACCCTTTGTTTAAGGAACCACGAAAAGGGGAAAACTATCGATCTTTGTTATTATACTATGTTAACGCGGACGAAGTCGCGGGCAACAGCTACTAGCATATATGATATACCTTTGTTTCGCTGCTAAGCAGGATCGACAGATACGTATTCGTCTTTTCGAATGTCAAGTTGAATAATTGGAGCTCTCATAATTTTCAATAATTATCTTTCGATAGAGTTGCGAATACGTAAATAGCTGTCAATTGTTCCTGCGCCGCCTGTTCGCCATATGATCCGGTCCTCATCCGAATTCCCCGAATGACGTTTCCCGACGTTTCCGCAATTAACGCGGCCGGCGGCGTTTGCTGCGCAGAAGCAGCTCTTAGTTCTCGCTAACCGGGGAGAAGACCGGCCCTAGCGACTGTCCTGATGTTTAATCTTAATTCATTGTAATACTGTAATTATTTTCAATGATTCTGGTAGTAATTATATGCACACCGAACAAAAAATTGCAAATTCTTAGTAAAACCAGTTTTATGTCGTATATGTATGTGTGTGTGGCCGCTGCTCGCCCGCCGTGATCATTATAATATTTAAATGTTTTAATCGTAAATTCATTTTGACATACTTTAAATTATAAGTAGCTGCGAGAAATCGATAACAATACCTCGTACTTTCGTATTGTTAAGACGATAAACACGAGAGTACCTCCTATAGCCCCCGCTAGGAGCCGTCGTACGGTCGTACCTCGTAACTTCCAATATTAATTAGGTATTCAACGTGCCTCACAAACGGCGTATTGTTGTGTAACCTATTTAATAATAATACATAATAATTTCCGTGTCGGCTGTGATTTGTGAGCGGCGTGAAGGCGACCTCGCTCCACCTGTCCTACTGACTACTATGTAGGTGTCGAGGGCCCGCCAGCCCATCGCTACCGCTCCCGAGCAGCCTCGATTCGGGTGGTTCGCGAGTGACATGCGGCATGCCCATTTCTTGGGACTCGCAACTTAATCAGAAAAATGTAGAAGTTTCCCTCCCATAAGCAAAGCGAAAACAGCTGAGCTTTAACGATGAGCGTGTCGAAACTGAATGAGGAATCCCCATGGAAGTAGTAGATCGCTCCCTGCCTGGTTGGGGCGGCCGACGTCCGCCATACCCGTTATAGCGGCCGGCACGGCACGCGGGCACACAAACGACGTCCCGGCTCGCCCGCGCCATTACCATTCGTACATAATTATATTATTGGAATGCGCCACTCGCTGCTCATTTGCATCCGTCACCTTGTTAATACACCTACCACTCCTAATCCAATATAATATCTATACTATTTCCTACGATTCCTCCAGTTTCGTTATATTTGTATCCGGGCCCTCTGTTATCGGCGGCGAGCTAGTGTGCGCGCTTATCTCGAGTCTTGGGTTCTTGGCCGCTGACCTTTGAAGTATAAATAAATCGTTACATATTTACAGGATAACTATTTGTTTTTAAATTCTAGCGCTTAAAATTTGTACTGGTCTCGTGTTGGAGTCGGGGGTTATCGCAGATAATACGGCAGCGGGCACCGCGCTATCGCAGAGTTAATAAGGACATGATTAGAAATTAACGCCGAGCTTCTAGAACTGTCCGGCAAATGAATTATCGAGACATGTCGTCAGGCGTATTCTGTGCATGCCGCCAAGTCTCGCCTCTACGAAAGGTTCAATAGGTCCGTAGTTTATTACTCCCACTCCCCCGTCTACCTCGTTTATCCCGGACACTTCTACCTATAGGTACCTCGTCTGAATCTTGTACTCGGTAGTCGGTACCATCATATGCGGCACTCGCTGTGACAAGATAACCGACTAGTCACTAGCGTGAAGCGTCCACGACCTCCGCATGTCGCGGGCCGGTCGCCGTCTCCACGTGGGCCCGTCTCCTCGATCGCTTATCCGCCATTCAACATCGCCGCCATGTAACTACTCGGCAAACACGTCGGTGTCGTGTGTCGCTACATCATCATCATCGCCCAAACCTGTTCCGGGCGGCGGGCGGCGCGCGAGGTCGCGGCTGCTTGCAGCGTCATCGGGTGCCGGACTCGGTTACATAACTCTACCTATCATTTGGGCTGCGATTATTCGGAGTCACTCTGCCCCGGAGTTTGTGCTAAAATGGGCCTTATGTCGTCGGCGTAAGGTCCCGGTCGGGAGTGAAGTAGCTCGGCGATAACCCCGCGCCCGAACTTCATTTGTTTTGCGGATTCGAGCCGATGACGTCACCGCGACCGCGATAGTAATATATTATTGGTGTACGGTAACTTAAATGGCGGCTAACGGCTTAGATAAATAATTAATCAATGAGCCTCTCGCCTTGTAGACTTGATGCTCGATTTACATTCATCGATATTACAACGAGGGAAAACATTATCTAATAAACAAAATTCTCGTGTCACGACTTACGGAGTGCGTGGTTGAACTCCTCTGAAATGGCTCGACCAATTTTCGTGAATCCAGAATCTTAGCGAGCATATCGGCTAGGGTTGAGAATCGGACAACATCTACTTTTTATATTGATAAGTGCATTTGTTGAATAAATAATAGTACATTATTACAACTCGAGACTGACGGCGACCATTGTTTACATGCTACGGATAACGGAATAGCGATGGACGTTGCCATGGTGACATACTTATTTAGTCACTGCAATAAAATAATATGGGCTAAATACTTTATATGGCAAAACAACGTTTGCTGGGGACAGCTAGTAATATATAAAATTCTCGTGTCACGGGGTGCGTGGTTGTCCTCTGAAACGGCTCGACCGATTTTCGTGAATCTTAGCGATCATATCTTCTAGGGTTGAGAATCGGACAACATCTACTTTTTATATTGATAAGTGCATTAATTGTTGAATAAATAATAGTAAATTATTACAAGTCGAGACTGACGGCGACCATTATTTATATATGATGGGATAGCGATGGACGTTGCCATGGTGACATACTTATTTAGTTACTTCAATAAAATAATATGGGTGAAAATCGAAATAATTATACTTTATACGGCAAAATAACGTTTGCCGGGACAGCTAGTATTATTATAAAAGTATTTTTATTTTTAACAAGGATCAATGTATCAAAATTTGGCAGGAAGGTTTAATTGCACCCTGGATAATGCATAAAATTAGAACGTATATTGATATCGTTGGACGTTGGTATAATGTACTTGTATTAAAAACCCGCTTGAATTTGTGCCCCTGCTCCTGTATAAAAAAAATCTTAAATGCTCGAAAAAAATTTAAAGGCTACAAAGCTCACTTTTGACGAATTAATAGCTGGTAGCTGTCCTGAAATAAATGGGTACATACCTCCCCACTTGTTGGAAAAAAATTTAATAAGTAAGGGCGCATTTTCATTAGTCGTTAGCTCGTACGGTATACCGTATACAGCATGAGGGGAGTCTATGACAACTAATTGACAACTAATGGCGCATTGTCATTGGTCGTGGCATGCGTTTCAGAAATCTCCCGCACCCCGCATGCGGGCCCTATCGACCAGTGAAAATGCGCCATAATAGCAGCAAGGAAATAATAAGTCCATTACTTTAGAATTATTGCCTTATGAAATAAAGAATAATGACACTGTAAATATAAACTTGGAGTAAAGTTGGAGCTTCAACAGCGATACATAGTAGCTACTAAGTAACTAGTGATGTAAAGAAAGCTCGAGCTCGCTTACATCAATATTCATACCAGTCTCAACTCTCAACTAGCAGTCGGGCACGTAATAATGCGATACGTAACTAAAACCGTGCCACCATAAAGGGTATATTGTGCTTATTGTCGTTATACAGAAGTAGGTGCTCCGCGCCGTTAGCGCTATAAGTTACAGCTTTATTAGTAATTATTAGTTTACCACGCGAGTTATTACTTCCCCAAATTGATTGGGCGGATGTGACAACGAAGGTGTGTCCGCGGGCTCCTGTCGAGTGTCGCCGTAACACAATTACTCCCGGTACTGCTGTTTAGTGCCCACTAATCCATTAGCAGTCGTAACCCGAGGGCGTTTATTGACATACTTCGTCCTTCTATCACTTCCGTAGCTGGCAGTAAGCTAATGAGTCTAGACTTTATATAGATAAACCGGTCGAACCATACTAAAGTAAAGCTAATATTAGTTCTTAGCTTTTGTCTCTTCCCAACCTATCTAAGCCCGTGACATTCCCTGCCTTCTTCTTCTTCTTCTTTTGGCGTAGGCCTCCCCATTTAGGAGTTGCCAGCGTCAGAGTTGAGGCGAAAAATATGTACTGCCTAACTAGATGCTTCGACAAAAGAAAAGACACTCTTATACACTCTTATATCTCTTCGGCCATTGAAAGATTAGATGTATTATAGATTTTAGAAGGCTTAAATCTAATTTACTGCTACAGGGCTAAAACCCGCGAAATCCTGACTCAAGGCTGGAGGTCCGGCCGACACGAACGTGACAAAATGAGCCCAGTTACTCTAGCTCGGCGTGTAATTTCTTAGCGATCGCTCGTAAGTACTATCGGAACCGTACGCGGAAGGTCGGCGTACGCCAGTGTAATTAAAATGTTTCGGTCCCCCTGGGCGGCGACCTCGCGGCGGTCCTCTGGTGTGGACGGTGTGATGTCGCAAGTCGCAACGCCCGCGCCGGGCGGCGGCGGCCGGACCGGACCCGCGGCCCGTCCACCGACCCGACAGACCGGTCATTATGGGATTACACCGGTTTACCGTTACTACATAAGTTACCTAAGCTCGGATACCGTTGAGGGAAAATAATTATTGTAATCGTCACGCTCTCGCGAGGGAACCCCGGGAACCCCGCACGAAGCGACTATTCGTCGTTCGAAGCTCCTAGGCCCTGGCCTACTTTTATCTCTAAGTCTGCTATCAAATACACAAGTAAATAATAATAATCAATGCGAGTTGCGACTGTATCTATAGTCCACATCGTCACTCATCATCCTGCTACGCAAATATTGAACCAGCCACTGCGACAAACAGTCGGCGAAGCTACCGAGATAATACGAATCAGTCCTACCATGTACTTCTTCGCCCCGGTAAATATTTACACGCTCGAACCTTCGGCCATTTTCGGCCGAGCCGGGTCACGGGACCGCCGCGCCGCGCGACATCACGGCGTCACCTGATCGTCTGCGACTGCGATAAGAGTAGTGTTTTCGCGGGTTCTGGATCACGATTCTGGGTCCACCCCTTCCCCCCGCTCGCGGCTCGCAAACTTTCTCGATCACTTTTTGTCGGTTCGAGCGGTGACATCGCCTAAAAAAAAAAGAGTTTGGTGTCAAAATAGGGGTTTTGGACCATGCCCGATCGATATATGCGATCCGTTTCTGCGTATTTGCACTAGTTTTAAAGTTAGCTTTTGTGTTTAACCCTCATTATCTACTATCGCCACGCTCCATTGTTCCTTCATAATTACAATCGCTACTTATTGCATTGTTATGCTCGCCTCAGTGTCCTATTTTTCGTAATGACTACCTGGGCTTATCGCTTACGTCACCTTAATTTCTTACAAGATTTTAAATAAATATGAATGATAATTAACTAATGAATTATTGCAAATTAAAAGTACCTAATAATTAATGTAGGATATGACTGTTCGGTGTGCATCGGTTGTCTGATTGCCATAACACAAGTTCAACTTAGTCACAAACTCACTGTCTACTTTGTGTTGTTGTGTATTATTGTATGAGTGTAATAAAGAATTTGTATAGGTAATTTGTAATTTTTATCATAAATATTGATAAATTTTCATTAATTTTTTTTTATTTCATTAAAACATGTATTGAACATACTGTAGGTACAATATTAAATTAATACAAAAAGTGTTGTTACTATGTAACTTTTGAAACTCTACTAAGCTTTTCCCATTGAACTCGTTATAATCCCATCTCCTGCAGTTTCACCCCTTAAAAGCCTTGTGATATCGCATAGGAGCGCGCCCAAACGAGTCAAAGTATTGCCATTTTCATTGATGTGTATGGATATCCAGTGGGATCCAGGTTTACTATCAGGGTCCGAACCGCTGAACCGATTTTGCTGAAATTTGGCATGGAGATACTTTGAGTCCCGAGAAAGGACATAGGATAGTTTTTATCCCAGTAAAATGTGCGGTTCCCGCGTGGTAAATGAATTTTGGCACAACGGAGTTGCGGGCATCATCTAGTATGAAATGATGAATGAATAAATAAAAGAAACATAACTTTGGTACAATATTTTATTTCATTATGTCCACACACTATTAGGTAAACACTCACACACACACGTTACACATTATAACTCAAATATATCATACATGTGACTTTTCTTAGCTTCTATAGTCTACAGTTACATTAAGGTTTTTATCTAGTTTTCTATAACATTATCAAACTCTGCAAATACAATACAGTTAATCGTTTGAGAGAGACTAAAATCAATTGATATCCCATTTCCTTCATTAAGGAAATGTATACCAGTGCCAGAAAATAATGTATGATAGGTTGAAGTGAACATAATATTAGATACCATTGAAGGGTGGTTGTAGAGTTTTTGAAGGCACTTGTTGTCCATATTCTCTGTATATACAAAATGAATTCATACCATAAGTTTCAAAATTAAAAGGATTCTTACTAATGATTAAAATATTATCTTGCGTTATTTACAAATCCTATGATAAATCTTTTAAAATAGGGTATTTTAAGAATATAAATCAAATAATTTTGAAATTCATTGGCTAGTTTTTTCTCAATAAATTTTTAAAGTTTCGCTCTGACGTCATCATCGGCGGCCAATTGACCTCTGCAGTATGTTTTAAATTTCCTTTCAATCTTATTTATAATGGCTGGTTCGTCAAATGCAAGTTCTCATTATGTGAAAGCTGATACGAGAAGCTTACCAAAAGTTCGAAACGTAATGTTGGTCGAATTTATTGCTGATTTAACGCCATTGAAGGTCAAACTAAGGTTAAACATATTTGTTCAAAAATATAAGTAACTAATGGGTATTTTTTTCGTTTATATACAGAAAAACGATCACTGACCTTATTCCTCGAAATGTTTTTGTAATGAGCAAAATTAAAAAAAAGGACAATCCCCAGTATATTATATTATTATATAATTATATTATTATATTATTTTATATAATATTATATTCCGATAGGTATATTAACTTTATGATTAAGACGTACATATGGTATGCTGTATAGGCGACTATACCTATATACTACATGTTATTGGGCTTGTTTGTTTCTATCAGTGTCGATGTATTTATATTGCTATTTTTGTTATAAATATCAATAATTAATATTGTTATTGTGAAGTTATAATTTTTATCATTATACTGGCTAAAGTGAACTAAAAGTATTTTGAAATAACTATGGCAGAAAGATAATATTGCCGGAACATCTGATTTCCGATGTTCCGATTCTGAATAAAAGCCTAATTACCGATGAAACTGTTTTATTCTACGAAATATCACACAGCTAGTTCACTTTAACCGACGCCATAGGCCATAGTGTACATAGACAACACAGAGAACAGTAAACCAAAGACAATAGTGTGGCAAACCTAAAAAACTAAATGCATTTACATTGTACTAATAACTACAACACCCCTCCTCATTGTTAATACATTTTAAAACAAAATAAACTAACTTAATATACTTAATATATTATATCTAAAGCTGCGTTGACAATACCGCACTTCTTTAAATGTCTGGCAATTAATACCTTACTCAAAGCCTTTGTTAAAATATCAGCTGGCTGTTCACTACTATTAATTTAATGAATACAAATTTGTTTACTTTTAATCAGATCTTTAATAAAATGGTAGCGAATGTCCACATGTTTTAATCTTTTAATATTATCTGTTTTTGCATTAACTATAGCCGACTGGTTATCAGAATATATATTTATAGGAGACATATATTATATTCAAATTTTGATTGAAACTCATATGAGTAACATAATTTAAAACTTTATGTTTTTAAGAAAATCTTGATTAAATATTATATTTTACAATGTTGTAATACAATGAAACTTTAAAAATTAAACATTCAGTACAATATCTTCTTCTATCTAAATATATAAAACTCAAAGGTGACTGACTGATATGGTGATCTATCAACGCACAGCCCAAACCAATGGACGGATCGGGTTGAAATTTGGCATGCAGGTAGATATTATGACGTAGGCATCCGCTAAGAAAGGATTTTGATCAATTCTACCCCCAAGGGGTTAAAATACGGGATGAAAGTTTGTATATAATAATACTCCTTAACGCGAGCGAGGCCGCGGGCAATAGCTCGTTATACATACAGTAAAAGTATAATATAAAAGTATGTCTACTCGAAACAAAGTATTACAATCTAGTTTACAAAAGAAAAAAAATCATTAGTATAAAATTATCTCATAAGTCATAACAAAGTACGTTTTACAGTTAATAACAAGAAAACAAAATAATCATATTGACTAAGCTTAAAAATACAGTTTCACGTTACAATGATATATCACATACGAACACAAGATTTTTAGAAGGTTTTATTCCACATAACTTTTCTCAATTTGTAATGACATATCATTAGACAAAATAAATATTTTAAGTTTTGGTATCATTGTATGAGAAACATGTTTTATTTATTTTTTGAGTGAAAATTCTATGTTTGATTGATTTGAATCTCAACATTGAACATAACTGAATATTTTTATATAAAAAAAGTTTTATAATTTTCTAAAAGGTTTTTGATAATAATGAAACAAGCTTTAATAATTAATTTGAAATATTATATTCAAATTTTGATTGAAACTCATTTATGTAACATAATTTAAAACCTGAAAAAACTTTTGATTAAGTATTATATTATATTTTACTAGCGACCCGTCCCGGCTTCGCACAGGTATAAAATATATAGCCACTGAAAAAAATATGATTAAAATCGATTCAGCAGTTTTGTTTTATATTTTATAATATTCATTATTACTACCCGTGGCCCGCATTGGTCGGTACTGCCGTAAAAGCTACGTCCCGCAATTTTTAAATCTGTAATATCTTCGAAACTATTCATTTAAATCATATGCTGTAAAGGGCCATATAGATCTAAATTAAATCAGAAATATATTTAAGATAAGATATTTAATTGGATAAGGATTAATGCTTTATTTATTAAAATTGCTTCGAAAATTAGCCATTATTTGTCGTAAAAAGTAAATGACATAAAACTGTTAGTGTGGGATATCCATAAGAGATAGACATAAACCATCGCGGAGTTTTCTGTAGACCTTTTCGTTATGTACAATACTTGGTACATTATTTTAATACGTCTCGTAGGGTTCAGCCTGCGTTTGCAATGTAAGCGGGAAAAAAAATGTAATTACTTACGACATCACATTAGAACAACAATAACAGTATTTCTCCACTATTTAATGAATGTTATTATAATTTATAACCTTCATCTTGAATCACTCTATCTATTAAAGAAAACCGCATCAAAATCCGTTGTGTAGTTTTAAAGATTAAAGGGAACAAAGGGACATGAGGAAAAAAAGCGACTTTGTTTTATAATATTATGTATAGACAATGTTGTAATACAATGAAACTTTAAAAATTAAACATTCAGTACAATATTATACATATTATAAAAGTATAGCTACTCGAAACAAAGTATTGCAAACTAGTTAACAAAAGAAAAAAAAATTGTATAAAATATTATCTCATAACAAAGTGCAATACTCATGGGCGTATACGGAATATGCTATAGGATTAATAATATAATTAGTTTATAGGATTATCGTATGTTTTTTGTTATAGGAAAACTTAATAAATATTATTTTACTTTTTTAATTTAAAAATGATATGAGGTTTTGCAATCTCATCTAAATATGTCCCAACCATTAAGTTATCCTGTTTTTTTAGCGACTCACAGGAATAATTATTAGTAAAGAATGTGAAAGTGTATCTATTGTATACTTTACCATTAAATGGATGCTAAGGATGACTCAATAATAATTGTGAATAACGTTTATGATATTACGACTTTCCACTGATGAGAAAAAAAAGTGTGTCAGCTCCGACGCACGACTGGAGTTTACTCCTTAAGTACGAGTATCTAACCATACGCAAAAAGAGTTTATTCAACTGAAAAAAGATTAATATCACATGAAATCAGATGTTCCGGCAATATTATCTACACCCCTTTCTGCCATAGTTATTTCAAAATACTTTTAGTTCACTTTAGCCAGTATAATGAAAAAAATTATAACTTCACAATAACAATATTAATTATTGATATTTATAACAAAAATAGCAATATAAATACATCGACACTGATAGAAACAAACAAGCCCAATAACATATAGCATATAGGTATAGTCGCCTATACAGCATACCATATGTACGTTTTAATCATAAAGTTAATATACCTATCTTATAATAAGTATATTACCTTTATGGTCTTAATACACTCAAAGCCAAATTAGAAAGTTGCGCACTAAAGGTGCGCACCAAAAACGTGACACATTTTCGTTACTTGTTAGTAGGTTTTACCCCTCGGATTTTTCTCACACCGGGCGCCTTATATATGAAAATCGATTCTTAAGCAGTAAACTCCAAAAAAACGCTTGACAATATTCCGGGGCAAGTACTCAAAAGATTTATCATAGGATTTGTAAATAACGCAACATAATATTTTAATCATTAGTAAGAATCCTTTTAATTTTGAAACTTATGGTATGAATTCATTTTGTATATACAGAGAATATGGACAACAAGTGCCTTCAAAAACTCTACAACCATCATTCAATGGTATCTAATATTATGTTCACTTCAACCTATCATACATTATTTTCTGGCACTGGTATACATTTCCTTAATGAAGGAAATGGGATATCAATTGATTCTAGTCTCTCTCAAACGATTAACTGTATTGTATTTGCAGAGTTTGATAATTTTATAGAGAACTAGATAAAAACCGTAATGTAACTAGACTATAGAAGCTAAGAAAAGTCACATGTATGACATATTTGAGTTATAATGTGTAACGTGTGTATGTGAGTGTTTACCTAATAGTGTGTGGATATAATGAAATAAAATATTGTACCAAAGTTATGTTTCTTTTATTTATTCATTCATCATTTCATACTAGATGATGCCCGCAACTCCGTTGCGCCAAAATTAGTTTACCGCGCGGAAACCGTACATTTTACTGGGATAAAAACTATCCTATGTCCTTTCTCGGGACTTAAAGTATCTCCATGCCAAATTTCAGCAAAATCGGTTCAGCGGTTCGAGCGTGAAGAGGTAACAGACAGACAGACAGACAGATACACTTTCACATTTATAATATTAGTATGGATGTAATACCCCTCTTAGTAAATACATAAAGCATACATTATACCGATAATATGTGACATATTATCATACAAGATCCATAAACGAGATTGGTTCTGTGATAATACAGTATGAACACAATAGAGATATGTAATTATTTGAGAAGAATTTATGAAGATTCAGACTTGAGAAGATAATGTATACGCTGCGAATCGTTTGCCTATACATTAATATAGTATGATCAAACCCCTACATACATTTATTAGCAACTTGGACCCTGATAGTAAACCTGGATCCCACTGGATATCCATACACATCAATGAAAATGGCAATACTTTGACTCGTTTGGGCGCGCTCCTATGCGATATCACAAGGCTTTTAAGGGGTGAAACTGCAGGAGATGGGATTATAACGAGTTCAATGGGAAAAGCTTAGTAGAGTTTCAAAAGTTACTTAGTAACAACACTTTTTGTATTAATTTAATATTGTACCTACAGTATGTCCAATACATGTTTTAATGAAATAAATAAAATTTAATGAAAATTTATCAATATTTATTATAAAAATTACAAATTACCTATACAAATTCTTTATTACACTCATACAATAATACACAACAACACAAAGTAGACAGTGAGTTTGTGACTAAGTTGAACTTGTGTTATGGCAATCAGACAACCGATGCACACCGAACAGTCATATCCTACATTAATTATTAGGTACTTTTAATTTGCAATAATTCATTAGTTAATTATCATTCATATTTATTTAAAATCTTGTAAGAAATTAAGGTGACGTAAGCGATAAGCCCAGGTAGTCATTACGAACAATAGGACACTGAGGCGAGCATAACAATGCAATAAGTAGCGATTGTAATTATGAAGGAACAATGGAGCGTGGAGATAGTAGATATTGAGGGTTAAACACAAAAGCTAACTTTAAAACTAGTGCAAATACGCAGAAACGGATCGCATATATCGATCGGGCATGGTCCAAAACCCCTATTTTGACACCAAACTCTTTTCTTTTTAGGCGATGTCACCGCTCGAACCGACAAAAAGTGATCGAGAAAGTTTGCGAGTCGCGAGCGGGGGGGAGGGGTGGACCCAGAATCGTGATCCAGAACCCGCGAAAACACACTACTGATAAGTGATAACGCTTGAAAAGCTACGCGATCCCCGGGAGGTCCCCTTTCGGACGAGGGCGGGTTGGGGCGGGCGAGTCGGGGCGCCGCGGAGAGAACGTCACTCGAGGAGGGCGCGAGGCTGGGGCGGCGCGTGAGGCGCGCGGGCGGCGGCGTGCGCGCCGGCCGGCGGCCGCGGCAGTAGCCCGCAGTGCGCGCTCCGCGACGCTCGCCACACTACACTCGCCGCGGACTCCGAGTCGCACACGTCATGCCCATCGACGGTCAGTACTCAGTACTCGCCGGCGGGTTCGGCACCGCCTAGTGTATCGGCCCGCCCCGGGGCGTCCGCGGTCCTCTCCGTTCCGTCGCGCCCGATGAGTTGTTTAAAACATTTTGTTTATTTTCGGCTTTCGGAAGCCCGCGCCGCCGACGGGCGACGCGGAGGCCCGCCGAGCCCACGCGCGGTAGAGTTTCGCTCGCACGTGGGCCCATTTATTGGTGTACTATAATTGTCGCTAGATATTATTAAAATGATGCGTCCAAATTTTATTTAAAAAAGAAATCTTGGCAGACGCCGCTACTTCATTATCTCGAAATACCAGTCGGCCGCGGCCCGCGAACGTCGCGGCGTCGCGCCGGGCTCGATGTCGAGCCGCGACTCGTTCTCGTGGGCCGCGGAGACACAAACACCCGGACACTCTAGTCTCTACGAGCTTGTGTTCGACGAACTTAATAATATGTCACGCTCATGTGCTCGATTTTAGATAATCGGTCGGGGTTCGAGTTTCAACTAATTACCTACCTTATAATCGGCCGTTACTTTTTCGGACGCAGGAAGTAAGGTTTAAGTCGAGACGTACTTACATTTAATTGACAGGAAATTATGGCGACGCCTTAGCGGTCATTATTATTTTAATTATTATACGGCGAGTCTTTCCGTTGTTTACTTGCTTAGCCATTATATTGTCGAATATATAAAATAAAATAGTATTTTAAAAAGATAACACCGACTTCAAAATTGTGCGCAAGTAATAAAGAATTAAAATTCCCTATCCCAAAAACTACTGAACCAATTTTGATGAAACTTGCAGTATTCCCTAAGTTGAACAATTGAAAAGCTTCTCCATCTTCGTTTTAGAAACAAACCCCACATTCATAAGTACTATAATAACGTTTCAGACGCAGCTAAGGGGGTGAGCGGGTGGGTGCGGCGTTGGTGGCGCGCGGCGCTCGCCGAGTTGGTCGCGACGGCGCTGCTGATGGCGCTCGGCGCGGCGGCATTGCTGCCCAAGGACGGGCGGCCGCCGCCGCTGGCGCACCCCGCGCTCGCGTTCGGCTTCGTCATCGTCGCCAACGTGGAGGCGTTCGGCGCGGCGTCCGGCGCGCACATGAACCCCGCCGTCACGCTGGCCGCGCTGCTCGACCGCCGCCTGCCCGCCGCCGCCGCGCCGCTCTACGTGCTGGCGCAGCTGCTGGGCGCCACGCTCGGCTTCGCGGCGCTGATGGCTCTCGCGCCGGCGGCGTTCGCGGCGGCGGACGGCGCGGCTTTATGCGGCACGGCGGCCGGCACGGTGAGCCCGGCGGCGGCGGCGGTGGTGGAGGCGCTGCTGACGGCCGTGCTGGTGCTGCTGTGCTGCGGGCTGTGGGCGGCTCACGACGCCGGCGCGCGCGATCCCACCGCGCCCATCAAGGTCGGCCTCACCGTCGCCGGACTCATCTACGCCGGGGTGAGCCGCCGTCCCGCGCTAGTGACGTAGTGCGACCACCTAATATTCTTGAATTAACAAAATTGAGAAAAATATGATAGCACGATAAACGAAACGATTCGAGTGCGCCAATAGCGCCATCTAGTAGTCGATGATACTTTTCAATATTTAATTTATATTTCTAGCGGTGTAAATAGTTTTATAAAAATGTTTGTTACTTTAGGAGTGGTAATGAATTTTAATAATCTAGTTTGCTGATTATTATCTAGGAAGAATATACCTAATTAGCGGCCCGGTACGTGCTTCGCTACGTATAAAGTGAAATAATGTATATTAGTGATCGAAGGAAATAATACAAAAACCAGTTAGAACATCGATTCATTTCTTAAAAAAATATATTACTTAATTGCTAGCTATTTAAAAACTTAATCCAAAACATTTGGATAAACAATATTTTTTTGTTTTTCCATTTTGAGTGCGAATTACTTTCCACTTCCACTTACGTTCCAGAGTGGGTACCCCCAAACGGCTGGGGGTACCCACTCTGGAACAGGCAACATAAAGTTGGCCATGTGAAAAACATGATTATTCCAAATAAACACCACAAACATTAATTGTGATTATCAGATGGCATACGATCGAGAGCAATTTAAAACAATTGAACTAATGCGTGACAGCCATGCCACACGACGCGGTGCGGCGCCGCACCGCAGGCCATCTCGCTGGACTACCGGCCTCACGGTGAGTGCGGCGCCACAACGTTTTGCAGTACTGTAGCAGCGAAGGACTCGAGCTCCACCAATACATAATATACCCCTCTCCGCCTTGTCTCGATTCCGGTGTCGGAGCGTCGGAACTCGGAGCGCACCGGACGGCGCCGTATGCCATACCATACATTTTTAGGGTTCCGTACCCAAAGGGTAAAAACGGAACCCTAATACTAAGACTTCGCTGTCTGTCCGTCTGTCTGTCTGTCTGTCGCCAGGCTGTATCTCAAGAACCGCTATAGCTAGACTTCTGAAATTTTCACAGATTGTGTATATCTGTTGCCGCTATTACAACAAATACTAAAAACAAAATAATATTAATATTTAAGGGGGGCTCCCATACAACAAACATGATTTTTTTAGCCTTTTTTGCTCGATATCAATAATGGCAACAGGTAGGCACTTGAAATTTTTACAAAGGCCTTAAATATATGTGTTATTTAATAATTCATAATAATATTTAAATAAAATAAAATTTTTAGGGGGGATCCTATACAAAAAACACAATTTTTGGCCAATTTTTGCTCTATAACGGTACGGAACCCATCGTGCGCGAGTCCGACTCGCACTTGGCCGATTTTTATATGTAGGAAACCGGAGCGGCACTGGTCAGGCGCCGCGCCGCCGCCGCACCGCATCATGTGGCATCGCACTTATGCTGATGGAAAAACAATTGTAGATCACGAATAATTTATCTTCTTGTAAGTTGTATTAGAAATAATTGCAAAACGTTGATCCAATTCACGATTTTCATCATCAATAAAATAAATTTGCAAAAATTGATGATCAGCGTCGGGTTACGGCAATAACGAACCAGTTGATGATAAATCTGGCCCCGAATCTGTAACATGTATGCAATTTTTGGTTGTTGGTTAAGAATGTTTAAAACTATCGAATACCTTATGATTAAGATTGATATAAACATGTTACAATCCAGTTGAGAAAATAATAATTTCACTCTTTTAAGATAGTTGTATAAGGCTTTCTGTCAAGACTTATGTGATCTGCTTAGTGACTTTGGATCCAGGATACACCTTCATAATACGAAAACTCATAATTTCAGCTGACTTCACTACCACCACTTAGTAACCGCAACACTAAGGGTCAATTTATACTACTCGTAAGTCGAAGCGCATCGAAGCGACTCACTAATATTGAACATAACAATTAATTCAACGTTAACTCTAGAACGTAACGCACAGTCACGTGACATTGGTGACCCTGATGTGGTAGTGATGATGATGGTGATGATGATGATGATGAATGTAATTTGCATAGTAGCATATGCTTTCAGTTCTTAAAGCAGCGCCCCAACCCCCAAACTTGTATCTATAAGGGGTTTGGAGTTCTGTTCAGTACCTTCGAACCATGGTATATCATGGTGCAAAATCTTACTTTTGGTAACATATGCCTGGAATACTTCATACAAAAGCAAAATCGGCATATGTTTCCATTTAAATTTTGAGGAGTTCCCTCAATTACTCCTGGATCCCATCATGAGATCACCATTTTTATGAACATGGTACCAATAAAACATACCCTATACAAAAAAACAAAAAATATTTCCCCGTCTAAAAAATCTAACCATTTATTGAATTCATTTGTCACAAAAAATGTGATAAATGAAGAACCACTCGACCGATTTTGTGCAGACTTCACATAAACCATCTACTAAGTAGTCCGAACAAACCCTGAAAATTTGGTTTGGATAGGTGAGCCCGTTCTTGAATTATAAAGTGACAACGAAAATTGTCACTTATTTTTATATATTAAGATTGTCTTTGTGAAGTTTCTTTAATCCCTTCCGTGTCAGTGACATCTATCGGAAGTAATATCGACTACGAGTTATAGCTTATAGCAGCGGTCGGCAACCTTTTGGCAGGCAAGGGCCACAAGGTGGCAATACAAACTAAAGGCGGGCCGCAGACCTCATACTCGTATTAACCCTAGAAGCTCAATATACCTACACATAATGAAAGGAAATAAGTTTTTATAAAAAATGGCACAAACAGCTACGTTAAGAACGTTGTGTTAGTGGCGATAACTACTGGCAGTATTAGAAAACATTGTTTTTGATGCACATAACTTATTCACAAAATATTCACGGGCCGCAAGTAAGACATTCGCGGGCCGCATGCGGCCCGCGGGCCGCGTGTTGCCGACCGCTGGCTTAAAGGATCGGATTAAGTATAGAACTTAGCGTGGGTTTTTTTTCCTTGTCCCCCTAACCGTGTCAGGGCTTGTTGCTATCTTATTAAATTATTTTAACATTTAAATGTTCTTTTTACCCCATAAAAATCCAATTATTATAGTATTACACCAACGATATCAATACGTATCGAATCGAGAAAATATTGTCGTCCTTTTTTGTCTTACAGTAATAGCAGATACTACTTTCTCTTTCGCTCATTTTACGCTTCGCTTTGATTTTTCTCTTAAAATGGAAGACATCAATTTAAATAATTAATTAAATCTTAGTAATTACGTGTGAAATGTTACACCTTTGGCTTTATTTGTATTCCTCGTGTTGTTACTGCACTGTCGGAAGCACAGATTAATATATGTAGCAAGCTAGTCGGAAGGCACACGACGGCATTCTAGAGCGAAATGTAGCGAAAAACAACGCGGTAATCAATGAATTAAACACGTCCGACTGTCACCGCGTCCTAAGGCACACTGCTCTCAGATGAGTGAGCTCACTCATTTCGAGAGTGACACATTTTCGCGCTGACGATTGTATGGAATGCCTTTTCTAAAGGTTATAATTCTATGTATTACACTACATTATTAAAAGTTCTTATACATAAAAATTCTAATTAATTACTAAATACTAAACTTCAGCTTAAAAACAAGATATAACGGTTCAATAAATATTAAATTCCGTTCCAATTAAAATTACAATTTACAAAATATGTAAAAATTAAAACAATAAAAATACGGCTCAACGTTCTACTACCCTAATATCACAGCTTACAATCACATTAGTTTACTGGAATTCCTCTTGTTCGCAACACACACTATCGTCTTGCAAAAAGAGAGGAACAAATCTCTCTTTTTCCCCCCAGGATGGCAGGCAGATTCTCACCCGTCATCGATGTGCCCAATTCTTGCTCAATATCATATCTATTGCTAGCCTTAGGTTTTAATGTGATGACCTGATGATGATGATGATCAATCAAATTGATGTGTTGGCTTATGCTTTCAGTTGTTTAAACAACGCCGAAATCCCCGAACCTGTATCTATAAGGATTGCAATCACCTGGTGCAAAATCTTACTTTTTGGTAGCACTTACCTCGAATGCTTAAAAAAAATCGAAATCACTATATGCTTCCATACAAAGTTCAAGGAGTCCTCTCGATTCCTCATGGATGACATCATCAGATCACCACTTTTGTGAATATGGTACCAACCTCGGATTCAACCCTGTACAACAACAAAAGAATCATGAAAATCGGTCCATAAACGGCGAAGTTATGGTTCTCCTCCTTTTTGGAAGTCGGTTAAAAATATCAATACGGTGCTATCCCTGCTAGTTGTTAAGCGCCATAGTTTTGTTTTGGCGACTACTAGCGACGGAGTGAGACAAAAATGAACTAAATTTAAATCACCAGACTGATTTTATAATATCCGCTCTGTTCAAATGACTATGTTAAATTCACCTATTACTAGCTGTTGGACGTTGAGTGACGATTGTTCAATCGTTCGGTAAAGTTATTAAAATACGTTTTCATTTAAGGATCGCGCAGTCATTCAATCACCTAGCAGATCAATAAATAATAATAAAAGACCAAACAAATTTTGTTATTGGAGCTTTAAAGCGCTATCTATCGATGTAAAGACCTCAGTTGTTTTGCCTCAGTAAACCGATATCAACACCAATTAAAAAATTACACTGGTTTTTTTTAAATATTGAATCGGGCTGAATCCTCGTGGGGCTGCTGCTACCATATAACATGGACGTGCGTACCATAAAGGCAAAAAAGCACTGCTTACCTAATGATAAATACTTGCTATACACATATTTTAATTTAACTTTCGTACCTTTTAGATGACTTTAATTATTATTAATAGTAAAAATATGAATACACATTAACGCCTACTTTTATAAAATAGCACCAATTGATTTGCAAAACTACATAAACATAAGTCGGTAAGTGGTAACTAGGCGCGCCGCGCGAAGGTACGCACCAAAATTATACTACATATCTGTGGTTACAGGCACTCGATGTCTCGCAGACCCCGCCTATATGTGTGAGTTAAGATTTTCGTATTCGTACACTGTTCGCAAACGTGTGTGCGTGTGCGATTTACTTGGCCAGGACCTGCCGCATGGTTTCCGAGCTAAGCCGAGCGCCGGCGCGTTCGGAAGTAATCGGATATGTTCGTTGCCTATAATCCGACTAAAAATAATAGACGGAAATCTAATTAATCACATATGCACATAATGCATTTTTGTTTAGTACGGTTTATATTTGTTTACATTACAGAAGTGTTTTGTATTTTGGGAGGCCATTTTTTCATGTGATGAGCACTGTAACATATTATTTTTGTTTGCGCCAGTATATTTATAGTTTTCTTAGAAGATTTTTATTATTTTAACATTTAAAAGTTTGTACATTTAACAGTTTATTAGATATTAGTTATTACTGAGTTTCTAATTTCTATATTAAGTGCGTTTTTTGATTTCTTAAAAATGTTATTTGACTGTGAGGTTTGTGTTGAAAATGTGTGTTTATTAAAAATTAAAAAAAACAAGTTTTCACAATTGTCATTCAGTGAAAAGATTCTAATTGTGATTTGTGTCGAAAGGTAGGTACGTGTACCTGAGTTACAACAATTAAACCAGCAACAAAAATGAAATGTAAGTAACTCGAAAGTTTCATGTAATTCATATTCATGTACTTATTTATTTTATCATTTTATAATATTATATACTTTATATTAAATGCGAAATTATCTCTGTCTGTCTGTCTCGCTTTCACGCCAAAACTAATGAACCGATTGTAATAAAATTTTGTACACAGTTAGTCTAGAGCCTGAGAAAGGACATAGGCTACATTTTTATAAGACAAAAATATACTATGTATCTAATTTCCATGGAAATATCGATGAAAATGAATTCACATTGCATTTCTAATATATAACAATCTATATTACGCCATACGCCATCTATGGCTTTTTTATTTATTTTAGCTTAGCACACATGTGAACGCAAATGAACTATCATTGTAGTTCCAACACGTGACAACAGATGGCGTTTTTTTGTTTCTTCATAACAGAACGTACTCATAAATTATAATAGTTTAGAAAACATAGTTTTTAATTTATATCCACACTAATATTACAATTTATGCGAAAATATCTCTTTTTGTCCGTTTGTCTGTCTGTTTTGCTTTACGCCAAAACTACTAAACCGATACCGCTGCTTACCCCATATCAAAAAGCTCTGCACGCCTCTGCCATATAACGTAGTAGTCGTAGCCTTAGGTCGTGTAATAAAATGGTATATTTTGAATGTTTTCAGGGCGAGATGACCGGCGCCAGCCTCAACCCGGCGCGTAGCTTCGCGCCCGCACTGCTGCAGCACTTCAACTTCGACCACTGGGTAATATGATGCACTCAGCACTTTATACTTTTATTATAATTGTTAGGTACATTTTGGTGCAACTTGTAAACTCGAATCTGACACATCTACATAATTATTTGGCTGATGTGTTTTATAGTAGGGGAGGCCGAGAGGGGATGTCGCGACATTCTCGAGCGTGTCAGATTAAGCTTACGTATAAGTTTCCCACGTGTCTCTAGTTATCGTGGTAAAAAATCAGATTTCTTAGTTGGTTGCATTGAAAAAGTTATTTTCAAGTATTGAAATGTAATCGGATCTGTCTGATTAAGATGTTCCCATTAATTAATGTGGGGTACATTAAGGCCGGTATAAATAGTCAGTACTCAAGATGCATCTCGGTCTCGGTCGCGTCTTGACGCGATTCGGCTTTATGATTGGTCCAAATTTTGACAGCCAACCAATCACATGGCGCATTTTCATTAGTCGTTAACTCGTGCGGTATACAGCATACGGGGGTCTATGACAACTAATGACGCATTTTGATTGGTCGAGACATGCGTTTCAGAAATCTCCCGCACCCCGCATGCGGGCCCTATCGACCAGTGAAAATGCACACACATACAGAGCCTGAACCGTGTCTTGAGACTGAGATGCATCTTGAGTACTGACTATTTATGCCGGCCTAATAGAACACACATAAAGCACTGATGATTTAAACTAAAGGTATGGTAAGCCTGTAGGAACATTAAAAAAAAAGAAAAAAAAAACGGTTGCACTCCGGGAGTGCCAGCAGAAGTGAAAACTTGATTATTAACGTTGTGCATTTTTTTACCCATTTTTTATGAAAATCGTTTTTTTAATTAATCGAAACCCTTACAATCGATTAAATTTTTAACCCATTTTTTATGAAAATCGATTTTTAAAAAATCGTTTTTTTTTAATTAATCGAAACCCTTACAATCAATTCGAGTTCGACACAAAACACTACTCTCCAACCGTCTTACGGTTTTTCCAAGGTATTTCGATCAGCACGAGAATCTGACGCGAGTTTCACAGTTTTTACCCATCCCACAAAAGTGCTCAACGCCGCTAAAGAAGTTTTCACTTCAAAAAATAAAGATATTTAAGTGGTAGGAATCACATAGGATGTTCTGAAGGTATTTGTTTCAAATTTATTCAAAAATATTATATTTTTTTTTACCTTCCCAGATATATATATTTTTACGAGCTATTGCCCGCGGCTTCGCTCGCGTTAAGGAGTATTATTATATACAAACTTTCATCCCCTATTTTAACCCCTTGGGGGTAGAATTGATCAAAATCCTTTCTTAGCGGATGCCTACGTCATAACATCTACCTGCATGCCAAATTTCAGCCCGATCCGTCCAGTGGAGAGCTGTGCGTTGATAGATCACTATGTCAGTCAGTCACCTTTGAGTTTTATATACTTAGATTTTTTATGTCGCACTTGACTAAGGGTGGGTTGGACCAACTTACATAACTGTAACTTGGCTGCAGTCTTGCAAAATTCACTCGCTGCGAATTATTTGCTCAACTTTTGTATATTTTTTTTGACAAACTAAGACTAACTAATAAAATAACACGAGATATTATTATTGCATATAATAGAATAGCTAGTTATTTTTTTTAAGTTCATCTATGTGGATAATGTTAGGTAAATCAAGCGTTAAAAACAGCTCTTCCGTGCCCAATGTCATTTCGAGTTGTGTTTGTGCGCTTACTTTATGGCAATAAATAATTAATTTACAAATCTGTTCAGCGCATAATGAGCTCAACATTCTCGTCTTCCAAATGCGCTGATTAGTTTTTTCTAATTAATTTTCTTAATTCAGAGGTCACAACTTCATTAAAATTCTCTGTTTTTATCTCTTAATAGACGGGTTAATTCATAAAAACTATGCATCGTAAGTATATTATAATAATTAGAATTTAGATTATTTTTATGCCAAGAGTTCAATAAAGCAAATACATAAAAAAATCAACTAAATCACCTTACTCTAACAATAATAATAATCTCAAAAGACCTACAAAAATTTCCCTTGCAATTATTGTTTATAAACCCTTTTTTTGTAGGTCTTTTGAGATTATTATTGTAGTTATAGCCTTAACTATAACAGCTACAGTGCAAAATGTCAAATCTTTGGTGACCGTTAACGCGTCCGACGCCAATTTAACCATAACCGCTCATACTTAAATCTATTTTTTTTTTTACTTATTTCTAAATATTTACTATGTTTCACAGTGTTATATTTTTATGTCGATTTTTATGGATAATTCAATTATACTCTCAATCCCATTACCTGTAGCTTTAAAAAAAAAATAAACGCAACAGACATCTGTCATTTTTGTGGTCAAAGTTAAGGTTAATTCTAAGTTAGCCTTAACTATAACTATAACTTTAAAATACTGTTGCCCCTTAATGCATATCTAAAATAAAAAACCTTCATATAATTTTTTTCTCCATTTAACCTAAACTACAAAACCTACAAAACCTACTAGATCTCCACGGCGCTCGAGTAACTACACTGGCCGCCCCTACCATTAAATTAAAAGAAATATATTATTAATATATTTCTTTTAATTTAATGGACATATATACAATCAATAAACAACGACAAATATATATATATATATATATATAAATATATATATTTGTCGTTGTTATATATATATATATATATATATATATATATATATATATATATATATATATATATATATATATATATATATATATATATATATATATATATATATATATACAACGACGGGGCAAACGAGCAAACGGGTCACCTGATGATAAGCAACTACCGTCGCCCATGGACACTCGCAACATCAGAAGAGCTGCAGGTGCGTTGCCGGCCTTTTAAGAGGGAATACGCTCTTTTCTTGAAGGTTTGCAGGTCGCATAGGTCCGGAAATACTGCTGGTGACAGTTCGTTCCAGAGTTTTACAGTGCGCGGCAGAAAGTTACGCGAAAAACGCACTGTGGAAGACTGCCACTCATCAAGGTGATGAGGATGGTATGTTTTTCGCGTGGGACGATGGCGAAAAGTTGCCGGTGGTATGATTCCGAACAATTCCTCAGAGCACTCCCCGTGATACAACCGATAGAGGATGCAGAGTGAAGCTACATCTCGGCGTAATTCCAAGGGGTCCAAGCTGTTTGAAACACTATGGCAGTCAACAATTCGAGCGGCCCTTCGTTGGATACGATCCAGAGGGAGCAGTTGGTATTTAGGCGCCCCTGCCCAGAGATGAGAACAATATTCCATATGAGGCCGAACCTGCGCCTTGTAGAGTTGTAAGCGTTGGTCCGGGCTGAAGTACTGTCTCGCTCTGTTAAGAACACCAAGTTTCTTCGAGGCTAATTTGGCCTTACCCTCTAGATGATATCGGAACTGGACTTCGCTCGATATGTTGACGCCAAGTATCTCAATGCTAGGGGAAATGGTTAAAGATGTGCCCTCGAAACGAGGATATACGACCATTGATGACTTTTTAGTGGTGAACGCGCAGACTTGTGTCTTGGCGGGGTTGAATTGGACCAAATTACGTCTACCCCATTCAGAGACCTTCTCCAATGAATTCTCCACCTTAGACACAAGTTCGTTTCGACTCTCAGTGACATTTTGCCGAGAGATATTGGGGGAGCCGGTATATACAGCATCACCTGTACTATCATCCGCATAGCAATGAATGCCGTTGGTCTGTAACATGTCATTGATATGCAGTATGAATAGAGTAGGCGATAGCACACAGCCCTGAGGGACACCAGCATCAACAGACTGAGTTTCCGAGCATTCGCCGTCAACTACGACCTTAATGCTTCTGTCTGCTAAGAAACTAGTGACCCACTTAGATAATTTCTCGGGCAGCCCGTATGATGGAAGCTTTGATAGCAGCGCTTTATGCCAAACCCGATGAAAGGCCTTCGCAATGTCCAAACTAACAGCCAATGCCTCTCCCTTCGACTCAATTGCCTGAGCCCAACGATGAGTCAGGTACGCCAAGAGATCACCAGCCGAGCGACCCTTACGGAACCCGTATTGTTTGTCGCTTAGTAATCCCTGGCCGTCCAAGTATCGAAGAAGCTGGCTATTAATAATGGATTCCATTATCTTCGAGAAGAGAGAGGTTATAGCGATTGGTCTGTAGTTGGAAGGATTTGAGCGATCACCTGTTTTGGGGATCGGGTGCACCAAGGCTGTCTTCCAGGAAGCCGGGACGATGCCAGTGGAATAGGAGAGCCGAAAAAGACGCGTCAAGACCGGAGCCAACTCTGGAGCACACTTTTTCAACACAATAAGCGGGATTCCGTTATTTCATTATATTATTAGAATATTGTTACTTTTTTGCAAATACCTTTTTTATCTATACTAATATTATAAATGCGAAAGTATCTCTGTCTGTCTGTCTGTCTCGCTTTCACGCCAAAACTACTGAACCGATTGTTGATGATTGAATGAAATTTTGTACACAGATAGTCTTTAGCCTGTGAAAGGACATAGGCTACTTTTTAACTGGAAAAAGGGGTTGTAAGGGGGTGTTTATGCGTAAATTTGTTCAAATTAAGTTAGTTCCAAAAATTCATAACAGATGGCACCACAGAAATAAATCAAGATAGAACGGCTAAGCGGGTGGAGTACGCGTGTTTCAATCTTGCACAAGTGGGCAAGATTCGTTGAACGTTCATTCAGTCAGCGCGCACGTCTCAACTTGATTACACCGGAGCGGTTGTGCAAAAATGCCTCATTGTGCAGTGTCTAATAGTAAAAACCTAGTAAAAACAGAAGTACGAAAGTGAATCGGTCAAAAGGAGGTATTTCTTTCCACGGGTAAGTTATTTGTTCTAACTTAAAGCAAAGCAAAAATTTACACGCGCGATTCCTTAGCAACGCATGCTTGTCGCCGTTCTATTTTGATTTATTTCTGTGGATGGCACTAAGAGTCGTCTACATCGCGCTATCGCTTGCTCTTACGTGTTTCTATAAGAGGTTTTACCATCACAAGTTATTTTTCGATTCTTTAGATTGTTTTACACGCTTTTATAATATAACTCAGTACTTTATCTATGCAGTGACGTAACCTTAAACCTATCAATGATAAATTTTAGTTTATGGGTAAAGTTGCGGCTAAATAAGCTTTAAAATGTGGCATAAATAAAGTTTAATTTAAAATATATGTATATATTTTTTTATGTTTATTTAAGGGTTTAATCGCAAAGCGATTATGACACCCGAATTCACACACATACAATAAAAATCAGCAAATAAACTTAACAGGAAGTTATCACAAAAACAAACAAAAAAAAACAACAAATTTACCACCGCTTACTTTAATTAGCAATAATTTGTACAGTTCTCTGGCCATATCCGAGAAAGGATTGGCCAGAGCACTGTTACAAAAACCCACATCTATCGACCTGCGAGATCTTGAGCCTCCAGTACAGACACATTCCATCAAAACATGATATAATATATATGTTACTGTAAAAGCTCGAACTGTAAATCCTAAGATTTTCTAGTAAAACCTAAGATCTACCAATCCCTAATGGTAAATGTCCGAAAAGGTTTGCGATACGAACTTTTATCACCATATAGTTGGTAAATCTTAGGATTTACAGTAATGGCAAGGTATATGTTAAAAAAAAACGGCCAAGTGAGAGTCGGACTCGCGCATTAAGGGTTCCGTACTGTTATAGAGCAAAGACATTAAATCTTTATTTTATTTTAATATTATTATAAATTATTAAAGTGGTATTAACCGATTCGTTGCCACCTTCATTTTCACGAATTCTTACCACAGGCCAAGCAGATTGTTCGATGACGCGCCATAAGCGTCATCGGCCCTGCTAAACGATGACGCCCCACGTGCGGCATTGGCCACTGGTTGTGTTTTATGCACATTTAGACTAAGGAATTGTAATTACAGTATAATAAATTAGTTTTAACGTGTTTTTTAACAATCCTTGTATGCCGCGCCTGGCGCGTCATCGGCCTCACTGAATCTTTTTAAATGACGCGCTGGGCGCGGCAGTGGCCACGAATCGGTTAACCGTGGGAGAGCCATGCTTCGGCACGAATGGGCCGGCTCGACCAGAGAAATACCACGGACTCACAGAAAACCGGCGTGAAACAGTTGCGCTGTGTTTCGCCGAGTGAGTGAGTTTACCGGAGGCCCAATCCCCCTACCCTATTCCCTTCCCTACCCTCCCCTACCCCTATTACCCTATTTCCTCTTAAAGGCCAACAGACCTGCAGCTCTTCTGAAGTTGCGAGTGTCCATGGGCACCGGAAGTTGCTTTCCATTAAGTGAAATATTTTGTTTTAGGTACATACCTTACCTATGAATTAATCACATATTTTGATTGCCTTTTTACTTTTTTTTAAACCAAATATAAGAATACTGATTGAAATATAGTAGTTTAGGTAAGCATTATGTTAACTATATGTACCTACCTGTTTTGTCTTATAGTTTATTAAGGTAAATAATTAAGAATTACTCATTGTTTTATTCCTAAAACCAACATTTACCAGTTGACAGTAGTAAAACCTAGCATATACCGAATTTTAATGGTAAATGTTCGAAAAAATCGTCCTATTATTAGAAATACTTACATTTACCAACTCGTGTCGGTAAATCCTAAGATTGACACTTAAGAGCTCGGGCTATGCGGCCGCTCAAATCAAATTCGATACTAGCGCCACTACAAGTTTTATATTATATCGCTGTCTCGCTATTGCGAGGTACCCCGTGCCCCGCGCGCCCCGGTGTGCGTGGGTCGTCATTCATTATTTTACTCTGATCAAGTTATTCAAGCCGTGCGTGTGTTGCGATTTGCGAACAGTGAAGTATAATATTCTGTTTCATGAACAATGTTGTTTTAGTGGTTGTCTTATATTTTGGAATACAGGCGCGGGCGTATTGTCGTCGACCTTGTCACTGAACTGAACAGAATACAGATTCTACAAAATATATTAAAATAATATAATAATAATACAATAATAAAAATCTACATAGGACTCTTCACACCACGTCAGTCTGGCCCCGTGCTAAGTACACTAAGGACTTGTGTTCTAACAAGTACCAGACATGTTATACTTACCTACCGGATATATTATATTTACTTTTTATTATAAGTACATACTCAACTTATTTAAGATCCATACTTCCATACAATTTAAAATTTCAATAATTCATAAAATATTCCATATAATTGCAAAAATTAATATTATAAATTTAAAAGTGTGTCTGTTTGTCTGTCTGTTATTACTTCTTCACGCCCAAACCACTGAACCGATTTTGCTGAAATTTGGCATGGAGATACTTTGAGGTCTGGTCCCGAGTCTTTGTCCTTTGACATAGAATACTTTTTATCCCGAAAAAATGTACGGTTCCCGCGCGATAAACGAGTTTTGGCGCAACAGAGTTGCGGGCGTCATCTAGTTTTTACAATATTATTATCATTATTAATACCTACACATCCATGAGTCATGAGTCATGACCCAGGAAAACGTTTTGTTCTAATGATACCTAAGCCCTAAAAATTTGGCCGGTGGCTGTGCCGGTGGGTTTAATTTATTTTATTTATATATTTATATTAGTAGGTAATTAGATAAAATTAATAATATCGGGGCGAGACGTATTATTCGTACAAGTTTTACGACCGAATACGCGATAGGTAATATATAAAACTTGTACGAGAAATGCGACCCGACCCGATGCATTCCGTCACAATGTGCGCGAATTTTCTGCTATCTATAGTCAGATACTAATATTATAATTCTGCAGAGTTTGTTTGTTTGAACGCCCTAATCTCAGGAATTACTGGTCCGATTTGAAAAATTATTTTACTGTTGGATAGCCCATTTATCGAGGAAAGCTATAGGCTATATTTTATCACGCTAAGACTAATAGGAGCGAAGAAATAGAGGAAAATGTGGAAAAAACGGGGGAAATTATATGAAATTGCTTATTATCTTAAAACTACTGGAGCAAATTTTTTTGTTATTTAGCAAACATGAAGGATAGACCACGTGAAGGGACATAGGCAATTTTAACGTTGCGTGAAATTCCTAAATTACGCGGGCGAAGCCGCGCGGAACATCTTTATATTTAATAAAATTGTAGGAAAGTCAATTCTGTACATTGAATATTTTTGTACAATAAATAATACTTGGGATGTGATCTACTATGCTAACGCGGACGAAGTCGCGGGCAACAGCTAGTATGGAATAATCGTTGTCGCAAATATACTATAGTAGCTGTTGCCCGCGACTTCGTCCGCGTTATCATAGTAGATCACATCCCAAGCATTATTTATTGTACAAAAATATTAAATGTACAGAATTGACTTTCCAACGATTTTATTATATAAAGATGTTCCGCGCGGCTTCGCTTGCGTAATTTAGGAATTTCACGCAATCGTACATTTTTCCGCAAAAATAGCCTATTCTTCATGCTTGCCAAATATGAAATAACATAAAAATTGCTCCAGTAGTTCCTAAGATAATAAGCAATTTTATATAATTTCCCCCGTTTTTTCCACATTTTCCTCTATTTCTTCGCTCCTATTAGTCTTAGCGCGATAAAATATAGCTTATAGCCTTTCTCGATAAATGGGTTATCTAACACTGAAAGAATTTTTCAAATCCGACCAGTAGTTCCTGAGATTAGCGCGTTCAAACAAACAAACAAACTCTGCAGAATTATAATATTAGTATAGACTAGACGTTCCGCGCGGCTTCGCCCACGTAAATTAGATATTTCACAGACAAATTAGTCCAAAAAAAATAGCATATAATCCTTCACGCGGTCTACTTCTTATCTGACCCAAATAACAGAAAAATTGCTTTAGAGTCTAGTAGTTCGTGAGATAAGCCCTTTCAAATAATTTCCCCAGTTTTTTCCACATTTTCCTCTATTTCTTCGGTGCTATTAGTCCTAGCGTGATAAAATATAGCCTTAGATATCCTTCCTCGATAAATGAACTATCTAACACTGAAAGAATTTTTCAATTTAAACCAGTAGTTCATGAGATTAGCGCATTCAAATAAGCCCTTTCAAATAATTTCCCCCGTTTTTTCCACATTTTCCTCTATTTCTTCGCTCCTTTTAGTCTTAGCGTGATAAAATATATCCTATATCCTTTCTCGGTAAATTAGCTATCTAACACAAAAAGAATTTTTCCAATCCGACCAGTAGTTCCTGAGATTAGCGCGTTCAAATAAGCCCTTTCTAATTATTTCCCCCCGTTTTTTCCACATTTTCCTCTATTTCTTCCCTCCTATTAGTCTTAGCGTAATAAAATATAGCCATTAGCCTTCCCCGATAAATGAGCTATCTAACACTGAAATAATTTTTCAAATCGAACCAGTAGTTCCTGAGATTAGCGCGTACAAACAAACAAACTAACAAACTCTTCCGCTTTTTAATATTAGTATAGATAAGTACCTATACACATACTATACTTATACATATATATTTTTAAGTTATATAGAAGACTAAATGAAGGGGAATTGTGGAGACCGTACATTTTCTCGCAACAAAAACTATTGTATAATATCCTTTCCTCAAAGTATCTTAGTACCAAATTTCATCTCAAACGATTCAGCCATTCTAGCGTGAAAAGATAACAGACATACAAACTTTCGCATTTATAATATTAGTACATCTATATAGAATTCTCGTGTCACAATGTTAGTTACCGACTACCGTACTCCTCCGAAACGGCTTTACTGATTTAATTTTATATGCACTCAGTAGGTCTGAGAATCGGCTTCTGCTACTGGGTACTTTTTATATTGATAAGTGCATTTGTTGAATAAATAATTTTAGTAAATAACTAACAACTCGAGACTGACGGCGACCATTGTAACTTTGTGCGACGGGGTAGCGATGGACGTTGCCATGGTAAAATAGGTACTTATTTAGTCACTTCAATAAAATAATAAGGGCCAAATCTATACTAATAGGTATAGAATTGGGAAGAGTTTGTTTGTTTGTTTGAACGCGCTAATCTCAGGAACTATTAGTCCGATTTGAAAAACCGCTGAACCGATTTTGCTGAAATTTGGCACGGAGATTCTTTAAGTCCCGGGAAAGGACATAGGCTACTTTTTATCCCGGAAAAATGTACGGTTCCCGCGCGATAAAAGAGTTTTGGCGCAACGGAGTTGTGGCCGTCATCTAGTAAATTATAATAATAGCTCCCACACCGGTTTCATTGAAAGGTGACGGTGGCCGGTTTCATTGAAACTAGGCCAGCTACGCAGGAGTAATTTTTATAGTGCCCAAGTGTGTGCGCAGTACTCAAGAGCACTCTCTATTCCTTTACTCTCATAACCCAGTGGGACGGAAGACCGACACGACTGGCGAGAGATCAGACGCAGGACCGACTTTTTACATGCCCATCCGACGCATGGATCATCTAATACTTGTCAGACAATCAGGTGATCAGCCTGCATTGTCTTAACCAAACTTGGAAATAACATGTTTCCAACGCGTGAATCGAACCCACGACCTCCGAGTCAAGAGCCGCGCTCTATACCACTAGACCACGGAGGCGTAAGTAGTAAATTATAATGTACACTAGCTATATGACCGAGCTTCGCTCTGTATTCAAAAAATTCAAAAAACACATAAAATGACATTTTATGAAAATGATTCCTAGCTAGATCGATTTATCGCCCCCGAAACCCCCTATTACTCATGAAAATCGTTGGAGCCGATTCCGAGATTCCAATTATATATCCATACTAATATTATATATGTATATATACAAGAATTGCTCGTTTATATAAGATATAAGAGAAAGTATGAATTATTATTGACCTTTATTTATTAGTAAACATTTTACACATTTAAAAAAATACTTAGGATGTTAGGATTTAGGAAAAGTCATAATATTATGTCGGCCTTCTAAATAGTAGAAAAATACCCTATCGCTATTCCTAAACGTTATTTACAAAATACTAAGTACTTATAAGAAAATAATATTATGATATACATAATTATTTTATTTATAGCTGTTGTATTTTCTTATATGTAGTTGTATTTTCAATTGATCTATACATATAATAAAACTGTAGAAATGAGAATTCTGTACATTAAATATATTCAAAAAATAATAAGCGGGGGGTGTCACTACATCGCTATAGAAGCCAAAAATGTGGTTAGTTTTTTTGTCTGTCTGTCTGTCTGTATGTTTGTTCCACTATCACACGAAAACTATTGATCCGATTTGAATGCGGTTTTCGCAGATGTGTTTGTCTTCTTCCAACTTAACATCTGGTGTATAAAAAATTATCCCCCCACCCCTCCAAGGAGACAAAAGAGGGGTGAGATTTTGTATTAAACTTTTTTCTTTAACACGAAAACTACCGATCCGTTTTGCATACGGTTTTCACAGATATATTAGTCTTCTTCCAACTCAACATCTGGTGTATAAAAATCCCCCCTCCTCACCCCTCTAAGGGGACCAAGAGGGGGTCAGATTTTGTATCAAACTTTTTCTTTAATGGACTTACTTCATATTATTAACTGTGTTTTTCAACTTAACATCTGGTGTATAAAATTTTCCCCCCACCCCTCTTAGGGGACAAAAGAGGGGGAAGATTTTGTATCAACTGATGAAGTAGAAATACTTTAAACGGCAAAACAGCGTTTGCCGGGACAGCTAGTTAATAAATAAGTACATAATTATTACCTATATTATACTTCCTGTGTGATACATCATACATCCCAGCTTTCGGTACTTATCCATTATTATCAAAAGTTCAAGCACCACAAATCAAAATAATTATATTTTGTTCAAGCAATTTTCTTCAAGTATCACAAAAAACTATCAAAATCAACAACAATAACATTCTCTCGATCGCGGATTCTTGGAAATCTACTGTTATCGCGCGCGCGGTCGCATGCGACCGCTTGGAGCTTGAGGGAACATTGTACTTGAATGCCTTGAATGAATTATCACGTGTACCGGTTACCCCACTCCGCCGCCCGCGCCCCCCGTTGCCGCGCTCTGTTGTGCGAGCGGATCGGCACAATACCAGGTTGGAAATTATAGAGAAATTGCGCCGCATTGACGAATACCAAAGATGATGAATGAAAATTTATTATATTGCAATTCTTTTGAAGACATTCTGTAACTACACAATATAAGCTAAGGTCCCAGGAAAAATACCTAACGATTCGATGAGTTTTTAATATAAAACAAGTGTGCGAAAAGTATGTCGTCAATGGCGTAAAAATGCATGAAATGTAATCGTTTATATTTTTTAGTGTGTAAATATTTTGTAGTAAATTTTTGTGCAGGAACCTAGGTAATTACTATTTTAAGCTAAAATATTTTCGTATGAGTAAATGATTTTGGTTTTACGTTTGTTTGTTTCGAGGGTACCCGGCCCCTTAAATCTTAAGATTTACCGAAGTTCGAGCTTTTGCAGTAACATATATATCATTTAAAATAATGAAATTTTATGTGCACACTGCACAGCTGTTTTTGGGTATTTTGATTTATGTTTTAAAAAGCTTTTAAATTTGACAACAATTTTGTTGACACCGCGCGCTATAAACTGAAGTCCACGCGGACGAAGTCGCGGGCAACAGCTAGTTAAAAAATAAATATAAATTTAGGGTAAAAAGTTAAATAAACATACCAACTCCGCCCGGGACCTTAAAATTTTTTCGAGACGAAAAGTATCCTTATAATAATATTATGTCCTTTCCCGGGACTCAAAAGTATCTCCTGGATACCAAATTTCAGTAAGCTCGGTTTAGCGGTTTGGGCGTGATTCGTGAAGAAGTAACAGACAGAGAGACACACTTTCGCATTTTACAATATTAGTATGGATTAGGTAGGCAAAGCTATTTTCTGTAAATTATGTCTTTGTACGCAGTTTCCGACACATCGCGAACAAATTTTTTGCGCCACCTTTGCTAAGATGGCGGCCGGGGGACTTCTCAATAATTTCACACACGGCCACGGTCCACGGACAGGGCCGAGTCTATGCACCTAATAAAACGAACGTGTGTGGTGTGCAGGTGTACTGGGTGGGTCCGCTGGGCGGGTCGGCGCTGGCGACGCTGCTGCACCGGTACGCGCTGCGCCCCCCTGCCCCCCGCGCCCCCGCCCCCGCCGACGCCCGCCTGCCCGAGGCGCTGCCGCTGCACGACAAGGCCGAGCCGTGAACGCGCCCGCTCGCCGCTTGCCGCTCGGTGCGACACCCGCGTCGTTCAACCCGAAACTCGCTTACCTCTCGTCTATATTTCTAGACCAGGACCAATAATTTTAAAAACAAAAAAAAAATTACAGTAGGATGATACCCATTACAAAAGGAGGAGAATATTATAAAAATTAAGTGAAAAATAATTTACGGGCGATCTGAGTTAGGGAAAAGTGTGGGGAGAGGTTTTAAGGGGGAAAAACGGTTAATCTCGATTTCTGGCAAAACTAATATTCCTATGAAAAAAAGTCAAATGGCAAAGTTGTAAGTAAGGAAAAGATCTAAAACTTTTCTATTTACACTTTTTCTCCATAACCTCAAAATTTATGTGAAAAATTCAAAAAACCATGTTTTTGGTTTTTTATTTATATGTTTTACAAAAATATTTTTTTTTCACGAAATTTGGTGATAACTTACATTTTTATGTCCCAGATACGCTGTGATCTATTTGATTAGAAATATTTATTTTTTCACCTTATTTTGAATTTATATAGAAAAAATACCCTAATTTTCAATCGAAAATTCGACCGTCAAAATATCAGCTTTTTTCAAAAAGTTGGTATGCTTTCTGTTCGTTGAAATCTCTACTTTCCGATGAAAAAAACATATATATTTCACCATAGTAAATCTTCTCAGAAAATGCAAAAAATCGAAAAAAACTCGAATTTGAAAAAAAAAAATTTAATCATTATGAATAATTTCATTAAAAAAATGTGATTGCTGCAATTTATTACAGTTAAAAAGTTGATTTATTTAATTCTTATTACATTTCTGTCATAGAAAATCTCATTATATATAAATATATATGTAGATCTATGCTTATAAAATAACATGTCCTGACCGACTGAATGATTCATAATCGCTGAGCAAAATCTGTTCAAATTACGGCCAAAAGATTTGGTGAGTAGGATTGTTTTATTAAGTAGAAACCCACTAAGGAAGGCATTTCGGAAATTTTACCCCGAAGGGGGTGAAATAGGGGTTGAAAGTTTGAATGAAAGTCCGTCATTTCTCAAGTTACAAACGTGAAAGTATTTTTGAAATTTATAATAAGTATATATATGAAAATCGGCCAAAAGTTATATTTACGTTATATATTTATAAATTTATAGATTTTTAATATATTTTTTATGTATTTTGACTTAAGAAATGACGGACTTTCATTCAAACTTTCAACCCCTATTTCACCCCCTTGGGGGTAAAATTTCCTAAAACGCTTAAATACGTATCCATTCACTTTTAATCAGTAGCCCAAAAATAAACTTGAGAAATGACGGACTTTCATTCAAACTTTCAACCCCTATTTCACCCCCTTCGGGGTAAAATTTCCGAAATTCCTTCCTTAGTGGGTTTCTACTTAATAAAACAACCCTACTCACCAAATTTTTTGGCTGTAATTTTAACAGATTTTGCTCAGCGATGATGAATCATTCAGTCGGTCAGGACATGTTATTTTATAAGTATAGAAGATCTACATAATATATATTTATATATTATATATGAGAGAGAAATGTAATAAGAATTAAACAAATCAACTTTTTAACTGTAACAAATTGCAGCAATCACATTTATGTGATGAAATTATTCATGACTAAAATTTTTTTTCAAATTCGAGGTTTTTTCGATTTTTTGCATTTTCTGAGATTTACTATGATGAAATATATATTTTCTTTCACCATCGAAAAGTAGAGATTTCAACGAATAGAAAGCATACCAACTTTTTGAAAAAAGCTGATATTTTGACGGTCGAATTTTCGATTGAAAATTAGGGTATTTTTTCGATATAAATTCAAAATAAGGTGAAAAAATAAATATTTCCGACCAAATAAATGACAGCGTATTTGCGAGTTAAAAATGTAAGTTATCACCAAAGGGGTTTGGGTAAAACTGGCTTGATTTTCAAAGTCAGCGGCCACTTATGAAACTTACAGTAGTTATAGTACACCACAAACCATAACTTTTTTATTAGTACAATATTTGCCTAAAGTGTATCGAAATTCAGATATTTGAAAAAATAAAATCCATTATATCCGTTATTTGTATACGTCAAAAGTTGCATCTTTCGAACTTTTCCCGCTAATTGTTAATAATGGACGATTCAAGGTCAACTGTGGATCACTTAGACCAATCACAACACGTCATTTGTTTACCTGCGTCCGGGGGGGGAGCCACGTGCGACCGCTCGGCGCTCGCATATTTCTTTATCACTCACCATTTGGCTTGTGTTAAGGTGTTCTGGACCTCATTGATCCTTGGCTATTGAGGAAGAATACAGTCAAGACATGTGTCAAGTCGGACATATCATGTTTATATTTTATTGAAAAGGGGGATCAAGGCCGGGACGCCCTATTAGGGCATTACTGCTCGTGTATAGTGGGAAAACGAACATTAGGTTGCTGTTCACACATAATGTCGATAGTGTGGTACATAGATAAAGTAATATAGTATAGATGTAACCTTAGCCCGTCATCGCGTGGCCATTTTGTGCTTATTTTCATAGAAGTAGTGTGCGTTTATTTTCTTGAATATTTCTATTTGTCGATCATTTCGAAGCACATTATAATACAGAAAAGAAAGTCATTTAGTTCATGATAACGATAAACTATAGTTCAAGTAATGAGAATATGTAAACACACGTAAAAAGCTATGCAATTTTTGAAGAGAAATTATTAATTGATGTGACATTTTTAGCACTAATACCTTATATAGCACGAATAAGGGATTATTAAACTTATAAATTACCTTTTTAGCTTACAAAAATACCGATTGAAAAGCCCAAAAAACGTTGTTCAAAACTTACGTATTTAATGCTAAATCCACGGGTTTGAGGCATTGTTTGGCCATTCTTATGGTTTATTATGTAGCGGAACCACAAAACTCAACAATATCTAGCATAAAATGTTCACTAAAAACCTTTATTAACACTTTTATTACATGAAATATGCAGACCGACTCCTTTGTTATGCCCTAGTAAGTAGGACATAACATTACACGCTTTTGACGCTTATACATCGATATAAGGCTCTCTCCTAGTATATCTCAATGGTGTGGTATATGGGCTGGGGGAGACACCAAGAAAATCTGTCTCCACCGGCTCAGTTTTTAGACCTTAAATAAGGCAAGATGTAGAAAATGAAGCTGACGAAGATAATGATAATGAAAACTAGGTCTATAAGAACGTTTACCGATACCTTGTTTAGCTTTAATTACCATATTTTTATAAATGAATACACTAAACAGTGCTTTTTTTATGAAATAAGGAGGCAAACGGGTCACGGGAGGGTAGGGAAGGGAATAGGGTAGGGGATTGGGCCTCCGGTAAACTCACTCACTTGGCGAAACACAGCGCAAGCGCTGTTTCACGCCGGTTTTCTGTGAGAACGTGGTATTTCTCCGGTCGAGCCGGCCCCGTGCATTTGCATTTTTATTTTATCCTGAACTTGATCTTATGTCGCAATCCGTATTAAAATAGAAAATCCGCATTTGATACAAAGGCGAACAACGTTTAGCTCTTACACACAATGGAAACCTTTGACCCCAAATATCTCGGCTTCGATACTACTTACGCCCAAACTTTTTTGTCAGGCATTTATCACACATATATTACTATTAAACAAACGAAATTATTTCAGTGGCCGCGCAAAAAAAAAATCAAGCCAACCTTCAAACAAATTTACCCAAACCCCTTTCGTGAAAAAAAAAAAATTTGTAAAAGATATAAATAAAAACCAAAAACATGGTTTTTTGAATTTTTCACATACATCTTGAGGTTATGGAGAAAAAGTGTAAATAGAAAAGTTTTAGACCTTTTTCTTACCTAAAACTTTGCCATTTGACTTTTTTTCATAGGAATATTAGTTTTGCCAGAAATCGAGATAAACCGTTTTTCCCCCTTAAAACCTCCTCCCACACTTTTCCCTAACTCAGATCGCCCGTAAATTATTTTCCCCTTAATTTTTATAATATTCTCCTTTTTAATGGGTTTCATCCTAATGTATTTTTTTTCACTTTTCATTATTTTTGAAGGTATTGGTCCTGGTCTATTCATCGTTTTGACTTTTGTAATATACATTTTTACGCAATCTAATTCTGTTTCATTTAATGCCTGAAATAAAATGAAACTTTCGACCTAAAAGCTGTAGTACGAGATACGACTGCAGAACTGTGCAGGTATCGATTACACGCTTAAAACCACCTTTTTACTAATATTTATGATTAGGAGAACATATTTCTACTGGGGTGCCAGTCCAAATGTGGCCGCAACTATTTTTAAAATTAAAAAAAAAATTGAGTTTGCGGGATAAAATGTTTTCATCAGGTATTGAAAGCAAACATGGTTCATTTCACGGCAATGAGTTTAGATATTTAGAAAAATCCGGTGTGCCGTTGGGCACCCGGCCGCAACTCTATTGTAACCAGGTTCACACAGGTACGATTCCGATACATTTTTGCATCCATAACGTACGAGTATATTGATCTTTTATACATCAAATGGAAGCTTATTTTCCTCTTATTATTACAATATAGGTGTGCCTAATTAAATCTGGCCGCAAATAAGGGGTGCCGGCTGTCAAAGATGGCAAACTATCGAAGGTTGAGGGAAAGGGAGATAGCGCGTAACATTACGGGTCTAACGATGATAGTGATTGTACATCATGTGAGTGTACTTAACCATCGGTTCAAACAATAGTAATAATCGGCCAAGTGCGAGTCGGACTCGCGCACGAAGGGTTCCGTACTATTATAGAGCAAAATAAGGCCAAAATTTGTGTGTTTATATGGGGGCCGCCCTTATATTTTAATTTTATTATTAGTAATTAAATTGCACATTCAATTAAAGATTTCGAAAAATTTTAAAGTGCCTATCTGTTAAAGTATCGACATAGAGCGAAAAAGGCTATTTAATTAGTGTACCTGCATGTTAGGGGCAGAGGGCGTTATTAGTTAGTATTTCTGTGCGTCAATTAGATGGCGTTTTTTTAATTAAACAGCGACGCGTTGTTGGTATTCCTGGGCGTACCCTATACAGATTTTTTGGGTTTAAATTGAAAAGAAATAACTTCGTTCCATTCTGGTGTCCCTTGACACCTCTCAAGTTTTTTAATTGAATATATTTAATTTACAATAAAATCTTTTTATTAGGGTTCCGCACCCAAAGGGTAAAAACGGGAGCCTTTTACTGAGAGAGCCGGTTCTTCTCGCCGGGTTAGTTCAGTGGTAGGCATCATGTAGATTGTAATTTGTAGACCAACTGCAACGGTAGGCAACAGGCGGGCTGCGAAACCGCGAAAGGTCGAATCTCGGACCGTGAAATATTGTAATGCATTGTATACTAAGTATCAATTAATACATAGATAAGGTATTCGTTAAACCTTTATTTAATTAAAATAATATTTTCAAGCTACATAGGACAAGTGTTTTTTCTAGATCTCGTTAAAAATTTTCCACAGTATCCGGACCGCACCTAAAATTAGTAATTACTTGCCGACCCCAGATGTAGACGTTCAGAATATATTTGCAAAAATTTATTCTGAATAAAAAAAAATTGAGTTTGAGTTTTGAGACTTCATTGTCTGTCTATCTTCTGTCTGTCTGTTTGTCTGTCTGTCTGTCTGTCTGTCTCCAGGCTGTATCTCAAAAACCGCTATAGCTAGACTTCTGAAATTTTCACACATTGTGTATAATATCTGTTGCCGCTATAACAAAATACTAAGTGATTTTTCGCTTTATGTCGGTAATGGATAGGCACTTTAAAATTTTATGAAATTTTCAATTAAATGTGCAATTTAATTACTAATAATCAAATTAAAGTAAAATTATAAGGGCGGCCCCCATACAAAAACACAAATTTAATAAAAAAAATACGAGTCCGACTAGCACTTGGCCGATTATTACTATTGTTTGAACCGATGGTTAAGTACACTAACATGATGGTACAATCACTATCCTCGTTAGACCCGTAATGTTACGCGCTAGCTCCCTTTCCCTCAACCTTCGATAGTTTGCCATCTTTGACAGCCGGCACCCCTTATTTGCGGCCATATTAAATTAGGCACACCTATATTATAATAATAAGAGGAAAATAAGCTTTCATATGATATATAAAAGATCAATATACGTTATGGATGCAAAAATATATCGGAATCGTACCTGTTCACGCCTGGTTACAATAGAGTTGCGGCCGGGTGCCCAACGGCACACCGGATTTTTCTAAATCTCTATACTCATTGCCATGAAATGAACCATGTTTGCTTTCAATACCTGCTGAAATCATTTTATCCCGCAAACTCAATTTTGTTATTTTTTTTTTAAATAGTTGCGGCCACATTTGGACTGGCACCCCAGTAGAAATATGTTTTCCTTATCATAAATATTTGTAAAAATGTGGTTTTAAGCGTGTACTCGATACCTGCACAATTTTGCAGTGGGATCTTAGACTACTGCCATTTTGCTACTTCATGCTTAAAGAAAATAAATATTTAAGTAATGTTGTGTTGTGAGTCATAAATCCAATCAACCTAGGCACGATCACACCTACCGAGTAGAGTGTCGAGTGGCGAGACAGTGCCCTGGCCGAGAAATCGGTATGTACACAAACATTACCAAACGCTCGACCTAGCAATAGGCCACCCGAACGGAATGATCGGCATACAGTGCTTCGAAGCCGATTGAAGATCGAAAAAAATATATATTTAAATAATTTAACAACTGGAATGATTTCTCTGATATTTATGAGCTTTTCAACTGTATTTTTGAAAACGAAAATTTATTTTTATTTGAAAAATTTCAAAATACTTCTTTATAAGTACTTGATTTCCCCAAAGAGCATTTTGATTTTTTAAATATTTTGTCTAAATAGCTAATATTGTAGAATAATGGTCACAGCACATATAATATCAACTCGGAAAGGGATTGTCATTCGTCACCGTATCGCCTTCGTCTTGCCGTCAACCAGGCGTCAACCCGTATGCAGCAGGTATTACCAAAGCGTATCAGTAGCGCCTGCACGTCAACTCGGCTACGGCTAGGCGACGCCTCGCTTACCGCTCGCCGACCGCTGTCCCCTTCCGAGGCGAGGCGATTACGTTACGGTTCCGCTTAGTGTGCGTTGCAGTAGGGAGTTTCATACAAACAATATTGAACGGCTCGAGGCGATGCGGTGTCGATCGCTTTCAGAGTTGATATGTGTGCTGTGACCTTATTCCTGCTCTACTTCTATAATGGGCCGGGAAGTGGAGCTAGACTGAAAATACTGCCTACTATAACTACTGCCGAATTTTTTAAAGAAAAAACATTGTTTTTCGGTTTCTAAAATACGGTCAAAAAACTCATTAAAATATGAAGTAATAAATCCAGTGGTTTTTACGACATTGTCTTTGACAGTAAGCTGACGACATATTATATTAGTCTAGCACGAATCGGCGCACGAGTACCGAAAACTATTCCATCTCAATTTTTTTATGCGATCCTCTTCAAATTGCCCTACTGATGATATAAATGCATGTTGCCATGGTGCAACCCGGTGCCATATTGTTTAAACAAACATTGTTTAAACAATTGCAAGGAATTGTTATTTTTCAACCGGACAATTTTTTTTTATATTATTTATTGAAATTCCAATAAAAAAGGTCCTATCCTATGACTTTTGATTTTCGATTCGATTTTTCGATTAGATTTTTTTTAATTTTTATTGCTAAATATCTATTTTTTTTAATTTTTAATTCAACTTTTAATTGTGTTTATATTGTGATTAACTGTGATTGTGATTAATTTTTATTTTATATTGTATTTTTTTACAAATTTTTATCATATTATTTATTTTATTTAAATGTATTGTAATTCTAATGTAATTACTATAATGATAATGTAACGAAATTTTCAAATGGTTTATGGGTCGCAGAGGCCTGAAATAAATGATTTTATTTTTATTTATTTATTTATTTATTTATTTTCACGATAAAGTAAATATTTTTAAAGATATTAATGTTTAAAGGTTCGAAAAATCTCAAATTTGGGTACTTTCGACCCACGAAAAATATTTTAAAACAAATAATAATGTCTAAGTAATATATTTTTTAAATTCTCTATACAAGAGTTAATAATATTGTTAATAGAGATTTAAAAAAAATTCATTGCTTATATCTTTTTTTTTTATCTTAGCAAAAGTGAACAAAAAATCGTGTTTTTTGTATGGGAGCCCCCCTTAAACATTTACTTTATTTTAATTTTATTATAAATTATTAAAGTACAAATATAATTAAGGATTTTGTGAAAATTTCAAGTGCCTAGCTGTTACTATTATTGATTACGAGCAAAAAAGGCCAAAAAAACACGTTTCTTGTATAGGGAGCCTCCCTTAAATGTTCTTATAGCGGCAACAGATATACACAATCTGTGAAAATTTCAGAAGTCTAGCTAGCTAGAAGTCTAGTCTAGAGCAGGGGTTCCCAAACTGTGCGCCGCGGCGCGCGGCGCCCCGGTGCGCCGCGGAAAGGCAAGAGGGGCGCCGCGAGTCGATGCTCCATCATTATCCATAACCACAAATATTATAAAATTAAATTATAATATGAATTATACAAAGCAGGCAGATGATTAAATACTTGTTTATTATTATTTACTTGATTAACCTAAATATTATAATCATTAAAGGTGTTTATTTCAAAAACGTATTTGAGAACGTTTTGAAAACCGAAATAAAACGGTTAAATCCAAACAGCGGGACATAGGGCAGTCAGTAAAGGTATTCACCACCGATTTTGTTGAACCTCAATCGATTTTCTTTGGTGAGTATACGGGGATAACTTAAGAAATAAAAGTGGCATACTACCTACTTGCGCTTTTACCCAGGGGGTGAATGCAACCCCGTCTCGGGGGTGAATTTTTTAAATAAAAAAGCCCTAGAAATCAATAGACACACAAAAGTAATTTGTTATGTAAACGATTTTTTTTAATTTGAAGCAAAGAATTGGGATGCAAATATTGTAGCAAAACGTGTCAATACGTTTTCTAATATAATATTATAAATGCGAAGGTGTTTTTGTCTATCTCTTACCTCTTCACACCCAAACATCTCAACTGGTTTACTGAGTATGAAGATACTTTTGAGGCTCGGGAAAGAACATATTATTAGGATACTTTTTATCCCGAAAAAATGTACGGGCGTCACTAGTCCTTAGTAAATAGTAAATACACGTCATGTATGTGTCTTTTTAAAATTGAGAAAATAAACGGAAGTTAAAAATTGAAAGTGAATTTAAGAGTAACATTGTCCTACAAATAGAACAATCCATAATTTAGGTCTTAGGACCATCAAAGTATGAAGTCCTTTCTATCTCTGTTAGAGCCGGGCCTACCATTATCAAGATTTTTCGCAAATAAAAATGTTGTTCGTCTTATCAAAATGAAGCTACTCACAAAAATTAGCTTGATAGTAATAAAAAAATGTTCTAACTTCTAGGGAACCCTAACGGCTTTACTGATTTTTTACCTATGTGCACATATTTTTGTATATATGCATATTAATTAAAAGGTAAAAATCAGTAAAGCCGTTACAGTTTAAAATAGATAGCAGCCGATTCTTAGACCTAGGTCTGAGCTATTGCTTAGGTCTGAGCATTGGCTACTATCTATTTTTCATATCCCTTAGTGGTAAGGGTTGTTCAGTGTTCACCCTTAACATTTATTTTTTATTTTTGGTCAATTTTTATTTTTTTTTTATTTTTCTATAATGTGACATTAAAAATATATGTATACAACCCTTCATTTTATAAAATGTACATTTATTAATATACAAAAAATTGGCAAAGTGCAAGCAGAACTCGCGCACGAAGGGTTCAGAGTTCCGTACCATTAAGTACAGAGCAAAAATAGGCCAAAAATTGTGTTTTGTGTATGAGAGTCCGACTCAAATATTTATATTATTTTAATTTTAAATGTTTTTTAAAATGTTTTTCACTCTATTTCGATTAAAATTTCCCTGAGGTTTTTTTATAAAAATAAGTTTTTTATTTATATTAATAAAGTTTATTCGTGATGAAGTAGAAACACTTTTAATATGGCAAAACAACATATTTTGTCGAGAAAGCTAGTACTCGTAGTTATATAATAAAAAATCATAAATACAAATATTAAAAACATTTTTTTTACCTAATTAAACGCAATTTGTTAAGCCAGAATGGTTAAATCTGCATTTTTAGGAAAAGGGGTAAAAAAAATGTAAAAACAAGGGGGGTAAAAAAATCCATCCCTAAAAGCGCAATTACGTAGTATGACAATTTTAAATTCAAGGGTAAAACGTAATCGATCCCTTATTTAAATCTATGCTGTACCTGATTTTTAGGGTTCCGTACCCAAAGGGTAAAATCGGGACCCTATTACTGAGACTTCGAAGGCTGTCCGTCTGTGCGATACCGCTAATATAATAGCTGGACTTGATTTGATTGTGTATATCTGTTGCCGCTATAACAAATACTAAAAAACAAGACATATTTCATATTTAAGGGGGGCTCCCATACAACAACCGTAATTTTTTGGTCTTTTTTGCTCGATATCAATAACGATAATAGGTAGGCTCTTGAAATTTTCATAGAGTCCTTGACTATATGAGTTCTTTATAAATTAATAAAACTAATAAAAAAGACGGGTTGCACTCCGGGAGTGCCGGCAGAAGTGAAAACTTGATTATTAACGTTGTGCATTTTTTAACCCATTTTTTATGAAAATCGATTTTTAAAAAATCGATTTTTTTAATTACTTAATCGAAACCCTAATAATAAATGTTATGAATAATAGGATAAAAATCTAAGCACTGAAAATACAATCTAAAATATACACATACTAGCTGTTGCCCGCGACTTCGTTCGCGTTAACATAGTATAATAACAAAGATGGATAATTTTCCCCTTTTTGTGGTTTCTTATACAAAGGGTAAAAACGGGACCCTATTTAAGCAAACGTCAATAAACTTTCATGTTTCTAACTCAAGAAATGACGGACTTTCATTGAAACTTTCTACCCCAATTTCACCCCCTTGGGGGAGAATTACCAGAAACGCTTGAATACGTATCCATTCATTTTTAATCTGTAGCACAAAAATAAAGTTTCATGTTTCTAACTCAAGAAATGACGGACTTTCATTCAAACTTTCAACCCCAATTTCACCCCCTTGGGGGTAGAATTTCCAAAAACGCTTAAATAACTATCCATTCATTTTTAATCAGTAGCACAAAAATAAAGTTTCATGTTTCTAACTCAAGAAATGACGGACTTTCATTTAAACTTTCAACCCCTATTTCACCCCCTTCGGGGTAGAATTTCCAAAAACGCTTAAACACGTATCCAATCATTTTTAATCAGTAGCCCAAACATAAAATTTCATGTTTCTAACTCAAGAAATAACGGACTTTCATTCAAACTTTCAACCCCAATTTAACCCCCTTGGGGGTAGAATTTTTAAAAACGCTTAAACACGTATCCAATCATTTTTAATCAGTAGCCCAAACATAAAATGTCATGTTTCTAACTCAAGAAATGACGGACTTTCATTCAAACTTTCAACGCCTATTTCACCCCCTTCGGGGTAAAATTTTCAAAATTCCTTCCTTAGTGGGTGTCTACTTAGTAAATCAACCCTACTTACAAAATTTTCTTGGCTGTAACTTTAACAGTTTTTGCTCAGCGATGATGAATCAGTCAGTCAGTCAGGACATGTAATAATTTTATAAGTATAGATATACAAATTTTAAATATAAAACTATAAAAAGAAAAACTTGCCCAAGTCGTCCCCATCTGGCAGAGTGCCCAGCAAGCTGACAGCATTGCCACGTTGGATGGCAATTGCTATCCGCTGTGCCAGGTAGCTCCCAGCTCTGGGGTCTCGGGTGGCTTCAACAAGCTTCTTAGATATTCCTCTAAAAAGCTCGAAACCCTTACAATCGATTAAATTTTTAACCCATTTTTTATGAAAATCGATTTTAAAAAAATCTATTTCTTAATTAATCGAAACCCTTACAATCGATTAAAAAAAATCGACAATCAAAAAAAAAAAACAATCGATTATTCGATTAACCAATTTCGATTAATTTAATTTTAATAATTACTTAATTTTAATCATTACTTAATTTTAATTTATACCTAATTTTAATTATCATTTAAGTAATTTTAATTATTATTTACTTTTAATTAATACTTAATTTTAATTATCATTTAATTTTAATTATTTTTTAATTTTATTTTATCCATATTTATTTTTAATCCATATTTAATTTTAAATGTTACTTAATTTTAATTATTACTAATTTTAATTATTATTTAATTTTAATTATTACTCAATTTTAATTATCATTTAATTTTAATTTCGATGTTACAACACTACTCTCCAACCATCTTACGCTTTTTCTATGGTTTTTCGATCAACACGAAAATCTTACGCGAGTTTCACAGTTTTTACCCATCCCACAAAAGTGCTCAACGCCGCTAAAGAAGTTTTCACTTTAAAAATTAATAAAATTATTAAATTAATCCCATACAAAAACACACTTAATGATCTTATTTTGCTCTGTAACGGTACGGAACCCTCCATGAGCGAATCCGACTCGCACTTGGCCGATTATTGCCTCGCCGTGATACCGCAAACGAATGCCCGAAAAATAATAGTTTTTGTTATATCATATTTAACTTTTGATCGAAGAAACGGGAAAACCGTTTAAAACCGTTTTAAGGATCAAAAACGAAAAAATCATTTCGTTTTCAAAAAATGTTCCGAATAGCGTTCCGTTCCGAACGAAACCGAAATAATAATAATAATAATAATAATATCTATGGACGCTTCACACCACGTCAGTCTGGCCCCGTGGTAAGTACCTGAAGGACTTGTGTTACGGGTACCAGACAACGGAAATATATTTAATACTTTTTATACTTTACATATATTTAAGATTTTTATTATATGATACACATATTTAATACACATCCATGACCCAGGAACTTTGAAAAACTTTTTGTTCCGTCGGCGGGATTCGAACCCGCGACCCCCGGCTTGAGCTACCGACGTGCTCACCACTGAGCCACAGAGGTCGTCGAAATGAAACGTTCTTTAGGTATTTAAGGCGATAACGTTTTGAAAAATATAACGTTTTTCGAGCCCTGGTTTATTTATGTACTTGTTACCTATTTTGTAATAGCTAGGTAAAGTAGGGCGCCGTGACAAAATATTAACTTGTAAGTGCGCCGCAGGCTAAAAAAGATTGGGAACCTCTGGTCTAGAGACAGCGATGCTTAAAGGTAGCGACGCATACTTGTGAGCGCGCGAAATTAACAAATAAAAAAAAAGCTAGACTTCTGAAATTTTCACAGATTGTGTTGCCGATATAAGAACAAATACTAAAAATAAAATAAAGTTAATATTTAAGGGGGGCTCCCATACAAGAAACGTGATTTTTTTGTCTTTTTTGCTCGTAATCAATAATGGTAACAGCGAGGCACTTGAAAATTTAAAAAAATCGTTAATTATATTTGTACTTTAATAATTAATAATAAAATTAAAATAAAGTAAATGTTTAAGGGGGCTCCCATACAAAAAACACAAATTTTTGTCTACTTTTGCTAAGATAAAAAAAAGATATAAGCAATCAATTTTTTTTAAATCTCTATTAACAATATTATTAACTATTGTATAGAGAATTTAAAAAAATCGGTTGTCTGTAAAGTCGGTTTACTGACGATAGTTGAACGTGACAACTACCTTTGTTGAGATTTGTAAACTTCATAATATTTTATAAGTAAATTTAGTTCCGCGATTTGATAACAGATGTCGCTGTTAGGCGTCTAGATCGCGCTATCGCTTACCCGACAACATTTGGTATATGTAATTCAATGAAATAAATTTTCGTATTTTCACTGACACTCACTGGTTGTTTTATTTATTATTACGCCAGAGGGATTTGCGTCCCAGAGTAACCCTATAGAACGGATTGGACCAGTATTAGGCGTATGACGTCTTTACAGCCTAGTATCCACTTGAGCATGCTCGGGCGAATGAGCCGCTCATTCGTGCGAGTTCGAGCGTGCTCAGCCTGCCTAGTATACGCCAACGAGATATCTCACTCTCGAGATAATTAAAAAAATACTCGTCTCATAATGTCAAAATCTCGACATTATCTCGACAAAACTCTATGAAAATGTGTTATTTAGATGATAGATCTACGCGAGAAAAAATGTTTTTCATGCTAGGGTCAATAGAAATGAAGATACAAACTATCAAACATCGAGAAACATGTAGAGTAAGATATCTCGTTGGCGTATGCTAGGCAGGCAGGCGTCTCCACTTGAGCGGCTCGGCCAAATGAGCGGGCTCATTTGGCCGAGCCGCTCAAGTGGATACTAGGCTTTATATTGGAACGCCTCCAGAGCGATCAGCGAGGTAGCGCCGCATATTGCGTCATGTTTTTTCGTGTGCGCAGCCCATATCGAATTAAAAACGTTGTCACGTCAAAAATATATATTACTTAGACATTATTATTTGTTTTAATATATTTTTCGTGGGTCGAAAGTACCCAAATTTGAGACTTTTCGAACCTTTAAACATTCATATCTTTAAAAATATTAACTTTATCGTGAAAAGTCATAGGACCTTTTTTGTTGGTATTTCAATTAAGAATATATAAAAATTTTGTCCGGTTGAAAAATAACAAATCCTTGCAATTGTTTAAACAATATGGCACCGGGTTGCACCATGGCAACATGCATTTATATCATCAGTAGGGCAATTTGAAGAGGATCGCATAAAAAAATTGAGGTGGAATAGTTTTCGGTACTCGTGCGCCGATTCGTGCTAGACTAATATATCTGTCGTCAGCTTACTGTCAAAGACAATGTCGTAAAAACCACTGGATTTATTACTTCATATTTTAATGAGTTTTTTGACCGTATTTTAGAAACCGAAAAACAATGTTTTTTCTTTAAAAAATTCGGCAGTAGTTATAGTAGACAGTATTTTCAGTCTAGCTCCACTTCCCGGCCCATTATAGAAGTAGAGCAGGAATAAGGTCACAGCACACATATCAACTCTGAAAGCGATCGACACCGCATCGCCTCGAGCCGTTCAATATTGTTTGTATGAAACTCCCTACTGCAACGCACACTAAGCGGAACCGTAACGTAATCGCCTCGCCTCGGAAGGGGACAGCGGTCGGCGAGCCGTAAGCGAGGCGTCGCCTAGCCGTAGCCGAGTTGACGTGCAGGCGCTACTGATACGCTTTGGTAATACCTGCTGCATACGGGTTGACGCCTGGTTGACGGCAAGACGAAGGCGATACGGTGACGAATGACAATCCCTTTCCGAGTTGATATTATGTGTGCTGTGACCATTATTCTACAATATTAGCTATTTAGACAAAATATTTAAAAAATCAAAATGCTCTTTGGGGAAATCAAGTACTTATAAAGAAGTATTTTGAAATTTTTCAAATAAAAATAAATCATCAGTAGGGCAATTTGAAGAGGATCGCATAAAAAAAATTGAGGTGGAATAGTTTTCGGTACTCGTGCGCCGATTCGTGCTGGACTATATTAATAATAGAGTAGTCAACGAGGCCGCGAGGAAGATTTGGCCAGTAGCAAAGTAGGTAATCTTTGTCGATCCTTCCTCATCCATTCTTAATAAACCATACTATTATAAAGTAATATAAAATACTTTGTATTACAAATGTACAGATTACAAATTTTACAATAATACATATTTAGTTTTAAGACTCCATTAGAAAGTGAAAATTTGAAATAGACTCAATTTAAGATATAATATTTTTACGATCTTAATATTGGTTTCTGGTTACACTAAAACTCTTAAACGTTAAAAGACAGAGGAAGAGTCACCAATCTTGAAAATACATTAGTACTAAAATTCACATAATTTATTCTTATCAAATAAATCTAAATAACATTTTTTTACAGTCCTATGTCGTGAAACTCGTACGGTGGAACATATCGTGGTGGAGGGTGTGGGCCGCCGCGCCGGGCGCTTCGCCGGTCGCCGGCGCGCCGCTCATAAGCGTTTGAGGATACGGCGGCGGTCACGCGCCGCGCCCCCAGCGCCCGCCCCCGCGCCCCGCCGCTCGCGCTTAGCGCGCGGCCCCTCCGCCGCGTCGCCGCCGGCCGGCGCCTCGGCCGCGTCCGCCTCCGGGATGCGGCCCTCCGCGCTCTCCGCCTCCTGCTCCGAGTGGGCGGACTGGGCGGACTGGGGCCGCGCGTGGATGTCGGTGTAGAGGCGGGCGCGCGCCGCGTAGTCGTCGTAGCGCTCGTGCAGCAGCGCCGCGGCGTCGGCGTTGAGCGCGGAGTCGGGGTTGGGCGCGATGAGCAGGCACTTGACGGCCAGCAGCGCGTGCTCCAGCCCCAGCTCGGGCCGCCAGTCGCGCTTGAGCGTGTTGACGCACACCTCGCCGCTGGCCGACACGTTGGGGTGGAAGATCTTGGTGAGGAAGTAGGCGCGCGGCGGCGCGGCTGGGAACTCACGCCCCAGCGCCAGCCGCACTCGGAACACGCCGCCCGCGTACGGCGTTCCCGCTGCGACACACCACATTCACTACGTTATAATTTATAACTTATAGTTATAACCTATGATCGGAATCTGGGTGTAATTTTCAATGTAAAGAATAATATGGATAAGACTTGTAATCCCGGGAATCCCAGGAAAATCAGAAAATATCCGAGTACGTAATTTTAAATTTATAATTAATAAAGAATTTGCATAAATGAATCAAAATTGTGTTAATTTGTTTATAAAATGATTCATATTATATAAAATAGTTTGAATAGAAATTTCCAAATACATATTAGGGCGGAATGAAATAGGAAACAAAATGAAAAAAAAAAAACTGTTCTACGTATACACTATACATACATTACATAATATTATATTGTACATAATTTATACTGTTAAATAAAATGAAGAATGTTCACTTATTATTTTTTTAGCTCTCCGTAAACTAAGTCAAAAATAAACATGCGTGTCGACGGCGAGTACCTCGAGCGCTCGAAGAGATTCGTGCGGCTCTAGTGGTTAGCTCCCTGGTTGATCCTGCCAGTAGTTATAATATGCTTGTCTCAAAGATTAAGCCATGCATGTCTCAGTGCAAGCCGTATTAAGGCGATACCGCGAATGGCTCAATATATCAGTTTTGGTTCCTTAGATCTTTCTGAAAAATTTTATTATGTTTCGAATGATTATTTTTCTATTTATTTGTAATGATCAGTTTTGTTAAGAAAACAATATAATAATATACTACAAAAAATCCTTGTTTTAATTTTGGTTACTTGTTTTAGTAATTGATTTTCGTTGCCCAGTTTTGAAACATAATAATTTTATACAGATTTTTTTTTGTGAAATCACTGTAAAATCATGCATGTTCCTAATCCTAGTAATGTGTTTAATTCTCTTACTGCGGTTCTGGATCCCGGAATCCGAAAAATCTGATTCCGGGAAATCCCGAATTTTTGTGGTCATATTATCCATATTATTCATATCAATCACACCCACGATTCTGATCACTGGACTTATAACACTCTCAGCCTCTACAAGCTAATCGAGTTCATAGGGCAGAGGTATGTGAAGTAGTAGTAGAAGTACATAAATTAGCAAAGTAAATCCAATGTGAAACAGTTCTTTTTTTGCATTATTGCTTTGGATTAAATAATATTGTATTATGAAATTATTGAAAATAAATATTTTGAGTACAAAATAATGTAAAATCTACAACTTATTCATTATTTAAAATGAGAAATTAAATCTGTAAATGTGTTGACACTTTTTAAATTTTAACATAATAGTGCATTTAACATGCTCTTCTTTCAAAAATAAAATATTTTCCGTTAATGATCTCTAAATCTGCAAAGGGCTCGATCAACACCTGATCAAGATTATTTAATTTGCCTTCTTTACTGTAGTACTAGTGCTGATAAAAAAATTTATGATACTGTATTTTGAATAAAAAGTGTATGGGAGAAAAAATGTCTCTTGGCACTGCTATCCTCACAGTGTAGTCTATGTAAGGGATACATACTTATTACACGCCCTAAAGTACTATCACTTAGCAGTTAGTTTTCTTACAACCTGTACAGTTCATCCAGAACTTATGTGATGTCGAAACAAATATACAAAATTAGAAACATTTCTGCTGTAATAAGTACCTAGATCCCAGACACAATAGATTTTCAATTGATATGCAGCACTGTTTACGGGTGTCGCTTGGGGCTTGATAATAATATATCTATAATAATATCTATGGACGCTTCACACCACGTCAGTCTGGCCCCGTGCTAAGTACCTGAAGGACTTGTGTTACGGGTACCAGACAACGGAAATATAATATTTAATACTTTTATACTATGGGGAGTTTCAAAAAAATAATACAACAGATAAAAATCAGCCAAAAATAATAACTTTCACATAAGGCGGTTTTACGATTTTAGTTATAATAGTATAATATACTATTATAACTAAAATCGTAAAACCTGATATTTAAAAATATGATATTTAAAAAATTTTGTAATATTATTACAAAATTTTTTAAATATCATATTTTTTCGTGACTAATAGACTATTTACTAGTAAAAAATTCAAAAATATGTGAGTTAGTATCAAATTTGTGTCCGTTTTGTTACCATAATCAAGTTGAATAGAAATAAAACTATAATATATTTTGAGACTCTGGCGTATTTATAGTGTAGGAAACGAATATACGATAATTTTTTGGATATTTCATACATTGTTTCTATACGTTCCATGAATATGTCCAGTGAAAAAAGATTCGACGGAGCATTTTTGCTAAAAAAGATATTAATTAATTACGAATTTAGGTAAAAATACCTAACTTCTATTATTATTATTTTTTGGATATTTATACAAAACTTTTAATTCATTGATACTTTACCATGCTATAAAGTTTTTTCTGACTGAGGAATTACTCCGAGGTTCACTTGGTTCGTTTCCTACACTATTATTGAAATAATACAGTTCTTTTACGTTATTTACATAAAAAATTAAGACACCGCACATTTTAAAACAGATTAGAAAATCCAATTTCTATGTCGGGTTCCAAAACTACATCCATTTTCTATAGTACTTTTTCAAAAATTGAGCTGTTTAAAATCTGAATGCAATTAAAAACGCTAAATATTAATTGTTTTAGCTAAGACACGAGAAATATCTCATAAGATAGAAATTTACGGCAAATTCTTAAAAATACCTTAAATAAATTCAGGGACAGTAACAAAACCGACAGTAACAAAATTTTAAGGCATAGTGTACAAGACTTAGAATTCAATATTATATTAAAATTAGTAATTATTTTTTTCGTAACTCCACTCGTCTATTCTAGCTTCTGCCTCAGCTGGATTCAGTTCCGATATGTTTTTCTTTTTTTATTTAATCTTCGTAAAATTTTACTTAATTTACTCTGGATTTAAATTTTTTAGCCTCTCCCTATACCTATTTGTAAAACAAAAATTTTAAACAAACTTTCAGCTATCTTTAACTTTACAAAAATTGTATTTAATTGAAACTTCTTAGATAACACTGGTCAACAGTAGTTTCGCGGCCTGAAAACTAAAAGCTGTTTCTGTAAGAACTTTGTGCCCTGATCATATGTTTCTAAGAAATTTTCTTTCTATCAGCTCAGGTTTTTAAGATATTTCATTCCAAAGTTTGAAAAATCTCGAATTTCAGTCTATTTCGGAATCACTTTACAACTATTAAAATAATTTATTTTCATGAGTTTTGATATAATATATTTAGTAAATATACACATCTATTATTTAGATCTCAATTTAACTTGCATATTATATTTTTTTATTAAAATATGAAATAAACTTTCTTTTTTCATACAAAAATTGTTAGTCCACGTAGTATGAGCTAGGTAAAACATTTTAAAAACCGTCATAACATTGGGGAAATTAGTCGTAACTAATTGAAACAAGTTACATTCTCAATAAGAAGTGTCTCCCCCTGGCATACATTTATCAAAACTAATAAAAATTAATACATTCAACTGCAATGTGATTCAGAAATAGACTAATATGCGAGATTTGTGAAACTTTGGAATGAAATATCTTAAAAATCTGAGCCGATAGAAAGAAAACTTCTTGGAAACATAATATATCGTGCACACAAAACTCTTATAGAAACTGCTATTAGTTTGCAGGCTTCAAATTTTTTTTTCGATTTTGTTCCCCTGTGTAATTTATCACCATGCAAATCCACAGTGTAGACTAGCTTTGTGCTTTCGGTTTTGTTACTTTGCCGGTCCGTCTATATGTTACCCTGTAAGCAGTAACAAAACCGAAGTAACATAATGCGTCTACCTTACACTTACAAGACATGTAAAACTTTTTCTGTTTTACGCTGAATCAAACTACACACACTTACTTTTAGTTCAAAAATCAGTCTATCTTTACAAACTATTATGTTACAAATAAATATAGTAAAAATTATCAAACAGTCGTAACAAACCTGCCCATCAATTTTGGTCCATTCCAACTGGTTACACATTTCTTTGCACCACCGAAAAAATTACTCAGCCATACCGTATTAAAATGGCCCATCGTACTGAATATTAGTTTCGCCATAAACAGAACACAAAAAATATATTTTAGTAGAATGTTATCATGAAAAAATTATGGTAACAAAACTGAAATGTTCGGAAATAGCATATTCCGGGGACAACAGATAACTGCAAATTTAAATGGATTAAAGTAGTCTTACGCTTTTAATTGAGCCTTAAAAGTAAAGAACATGGTTCATTTGACAAAAAAACAATTGAATATGTCAAGTAGTTCCAGAAAATTTTAATTTAATTCAGTCCGAAGTTTTAAATTGTTACTGGGGACACTGGAAAAAGAGGGGCTTGATAAATTATATCACCATAATTTCTTTTTTCTTTCTATTTAAATCTTATATCTTTAAACGAGCAATTCTATATATATATATATATATATATATATATATATATATATATATATATATATATATATATATATATATATATAGAATTGCTCGTTTAAAGATATAAGATTTAAATAGAAAGATTATATATATATATATATATATATATATATATATATATATATATATATATATATATATATATATATATATATATATATATATATATATATATATATATATATATATATATATATATATATATATATATATATATATATATATATATATTAATTGGAATCGGCTCCAACGATTTTCATGAAATTTAGTATATAGGGGGTTTCGGGGGCGATAAATCGATCTAGCTAGGAATCATTTTCATAAAATGTCATTTTATGTGTAATTTTTTAATCGGTCATATAGCTAGTTAAGTTTTTAATTAACCAAAATAAAGTACTTACAAATAGACACTCTTTCAGTTACTTTATAAATAAATACCAATAATGGTCAAAGTTTTTAATAAAATAAATATTAAAATGAAGGACATGCCAAAATGGCTGTTGTATTATTTTTTTGAAACTCCCCCTATACATATATTTAAGATTTGATTATTGATGGGTTAAAATATTTTATAGATTGTCTCAGCATACAGAAACACGACATAATATTATTCTAAGCATAATTAATGTTGTCTTTGGACCATTGGAAATTGAATAGGTGAAACATGTGTGGCAACTTCTAAGGAGATTTATCCATTATTTTAACCCATTAATCCCCAAGAGGCAGCCAGCTGTCACATAACAATTAAAAATATATTGTGTCTGCGATACCCACAATGGAAGTGTTATGTTAAAACTCAATAGCCGGGTCCACACCAAACGATCCAACGCGCTCCGATCGCGCGCGGCATGAAGCGTGCTCCACGGAGCATTTGGTGTGGACGTGCCGCGCGCGATCCTTGCGCAAGTTTTGGAACGCGCACTCCCTGGTGATCGCGATCCGCACGTTGTCGGTTTTCTTGCCAGCTTCAAAGGTGCCTCAGTTGCGTGGCGTTGTGGACGGTTTTGTGTGATTCGCACGATCCATCACACCATGGATATTTCGCAAAGTCGCCGTCTGATATCGCTTTATAAGGAATTCAAATATTTATGAGACCCAAACGACTCAGCGTAAAGTTGAGCCCCAAATTCCAAGCGATTTTTGTATATTTTTTTACCCAGAACCGTCTTTTTCGTTTTTGTAATTTGTTGCGCCTTAATTTAAGCAAAATAAAGGTTACTGCTGCAACGGCAATAGGCTTGATGACTAATTTTTTTTTCTTATTGGTAATTGAAAGACCCTTAAAAAATAGAAACATCGCTGAAAGAATGACTCTGATAGCTTAAAAATTCACCAAGATATGACAATTCAAACATCTCATAAAATAGACCTGCTGGGCAATCGCGCTATTTTTAAACGTTTCAATTCAGGTTCACATCTACTTTGGTTGCGGTTCAGTTACGGTTTGGTTCCGCTGCGTCTGAACAAATTTCGGTATCGTGCTAACGTCTCAACCGTAGCTCAACCTTAGATGGAACTCGAACGAAGCGCAACGTTTGACCTATAGACAGACATTGCAGCGGACCAATCAGCGCTCTTCTAATTTAATTTTGATTGGTTTAAATATGAACAAATTTTTTCCGATGCGTTAATTGGTCAATTGACAAATTGTTTATTTAAACATAATATGGATGAATATGACACGAGTGTAGTTGTTTTGGTAGTTATGAATGCGAATGATTATTACTTGGAGTTTTTAATTTACGTAATTAAATTTATATTGTTTTACTATATTTTACAAGCGCCATAAGTGTTGAGTAGTGACTAGTGACTTGTGACAAAAGTTTTATGTGGCGGAGAAAACATTTACGTAAAGAAGTAATGTCAAAATTCAATTCACTTTTTAACAAACTCAAATAGTCCGTAGTGTTATTTTACAGCTTTGAAGTAAAACAAGCTTATATTATAATTTGATTATAGCTTATGTTATATTTTTCCATCGATTTTCGTCAATTTAACATACCAAAATAAGAAACGTTTCAGAAACGTGCGAGTAGAAGTTGCATTGTATCAACTTTTTGTTTTGACAGCGTTTGCGCTTGAGCTGAGGTTCAGTTACGTCTCAACTGGCTGTCAAAACGTTAGCGCGATACCGAATCGTTCCAAAAGTCGATCAACGTCCGAGTTTCATTTGCGGTTCAGTTGAAAAAATTTAGCGCGATTGCCCTGCTGCCCAAAACGCTCCAAGTACTACGAAAGACTGACGTCACTCTTTCGTAGTTTGTACGGATCGGGAGAGAACTTTGTTCGATAGGTATATTAAATATTGCGTTTATGAAAGTGGTTTCATAACAAAAGTTGCTTTTAATTGCATAAGTTATCGAATGATATACAAATATTAGGAAATTTAATTGAAAAAAAAATCGACTTGATTATCCAACTTTGAAGGCGAATAGTCCACCCAAAGAATAGCCCAAAAGCAGGTGTAGAGTGCGTGAGCTGCAACCTAAGCAATTTCTTCAGAAATGTGTTTAGGATGCTTAGAAGATAAACATACTAAAAGTCCCTGCCCCTAGGGGGTGAGCCGGGGTGGGGGGAGGGGGTTAAAGTTCCCATTTTTGAGTTTTTGGCTCATATCTTCAAAACGGTACGTAGTAAAGAAAAAGTGTCTTCTACATAATAAAAGCTAATAAAATTTACTACAATTATATCATTTACACTATGTATCTATCTCCTATCATTGCCATGCTATGAGCTTCTAAAGTGGTTGATTTTCAAAAACACACATCAACTAAGTCTAGGGACATTTGTATTTTATGAAATCTATCAGGATTTTTGAAGACAGTAAATGAAAGAATTATAGCTTATTTTATAGCATTTCATAGAACATAAAAAGCTTTCCGATTTTTTTTGTTTTTAAGAAAAAATCATTGGTTTTTCTATGGTCACAGAAAAGTTATGTGGCAAAAATCTATACTTCGTTTTATAAATCCGAAAATTTCATTCGAATTAGAGAAAATCTTTTACATTTTTATTGCTAATAGTAAAATTAATAATAATGAATTTTATTCGTTACTTAGTATTGAGTATTTTTTACCTAAGATACATTTTTTAGTCTTTCTTCGGTATAGGCCCTATGTTCTTCGTGATTTCGTTTTTTTCTGGTATCTATCTTATTAGAAAATCTCTGAAATGTATTTAACACTGCATATTTTAGTCGCAGTAGATATATTTCATGTCAGAAAACCCTGGAGACCAGGCCAAAACCAGAATAATCTGGTCGAATCAACCCAATATTAAGTCGATGCAACTAGTAAAAAGGCTCCAGGAGAGCAACCAGTCTCTAGAAACCGACCAAACCGTGCAGAGGAGTTTCCATTAAGTTGTTCCTTAAGATGTCAAAACATTTTGTAATCCAGCATTGAAATGTGGAAAATGCGGAAGGTTGCTTTTTCATGAGTTTGTGAGGTTGACCATGGTATCACTTAGAAATTGTCTCTGATGCTGGTGCTGATGAAAATCCCGGCTGAATTTCATCTCGATTTACTATCATCACTTGTTCGGATAATTCCGCGGTGAGTTTACAATCTTCGACCAGCTCTGGTGAGCCATTATTCGTCCTATTAGGTTTTACCATTATTAATCTCCCAAACTTATGAAACAGCAACCTTCCGCATTTTCCACATTTCAATGCTGGAATACAAAATGTTTTGTCATCATAAGGACTAACTTGATGGAAACTCCTCTGCACGGTTTGGTCGGTTTCTATAGACTGGTTGCTCTCCTGGAGCCTTTTTACTAGTTGCATCGACTTAATATTGGGTTGATTCAACCAGATTATTCTGGTTTTGGCCTGGTCTCCAGGGTTTTCTGACATGAAATCTATCTACTGCGACTAGAATATGCAGTGTTAAATACATTTCAGAGATTTTCTAGTGAGATAGATACCAGAAAAAAACGAAATCACAAAGAACATAGGGCCTTTACCAAAGAAAGACTAAAAATGTATTTTTAAGAAAGACTTAAACATTATTATTAATTTGACTATCAGCAATAAAAATGTAAAAGATTTTCTCACATTCGAATGAAATTTTCGGTTTTATAAAACGAAGTAAAGATTTTTTGCCATATAACTTTTCTGTGACCATAGAAATACCAATGATTTTTTCTTAAAAACAAAAAAAAAATCGGAAAGTTTTTTATGTTCTATGAAATGCTATTAAATAAGCTATAATTCTTTCATTTACTGTCTTCAAAAATCCTGATAGATTTCATAAAATACAAATGTTCCTAGACTTAGTTGATGTGTGTTTTTGAAAATCAACCACTTTAGAAGCTCATAGCATGGCAATGATTGGAGATAGATACATAGTGTAAATGACATAGTTGTAGTAAATTTTATTAGCTTTTATTATGTAGAAGACACTTTTTCTTTACGACGTACCGTTTTAAAAATATGTGTCAAAAACTCAAAAACGGGAACTTTAACCCCTCCCCCCACCCCGGCTCACCCCCTAGGGGGGGGGGGGGAATTTTAGTATGTTTATCTTCTAGGCATATTAAAGACATTTCTGAAGAAATTGCTTAGGTTGCAGTTCACGCACTCTACACCTGCTTTTTTAAGTGGACTAGAATGGCAAAAAAAATACAAATGCTATCGAGCTGAAATTTTGGGAACTCTTTTTTACCGTGATTTTTTTATTTTATTAACAAAATTCGCTAATCTTTGACCTTGTCATCATCCCTATTCGCCGCCGCTGTACGTGTGACTACACATCGTGCAAGATAATGACTTACTTTAAAATAACGGATCGCCTTAGGATCGCTTGGAGCGCATATTTAGGATCACAGTTCCAAGTTCCTGGATCGGTCTAACGCGATCCGCGATTCACGCTGCACGATCCTGGATCGCGGATCGTGGGATCGCCGCTCCAAGATGGATTGTCCGGTCTGGACCCAGCCAATAAGTACCTAGTAGGTAACCATCTCAGCACACAGATGATGGTCTTAGAAAAATTTTCACAAAAAAATTCAACCCCCTATGACCACCCCTTTTTATTATACCAATCGATAGGGGGCGCCAAGGGAAGCAAAAAAACTCAGATAAACATTTTTTTTAAATCAACCCCTGTCAATTAATGACAGGCCGAAATGTGGCCCTGGTTGGTATGGCGAAAATACTTAGACAAAGGCAAATGAGCACGGATGGTATCGCTTTAATTGAAATTGTGCCATTAACTTGATACATTGAAAATTCCTGGTTTTATTTTAGATTAAATTTGTAATTATTAATACTTACAGTTGTAATTCTCCGGAATAATAATGGTCAAAAATCAATATTGTTAATTGATTATTTCATATTACCACTGAAAATAGCTGAAACTAAATACAAAATGTGTTGCCGACACGGCAATGTCTCATGTCTCAAACGTCATCACAGTTCCTTAGTTACGCACGTTAGTTTGAATTTTTGGATTGTATACCTACCGTGACCGTGTAAATATTTCTTGTGTGGCTTGATACAATCAGTAGAAGTGAAAAAAGTCTTATTTCAATTTCCTTTTTCGTATAATACTCCGGTCGATTTAGACCAAAAAATGAGAGTGAAGTTACATTAGTCCCAGCAAGCTGAAAATCGGTGAAATTGTTAAAAACATAATTATAAGCAATGTCTAAAAGTTCCCCATCATTCCCGTGTGTGGAAATTTTTTTATTCAAGGTCAAAGGTCAAAAAAATAGTTTTTCGCGATTTTCAGCAAAACGGTAAGTTTTATCATAAAAGTAGCTCAGACAAAACTTGCAGATCATAAAATTATCTATAAAAATGTATCAATACTTTTTTTCTTACGAGCCACCGTTTCTGAGATATAACGTTTAAAAGGTTATAAAAGTTGTTATCGTCATAATATGCATGGGTACGCCACGTATACAGTGTGTTTGGTCAGCAACTAGCGATATTTTAAGCACTTATGTGTATGTACTTGTTATGCAAAAAAACACTAACTACAAAGGTCTAGCCCCCTTCGCCTCTGTGTGGCAGGTACTTTATTATTGACTCTACCCGGTTAGCAAAAAACATTCTTAATTTGCGAGGTTTTGTCCTATTGTCATCCAAATAGCCTTAAATGAAAGGGAATTAGATAGTCTACCATTAAAAAAACACAAAAAAGGGTTTTTTATGCAACAAGTTTAAATAAGTCATAAATTTCTAAAAAAAACTGAGAAAACACGTGCAAATTTTACAACTATTGTATTTTTTTACAGAAACAGCCCTCATAACCTATTTTTATTAATTATTATATCCAAAGAATTTAAGTTAAGCTTGAATACAACATATTCATTACGTCCGTATGTCAAATACTTTAAGAGCTATTGTTCTTTGAACATTGGTCGTGCGCGAACCCGAAATGTTTTTTTTTTGAGCTTTTTGAGCATTTTAAAATAGTTATTAAAATGTGCAGTTTTTTTTTTCATGATTTCCTTATAAAGTTGCGCACAATCGTTTTTAGTGCTTACGCATAGGCTATGTTCAACTAATAATAACTTAAGAGGTATTACAGCTTAACTGAAATTCTTTGGATACTGTAAACAAAAAAATATGTTATGGGGGCTGTTTCTGTAAAAAAATGCAATTGTTGTAAAATTTGCACGTGTTTTCTCTATTTTTTTAGAAACTTTATAACTTTTTTAAGCTTTTTGAATTAAAATACTCTTTTTTGTGTTCTTTAATGGTAGACTATCAAATTACCTTTCATTTAAGGCTATTTGCATGACAATAGGACGAAATCTCGCAAATTAAGAATGTTTTTTGCTAACCTTTGTAGTTAGTGTTTTTTTGCATAAAAAGTACATACACATAAGTGCTTAAAATATCGCTAGTTGCTGACCAAACACACTCTATACGTGGCGTACCCATGCATATTATGGCGATAACAACTTTTATAACCTTTTAAACGTTATATCACAGAAACGGTGGCTCGTAAGAAAAAAAGTATTGATACATTTTTATAGATAATTTTATGATCTGCAAGTTTTGTCTGAGCTACTTTTATGATAAAACTTACCGTTTTGCTGAAAATCGCGAAAAACTAATTTTTTGACCTTTGACCTTGAATAAAAAATTTTCCACACACGGGAATGATGGGGAACTTTTAGACATTGTTTATAATTATGTTTTTAACAGTTTCACCGATTTTCAGCTTGCTGGGACTTTTTGTAACTTCGAATGTCTAAATCGACCGGAGTATAATATATTAAGAGGCCGGGTACACTTGGAATTTCTCATACATACGTAATTCCAAAATCATTTTCTCGTACGAAAATATTTAACATGTTTGAGTTGTTTTTCAGTTTATAATAGTAATTACCTAGGTTCCTGCACAAAAATTTACTGCAAAATATTTAAACACAAATTTTTTTTTTTGCTTTAAAATTTTTTTTAATTAATTTACTACTAAATATTTAAACACTAAAAAATAGAGTAAAACACTTAAAAATATATAAATAAATAGTTAATTTACTACAAAATAGTTAAACTCAAAAAAATATTTTTTAGTATTTAAATATTTTGTAGTAATTTATATATATATATATATATATATATATATTATCGTCACTGTCACAATTACAAGTAAGATCAGCTCCGGAATTATTAGCGCAAGTAAAATAGTTAAAACTCGCTTTTAACTATTTTACTTGCGCTTTAACTATATTATTATATATATATATATATATATATATATATATATATATATATATATATATATATATATATATATATATATATATATATACTATATTATTATATAATTAGTACAACCTGAACCTGATGTGAATTTTGATTTCTTTTTCTTTTTTTAGCCGAAAGTAAAAACTTATTGTTGATTAAAAACCTAAGAAATGTTACCTACTTACTTAAAAAATAATTGTAATTTAATAATCATTACAATATTGGTGGTTTATTCACTACCTACGGGCTAGGGCACACCACGATCAGCTGTTTTGTCTTAACTCATGAATAGCGCAGGGCCGCGCGCGCGGGACTTGGCGCGGGCGGCGCGGGGGGGCTGGCGCAGCCCGGGGCCGGCGGGGCTCCACTGGCGGGCGATACTATCGCGCATTTACATCAGCATTATACATTGCGTGTTGAAAATTTTGACTATTTTAAAAACTGGCGACTTAAAGAAAATTACTTGCACCAATGGATATATCTCATGCCCTATAATAACCCCACGAAGTTATCGGAAGCGGTCTTTTGACACCCTGTATATATATATATATATATATATATATATATATATATATATATATATATATATATATATATATATATATATATTATCGTCACTGTCACAATTACAAGTAAGATCAGCTCCGGAATTATTAGCGCAAGTAAAATAGTTAAAACTCGCTTTTGAAATAGTTCACCAGTTTAATTGAATATTTAGTGCATAATTATTGTGCAATACTGTTTTCAAGAAAGGAAGTTAGCGATTAAGTGAATAAAACTGCAAGCAATATCTGTGAATATCATCAACACAAAATTTTTTGAAGGTAGAGTGGAAAAAGTGTTTATCCAATTCAGAGGTCTATGACCGAATGTAAAGTCTATTGACCCTGCGAAAACGTCAAAAGCACAGACATTAGAACTATTTCAAGATCGACGTCATCGTCTAACTGGCGAACTGCTAGCGGACTGCAGCTGCAATCCCGTGAGCCAGGGATCGTATCCTACGTGCGCTCCGACTTTTTTCAACTTTAAATTCGACAGTCAGCTAATAATATTTAATCGACAACAATATTATGTCCTCCAAGAAATGTTCAGGTTGCCTCATCGATATAAAAAGCCGCGAATATTTAAAATGCCCAAAATGTGATCAAGCATACGACTTAGAGTGTGCCAACATATCTATAAAAGAATATCGTTCAATGACTACTGATCATAGACGAAACTGGAAATGTCCAAAATGTTTAACAACACAACGTAAATGTGGCGACAACTCAAATACCCCTATACGACAGACTATAAATCACAGTGAAAACGACGAAGAATACACAAATAACGTCACAGTACGTGCTAAAACATCAACCATTGTTACTACACCATACGTCACCGAAGACCGTCTGCGGGATATCATAAGGCAAGAACTTGGCAAGTCACTACAATCTACAATCAAGGACCTGGTGACTAAAGAATTAACTTTAATCAGTCAACAAATAACAACCTTTCAAGATTCTCTAACATTTTTTAATGATTGTTTCGAAAACTTTAAGAAGGACTTAGAACACAAAACGGCTGTTATTAAAGCACTTCAATCGGATAATGACAAGTTGAAATCTACAGTAAACGAATTATCTGATAGACTATGTAACCTGGAACAAAACATGCGAGAGAGCAACATCGAAATTAATGGAATACCGAAAAATAAATCTGAAAACCTCATAAATATCTTTTCCCAACTGACGAAAACCACAAACTACCAACTACGAGAAACTGACGTCACGAACATCACCCGAGTTGCCAAACTGAATCGCGATAGTACAAGACCCCGAAGTGTCATCGTCAAGCTTCAAAGCACCCGCCATAGAGACGCCATCTTGGCTGCCATCGCTACCCATAACAAAAAGGACCACAAAAACAAGTTAAACACCTCGCACCTTGGATTCGACGGGCCCAGCACCCCTGTGTTTGTAACAGAGCATCTTTCTCCGTCTAATACGTGTGGGTGCGCGGTAGACGAATTTACATGCGTAAAGACGAGCACAGCCAAGCTAGACTTATACGCAACATTGCATGCTTAAATAATATTTCATAGGTTTAATTTAGTTTTAATTATGTCAACGCTTTCTTACGCTTTACTTACTTGACGACGAATGAAATTTACCTCAACATATCGCAAACTAGTCACAAAATTGTAGTTTTTACTGAGACCTGGCTCAACCCTAACATAAGTAGCAATGAGTTTATCGACACCAATAGATACCAGACATATAGAAGAGATCGTTGCTCAACTGCAAGTTGCAAATTGGACGGTGGGGGAGTTATGGTTGCGGTTTCTCGTGAATTATGCTCCACCCGCATACACAATTGGGAAACAGACTGTGAAGACCTCTGGATAATTATAAGTATAAATTCCAATAACAAAATTTAAAAAATTGCTCTCTGTGCAATATATCTCCCTCCGCCTGTCCAGTTGGCCACTTTGTGTAAATTTTTAAACAATGTCAGTTACGTAGCGAGTCTTGTTGATGATATGGTTTTAATAGGCGATTTTAACCTAGGCTCTATATCGTGGACAGAGTTAGATGGTTATAATTATCTGCTACCTAACGGCTGTACTAACGCTCTTGAAAACACTCTATCAAATTTTGCTTTCGAAAATAATTTGTTTCAATTCAATAACATTCTGAACAGCGATGATAAATTACTAGACTTAATCTTTAGTACGATTATAGAGTCGAAAGTGTCTCAGCCCTTGCATCTTATCAGTAGATTAGACCCTAAGCACCCCAATCTGCTAGTCACATTACCACTAGTGGATACTAAAGGTGGCCTTAAACCCAAAACCAGAAACGACGTCCCCAACTTTTACAAAGCGGACTACGATCAACTTAATGACTAACTTCACAACAGTTTCTTGCCACAGAAACTGTCTCAGATTGGTGATGTCGACGATATGGTAGATGTTCTCAACAGCACATTACAACATGCAATTAATAACTGCGTGCCCAAATGTAAATATGTTAGCACCCATCATCCTCCTTGGTTTAACAAGTCATTACTTAGACTCAAGTCAGAACAAGACAAACTAAGACGGAACTACGCAAATTATAGAAATCCAAGGGATAAACACATATTTAGGAATAGGACATAATTAGGAACCGTTTTCAAAAACTGCACAAGAAATGCTACAATGATTACAAACATATATTAGAGCAGAGCATTCATTGTAATCCCAAGTCTTTTTGGCGTTTTATCAAAGATAAGAGAAAAGGTCGCTCACCCATACCATCTCAGATGTTCCTTAACCAGACTTGTGCCAGTACCGGGCCCGAAATCGCAAATCTCTTCGCCGCCCACTTCTCGTCTGTGTACACCAAGGACAACTCATACGATCCTGATCCTCTCCCCTTAAATGCCACAAAATTTCTTGGCAGTTTAACTATCACAGTTTCTGAGGTCAGCAGTAAGATTAAATGTCTAGATACAAATAAATCAGAAGGACCAGACGGATTTCCTCCAATTTTAATTAAAAAGTGTTGCAGAAACCTTGCCCTTCTCCTTGCTATGATTTTCAACTGTTCTTTATCAACTGGAAAATTCCCTACAGCTTGGAAGAGAGCTCGGATTACCCCTATACACAAAAAAGGCGACGAAAGCAGCGTCACAAATTACAGACCGATATCAATTCTGTCTTGTTTTTCTAAGATTTTTGAATCGGTTGTATGTCCATACATCACTCTTCACATAGATTCCAGCTTAAGTGACTCCCAACATGGCTTTCAGAAAGGGCGATCTACCGAAACAAACCTTCTAACTTTTACATCGTATTTGTCGCACGAGGTTGATAAGGGCCAACAAGTCGATGTCGACTTTACCAGCGCATTCGACAAAGTTAGTCACGCGCGCTTGGTGAAAAAACTTGAGGCTTGCGGAATTCATGGTTCTTTGCTTACTTGGCTTTCCTCATACCTTGCGAGAAGGACGCAGCTTGTTTGTGTCGGAGGTTATGAATCATACCTTTATGAAGCGGAATCTGGTGTACCTCAAGGAACCCACCTGGGTCCAATTCTTTTCTCCCATTTCATAAATGATATCTGTCACTTCATTAAGCACAGCAAATATTCTCTATTTGCAGATGACCTTAAGATATACAAAACAGTGCGATCCTACTTAGACATTTCACTCCTGCAAGACGATCTTAAGAGTCTCCAAGAATGGTGTGTAACTAATAAAATGGTACTGAATCCAAATAAATGCTACCACATTAAATTTACTAGGAAAAAATGTCCACTTCAATCAAGCTACACCCTGCACAACTCCATTCTCACGGAGGTAAATGAGATACGTGACCTGGGCGTGATTTTGGATTCGAAATTAAAGTACACTTCTCATATTGAGTCCGTTGTTGTAAAGTCGGCTCGAATGATGGGCTTTATAAACCGGAATTCATCCGGCTTTCATTACAAAACCAAAATTTTATTGTTTAATCACCTTGTTCGCAGCCATCTCGAATATGCCAGCTCAATATGGAACCCAACATATGTGACTCATTCACAGAGAATCGAATCTATCCAAAGGTCCTTCACCAGGCGCCTCGCCTTTTGCTGTTCGGGAATTTCTCACAGGTCTCCATATGAACAACGGCTAGACTTTTTTAAAATGCCAAATTTAAGAACAAGACGAACGATACATGACCTGCTTCTACTGCACAAAATAGTAAATGGCCTTACCTCTTGCTGTGACCTACTAAATCTTTTCTCACTTGTAGTACCATACAACCTCCCTCGGAAGCCAATGACTAAGATTCTATGCGGCCCAACTTCTAAAACCAATTTAGGCTTGCAAGCTCCGGTGTCTCGAATTTGCAAACTGTATAGTTATGTTTGCTCTAATATCGACGACAATAAAGACATATTCGGTATGACCTATACCCAGTTCAGAAACAAACTAATGGCATTTTATAATATTAAAAAAGATACATAAACACGCACATTAGGCACCATATCTATTGCACTTCGTTATCGATTGTCATGAATCATTACGAATGATTTAAGGTTATTATTTAATATTTATGTTCTTATTTCTATGTAAACATTTTTTTTTTTAACTCTTTGTATAATATTAATATAATCAATGAAATGTTATTTTATATTATTATTGTTTCAGTTGCTAAACTAATTTGATTATTTTATTAATTTTATAATGTACTTTAGCTTAATTAACATTATGATTATCTTGTATCTTTGCCAATGTTTTGTCACCTATAAAAGTGCATGTATCAGGATAGTGTAAATTATAATTTGTAGCAGTGATTGTTTAATACATGTACCGCAGGTGTCCTTCTTAAATAAATTAAATTAAATATATTTTTTAGTGTTTTACTCTATTTTTTAGTGTTCAAATATTAAGTACTAAATTTACTAAAAAAAAATTAAAAACAAAAAAAAAATTTTTAATGTTTAAATATTTTGAAGTTAATTTTTGTGCAGGAACCTAGATAATTACTATTTTAAACTGAAAAACAACTCAAACATGTTAAATATTTTCGTATGAGAAAATGATTTTGGAATAACGTATGTATGAGAATTTCGAGGGTACCCGGCCCCTTAAAACATAGTAAAAAAGCAGATTGCCATTCATACTATTGACCGTCTAGCGCAGTTCCAAATTCCAATCAGGCCAAAGTATTAAGTATTCTCTTGGACATGGATGTTATTATGTAAGTACGGTATAATATTATTATGTACTTAGGTCTGGTATATATTATAATAAAAATCATAAATATGTGTAATGTATAAAAACTGAAACGATAAAATATTACTTATGTTGTACTATTTCTGTTGCCTAGTATGAAGTAGGTACTAATAATAAACTGTTGTGTTCGTTTGGATTTTCAACTGTGCATGCGTGGCTTTTTTGTGTTTTAGAACATGACACTCACACTGACACCAATTTATAACTTTGCGAATGCGCAATGTGCATTGAAAAACCAAACGAACACGACTAGTAAGTGAATTACACTGTCATTAATAATTATATATTTTAGTACATGTTTTTTTAATGTAATCATAGATATATTATTATTAATTATATTTTTAATTAGTTTTTATCATATATTTTAATCTTTATAGGCTCAAATACGAGACGCAACGTCACTTAACTCGTATTTTTTAAATTCAAATTGCCGTGAACTCCGGAGAGTTATAAGAATCGTTGTTGATATATTAGAAAGAGATATAATTAAGCTATTATTTAAGCTAAAATAGCTCATGGCACAAAAATATTTTTAGCGATACTAAGTTCCATAAACACTTGCCCATTCTCTTTTGACGAAAAAAATTAACCCCCTATGACCACCCCTTTTTTATTATACCAATCGACAGGGGGTGCCAAGGAGAGCAAAAAATCTTTCTGTTAATACAAGCCTCCGGCTTAGGAATTGTCTAGGGATTGACAAACTACTACAAAAGAAAGTCGACGGACTCCGTCCTATTTCTGGGTGGTTCACAAAAAAATAACCACGATCTAACCTAACCAAACCAAGTTGTATTGGGCAAAATTGCTATTAATTACTGGTACTATAGAGTAGGGAATTTTGATTATTTTTCTTATTTTTTATCTAGATGGGGGGATATCCAGGGGTGGAAGTGGCATGGGGACCTCCCCATGCCACTTCTTATATATATATATATATACTTACTTCACACTTATTTCTCACCCAAAATATCCTTCCTCAACTCATGTGATCACCAAAACAATTGGTGTAGGTTTGTGAACCTTAGCCCTAACGAAGTTCATATATCGGCCTCTATCTAGCCGGGGGTTGATTTTTGAGAAAAGTTTATCTGAGCTTTTTGCTCCCCTTGGCACCCCCTATCGATTGGTATAAAAAGTGGTGGTCATAGGGGGTTGAATTTTTTCGTCATAATAACCAAGGCCACATTTCGGCCTGTCATTTGACAAGGGTTGATTTTTGAGAAAAGTTTATTTCCCTTGGCGCCCCCTATCGATTGGTATATTAAAAAAAGGGTGGTTGTAAGCGGTTAAAATTTTGACGAAAAATTTTTCTGTCTTTTTTCCATAGCGCCTCGTTTCCTTCAGTCCAACCGCCCAGGCCTACTAAATAAGAATTAACAATAGGTTTTGAGCATACCCGGGCCTTCGATAAGCGCCACGACGTCGGTGAAGTCGTCGTCACGCAGCAGCAGCTTGATGCCCGCGGGCGGATGCGCCGCTAGCCGCCGCAGCTCGCGCCCCACACCACGCAACACCTGCGGGCACACGTTCTCCACGTTCGACATCACACTGGACTCTCTTCTCTCCTCACTCCTCGCACCTCACACGATCGCTCTCCGACAGACCGAGCCCAGCTCAGTGTCCTGTCTTCTACACCATAACGTCACAATTCAAAGCTTCATGTTTAAGGTAACGATCACCAGAGAATAAACTCACAAATTACAGAATACAATAACGGTAAGATCACTATAAAATTAGAACAGTGAGCAAGTATATATACTATTTTCAGTTTTATTTCTTCGCTTGTATTCTTTTTGAGATTTATTTTAACAAAATTATTGGCAGTTGTACATAGTTTTAGAAAAATAATAGACAACAATTAATAACAATAGACTATAGAGCACAGACTACTAAGAGATGCTAGAGAGTAATGAGTATAGTATAGACCTCCGTGAGTAATTTGTATTCTGTGGTATAGAGTATAGACATCATAAAATTTAATCTATAGCCTTGTTCGTTTCAGTTTTCAACTGCGCATGCGCGGCTTTTTTGTTTGTCAGTGTGAGTGTCGAGTTTTGGCGGGCATGTGAAAGAGTGCTGTTGTGTTTTTGTATTATTTTCCTAAAATTGTGTTAGCTGGGTTTTTAATGTGTAATATTGGTAGAATATTAACCATTAGATATTCGTGTTCATGCACAAGTGTAGGAAAGTGATGTAATATCCAGAAACGTGCTATTTTGTGTTCCCTCCAAAACTCCATCGAAAGTTTCAATAAAGCGTCTACCACTTTACTGAATCGACCGACTTGACTTCTGTGACTGTATTGACTTTTACTTAGACTTTGACTAGACTTTAGACCTGACGATACATGAAAACGATGATGAAAATTATAATAGGAGGAATATGGTTTTCCCGCCATATTCCTTACCTTTTTACCTTGTCTGTGGCACAACATACACATCCTTTGTGTCAAGTTGCCAAAAAAGAAAGAAAGAAAGTGTGAGTGTCATATTCTAAAGTACCGATAAATTGCTGTCAGGTGAGTGTCATGTTCTAAAATATCTGTCAGATTTTGACAGAAATTGATCGGTATTTTAGAATATGACAATCACACTGACACACAAAAGCCGCGCATGTGCAGTTGAAAAACCAAACGAACATGGCTAATGCATATAATGCTAAAGACCAACAAAGAGTGCGAGAGAGAAGAAAATCCTTTATGGAATTATAACAAGATGAAAAGAGAGAGGCAGTCTAATGTAAATTGTAACCACCTTTATTTGACAGGTCGTCACCAAGTCGTCACTCGTTTTTATGCCCTTTCGGTATTTGCAATTTATTGTTTAGATCCTTTATTATTTTCAACAAATACTATTACATATAACAATGGTAACTTGTTCTGTGAGTGATTGCAGTGTAAATCATAGGAATAATCCTGAAAAATATACATTTCACAGGTAATTAATCTTCATGTCCTAATTGCTACAATGTGTTTATTTTCGCTAAATTCTGTCTTTAGTTCTCTATTTCAAATAAAATATTGTCAATCCTCCCCTTTACTTTCATATTTTGCGTAATTGAAGGTACTATTGTTCTTAAGTTACACAATTTTTGAAGAAAAATTTTTCATCAAAATTGTTTACATATACCTACGCTAGGGCCATGCTAGGGCTTGAATAAAATTTATCGATATGCTTATCGATATTTTTTTTTACACCCCCATTCCATTTAAAATCCAATAGGGGTGTAAGGGTATTATGATATGTATTTAATTTAAGAATAAATAATATACTATGTGTGTCGTTTACTTTCAACTTTATATTTGCATTTCTATTAAATGTAAGGGCTGATTTGTCAGTTAGCTTTTACCTGAGTAATAAGTAGGTAACTTTATAATGTGAATATTATTTACCCTTATAAGAACCTCATGTCATAACATATCCGACGATGAAAAATCACCCCAAACGAAAATGTGTATCTACTTTTCAATCGTCACCTTTTTTCTGCCAAATAAAATATATGATACCTAATTTGAATTACAAAATCTGTCAAAGTTGCATATAATTTATTTCTCATAGAAACGCAGGTAAAATAACTCGAACGGACTATTATACTATCGATAGTGAAAGATACATCACTAGCACACGCACACATTGACAGATCAAAAATCGTCACGACTTTTCGGGTTGTCAGGTGGTCTATACGACAGTATAATATATTATAAGTCTATGTAATATATACTGTCGTATAGACCACCTGACAACCCGAAAAGTCGTGACGATTTTTGATCTGTCAATGTGTGCGTGTGCTAGTGATGTAAATTTTACTATCGATAGTATTGTCCGATCGAGTTATTTTACCTGCGTTTCTAATATGAGAAATAAATAATATGCAAACTTGACAGATTTTGTAATTCAAATTAGGTATCATATATTTTATTTGGCAGAGAAAAGGTGACGATTGAAAGTAGATACACATTTTTGGTTGGGGTGATTTTTCAATCGTCGTATGTTATAACATGAGGTTCTTATAAGGGTAAATAATATACATATTTTAAAGTTACTTACTTATTATTCATGTAAAAACTATCTGACAAATCAGCCCTTACAGTAATAGAAATGCAAATATAAAGTTGAAAGTAAACGACAAACATAGTATATTATTTATTCTTAAATTAAATACATATCATAATACCCTTACACCCCCATTACATTTTTAGATTAGTTTTATGTTCTTGTTAAATACCGATAGGCATGTCGATAAATTTGATTCAAGCCCTAGCGTATATGTAAACAATTTTAATGAAAAATTTTTCTTAAAAAATTGTGTAATTTAAGAACAATAGTACCTTTAGTTATGCAAAATATGAAAGTAAAGGGGAGGATTAACAATATTTTATTTGAAATAGAGAAATATAGACAGAATATAGCGAAAATAGATACATCGTAGCAAATAGGACATGAAGATTAATTACCTGTGAAATGTATATTTTTCAGGATTACTCCTATGATTTACACTGCAATCACTCACATAACAAGTTACCATTGTTATATGTAAAAGTATTTGTCGAAAACAATAAAGGATTTAAACAATAAATTGCAAATACCGAAAGGGCATAAAAACGGTTGACGACTTTTGGCCGACCTGTCAAATGAAAGTGGTTAAAGTTTTCAGTAGACTGCCTCTCTCTTTTCATCTTGTTATAATTCCATAAAGGATTTTCTTCTCTCTCGCACTCTTTGTTGGTCTTTAGCATCTTACGTTTATGATATATTATAAGTCTATGATAGACATAGTATATTGAGTACTTACAGGGGGGAGGTGTGAGAGCTGTTGATCATGCAATTATTTTGCTCTCCGTTAGAACTTTTTTATTTCAATAAAATCATTGTTTCAAACTTACGTTTGAAATGATAATCCCAATATTGTGATGCCTTCATGAGGGAGTAAGAATTAAAAACTTGCATGAAACTTGCGTCTAAATATTTCTGTTCGTCGTCTATTTTGAAGCATTTTCAAATCCTGAAAACAAAATCATTTAGTCCATGACAATATTTTTATCGATAAACTATACTTCAAGTAAAGTGCATCCCTAAAGTACACGTAAAAAGCTATGCAATATTTGAAGCCAAATTATTACTTGATGTGACATTTTTATCACTGATGCCTTTTAAAGCATGACTATGGGATTATTACACTTATAAATTTTCTTTTTAGCTGATAAGAATACCGATTGATAAGCCCAAAAAACGTTGTTGAAAACTTACGTATGTTATGTTAAATCCACGTGTTTGAGGCATTCCTTGGCCGTTTTTATGGCTTATTATATAGCGGGACCACAAAACCCAACAAGATATTTGCAAGACATTCACTAAACACTTTTATTAGCACTTTTTAAACATGAAATATTGCAGACCGACTCCTTTGTTATGTCCTATCCGGTAGGACATAACATTACAAACTTTTGACGTTTATACACCGATATGAGCTTTCTCTTTCACTCAACTTACTGCATCGTTAGTTAGAAAGAGTAACATTATCAACTGTCAAAATATAAGGTTACCTCCAATAGTATAACCTCATTGGGTATTTTAGAACATGACAAGGTATTTTAGAATATGACACTACACTGACACACAAAAAAGCCGCGCATGCGCAGTTGAAAAACTAAACGAACACGACTAATATATTAATCTGTGGGCTGGAGTGGGGCTGGAGCAAGGGCTGGAGTATACATCATCCTAGCAGGGTTGCCAACCGTACGAGGTTCCTCGTACAAATACGAGATTTGTGGTCTTCCGTACGAGGTACGAGGACACTGTCAGCCTCGTACAATTTTGTACGAGATTTTGACATTAGGGAAGGATACCATACTTATATTTTGCGTAACCATTATTAGTAATATGTAATGCCATCTATCCAAACGTCTTGTAAATTAGGAACACACCAATAAAATTTGTGTGCATTTAAGTTTAGATTTTAGGCTGAACGTATCCTTAAGGCGCAGCGTAGATGACAGACTATCCGTGACGCACTTTTTAGTCTGTGGGAAATAGAACCTATGCAATTATTATATGCAGTAACGCACACGACGCGCAAAAAGTCCGCATATAATTGCATGGGTTCTATTTCCACAGACAAAAAGTGCGTCACGGATAGTCTGTCATCTGCGCTGCGCCTAAAGCGCTTATTCCACTTATCCTAGCTAGGTTCCTAGCCTAGCTAGGATCCTAAATCGTTTCCGATTTAGTCAAGTGGAATAACATTTAGAAAGCTAGGATCATAAATCGTTTCCGATTTAGTCAAGTGGAATAACATTTAGAATTTGATAAGTGGAATAAGCGCATAAGTGCTTATTCCACTTATCCTAGCTAGTTTCCTAGGTAGGATCCTAGCTAGGAACCTAGCTTTCTAAATGTTATTCCATTTAACGCAATTTCATTTTACGCATAGATTTCAGCTGTCGTATACAGGGTGTAAGAAAACAAAGTGTGTATGTATAAAGGTGCGGTCCACTGGATCAGAATCGGAGCGTAGGTACGCAGTGGACGGATTTGTTGCTTTGTATGTATGGTACTGACTACTATGAACTGCACTAGAAGTACTGGAACGTCATTCTGCGCCTGACAAGTATATGACGACACGACGTGCCGTCCGCACCGTACGTCCCGATTCCGACCTGGTGGACGCGCAGCTTTAATCCCCTCCCTATATAGAGTTTACTGTATTAGCCAATCAAGTAGTTAGTAGAGTAGCGTAGACAGCTATTCTATTATATTTATAAATAAAATACATAAAACTGTACTGTAATAGAAATTAACAAAAGCTTGTGGATTAAATCTGTTTTATTGGTTAATTTACCTTATTAACCTATGTATTAAGTTATGTACAATATTTTTTATTGAAATAAAACATTTATTTGAGCTCATTTCTTTTTTATTTTTATTTTTTAAATTTTTTGGTATGTTTAGAGTGAAAGGTTTTTCACTTAAAAATTTTAACTTCAGTTTCAAATTAAAAAATAACGGATGTTTATTTTTTTTCTTTTAAGTCCGACCTCTTGTTACGTAGTATACAGTTTACATCCTCTTTGGTAGTAACTATAATCGGATCTGTGTAGTTGATATAAGTTGCAAACAAAAAATAATATAATATTTTAATATACGTAGTATCCCCTTAGTAGTCTGAGATTTTAATTAACCATGCCGATGCCAGCATATAGGGGTGTTTTCCACGATTCCATTAATCGTGAATCAGAAATAATCCCCGATTCAACCTACCGCATCAGTGTATGTCTGAAAAGATATTTCAATGATATGAGAGCGCTTTGTTATGTTCTTATATCTAGAAAGAAAACAGTAAAATGGTTAGAAAAGAAGATAAAAAACCTATTCAGTGTTAACGGAGATTTCGTTCTTACATCTCGTGGACACTTGCTACCATCATCGGAGCGGTTAGGTTTGCTGAATGCTGATGATATAGTTGAGTGAGTTGTTCATTTTTAGAATGTTAAGCAAAAGCTTAATGTTGTTTTATTCAAGAATCAGGAATGATGAACTGCTATGTCACCAGTTTAAGTCAAACACTGATTCCTATTACCTATTAAATATAGTTTATACTAATAAACTTATATTACCAACTCATCAGTTACATTTATCACATGGTATAGTCTCAGAAAACAAATTGCCTTTAATATCTACATCAGGTATAGCAAAGTAAACTCAATAATAATTCTATTAGTATATCAGATTTTCATCCAACCTTATAGGTATCAGTGAATAGTTTTTAAAGTTTACATCAACCAATTTTACCAATAATCATCAGCAGTAACTACTAAATCACATTATTCTTTTGTCTAAACCAACTTTTAATGACATGATACAAATGTACAAAAGGATATTAGCTACAGTCTACGGTCTACACACTTTCTTTCGACCCATCTGGAGAATCTTGAACCTCTTCTACATTTTGCACTATGACAAAATATAACTAAGCTGGTTTTATGCTTTGATCGTGGAAAAACGAGACACAATGCCTTTCAATTGTTATCGTGACCCATTGGGCCTTACGGGAGTTGAAGCATTTACAACTTACTATTGTGTTTATTCAATAAACTTTATTGCGCATTATAATAAGACATATTGAATATTATGCAATCCAAAGTTGGTGGTTGAATAAAAAAAAGTTACTCTTTCTTCTATGAAAATTTATATTGTTGTTGCGCTTGCCAAAACCTCTATACCTATGTGTATTTATTCAAATACAAAAATGTTTTCAGGGGTAGACAATACACTGTTTTATTGAATGATTAATGGATTTATCAATAAATCAAAGGTCTTAGTTCATACATAATAAGATTTGCCACCATACTGCATTTTTAATTTATGGATAAGTCAATCAAACAATCATTAAATAAAAGAATTTATTGTTATCCCCTGAAAACTTGACTTAATACACTTAAAGGATTTGGCAAGCATAACAATGATTATTATGTCCTTTCTTTTGTTTTTCACATTTTTAAAATATGTCTGCATCTAATAAATAGAATAAGTATAATTATGCTTAAAATAATTTAACAGTTGATGAAATTGTGAATCTAAACCAATCATGAACCTCCTCAAAACACATTTTTTAACCAATCAATCCCAGTAAGGCCCAAGTGGGCCGCGATAACAAAACATTTCCAAGGATTGAAGGATTAAATAATAATAATAAGAGGGATTGAGGGATAGTAGTAGCTATATCTAAAAAGTTCTGGTTTCTGTGTTTTTTTTAACTTTTAACTTTAGGTTTAACTAATTGGTTTTTCCTTATTTCATTACAGAGTTGTACCAAATGAAATAGTAAATGAACTTAGAAATAAAATGAAATGTGTTCATGCGGTGACTAATAATGGTAGTAATGTTGAAAATGATAGTATATTTTCATATGATGAGAATGATTCTGCTGTAGATAAAAACCAAATAATCTCCACTACCATAACATTTGGACAAAACTTTAAAGACACTTTAAAGGAACTTGAATTGGAACAAAGGTACTAAAATCATATCTTATATCTTTAAACGAGCAATTCTTGTGTATATATATATATATATATATATATATATATATATATATATATATATATATATATATATATATATATGTATATATATAATTGGAATCTCGGAATCGGCTCCAACGATTTTCATGAAATTAAGTATATAGGGGGTTTCGGGGGCGATAAATCGATCTAGCTAGGAATCATTTTCATAAAATGTCATTTTATGTGTGTTTTTTGAATTTTTTGGCTGTATGTATCTTTTTTTTTTTTTTGTATGTTCAACGATTACTCAGCCGTTTGTGGTCCGATTTTCAAAATTATTTTTGTGTTATATAGGGTTTAACTCGAATTTGGTACTATGTTCACAAAAGTGGTGATCTGATGATGGTATCCTTGAGGAATTGAGGGGACTCCTTGAAATTTGTATGGAAACATAGTGATTTCGATTTTTTCTCAAGCATTCGAGGTAAATGCTGCCAAAAAGTAAGACTTCGCACCAGGTTATACCCTGGATCCGAAGGTACCGAACATAACTTTTGAATGTTTATAGGTACAGGTTCGGGGATTTCGGCGTTGTTTAAACAACTGAAAGCATAAGCTAATACATCAATTTGATTAATCATAATTATCACAACCATAATAATACCATGGGTCATCACACTATGACCCAATTATTGGCCCTTTTCGTGATATTTTGCATCGAAGCAGACGTTTTTGATGATGATTTCGCTGTTTGTGGACCGATTTTCAAAATTCTCGTGTTGTTGTATAGGATATAATCCTAATTTTGTATAACAATAATTACGAAAGTGGTGAGAGCTGATGATGGGATCTATGAGCAATCGAGGAAAATCCTTGAATTTTATCAAAACACTCATAGTGGTTGAAATGTTGTTTCTAGTAAGTTAAACATATGTTACGAATAAGAGGAATTTCATACGAAGGTGTCTCTTGGTCCAAAGGCACTGAACAGAACTCCTGAATCTTTAAAGATAATAGTTTGGAAATTGCTGCATCGCTTAGGTAACTGCAAGCATTTACCACAATTTCGCTTACAGTAACATAACGTGAAATTAAAACCGACTTCCAAGGTACAATATAATATTACAATAGTAATATGAACTAAAATGTATTAAATAACGGGAACTAATTTTTTGAGCTGTTATTTAAATATTCGAGATGTTATTATGATCAGTTGAAAAAATTATTGAGCAGTTATTTAATTTAATAGCGGTTGATTAATTATTGCGACAGTAAAACATGGACAGTAATAAAATATCAATTGGACGGTTATTTTCTCATACAATGTCAATTCTAAAAATAATCGATCAGTTCAATTACTGAACGAGCGGTAAAAATGATGGAATGGTCAGTAAAAATGATGGAATGGTCAGTAAAAAAGATGGAATGAGCGGTTCGATAACCTAAGTAATATGTTTCGAATTACGTATGTTTAATAAAAGTTTAAATTATTACTATAAAAACCTGCTCTTATTATACAATAAGTTAATTTTAGCTGCTACTAAGCAAATTATGTGGTTGTTATTATTTGTTTTTATAATATTATGTCATTTTGATAAAGAACCTAAGTATCTTTCGAATTACGAATAAAAGTTCCTATTATTTTTAATTAAGTTTTAAATTCATTCAGTGTTGCAGCGCCTAAATCTTTTATGTTAATTTAGTTTCTTTTGTTTCTTAAAATTAATTATGTTTTGCAATGTTATTTTTACAGGCGTTTTAATAATTTTTATTTTTGCTAATTGGTAGGCGGTAGTCGATATATTCTTGTCTCGTCAATTCTTTTATTGCATAGTAATGCTGTTCAATTGTTACAAAACTAATATACAAAAGTTCATATAAATTGCATTTTATTCAGTATTTTCAAAATAGGATCAAAGTTAACTAAATCCAGTTTCAATACGAAACATTCAATGAAAGTAAAAGTAATTTAATTTTTCATTACCAAGTACCGTCTGTCCGTCCGTCCGTCCGTCCGTCCGTCCATCTGTCTGTCTCCAGGCTGTATCTCAAGATTATGTCTTAGACCACAACACAGAGTCAAGTGTCTAAACACTCTAGGCTGAATTACGCCGGCGTAATTTACGGGGCCGAAATTACGTTCAGCCGCTTACGTCTGATGCGACACACTATACATTACGCGAAGAACCGAAATTTCGCGGCGTGATTTCCGTTGCCGAACGCGCGCGTAAGTATTTAAAATTCTCCGATGTAAAGTGTGCGTTAACGCTTTGGAGATAAGGTTGGATTTGCTATGTTCGGTTTTGATAATTCCGTCGCGTATAGTGTGTTGTTATACAAAACATTACCACCGAATCGCTGCCGAATTTTACGCTCGACTCGGCTCGACGGAAATTCGGCTCACGATGGAATTTCGGCATAGTGTGTCGTCTGTCGCGTTCCGCCCATATTTTGTATGGATTTGAAACGCGGCGTAAACGCGGCGGAATTTACGTCGGCGTAATTCAGCCTAGTGTGTTTAGACCCTTAGGGCCGTCTTAGGGCCGGGACACAAAAACACGACACGATGTCGTGGGAATCTACGACGCGCGTCGTAAAAAACCACGACACGACATCGTACGACGTCGCGTCGTAGAAACTCACCGTTGAATTTCTACGTGGGTTTCTACGACGTGACGTCGTACGATGTCGTGTTGGGGCCGGGACACAAAAACACGACACGACGTCGTACGACGTCGCACGACGTCGTGTCGTAGGAATATACGACGCGCGTCGTAAAAAACCACGACATGACATCGTACGACGTCGTACGATGTCGTGTTATGGCCGGGACACAAAAACACAATACGACGTCGTACGACGTCGCACGACGTCATGTCGTGGGAATCTACGACTCGCGTCGTGACACGACATCGTACGACGTCCGCGTCGTAGAAACTCATCTTTGAATTTCTACGTGAGTTTCTACGACGCGACGTCGTACGACGCCGCACGATACCGTGTCGTAGCTTCTTACGACACGCGTCGTAGATTCCCACGACACGACGTCGTACGACGCCGTATCGTGTTTTTGTGTCCCGGCCCTTAGGCTGGTATAAATAGTCAGTACTTAAGATGCGACCCGGTCTCAAGACGCGGTTCGGTTCGGTGATTGGTCCAAATTTTGACAGCCAACCAATCACAGAGCCTGAACTGAGTCTTGAGACCGAGATGCATCTTGAGTACTGACTATTTATACCAGCCTTAGTTTCGCTTTATAACGGTACGGAACCCTCCATGGGCGAGTTCGACTCGCACTTTGCCGATTTTATTTTATTTTACTACCTCATTGTCTAAGGCGTCGCCTTGATAATTTGGCTGTAGCAATATCGATTTTTCTCAGCAATGACTAAAGCTAAGAAATTAAAGTTCATTGTCATGTTCAAGACCTCTGTAAAAAAATGGATTCCTATCTTGCCAACAGAGGAGAGTGATTTAAGCTTCCAAAATTTGTACATAAATTGGTTCAAGCATACACTCTAATTTGCCTATAGCTTATATGAAATTTATTTATGGTTTTTATATTTCGCTACAAAAACTATTTTGTCGCTTACGCCCTTTCCATTTTTTGCAAGCAATCTAAAGGGCCCCCGAGACGGTCAAACGGTTTGATTCAAACATTACGTGTTTGATTAAACCGTTTGATGTCGGTTTGAACGGTTGTCAAACGGCATTGCGCATTTGGTTCAGTGCGCCGCCATAATTAGACGTGTGTGATGCAGACAAGATTGCTCTCAAACTTCAAAATCCAGTACTAAACTAAGCCGAGTTTGTTCAAACGCATTGGAAGTCGGAACACCATCAAACGGCGCGTCAAACAACAAAAATATGAAATTTTATCAAACGAGCTTCAAACACGTAAATGTTTGAAAAACCGTTCAAGCTAGCTTTGTAAGCGATCAAAATGGTTTGAGTCGAACCAAAATTTACGTGTTTGAATCAAACCGTTTGACCGTCTCGGGGGCCCTTAAAACATATCCAACACGGTTTTTTACTTTAGCGCGGAGAACTGCTTAGAATGAGATTTCTTACTGACAAATTCCGATTTGTTACTGCCCAGACGTAACCGCTCATTCATTCATTTTTACTGCTCATTTAATTATTTTACTGTTCAATAATGTTTTCAATTATCCATTTCATTATTTTTTACTACTCATTTTTGTTTAATTTACTGCTTAGTTTTAACTGCTAAAGTAGTAATTGAACGTGCCATTTATAATTTTTAACTTACCAAAACTGCTATTTACAACTGCCCCTTTAAATCAGTGCCTTAGATTTCTGAAAAAAGGTGTGCTATTAGAGAGAACTCTCTTTAATAGCGATAGCGCACCTTTTTTCAGAATTCGTCTAAATCTCAACTATTTCTGTACATTATACTACAGTCTTCATTACTTTGAAGTCGGTATCAGTCCCAAAAGTTTCAGATATTCTGAGATTACTGAACTCACGATTAAATTAGCTGGTACCGACTTCAAAATAATGAAGACTTGTAGTATATGTACAGAAATAGTTGAGATTTAGACGAATTCTGAAAAAAGGTGTGCTATTAAAGAGTGAGAGTTATTTAATACTTTTTAGTTCATAATATTACTATTGTTTTTACCTTGGAAGTCGGTTTTAATTTTTTTGTTAAAAATAATAATTAAAAATGTCATTTTATTCGTGTTTTATCGAATACCGAGCAAAGCTCAGTCAAATAGCTAGTGTATTATTATGAGTCCTCTAAATGTATCACCTAAATTCTAAAACATTTTTAGCAAGAGACAAAATTTTTTACTCAAACTTTTGTATCGTCTAGGTCAGTGTTGCTCAACCTTTCTTTCATGCGGACCACAAACATTATAGTGATGTTGTTGTGGGCCTCTATCAAAATTATTTGTACATTTGAAAAAATATTCTGGCCATGGACGTAAAAAAAAGGCGGACGGAGTCTTGTTATGCGCGGAACTGTGTCTTCAGAGTCGGCCACACCTCCATGTCGGCCACGGACACGTTCTGACACCTATCAAATGGCCGGAGTCCGGACTAGCGTGGTGGGAGTTGGCACTCCGTCCGCCTTTTTTTATACGTCCATGATTCTGGCACATTTTACATATTTTGGTTTAATAAAATTTTAAAATATTTTATGTTATTTGTTGTGTATTCTAGGTCTATATCCTGTTATAACTTAGGCTTCTTACAGACGAACGGCACGTGTCGGCGGCACGTGTCGGCGGCAGTCGACGGCAGACGACGGCACGTGTCGGCGGCAGTCGACGGCAGCCTTTGACAGTTTATGACGCTTGCAGGGGGCCTACCACGACCTTTCCTAAAACTATCATGTTTCCAGAACACTTTGTTGTAAGATTACAAAAACATTACCGTACTCACTTTTTAAATATAATTTTACTAAAAAACAGAAAAAAATGCAAAACAATGTTAAATCCGCTGTGAAATATCAACTTTTTTAAGATCGCTAGCTTGACGTTAAAGTAATAAATTCTTATCTGTCAAACGATGTCGGTTAGTAGAGGTGGTGGTAGGCTCCCAGTTGTGACGTACCCCCTCAAGGTAAGCGTCCACAGGTCGGTATCGTACGCAACGGACATCTCGCATCAAACGGATATTTTTTTCACAGTACGTCCGCTGAATCGGCAGTGTACGGATTACTGTTTAGCCTAGTAAATGAATGCTCAAAACCCCCCGTATGGATGGAAAAGTCGAAAGCAGAAATTTTGACTTAGGAACTTTGTTTGGACTAATTTGAAGATAAACATACTAGCTAGTCGGTAATCCGTACGCTGCCGATACAGTGAGACGTACTGTAAAAAAATATCCGTCTGATGCGAAACGTCCGTTGCGTACTATACCGACCTGTGGACGCTTACCTTTACGCGTAACGTCACAACTGCAAGCGTTATAAACTGTCGACGGCTGCCGTCAACTGCCGCCGACTGCCGTCGACTGCCGCCGACACGTGCCGTCGTCTGCCGTCGACTGCCGCCGACGCGTGCCGCCAACACATGCCGTTCGTCTGTAAGCGCACTTAGGGCAAATCAAAAATTACAATTACGAATGAGCCCTGCTTAGTTTTATCTTGCCATGGTAAATAATATGGGCTTTAATCATATTTTGTTGTTTTTTTTACAGAATTATACAAAATAATCAGTATCAAAATGAGATTGATTGTATTCGAGCTAGCAGTAATAGTACAGCAGCAGCGGATGTCGTCGATGTTGAAAGTGAATATAAAACCACTGAGAAGTGTGACTTGGGTACCAGTGCCAAGAAGAAAAAATATTCATTTGAACAAAAAGACTCTTCAAAGGTGGAATTAGAGAAAAGTGTTGAAAATGATATTTCAAATAACAGTAACATACATTATCTGAGTACAGATGAAGTTCAAGATGAATTAGAAGTAATGAAAAAAAATGCTTTAGCCCTTCTAGACAGCAGTTTCAATATTTTCTCCAATAGAAATGAGAACAGCAACATAGGAGGTACCCGTAAAAGAAAGAGAGTTCGACGGAAACGCACACAAGTCTTATTACCAGAAGAAATGTCTGAAAATAACATCGAAAGTGATAATTTTAGGGACACTCTTCCTCATGAAAACGAAATTAATAGCGTGACTGAAAGCTCTAAGACTATTCCTCTGGCTATTTTACATAATGAGGAGATATGTAATCGAAAACCTCGCATTGTACAGTCTATAGTAGATTAAAAAAAACATTTTAAATAAGCTATTTAAAATCTATATGATATTATATTCATTTACTTACTAATTAAAGAATGTTGTGATCAATGTAGTATCTTATTTCTGATTATGCATGTTATGTGTGTATAATTTCTAGTAATTTTCATGTGGGTTCGATTCTTATTTTATAATTTGGTGAGTATCCTTCCAAGAGAACTTCCACAGAGAATGTGACTGGTGACATTGAGTTAAATAATGCAGTCACTGACCTCCATTATACAAGTACGCTGGACTAATGATACCCTTTGAAATGACAGCTATTTTTTGTGCCTATTTGAAGCGGAATCAGCTCCCCCATTATCAGGGATAGGAACTAAATTTGACGTAAAAATGACGTTGAAAGTCGCCATCATGTCGCCATATTGGCGCTGATAGCAGTAGTGGGAGTATTTGGAACTAATACTAGTGATGTACAACTGTCTTTTCTATTATCGATTAAATGTTTCCAGATTCAGATAATGTCGACCATTAGGACAAAAATATTAAATTGAATAATACAAACGCTACATATTTGTATTAAAGATTACAGACTTCCTCTCCGTAATTTAGATAGGCGTAATAAATTAACCACGATTTCATACGTAAATAACGTGAAGTAGCAGTACCTATCTATAATTCATTTAATTTTACCAGTTAGCACTACGAAAAACTAAAAACAAAACTGAAGATAGGCTTCTAACAAAAACTTTGTTGTATTGTATTTTCTAATTTCATTTCTAATATTATCAAAGTAGTGCTAAAGTGTATCGTATTAAAGCTGAATAAGTGTTCTGTGTGATTAGACCCTAACTAATCTCATCATATAATATTATAAAGCGGAAGAGTTTGTTTGTTTGAACGCTCTAATCTCAGTCCAAAACTGCTCGTCCAATTTGAACAATGATTTCAGTGTTAGATAGCCCATTTTATATATTTTATCACGCTGAGACTAATAGGAGCTAAGAAATAGAGGAAAATGTGGAAAAAGCGGGGGAATGTATAACGTGAAGGATTATTAATATACCTAGGCTATTTTTTGTGGACCAATTTGTCTGTGAAATTAGATATTTACGTGGGAGAAGCCGCGCGGAACGTCTAGTAATAATATAAAAGTTCCCTATTTATTTATGGATCTAGCAAGCCAATTTTTATCGATTTACTTTATCTTATTTGATTTTCGCCATTTTGGCGCTGATTGCAGAAGTGCGAGGGAAATTAACTAATTGGATAATGCGATCCATAAATAAATATGGAACGTTTGAATACATTTTTTTATTGGGGTGGAGCAGGTAAGGTATTTATAAATAATAAAAATATATGTGCGATACTTTAACATTATATTTTATTAGTTACCGTTACACAGTTACAGTCTGTCAAGAAAGAGTAGACGCTGAAATAAATTTTCCAAACATAATCACGATCAAATGGTAGTTTTTGCGCCTTGTATTTTCACAGAGAACGTTTGTACACTTCAAATAGTAACGGCACAATAGACATAACTACCAGTAGTTCGACTGCAAAGAAACGGATAGGTTTCAATATCTGTCAAATTCGTCGGGTTTCACTAGGATTATGAACGGAATGTGCCTCGCGCTGGCTGATATAATTTATTTTTAAATATTTAAAATAAAGATTTCAAAATTGGATTCTGACAATTTTAATCGCATGTGCCAAAACACAAACAACAATACGACCAAATAAATGAGGAACACGTCCAGCGAATATGTCATAGTTTTAAATTCGTAGGTAACAAGTCAACAACCCTAGCGACGATTTTCGTCATAATACGTCAAATTTAAAAATTTCAACATCAGTTCTAAGTCGGCATACTCTATAATTCTGTCTACTCTGGTAACGGCAAGCGGTAGTAGCAATTTTCGGACGCCAACCAGGCTTTTCAATTTTTTTCAACCATAATTCCAGTCTTCCTTCGTTAGACGGAAACCTGTCAATTATTTTAAGAGCTTAATATGTATTTGATAATAAAAATCGCTTATCGGAGATTTCAATACAATTATTATAGATATCGATAAGTTTTATCGACAGAAAACCCCAGCACTATTGAATTTTATTGTTTATCAAAAATCGGTTAAAACAAAGGTAAATATGTGGTGAATACGGTATAATAAGATTAGTGCCACATTTTTAAGTGCCTATATTATCAATAAAAGTTTAATATCGTACAAATTAGCTGTTAAAATCACTTACTTGTGAAATGTAACCCCATATCCCTTTTTGTACCGCGTTTTACATAACATACACTCTTTCATAGTTTAACTATGAACTACCACCACTTATTTATATATTACTTAATCGCGTAAAACCTTTTAAAACACTTTAAAAACACGAAAACAATTCAAACGATTAAGCCATAGAGAATTAAAATACATACATGGTTACCAATGGTTACGTCAAATTTAGTTCCTATCCCTGATAATGGGGGAGCTGATTCCGCTTCAAATAGGCACAAAAAAGAGTGAGTATCATCGATCCAGCGTACTTGTTTAATAGAGATCAGTGAATGCAGTGCAATGACTCCAAATGACATTACTTGCCCATCACACATCAAATCTTGTCACGTATCAACCAATCTCAGACCATAAAGTTAATATACCTATCGGAATAGAGAAACAAAGGCCTGAGTAAGCGAGATGTCACTATCAGTAACACTGCGTGGTGGAAAGAGAAGCGTGATTTGATGTTGCATAGCTTTTTTTTCATCTGTTTGACAGTTTGTCTGTCCCTGAGCCGATCGTTGTCAATTTAGGCTCTCAGAAAAATTGTGATTTTAAGTTAAATAATGAATAATTTTTAGAAATACTGCTCTAGAAACATGGTTAAATGTTTGTGGAATGATTGTTGATCCACACATCGAAAAAACCCGGACAAATATTCATTTCACAGGTGAATTATTCTACATCGACAGGACCTAGTTTTAAGTTTATTTTTGCCAATTCCCTACGAGTTATTGGTATTGACTTTCATAATTCACTTCTTTAAATGTTTATTTATATGGAAAACATAACTTGACTAGCCATGGTGCACAATTTTAAGGATATTTTGTGTAAACAATTTTCATATATTTTACACTAGGGCTGCATCAAGTTATTGATAAGTAGTATCGATATGAAAATATTTTTTAGTTAAGTAAACTAATTATCTACGAATGTTGAAATGATAACATACTCATCCGTAGTTTATAATTAGTTTAAGTATACCCATCAAGCCCCGCGCGAGCACCGGTGATCGCGACAACAATAGAATACAATGGCAATTCCGAGAAATTCCGATCGACGGATTTAATATACTATCACACATAATTTATCGTTTTTAAGGATCCGCACCCAAAGGGTAAAACGTCCTAGTAGTCGGGTCCCGCTCTACTACTAAGACTTCGTTGCCTGTCCGTCTGTCCATCCGTCCGTCCGTCTGTCTGTCTCCAGGCTGTATAACAAGAACCGCTATAGTAATAGACTTCTGAAATTTCCACAGATGTAATGTCATTCTACATCCAATATGGCTGCTCATCCAAGATAGGGGAATAGTTTTAAAAAGCACTTCTGCAAGATGGGCATCAAATAAAAGGGCTCATTGAGAGTGAATTGAAAATTAATAGGGTCTAGTGAAGTCGTGTCGTGTCGTGTACTGATGTGACGTGACGTGACGTAACCTGTCGTGTCGAATCGTGTCATGACATGTCGTGTCGTATCGTGCCGGGTTTTAGAAAATGCCCGGTTGAAACCGGTCACCCTTCATGCGCGAGTCCGACTCACACTTGGCCAATTTTTCAGATTTCCTGCTGACCTGGATACCAGAAATTCATGGCTTAAAATAATTAACCGTCCAAACTGGACTCCGAAGAAAAATTCATGCATACTTAATTATGCAGCAAACATTTTGAAGAAAAGTCAAAATAAAATTACAATTTTTATTATACCTATCTATGCAGTTTTATTTTATCCCATTCTGTTTTTACAATCTTACAATTATTATTCCATGATCGATATTTTGTCGAATTACAAGATGTTTGTACATCACTGACACGCACACGTAAACATAATTGTATACACAGATGTAAATCAAATTTTGGTTAAGCTTGACAGCTCGGGATTGTTTCTCTATTCCGCATGGGCGTGCATACTATGAAGGCATAAAAGCAAAACTACTTAAACATAAGTCGGTAAGTGGTAACTAGGCGCGCCGCGCGAAGGTACGCACCAATATTATACTACATATCTGTGGTTACAGGCACTCCATGTCACGCAGACCCCGCCTATATGTGTGAGTTAAGATTTTCGTATTCGTACACTGTTCGCAAACGTGTGTGCGTGTGCGATTTACTAGGCCAGGTCCTGCGGCATGAGTTCCGAGAGCCGGCGTTATGGCGCGTTCGGAAGTAATCGGATATGTTCGTTGCCTATAATCCGAGTAAAAATGATAGACGGAAATCTAATTAATCACATATGCACAAAGTGCATTTTTGTTTAGTACGGTTTATATTTGTTTACATTACAGAAGTGTTTTGTATTTTGGGAGGCCATTTTTTCATGTGATGAGCACTGTAACATAATATTATTTTTGTTTGCGCCAATATATTTATAGTTTTCTTAGAAGATTTTTTATTATTTTAACATTTAAAAGTTTGTACATTTAACAGTTTATTATATATTAGTTATTACTGAGTTTCTAATTTCTATATTAAGTACGTTTTTTGATTTCTTAAAAATGTTATTTGACTGTGAGGTTTGTGTTGTGTGAAAATGTGTGTTTATTAAAAATTAAAAATAACAAGTTTTCACAATTGTCATTCAGTGAAAAGATTCTAATTGTGATTTGTGTCGAAAGGTAGGTACGTGTACCTGAGTTACAACAATTAAACCAGCAACAAAAATGAAATGTAAGTAACTCGAAAGTTTCATCTATACTTTAATATTATAAAGCGGAAGAGTTTGTTAGTTTGTTTGAACGCGCTAATCTCAGGAACTACTACAGGTCCGATTTGAAAAATTCTTTCGGTGTTAGATAGCCCATTTATCGAGGAAGGCTATAGGCTATATTTTATCACGCTAAGACTAATAGAAGCGAAGAAATAAAGGAAAATGTGGAAAAAACGGGGAAAATTATATGAAATGCTTATTTAGTAATAGTTTGAACGCGCTAATCTCAGAAACTACTGGTCCGATTTGAAAAATTCTTTGAGTGTTAGATAGCCCATTTATCGAGGAAGGTTATAGGCTATATTTTATCACGCTAAGACTTATAAGAGCGAAGAAATAGAGGAAAAAGTGGAAAAAACGGGGGAAATTATGTGAAAGGTTTTTATTTAAACGCGCTAATCTCAGGAACTACTGGTCCGATTTGGAAAATTCTTTCAGTATTAGATACCCCATTTGTTGAGGAAGGCTATTAGCTATATTTTATTACGCTAAGACGTATAAGAGCGAAAAAATAGAGGGAAATGTGGAAAAAACGGGGAAAATTATATGAAATGCTTATTTAGTAATAGTTTGAACGCGCTAATCTCAGGAACTACTGGTCCGATTTGAAAAATTCTTTCAGTGTTAGATAACCCATTTATCGAGGAAGACTATATAGTCTAATACTTATGAGAGCCAAGAAATAGATGAAAATGTGGAAAAAACGGAGGAAATTATGTAAAAGGGCTTATTTGAACGCGCTAATCTCAGGAACTACTGGTCTGATATAAAAAATTCTTTCAGTATTAGATAGCCCATTTGTCGAGGAAGGCTATAAGCTATATTTTATCACGCTAAGACTTATGAGAGCGAAGAAATAGAGGAAAATGTAGAAAAAAACGGGGAAAATTATATGAAATGCTTATTTAGTAATAGTTTGAACGCGCTAATCTCAGGAACTACTGGTCCGATTTGAAAAATTCTTTCAGTGTTAGTCAATTCTGTACATTGAATATTTTTGTACAATAAATAATACTTGGAATGTGATCTACTATGCTAACGCGGACGAAGTCGCGGGCAACAGCTAGTGTTATTCATATTCATGTACTAATTTATTTTATCATTTTATAATATTATATACTTTATATTAAATGCGAAAGTATCTCTGTCTGTCTGTCTCGCTTTCACGCCAAAACTAATGAACCGATTGTAATACAATTTTGTACACAGTTTTCTAGAGCCTGAGAAAGGACATAGGCTACATTTTTATAAGACAAAAATATATTATGTATCTAATTTCCATGGAAATATCGATGAAAATGAATTCACATTGCATTTCTAATGTATAACAATAGATGGCGTTTTTATTTACTTTAGCTTAGCACACATGTGAACGCAAATGAACTTTCATTGTAGTTCCAACACGTGACAACAGATGGCGTTTTTTTTGTTTCTTCATAACAGAACGTACTCATATTATAATAGTTTAGAAAACATAGTTTTTAATTTATATCCACACTAATATTACAATTTATGCGAAAATATCTCTTATTGTCCGTTTGTCTGTCTGTTTTGCTTTCACGCCAAAACTACTAACCCGATACCGCTGCTTACCCCATGTCAAAAACCTGTGCACGCCTCTGATTATATTAGTATACAAGGTATAACAAAACTAAGTGATAATACTTTAGTGTATGTACTGTGTATGAGTCCCGACTCCCGTATATAAACTTAACCCCTTTTACGGCCCCTTAACTTATAGGGCATTTAATAAGACATTTATCCAACAAACGAATGCTAACATTTTACATGACATTAACAAGGATGAAAGCAATCCACATTCCCTTAAACAGTGATTATAAAGATATTATTCTCTTTAAGGTTACATTAAAATGCTTTACATAACTAAATTCGCCATTTTAAACGTACAACAGATTGTGTGAATTTCTTGCGGAGCGGAATGATCGGCCAAGTGCGAGTCGGACCTGTGCACGAAGGGTTCCGTACTTTCATAGAACAAAAAAAGGCCAAAATTTTTTAAAAGTTTTTAGGCCTTTGTGTAAATTTCAGGTGCCTACCTGTTACCATTATTGACAAGCAATATAAGCGAAAAAAACATGTTTGCTGTATAGGAGCCCAATTAGATATCATATGTATTAATTATATTTTGTTTTATGTATTTGTTGTTATAGTGGCAATAAATGCATACAATCCCGACAAATTTCAAAATTGTAGCTATTGCGGTTCTTGAAATACAGCCTGGAGACAGACAGATAGACAGACAGGCGGACAGATAACGAAGTCTTAGTAATAGGGTCCCGTTTTACCCTTTGGGTACGGAACCCTAAAAAGTGATTCAAAATTGTGGAAGAAGTTGAAAAGGAGCGATGGTTACAAAAGAAAAGTAAAAAATAAAACAATTAATTTGATAATCACGTATTTTAAATAATATTTCAAACTTAAAATTAGTGCGCAAAAGTGAGCTAAAGTATCCTTATAAAGAGGTCTCTTTCGGCCAACCCAACTACAGTGGAAAAAAATTAATTTTTATACATAATAAACGGGAATAACACTAGCTAGGTACGATTTTGTTAGTGTGAAAGGAACCCTAACGATATGTAAAATGGCGATATCATAAGAAACAATTGATGCCGTTATAAAGTCTTTACTCTCATAGACTCCTTATAGACGATGTGTGAATCCTGTTGTTCTTTTAAAAGCACTGTATATTACTTGACAAAATAATTAATGACGTTTTTAGCACAAACACAGCTTAAATTCAAGGGCGTTTTAATCCCCATACACTTTTCACTATAAACGAGCACTAAATCAGGTAAATAAACTATACATAAAATAATGACTTATCGTTTACTTGACAGTAAAATGGCTGACGTTACTATTTCTTCTCCAAGCTGTTGCGAAAATGTTAATCACTTATGACGGCAAAAAGGGCAAACGGAGTTTAACTCCCTTGTATCGGACAATAATATAATGCTTAGCACAAACCTACGCGAAAACACACATTTGACAACTTGTCAAATGTGTGTTTTGTATTGACGCTGCCGCTTCGCAGTCACGTGGTCGCGTAGGTTTGTGCTAAGAATAGCACGTATAAGGGTGATCGCCAGTATTAACGCTTTCTATGTGTTCCTTATAAGTTGAAATACCTTGTTCTTGGTCATTATATAACACGTATAAGGAAAAAAGCGGACAATAAAGCAACTATAAGGAGGGTATAAGGTTATTATCCTTATAAATTGTGCCCAAATGCACCCTTATTAGCAATAATACGACTTCTATAAGAATATTATTTTTGGCTATATAAGCCACTACAAGATCAATTTTTATTAGTTGGGTAAAATTCTTCCTTACCTTGTATCTCCAGAACCGCTAAACGGATTTTCACGTTTGAGGTATCGTTAGATTTGTCTTAATGACCCAAGTGTTCTTAGATAGGTGACATTAAAAAAACCAAAATGTCAGATGTTTGACGCCATATTGTGAGGTAAAAAAAAATAAAAATGCCACCAAGCATATCGAGTGGGGTATCAAAATAAAGGATTTTAAACACTGCTTCTAAATATGTATATAACTTGCAGTTTTAATATTAAATGGAACGATAAATCTACACTAATATTATAAAGAGGAAAGGATAATATATTATACAATATTAGGTACTTAATTAAAAATTAACTGACATTACTAAAACAAGATGAAAATTCAATGACAAAGTATTAAAAAAAAAACAATGATTTGGTAGGTACTTAAAACTAGAAACATACATTGAAACAGTGCCAAACCTATGTACACTCGAGGAAGTTGATTCCTATGCAGGTAGCGGGTCAGCCCAATTTCGCGATTATGTTGGTCGGGAAAAAGAAAAGGACAGAATCGTATTTCTATACTTCCGTCCTAGTCGTTTTGTGTTTGCCAAAATATCAACACAGCGATCTCCTTAGTGACGATAAGTTTATTGGTCGCTATCTGTCGGTTAATCGGTTATACTCGTATGACACGACATAATCTTATTTTATTGGTCACTTTACTTTTACCATATACCGAGAAATATAAACATACGCCGGCTACTTAGAAACCGCCTTAGCAACGAAAGTTTTTACGTTTTGAAGGTTTAGACAGGATTATTAATTTAAGTTTTGCAAATATGGTTCTGAATTTTTTAGGTTCTCAACATGTTCTGAATTATTGGTGTGAACATTTATTTCCCCTATCTGAACTTAATATTATGCACTTCAAACGTGGCTTATCTAAGCATTAATGTGCTTCAAATCATCAACTAACCTAACTGTTCAAAATGTGCTATAAGAACAATGAAGTCATACACAGGTTATAATTAAGCAGATCAACCCAGTCTATATCAACAGCACACCCTCATTCTACAATCTTCGTTGATGGTCATGGCAAGAGTCGGAACACTAACGTAACGTTTTGTCTTCAAATTCGTTTCGTGTTGCTGATCGTTTTAAGATCCCAAAGATTTTTTAAATGACCAGAATTGTAAATTATTAAGTACTGTTTTACTGTGAAATAAAATATTGTCACTTTTTACTTGTGTTGTGATTTTTGTTAAAATATGTTCTTGTAGATTAGAAAGATGCTGATCTTTAAAGCGTTTTTACGTTAAGCAGTAGATAAAAATGGGTAGGTAGTAAGTTGCTTTGGAATAATAACATTCTTAGATTAATCATTGTGGCCTGTGGGTGGGAGTTTTGGCCTGTGAGTTTAGCTTCATATCATAATTATACGGATTCCGATAGGCTTTGAGGGAATACATTTTACAGTCTCTTATTTATAGAAATACCTAAATTACTTAAATTGCGACAATTTAAATTAAATTTTAGCCTAAAACTCCGATTTCATTTTGTCCTATTTTGGATTGTCACAATTTAAGTAACATTAGGTATAAATTGTCTTTTCCATTGTTATGGTCCAAAAATGCCATTAAAGCAAGGCAGGAGCAGTTCAAATCGCATCACTTCGTTTTGTGTTTTTGCCTTGGAGTTTCTATGAAAATGATCTTTAAGACGAGGTGAATAAGGTATGACCCTAATGACCACGTGTTAAGGATCATTATTTGGTAGAACTACGAACTGAGTCAAGGACACGATATTACTAATTTAGTGTCAATTATTTCAAATTTTAAAATGAAAAATATCAAACAAGAAACAATGATTTCGAATGTAAGGACGAAGCCGGAGTCCCTCGAAATATTTACAAACGAGTGTCTATTCTAAAAGGTAATATTATTTTAGGCCGACTACTTAAAGAGCTTCACTTAAGTTTTAACGGCCTCTCTAGTGTCCGGAAAATATCTAAATTCTAAGCTAACTAAAAGTTTCGAAGCTCTAAGTGAAGTATTCTGATACTTAATAATTATAAAAATGCGTAGTTTCTGAATCGGCCGAAAGTCTTGTCACAACTGGGGCGCAGTGTAGCTTATTAGGTGCCATAAACGTATTTTTCAGATCTCGTGAACCTTATGCTGGCTTCTCACGGCGCGTAATTTGAACGAGCGAGCACGAGCCAATAGATGAGTTCGCGCTACCCGTTCTCACGGCGCGTAATATCACGAGCCGCGGCGAGCCACGTCTTTGAAGTTATCGACATAAATCGGATCGGACGCGCCTGCTCGAGCCAGCCCGCGCCACCTTGAGCCACCCCCTACACACGGCGAGTGGCTAGAGCTGGCGCGGCGCGGCGCGTGATATTACGTACCGAGAGAAGTCAGCATTAGACTGCTGATAGAGTCGTTCCATCGGGGCAATCACGTCAAAATATTAATAATAAGTAGATAAGACCTTTCCTTACTTCAATAATACCTATACCATGTCAGTTGACAAAATAGACATAATATTATAATTCTGTCTACTCTGCATCAAAATGTATCAATAAGCCTGTTCTGTAACGCGAGGTTGCCAGATTTACAGAGGAACGTCACATGTACCGTGCGGAGAGGCAACAGCGCGCTGCTCGCGAATTTTTTGAAACAATAATAATTTATTGCAAGTACGGATAGTCTCGATTCAATGTGTAAAGGTGCTCCCTCACCGGGAGCGTTTGCGTGTAATGTAACATATTTATAGATTCGCATGGGCGTAGCCAGGATTTTACAATTAAAGGAGGGCAAATTAAGAAAATCCTAAACTTCGAATTCTAATTAAAACCGACTTCCAAGTGAAAACAATAACATTACTTATTCAAATAAATAGTATATTAAATAATTCTTACACTTTAGTACTCTAATATTTCGTACTTTTAATACTCTTAACTAATAATTCGTACTCTTTAGTCTCAACTATTTCTATAATATACACTCTTCATTACATAGAGAAATATAAGACAGTACTTCATTATTTTGAAGTCGGTCGGTACCAGCTCAGAATCGTGAATTCTATGACAAAATATATTTAATTTTTGGGACTGGTACCGACTTTCACTCTTTTTAAAGCCTTATATTTTATAAGGCTTTCTGTATAAAGACTGTGTTCTGCGTAGTGATGATGATGATGATGGATGTAATTTGCATAGTATGTAGTAAGTACCTAGTATAAATTATTTCAGTATTAAAACAGCGCCCCAACCCCCATACTTGTATCTTTAATTATATAAACGAACTTGTGTCTACGGTGGAGAATTCACTGGAGAAGGTCTACGAATGGGGTGGACGTAACTTGGTCCAATTCAACCCCCCTAGACACAAGTTTGCGCGTTCACCACTAAAAAGTCACCAATGGTCGTATATCCTCGTTTAGAGGGCACATCTTTAACCATCTCCCCTAGCATTGAAATACTTGGCGTTAACATATCGAGCGAAGTCCAGTTTCGATACCATCTCGAGGGTAAGGCCAAGTTAGCCTCGAAGAAGCTTGGTGTTCTGAACAGAGCGAGACAGTTCTTCAGTCCGTACCAGCGGCTGTATCACGGGGAGTGCTCTGAGGAATTGTTCGGAATCATACCACCTGCAACTTTTCGCCATCGTCCCACGCGAAAAATATACCATCCTCATCACCTTGATGAGTGGCAGTCTTCCACCGTGCGTTTCTCGCGTAACTTTCTGCCGCGCACTCTAAAACTCTAATACAAACTGTTACCAGCAGTATTTCCGGACCTACACGACCTACAAACCTTTAAGAAAAGAGCGTATTCCCATTTCCCTGTTAAAAGGCCGGCAACGCACCTGCAGCTCTTTTGATGTTGCGAGTGTCCATGGGCGACGGTAGTTGCTTTCCATCAGGTGATCCGTTTGCTCGTTTGCCCCCGTTTTATTTCATAAAAAAAAATTGAATCCGGAGTTCTCTTAGTATTTTTGGAACCATCTAGCATACCTTGGTGCAAAATTTTACTTTTTGGTAGCATATAATATATGCTTGGGATACTTCTCATAAAGCCAAAATCGCCCTCTTGTGCTTTCATAAATTTTTGAGAAGTTACCTCGATTACTCATGAAATTAACTTTAATACGTGGTAATAAAGGTTGATCTTATTGACCACATCTTAAAGATCATTTTCACAGATACTCCGAGGCGTACTTAGGTGACATCCAGGCGAAAAAGATCGTCGAGCCATAAGTCCGCGTACTTCTACGCACGTCTGTCACCCCTTTTACACCCCTTTTAGGGTTCTGTAATTAACAAGACGTCCTCGTTGACTATGGAACCCTAAAACATCTAACCAGCAGATTTTTTTGTATACTGAGAGGTATACAAAAAACTAGCTACTATAGTTATATAATTTAACAATAACATTTTCCTACAAATAGAACAATCATATTTTAGGACCATCAAATCGAAATACTTATTAAATTTCGAGAATTTTTGCACAGGAAATTGTTGTTCGTCTAATCAAAAAAAAAAAAGAAGCTACTCACTTATCACTATGCTACTCACGAAAAATTTTCTTGATAGCAATCAATATCCTAGGCCCTAGGGAATCTGACTATTCATTTTTACGTTTAAACTTACTATTCATTTTTATGTTTTGCGTAATGTAATAAAAACGCTCTAGAATTATAGATCAACATCTTTTTAATCTACAAGAAACCATAAAAATCAGAAACCACTTGTATAATATCGTGATAATATTTTATTTGAGCGTTAAAACAATATCGAAAAACGTAAAACTTATAAAATCATTATGAACTCTTAGGTATTCTTCTTGAGGTATTATTATGAACTCTGGGTTGTTATAATAATCAGCAATGAGAATATAATTCAAAAACATAACTTAAGTTTTACTTAATCCTTCGGGGTAGCCTTTTCCAACTAACCAACTCATGATAATATTGATTGACGAAGATATTGGGAGTAGAATTAGGTTGGCCAGTTTGATCTGCTCAACGATTAGCTGTTAATAAGTCCATTGTTTTGTTGCATATATTGGATGGGTTATAATGTTTCAATAAACACATTTTATATAATATTAAGTATATATAGTACTTAATAATTTTTTCAAAGATTGTTCGGATGAGAGAAGTAAAATAGTATATTACTTATTTAAATCAATTCCCAATATTTGCAAAACATTTTTGAAGATGACCGTGTCAAAAACTTCAAAATGTAAATACTTTCGTTGCTAAGGCGGTCGCTAAGTAGATTATATTTTGTCAAAAGCAATGCGACCAATAAAATACGATTCTATCGTGAACGAGCATAGCCGACAGATAGCGACCAATAAACCTATTGTTGCCAAGGAGATCGCAATGTTGATATTTTGGTAAACACAAAATGACCAAGATGGAAATATAGAAATACGATTCTGTCCTGTTCTTTTTCTCGACCAACACTGACCACTGACCAGTTTAAGTTGACCCGCGACATGCATAGGAATCAACTTCCTCGAGTGTACCTATGTATAACGTATAATAATTGTAGGTACACTTAGAAATATCAGCACGGTAGTTTTTCAATTTTTTATTAGATTGATTGTCGAAATGGTTAGATGACTACAACTAAAAAGTCGCAAATAAAATAAATTAATTAAGAAACAAAAAACCCGACTGCAAAAAATGTTAACTAAAAAGAACGAAACAAGACCTAATTCTGCCGGAGGCATCGAATCCATGTTTTAATTGATACGACTCTAATTGCTTACGAGTTTCATGCCGGGATAAATAGAAGGTTATTACTTATTAGGGGGCGTCCACAAATAACGTGAGGTGTTTTCTTGAATTTTTTGACCCCCCCTCCCCCACTGGTGAGATTTCGTGAGATTTTATTCAACCTCCCTCCCCCCCACAAATCTCACGTGAGATTTTTTAAAATGTGGGTTTCTTACGTAAACGTTTGGTTTGACACTTGACAGTCAGTAGATTTTCTTTCGTACGAATTTGTGAATGATCATAATCGTATAACGATTATAGACTACAGGCCCACGTCGAAAATGGATGGGTCATATTATGAACCACCTGGGGACGTATATAGGACGATATTAGAGTATAAAATAATAAGATTTAGCACTATGCCGTCACTTGTAAGCTGTCCAATTGAGTGCTGGTGAGAATTCAAAAGTGCATGTAGGGTGAGTACATTTTGGTCATATGATTTTGTATTTCTGTTTATTTTTTTTAGAACAGTTTCTTTTGAACGGCAATACTCTATAACAATTGTATTTTACAATATCATATTAAAAATAAAGTCGCCGTACAGAATCAAATAATTTTACAGCTTAAAAAATCAAGTATACCATGTAATTAAGATTATTATTAAAATGGACAAAAAAATTTTGACGGCATTATTTTTAATAGTACTTTTGAGTGCTAAAATATTGTTTGGAACCGAAGCCGTACTGTTTCAGATGACCCCCCGGACCCCTGAAAAACAGGGGTTTGTAACCCTCGTTTTTTTTCTATTGTCGCATTATTTTTGTACGGCGTTGCGGAATAATTGATTCGAAGCTGTATCCAAACAGTATGAAACGTATGCCGTATAGAATCAAATGATCAAATTTACCATGGAAATTGGCTGAAAATAAAATAAAATTACCGACTTGTTGGCGCATCATTTTTGTACGGCACTGCGAGCTTTCTTATTATTTTTCATGTGTCTATCGATGGTAAAAATTCCGTACAGGATCATATGACCAAAATGTACTCACCCTACATGCACTTTTGAATTCTCACCAGTACTCAGTTGGACAGCTTACAAGTGACGGCATAGTGCTAAATCTGATTATTTTATGCTCTAATATCGTCCCCAGGTGGTTCATATGACCCATCCATTTTCGACGTGGGCCTATAGTCTATTACGCTTACGAGTAGAATCTGGATGAAATGGTACCAAAATAGTATTATTTTGTTGAGAAAAAAATTACGTGAGATTTGCCGAGACCCCCCCCTCTCCCCAACGTGAGATTAGATGAGATTTGCCTCGACCCCCTCCCCCCTAAACACCTCACGTAATTTGTGGACGCCCCAATTATAGGCATAATATTTTATGATTTATGAATTAATGTTAAACTTGGTGCGACATGCCTCCGACTGCATTTTAAATTATCGACTTTCTTCTTCTACATTTTTCTATGTAACCTTCTATTTATCCCGGCATGAAACTCGTAAGCAAGAGTCGTATCAATTAAAACATGGATTCGATGCCTCCGGCAGAATTAGGTCTTGTTTCGTTCTTTTTAGTTATCATTTTTTGCAGTGGGGTTTTTTGTTTTTTAATTAATTTATTTTATTATAAAATCGTCCGAGTGCACTCGGAAGAATAGGACCGCTTCCGAGTTCACTCTGGTCAATCTTTACCGGATTGATAAAAATTTGACCGACTAACCGGCGACGTAGGTAGGTACATATAAAATTGGCATTTTGTATGGGAGGAATATAAAGTCGATTTTTTTTGTATAATATAATATTTAATTAATCAAAGTATGTACCATTATTATCGATGCATTTTTGCCATCTTAAGGGTAGTTCGTTGATCCCTTTACTAAAAAAAAACGGAGGGACGAGAGTCAATACCTAAATTCTTTGAATGCGGTTTGGACTGCCACATCAGAGTTGAATTTTTTTCCTTGTAGGAAGTTATTCAAATTCCGAAAAAAATGGTAATCTGTCGGAGAAAGGTCCGGGGAGTACGGTGGATGTCGCAGACATTCCAATTGCAGCTCCCCCAGTTTTGCGGCCGTCTGTTGTGCAGTGTGTGGTCTAGCGTTGTCCTGAAGCAGCAGTGGCCTAGAGCGATTGACCAGCCTTGGTTGTTTAGCAGCTAGTTCTTCCATCATGATTTGCAGTTGCTGTCAATAGATATCTGCCGTAACTGTTTGGCCAGATTTTAGAAAGCTGCAGTGAACGACACCGGCACTAGTCCACACCAAACACTCACAAGTAACTTTTTCTGAGTAAATTTTCGCTTAGGGCAGGATTTGGCTGATTCTCCATGGGACAGCCATTGCGACAAGCGCTTCCGATTATCGTAAAGGATCCATTTTTCATCGTAAGTAATGATCCGATTTAAAATCCCTTCATTATTGTGTCGGTTGAGGAATGTAACGCAGCAGTCGACGCGTGTTTTCTGGTTTGCTTCACTCAATTCATGAGGTAGGGTAGGTTTCAAGTTTTTTTATCTTCCTAATTTGCTTCAAGTGGATTAAAGCAGTTTTATCACTTACACCGAAGCCTGCTGCTAACTCTGAAGTGGTTTGCGATGGATCCGCTTCCACAATAGCCTTTAATTCTTCATTATTCATTTTGGTCTCGGGTCGTCCACGGGGCTTCTTCTGAAGGTCGAAATTTCCAGAACGAAAACGTTGGAACCAAAACTGTACCGTGTTTTCTTTTGCGACACCAGCGCCATACACATTGTTAATTCTTCGAGCCGTTTCTGCAGCACTCGTGCCACGGTAGAACTCATATTCGTAAATAAAGCGATATTTCAATTTTTCCATTGTGCAGCGATATAAATAACTCCAGTCTCCAAAGAAAAATTATCAAGAAAAAAACAAATGAATGACTGTTTTGGAAACTCAAATGTACCGAAAAAAATTGTATTTGGAATTCTTAACCAAAGAGGAGATATGTTTTGAGATCAAAGTAGCCTGTACAACAAAACGCCAATTTCATAATACATAATATTATGTAAGGACCTAATATTATACTTAAGTACCATTCGTAGTATACTGCTTAGCTATGTAGCTGATAGATAATAAATGATCAAACGAACTTACCAAGTGAAGTTCGATCATTATTATATGATTAATATAAATGAATACTTATCATTCGAAGATATATAACTAACCAAAAGTAGTACCTTTGCTTATCTGCTAGGCAATCGCGTTTTTTTTAAAGACGTATGTGGGTATTTGAAAAGTTACCCGCTCGCTCGCTCACCCGACGTTCCGGCGTGCTTCATTATGTTTAGAGAGAAGTAATGTAAAAAATCTTTCTTTCTTTCTTTGGGTACTACAGCAAACATAGTTTCGTGCAGACTGGGTGGGAGGGTGATTATATCTTCGAATGAAGCGACTCATATAATAATGATCGAACTTCACTTGGTAAGTTCGTTTGATCATTTATTATATTTCTTCGCTTCATTCTTCGATATATAATTAACCAAAAGTAGATTTTCAGAGTAACGAAAGAAAGATTTTTTTTTACAAAATACAATAGATTACATTATGAATAGTAATCATTATAATATATTCAAGAAAAAATTTAACATTATGCCCATAAATTTAATAATAGTCAGTAGAAACGAAACGTAAGAGACCTCTATGGTTTGTGATTCAAATGATAACAGTTATACTGGGATCATGGTGATTATTTAACTGATTCAGCGAAACTTTGTTCGTCGTTAAAATTATGGTTAAGGAAAATAGCGAAAGTATCGCAATCGCTAGTCCTGACTCCTGCCTGTCGACTGTCGTCTTACTAATAGTGTCCAGTATCAATCCCCGTGTCGACGCTCGTGTCGACGCCCCGCCGCTCTCACACAGCACCTGCTTTATTCAGCGGCTAACTGACCGACTGGGAGGTGGCTGTTCTGTGCAGAGAGTTAAGCGTTAGCCATAATAACCCGTACTGTAGCATTATCCTATTTAATATAATCTTGAATAACCATCACAGGGCGTAATAACTTTAATATTATATCCTCTTCTTCTTTTTCTTTTATAAAAAAAATTACATCCGATCACGCCCGGGAGTTTGTCTTTGTAATATAAATTTCGATACCGCTATTTAAAATTGTATTTTTTTATTTTTATATTGCCGAGTTTTATTAGGCAGAAAGTTTTAAGTCAATGATCAGTATTCAGCTGTAGGTACAGAGTGCAAGAAAAAACAAATTTATAAGTGGATCCCGGGTTCTACACTACTCAGGTATGGGCTAGGATTTTTACAGGAAAGCTTCTTTCAAAAGGCGCTTCACACATTCATCTGAACCAATGTCACCAACCAATGATGTCAACATTGTTCATAAACAATGACAGTGCACAGTGATGTCTGTAGAAGATATCGTTTTACAGCCATTGTCAAATTGTTTGGCTAAGGTTCCGATGGAGCGGACGAAGATCTCTGTAATAAATCTATTAACTAATAAGGTTGAAGAGAGTATATATTTTTATCTAAAATCTAAGTCGAAGTAAAGTATTTTAGAATAAATTTTAAGGAGTCTACTGCTTTAACTGGGTCCGGCTCTGTGGTCGTCGATAATGTGATTATTGCATATTAATATGATTGAAAGTCGAGAATATTGTGTTCTCGGTCCACGAAGCTGAATATTTTAATAATTATTATTCAAGAATAAGTGTGATTCTGTTATCGTATTTATCATTGCATATTTTATTTAGTATTAAATATTTTAGTCGCTGAAAACCAGTTGCATTCCACGGTGGGAGTCAGGAATCAGGATATGAAGGTGTCAAAACACCTATCAGTTGAGCTAGCTCACGAATAGTACACTGATTTAACTGTTCTATATTATTCCGTTTTTAATAGGCATATATTATTATAAAATATATCTAATATATAAAATTATCGTGCCACGGTGTGCGTGGTTGAACTCCTCTGAAACGGCTCGCCCGATTTTCGTGAATCTTAGCAAGCATATCGGCTAGGGTTGAGAATCGGACAACATCTACTCTTCTATCTTTATATTGATGAGTGTATTAATTAGTTGAATAAATAATAGTAAATTGTTACAACTCGAGACTGACGGCGACCATTGTTTGTGTGACGGGATAGCAATCATGGACTTTGCCATAGTGACATACATATTTAGTCACCTCAATAAAATAATAGTATGGGCGAAATACTTTATATGGCAAAACAACGTTTGCCGGGACAGCTAGTTATGTTATAATAATATATATTATAAACGTTAAGACTTAAGTATTTACATATTTGTTGTGGATTTAATACACCCATGGCACTATCTATACTTATAAAATTACATGTCCTGACTGACTGACTGACTGACTGACTGACTGACTCACTGATTCATCATCGCTGAGCAAAAACTGTTAAAGTTACAGCCGCGAAATTTGGTGAGTAGGGTTGTTTTATTAAGAAGACACCCACTAAGGAAAGAATTTAGAAAATTTTACCCCGAAGGGGGTGAAATAGGGGTTGAAAGTTTGAATGAAAGTCCATCATTTCTTGAGTTAGAAACATGAAACTTTATTTTTGGGTTACTGATAAAAAATGAATAGATACGTATTTAAGCGTTTTTGGAAATTCTACCCCCAAGGGGGTGAAATAGGGGTTGAAAGTTTAAATGAAAGTTGTCATTTCTTAAGTTAGAAACATGAAAGTTTATTTTTGGACTGCTGATTAAAAATGAAAGGATAGGTACTTAAGCGTTTTTAGAAATTCTATCCCCAAGGGGCTGAAATTGGGGTTGAAAGTTTGAATGAAAGTCCGTCATTTCTTGAGTTAGAAACATGAAACTTTATTTTTGTGCTACTGATTAAAAATGAATGGATACGTTTCTGGTAATTCTACCCCCAAGGGTGTGAAATTGGGGTAGAAAGTTTCAATGAAAGTCTGTCATTTCTTGAGTTAGAAACATGAAAGTTTATTGACGTTTGCGTTTGATGTTTGCTTAAATAGGGTCCCGTTTTTACCCTTTGAATAAGGCACCACAAAAAGCGGAAAACTATCCATTTTTGTTATTATACTGTGTTAACGCGGACGAAGTCGCGGGCAACAGCTAGTTAACCATAAAACGTTAATAAAAAAGGGGCGCCTGAGGCTGAAGAATCCTCGCCTAGAACACTGATATTGTTAAAGTCTAGTAGTGATAACGCTTCAACTCCCGTAAGGCCCATGTGGGCCGCGATAACAATAGAAAAGCATTGTGTCTTGTTTTTCCGCGATCGAAGGAATAAAGCCTACGCCTGGTCTAGTTTCCTTCTTTATATTTTTTGTGAAAAAAATGTTAGCGTATCGGATAGTCTGTACGTCAAGACTTAAGGCTCTTAATTCGTAAATTAAAGTCTTTCGATCGACAAGTGAGTTACTAGGAACCAAGAAGTAGGCTCTTAAATCTATTTTTGCCAGATATCCACTTTTAGGTATTGGCTTGGAAGCCTTAAAGGTTAATTTTCCAAAATTAACATGTAATTTCGAAATAAACTTACGAAGTAGTTTCAAATTTAAAATAATTCAAAAATTGTATTTAAAATATAATACAATATTTTCCGCCGCTTTGTTTAGGGAAAAGAAAATCTTTGAAATAAGGTAACCTTCGGTGGGGGTACACGAAGATATAGTTTTAAATTCTAATAATTTATTGATGTCATGATGTATAATATATGAAGCCAGTGGTCCCCTGTTTTTGTTTTTGGAACGAAGTTCCCTAATTTTTTATTTTTTTATTTTTCATGCGGGCCGCAAACATTTTTGGTGTTGGTGTCGCGGGCCGCAACAAACATTTTTAGGTTTAAAAAATAACGCTTGTTGGGGATAGCTGTATAAAGCCCACAATAATTATAATAGTAACATTTATAAAATATATATAAAAATAACTGTTAGCACTACTGCTGCGGTGTTGAGCGTTTAGTCGTCTCAACGCTCTTCGAACTCGAAGGAGGTTGATTGTAGCGGCACAGTGCTAGCGGCGCCAGCCGACGGTTATCAGCTCTCCCCCCCCCCCCCCCCCCCCCCCCTTGACCGATAGCGGGAAGGGTTTGCTAGAGCCCAAAAGGTACCCGATTGATTGGGATGTACTAATTTGTCTCTGAGAACAAATACTGGAATTATCCAGCGAAACAATAATAATCTCGGTCTGATATTGAGACAAGACTTATTGAGTCTGAGTGTTATAGGTTTCCGTTACGAAGTTGTCTTGTCTGATAATATATTATCTGATAAGTTTGATAATAATTTATATCGAGATAAGACAGATACTGTTGATAAGTATGATAATATCGAGACTTCGTCAGGTGAAATCTATAATGATCTGCAACATTTATTATTAGGAACATTTTATAAGCAGTCATTTAAAACCATAATCTGGCGAATCCAACAAGGGTTCACCTAACGTCAGTAGGAGCCCTGGATCTATCCGGATCTGGTCCGGTTCTATCGGTACCGGTACTTAGAATCGACCGTTGGCACCTGGTTTAGGAGTGGGAAAGCTTCGGGTTCATTCGTAACCGGATCGACCCGTATATTGATCACTTTTAGTGATATTTCCCCAATTGTCTGGTCTTGTGACCTAAAAAAATAAATATTGGGGTAGCTCGTTATAATCGACTTATTTGTCGATAAAATATGTTACAAAAAATATTGAGGGTAGTAAGTATCACGTTACGTAGATATTAAGTAAGTTTTGTTATACACTCGCGGTGTATCCTGAGTCCCAACATTGGTGCAAGTTTTATTTAATAATAATAATTATATACCGGCAGACATAGTAAATTATAATCGTAGTTCTATATTTAGAACAAAAGGATCGCGCGTGATGCGCATAGGTTGTAAACTGATGAGACTCGCAGTCAATCTAGTTATTAGCTCGAAATAGCTGTTCTCTATTAAACGGCAAAGATATTAATATTATAATAATAATTATGTAGTTCTATTTATAGAACAAAGAGCGCGGGAAAACGCGCGGTAGTTGCTAATTTTTATTTTTAAAACATTGTCGGAGACTCCCAGTCAATCCATACATTATGTTGATTTAAAAAAATATCAATATATTTTAAATTTAAATATTAATTAACTCGCAGTTAATCCTCTCAAACCAGCCAACATATTACAGCCAACATAGCCAATATTCTATTTTTAGATAAAACATCGTCAGAGACCCGCGGTCAATTCCGATGCATAAGGATTGTGTTTAGGGACTCGCAGTCAATCCATACATTATGGCGGTTTACAAAATAACTCGCTGCTAACCCCAAACCGGCCAACGTATAGTTCTATATTTTATAGAACAGATAAAACATCGTCAGAGACTCGCAGTCAATTCCGATGCATATAAACTGTGTTTAGAGACCCGCGGTCAATCCACACATTATAAAATAACTTAATATATTTAAACACTTGTAGTAATTAACTTGAAGTTATTTCCCCCAATCGGGCAAACATATAGTTCTATTTATAGAATAGGTAAAACATCGTCAGAGATCCACAATCAATTCCGATGCATATAGAATAAAGATTGTGTAAAAGGACTCGCGGTCCAAACACACTGTACTTATTGACTCACAGTCGCAGTACATGCCGGTTGATTAAATAATTGCAGTAATCTCCTGCAGTTGTTTGCCCCAATCCGGCAAACATATAGTTCTATAATTCTATTTATAGAACAGATAAAGCATACATAATATTATAGATTGTGTATAAAGACTCGCAGTCCCAAGTCCCAACACATTGTACGTTTATTGACTCGCGGTCGCAGTACAAGCCGGCTAGTATTGAATATAATTGGCTCGTCTAGGAGTCGGTAGTGCCTGCCGTTTATTTAAGTATTTAATAGTACTTACATGTATTTTCTTGTTACACAATAAAATAACACTGACTTTATTTACTTACAACACTCACTCAATCATCTTAATAATAATAACCAGCTGCGCTTTGGCATAGTTACTAAGTATACGTGCTCGCGTTGCCTCGCGTTTAAAACGCGAGCGAGCGGGTAACTTTTCAAATACCCACATACGTCTTTAAAAAAACGCGATTGCCTAGCAGATAAGCAGAGGTACTACTTTTGGTTAATTATATATCGAAGAATGAAGCGAAGAAATATAATATGTATTATGTTATGTAATACGAGTAGGTCTACCAGAATCTGATGGCAAAAAGTGCGAAAGTAAATTGACTCTAGCAATACCGGGGTAATTGAAATAAAACATTTTGATCCTTTTTTTCCTTATAGCGGCTGATTCTGTGTGTGAAACATGCAAATATGTATATAAATTTAGCCAATGATCAAGTAAATTTTTTTGAAAATCTGCTGTCAAAATTTGCCATCAGATTCTGGTAGACCCTTACTTAGGTATGGTAGTGGTACAGTAAGCAGGTAAATCTTTTTACCTTAAAAAGTCGGCAACGTAAAAGTATTGTTTATAATAATTTCTTTGCAGCAATGGAATATAAACTTTTCATTTTTTTCTAATCCCTAAAAGGCAGTGAATGTGCATATTTTTTACAATAGGTATGGATAACATTATTATTTAAAACAACACTTTAAAGATAAGCAGGAGCCATTGTCTTAAGTAGCTGTATTGTTTGTTTTTTTACAAACAAGAATGCCATATTTGATTTTCTGTGCTTTTATGAAGCCGACTACGTTTTAACTAGGTACCTACTTGTTATATCATGCTACCCGCCAAGAGAGAGTTTTGATGTAGCAATTAAGTAATTTATCACACTAGCTTTTTTAAACAACTTTTTTGACACATCACACACAGTGGCGGGGCAAGACCTAAATTTTATGTGGGCAAGATATATCTTGCGAGGCCCCCTAAAATATATTTTGCGATGACGATTTATTGATGACGCTATAAGAACGGATTTGTTGAGAGAAATAATTTTTTGATACGCAAAGTTTTATTTATAAAAATTTTTATTTATGAATATTTGAGTATCGCAACTCGTAAAACCTTAAAAAAAACCTCGTGGTCCAAGGGGCGCGAGGCCCCTTAGACCGCGAGGCCGTGGGCGGTCGCCCACACCGCCTACGCCTTGCGCCGCCTCTGATCACACAGTTACTCTTTCTTAGTTTTTATTATTCGTAGGGAGCCACCCTTGAATGAGTATTAATTTTATTTTGTTTTTAGTGTTTGTTGTTATACCGGCAATAAAAATATGCACAATCTGTAAAAATTTCAGAAGTCTAGCTATAGCGGTTCTTGATATGCAGCCTGGAGGCTGGATACAGACGGATAGACAGGAAGTCTCAGTAATAAATAAAATAAAATAAATAAAATTGGCGTTTTTTGCACAAATAGGGGTTAGGGCCTGGAATATTATTTGAAACCAAAAAAATGTGGATAGTTTGGGTGGCCAGATATATAAGCCGTAGATGACGGAGTACTTAGTAGGCAGGTACCGTAATTACAAGGTTTGTTTAAATTATAATTTATAAAGGAAAAAATGAGTAAATCTTATAAAATCTTATTTATCTGGTTCTTCCACTTACGTCTTCAATTAGGTAAGTACTAGAGATGTGCCGATCATGACTTTGGCCGACTAGCCGACTAGCCGACTAGTCGGCTGCAAAGAAGCCGACTAATCGGCCGACTAGTCGGCCAAGCCGATCATGGTTTCGGAAGTTTCCGAAATGCTTTTTTACTGCTGTTTGCGCACATGCCGCCTGCAAACGTGTCGAATCGTGTTTAGTAGGTATGTTTACTTCGCGTACATATTACTTTATTTTGTTTCTATGACACAGTTGATGGTTTTCATTAAATATTTCATGTGTCATGAAATCTCGATTTAATCTATATTGAGTCTCGGGAAAGAACAAGGGATACTTTTTGTCCCGGAAAATGTACGGTTCCCGCAAAATAAACTTTTATAATTTTCGCCTAAACTATTCAATCTATTTTGATGAAATTTGGTATGGAGATACTTTGAGTCTTGGGAAAGGACAAGGGATAACTTTTATGATTTTCGGGATAGTTTGGGATGAGTGCACGATGGCTCTCAAAAATATACACATTATACCAATTCGAATTAAATAATCATCGTTAAGATAAGACAACGTCTGTCGGGTCAGCTAGTATTATATAAAAGAAAGTGGTGTTAGTAACACTACTTATAACTCAAGAACGGATGAACCGATTTGGCTGAAAATTGGTGGAGAGGTAGCTTAGAACCAGGAGACAGACATAGGATACTTTTTATCCTGTTCGACTGCGTTTCCGTGAAGTCAGTATAAAATCTTATAATTATATAAAATTCTCGTGTCACAATGTTAGTTACCGTACTCCTGTCTCCTCCGAAACCTTTACCAAATTTTATATGCGTATTCAGTAGGTCTGAGAATTGGCTAATGGCTACTTTTTATATTGATAACTGCATTTTGTTGAATAAATAATTGTAATCTATTACAACTCGAGACTGACGGCGACCATATTATGTTAAAATTATATTAATTACAAAAATAATTTCTTTACTAGCAAATAATTTCAAAAACACTTCATTTAATTTTAAAATGTGTAACACTGACTGAGTGTGTTATGTGTAACACATTATAAATATTAATCAAGGTTTTTCTTTAATGTAATTTCAATAATAGTAAAAAAGTAAAAAGCCGACTAGTAGACTACAAAAGTGGCCGAATAGTCGGCTTTACCGACTAGTCGGCGACTAGTCGGCACATCTCTAGTAAGTACGCATAATATTGCTGAAATTAAAAAAAAACGTAATTAACTTATTACCTACCGATTCTATGAATCAATCACATTCATAGAGTGGCTACTTCATGATGATCAAATGAGCTGGTACCTAAATGGTAGGTATAAGGTACTTTAGAGTTTAATTCCTAGTTCCAATAATGAAATGACCTATTAAGTTCCCTACCTATTACCTAATAGACTACAGGCCCACGTCGAAAATGGATGGGTCAAATGAACCACCTGGGGACGTATATAGGACGATATTAGAGCATAAAATAATAAGATTTAGCACTATGCCGTCACTTGTAAGCTGTCCAACTGAGTGCTGGTGCGAATTCAAAAGTGCATGTAGGGTGAGTACATTTTGGTCATATGATCCTGTACGGCATTTTTACCATCGATAGACACATGAAAAATAATAAGAAAGCCCGCAGTGCCGTACAAAAATAATGCGCCAACAAGTCGGTATTTTTATTTTATTTTCAGCCAATTTTCATGGTAAATTTGGTCATTTGATACAATACGGCATACGTTTCATACTGTTCGGATACAGCTTGGAATCAATTATTCCGCAACGCCGTACAAAAATAATGCAACAATAGAAAAAAATCGAGGGTTACAAACCCCCGCTTTTCAGGGGTCCGGGGGGTCATTTGAACCAGCATAAAAGTAATTCATTTTGAAAGTATGCTATGCATAGATCATATTTTTTTGTACGCCGTACATTTTTGTTGGTCCAAAGGTTTGTAGGAGAAAAAAAAAACTCAAGCAAATATCCATAGAACGAAATGTAAGAAAAGTCCATACAACGAAATATATCGATTTTTTTCTAAAAAATAGTAATTTTATTAGGGTTCCGTACCCAAAGGGTGTAAACGGATACCTTTACCTAAGATTTCGATGTCTGTCTGTCTTCAGGCTGTAACTCAAGAACGGTTATAGCTAGAGATTTGAAATTCTCAGAGATTATGTATTTCTGTTGCCGCTATAACAACAAATTCTAAAAACAAAATAAAATAATTATTTAAGGGGGGCTCCCATACAACAAACGTGATTTTTTTTCAATTTTTTGCTCGATATCAATAATGGCAACAGGTAGACACCTGAAATGTTCACAAAATACTCAATTTTATTTTTAATTTTAAAATCAATAGTAACATTTAAAAAAAAGAAATAATTAAGGGGGGCTCCCATACAAAAAAACACAATTTTGTTCTATGATGGTACGGAACTTTTCTTACTCTGCATTAAAATGTACGGCATAATTTTTTCCTAATTTATTTATCTTAATACTATTTAAGACGAAGGAAAAATGTAGAAAATGGCTTTATTTTATTAATCTATGAATATTTAAAATTTCAGATTTTGTATTTCTGTTTTTTTTTTAGAACAGTTTCTTTTGAACGGCAATACTCTATATCAATTGTATTTTACAATATCATATTAAAAATAAAGTCGCCGTACAGAATCAAATAATTTTACAGCTTAAAAAATCAAGTATACCATGAAATTGACAAACATTTTTTGACGGCATTATTTTTAACAATACTTTTGAGTGCTAAAATAATGTTTGGAACCGAAGCCGTACTGTTTCAGATGACCCCCCGGAACCCTGAAAAACAGGGGTTTGTAACCCTCGATTTTTTTCTATTGTCGCATTATTTTTGTACGGCGTTGCGGAATAATTGATTCCAAGCTGTATCCAAACAGTATGAAACGTATGCCGTATTGAATCAAATGACCAAATTTACCATGGAAATTGGCTGAAAATAAAATAAAAATACCGACTTGTTGGCGCATTATTTTTGTACGGCACTGCGGGCTTTCTTATTATTTTTCATGTGTCTATCGATGGTAAAAATGCCGTACAGGATCATATGACCAAAATGTACTCACCCTTCATGCACTTTTGAATTCTCACCAGCACTCAGTTGGACAGCTTACAAGTGATGGCATAGTACTAAATCTTGTTATTTTATGCTCTAATATCGTCCTATATACGTCCCCAGGTGGTTAATTTGACCCATCCATTTTCGACGTGGGCCTGACCCTGTAGTCTATAAGTAGGTACTAAGTTCCAATACATATTAGATAATTTATGAAACAGATTTTGGCCTTTTTTGCTCTTTATCAATAATTACTTCTTTTTTTTATCTTTTTTATTTGATAGAGGCTTTTATTTGATAGAGGGATTTAACAGTCAGTGCTAAAATAATGGCTTCACATAGCTTTTGTCACAAAATACTTAATTGTATTAGTACTCTAATAATACCCCCATACAAAAAACACAAGTTTAGCATTTATATTGTATTAACTATTTGTTTAAAATTGTACCTACGGAATCATCCGACTCGCACTTGGCCGATTATTTATTTCCTTTTAAATTTTAATGTTCCTACCAGATGATGTTTTGTTGTTGAATCGATATAAATAAATAAATTAGTCTCATTTCTCAGATTAAATGAAGTAGGTACCTACCTAAAATATCCCAACGGGAACTAAATTTTTGAGCAGTTATTTAAATATTTGAGATGTTATTATGATCAGTTGAAAAAAATATTGAGCAGTTATTTAATTTTATAGCGGTTGATTAGTTATTGTGACTGTAAAACATGGGCAGTTATAAAAAACAATTGAGCGGTGAAAATGATGGAATGAGCGGTTCGATAAATGAATGAGCAGTAAAAATGATGGACTGAGCGGTTCAATAACGACTTAACAGAAGGCCTACTTAACCCTTTTAAACTTTACCCCCCCCGCCAAAACAAAAACAAATACATTCCAGAAAGTCCAAGAGTAGGTTAGGTTAGAACTTAGACCACAACACAGAGGGAGCCGAGCGAGCGCAGCGAGCGTGCTGCGGCAGCAGCCGGCGACCGTCTTATGCTTTCGCTTTATAACGGTACGGAACCCTTCATAGGTGAGTTCGACTCGTACTTGGCCGATTTTATTATATTTTACCACCTCATTGTTTAAAGAACTGCTTAGAATGAGATTTCTTACTGACAAATTCCAATTTGTAACTGCCCACACGTAACCGCTCATTCATTAATTTTTACCGCTCATTTAATTATTTTACTGTTCAATAATGTTTTCAATTATCCATTTCATTATTTTTTACTACTCATTTTTGTTTACTTTACTGCTTAGTTTTAACTGCTAAACTAGTTATTAAACGTACCATTTATAATTTTTTACTTACCAAAACTGAAATTTACAACTGACCCTTTAAATCAGTGCCAATATCGACTAAGTAAGTATCTATGTATGTTCTATTACTAACATTATAAAGCGGAAGAATTTGTCTGTTTGTTTGAACGCGCTAATCTTAGGAACTACTGCTCCGATTTCAAAAATTCTTTCAGTGTTTGATAGCCCATTTATCGAGGAAGGCTAGGCTATAATAATTATATTGTAACGCTAAGACGAAGCTAAGAAGAAGTGACGATAAAGAAGAAAATGTGAAAAAAGCGGGGAAAATATTTGAAAGTGCTTAGGTATCTCAAGAACTATAATATACTGGAGCAGTTTTTATGTTATTTGGCACAGATATAAGCTAGACTCTAAAGTATAGACCACGTGAGACATAGGCGTCATAGGCTATTTATTTACGGGAAATATACGGTTTCCGTGAAATTCCTAATTTACGCGGGCGAAGCCGCACGGAACGTTAAAGCTGAAAAGTTTGTTTATTTGTTTGAACGCGCTAATCTCAGGAACTAGGTCCGATTTGAAAAATTCTTTCAGTGTTAGATAGCTCATTTATTGAGGAAGGCTATAGGCTATATAATATTATCACGCTAAGACTAATAGGAGCGAAAAAAACAGAGGAAAATGTGGAAAAAACGAGAAAATTTATACCTATTTGAAAGGGCTTACCTATCTCGCGAACTACTGGAGCAATTTTTATGTTATTTGACACAGACAAAAATAGACCACGTCAAGGATCATAGACTATATTTTTTGTGGGCTAATTTGTCTGTAAAATACCTAATTTACGCAGGCGAAGCCGCGCAGAACGTCTTGTGCATAATAAAATAAACTATAAAGTAGGTAGCTACCTGTAGGTATACAGGCAGATATTATTAAAGCTTGGGACTATTCAACCCTTAATTGAGAATTTTGCCTTAGTCTATAGGTACCTACTCCTTATCTTAGTCAAAACAGAAAGAAAGGTAGAAACTAGGAATGTTAGGTACCTACATAATACATACCTACTTATGTAGTCTTTTAGCGCGATTTTTATTTTATAAATTGATCATTATAATATTTTGATTAAGTACGTCCGAAAACATTCTAAATGCTGCAAGCTAACCCTATGTTTAAAAATATATTCCAACTAACGCCGTTTCCATTACGACGACGGTGTCCATTATTTTTGTAGTAATTAGGCAAATTAAACGATAGCATAGGGCGAGGCGGTCGAAACGTCGAGGGGGCGGGGCCGGCGGCGCGCCGCGCTATTGGTCGGCCGGCGCCCGCCCTCCGCCCCCCCCTCCCGGCGCGCTGCGGCCGGCCGAGCGGCTCCTCACTAGTCATTCCTCAGTCGAGGCAAACATCGCGCCGAGTATCGTTCCGTATCGGTGCCCCAGTGAAGTGACTTCGTGTGTGCGATGAGACTGCGATAAGCATGGTGAACTACGTTAACCCGCTCGCCATGTACCAAGGCAAGGGCGGTCAGTACGCCGCCGGGGGATGGTACGGCTGGCAGCACCAGAACTTCGACGAGCAGCAGTGGTGCGCGTGGAACGGGGCCCCGGCGGCGCCGGAGTGGCCGTCGGACCCGCACCACTTCAAGCGGGAGCCGGGGGAGCGGGATGTGGGGGAGATGCCGTCGCCGGCGCGCGGGGATCTGGCCAGCCCCGGGGAGGGCTCGCCCGGCTCTCGGCCCTCGCAGCCGCCGGGCGCGCCGCGCTCGCCCTTCGAGTGGATGAAGAAGCCCAGCTACCAGTCCCAGCCGAATCCAGGTTTCTATTTACTTTTGTTATATTCATATTCTTTTACCATATTTTAGAAATATAATATGTGGGTACTTTCATACAAACAAAAATCTTGTTACCAAACATTATAATTTTTTAGCCTGTACCCGCGGTTTCACCTACATTTGAAGCTCATAATTCATAAATCTTATAATAAGGTCAGCTATATTCCCTAAATTATTTATCTAAGATTCATAAATAATACAGATAGCTAGTGTATCCTGCTGAGTGTTGTATGTTTTTTAGGTTTGACTTACCTAAGTCCTATTACTATTTACTAAGTAGTTACTAGAAATATTGCCAATGTAGGCTGCAGCTTACATGTATCTTTAGGAAATAAAATATGAAATAAAACTTTGCTGTAGTTAGAAACTCTTTTAGGTACATTCATGTATAAGCGTTTGGTTGAACCACAGAACACATTAAAAGAGGTTTTTACCTCTTTTAATGTGTTCTGTGGGTTGAACATAATATTATAATATTATGTGGAGTAGATCTTCAGATGATAATATGTAGCTAAATTATACATGAAGTACTATTTAATTGTTACGAAAACATGAATGATCAAAAAAGAAACGATTATTCTGTTTAATTACTTGCAGAATAGATTAGGTCCTTACCACATAAATTAAGTTTCGTTTCTTGTTTTTCCCCAAAAACCAGGCAAGTGCGATTTGGCTTCCCACTACGCAAGTTGTTCGGTTTGGCAGTAGTTTTACTATTCAACAGCTTTGCTTTATTTGTTGGCCGGTTAATATTAAGGCGTTAGTCAATCAAAAACCTTAGTAATAATAACCTCCTCTCAAATAAACCTCTAAACCAAAGTATAAGGCCTAGCTGTTGTACATTGATGTTACCGTTAACCGTGGGTTATTATATTGTTTCTGTCATAAATAATGGTATTTTAAAAAGATAAAACCGACTTCAAATTTTTGTACGTAATTAAGAATTAAAATTGTACGTAATTAAGAATTAAAATTCCCTATCTCAAAAACTACTTAACCGATTTTGATGAAACTTGCAGTATTCCCTAAGTTGAACAATACCTAGTACAATAAAAAAGAATAACTAAAATCGGACTTGTGGTTCCGGAGATGTGCGTGGACAAACAAAAAAACATACATACATACATATACACTTTTGAAATTTGGCACATTTGTTCAGAAGCTGTCATAGATTACCATATACAAAAACTGGGCAGTTCTGGAAATATTACATACATACGCGTCGAATTGATAACCTCCTTTTTTTGAAGTCGGTTAATAAAAAGAATGAGAGAGATAACATTATATTTAGTCCAGAATCGTTTTGAATCCAGCAGCCTTCCCGAAACTGATATCAGATTTTTGACACTTCAGACATCTAAAATAGCTTTATTTTAGATGTCTAAAGTGTCAAAAATCTGATACCAGATTGATATCAGTTTCGGGAATAAGGTTGCAGATCTGAGAAAATGGGCCTAAGGCCCTAAGAGCTAAATCAGAAGGCACAAAACTCCGTATTTGCGATTAGCTTCGTGGTTTGGATCACAGTAGGTGCCTACAGCTTGGCGACAGCAAGTTTGAGATTGGAGTACCTACTTATATTATAATAAGGTACTTACTGTTTTTATCCTGTAAGTAGGTTAAGTAGCAGCTGAAGAAAATTATTCAGAAATACTTAAATACTTTATATATGTTAGCCGTTAGGTATTATTATAATTTTCTTTTCAATTTCAGAATAAAAATTAAGTTTACAATAAACATAAATAAAATAGGTGTACCTAATAGCTCTGTTAACATGATTATAGGTACTCGTTTTATTAATTTCATACAAAACGTGTTGTAAAATTTCCGGATTACAATAATTACCTTTCGAAATAAGTTTATTTTTTTATTACTGAAATCAATTAATTATTAAATATACTAAATTAACATATTCAGAATATAAAATTTACAATGACAATAATACAATAATTACCTAATACTGAACGGTTTAAAAATTATTACCCGACGGTCGACAACAACACTTTATGTACTAAAGGGCTTATTTCACTTTAGGTACTTATTAAGAATCATGGCCAAATTTGTATAGGAGCTGGACTCGACTTTTATTTTTGATGTCCCAAAATAAACTATAGTTAGATTTGGTTGTTCTTATGCTCAAAACATAATTCCGTTTGAGATTTATGTCTAAATAGCCACGATTTTTTATAATAATTAATAACGTTTACAATTATTTTGAGGTTAGACTTAAGAACTACCTTTTTCCCGACTGCGGTGTAGCCTACAAGTGTAGGTATATTCGGCGATCTCGTTTCTAATTATTTCAATTTTTGCTAGAGTATTACCCAAAAAACAGAACGATTGCGAATGATCGCCGGCTGTCAGAACATAATGAAACTAAAATATATTGATCTTTTTTTTTGTGGCTATTTATAGACACATTTCTAATGATTTTCGATGCCTTAAAATATTAGGGAATTTTTGCTACTAATGGCATATCGATTTGGCCATTGTTCTTTAGACGTCTAAATTGATTCAGTAACTAAATTTAGTCAAGTGAAATAGCATTTAGATAGTTAGGATCCTAATTAGCGTACTAGAACGAAATTTCAGCCAAATCGGTCTAGCGGTTTGGGCGGTGAATATGTAACAGACAGACACACATACCTACTTTTTATTTATAATAATATGATTAGTTTATGTAAGTACCTATGGCTAATATTATAGTATACCTACGTCAATAGTAGGTATGTATATAGAATGGATTATATCACACGTGGAGGCAGGACAAATGGGGTTATTTCTTATTATGATGAATTAACTTAACAACATTATCACCTTATTCTTTACAACAGCTGGATCATTACATTAGTTTAGGCAGTACGATGAAAGAAACATAATCGTAAAATACATAGACGTACCTTATACCTACCTCATAATATTAAAGTCATAATTCATTTAACTTCGCCGCGTAGTCAATTAAAGTGCTCAATAGTCATTATTTATCATCCTATTATTATTTTATATTAAGTGGTGTTATGTATATTAAAATGTTAAAAATATGGCTCAAAACATATTTTTTTTATTTGAAAACTTTGCGCGCGTTGAGCTTTTTTGGTAAGCTACAAGTTCGTAGCATTTCGTAGCACGTAGCTCGCTCGTAGCTTCTACTACCGAAATAATTCTATGAAAATGAATATTTTTTAACCGACTTCAAAAAAAGGAGGTTATCACTTCGACGCGTATGTATGTAATATTTTCAGAACAGCCCAGTTTTTGTATTTTATGTTAATCTATAACAGCTTCTGAACAAATGTGCCAAATTTCAAAAGTGTATGTATGTATGTATGTATTGTATGTATGTATGTATGTATGTATGTATGTATGTATGTATGTTTTTGTTTGTGCACGCATGTCTCCGGAACTACAAGTCCGATTTAAGTGATTCTTTTTTTATTGTACCAGGTATTGTTCAACTTAGGGAGCAAGTTTCATCAAAATCGGTTCAGTAGTTTTTGAGATAGGGAATTTAATTCTTAATTACGTACAATTTGAAGTCGGTTTTATCTTTTTAAAATACTATTATGCAACATTATAATTATCATTATAATATTATATCCATAAAAAGGGGGGTGACTGACAGTCAGACCGACACGTGAAACATATAATTTCACGTGTCGGTTTGTCTGTCTGACAGCGTCTGTATCTGTTTGGGGCATTGTAACATCTAAACTAGGAATAGGAAAGAAATCTAGGATTTATTTGAAAGCAAAAATAAATGTTTTTTGCAATAGTTCACCTTCGTAATTAAGTCAGCTCAGTAAAGAAAAATTTGGGATTTGTCTCTTTCATGAAAGGTGGTAAGCTGCTTTCATTTATTTGATCCGTTCAATATTTTGCGTTTTCATTTCTGAGACTCATTAGAATTTTTTATTGGGGGTTGTTTTTAAATTTCTCAATTTAACGTTAGGTATATCTTTAAATAACTATATAGTGCCTAATAGCCATATTCTATTGTTACAAACCAAAACAAAGCATGTATCCAAATACATAGTTTACAGTACCTATACAGTGTGGACTGTGGTACATAATTAATTAATAGCCATATTACTTTTATTAACACATTATTATTACAAAACAAAGCAAGTGTTTTGAAGTTTCATTAAATCCCCATTTTTCGCACGTGATTATTATTCTCTAAAGTGTAAAACATTTTTTGCGATGAAGTTCACTTAATTGTTTTATATGAGAATCAAAAAACAATTACGAAAGGGTTTATAATTAATTTCATAAATCAATTTATTCATAACAGGAGTTTAACAAACAAAATATGATGAAGGAACATGTTAGTCACAGATGATTACAGTAATCATTTTAGTGCCAAAAATTGCAATTCTTTAAAAGAATTAGTGTAGGTATTTGTATTGCAGTCAGGTATCATTGCAAATATAATTATTTAATACTTACTAAAGCTATATTATCATAATAATTGGAGCATACGCTAACACAGTTTTTCCATACAAACGTATTCACCAATTTACTCCCAAGACAATGCGTCTAGACAAATGATTTTTATGCAATATTGGGATCTGTTAAAACTATGCCTCTACGTTCGATTTTTTTTAATTTACTAATATGTATATAAAAAATATGACTCTTCAAAAATATCAAAAAACGAATGCCCCGTACCCCGCCAATCCACCGACCATAGAACAATTTTGAAAGATCTTTGAGATAAAAGAAAAACGTAGAGGCATAGACTCACTCTTCCTGAAGATATTAAAAAAAATATAATTAGATAGGCTCTATTTTGAAGGAGGAATCAGAGGAATACGTTACCTCGATTTACTGTATTCTGTCTCTATCACAATACACGTGCCGGCGCAGGGTGAAGCGTGATGGCAATAGTTTCTTCGTTTAAATTCTACTGTACCCGCGTTCCCTCTTAAGTAGATCTTATAAATGATGACCATTTCTTTATTGGCCTAGTTTGCGTTGCGTCGTCGTAGTCAAAACAGTTTCGTCTTGATATGCGCCACGTGGTAGACACAATAGTCCATTGAAATGTTACAATTTTAGGACCGAATATTGCATTTATTAGAGGACGCAATTTTATTTTTGGAATATGTTGGGGGGGGGCAATAGAAGCTTGACCTGAAGTTTGTGGGGTCGCCACTCCTGTCCCCCGGCCGCCATCTTGAAAAAAGGAGTGACAACTCTATTTTCGTGATATCTCGGAAACTATAAGTCTTACAGAAAATGTTTAAGAACATAAGTTGTTGCAAAATATTTTGCCTACAAATATGTTTAATCCCGTAAGGCCCATATGGGCCGCGACAACAAATGATTTCCTGGAATTGGTGATCGACGGATTAAATAACTTTTTACCCTAAATTAAAAAAATTAAAAGTTATAAGCAAAAAAGTGATAAAAGGTTTATTATGGCTCTTTAAATTTGTTTAATACATTTTACAAAAAAAAAAAAACCTTAGAACAACCTCGTTAATGATCTTTTGAAAAAATCCCCTAATCCCCCCCGATCTCATGAAATTAATTTTCTGCAGATGCAAAGGAAACTGTGAAAGCGTGTGTGGCTGCGAAAAACCGGACCTAAAATGCTCTACAGTATGCCTACTATTCTGTAAAGCTTTTCAGGCCCGCTTTTCTGCAGCCACAGTCTACAGTATGCCTACTACACTACATAAATATATGCAAACTATATTATAGTATGTCTAATACACTAGTCTGCGCATGCCTACTATACCTACTATAAAGCATTTCAGGCCTGCTTTTCTGCAGCCACACATGGTTCCACAGTTTCCTTTGTATCTGCAGAAAATTAATTTCATGGGATCGGGGATCTTTTTCTCAAAATATAATCTACAAGGTTGGTCTAAGGTATTTTTTTTGTAAAATGTGTTAAACGAAGTTAAAAAGTGATAATAAACCTTTTCAAAAATTTTCTTACTTTTTTGCTGATAACTTTTTAAATTTTTAATTTAGGGTAAAAAGTTATAGAAGCATATTTGTAGGCAAAATAATTTGCAACAAAATGTATGTTCTTACAATTTTTTTGTAAGACATATAGTTTCCGAGATATCACGAAAATAGTGTTGTCACCCCTTTTTCAAGATGGCGGCCGGGGGACAAGAGTGGCGACCCCACAAACTTGAGGTAAAGCTTCTATTGAGCCCCCCAACATATTGAAATGTAACATTTCAATGGACTACAACTGTTTCTCTTTAATCGTAAATCTGACTCGTCTATGTGAAACAAGACTGTCTTAAGGGGGCGACTAACCCAAAATGTTCGATTTTATAATTCATTTTTATACTTGAAAATAAGCCCCGAATTGTTTCATTTTCTAAAATTAGATACTATATCTTAAAATTTTATATATACGATATCTTAAAATTTTCTCGATAGAAAAAAACCACAAAGATACATCCAATTTTCACGAATTTTTCATTTATTCCCATAACCGTGCATTGAACTAAGTTGATATTTTAACACATTGTATAAAATTCTATCATTGAAAAACCGACCTAGCGGATTTTTAATATGTTGTATATTTATCGAGTAATTGAGAAAAAACTAATTTGGCGATGAATCCGTGTCGTCCTTTTTCACCTGGCATATGAAAGACGAGCGTGAGTGTGAAGAGAGAAGGACGATGTTTGATTTTTTGGCTTAGTCGCCCTCTTAAAACTGTCGTGTCTACAATGTGCAGTCGCACAGCGCCATCGCGTCCGTCCATACGTTGCCATGGTGACATACTTATTTAGTCACTTCAATAAAATAACATGGGCGAAATGCTTTATATGGCAAAACAACATTTGCCGGGACAGCTAGTATTTATATAATATAAGCAGCTTACAGTCAGTCAGCTTATATTTTCAATTACCTATGTAGTTCCATTTTGTTTTGGGTACGGAACCCCAATAACCGGCTAATTATAGCATGTTCTTACTTGCTCATAAAGGTTAGGTACAAAAGTATGAACAAAAATATGTTTGTTAAATGTGACTTTTTATAATGTTCTTAATTATTAGTATTATTCAAAGTTGGTTTCAGACTTATTGACCTGCTCATTGCTCTGGACTAGGCCGACTGATGCGAGAATGCCGTATATTGTGCTTGGGCAATCTGAATTTTAAAATTTAAAATAGTGTCCCAGACAGTATTAATAATTGATGATTTTGATGAGTGGTTACTTTGCTCAGAAGATAAATTATCTCCAATATATAAGTATAAATTATCCCCAAAGGATGCAAATATGCTAGTTTATTATAATTATAATTACGTATAGTGGCAACGGATATTATCAGTTAGGTAACATTTTAGAAATATTATGCGTGAAAATTTTAAGTCTATAGGTATTATGGTTCACCATTAATAATAGGGCCTTGTAAGTAGTGACAGACACAAGGACAGACAGTAATCTGTGATAGGGAGCGTATGTCTTTTATTGTTTTCATTGTTTGGTTAGATAATATGACACTATTGTATTAACTAAATTTTCCTAGTTAAGCATAACCCCCCCTTAGACCAAAGAATAAGGATGAATGATATCTTAATAAATATTAGGTAAGCATTACAATTTACAAAGGAGGCAGTAGGAGGTTGTAAATATTCACCAACCTGCAGGTTGGTGAATTAAAATATGCTCATAATTATTTATAATTATTTATAATTTATATTTAAATAGTCTGACACCTGGATAATTTTCATAAAAAATATACAACCGATACGTTAATATGGTAGGTATAACTGCTGACTGCAGAAACTAGAAAGGCAAATTCATTTAAGTAACTAAGTACTCTAGTTAATTACAGCTAGGGCTTAAAATAGATTTATCGTTATTTTATTAATGCCGTAATAGAGTAAAATTATTCTAATTTAGTGTCTTAATAATTCACCTACTAGTGTCCGATGCCCATTAGCGAAATAATGTAATAGCCGGTTGGTACACTAGCACACTAATGTTCGCACCAACATATTTTATATAACATTTAAATACACACGCTTACTAATTAGCTCATGTATTACGTCTGCTCCGACTACAACTGATAGCTTTAAACAATATATTTTATAGCAATAAACATGTTAAAGTTATTAGCAAGTGATGTTCAGTAAAATAATTGCTCCGCTAACGCGGCGGTCTCCCGCTAGAGTCATTGCGACACTCCCGCAATTATCGGCGGGGATAATACCGCGATATTTTGCGCTCACTGAAACTGTTCGGCTTTAACGTGTGCCTGGGGAGCCGGGGCACGGTCGGAGCAATTAATCGGCGGTCCGGGGCCGCGGGGGCACGCGGGGGCACGCGGCGACAATCACGGGAAACGGCGCCCCCGGGACGAGCCAAACAACTTAAATCTTCGCCAACTTCTACCGCACAACTGTAATCGCATTCGCGGATATTGCAGCAAGAAAACTGTCTTCAACTTTAAATCTGTATAGAATCCTCGTTTTTGCCTACCTACCTAAACTATGTAAGACCTTTCACTATGCTAGTACTTCAATTTTAAATCCATAGATATATGTATTTAATATTTATTTATATTAACTTTTTAAATCTATAAAAAATGACTTTTGTCCATATTGAATTATTATGAATGTGAAAGTGTGTCTGTCTGTGTGTTACCTCTTCACATCAAAACTACTGAACCAATTTTGCTACCGGGACCGGGAAAGGACATAGGATATTATGATCTACATTTTTATCCCGGAAATTATTTACGGGCGACAGCTAGTTCATAATAATTAATAACATTTAACTCACTTATAATAAATACTTGAACTACGTAAAATTTAGGTAGTAGGTAACTATGTATTAAAGTTATCCGTGGTAAAACTATAAAAAAAACCGCCCAAGTGCGTATCGGGCCACGCGCAATATAGGGTTCCGTAGTAGGTACCGATATTTTTGATAATTTTAGTATGGTGAATGAATGTAAATTTATAACGTGTCTTACACTACTAACAAATTCATGCCAAATAACAGCTTTGTAGGCCTTATAGTCTCTAAGCAAAACCGCGGACAGACAGATGGACAGACGGACAGACAGACAGACGGAGAGACCGAAACTATAAGGGTTCCTTGTTGACTACGGAACCCTAAAAATGATGTAATTTGGAACAAAAAATCTCTGAAGATGGTGTAATTTGAAACCAAAAAATTCCTATATGTTCGTAAGATTGTCTTTATCATTCGTCTTCTGCACGAAAAGGCATCAAACATCTGTAAATAATGTGTGTACCTAACCATCATAATATTGAAATTAGTTTTATGTTTGCATAGATGACTTTCTGTACACGCAATGAATGGATGCTAACTGCAAACTTACTTACTATTGTTTGTAAACTATAACAATTATCACTTCTGCCTTCAACGCGTCAGCCGACAAAGGTGGTAACTCTGCGGGATACGACATTTACCTACCGAAATTTCGACAACATGTCACTCAAAGAAAGGCCTTTTACAGGATTAGAAAAAGTCCCATTCAATTTGCAGTTCACAGCGGGACGTCCAAAACAGTAGAAAGCGATAGTTTTGTTGTTGTTACTTGTTGACAGTTTAAGGTTTGTAATGACGCCTTTTTCGTCGGTAGCACATGATCTCAGTAGCGTACGTAATGACGGGCTGTCAAACTGTGAACGATCAGCTAATTGCTTACGTGTTAGGAATAATATGTGTAATACGAACGATTCATTTATCTAACTTTGACAATGTTTGTTCTTTACGTTTTCGTTCGATGTAAACATTCATTAATCATCGTGTCAAAAATTCGTAATTCAAGTTCCGTGATAAATTGTAATTTGTATCTTAATCCTAATCTTCTTTACCGCTATAACTAGTATTTACGTATTCGATGACAATTGACATCTTCCTATCCACTTCCTAACTCAATAAAGCTGCTCCTTACCTATAGGCTATATAGTTTTTTTATAGTATATACCTATTGTTACCTAAGTGTTACCTACCTAATTATTTATGGTGATGTTTAAAGTAGGTAATCATAGTCGAATAAGTAATAAATATAGTTTAATCAATTCTACTAGCAATCTTACGCCTTTACTTAAATCTTTACTATCGCCTTCAAAACTCAACCAAACACTTAACCCTTAAAGGCTACAATGATTTCGTGGACTATTATGACTACAACGGGTGTAAAAACACCCGGTTCTTAAAATTGGAAAAAAATGACTTAATTAATATCTTCATATTGCAAAAATGGGCTCAAATTATTATTTGGACTTTTAAACAAATGCATAAAAACCTCATATTTATCATAAAAATACCTTCTACCATGACAATTAAGCAGAATCCTGAAAAATGAAGAAAGATTACTACCTGTATGAAAAATGTCCTATATTATATACAAAAGTGTTTTAATTTATTGATAAGTCTTATTATTTTTTATAATCATAGAACAGACAATAATAAGGCGCACAAAATATTTATAAACTTATAAAAAAATATTTTCTTTTTGTAATTGAAAATTCCATAAAATTTGTATAGTAAAAAGTTTGTATGTCACGAAATAAATTATCCATAAGGCAAAAAAATACAATTTTATATCATAATAACGTAAACAAAATCGAAATAAGCTTAGAAAGTTCAGCTTGACAGCCTTTTTTGGCGACAGTACTTTATGCATCACTTAGTGAATGACTTTTGCCTGTGGTCCAATTTATCAGACTTGTTGATGTCCAAAGTAGTTTTTGAGACAGCCTATGATCTTAAATGAAACATAACAACGAATTTTTATGAATTTTAATGAGTTCATAATAAAACTAGGCATCAAAATAAACATTTTATTTTCGACAAATTTTAATACCCCACTATGACTACAACGGGTGCAAAAACACCCACCAAACACCTTCGTATATCAAAATCTGCGTGTGGTGGTCACTGTTTTTCCTGCGTATTCGGAGGCTACTTACCTTTTAGAAGAATACACGAAATCACGTAGCGATCAGTTCGCGCATAAAAAAACTATAGCCAAAAGATTTCGTGACCCGGGTGTAAAAACACCGTTGTAGCCTTTAAGGGTTAAAGAAGTATTCGTTTGCACATCCGCTCATATAGAATTGAAACAAAACAAAATCGCCCGTTAAAAGTTATTTTATCTTTATGACACCAACACAAGGGTCATTCTCACACACTTCAGATGTTATAGTACTCTGAACGCATCGTATACGCGTATTTATAGAATAAAATGCGATATATAGGCGTTAACGGCGGTTACGGCGCCGACGGGTCGGATTGGGTCCTAAGTAGACGTAAAACGTACATAAAGTTACTCGGGGCCCTTTACGACCGCCCTCCGGTCCCTCGGAGTAGGGCTCGGCCCTCGCAGGGGGCACCTTCCCAATACTGATTATAACGCTCCTGTTTATATTTGAATATAACGAAAAAGGTTTGATAATATTATGATCACTTTTTTCGACCTAAATCTGTAGGAGATTTTCTACAAGTTCTTACATATTAAGCTAAGTACTCACATACGGTTTTGCTCGATAGTTTTACTCCAAATCGAGCAATAACCACCGTGTGGACCGCAATACTGACAGCTCGAAGGCTCGCTTCGAGCCGGCTCGATGGAATTAAATATGTCAAATATGTCATTTTCTTCGATTCGGAGTAAAACTATCGAGCAAAACCGTATGTGAGTACTTAGCATTATTAGGCAATAGTAGGTAGGTGAGATTTTATCTCAAGATCATGCGCGCAGAAATTAGTTTGTCACGTGAATTGATTTAATTAAAATTAAATATATCCTAACGCGAACGTCCTTTCCCGAGACTCGAAGCACTTCCACAACTTTCATCTAACTTGGTTCAGCGGTGTTACACTATCGCATTCACAGTAAAGTGTTAATCTAACAGCTGAAGGTGGAAAGGTGAAATAAATCAAAGGATTTCCGCGTAACTTTCCAAATCTCACGTAAATTGTAAATGTCACATTAGGATTTGATCTACTTTAAACATATGTTTTGATAGGCCGATAGGCGATCCCTCGTCGATCAAAAACGTATTACATTGAAGGAGTTAGCGATAGGACATTGAGTCAACACGTATCAAACGCGCCGCTATCGCGTAGTATCGCGGGTCGGGCGATTATAGCATTACCGTAAGCGGGATTTCGGCATCGACAAAGTATGCGTAACCGATAACTGCAATTAATTGTTTTCGATACGTGTTCTACAAGCTATACCGATAGGGCCTGTAAAATAGGGCTTGTAGAAATTAGGAACCCTTGCTTCTTGCCACTCTGAATCCTACGATTCTCTCTTGACGTATGAACGAAGATTTACACTTATTTAAATATTAATTACTTACTACTGCACTAAGATAAAGTAAGTGTCGCTAAGCGCGCCGCCCCGGCAACTTTGCCATATAGCTTTACTTCCATACTGCTGATTGGAAATACTGTACTGTACCTGAGCTGTTAGCGGTCATGTAAAAGATGTATATAATATTATATGGTATAAACTATAACGGAATATAAGTTATGTTAGTAATCAGGTCCTGATACATTGTGGGGCTGCGGTCGTGTATCACGCGTTTCCCGTAGTCCCACCTTCAGGAGCAGGAACACCGTTGGGGTTTTAGTGGGTAGTCCCGGGTGCGGATATTAAGTCCGCCCCGGGGAGTTCCACATACCTCGGTGGTCCTCCTCAGGCCCCGGGGATGCGTAAATGCAATCCCCCAACGATAAAAAAAGGTCCTGATACATTCCTTTCCTGATTCCTGAATCCTCATCATCAGGAATAAGGAAAGGAATGTATAGGTTTAACTTAGGGAATACTAGATACAAGTTTCATCAAAATCGGTTCAGTCATTTCTGAGATACTTAGGGAATTTTGATTTCTCAATTAAATACGTACAATTTTTAAGTCGGTTTTATCTTTTTAAAATATTTGCATCATTATTCAAAATAATTGACTGCATTTTTAACCGACTTCCAAAAAACGAGGAGGTTATATGTTCGGCTGCAATTTGGTACCATGTTCACAAAAGTGGTGACCTGATGATGGGATCCATGAGTAATCGAGGGAACTCCTCGAAATTTATATGGAAACATATGGTGATTTTGATTTTATGAGAAGCATCCTAAGCATATGCTACCAAAACGCAAGATTTTGCACCGAGGTATACTATGGTTCCGAAGATACTAAGAGAACTCCGGATTCCTTATAGATACAAGTTTGGGAGTTTAGGCGCTGTTTTAAGAACTGAAAGCATATGTTACTATGCAAATTACATTCATCATCATCATGATCATCATCATCATTACCACGTCAGGGTCACCAATGTCACCAAATTCAACCTTACCTCCAGAGCATAAGGCACACATTTGACATTACTTCTGAGAAATTAAAGTTGCTTCGATAATGTAACATTCTGTCTCACTTCGCCGAGATATTCTGGAAAACAACCTAATTTCAACCTTTTGCATTGCGTTTAGCGTTCATAGTACAATAACACTCTCTGCAGTCTCACTTCAATCTGCCAGGGCTGTCAAGCGAGCGGCGCGGGCCGGGTAGGTACTATGTGCGCTGCGTGTGCGACAAGTCGAGCGAGTGCCAGCCTATTGAAACTAGTCCGGTGACCGGCTACTTAGCACGTCACGTCACGTGTTCACTTCGTTTTTTTAAATGTATTGTTTAAAATTTTCTGCAGGCTGCAGCTGATATTATATTTGGTAAGTGTGACTGTAATAAGATACGCAGAATAATATTATACAGGTGTATTATTCTACTTATAGTACGCGATGGTTTACTCTGGTAACAAAAAAGAGTGAAATTATTATTTTTAACAAAAAATTAAAACCGGCTTCCAAGGTAAAAACAATATTAACATCCTTATAATATGAACTAAAAAGTATTAAATAATTATTCCTGTCTAATAGTGCCTTTTTCAGAATTCGGCTAAAACTCATCATAGTCTTTTCGATCGAGACTCGAGTTTGTCGAGTGATTTTGAAAATTATATTAATTTTGTTACAAAGTAAATGATTTAAACTTGGTGTTGCGGTTACCAAGTTGGCAATTTGATCATGGGATCTATGAGGTACCTACGTAGGAAAAAACTTTTTTGAAAACTGCCTGAGTATAGTAGTTGTGATAGTTTCATACCTAAATCCTATATATCTACAACTGACAGCTTATATGTTTACCGGTAAATACCTAAAAAGAGTGAAATTATTATTTTTAACAAAAAATTAAAACCGACTTCCAAGGTAAAAACAATAAGTAATAGTATGAACTAAAAAGTATTAAATAATTCTTACTCTTTAATAGTGCCTCTTTCAGAATTCGTCTAAATCTCAACTATTTCTGTACATACTATAGTCTTCTTTACTTTGAAGTCGGCACCAGTCCCAAAAGTTTCATATTATATTCTGATATTGACTGATTAACTCACGATTAAATTAGCTGCCAGTACCGACTTCAAATATGTACAGAAATAGTTGAGATTTAGACGAATTCTGAAAGACGCACTATTAATGAGTAAGAATTATTTAATACTTGTTAGTTCATATTATTACTTATTGTTTTTACCTTGGAAGTCGGTTTTAATTTTTTTCGTTAATTCACACAAAAATCAAAATGAACCTTTTTTTGGTCGACATAATACCTATTGTAATCTACGGATTACAAGTTAATTTTTTATCGATCATAATATTTTACATTATTTTTATGTTTTAGTACATTATATTACGGTCTATTACAAGTGTTATTGCGTTATCACTTATCATAGTATGTCCTTGATGTACCTACTTAAAACTTGTTATTAGTACCTAATTGATTGGTGAGTAGGTACTTCTTGAAATATAAACAATAATGTCTTATCATGTTAGGTATTCATGTAGAATTACTAATACCTAATTTGTGTGTTAGTAAGATGTCATTAGAAAAAACTTACCGAAACACTTAGAAAATTTTCGAATATAAATATTATGAAATACTTATTACTTACTTAATTATGCACTTTTGGACCGTTTTGTGTTCGTAACAAAATATTTGTTTCCATCATTTTTGAAGGTTTGAGATTTACAATAATTTTGTACCTTCTAAGACCTATATCTATGTACTGAACGTAATGATTTGGTCACTACGGTCGCCCAACCTCAATCCGATTGAATTGTTGTGGGATAAATGGGACAGGGATGTCAGAAGAAAATAGGACACTCCTATTATGACAGCACACCTTTAAAATATCCTGAAAAATTGAATGGGACCAAATAGAAATCAATTATTTGTCGAAATGTTACCAAGAATGCCAAGATTGTGCAAAGAATTAATAAAAGCAAAAGAAGTAATATGAATAAATTAAAAATTTAAAATGGAACCATTGCAGACTAATTTACTTATTACTATATTTTAATCCAAATAATATGTTCTCTAAAATATAATTATCAAACTCGATCATATTGCTTTTATTTTTTATGTATCGCGTAAAATATAGGGTGGGCAAAAGCTTTTGTATGTACTTAGTAGCGACTAGCGAGTTGGTATGATTGGTAAAATTGTAGGTATATGTTCGTATTTTAAATACTTAGGTAAGTACTTATATAGCGGCGACAAAGCGTCACGACTCACGAGTGTACAGATGCATACTTTACTTATAACTATACTAGCGACCCGCCCCGGCGTCGCACGAAAAAATGATTAAAATCTATATCTTAAATTTATTTCTATAAATAACATAATATGTATAATAAATCAAAAAACCAAAACTGTATATTTCATATAATATTTTATTACTAGCTACCCGCCCCGGCGTCCCACGGGTATAAAATATAAAGCCACTGAAAAAATGATTAAAATCGATAGCCTATGATCCTTCACGTGGTCTACTTCTTACTCGTATCTGTGCCAAATAACATTAAAATTGCTCCAGTAGTTCGCGAGATAAGGCCCTTTCAAATAATTTCCCCCGTTTTTCTCACATTCTCATATTAGTCGTCCTCAATAAATGGGCTATCTAACACTGAAAGAATTTTTCAAATCGAACCAGTAGGTAGTTCCTGAGATTAGCGCGTTCAGGTTAGCCCTTTCAAATAATTTTCCCCGTTTTTTCCACATTTTCCTCTATTTCTTCGCTCCTATTAGTCTTAGCGTGATAAAATATAGCCTATAGCCGTCCTCGATAAATGTGCTATCTAACACTGAAAGAATTATCAAAATCCGTTGCATAGTTTTAAAGATTAAAGGGAACAAAGGGGCATGAGGGAAAAAAGCGACTTTGTTTTATAATAATATAGATTGATATAGATATATCTTATTTATATGCTACTATTGTGCCTTATTACTAGATAATATGTCAAAATAGGTATTTTTGTCAGTGACTGTACCTTATTGTGTTCTCCTGCAGTACAATGGCTGCCCGCTGCTATCGCGAGTATTTGTCTATGATAACCGTCCTTACCGTTCCCTACGGACGCGCCCGCCCGCGCGGTTACAAACCTTTTTACTTCTGACATGACCTTTATTTCAACGGGATAATAGGGTCATTTTTAAATAATTCAGGGGTAAAATAATTCTGAAGTATATCTGTACAGTATACAAAAATTGTATTTCATACATTTTTTTCAAACCACATCGGCGTCATTTTTTTGTAGGGTTAGCGATAGCGAACATATTTTACATAAATAATAGACATGTGAGTACATTGAAATTATGTATACTTATATTGATATTGTATTTATATAAATGAGATTCGTTACAATGTTTTGAGAAAGAAACCAGAGCCCCTAGCCAACACGTGTTTCCTTTATTGCTTCTAAAAAGAATCGCTGATCAAAATGTATTAGTATGTTTCGTCCGTAATACTGTAGTTGTCAATTGTCATCTAAAACAAAAGGCAAATTGTGCGTGTGAGGGCAAAATACTGTATGAGAGAAGACCGTCGTCGCCCGCCGCCCGCCGGCCACAGTGTACAATAATAATTAACATCTTCTATCAAACACTGAATAGCCTATAGATAGAGCACAGTTTGCCTTACCGGTTAGACTTTGTTTGCTGTTACAACAGGAAATTTATTTAAGTTATAATTTTGTGTCACTCGAAAAGGTTCTAAAGAGTTATCTAACAACATCTATATGCACAATTTTTTGTGTTCGAACTCTTGTTGGGTACACGTCACTTTGTTGACTTTTGAGTTTTGACCCGCCAGAAGGCAAAGTTTTAGCTTAACGAATTCAATGTCTTATTTTACCCAGCTTTTGCAGTAATTAGTTCGTCTCGTTAAAATTAACTTTGATTTTAGCTTTTCTATTAGCAAAGCTGTTTCTTAAATATTTACTTTTAATGCAGCAACGTTGAATTAAGTTTTAAATTTCGATTATTTCTGTCCAAATTTATTACAAACTAAAATTAGATCCACTGAAAAATACTGAAAATTGCGTCATATGAATAACGATTTTCTTTTAATGCTTTAACAAATAGTAGCTTATAATATCTATGACATCAGAAGCATGATTCTGTTTTCGATAAGATTAGTTCGATTTCCGTACAAACTCGTTTTTTCATTCCCAACATGCGTTAAAATTCAAATGCCTGAAAAACTCTGGTAGTATTGTAATGGCCGGTGGCCCTCTGTAGTGTATTGGATCTGGCAATGTCACTGACAGTCATTGCCAGACGTCAGGACTCAGGCTAAAATCTATGGAGTATAGATAGAGGAGAAATATCTCTGTATGTAAAAAGTGTCCGCGGAAATGCGTTAAATTAGGGTGAAACTAATTCACCCTAAGGTGGCGCTACGGTAGCAACAAGGTAAATTTTAAATCATTTAGCAACTTTTATTTCAGCTATTTTAGGTTATATTTTTCAAAATATATTGGTATTAACCCTGTAATTCTAGTAATAATTTATATTCCATTAATCATTTATATTTTGTCACCAACAGCTACATTCATTCCTACACTCCATAATACATTCCATACCCTTTGCTGCAGCTAGCGCCACTCTCGGAGGATTTTTCAACTGTTATTTACTGCTTACAGCTGGACACTTTTTCAAATATCCCCCATATAAGATAGTTCTCCTCTATCTACACTCCATACTAAAATCGTAACGTTTTGCAATTCCTCCAGAAAATGAATTGTCAAAACTGTCAAACTGACAAATGTCAAATTAGTAGCCCTGCTGGTCAATGGTCATATTGGTGTGCATGCTGGCGAGACAATTCTATGTGGAATTATTCAAATCATGGGGATTCTTCACTCCGCATATTTCACTCCAACGACACATTATATAATTCCACACCGCACTCACTTGCATGTGACAAACATAATTTATGAAGTTCCTAATACTCTGATAAGAGATGTTTACACACTGTGTATACAACACACAAGCTCTGTCTTAGTGTCGTGTAAACAGATATACGTATCTTGGTGATTCTACTCGTCGAAATCAACGACGAAGATAAAAAGGGTAAATAAAAATTAACATTTCATCGTGATGGCGAAATAGAGTTTATCATCAAATACGAGAGACGGATTAGAGCGGATTACATTTTGGGGAGGGATTGAAAGATTCTCTTATCCATCTTCTACTGATAAAAAACGTATAAAATCCTCGTTATTCGAAAACATTGTGTTATATTACTGACTAGTGACTGGAGGAATTTTAATTAATGAACAACAACGTACTTTTTTACCAAAAATGAAATATGTTTATGACGACCTAAGCCCCACATTACAACCACATATTAGAACATTATGCATAGACTACTTAGATAAGTATTTGATGATGACACCATGCGATTGTTGTTTACAATTAGGTAGTTACTCAATTTTCCGAATTTCGATTTCACTCAAAAAAAGAATACCTAGTCCACAAAAAAGAAAGAAATGTCATACTTACTTTTACTGAACTACGGCCTAGCAAAATAACAATCAGCCGTGTAAGCTAGGTACATTCTCCACCGTAGTGCCTAAAACTACATATCCGATCGAATAAATGAGCTATAATTAATTAATGATTACATTACAATATTGGACCGTAACATATTATATAATTAATTGTATAATTGGAAATTTTTGATCGTGCAGTCTTGGTGAAAATTCCTTCCCCCTTTTTATCCGCCCAGTCCGCCCAGTGCCACAGAATATATTATATTAGTATGAAATATTTGGGTTTATCTACTTTTGTAGGTAAGCAACTTCTCGAATCTTATTAGAATTTGGATTCGGGGGTTGTTTTTAAGTTTCTAATTTAACATATTATTAAGTGTGAATAAGACTGTATTCTCGAGGTGTGGTCCAGGGTAGATCCCTGAGCAAAGACGTTGTCAGCGGCGCCTGTGTTCCGTGCGAGGGAGATTGACGTTATCGCTCTGAGAATTTACCTCCCCTGGCCAAACAAGGGCTAAGGCGTATTGTTTTGGACAGGTTTTCCACTTAAATAACATAAATCACCCGAAAAAGCTACCCAAATTGTCTTTTAATATAAATTACCTTCTGTTCGTTCGAACAAAGTAATTAAAAGATTATAAATTTTAACAACAGCAATAAAAATATTTGAATAGCGAATAAGCTATATATAGTATTTTGTAACAAATATGTTACATAAATCACAAACAAAGACAACAACATTAAGTTATCCATATGTAAATATTTTTATTAATCTAGAATATACTTAACCTAACATTTTTGAAGTGAAAACTTCTTTAGCGGCGTTGAGCACTTTTGTGGGATGGGTAAAAACTGTGAAACTCGCGTCAGATTATCGTGCTGATCGAAAAACCTTGGAAAAACAGTAAGACGGTTGGAGAATACTTAGTGTTTTGTGTCGAACTCGAACTCGAACTCGAATTGATTGTAAGGGTTTCGACTAATTAAAAAAATCGATTTTTTAAAAATCGATTTTCATAAAAAATGGGTTAAAAATTTAATCGATTGTAAGGGTTTCAATTAATTAAAAAAATCGATTTTTAATAATCGATTTTCATAAAAAATGGGTTAAAAAAATGCACAACGTTAATAATCAAGTTTCCACTTCTGCCGGCACTCCCGGAGTGCAACCCGTCTTTTTTTTCATCAACTTAACCTTTAAGTTGTAACCTTTTTTCATGAACCAACCTTTTTTTCATCAACCAGGACAATAGGAACGTAATATTCGTGAAACTCTGAAACTATGTTTGTGAAAATATGTATTTAAAAACTATTTTCTACACTATTACTAGCTGTCCCGGCAAATTTGCCATATAAAGTATTTCGCCCATATTAATTTATAAAGTGACTAAATGTATGGCACCATGGCCGCATGGCAACGTCCGTCGCTATCCCGTCGCATAAACAATGGTCGCCGTCAGTCTCGAGTTGTAATAATTGACTATTATTTATTCAACAAATGCACTTATCAGTATAAAAAGTAGCCAGTAGCCGATTCTCAGACCTACTGAATATGCATATAAAATTTAGTAAAAATCAGTAAAGCCGTTTCGACTTTCGGAGGAGTATTATGACACGAGATTTTTATATTATACTAGCTGTCCCGGCAAACGTTTCTTTGCCATATCTAATATATATAAATCTCCTGTCACGATGTTTGTCCGCGATGGATTCCTAAACTACTTAACCGATTTTAATGTTTTTTTTAATGTGTGCTTTTTTCCAACTTGAGAGATAGGATAGCTTAGATCTTTAATTGTAGTCGCAATTTTATTTTATTGCAAATTATATGTCAATACTTTTCGACTGGATTGAGTAAGTAACGGTCAGGCCTGTCCCACTCGCGCGAATAGGCATCGAACTGTAAGTACCACCCGCGGGTGGCAAATCAGTAGGGACTCACAAGCGAGCGGTGACGCACGCGCACGAGTTGTTCGTTGCATACCTGCGTATTGCGTAACTTATTCGATCGCTATCACAGAATTGATATTAATCTCACAATGGACAATAAAAAGAAAAGGGCAAAGAAATATTGCGCAGTGTTTAACTGTCTTAACACGGATTGTAAACCAAATTTAACTTTCTTTACTAGTCGAAACCTCATTTGTTTACAAAAATAACTTAACTAAGTTATACAAACACTTTAAGTAGGTAATATAAGACCGGTTTCAATAGTTAAGATGTACCTATCGAATCTAAGTACGCGTAACTAGTTACACGCGAATTTATGATAATTAAATCTACATAGTACTAAGACATAATATCTTAGATTAATTCGAGTTAAATAAAATGTAGTTAATTAAATATAAAGTTTATAATATTATTTTTAAAAAGAGACAACCCTGATTTCTTCAGAAAAGGTACGAGTTATGCGATAGAAAGAGAGCGGAGATGTAGGCAAATATAATTGTAGGCACCTAGCACTGCGCGGTCGGAATTTGAACTTTGTAGGATCGTAGCATGAGTAGTTAATTCTTTAAACGGGTTTCGCCAGTGGGAATTCTGTTGGTACAACTAATATATCGATGGCCCCAACGAATAAACGTGCAAGAGCTCTTACCCAAAAAATTTTTTTTTGATTTTTCGTTTGCATGGACTATGATACACCTATGTATTTTTTTTTGAATTTTTTAAACTTAAAGTAAAGATTTTATAGCAATGTAAACCTTTATTGTACGGAAAAAATAATAACATATATCACATTAATAATAAAACATGCGCTTTTTGCAGATTATTTGTTTATTTGAGTTCACCAGAATAAACGTGTTAAAAGTTAAAACAATCTGGCGCTCGTGTCTATCTTTTCCTTTGGGTTATAACTCTTGCACGATTATTCGTGTAAAAATGCAAGTGACTTCTATCACTAATGCCTCATTGCAGATGGCGAAACTTTGAATATAATAATCACAGCTATTCTATTATCTTTTACTAACTTATCTTGTCTTTCCTGCTTTTGTAAAGGTTATTCGAAGAGCTATTATATATAGTTTTTCACAAGAGCTGCTGGGAGTTGCCGGTCTTTTTAAGAGGGAATACGCTCTCTCCTTGAAGGCTTGCAGATCGTATAGGTCCGAAAATACTGCTGGTAACAGTTCATTCCAAATTTTACAGTGCGCGGAAGAAAGTTACGCGAAAAAAGCACGGTGGAAGACTGCCACTCATCAAGGTTATGAGGATGGTATATTTTTAACGTGGTACGATGGCGAAAAGTTGCAGGGGGTATGATTCCGAAAAATTCCTCAGAGCACTCCCCGTGATTGAGGATGCAGAGTGAAGCTATTTACATTTCGGCGTAATTTCAAGGGATCCAGCTTGTTTGAAACATTATGGCAGTCAACAATTCAAGCGGCCCTTCGTTGGATACGATCCAAAGAGATTTGTTGGTATTTTGGGGTCCCTGCCCAGAGGTGAGAACAGTATATTCCATATGAGGCCGAAACTGCACCTTGTAGAGTTGCAGGCATTGGTCCAGACTGAAATACTGTCTCGTCCTGTTAAGAACAGAATGAGAAAAGTATCGTCTACCCCATTCAGAGACTTTCTTCTGTGAATTCTCTATTTTAGACATAAGTTCGTTTTGACTCTCGATGACATTTAGCCGAGAAATATGGTGGAAACTGGTAGATAGGGCATCACCTGTACTATCATCCGCATAGCAATAAATGCCATTGGAATGTAACATGTGATTGATCTGCCTAAAACTTGTGACCTATTTGCACAAATTCTCGGGAAGCCCATATTATGATGGAAGCCTTGATAGCGCTTTGAGCCAAACCCGATCAGTGGCCTTCGCTATGTCCAAACTAACAGTCAATGCCTCTCCTCTCCACACAATCACCTGAGCCCAACGATGAGTTTGGTAAGCCAAGAGATAATCAGCCAAGCGACCCTTTTGGAACCCGTACTGTTTGTCGTGTTTGTCGCTTTGTAATGTCTGGCCGCCCAAGTATCGAAAGAGCTGATAATGGATTCCATTATCTTCGAGATGACGGAGGTTTGAGCAATTGGTCTGTAGTTGAAAGGATTTGAGCGGTGACCTTTTTTTGGGGATCGAGTACACTAAGGCTGTCTTCTAAGAAGCCGCGACAATGCCAGAAGAGTAGGAGAACCAAAAATGACGCGTCAAGATCGGAGCCAACTATGGAACACACTTTTTCAACACAATAGGAGGGATTCCGTCAGGCCCACTCGACTTTTGGATATCAAGGGCACGCAGGGCTATTCACACTGAGCGCTGATGTAATCTAATATCCGACATGATTGTTCCCAAAGGAAGGCACTCGAGTCTCTCACCAATACTATTGACGTGCTGTTTCTTTGCCCGATTGATCTCTCTCTTGAAGGATCTATAGGCAAGATTGTACTCCATTTTACATGTGTGTGTGTGGACACATAGACGCGAGGTAGGTCAATATTTATCAACAACAACATTAGGTTAACAATATTTTTTACTGAACCGTCAACAAGAAAATATTAGCTAACTAGACGTTCCACGCGGCCTCGCCCGCATCAATGAGAAATTTAAAGGAAACCGTACATTTTCCCGCAAAAACTAGCCTATGTTCTTTCACATTATGGTCTACACTACATCTGTGCCAAATAACTTAAAAATTCATCCAGTTGTTCGCGAGATAAGGGCCTTCAAATAATTTTCCCGGTTTTTCCTACATTTTCCTATGTTTCTTCGCTTCTTTTCGTCTTAGAGTGATAATTTATAGTTTATAGCCTTCCTCGATAAATGAATCTAACAAAGAAAGAATTTTTCAAATCAGACCAGCAGTTCCTGAGATTGGCGCGTTCATACAAACAAACTCTTCTACTTTATAATATTAGTATAGATTTACATTTTATACCATACACTAATAAGGTCGTATTACATAAATTATGAATCAACTTCTTAACAATAATATACGGGCTTTTATCTTTGCAAACATGTAAAAGCAACAAAATATACAAAAATAAGCGTGTAAATGACCAGAGCATGGCTCAGGGGGAAAAAAATATACGTGGAATAACCATGCAACATTTCACTGCACTTGTTAAAACTTCATTTATGACACGAATAAACGTGCATTGATACAATAGTGTTAACAAGTCACATATTATTCACTAGAATAATAATTTAATATGGTTTTTCTTAAATATGTAGTTAACCGTTAATATTTGATTTTTAATAAATATATGAGCTGATAGATATTTTTTTTACCTTTAATTTGATTATACATTATATTTGTCTATTTATTATGTAGTCAAAATTTTGTGGTTCCAAACGTTTTTTTGTCTTCCCGAAAAGTTGTCTTTTTTCGATTGCACGTTTATTCGTTGGGGCCATCGATATATTCTGTGGTGTGGCTACTGGGTACTTTATATATTGATAGGTGCATTTTTTGAATAAATAATAGTAAATTATTACAACCTGAAGGTACAATTCCGTGCATCGATCGCGGCCGCGCACGACCTACGACTGTCGTCGATCGCTCGCGACCATAGACAGCGTATGAAAATGTATGGCACCGCTTCCGAGGCCCACGACAGACGCGCGCGGCCTACGGCTGTCGTAAGCCGCGCGCGGTCGTGTCTTGAAGTTAATACATAATAAACTTCAAGACACGGTCGCGCGTGGCCTACGACAGTCGTAGGCCGTGCGCGGCCGTGTCTTGAAGTTAATATGACATATTAACTTCAAGACACAGCGGAAGCGGTGCCATATATTTTCATATGCTGACTATGGTCGCGAGCGACCGACGACAGTCGTGGGTCGTGCGCAGGCGCGATCGATCGCGATGCACGGAATTGCACCTTGAGACTGACGGCGACCATTGTTTGTGCGACGGGATAGCGATCGATTTTGCCATGGTAACATACATATTTAGTTACTTCAATAAAATAATATGGCAAATACATAATATATTATGGCAAAGCAACGTTTGCCGGGACAGCTAGTTATTATATAAAGTATATCGCCCGTATTATTTTATTGAATTAGTGACTAAATAAGTATGTCACCATGGCAACGTCCATCGCTATCCCGTGACCCACGTCGCATAAACAATGATCGCTCCCTATAGACAAATAATTTGAAATAAAATAAAATTGCGACTATAATTAAAGATCTAAGCTATCCTATCTCTCAAGTTGGAAAAAAGCACACATTTAAAAAAAAAACATTAAAATCGGTTAAGTAGTTTAGGAATCCATCGCGGACAAACATCGTGACAGGAGATTTACATATATTAGATAAGATATGCTTTAAATATTATTTAATTTAATTCGCATTCATTTCTACATGTTTCCAACTTTATACTGATTGAAATTTGTATTGTTGTAGGGAAAACCCGTACGAAGGACAAGTACCGGGTGGTGTACAGCGATCACCAGCGACTGGAGCTGGAGAAGGAATTCCACTACAGCAGATACATCACCATCAGGAGGAAGGCCGAGCTCGCCGCCAGCTTGGGCCTCTCAGAACGACAGGTAACTAAATGATTCCATACCGACCATAAGCATATTCCAATTCTTACATTTTTTTAAACTATTATGATAACTTGATACGAATCTCAAACCTGAGGCACACCACGCTTCTCCATGCAACTACGCCTATATAACCTAACTATTTATTGAATTTAAGCACGACTGTTTGTGGCCGGTCTTTTTCTCACGACCAATATTAATCCATCTATACTTAAGTGTAGAGCTCAATTCCGAATTCCGATACATCGTTAAGGACAAGAGTTGTAAGCTGGCTTCACTTTTTCTCAATTTGATTCTGTCTGGTTTAACGTTTCAAGCTCAAAGTTACTCGTTTATTGTTACATTGTTAATAATTTATCCTTGTAATTAATAAAGTTGCGAAAAGTTTAAGCTTCGACTATCAAAAAACGACATTTTAAGAGATTTGAAGTTCGACTGGAACACTTTGTTTTGTGTCGGTGTCTAAATATTTTCACCCCCTTTCCTACTTACTTACCGAGTACTTGTTGAGTACCTACCTACTTTATTTATTAATATAATAATTATTTTAATTTTTGTTGAGTTGAAAAAATACATTAAAATTCTAAAAACTTCTAAATACTTATAATTTTAAGGACCGCGGTATCGTGATAATATCATATTTATTATTTTGTGTCGTGTACGTTAAAAGCTATTGCGCTTTCAATTTTCCTGTGTTAGAATCATTAGAATAAAGGTATGTTAAATACAATTTAAGGATATATAAAATAATATGTTTTTCTTTGCAGGTAAAAATCTGGTTTCAAAACCGACGGGCAAAAGAACGAAAACAGGCCAAGAAACGCGACGAAGTGGTGATGAAGGAGAAAGGTGATCACGCGTCGCTCCAGCACGCCCAGATTCACCACGCCACCATGTTACACCACCAGCAGATGATGAACGGCATGATGCACCACCACCACTACCACCAGGGGGTGCTGCAGGGTGTCCCCGAGCCGCTCGTGCCGGGGGTCCCGCCGGTTCCCCTCCTGTGACAACAAGACTTTAGTGCGTACGGTGAAAACTTTTAAGTGATCTCGCGAATGTGAGTGATACGGACGATTTTATTTAAGTATATAAAGAGCTTAATGTAGATAGAAGTCGCCGCGACAAGCTATTAGCTCGGGAGTTTTTCTGGAACGAGCGCATTTTCCGTTTACATCTTACCACCAACTGAAAGAGAATGTCCGGAGCTGAAAGCTGTGAACATAATATTGTTATCTACATTTTAATGTTACTGGCGCAAATCGTGTTTTAGGGCTAAAACGGGCCTGCCTTTGCAATAAAGTGGAATTCAAAATGTCTTTACCGTAGTTATTTAAACGTAGGTGCCTAAGTATCACGCCTTTAGAGTACAGAGCGTCCGCGGTGGTTATTATGGCGACTGTTCACTGTAAATATAAATGACTATATTTTTATATTTAGACGTTAGCTTGTTGTCGAGTCTTTTAAGTATTTCTCAATTAAAAAAAAAAAACAACAGTAATGAGTTTCTAGCAAGGAGTAACTTGCGAATGAGATCAGTTTTTTAAAAGTACTAAAAGTAGAGCAAGTAGTGGTCGCAAAATGAATTTTATTGTTTTACCGAACTTGCTTGTTCAGCTAAATTTAAAATTTTTTAGAATACACTTTATTTAGATCAGCATAAGGTTATTTACAAAACTTATGAAATATTTTGTTAAGAGTACAATTTTATCTTAACTTATTATAGATCTAACATACTTGTAATTATTAAGTACTTATTTAATTTGGATTATGGATACCGTAACGAATCTCACTTATAAACCATCAGGATCATCGATGAGAACCCTTTATAAATTGAGAAATACTTAAATCATATTAACATTTCATATGAGATTATTCGTAGCCTTAATTTGTATATATTAGATGTAAGCTAATATATAGTCATCTCATTTTGTTTAATTGTACTAGTAATTTATGAATAATATAAGATTTGACTGCATATTTACTGAAATACTTACACGATAGAGTTTCCTAATGTTGTTTCTTGTTAATAGATGACATTCCTTGTTAAGTCTTTGAATTTCGAAGACTATCCAGACTCATATTGATAAGTCTACTTTAATTAAAATGTTGTGTAGCCCTGTCGCTACCGACATTTGGAAATCTGATTGAATTAATATTTTATTTACGATTTTAACACGTTGAAACTCTAGGTTCTTTTATTGCCAAATGATTTTTTCAGCTCTATTTTGTTTTAAATTACAAAAAGGTGCGCATTATTATACCAGTGACTTTTATAATTTGTAACGCTGAGGCCTGAGGTATAAGCATATAGGACAGATATCACATAATATAAATAAAATTATAATCGTTTTCTTGTTTGTGATTTGAACACATCTTTGTATATTTGTTTAGAAGTAAGGATTCACGTTGGGGCACTGAATAGTTCCTATTGTCTGCTCTATAGGTATGTGTTTATACCTTGGGATGATGTGATTTATTGACTTGTATGTTGAACGATAGTATGGCTGATTATATTGTAAGTAACTGACACTGAACAATTAGAATGTATGCACTACAATCACTAAATCCATTTGGTAAATAAAGAAATCCATGTTACTTATTGATTTTATTTTTCCTCTAAATCACTACTGCATATTACCTTCATCAAAAGGCGCCTCAGTTTAGTTATAGTTTTGCCATAAAATTATTAATTTTTTTTTGAGTAGGTAGGTAGCAAAAAACTTTATTTAAAATCATTAAAATCTACTAAAGCTTTTCCAACATATTTTTTTTACTTATCCAAGGCAAAGTTTTAATTTATTATGTAACAAACTACAGTCTATCATACTCGATAGTAGGGGTACTCAACCTTTTTTATACGAGCCACAATCACGTGTTGGTCTTGGTGTCGCGGGCCGCCACCAAAATTTTTAGGGTTAAAAATAACTTTCTTCAAAATTAGCGATAATAAGTGGAAAACTTTTCTCGACTTTTACGAAGATTGCACTATTTTGCCCGACGTGAATTTCAAAATGGTTTAACTTAATCCTTCGATCGCGGATTCTTGGAAATCTATTGTTATTCTATTGTTGTTGCGATCACCGGTGCTCTTATGGGGCTTGATAGGTTAATTTCCTCTGATAAAGTCCGCGGGCCGCAGGTTGCGTATAGCTGCTCTTTCCTATATCATCTATATACGAACGTCTCACGTCAGAGAGGGAACATTTTAATGGCGGACGCCGCCAGCCACGCCAGGCCGTAGATTGGTACCGCCCACTTTAGTATGCTGACTGCAGTTCTGTTTAAGTATTACAAGTATAACATATATTTCTGAAAAAGAGTATGATGATGAAATTATTAAATTAAGAATGTACTTACTTGACTCACGCATTGTTACATTCGAACGTAGACTTCATTTCTATAGATAAACTTATATTATGTCGTTTGCAATGCACGGTATAAGTTATTATTTTACATGATTTTAGTTTTGTTTTTACTGTTTTCGCCTTTTCAACAACGTTATATTTTTTTTCAAAACATGAAGTTTCAAAGTGTATGCGTTGAACTCTTTTATTCGCGAATATTTAAAAGCCTTTCAACACATCAAAACTTGCACTGATTAAATGAAAATTTATTCTACAACAAGATTCCTAATAGCAAATGAATTTAGTAAGTAAATTAAAAAAATATATATTTTTAATTTTTTAATTCTTACTCTAGGTACACTCAAGGTTTTGATTAAATGTATAAAGTTCAACAAATATTATTAGTTATTACACAGCTAGTTGACCAGATCAACTAGCTATGTAATAACTAATATAATCCGTACTCACTACTCATAATATTATTATAACTGCGAAGGTTAGAAGAAAGACATCTGTCTGTCTGTTACCTCTTCACGCTTAAACCACTTACCGACAACCGAATTTGATGCAGTTTGGTTTGCAGATTCTTTGAGAGACGAGGAAGGAATAGAGAATTGTTTTTGTTGCGGAAAAATCCATCCACCCATCTTGAAAAATCAGTCTATCATCTTCGTCATCTAGTTTGGATAATAAGGTGATGATTACTCTAGCTACAATAAAGTTACACCTACCTAACTTATCTTACTTTTAGTTTATCATCGAAGGTCCTTGTCTATTATAGCTACTGTGTTGAAGCAATCTCTAAGACTACCTACGAAGGTATTGTTTTCGAGTAATAATATATTAATTTTTTTTACTGTCATATACTATTTAATGCTACCTTTTACCTAATGTTAAGATGATGTTACATCACCCGATATGAAAGACGCACGATATGAGTATCCAATGTTATTAGCTGGAAATAATACAATATTTTTCTGAATTAAAGGCATCATTTAGGCTAATAGGTATTCAGAATACGGTAACTTCAAATCATCTTCAAACTAATCTGTCCTGAGCCCTGAACTCCTGTCTTGACGTGATTATTGGGTTTAAAAGGTTGACGTTTTAGAGCCCAGAGGCTCTAAAACGTCAACATGTGGCTACAATCAATCATTCATTTTGTTGTAGCAGCCAAATTTACCAGGTCCCTGTATTAGCTTAAGAAATATACCTAAACTTAGGTCAATTACTCAATGTCATGTTACTAGCAATGGGCGTAGGCCGTAGAGTGTAGACTGGCTTTATTTATCATTTTTCCTTATAAGCGAGGAGCCTTCGAAGTGATCGCTTATATTTTCATCGCGAGCATAAATTACGATTATATATATACTAGCGACCCGCCCCGGCGTCGCACGGGTATAAAATATATAGCCACTGAAAAAATGATTAAAATCGATAGCCTATGATCCTTCACGTGGTCTACTTCTTATCTGTGCCAAATAACATAAAAATTTCTCCAGTAGTTCGCGAGATAAGCCCTTTCAAATAGTTTCCCCCGTTTTTTCCACATTCTCCTATTAGTCTTAGCGTAATAAAATATAGCCCATTAGCCTTCCTCAATAAATGGGCTATCTAACACTGAAAGAATTTTTCAAATCGGACCAGTAGTTCCTGAGATTAGCGCGTTCAAGTTAGCCCTTTCAAATAATTTTCCCCGTTTTTTCCACATTTTCATCTATTTCTTCGCTCCTATTAGTCTTAGCGTGATAAAATATAGCCTATAGTCTTCCTCGATAAATGAGCTATCTAACACTGAAAGAATCATCAAAATCCGTTGCGTAGTTTTGAAGATTAAAGGGAACAAAGGGACATGAGGGAAAAAACGACTTTGTTTTATAATATGTATAGAATATAGATACGTAGTATAGGTCTTGCAATCTACGAGCGCGCGTAGCCTTTATTTGTAGTTGAAAATGTGAATAGACATTTTCGTTAGTGTGCGTACCTGACGGAGCAGTCAGTAGCGAGCGAGCCATGTACGCGTGTATAGATATGGTCACTCACACAACTAAAGGCGCCGCGCGCTCGTAGATTGCAAGATCTGTAATAAATAATAATTATGTCAGAATATTATTATCATACATTAAATAGTGGGCCTGAATTTTGCGGTTAATTAACAGTTTATATCAAATATTCAAAACAATTATTTGGCCTAAGAATTTCTTACTAACCGACAGGAAGTTACACCAATGATTCAGAGATTTTATCTGACCACGGAGTATGTCGCACGCGCAGGTAGAAGGGCGGGTCTGATGGAGATTAGTCGACTACAGCTACCAATAGGAAGGTATATTATGTATTCTGGTATTATAATATAAGTATCGGGTTTTGATCACATTTAGCATGATGCACAACATTAACACAAAACTTTTTATTCCGAAAATGGATTATATCTCTCGTTTGTTCTCGTGGAATATCTACTACAGTAGGTTTCGACCGCGATGGAATCGCAAACAGAATTTGTATTCTATGTAATTTACCTTCATCATAATCATTCATAACACCTCTTTATATCTTCTGATGACCTTAATGAAGAAACAGCTGATCGTATCTTATATTTAGTAATAAGTAGTAGAATGACGGTATAATTTCATGAGCAATAGACAGGAAGGCGCGAAGAATGCCGCTAATTGTTGTGTACACTGGTGCTTATTGAGGGCATTTTCGAGTCCCTTCGACTGCGCCGACAAAGGAGACGCCCACTGACCTAGCGTCAATAGAAAATATGAATTTTTCATGGCCCCAATAGCTTGACCTTTCGTTCCCAGGATCAGATGGGATTATTATTAAATCCCTAACTGATATTATGTACGAGCTAAGTTGTGGTGTCAACAACGAAATGCCAAAATTAAACAGTGACGCCACGGCACCCAAGAAATAACACGGTCAGCTAGCTGACTTGTAAAGTAGTGAATATGAACAGGGGTTGAGATTTGATGGCTTAGTACGAACCACAGTAGAAATGCAGAAAATATAAATATGAGAAATGGTATGTATTTTTAAACCTATCCGTGATGACCATGCTAGGTCTGGTTGGCTTCTCCGTCCAGCGCGGAAGCAGGAACACGGTCGGGTTTTAGTGGGTAGAGCTGCGGCCACTTACCATCTCATCGACCGTAGCGAGTCCCACATACCCCGGTAGTCTCTCCCCAATGCTGCCGGGGTTGCATAATGGCATTTACTGACTTAAAAAAAAAAATGTCTGGTTGGCTTTATTGGTCAGGTTGTTTGGTTCAGGTCAATCTTTGTATTACTCGACAAGGCTGAAATCCAGCATCCACGTGTGAGATTTTCGCAATACCTATTTCGTCCCAAAAATTATGCAGTGTACGAGTAGGCAATCTACTTTAATTAGTTGATACTTAATACGTAGTACTTAGTAGGTACTAGGTTGTTGTTTAAGTTGAAGGCAATTTTCGGCTTAGGCGTTGGAAATGAAACAAGACTTACTCGACCATTAATACCAGTTTAAACTCAATTTACACACCGATAACATTATCACGCGAATTATGATTTGGGTTTTCCATCACTAGTCTATACATATAATAAAACTGTAGAAATGACGATTCTGCACATTAAAGATATTCAAAAAATAATAAGCGGAGGGTGTCACTACATCGCTATACAAGCCAAAAATGTGGTCAGTTTTTTTGTCTGTCTGTCTGTCTGTCTGTCTGTCTGTCTGTATGTTTGTTCCATATCACACGAAAACTACTGATCCGATTTGAATGCGGTTTTCGCAGATATATTTGTCTTCTTCCAACTTAACATCTGGTGTATAAAAATTTTTCCCCCCACCCCTCTAAAGGGACAAAAGAGGGGGTCAGATTTTGTATAAGACTTTTGCTTTAACACGAAAACTACTGATCCGATTTGAATGCAGTTTTCACAGGTATATTTGTCTTCTTTCAACTTAACATCTGGTGTATAAAAAAAATCCCCCCACCCCTCTAAAGTGACGAAAGGGGGGGGTCAGATTTTGTATAAGACTGTTGCTTTAACACGAAAACTACTGATCCGATTTGCATACGGTTTTCGCAGATATATTTGCCTTCTTCCAACTCAACATCTGGTGTATAAAAATCCCCCCCCCACCAAAGAGGGGGTCAGATTTTGTATTAAGTAAACTTTTTTCTTTAATGAACTTACTTTATATTATTAACTGTTTTTCCAACTTAACATCTGGTGTTACATAACATTTTTCCCCCCACCCCTCTTAGGGGACAAAAGAGGGGGTAAAATTTTGTATGCTGATGAAGTAGAAATACTTTAAGTAGCAAAACAACGTTTGCCGGGACAGCTAGTTTAGATAATAAATCTTACAGTTTTGTATGTTTTCACACATTTATTATAACCATATATAATTAAAGGCTCCTTAACCAAGTTGCCATTGCTAGGACTAAATTCAAAAGCAAAATACGACGACTAAGGTCGAAAACAAAATGTGAGATTTGTCATAATCAACATAACAAACATCGCAAGCAACAGCTATTTGTGAAATGCAAAATATGTTTATATTTTCTGTTGCTTGTAACGACAAATTTCTTCGTCGTAATATAGAGTAAATATTATACAATATATTTTCCTTAGTCTATGGTCGTAATAAGCGATGGCAGCTTGGCTAAACGCTCGTTATGAAGTTTCTATACAAGAGAATCTCTTCAGACATATTCTCTTGAAGAGATGTCTGATAACACTTTGTAATACTCGCAATCTGCTGTGAAATCTGAATGTTTCTCCGAAGCGAAAGTGTGTGGGCTTTGTTTCAAAGCATTAATTATTACAATGCGCTGCGGGGCAAAGGCGACCACCTCGTCGTTCCCTGACGATCACACGGCGGCCCCGCGCTGCGTCAACAGCCGGGTGTTTACCCTGCTCTGTTTGTACTTTGACAGCTTACAGGTCGTTAACGTGTCACGCCTAACTGGCCGGTGTCAATAGCACGTATAACATTTTAATTAAATCTCCAGACGAATCATTACATGAGATTACTCGGAAGATCCACCGGATATTTGTAGGAACATTCTTTTCGAATGAATGTGTGACTCACAGCAAAGGAATGGAATAAACATAAGAAGCTAAAACAAACTAGTACTTGTGGAAACTACAATAATAATTTAACTACTAACAATGAATAGGATCGAAACATCACTAGTTAATTTAAGCCAGTTAGTAAGAATAAAACGTGGATATTTGAAAATGGATTTGTTAACAAAAAAAGCTTAGAGATTCGTCAACGTTGTTCTAATAATAAAAATATTAAATATATCATCATAATCAACCCCGAAATACCTAACGACCTGATGATACTCGTATTATAGTTAAGCATTGGGCTGTAATTGGAGTCGTAGGACCCCGTTCGAAGTTCGAACGATTGCTTCAGAGGCTCTGCTGTATGAATGTAAAATTATTGTTTTGCAATTCACGAATGTCCAAATGCTGAAAAACGTTCCAAATAAGTACAACTTGCAAGACGTGAATGTAGGTCTGAGCGATTACGGCGCTCAATATCAGATAATTAGCTTTTATCACGTGAAATCTATTTACTAAACGCGTATAATCCCAGTGAATTGATATGTTGATACTGACGGGATTATCGGCGAACATGAAAGGAGTTAAATGAATTTTTAATCCCTCTCTCCGTCACGAGGCGTATTATCTCTACGTATACAAGGCGATACGCGCACCGCCGCGCCCGCCACCCACCATTTACCTTCAAAAACCCAAAATTTTATTCCGTGTTTGTATTAGCACTAGTGTTTGTTCTTCGATGTTAGACATAAAACTTTAGTTATTATGTGGTCAATATTCTAATTATATTATGTCTCATAACTCATAAGTCACTGCCTAACTAGTAACTAATGTCTATTGTGTAATAACTAAAGTGATTTTAAATTGTACTGAGTACAGTTTTTAACCGACTTCCAAAAAACGAGGAGGTTATATGTTCGGCTGTGGATATTATTTTTTTTTGTATGTTCAACGATTACTCCGCCGTTTGTGAACCGATTTTCGAAATTTTTGTTTTGTTGTATTAGGTTTCACTCCAATTTGGTACCATGTTCACAAAAGTGGTGACTAGATGATGGGATCCATGAGTAATTGAGGGAACTCCTCGAAATTTATATGGAAACATATAGTGATTTTGGTTTTATGAGAAGCATCCTAAGTATATGCTACCAAAACACAACATTTTGCACCAAGGTATACTATGGTTCCGAAGATACTAAGAGAACTCCGGATTTCTTATAGATACAAGTTTGGGGGTTTAGGCGCTGTTTTAAGAACTGAAAGCATATGCTACTATACAAATTAGATTCATCATCATCATCATCATTACCACGTCAGGGTCACCAATGTCACCAAAATTGAACATAACAAAATATTCAACCTTATCTCCAGAGCGTAAGGTACACATTTGACATTACTTCTGAGAAGTAAGTTGCTTCGATAATACAAGTAACATGCTAGTGCACTGTCACACTTACCAATCGCGGCCACAGGCGGCCGTCGATTTCTCAAGCGATACTATGTATTACAATAATGAAGATAAAGTTTAAAATCATATGACATTGAAACTGCTCGCCTCGCCTTTGCCATTCCGGTGTGAATCGGCCCTAATCTACGTATAGTACGCGATGATTTTACTAGGTAACTAAAAAGAGTGAAATTATTATTTTTAACAAAAAATTAAAACCGACTTCCAAGGTAAAAACAATAATAACATCCTTATAATATGAACTAAAAAGTATTAAATAATTTTTCCTATCTCATGGTGCCATTTTCCGAATTCGGCTAAAACTCAACTATTTCTGTACTCAATCTTCATAATTTTGAAGTCGGTGCCAGTTACAAATGTTTCAAATATTCTGGCATCTGGATTCAGCTATATCTGGTACCGACTACAAAATTATGAAGATTGAGTACAGAAATAGTTGAGTTTTAGCCGAATTTGGAAAAAGGCACCATGAGATAGAAAAAATTATTTAATACTTTTTAGTTCATATTATAAGGATGTTATTATTGTTTTTACCTTGGAAGTCGGTTTAAATTTTTTGTTAAAAATAATAATTACTTTTTATCAGTCAACGTTACTAATAATAATTAAAGGTTGCGAAAAATTGGTGGACGCGTCTAAACTCTAACATAATTTTAATGCCTTGATTTTAAATCTCAGAATTAATTAAAGATTACCGTTATGTAAAATTTCAAAAGTTCGATGTGGTTTTAGCGGGCGATGCAACGTAGGCCGTAGGCCCGGTCGTAGCCAGTAACAAGTTCAATCCATACTAATATTATAAATGCGAAAGTGTCTGTCTGTCTGTTACCTCCTCACGCCCAAACCACTTTATTTTCCGGGACATACTTACTATACTTATGATACTTGCTTTTAACCCGGTAAATTAACGGTTCCCGCCCGGGCGGGAACCGTATATTTTCCGGGGCGCGCCCTATAAACGAATATTGCCGCAACGGGGTTGCGGGCGTCATCTACTATTAAATAAGGAACTATATTAACAGTTAGCAGTTATCGCAACATCTTGCTTCTACTTATTATGAATATAACGTCAATAATAAAGTTGTGGCACCCAATTAACCTCCAAACCTGAACTGTACTTCGCCGTGGGAAAGGGTGTAAAAGATATCGACACAATTTACGGTTTCGCCGAAACACTGTGCCAGATTAATTTAGCTCCGTGAATTTATTGCGGAATATCCCCAATTAATATTGTTTTACGGCTACGGAGAGATATCCCGGTCGGTACCATCGGGGAAATTGATTCATTAGGAGATTACGGTCCTACGTTTTTTGGTCGGTTTATGTCAAGTTAAAAGTTAGTCTTTTGGCTGGGCTTGATGTAACATAACCAAATTACGTGGGTTCGCCATCTGCCAATGGATCGATTACTCTGATATCACAATTACATCAAAAAATATTTAACAACGAATTTATTACGAGTGTATTTACTTATATAAAGACCATAATTAAAATAACTTTTGCAACAAAAATATAGGTAGGTACAATATCCTGTGACATTGATGGCTCGACTTCTACGAACTCGACTGTTAGTCCATAACTTAATAAGATTATTGAGATAAACACACTTTAGAGGTATAAACCAAATATACTTTAAAACTTAGTAGAAAAGATCAATGTAAATTAACACGTCTGAGAATAGGCCATACTAACGCATCTCATGTACACTATATCACGAAAAGCACTACTAAGACTTGCCTTAGATGTAGCTCACCATTTTCAGTCAAACATGTTTTATTCGATTGTGTATATTATATTTCTGAACGACAAATGTTTAACCTGTGTAGTGATAGTGTGATTCTGATATGTGTTGTAATGTTCTGCAATTTCTCAAATTTTGTAATCTTTATAGTTTGATATAAATTATTGTAATTGTGCTTGTGGTCGCTGATAACCTTTGTTGTTCTAAGCGACCTTAAATAAATGGATAAAAAAAATATATTAATGGAATCGCATAATTTAAAACATTCCCTTATTAGCGAATTGGCAAACCATTAATGATCTGAATCCTACCTGGATTGATTGATTGAATGATTTTAAACCATATGTAATTGGAAGTACGTTTAGTGTTGCCAACACGACTCATACAAAATTTGCTAAACTGATGTTAAAATTTTGCCAAAATTATGCCAATTGCTATAAAATTATGCTAAAAAATTATGCTAAACCTTTTTAAAGTCTAATAAAACGTTATTTAATTTTAAATCTTAAATAATAAACAAAATCTTAATTTATTTTTTGTTTTAATCAATTACGTTATCGAACAAAATATTATTATCTTGTTCTTCATCGATAGCTGATGCTGCTGATGTACATGTAAACATATAATAGAAGATTCATTGTCCAAACTATAACTCTCCTTGGTACCTATAGAGCGCAATACGTTATCCGGAACTGAGTAAAGAATAACAGCATTTCCTTGTCCTCTTAGGCTGAATCTGATATATATTATTATTTTAAACAAAAAATTAAAACCGACTTCCAAGGTAAAAACAATAATAACATCCTTATATGAACCAAAAAGTATTAAATAAATTTTCCGATATAAAAGTGCCTTTTTCCGAATTCGGCTAAACCTCATCTATTGTTCTCAATCTTTATCATTTTGAAGTCGGTACCAGATAGCTTAATCTTCAGTTCTCTGACAGAATATTTGAAACTTTTGGAACTGGCACCGACTTCAAAATGATGAAGATTGAGAACAGAAATAGATGAGGTTTAGCCGAATTCGGAAAAAGGCACTTTTATATAGGAAAAATTATTTAATATTTTTTGGTTCATATAAGGATGTTATTATTGTTTTTACCTTGGAAGTCGCCAGTCGGTTTTAATTTTTTGTTAAAAATAATAATAATTCCACTCTTTTTAGTTACCTAGTAAAACTGACAAATGGTTGCGAAGTATTAACTACATTCATTTGGCTGAAAATGCGTTCGATTTCGGCGTTAGAATATTGTGGTAATATCAAATAACATTGACATAAAGTAATTATGAGTAATAAATACTCTTTTCGGAGTAATAATTATTACTCTGTTTTAGAACACACGCTTAGTAATAATTGAATCGTATCTTTTTTTTGATGGTTAAATTTTTATTAAATATTTATATATGCTAAAAAATATGCTATATGCTAAACAACAAATAAATATGCTAAACAACGTTAAAATTTGCCAAATTTAGCATAAAATATGCTAAATTGGCAACACTCTGTACGTTAGACGTAGTCTAAAACTTTATAATATTTTTCGCTACCACTACTTTTTTTTTTTTTTAGGTTGCATTAGTCAGTCCTAGGTTCGTAAAGTTTTTATGTAACTGTTTCAGGCATATCACGGACAAAAAATGTAATGTTAGGTACATATATAGATGGGGAATTCCTTTTGTTGGCGACGTAAACGTAAATTATCTGTCGTCTATTTGCTCTGTGATACCCGAAATGCCAGAACAAATACTAACTCACGACAAAATGGAGACAAATGCAAAATATTATGAAATTTTCTCGTCATTAAACATAGTACAGTATAAAATAGGTATTAGTACCTATAACTTTTCGCTGTCCGTCCTCATAATATATTATGCTTATAGATCAGCGGCTCTCCAACTTTTTTGGTGGTGGAAACATCACACTTTTAAGAAGTGTCATTTTTGACGGACCCTAAAAATATAATGTTTTGACTTTAGTGTCTGATGATATACATGATATTATCTAACATCAAATTTATGGCTCCACGGAGCACACTTTGAGAATGGCTGGCTTAGAACTTTAAGCTAGTACTTTATCTAATTTTAACTAAGCGACAGATTGTACTTGTTTCTTTAATAACTAAGCAATATCAAAGAATCAAGAGGATAATTTCTGTTAATAAAATGTAATACAGAGTCATGTATACCTAATAAGAAAAAACAACGTCTGCCGTGTGACGTGTCAGATAGTTATGATTTATGAATAATATAGAATAATATAGACTGTTTTCATACTTGATTACCTGAACTTCGAATTAATTAGACTACTGGAAATAGGTAAAAATCGTGCTCAAAGATTCTGTTACATACACAACAAATATTCAGGATGTAACTAAACAAAGTGATAATCTATACTAATATTATAATCTATACTATAATATTATAAATGCGAAAGTATCTCTGTCTGTCTGTCTGTCTCGCTTTCACGCCAAAACTACTAAACCAATTGTAATGAAATTTTGTACACGGATAGTCTAAAGCCTGAGAAAGGACATAGGCTACTTTTTAACTGGAAAAAGGGGTTGTAAGGGGGTGTTTATGCGTAAATTTGTTCACATTAAGTTAGTTCCAAAAATTCATAACAGATGGCGCTAAGAGTCGCCTATATCGCGCTATCGCTTGCTCATAAGTCTTTCTATAAGAGATGGTACCATATTTAGATAAGGTTTTTCGATTCTTTCGATTGTTATGCGCGTTACTAAATAACTCGCTGCTCAGTACTTTATCTATGCAGTGACGTAACCTTAAACCTACCAATGATAAATAATTTATGGGTAAAGTTAAAGTTGTGTAATGGGGGGCAAATAAGCTTTACACACTGCACAGCTGTTTTTGGGTATTTTAATTTTAAGGGGTACCAGGGTTTTAAAAGGTTTTAAATTTGACACCTGTTGACACCGCGCGCTATAAACTGAAGTCCACGCGGACGAAATCGCGGGCAACAGCTAGTATATTATAATAATTATTTTGTACTTAGGGGTTATGTAATGTGTATGAGTCCAGAGTCCAGAGAATTATGAATTTCCACATACAAAAGTTACTCTTTAAGCGCTGCTACTTCCACAGTGAACTCTATACAGGGGACTCATACACACCCTTAAGTATGATCACTTTGTTTATTTACATCCTGTAGGAGCTCCTCCTTTTTCTGGAAGTGCAAAGCAGTGTATAGTATAACAATCACGCGCTGGTTTGACTTGAAGAACCTCACTGAGTTAGTCACAACGAGTCACAAGTTCACAACTGTAGGTATAATAGGTATACTTGAACTTTTAAACTTTCGCGTTGCATTATATTTGAAAAAAAAAGTATGTAGTAGCATTACTACTAGAATAAGTAGCGCTAAGTCCCGAATAATAAGTTTCAAATATTATAATATACTTGTTTTAAAATTACTTGTATGGTAGGCATAGAGGGTAAAGATTTTCAGTAAATATGTAGAGAATTTTTCAGAAATAAATTATGATCTAAGTATCGCACATGTCTAACATATTTTCTAGTAAAGAAGACTCAGGTACACTTTTGTAATATTTAAAATATTTTAAAACAATGGGGTGTAAAAACAAAGTATTTCGCAAATATTTTGTGTAATTGTTCGGCAAAAACAATGGCGGTGACTTCAATTAGTAACTGTTTCGGTTTGGAGATTTTTTTACTAAACATTTATGAGCTCCGTACAGACAACTGCAGAGTGTTGTATTGTATGTTATTCTTACTAACGTCGCGTCGGCGGCTGCAGTTGTCTGTAGTAGTATCTACTTAAATTATTGTAAACCACCGCCTAATTTTAAAGGTCAATCTATATCTATACTAATATTATAATTCTGAAGAGTTTATTTGTTTGTTTAAACGCGCTAATCTCAAGAACTACTGGTCCGATTTGAAAAATTCTTTCAGTGTTAGATAGCCCATTTATCGAGGAAGGCTATAGGCTATATAACATCACGCTGTGACTTTAAGGAGTGAAGATACAGAGGAAAATGTGGAAAAAACGGGGGGAAATTATTTGAAAGGGCTTATTTGAACGCGCTAATCTCAGGAACTACTGGTCTGATTCGAAAATTTTTTTCAAGGCTATATGCTATATTTTATCACGCTAAGACTAATAGGAGCGAAGAAATAGAGGAAAATGTGGACATAACGGGCGAAATTATTTGAAAGGGTTTATCTCACGAACTACTGGAGCAATTTTTCTGTTATTTGGCACAGATAAGAAGAAGACCGCGTGAAGGATCATAGGCTATTTTTTGTGGACTAATTTGTCTGTGAAATATCTTATTTACGCGGGCGAAGCCGCGCGGAACGTCTAGTACTTTATATATGGCAAAACAGCGTTAGCAGGGACAGCTACTTTTTGATAATTTACTAGTTGCTACTCAGCTACTTCATCACGGAGGAATTTGTCGCACGGATTCCGTATATTTCATCACTAAACAAGAACTGTCCTTCTACGAGACTGTATCTGATTGAGATCTGTCTCATTGGTACACGCACCATCCGGGATCAAACCTGCTCCTTCTCGAGTGCGAACCAAAGGTGTACCCACTAGGCCACGAAAGCTCTTAGTATTGTCTATAATATAATCTGTCTCCGACGATGGATTGTGCTATCAGAGAAATTGCTTCTTAGGTATGTAATTTTTTCCGGTTTTGTCAAAGCCAGTCCACAGGTCACGATCAACTTTGAGAAGACATATCCCGACACAATATCGTAGTTCTGTTAACTGCCTATGAATCAATTAATTCTTTGATGGTAACTATGTACATAAAGTTAATAAATAAACGTTACATTTGTAACATTATAATTTCATTAATATATTTTTACCGGTGTATTGCATAGGCAACTAAGTAAAATGTTTCGTAACTGAAGTCTTTCGCCTACAGAAACTTGCGATATTATGACGTATAGATTATGCTGATTGCTGTACATATTGTGATAGTATTAATAAGGAATTTATGACGTTAAAATAAAGGTAGCCATATGTTACACAAGTATGTAAATCTGTGAGCGAAGAGTAAAGTTACTAAAGACCCTTTGGTTCTCTAAAGTTTCCAAACACACTTGCTTAATACTGTTCACGATCTACACAGCCTACAAAACATATATTTTCGGTTTACATTATTAACAAATTCTATGCAATAACGCTCTTGTCATACCATAGTCTTAAATTCATTGAATTAATTTCAACTCTATAAAACATTTTTTGTGTTAAATCACTATGATTATTAATATCAAGTATACTAAAAATAGCCAGTTGTTTGTTTATTTACTTTAAAACCTTAAGGTTAACACCTTCACTGCGGCAAGTAAAATCTTAAACCTTCGTCTGGTGCGGCGGCGGGCCAAAGTGTGCCCCCAATGATTTTTCCGCCAGTGCGGGGTAGGCCTTTCTCGACCCACCAGCACAAGGTAAGATTAAATTACTATAACTTTTCGAAAACATAATGTAGGTGTACAGTTTTTGGACTGTTGGAATAACCTTGAACCCAACTACTTTAGATTTGATTCGCCCCGGGATCTGCCAAACAGGAAATGAGAAATAAACCAGGGAAAGTGGCGGGCCGATATCGACCCGAACCGCACTAGAAAGTATTCTTAGTAGAGATGGGAAAGACAAAAATAAGGGGATATCGAAAATATATATTTTTATTAATATATTTAAATTCCTGTCTTTAAAACACAAAGCCCGTTTTTGTTTGCACATTCTGCAGTATGTTTTATTTTTTTTTAATTTCTTTTTTGATTCGACACTCCTCATGGTTTCTCCCAGTTTTTCATATCACCCTGCACAATTTCGCCGTTTAACGCTCATCTCAAGGACATGATTTTTTGTTTCCTGCTATCGTGCGTTGTTAATTTTATAAAATGAATAATTATTGTATTTTAAAAAGATAAAACCGACTTCAAAATCGTACGTAATTGGGAATCAAAATTACCTATTTTAAACACTACTGAACCGATTTTGATGAACAGTATTCCTGAAGTTAAATAGTACCCAGTACAAAAAAAGAATTACTTTAATCGGACTAGTAGTTCCGAAGATGTGCGAATACAAACATAAAAACATACATGAATATGTATGTCACTTTAGAAATTTGTCACATTTGTTCAGATGCTGATAATATAGAGTAAAACATATCAAAACTAGGCAGTTCTGAAAATAATACATACAATATACAGGTTGAATTGATAACCTTTTTTTTGAAGTCGGTTAAGAAACGCGACGTACGTCAGCTACGACTTACGATAGATTGCACATCACTAAGTGGCGAGGCGGACGCTCGGTGCGGTATCGGGTCGCCAACCGCCTGCTTGTACGGCGGGCCGCAATAGGCCCACTGCCGCACTGAGTTGATTTTTGACACCTCCAGTGCGTGGTGGGCCGATAACGACCTGCCATAATTTTTTTATAGGAAAGACCTATAATTTTAAACACAATCTCAAATATATATTTGCCTCTGTCGTACCTTTACAAACACCTGAGATAATCGTTCCGCACGTACAAGTCCTTAGTCCATGTACAAGTTTTATTATCTACATTTTTAATTCTCGGGTCCAAACCTCCATTACGTAGATAGCATCAAGTTTTCCCTCCCGCCATATACCAGCCAGCTGCCTAATGTATTACCAAAGATAATTTTAATGAAAAACCTCTGCTGTTACTTTGTATTTTTTACAAGCGGTGCCTTTAAGTGGCGCGCCGGGTCAGTTTTAAAATATCAATGTCGATTCGTGGGTATATAAAGTGGTTTGACTTGTAGATTTATGTTTACGGCGCTTATAATTTATAGCGTGCTATATAATACGTCAAAAGTCGTCGATATACGTGCCCGTTCCGACCGGAGGTACATGCTTGTAGATAAACACAATATATTATTGCGTAAAGCGTCAAATTGTAAATATTTAAAAGCTCGGGAGTGATTTATTCATTAATAGAATTTGTCCACTTCATTAACAATTGAGATTAGGTATTTTAATGTATCGATTCTATATCTGTCGTCTTAAATATAAATAATTTAAATTTAATTTAATGTAGAGTTATAAAAATTAACTAGCAACTCTTCACAGTTTTAATTAGTCCGATATGTTACTTCCTCTGGGGTGTTTTGCTTACCAAATAAGCACATATAATTATTTAGAACCCCTGTGTATGTATAACTTACCTACCTACTTCTATATCTAAACATATTATAAAACAAAGTCGCTTTTTTCCCTCATGTCCCTTTGTTCCCTTTAATCTTTTAAACTACGCAACGGATTTTGATGATTCTTTCAGTGTTAGATAGCCCATTTATCGAGAAAGGCTATAGGCTATATTTTATCACACTAAGACTAATAGGAGAATGTGGAAAAAACGGAGGAAATTATTTGAAAGGGCTATTATCTCGCGAACTACTGGAGCAATTTTTATGTTATTTGGCACAAATTTAAGTAGACCACGTGACGGATCATAGGCTAACGATTTTAATCATTTTTTCAGTGGCTATATATTTTATACACGTGCGACACCGGGGCGGGACGCTAGTAATAAAATATTATATGAAACTAGCTGTCCCTGTGAACTTCGTGTCACTTTAAAACCTTCCCTGGACCTCTACGAATATTTTAAGACTAAAATCAGCCCAATGCAGTCAGCGGTTTTCGAGTTTTAGCGCGATTAACACATTTGAAAATCCATTTTTATATATATTAGAAGATATATAGTTTTGGTGTTTCGATTTTTCATATTATGTTATATTTTATAGAAATAAATTTAAATGTATGATTAATTAATTAAAATCTACCTTCATTAGTTGTAGAGCATGGTGGTTATTTAACGTGAATGAAACAATTTACTCTCATACATGCTCCGATTAACATCTGAAGGGATTTTGAATAATTAATTATTGTAATTTAACAGTTTATAAAGTTATCGTGAAGAAAACTACCGAAATAGAAAGCGTAGGCATGGCGCCGCGTAGTAAAGAGCCGACAAAGAAAAGTTATGTCTTCACTCTATTATTCATTGTCTTCATTGAGACCGTTAAAAAAGTAATCTATTGTTAAAATATTAAAAAAAAGCTATGTAATTGTTAGTTTTGTATACGCCATTATTAGTTACTGTTATGAGCGGTCTTTAGAGTTAAGATGGCGCTAGTGTCTATTGCGGAAACTCTACATTTTCTTAACTCCTCTGCTAGGAAAACTGTGAAAAAATAGACTTGAGTATCGATCATTTTTAGGGTTCCATACCTAAAGGGTAAAAACGGGACCCTATTACTGAGACTTCGATGTCTGTCCGTCTGTCTCCAGGCTGTAAGTTGTAACTCAAGAACGGTAATAGCTAGAGAGTTGAAATTTTTTCGGATTATGTATTTCTATTGCCGCTTTAACAACAAATACTAAAAACAAAATAAATTAAATATTTAAGGGGGGCTCCTATACAGCAAACGTATTTTTTTTGCAATTTTTTGCTCGGTATCAATGATGACAACAGCTAGGCACTTGAAATGTACATAAAATACTCAGCTGTATTTATACTTTAATAAATAATAATAAAATTTAAATAAAATAAATAATTAATAAATAATAATCCCATACAAAAAACTCAAATTTTTACTATTTTTGATCTATAATGGTACGGAACCCTTCGTGCGCGAGTCCAACTCGCACTTGGCCGATTTTTATTGCAATTACATTTGAATAAAGTATTGAAACTTATTAGTCTACGTATGAGAAATAATCAGCCAAGTGTGAGTCGGACTCGCGCACGAAGGGTTCCGTACCGGTAATAACGGTATAGAGTGAAAGTAGACAAACAATTATGTTTTTTGTATGGGAGCCCCCCTTAAATATTAACTTTATTTTAATTTTATTATTAAGTATTAAAGAATAAATACATAATTAAGGATTTTGTGAAAATTTCAAGTGCCTAACTGTTACCATTATTGATTACCTACGATTTACGAGCAAAAAAGGCCAAAAAATCACGTTTCTTGTATGGGAGCCCCCCTTAAATATTATGAACTTTATTTTATTTTTAGTATTTATAGTTATAGCGGCAACAGATATACACAATCTGTGAAAAATTCAGAAGTCTAGCTATTAAGCGGTTCTTGAGTTACAGCCTGGAGACAGACAGACAGACGGACAGACAGACAGTCATCGAAGTCTCAGTAATAGGGTCCCGTTTTGACCCTTTGGGTACGGAATCCTAAAAAGATATTAAGAATAAACTCAATTTAGGTGACTTAACTTTAGCATGATTTCAGTATGGGAAGCCCAGCAAAATACTCAGTGAAAATCTAGAAACATCTGGAGACATCATAGAGGCCGACTTTCGGCCTTTCCCTGGCCCACGGCTAAAAGACAATAGAAAATATGATAAACAGGCGGAATACAGTGAACGGGGAAGGAGTGCGATTGTTTCGCAAAAACACCAAAGGCGGCGCCGCTCAAAGGGAAGAAAAGGTGTTCGAGTCAAAATATGTACAATCTTAAAACCCTAATGGGCTAAACAATAAAAAAATTGATATCTTATTTAGAGCTAACAATGAGCGGGATGCATTCGGTTCGGGGCCGCTCGGCACAATCGTTTTTATGGCGTCATAAAGACAGCGTCTTTGTCCAAGGCTCCGTCAATAAATGGCTTGAAATTTTCTCACCGAAATGCGAGATCCCCAAAATGTTCTCTGGCATTACGCTTAAACTCTGGTTTAAATTTACAGCCCCTTAAAGTTTGAGTCTGTAATCAAAATTAATATCAAGAATAATATTATGTAACATCGCAGTTTGGTAAGTCAAATTAAGCATCGAACGATCCATTATTTCTGTGGGTAGCAGTTAGCACGAACTGCTGGCTTAACCAATTGTTAAAGCAGCTTGCAGCACACAGCGGTATGCTGTAAGCGTATGCTACTGTTTAATGATTGTAGCAATTTACAAATTGCTTTATGGTACAAAATAACTACTTGAACACATGATAAATATCGTTTTCGTTGAATACACGATATAATTATATTCGTTTTCGATACATACAGAATTATTACAATGTGTATGTAGAGTAGTGACAAATGTTGAGCAACGTCGGCTTCCAATTTGGTACTACTGTTGCAATTTAAATTATGTAGAAAAACAGTAGGTAATAGATCTAATACCTAACTGACAGTATATCCCACAACCTAAACATTTTGTGGTACACTGTACGGAAAAACTATCACGCCTATTGATTATTGTGCTTTAACACAGTAATTTTTATTTAACATAGGAAAAGTTTCCAGAATTTCCATTTCCAGTTCCAGAACTTTAGGAATATTAATTCCTTTTGTATAATAGTTTTGTTATTCGTAGGTACAAGGAAATATTCCTAAAGACCTCTAATTAGGACGGCCTGTCCTCCATTACATAAAATTATTAGTACAGTAAATGAAGGCAAAAATCAGGTGAAACCTCCGATTTCGTTGAACCTCCATCGATTTGGATGAAAATTTGGGGTTAAGTACGTTAAGCCCTCTACTTTAAAAGTGATATACGCTCGTATCGCGCTTTTTTTATTTTAGGGGTGGAATCCACCCCTTTTGTCGAAAATAGAAAAAATGCAGATTTAACCATTCTGGCTTAACTAATTGTGTTTCATTTGATAAAATAAATGTTTTTAATGTTTTATTCATGATTTATAATTATATTATAATTAATTTTTCATTCCTTTAAGCAACCATCCCTTTAATTGTGAAAAAAAAATTGTATATCTTTGCTTAAAAATCGTATATTTACATTGCATAAAGAGTTTGTTTAATATTTATGATATAATTTTTGGATAAGACTGAAATATAAACCCCTAAAAGTACACCTTTATTGCGAAATAACGGTCAAAATTGTGTTCAAAAACTTAATAGATTTCAGTTTTTGAACCCATTTTTTTCAGTTAATTTACTTAGTATTAATTTCTTATTTTAAAGTTTTTGCTGCGAAAAATTTTCACCCCTGCCTGTAAACTACCCAATGTCTGAATAATAATTGCTTTAAGTTTTTATTGTAAGTTTTTTATCAGCTTTAATGAGTTCGAATATTTTTTCATAGTTAAGATAATTTTTATATATATTAATATATTTCAAACATTGATATTATTTAGTCCAAAATATTCAAACAACGATTTCAAACTACCCTCTGTGCAAAAAATTTACGCAATGGCTGAATCTGCTAGACTGAAATATTTCATAGACGCACATCATTATAAAAAGCCCCTCTCTTATCTAATAGACATTTACAGTTTCGTTAACTTTCTGAATATTGAAAGACTTGAAAAGATTAATGTATATTTAGTATGGATTAGATGACGCCTGCAATCGCGCTGGAACCGTACATTTTTTCGGGATAAAAAGTATCATTATATGTCCATATCCAGTCCCGAGACTCCAAAGTATTTTCATAGTAAATTTCAGCAAAATCGGTTGAACCGTTTGGGTGTTAAGAGGTAACAGGTAGACAAAAACACTTTAGTATTTATAATATCAGTATAGATGTACTATCAGAGAAGTTGATTCCTAGTCAGATGACGGACCTAAGTAATTTGGTCGCATTAAGTCAAACCCATCCGACCGATCACAGCTAACATTGAATTGACATAAGCCGGCCAAATGGTCTACCAACTGCCTAGGAATCAATTTCCTCGATGGTACCTATTGACAGGTTTTCCTACAATGGGGGCGATGCCGGTCCGTCCACGCTCGTGTCCCTGGGCACCTCCCCTGTGCCATCGTGAGCTTTTCACGGGGACACGGGGGGGGTGGCTGAACGCCGGTATGTGTGTGTGAGTATGTGTGTGCTTGGCTGCGCCCACAGTGTGACGAAAGGGCCCGCGACCCGGGGTGTCGGAGTTTTGTATGATGGAAGGTCGCAGCAAAGAAAATAATCTCCGGGTGGGTCCCGGTCCCGATGGGGCCGGAGAATCCCATACGTCGCCTTCGAGTGACGGGCGGTCCGCGTATACGGAGGGGCCACTTTCTGCGAGGAAGGACGAGGGGGCCGCTAAGGCGGTGAAGAAGAAGGGTGGCGCTAAAAAGCGCGTTGATCCCAAGCCGGCGCACCTAACCGCGCCGGCTAGGGATTGTTCATCTGAGGAAGTGACGTTGTCCACAGAGGATACGGATCATGCATTAAGGGAATCGGCGCGTCGGCTGGATGAGGTGCTTGCCGGCCTTCCATCCCGCTTCCGCCGCACCGACTATGACAGAGAGGTCTCCTACTCGTCCGGTAGCAATATGTCGCTGGACGACGTGGGACGGCCCGCACCTACCGGACGGAGGACGCCTATCAAGAGGCGATTACTGGCTGAAGACGAAGCAGGGCCGTCTACTAGTAAAGAGACGGCACCTAAACCTAAAAGGGGACGTGGCCGGCCACCAACAACCGGCCAGTACGTCGGCTACGCTAAGGCGCAGGCCAAGTACAGGCAGAAGGAGGAAGCCCTCAGGCTAGAAGCCGAAGAAGAGGTTGCCGAAGCAGCGCGAAGGGCTAGGAGGACGTGAAAGGACACGAGCTCCGCCCTCGCCGCGCTCCCCGCTTCATCTCCTGCGCGAGAAGAGGCGTTGGAGACGGCGGGCGCTGACTTGGCCAAAACTGTGGAGCAGGCGTTGGAGACCATTGAGATGGTCGGCAAGAATTCCGCCAACCTTAAGGGAACCTTCCAGAAGTACCTGAGGGAGTCGGTGTCGACCATCGCAATGGTCTTCGCCGAGATGAGGAGTCGCTCCTCATCAGAGGAGATACAGAGGCTCGAGGCCCGGAACGCGCGTCTCGAAAAGCAAGTGGCGGTTCTACGCCAGGAGCTGGACGAGATGCGCAAACAGGGCTCGCAGACTGCCGGAGATGGAAACCTGCGCGAGCTATTGGCCGAGGTCTCCCGTGCGAACGTGGAGACCTTCGGCAATATGCTCAACGCCAGGCTCGCCGGACTGGAGGACCGACTTCTGCCGGAGCCGAAGCGGAGGCCACCGCTGGCGTCGGACGGGAAGGCGAAGGCGAAGAAGGCTCAGCCGCCTGTGGCAGCAGCTGCCCCGCAAGAGGCCCCTGCCGCGTCGACGGCGCCCAAGGGCAAAAAGGCCCAAAAAAAAAAGAAGAAGCGGCTGTCAATGGCCGCTCAGGAGGCGGCGCAAGGGGGAGCGAACACCAGCTCCCCCCGTACAGAGACCCCTTGGACCACGGTGGGTCCGAAGGGTAAGAAGAAGAAGGGGGCGGCTACACCATCTACAGCCGTCCCGAAGAAAAAGAAAAAGAAGAAGAGGAAGCTACGTCCGCTCAAGTCAGCCGCCATCACTCTCACGTTGGAGAAGGGGGTGGACCAGAGCGTGACGTACGCTTCTATCTTAGAAGATGCGAAGAGCCGGATCGACCTTGCAGAGGTAGGAATCTGCCAGGGAAACAAGGTTCGATTCCGGCTAGCGAGGACGGGTGCCCGAATACTCGAGATAACCGGAGAGGACGCCCAGAAGAAGGCGGACGCCCTCGCCACCAGGATGAGGGACGTCCTTGACAGGGACGTCGTTAGAATCGACCGCCCTGTCAATAGAGCCGAATTGCTAGTCTCCGGCATGGACGACGCAGCGACCGCCGCCGATGTCACCAAGGCGGCGGCAAAAGAAGGCGGTTGCCCGGCCACCGACATCCGGTCGGGCAGAATTACGGTGGGTCCTAGGGGCGCTCGGAGTTTGTGGCTCCACGTCCCCACGGCTGCTGCCAAGAAGCTGGTGGCTTCTGGGCGGCTGCAGGTAGGCTGGGTCATGACGAAGGTGGTGCTGCTGGCCGCGAGGCCAACGCGGTGCTACCGATGTCTTGACGTCGGCCACTTGGCGTCGAACTGCCAGTCCCCGGTAGATCGTAGCAGGAATTGCTTCCGCTGCGGTAAGCCGGGGCACAAGGCCGCCGACTGCGCGGAGGAGCCCAGCTGCTTTTTCTGCGCCGAGCTCGGCAAAGAGAGCAACCACGTGCTGGGGTCTAACGGCTGTGTCACAGCAGCCAGCAAGCCGCCCGGCACGAGAAAGAAGCGCAAGGCTCCCTCTAAGGCTTGGCCGCGTAAGCGGCCTGGAGCTGATAAGGCCGGGGCGAGTGAAGTCGCCCCCGCTATGGAGGTAGAAGCCTAAGCCTGTGGGCGGCTGATCGGGGGAGAAAGGCTCCCCCGATGCCCGGGGAGCCTCTCGGTGAAGGCTGGCGGTGGCATACGCTGCTGCAGTGATGCGGAGCCGGAAGCGGCAAGCGCTGCGGAGGACGCGGCGCGTTTTCGATCCCGCGTTCCTCCGCGTGTAGCGTTGACGAGGGCATGGGGGGGTTTTAGTCGGTAAACCTCTGCGGAGGGAGTCCGACATACCCCTGCCCCTTTCCCCCGAGGGGGCGGGGGATGCGTAATGCATTTCCCCTCCTAAAAAAAAAAAAAAAAAAAAAGGTTTTCCTACAATATTTGCATCCCATATATCTCTGCTTCAAAATTGTTTTCAAAAAAAATGTTCGTTAATATCACAATAGCTCTGTTAATTTTTAAGTTATCGGGTTCATTTATGGACCATTTTAAAGGTAATTTAAAGAGCTTTAAGATCAATTTGACAAATACTTTTAAAAGCCCTTGGTTTAAAAAAAATTAGGGTTAAAAGGTCTCGGTTTCATGGTTCTCGCAGTAAAAGTTAGGCTTTAAACGTCTCTATCTTCGTTATTTTTCATCCTATAAAAATCAAAAGAAAATCAAAATATTTCTTAAAAAATGGGCTCAATTTACGTTATTTATAATTTTTACGACGGTTCAATATTTTTGAAGTTATGTTCAAAACAAAATGATATTTACGAAAATTTGAATAATTTCGATTTTACTAAATCATAATTTTTTTCAAAACTAAGCATTCTAAACCAAGAAAAATTTTTGAGGTCATTACTTATGCTAAAATAAAGAAACGTCTTTGGGGATAACCATAAATTTGAATTACTGTAGAAATGGTTAATGTTTTATTTTTCGATTTTTGCAAAAAAATTTGAAAGGGTCATCTTATTTTTATCATAACTTGTTCAATTTTGAAGCTATTAACTTTTTAAAATTCTCATTAGAAAGGTACTTTTAAGCACTTTAAAAAGTCTTAAAAAAATACATGTCATAAAGTGCATCGGTTTACCGTTATTTAAGTTTGAATGCTTAGACTTAGGTACTCGCCGAAAGAAAATTTATATACAATCACCTATAGCTCACTTTTAATTAATAAAGGAAAGCATTTCAGAGTAGAAATTAGTTTGTTTTTTTATTGGCTTTAATTTTGGTAATTAGACATTTTTTAGTTTCTTATTTAATTATGAAAAACCGCTTTAAGACATGTATTTTTCTTACGCAAAAACATGATCTTTGATCTTTTATAACTCCGAAAGTATTGATTTAATCAAAAATTTTATAAAACAAATTTCGCTTAAATTTTGTGTGTCTATTGATTCCTGGTGTTGTTTTTATTTAAAAAAATCACCCCCCGAGAAGGGTTGGCATCCACCCCCAGGGCAAAAGCGCAAGTTGACACTATGTCACTTTTGTTTCTTAGGGTATACCCCACCTGCTTACCAATTCTCATGAAAATCGATGGAGGTTCAACGAAATCGGAGATGAAAACCTACAATGCCTCCACTATATATTTATTGTTTCATTTCGCATGCACAAATGCACTGCCCTATAATTATGTAAGTCAATTAACTGTAAACGCTCGTGAGGCTCATTATTGGCTACCCTCAGAGGAAAGGAACCAGTAAAATTTTAATAAGAGCGATTATGTTCCATAAACCGCCATAAAAGTGTAGTTAGCTGAGTTCCCTTCGCGGGCAATTTGCGAGGATTGGTGGAGGGAAAGATTTACCGTGCCTACAGCCTGCAGCATACACTATATAGTATATAATTTAGAGCATAAGTTCCTACTTCTTCTATCTTTATAAATAAGTTTTTCGGAAATCCATTTAGGACAAAAGAACAAAATGGTCAATCCAAGCGACAGTACTGAAGACTGTTGTAGGTTCAATTCTAAATTGTTAAATATACAAAATATTGTCAGATTATTGTAATAATTATTGTTATTACATCTAGTATTAGGATGCTTAAAAAAATAAAGATGTCATTTTCTTTATTTTTTTTTTCAACGGGCTTTGGCCCACCACACATTCCCACCACTGTATCTCCTGTGTCGCCAGGATCGACAGCGGTATCCAACCACGAAAATCCTTTGATATGATCTCAGAGAGCCTGAGGGACATGCTAAAACTGTCTTGGGACCCGCAACGAAATTAATCAGAAGAAAATAGGAGGAGTAGGAAGATTCCAATTTCCCTCACCATAAAAGCGGGAGACAGCACAAAGTTGCAATGACCGAAAGTCAAAGAACTTAAGGGGGAGCACCACGGAAATAAGGTTAATAACATGTGACTCCTAAGCTAAAGCTAAGTTAATATTGGAATTTATTGTGTTTGATAAAGACTGTGTTGAATAAAGACGTCATAATATCTTATTGTTTTAATTGGTATAGGAATATCAAAGGAATTGCTAAAAAGTAGGCAGTGTTTCAAGGGGACATCAGACGAGACACGAGATAGACTTATTTTTCAGGCATAACCCCCAACCAATAAGGCCCCAACTTTGTGGAAGTGCTGGCATCTAGCATTACCGCTGCACCACCACCTCGTAAGTAGCCAAAAATTAATTAATTAGTAATTAAGTACTAATAGAGAAATTAAGTCATAGGTACCTACTCGTAGATAAATATCGTATTTTTATTCGTGGTGAGTAGTAACTGGTAACCAAGTAACGTAGTTGCCCATATCTGCTGATGAATATTTTTTCTGAAGAAACCCTTTTTAATGTACCCCTGGCCTCGCTTAAACCTTCATATTAATAATAATAAAAAAAAACATCTAATGGACGCTTCACACCACGTCAGGATGGCCCCGTGCTAAGTACCTACCTAAAGGACTTGTGTTACAGGTACCAGACAACGGAAATATTTATATTTAATACTTCCACTAAATCATACACATATTTAATACACATCCAGACCCGGGAACATTGAAAACTTTTTGTTCTGTCGGCGGGTCGAACCCGCGACCCCCGGCTTGAGCTACCAACGCGCTCACCACTAAGCCACAGAGGTCGTAAAATATTTTTCAGAAACTTGTGATTATTCATTATCGTAATATTCAATATAGGCAAATACCTTATTGGCTTACGCAAACGAAGCCAGGCGACTGGCGAGAGATATATAGAGGGGTTTATTAGCGCAAGCGGGCAACCGCAATCAAATGATGCGATAAGCAGATTCGGCGGCGCTTTTCATGTCGCTTTGTAGAACGAAAACCGCCGCTAAGCCCCAAGCTCCACCCACTTAATCTATATTTTATCTTTAGAATGCAAAATTATCTAACAGGATATTCGAATCAGTATTATTATTGTTTTCAATTGTAGTTTTGCCGTGTGATATTTGTAATCGTGTAATATGTACTTAAAACTTTATATCTACACAAATATAATATTATATATATACTTCCCGTCGTACTCAGAGACATTTAAGATTAACCTTCAATTTAATGAAGAATTTGACAGATAAAATATGGGGCTTATGTCAAAATTTTGAATTAATTTCATTTAAGTAATTATTAATTGTGTCGGTCATTGTAATAGTGGTGTAGCTCCACAATAAAAAATGTTTTTATTTTCCCATAGTGGGCTCACAATGTATCATATCTTTCAATATAAAAATGAAGCAACTCCACTGATACCACTATAACGACGTAATTGTCGCTATTTTGTTTAGTCTCAGACAGATTTGTACTGTTATTCACTATAAAAGTAAAGTTAAAATAACTTCGTCTTAATTTTTAAGTAACTATATAGTGTATATACTATTATAATATTTCATTAGAAATCTACAATAAAAAATATAAAGCATTGAATAAAAAATTTTAGTTTTTTTTTATCAAAACTCTTAATTTGAAATTTCTCAAAACTTCATTGCATGGAGATTGCACTATCACAAGACACAGTTTTCCACTCTAAGTGCGGCAGTTAAACCACCAAAATATAATATGTTGTACCTATAGTGTATACCTATGTCTAGTTAATTAACAATATTGCGCCGATTCGTTGTGCCTCCATATATAAATTCAACGAAAGCGAATATTGATGTCAAGGCAGACTCCATTTGAGTCGCTAAAACCACAGAATCAATTCACATATTTCACGGTAATCTAGCTGAGTTAGTGAATCATTGATAAAGCAAAAGGCAGCTCAACGTAGGAGTTTGATATATTATGTGTTATTTGCGGAAATACGAAGCAAATTATTTGAAAAATCGGGATACGACCAATGATGTTCGGTTTTTTGAACCGAAAGTATTACTGAACCTTAAACGTATTATCTCTGATAAATAATTTTACACTTTCCTTGCACTTATTCCACTTTATTTTAATATATTTATTACAAATTTATTATATACACGACCGGTTTCGAAAAAATCATCATCAGGTGTACTGCAGGTAATTTTAAATGTTTTAAAAATTTGTAAACAAAAAATGGGTTGTCAGCATCATAAAATCATTTTTTTAAAAATTTAAAATTACCTGCAGTACACCTGATGATGATTTTTTCGAAACCGGTCGTGTATATAATAAATTTGTAATAAATATATTAAAATAAAGTGGAATAAGTGCAAGGAAAGTGTAAAATTATTTATCTGAACATGAATTTCCACCAAGAAGTGACAGTACATTCAATATCGTATTATCTCTGCTCCTGTTGCCTGCACGCTTGGCATGGTTGGCGTAAAAAGAGTATTTTTCTGCAGAAGAATTGACACAGACTAACAAACAAATGTGTCATTTTATCCCTGAAATCTGTATATATTTATATTCTTTCGCATTTTTCTTTGCTTATGCTAAGCCTGCGCCTAAACCACAAGAGACCGCATTAGCGCAAGGAAATTATATAAAACCACATATTTCACAGCAATCGAGATCCAATTTTAAGAACAGGAAGAACATCAGCGCGGACTATCGCCAGTTCATAAAGTGACGTAGGCCGTTGTTCCTGCGAGCGTTTTATTATGCACAATATAAATTTATGGAATCATCATCCAGTTGTATGGACTCCTATTCGTTTGCAAGTCTATAACCATTACGGATTGTATTTAGATAAAACTTTATAAGATATTGCTACTTATGACATAAAACATTATTGCCTTTTAGCGGCGTTGACGAACGATTTGGCTTATAAACGGTAGCAATAGTCCGTCTCCGATTTTATATACATAGGTACATATACGATTTGTGAGTTTGTAGAAATAAATAACTTACTAATATATAACATATTACAAGACATTGCTATACGAATGAGCAAGTTTTTTATCAATCATTTTCAGGGTGCTGAAAGGTAAATACTGAAATCATCTCAACTTTGATTTTATCGAGAATTTTTATGAAATACTTTCATTCACATAATTTAAAAGGAAGTACCTATAAAAGTTGTGATTATTTAAGTGTATGTTATGTTTATTATATGTTTTATAAGTGCGAATCGCTGAATACTAGAATAATAGAGCTACTTCGTCAATTGACGAGATAGCTCTACTCGTATTATTGCTAAAAGTTTTACTACCGACTATGGAGGTAAAGTACAATAAACCAAATTTAACAATCTGCTGTAATAAATAAATAACAATAAACAAATAAAACACTAAGTGAAAATATTTGTTGCTATGTGTATCATTTATTATGTGAAATTATAATGTGATATCTTTTAATGGTCCACTTTTGTTATATTACATTACCCAATACAAATATCATATGATTTAATTTATTTGTTACTGTTTATTAATGCAATTGAAATATTTTGTTGTTATTTAAATTATAACAATAATTAACAAGAGAAGAAAATATATTACAGAGGTTTTTCCGCAGCTTTCCCAGCAGAGCGTGAAAATCTATCAATGAAGCAGAAACAAAAAATAAAATGTAGGCATTTTGTAAAACATCTTATAGTCCTACACATGCAATAGCAAATTCACTCTAAAATTTTATAGCTTAGGCATATTACAATCATGGAGACAACGCGTCGAGGTAATAAGCATATTTTAGATGTTTGAGGTTAGGTACCACATTGAGATAGACAGCTCTACATTTTTGTATAATTTTTTATCAAAAATACATCGTGCGATATCTAAAAGTCTTTAAATTCTTGGGTATAGGTGTGAAACTGGGTACAAAAGTCCATCCATCCACATATTCTCACAATCAGCAACAAAAGCGAGTTCTCGCAGCAGCTGCATGTTACATTATGTGGTATATAGTCCGGTCGGTCGACGGCTCGTTATTTCTGGTCAATCGCTTTACTGCGCCCGCGCATCCCCACGTCCAATTACTGCTCCGCCGCCAACGCTATAAAACTCGTCTTCGTAGATGTAAGACGTAAAATCCACCTGCTGCAATCTAATATGTATTCTAACATCATGCCAGTAGATATAAATTTTAAACGCAGAACCTTTTGTATATTAGTAACCCAATCAACTGAGATGCAAATTACACTTAGGTAAAACGTGTTTGTTGTTCATCCTGCGTTTTATTTTCAACATTTATATCGATTCGAATACTCGGAAATGCATTCAAAGGAATTGGACGGCATCGCGTTTAATAGGCTTAGATTAGAATTTAAAAGCACCGTGCACGTCGGGTATAAATCATTTTGGGTCTTGGGAGAAGAATGATAATGTTATCGTTTATGTAGACTTACCCGACTTTGAGGAAAAAGGGAGGGCGATGGTAAAACAGCCTAACTACATGGTATTCTAGCTAGTCATTACAGTAGGTATCCTACGGGAACAGTGTACTTTTTGGGACACAAAGTAGCCCATATCTCTAATCCATAAAATAAAGGAGCCTAAACTACTACCATGCCAGATTTCCTTGTCAAATAAAAAAAAATAGTTTTTGTGTAGGCAAATTACAAACAATAAACAAAACATACACACTCAAAAACCTTGACATTTACAATATCATTGTGATTTTTCTATCGTATTCTACTGATTTTAATGAACAAGGTGTCAATAGATTAGTTATAATGGCTAGGCCATTATTCTATCATAGAAATTAATTCATGCAGGGCAATTGGTGAAGCTACGCAGGGCACGTAAATTTATCAGGCTATATCGATCTCAGTTGCAGTAAAAATAATAAAAAATAAAAATTGTTTTGTTTCTGAATAGATTAAAAAAAATGCTTTCAGAACGTTGATACTACTGGTGCCTACCACCGGTTCGGGAACTAACCCGGCGAGAAGAACCGGCGTAAGAAACTCGCTAACAATGACGTGACATATAACCCTACAAATTTTTTAAATATATTTATTCATTTCAAAAAACTTAAAAACTAATACAGTCATTTAAACCTCGCCAAACCAAAATTTATCGGCGAGAGAAATGCAGGTTTACCATCTGCATGTGATCAATTCCTATGATCGTATAGCTATAAAGAGCATTCTGGCCTTGACGAAGACGGAAAACATAGATTTCCTCTATAGATAATTTGCCATGTAATATACATTTGGATATGTTGATTAAATATTTGTTCGTTTTATTGTTATGTACTGAGATATGAGAGATCTCGCGTACATAATAATGTATGACGCGATCAAACTCTATAACAACTAAAATCTTCATATACTACTATAGATACAGTTTTGTAGATATTTTGTAAACTGTTAAATGCAGTAGACAATTTTCATAGTTTTATTTAATAATTTGTATAAGCAGCAGTGTAGCGCTTCGTAGACCGCCTACGAGTCGTCATAAACATGTTAAAAAATCACTTATTAATAACCTGACGATCTAAACGAATTTTACTTTTGTTTCATATAAAATTAATTTTTTTCTTTTTTAATCTTTTTAATTGGATTACAAGGAAGAGATGAAAATTTAAGATATATGTATGTATTAATATATTGTGTTCTGTCAATATGTAAGTTTAACAGCACTCTACGGATAACAAGATAATCCGTATTCCTTGATAACAGGAATTCTATAATACTTATTTTGAAATGAATTCATTTTTAATCTTGAAAATGCAGTACAAACTAAAATTTTACACTTTATCCAACAAGTAATAACAATCTTTTGACTTCTTGCATAATTCGAGAATGTTAAAATGACAATAAATATGTCTGTTTTTCAATTCTGTAAGTCCCAGAATATCTTTAATGTACCTCTGCAGTTATCTAAATCACACCTTTATTTTGGATCGTTATTTAAACGGAGAGCTTTTTTATTCAAACGCTGGAATTTGTCATGTAATTGTGAAAAGCTCTCCCCGGCCAAGGTCACGTGATATCCGGTAAGCTCGGAGAAAGCTGGAGCTTCGGCGACTTCAAAGCTTCACCCGAAAGCCCTTTGAGGCGCCGTCCTAATTGGTTTTGCGAAACTAATTGTTTATTACGCAGCAATTGCAAAATACGTTGTTCAAAATATAAACAATGTCTAATTTTTATGACCAACAATTCATTTGCACATTTCCATTATTCTTTGGCAAGTTTTGTGATTTTCCTTAAAAAAGATACAACAAAGTCGGCGATTGTTAAATAAAGTTAAACAGTAGGTATGAGTGAGTTTGTTCTTTTTGATCAAATCCATAGACTTCTATAGCTACTTTAAGAAAATAAAATCATATCATTTAAGAGGTGTATTAAATTATTTTTATAACATTATTAAATAATTGCTTCCGTAATTCCTTGATTAGTCTGATATTTAATACAATTATTTAAATTACCAAAGTAAAACGAAATGTGTTGGTCATTTCTACAACGTGTAGGCAGTAAAATGGTAATTATATTTTATACTTATGAAACTCCGAGCACAATTCTGCGTAATAAAATTTAATTGAAAGCAATGGACGTATCTATCTTTCTCCTAAGCCTGACCACTGGGTACTGCTTATTTATTGTATATTTGTTTACATTAATTATTGACTTAATTAAAGCAGAATAGGTAAGTGCACGTATTTAAATGTACCTACTTATAATTTACTGTGTATTATGAAAATGTTTTAAAGTTACAAAGTCAGTTTCAAAAGTTCTATAGAGTTCCTCTGTTGTCACGATTACCTCTAATAATATTTCATTACGAAAATTCTACCAGCGACAATTTATATTAACATTTTCAAGTAACGTATACCTTTATAGCATGCAGGTTTTAATGATGCATTTTCGTGTAGACAAGGAGGGAAGGTGGGTAGGGCGGTCCGGAGCAGGCCAATAAAGGCGCGCAGTAAATCCACGTAATTTAGAGCCGCTATAAATTAGAGTTCCGCTATAAATGCGGGCGGGGGCGGGGTGAGGGAGGCGTGTGGGGGGAGGGGTGTACCTGGCGGAGCGGGCTACCCCGCCGATGTCACGCTAGCCGGCATAGCCCGCATAAATCAACCGACGCCAGCCGCCGCCCGCCTCCGCGCTCGCTCCCGCCGCGCCGCCCGCCCGCAATCGCGAGAGAGCTACATCAGAGTCTTCACACATAGCAGAAACCGCGCGTTTCCTATGCTTAGCAGTGCGGTTTTAAGAAGGAACGCGGGTACAGTAGAATTTAAATGAAGAAACTATTGCCATCACGCTTCACCCTGCGCCGGCACGTGTATTTTGATAGAGACAGATACAGTAAATCGAGGTTACGTATTCCTCTGATTCCTCCTTCAAAATAGAGCCTATCTAATTTTTTTTTAATATCTTCAGGAAGAATGAGTCTATGCCTCTACGTTTTTATTTTATCGTAAACATCTATCAAATTTATTTTATGGTTGATTGATTGGCGGGGCATTCGTTTTTGGCGATTTTTGAATGGTAATATTTTTCTTATATATTAGTAAATTAAAAAAAAAATCGAGCATAGAGGCATAGTTTTAACAGACCCCAATATTGCATAAAAAAAATATTTGTCTACAGGCATTGTCCAAGGAGAAAATTGGGGAATACGTTTGTATGGAAAAACAGTGTTAGCGTATGCTCTTAAAGGCTGGTTCAGACGCAGCGAAAATCGCGCGGATGCAACGCGGCGCAGATCATTAGGTTTGTCCACATTGTGCCTTTTTTTTGTTCAACAAGGGCATGCGTTACAGCGCGGTCAACAGCGAAGGTGTGGCATGCCCGTGACGCGCGTCAAAATCCACCCGCGTTGAAAGAAAAGTGTCATAGCGCGCGCTACGATTTCAACGCGCGTTACGGGCATGCCTCACGTTCGCTGTTGACAGCGCTATAAGGTATGCCCTTGATGAACAGAAAAAGGCACAATGTGGACAAAGCTAATCGCGTGGATTTAATATTGTATAAGTTACTATACAAGTATAACATACCTCGGTTTTAGCTGGTTGACTGTACCTATATTTTTAATTAAAATTAGCAAATAAACCTAATAAACCATACAAGATCTAGCATAATATAGGTAGGTACCTATTAGATTTTTCAGTGGATTAATATAATAATATAGTCTGTCGAGTTAGTAGGGAGGGAGGTTTCGGAAAATCAAAAGCGGTTTATCTTCTGTCGTCATACTTCCTTGTAGGTAGTGGTATTTAATAATTTACTAGATAATAAATATTCAACCATGTTATACAATAGTCAATAAAACACTTATTGTTGAAATCAACTTTTAATATTGACTATTTATTATATTCAACGCACTGCTATAATTTTAACAAGCTTTACCAAATTATTTTATTGCAGTAATTATATACATTTTATCGCAATAAAATATAAGCGCTTAACTAAATGATTACCGTAAAAATCTAGTGTTAAATAAAAATACTTTAAGTATCATTGTTTTTGTAAACAAAGGTAATTTGTATTACATCTATAACTATTTTTGGGAATGTTTTGTTTTTTATGAACTTATTCAAACCGCTTAATCAAATCATTCTATTTACAATAAATATCACTGATTTTAGCTAGTGCGTTTATTTGTTATTCAGGTTTTGGATAAATAACAAAGATGAAAGAACTACATGTTATGCCTCAATGAATCTAACACAACAAACACATAACTTTTCACTGCTTTTCAATCGGATCGTAATCAAAAAAGTCAATACATAAACATTTGTAGCCCCATGACGTCGTTACAGCCCAATTTTACGAGAGAACCCATAAAGAAACACATTACCTATTTTATCTGTCCTAAACCCAACAAAGAGATAAAGAGTTAACCTGTGTGTGTGACTGTGTAAATAAATTATTCTGTTCCGTGTAAAATCCACGTAAAAACCGATTCTTAGACGTAGTTTATTACTTAATAGATTTTGTAAATACACGAATAAATATTGCAATATCTTTATGGTGAATATGGACAGTGAACACATGGTTATATTAATTAACAAGATGTTACTTAGGTATTCTTCAAGTTCCACAAGGACATCGGGTCCTTCCCCCGGTACCCGCGGTCACTGTTTAAAAATTAATGATTTTGACAACACACGAATGAATTAAGTTAAGTGTTGTTAAGGCGCAGCGCAGACGACAGACTATCCGAGACGCACTTTTTAGTCTGTGGGAAATAGAACCTATGCAATTATATGCAGTAGCGCAAAATGTCCGTATAAAATTGGATAGGTTCTATTTCCACAGACAAAAAGTGCGTCACGGATAGTCTGTCGTCTGCGCTGCGCCTAAGGGGTCTACTGTGAAAAACTTTTCGGACTTGATTTGAACACTTTCTTGGTCGAACACTGAAAAGAAAAAAAAGGGTTTTTACTTTTACGGAAGACTTACCGCAAGCAGTTACCCAAATGGAGCATACTTAATACTTATAGACCATAAAATTACGATAAAATTAATGCCAGCCACCGCAGTACGTAATACACCGTGCAACGGGAATATAAAATTTACAATAAATATTTTTTTATTAAACACAGTCACCTATATTAGCCGTCATTTTCTTGGTAATAATGTCCGTTACTTCAGCAAGATCAAGATTTCGTTAACTTTTAATCTATTGGTACATGTAATTTGTTAGAAAACTAGAAAAAAAAATTCGGCTACGGTATCTTTTGAGAATAAGAACGAGTTTTTTTTTATTCTAAGAGGTATTTAGAGGCCAAATTTTAGAGTATTTCGATCGGTACCTCATATAGAGTGTACAAACCTTCGTTTGTCTCTTGATCAGTTGTGGAATAAAATCTTCACAACGGTAGGGGTGGACTTTTCACTATTTCTTAAATTTTGAAGACTATTCAGTGCAGACTGCAGATCTATAGTACTCAACTAAAGATAAAGATAAGATTGGTATATGAGATGTGGCATACAGGCAGAAGAAGTGCTTACCCTTAGAAGTTAGAACTCTACAAAGTACATTACAAAGTTTTATTGATTTGTGAATCCTTTGACGTTGTAAATCTATGGTTTATCTATGGCACAGTTGACGCGCATATACGTCCATGTGTTGTAAATCACGACACATCGGATCGCGTCGGGAGGGTTTATACTTTATAGCTGTCTTGTAACGGGCCCGGGGCCTGTCGCTTAGTTTTCTTAAACCGGGCCTTATTTACACTTTTGGGTACCCGAAGACTATAAATATGTTCGGAAACTCTAGCAGCATTCTGCGTAGTGCCATTTGCAAAGATTTTATAGATTAACGAGTCACGAGATGTCTGGAACCACTGTAAAGTATATTGTTCGATTTTCGGAACACACCTACATTTTTAATTATTATCATAATATCATCCCGTGTCATAGTTCATTACAAAGCTTTATCGTTTCATTCTTATATTTTTGAACAATAATCATTATGAGGTAATGTTAAACAAAAGGAGCGTAGCAATGTCGATGGCGCGATATTAAAAAACACAACTTTTATGAATCTCATTATTTTGAGTGAGAAAACGCGTCACTAACGGTGAAATAATTAGGCCCAGCAATAAACATTAATTACTAAACAAAACATAATAACGGCCAGCGACACCCTGGAGAAATTAAATTTAGCTTTAAAGCATTATGGAAACAATAAACATAAAAGCATCGGCATGCGTATGTGATTGCTGGGAATTAATTAAAAGTGGTCTTCATTAGCTATTATCGTAGACAGTACGCTGTAGCAGCTGATAGACATGTCGAAACATAATAGTCAGCATTCTGATTCTAGAGCGCTTAACTGGATCATTGTTCTGGGAACAGTTTTGATTCATGTAGATCTGATGAATAATTGATTTAACTTCTTTCTGATCTGATAAGTAAATAAAATTATGACGTATTTCCTAGATCTGTCTCACGACTGTAAGTGTCTACACACACTAGGCCGAAGTTACGCGGCGTAAAATCCGCATGATTCCGCCTGCAATGTATTTTAAATTACCGATGACACGTATTTTGTATGCGTTTGACATTGCGGACGTAATCATGCGGAATTTACGCTGCGTAACTTCGGCCTAGTGTGTTTAGACACAAACAATTTCATTGACATATTTGTGCCTCTTGGATTATTTAGTCTAGAAAATTTTCTACATAGTTTGGATTTCAGTCTATCAGTTGATATTTGTGATTCTCCTTGATAGTTTAGTGGGACTTTCTGTTTCAAGTGTGAGCATTTCTGTATTCTCTAAGTCGATAGCCTTAGACCTTAGTGCCTTTTATATTTATATCATACCTTAAGGTCCGGCAAAATAATATATTGTGGCCGTGTACAAGCACTTTCTTAAGTAGCAGCTTATATTTCATACATTTCGTCGCCTTCAACCCGGTGCTAGATTCCCTGCTACCGGTACGGAAAAGAAAGCTAAGAGAACTTCTCCTTAGGTATATTTAAACATGGGTATATATATATATATATATATATATATATATATATATATATATATATATATATATATATATATATACAAGAATTGCTCGTTTAAAGATATAAGATGTAGCGCGCAAAATGCAATGTAGTAATTAAACTACCGTTGCATGCAACTGTGGCACCAGCCATCTTGTTAAAACAGTATCGCCGCCTGAAATTCCACTTAATTTAGTGCTATACTTATTAGCTGTCGGGCGACCAATTAACTGCCTACTGCCGCGGTCGTAAATACATTGCGAATTGAGAGCGAAGAATTTATTAATTGGAAGCCTGTTCGTTTCACGCTGGAGCAGGCGGATGTAAGCAGCACCAATATAGGTAGGTAGCTAGTACCTACTGCAGGCAGTTACTGTAGAGAACACAAGTAAAATGAGAAAATTATTACTTGTCAACGAGGACTAGAACGTAGTATGCTCAATATAAAAAAAGACTAAAAGAGTTCGTCATACGAAAATTAGAAGCATAACCAAAGATCCTGATGCTCTATTGCTGGAAGAAAAACAGAATTGCTGGAAATGGGCGGGACACGTAGCAATATTGAAAGACGATCGCTGGACAGTAAGAGTGACAAAGTGGAACGGCCTGAGTGGTAAGAGATCACTAACAAGATGGGCGGACGAGTTGGCAAAAACGACTAGACCAAACTGGATAAAAATAACTAAAGACAGAGAAAAGTGGCATTTCTTGGAGGAGGCTTTCACCTGCGGATGGGTCCTTGCAAACCAAACAAGAGGGAACTAGATACTAAGAAATCATTCAAAACTTACTTTAAATAATCAATAACAAAAAAAAAAACATGTTAGAATTGTTATTTTGTTTAGTTTTTATTATTCTCACAATATTAAATAATAATATTATGCATGTATTACGTTAACGTAAAAATTGTAAAGATTGTAAGGAATAAAGGCTTTTTTATTTTATTTTTATTTTATTTATTTTATTACCTCAGAAAAAGATACTCGTAGTTGTGTAATTAAAAACTCTACTCCTACTTCTGTTGCTGACTAGCTATAACGCGTTAAGTTATAACTTCAAATTATGATGTAGGTATATTACCTAGGCCTACAATCTATCTACACATATTTATTCCCCTGCTAATTAATAAAATCCCACGATACTTTTTTTGCTACACATTTCCGAAAACATTCGTGTTGAGAATTCCTTATTTTCTACGATCTGTGGTTACGCGGCCACGTACGCCGCCCGGCCGTGCCGGGGCGACGGCCATTTTACTGCGCGCCGACGGCAGGGCGGGGCCTCAGATAACAAAAACACGTCGACTTTCGGCCTTTACCTGTGTATTATCCGTAGAATTTTTTACGCGATATCTTCTTTAGAAATCGAAAGGCGTTGCATGTTTTGACGGCCCCTGATGCATGGCCTTCTGGGATCTTGCACGGCAGTAATTCATTATTCTCCTTTGTGCTATCATGAGGTGCTAAAATTCTCAAAGAATCTCATTAAGCCAATTATCTTTATATTTTTACCGACGATTGTAAAATGTTAGGTTTAACAATCAGGTAGTCGGGGTAACTAAAGTAAAGTTATTATAAAATCAAAAACGATTAGAAAATACTTCCAGCAACAAGATATTCGTAATAATAATACCCGGTTTAGTATTTAATATTTAATAACTTAGGTGCTATTTAATATAATAATAATAATAATAAAATCTAAGTACAGTATAGCTACTTTGCCATTGAAGCACCACATCACTCCCAAAATTATTACAACAAATTAATAATAATTAATAAAATATATTTTATTGAGCCATAAATTTGCAATCAAAAGGATTAAATAAAGATAAAAATAAGTAGATAACTTTGCTATACTAATCGTTCTTATTTCTATTTTAATTTGCCGACGCGACGTAGCGTAGCACCGTAGGGGGTCTACGCGAAAATAATATTTTGCATTACTTAAATAATATTATGGATGTATTATAATATTTATTATAATATTTATTATAATATTTATTATTATATTTCGCATTTATAATATTATGTACTAGCTGTTGCCCGCGACTTCGTCCGCGTTAGCATAGTATCATAACGGAGATGGATAATTTTCTCCTTTTTAACTTTACTCAAAGGGTAATAACGGCACCCGATCACAAAGATAAAATATCAGCCTGTCGTCTGTCCATATCCAGGCTGTACCTCAAGAACCGCGCTCGACAGTTGACATTTTCACAAATTATGTATTTCTGTTGCCGCTACAGTGTATATACAAATAGCAAAAACAAAATAAAGTTAATATTTGAAGGAGGCTCGAAGGAGCCCGCATAACCGCATAGTAATCAAGTGACACTCGAAAACTGTATGTCTAGTTTATGATATAATAAATTCACTTTTAATTAATAACTTTGTTCCTAAAAAGGAGCCATTTTGTTGAAATTTGGTATGGAGAATGGAGATACTTTGAGTCCCGGGAAAGGACATAGGATACTTTTTATTACGGAAAAATGTACAACTCGGGCGCGATAAACGAATTTTGGCATAATGGTATTGCAGGCGTTGTCTAGGTAAAGTGTTTAAAAGAAGTAAAATTTACTGTGGTAAGGACGAATATGTTTTGGATATATTTTGTGCATGACTTTTAAGTATTTATTTCGTTGAAACTAATCGCAATCACCATCTAAGTTTACTTGTGCAGAGGTATTTTCAACAGGCTCACGAAATGATGGCCCAATATGAAGAAAAGTAGTTAAATGTGTTCCTGTTTACGAGTATCAAAAAATTTTTAGGAATTCTTTATAAACATTCAAACATTTTTTGTCAGTTTGTTAACTTTATCAAGTTTAACCTGAACGTGAACCCAACCGCATTCTTCATTTTAGACAAAAAAAAAGATCAATCGAAAAATTTTATAGGTTTTATAGGTTACCCGTGTTCGATCGCGAATTGTTAGAGCCTGCAATACAATAAACGTAATTGCTTCATGTACCGTTGCGTCCTAGGGCTAAAATATAAAAATCTTTTAAGGCTGGGAAAGGTTAGGTACAGAGCACATAAAGTCATCCAGTTGCAAACTAAATGGTACTGATATCGTGCTCCTTTCTAGTGCTTGCAAATGAGATCTACGTATTATTCTAATGACAAGTAGCGATTGGTTTACGTACAAAATTCAACGCGCTCAGTAAAAATAAAATAAATATCTCAGTGCAGAATATTCTTAGATCATCGGATAAGTCGTCAAAAACTCAAAATTAATCTTATTCTACAGTTAATCGAAACAAAAGCGACGTATATATGTCAGCCCATCGCGGGATATAAATCAGGAGTCGCTAACGGCCGCCCGGGGACTCCCCGCCCGCGACGAATGGCCGCCGGGGACTTCCCCGACAACCCCAAAACATGATGTGAATGTTAACACTGCTTTAAGTATTCAAATTTGAAATATAGTTTAAAATTGATAGGATGGGGTAACAAATAGATATCAGCTGAGCTTTGTAGCAATTCAAATGATTTTTGATAAGACAGAATATTACTAGAGCCCTTTGGATTTTGAAAAAGGATTTTGTCGACAGCTATTTAGAGAAAAGTAATTTTGGAGAATGGACAAGTAAGGGAATTTTAATTACAATGGTTAACAACCACAAACACACACAAACATAGACCTAGCGTCTTTAAAAACTTATTTCAGACCTAGATCTCTTTTATAAGCAATTTAAGGTCTACCTACTCCATCTAGAGATGGAGTCCACCAATCCCTACACTCCAAAAATATTTACCTTCTTGATGACGCCCGCAACTCCGTTGCGCCAAAATCGGTCGGCCTATGTCCTTTTCTGGGACTCAAAGTATCTCCATACCCCATAGCCAATTCGGTTCAGCGGTTAAGGCGTGAAGAGGTAACAGATAGACAGACAGACAGACGGACGGACACACTTTCGCATTTATAATATTAGTAGGTACCTATAGTATGGATACCAGCCCTGGAGTTACGTAGGTATAGGCAGTATAGGCCACGGCCTATGGGCGGCATTTTTGACTGTCAAGTATAATGTAGACCGTCATTTAATCTTCTTTCATACAAGGACTTAATATTGTAGTTTGTAAAATCTCTATACACAGGATCTTTTATTAGTGAGTTATAAATAAAGTTTTATCGCAGATTACTAAATAGTTGCTACGAGTATCTATCTCTCTTGAGTCTTGCATTGTAAACACAGTTGACCTTTACACTTTGGAGATAACGTCTACCCGACATAGTTCACTTCCATCGCGGCAATTCGTCATGACACGCATTAGTTTGGCCGAAGTAAACTCCTTGGAGTCGAAACAATTTGAGTGGGTGTTCAAAAATGTGATAGAACACCACGAAGCCGCGGCGAGGTGGGTTCAGAACGAGCGGCCTTTTCAAACCGTGCCGGACCTGTGTGCCGCGTTCCACAAATATTTGGATGATATCCCCGTAGAAGGTAAATATTTATGATCATGTTAATTTATGACTCAAACTTAATAGCTATAAGTTCAAGCGATAGGAGGAATATTATGAGATTAATGTAAAAAACAAAAACATGGAATTTGGAAGTTCATTACAATTTTATGTTTTTAAAGATGAAGGAAAAAATAAATGCTTATAATAAAATCATTTAGGGTCGATTGTACCAGAGGCGTGGTTAAAGTTAAAGTTATGGTTAAAGTTATGGTTATAGTTAAGGCTAACTTAGCTTTAACCTTAACTTTGACCACAGAAATTGACAGATGTCTGTTGCGTTTATTTTTTTATTAAAGCTACAGGTAATGGGATTGGGATTTGAGGGTATAAAATAATTGAATTATCCGTGAAAATCGTCAGGAAGAATATAACACTGTGAAACATGGTAAATTTTCAGGATTTTTTTTTTGATATAATGTAATATGATCGGTTATGGACTATGGTCAAATATTTGGCGTCGGACGCCATATTTAACGGTAACCAAAGATTTGACATTTGAATTGTAGTTAGAGTTAAAGTTATAGTTAAAATTACAGTTATAGTTAAAGTAAGTTACCAACTTACTTTAACTATAACTGTAACTTACCCGTTTTGTCCGTGGGAGAGCCATGCTTCGGCACGAATGGGCCGGCTCGACCGGAGAAATACCACGGCCTCACAGAAAACCGGCGTGAAACAGCGCTTGCGCTGTGTTTCGCCGAGTGAGTGAGTTTACCGGAGGCCCAATCCCCTACCCCCCTAGAAATGCCGCAGTTGAAAAGCAATTTGTTACCCCAGGAGGGTACCAATTGCGTTGGAGAATCCCTCTCTGGACGTCCATGCTCAGGAACCCCTGGAACTGAACGTGGACGTCCAGGCTGCCCCTCGTATTCTGGGGAGGGCAAAGCTGCGCTCCAATCTGTTCGGGGCAAGAGCAAACACACAAAGGCACCCCCCTCGATATTAAACATGGACTTTTGTAATATCAGGGGATTACACTCCAACCTTAATGCCGTCCATTACCACCTTGAGACGGCAAAGCCGGCTTTGCTCTCTTTAACCGAGACGCAGATATCATCTCCGAGTGACACATCATACCTTTCCCACCCAGGGTATTATCTCGAGCACTCCTTTCTACCCAAAGCTGGAGTGTGTGTGTATATCAGAGATGATGTCAGCTCTCGCCGCCTCAGCAATCTTGAGGTCATGGACCTGTCAACCTTATGGCTCCGCAATCCGCATAGATTGCGACGACCACCCTCGCGTCTATGCGTGCCTATATACTATATAGGTCCCATAGTGATGACCCCGAGACGGACCGACTCTTGGAGCACCTGCAAGATGCTTCAGATTTTGTGCAGCAGCCGATCCCATCCGCAGAGATCATAATACTTGGCAACTTTAATGCCCACCACGCCGACTGGCTCAATTCCAGTAAATCTGATCATGCGGGGAGATCTGTCTGCAACTTTGCCCTTGCGAACGACTTGACACAACTGGTTACTACGCCTACGCGAATCCCAGATGTGGATGGTCAGAATCCTTTCTTGTTGGACCTCCTGCTGACTTCAAATCCTGACGGCTACCAAATATCCGTAACCGCACCACTTGGTTCATCCGATCATTGCCTTGTTAGGAGTTCTGTGCCACTTACGACGGTGTTAAGATAGCATGCTGTTAAATACCGTCGTGTGTGGTCAACAACAACAACAAGTCAGCAGACTGGGATGGGATGCGGTCGTTTTTTGCATCCTATCCGGCGAGAAGCAAACGTGCCCCAAGGGCACGTTTGCTTCTCGCCGGATGATCCCGACAACACTGCCAACTCTGTTGCCGATGTGGTGATGCAGGGGATAGAACTTTTCATTCCGTCCTCTGTAGTGCCAACTGGCGGCAGATTTCGTCCCTGGTTTGGTTCATCCCCCAAAAAAGCTTCTCGCCGGAAGCAGGAGGCTTACCAATCCTGGGCCAACGCAGTGTCTGCTCGGGATTTAAAAACCAGCACATACAGGGTGCAATTAAACCTTCCTGCCAAATTTTTTCCAGGGTTTAGGTATCATTAGGAGAGTCCATTTAACCAAAAAAATTGGGTGTTATTTTTTTTTCAATAACATATTTTATCCCATTTAAAATCGTTGCAGAATGGTCACTCGCGGCGCGGGGGAATAAACGGGAGTAACGCGGGGGGAGGCACGCGCGCGGGGGCACGTCACGCGCGGGCGACGCGTCGTGTCCATTAATTGTAGTATATGTTTTTTTAGGATAACTTTCGGAAGCTATTTCTCAACATTTTAGTACTGAGTGACTACAAAAGAAAAAATACATGTATTTTTATTTTTAACAAGCATCAATATATCAAAATTTGGCAGGAAGGTTTAATTGCACCCTGTATAAAAAGGAGTACAACCTTGCCTCTAGGTCCCTCAAGAAAGAGATCACTCGGGCAAAGCAACAGCACGTCAATAGAATTGGCAAGAGACTTGAGCGCCTCCCCTCGGGAACCCGTGCATTCTGGTCTCTGGCCAAAGCTATTGAAGGAAATTTCTGCAAGCCAACCCTACCATCCCTACACGTAGGAAATGGATCGTTGGCCCAGGACGCAAAAGACAAAGCCGATCTTCTGGGCAAGCTCTTTGCGTCAAACTCGACCCTGGATGACGGGGGGCAGAAACCGCCGACCATACCGCGATGCACGACTCACGAGCATCATGTCGGATATTCGGTTTCATCAGCGCTCAGTGCGAAAAGCCCACCGTTCCCTTGACATCCAAAAATCGAGTGGGCCTGACGGAATCCCGCCTATTGTGTTGAAAAAGTGTGCTCCAGAGTTGGCTCCGGTCTTGACGCGTCTTTTTCGGCTCTCCTATTTCACTGGCATCGTCCCGGCTTCCTGGAAGACAGCCTTGGTGCATCCGATCCCAAAAAAAGGTGATCGCTCAAATCCTTCCAACTACAGACCAATCGCTATAACCTCTCTCTCCTCGAAGATAATGGCAATCCATTATCAATAGCCAGCTTCTTCGATACTTGGACGGCCAGGGATTACTAAGTGACAAACAATACGGGTTCCGTAAGGGTCGCTCGGCTGGTGATCCTTGGCGTACCTGACTCATCGTTGGGCTCAGGCAATTGAGTCGAAGGGAGAGGCATTGGCTGTTAGTTTGGACATTGCGAAGGCCTTTGATCGGGTTTGGCATAAAGCGCTGCTATCAAAGCTTCCATCATATGGACTACCCGAGAAATTATGTAAGCGGGTCACTAGTTTCTTAGCAGACAGAAGCATAAAGGTCGTAGTTGACGGCGAATGCTCGGAAACTCAGTCTGTTGATTCTGGTGTCCCTCAGGGCTGTGTGCTATCGCCTACTCTACTCATAATGCATATCAATGACATGTTACAGACCAACAACATTCATTGCTATGCGGATGATAGTACAGGTGATGCTGTATATACCGGCTCCCCCAATATTTCTCGGCTAAATGTCATTGAGAGTCGAAACGAACTTGTGTCTAAAATAGAGAATTCAATGGAGAAAGTCTCTGAATGGGGTAGACGTAACTTAGTCCAATTCAACCCCGCCAAGACACAAGTCTGCGCGTTCACCACTAAAAAGTCACCAATGGTCGTATATCCTCGTTTTGAGGGTACATCTTTAACCATCTCCCCTAGTATTGAGATACTTGGCGTCAACAAATCGAGCGAAGTCCAGTTCCGATATCAACTAGAGGGTAAGGCCAAATTAGCCTCGAAGAAGCTTGGTGTTCTTAATAGAGCGAGACAGTACTTCAGTCCGGACCAACGCCTACAACTACACAAGGCGCAGGTTCGGCCTCATATGGAATATTGTTCTCATCTCTGGGCAGGGGCGCCAAAATACCAACTGCTCCCTCTGGATCGTATCCAACGAAGGGCCGCTCGAATTATTGACTACTATAGTGTTTCAAACAGCTTGGACCCCTTGGAATTACGCCGAGATGTAGCTTCACTCTGCATCCTCTATCGGTTGTATCACGGGGAGTGCTCTGAGGAATTGTTCGGAATCATACCACCTGCAACTTTTCGCCATTGTCCCACGCGTAAAACATACCACCCTCATCACCTTGATGAGTGGCAGTCTTCCACAGTGCGTTTTTCGCGTAACTTTCTGTCGCGCACTGTAAAACTCTGGAACGAACTGTCACCAGCAGTATTTCCGGACCTATACGACTTGCAAACCTTCAAGAAAAGAGCGTATTCCCTCTTAAAAGGCCGGCAACGTACCTGCAGTTCTTCTGATGTTGCGAGTGTTCATGGGCGACGGTAGTTACTTACCATCAGGTGACCCGTTTGCTCGTTTGCCGTTTAATAAAAAAAAAACTCACCCTTAAAAGGTATATTTTTAGATTTAGAATGTAATTATTTTGGTACTAAGTAGATAGGTAGGTACTATTACAACAAAGGTGATACAGTGCATAGTCTAGTCACTAGACTATGCACTGTATCATGATATCTATCATAGTCCATAGATATCATTATAGAGTGCATAGTCTAGTGTCATAGTCATATATCAAGATATCTGTCATGATAATAAGTTGGCACTAGACTCTAGTAGAGTCTAGTGCCAACTTATTATCATGATAGTTAAAATTCAGCATATTCTGACCAAGTGACCACACTGAATACATACGAACTCCTAAGAAAACCGGTGCCGGGCCTGTATTCACTTTGATTAGTGCGAGTGCAGGTGATTAGTGCAAGACGCAAGTGATTAGTGATTAGGAGAAATTAAAGGAGTTGCACTAATCAGTCGCTGTCCACACTCCACACGTACTTCTGATTACTAATCAAGTAATAGGTACGGGCTAAAAGTGAATACGGGCCTTAACTAATAATAATTCTTTACTGCTGAAATATTTTATCTGCGTAAGTACCTCCGAGAATACTAGAAAATAAGATGGTTTACCTATTTACTATGATTTCTGAAATTTTTCTAGAAAAGCTTCTTATACTGAAATTGCACCCTGACCTGGCCGGTCGCTTGGCTGCTCAGGGCGAGCTCACTGCTGAGTCGAGTAGGGAGCAACAGAGCGCCGGCCTCGACAACCTAACCAAAGAACAGAAAGCCATTATTGATACATCCAATGAAAGGTGAGTAAACTGTAATATATACGTATGAATCGCTATTTATGAAGCCTTAACGAATCATTATTGAAATGTAAAACCCCTTAGGATGCTCAACTAATAAAGTTGTTAACTAAGTAGGAATGGATGTCAAATAGGTATCTTATTTTCAACACAAGTTACAATAATTTTAAAAACTCATTTCGCGATTTAGGTTTTTGCCCTCAGTTTAAATAGAATTCTTTGTTTTTGCCTAGTTTATCAATCCAAATTAATAAACTAGGCAAATCCAAATTAAGAGCGACATCTATATTTAACTTTTGACAATTTCTGAAATAGCGCCATCTATGTGTCATTTATAAAATGATTACTCACTATTCATGTCAAGAGCATAACGTAGTTAGAAGATACGCCACTAGATGGCGCTATTAATATAGTTGAAAATAAGATTTTAGGTTAATTTTAATTTTTAATAATATTATTATCACGTTCGTTTAATGATACCAGATACTCGTAGGTTATCATAATATTTTAAGATACTTAAATATATATTTTTAAACCAGAGTGTATTTATGTAGTCATTTTTACTCTTGCTTTCAGATACAAAACCAAGTTTGGCTTTCCATTTATTATTTGTGCAAGAGAAAACAAAGTTCAGGCAATAATAGAGGGACTGCAAAAACGATACATCAACACGAAGGAAGAGGAAATCGAAATTGGAATAAATGAGGTCAAAAAAATCTGCAGACTGCGTATATTAGACATAGTCAAAAGTTGAATACTATTATGTTACAATTTAAGTAATTTATTTATGGTGTAATATTATGACACTCTTTTTGACAAGACACTTTAAAAATCATTGTACTGAAGCCAAATCGATATTAATAAAAACTTTAGAATTTAATACAGTTTATTAAAAATACATGAGGAATTTACATTATAATTGTCCCAGAGACTTCTCCATGACAGCGTGTGGTTGTCCCGACACCTCACAGAACTCGGGTGTGTTGAGAATATCTTCAAAACCAATGTCGAGGTATCGCCCCGTGAACACATCATGCTGTAAGTTGGAGCTTGGCAGGAATGGAAGGTGTCCAACCTGTTGACAGTAAAATAATTTATTAAAACTTACGTAAAATTCAATGTACTTATTTAATACAAAATCTACATCTTCTTATATATAAAAATGGATTTTCAAATGTGTTAGTCACGCTAAAACTCGAAAACGGCTGGGTAGGGCTGATTTTAGTCTTAAAATATTCGTAGAAGTCCAGGGAAGGTTTTAAAGTGACCTGGGGGGTTAGTCAAGACGAATTCGTAATCGCTTCGTTATAGAATCGCCGATGAAAATGTATGGAATTGACATAAGCGTTCGTTAATATGACGTTGACGTTCGACTCGTCTTATGTCAATTCCATACATTTTGATCGGCGATTCTATAACGAAGCGATTACGAATTCGTCTTGACTAACCCCCCTGTGACACGAAGTTCACCGGGACAGCTAGTCTTATATATAAAAATGGATTTTCAAATGTGTTAGTCGCGCTAAAACTCGAAAACGGCTGAACGGATTGGGCTGATTTTAGTCTTAAAATATTCGTAGAAGTCCAGGGAAGGTTTTAAAGTGACACGAAGTTCACAGGGACAGCTAGTAATATTATAAAAATGGATTTTCAATTGTGTTAGTAAAGCTATGACTCGATAACAGCTGGAACAAATGGATTTTAGTCTTAAAATGATCGTGGAAGTCCAGGGAAGGTTTATAAGTGACACGAAGTTCACCGGGACATCTAGTCTTTGCTATAGTGTATTATTCTACATTTAGACATATTGTCTAAATGTAGAATAATACACTGTAGCAAACTTTATAAGAATAATACACTATAGCAAACTTTATAAGAATAATACACTATAGCAAACTTTATAAGCAAATGTTAGTTTAGTTCATCATATTATTTAGTTATTGTAATAATATTTTATTTGAAAATATTTTAATGTTATGTTTTATGTTCATACAATATTTTATATCAAAACAAAATATTACATCTATTCCATGTATGTTTATTATTTTACCTGGCTTGAGAATTTCTTCTCCATGGCGAGTCTCATTGGAGCATGGAGTCCCTGTATGTTCCTCAACATTGCCATGTTCATTTTTTCTTCATTGCGATGGAACTGGAAAGTTATGAAGCAATAATTATTATAAAAGCATATTAGCAAATAACATTGTTCAAATCTATTTTAATTATAATCAATCCATACTAATATTATAAATGCGAATGTGGGTCTGTCTGTCTGTCTGTTAACTCTTCACGCTTAAACCGCTAAACCGATTTTGCTGAAATTTGGCATGGAGATAGTTTGAGTCCCGGGAAAGGACATAAGATATTTTTTGTCCCAGAAAAATGTACGGTTCCCCCGCGATAAACTAATTTTGGCGCAACGGAGTTGCGGGCGTCATCTAGTTAAAGATAATTGCCATAACAATAATTGCCATTCAGATATTTTTTGCCCAAAACAATGATAATAATAAGAGTGCTGTTTTTTTAATACCTCGATCGCGGATTCTTGGAAATCTTTTGACGTCGCGGTCGCATGCAACCACTTGGGAACGAAAGAGTTAATGTGCCAAATTGAATGTGAAAGAACTAGGAAATAAGAAACATCATCACGTTTTTTTTGCGAATGGAATGTACCACCATATTATAATAATATTATGTACATACTGTACCATCGAAGAAATTGATTCCTACATCATTTGGTCAGATTATGTCAAATCAATGTAAGCTGTGATCTGTCGACTAGGTTTGACAAACTGCGGCCAATATACGTAGCCTACCAACTCTCATCTCATCTACCTATGAATCAACTTCGCTGATAGTACAATCAATCATACAATCGATACCATAATAACCCTCCCAGCAGTCGGGTAAAAACAAAATAATGAGCAATCTACAAGCAGTAAAAGTAGTACTTACATTTTGCTCAGACATTTGTAAGGGATGATACATTCCCAATTTGTTCTTGGTCGCTCCAATACCTGCTACCATTGGGCTTGGGACGCCAAAAGGCCCCTCTTGAACAGGCACGTTACCAGCATGTCCTGGCTTCACTTTAAGTGATGGTAATCCGAAACTCTGTGAAACAAACATTCACAATTATTACTACAGTGTTACAATAAAGTTTAAACAATAGTTTCTGTTCTACCAGTGAAGAATACTTCGATACATACCATTATGACTTTTATAACGTTCTGCTTTGAAAAGTGTAAAGTTGTTAGAGTATTGCTTATTATGAAATAGACAATCCTGTTTTAGGTTAGAAATTAATAGTTTTTCTTTTTATGTAGATCGTTACTCGGCACTTTTTTTACAAAAATAATTGGTGTTCGCCGTTCGGTGATGATAAACTGTCAAATCACGAAATTTGACATTTTGACATTTAGTTTGACAACTGACATTTTTTGTTTTAAAATCTGTTTTTCTTCTGAATAGGACTGTTGGCTTTAAAAACCATTGCCAGTGTCAAGTGAAATGGCGGGAAACAAAATTTTCGTAAAAAGTTTACGTTTTTCTACATCATCGCCAAGACGAAAGTCTAGTAAAAGTCCAAAAAAGTAGTCATTAAAGTATGATTAAAGTCAACGAGTCAAGTTAGGGTATGTGCGCACGGGCAACTTAGTTGCTCGGCGATTTATTTGTCTCTTTCGAAAAATAAATAAAAAACCGAAGAAAGCGTCAAAAAAATAGAATATTGGGTGCATCCATTATGGAGCGATCGGCTGATTCTCGGGAAATTCATACTATGTAATATGTATATGAAATTTAGAGCCAGTGGCGTAGCCGTAGTAAAAAATGGGGCCCCACCGCTATGTAAACTGATTAGGTTTTATTTACTTAATAAAAATATGAAATATACAAATACTTTAAAAATGCTAAGCTAGGCATCCCTTAGGCATAACTTTCGAATTTCTTTCAACTGATTTGTCATGATTAAAGTGGGGTTGCAACCTGTCATTACCTGTCATATTTATTTTGAAATTGGGAGAAATTTCCAAAAGTTCAGTTCGATTGAGATTTCTGGTGAGGATTCGAGGGCCTCCTGAGCTTGAGGGCCCCGGGGCACTGCCCCGCCTAGCCCCTTAGTAGCTACGCCGCTGTTTAGAGCATACCCAAAGACTTGATCGAGAGACAAATAAATCGCCGATCAACTAAGTTGCCCGTGCGCGCACGGGCTTAGTTGTTTTAGTAGTGCAACTTATGTCAATGGTAAAGTGGCTTGCAGACACCTGACTAAAACTTTCGCACAAAATGGCACGTTTCATTAAAAAAATATAATATGAAATGTCCAAAAACGTCGGTCAATATTTGAAATTTTTGCAGATCTAGTTTGGCAGAAATTAATACTTAAATTATAATTTTAATAAAATAAACAAATAATAAGTATATTATTATGTATCCAGCTTCAAAAGATGTGGTAGGATTAGTTTAATAATAATTATTGTTATAGTTTACTTAAGTACCTTTTTGGGAATGTACTTATTTTTTTACGTCCGTGACTTATACCATTGTACTATTACTACATACATTATACATATGGTTTTAATTTGTTTAAATCTAAATGTAAACATATTGTCTCACTTTGATGCTAACAACTGAAACATCGCGTAGGAACTAAGTATATTAATTATAAGTAGGTACAGAAGGAAAACATAACGACACATTAATTTGGTCGACTAATTAATTAAAATATTATCTACCCACGAGAATAGGCTTGATGACTCATTTTTTTTCTTATTGGTGAAAGACCCTTAAAAATAGAAACATCGCTGAAAGAATGACTGTGATACCTTAAAAATTCACCAAGATATGAACAATTCAAACATCTTATAAAATAGACCTGCAGGGCAATCGCGCTATTTTTAAACGTTTCAATTCAGGTTCACATCTACTTTGGTTGCGGTTCAGTTACGGTTTGGTTCCGCTGCGTCTGAACAAATTTCGGTATCGTGCTAACGTTTCAACCGTAGCTCAACCTTAGATGGAACTCGAACGAAGCGCAACGTTTGACCTATAGACAGACATTGCAGCGGACCAATCAGCGCTCTTCTAATTTAATTTTGATTGGTTTAAATATGAACAAATTTTTTCCGATGCGTTAATTGGTCAATTGACAAATTGTTTATTTAAACATATGGATGAATATGACACGAGTGAAGTTGTTTTGGTAGTTATGAATGCGAATGATTATTACTTGGAGTTTTTAATTTACGTAATTAAATTTATATTGTTTTACTATATTTTACAAGCGCCATAAGTGTTGAGTAGTGACTAGTGACTTGTGACAAAAGTTTTATGTGGCGGAGAAAACATTTACGTAAAGAAGTAATGTCAAAATTCAATTCACTTTTTAACAAACTCAAATAGTCCGTAGTGTTATTTTACAGCTTTGAAGTAAAACATAAGCTTAAATTATAATTTGATTATAGCTTATGTTATATTTTTCCATCGATTTTCGTCAATTTAACATACCAAAATAAGAAACGTTTCAGAAACGTGCGAGTAGAAGTTGCATTGTATCAACTTTTTGTTTTGACAGCGTTTGCGCTTGAGCTGAGGTTCAGTTACGTCTCAACTGGCTGTCAAAACGTTAGCGCGATACCGAATCGTTCCAAAAGTCGATCAACGTCCGAGTTTCATTTGCGGTTCAGTTGAAAAAATTTAGCGCGATTGCCCTGCAGCCCGAAACGCTCCATACAAAGTGCTACGAAAGACTGACGTCACTCTTTCGTAGTATGTACGGATCGGGAGAGAACTTTGTTTGATAGGTATATTAAATATTGCGTTTATGAAAGTGGTTTCATAACAAAAGTTGTTTTTAATTGCATAAGTTATCGAATGGTATACAAATATTTAGAAATTTAATAGAAAAAAAATTCGACTTGATTATCCATCCAACTTTGAAGGCGCATAACAAAAAAAAATACAAATGCTATCGAGCTGAAATTTTGGGAACACTTATTTTTTACCGTGATTTATTTACCTATTTTATTAACAAAATTTGCTAATCTTTGACCTTGTCATCATCCCTATACACATAAAGATCACTCATGAACATTGCTCATGAATAGTATTTATTTATTAAATACATAAAATTATAGGATCCTGAACTGCTCATGAAAATAAAATTCAAAGCAAAATGTCAGTTTCGGGCATTGGGACGATTAGTGTTGGCCAACACGTACTGGTTGAGTGAAGACGTTGACCACTACGAGGGCGTGGACAATGTGAAGCTTCGAGTACAGCAAGCCGTCCGAGGTAGAGCGAAGAAAAAGCAGCTATTGAGCGTCACTGTGGGTATATTTTACCTTATTTTAAATCGATACTAATATTAAAGATGCGAAAGTGTGTCTGTCTATCTGTCTGTAACAAGTTCACGCCTAAACCGCTGAACCGATTTTGCTGAGGTATGGAGACACGGGCGTATATATAGCTTTGATAAGGGGGGGTCCCTAACGTAAAAAAGCGGCCAAGTGCGAGTTGGACTCGCCCTTGAAGGGTTCCGCAGCAGCAAATAGGGAACGTGTTTAGAAAATCAAAAGTATTTTTTAAAATTTGAATATCGGATATTATTAAAGTAATACGCTCCACAGTATAATCATTATTTTCACAAGTAAGATGGATGGTAATGGGGGGGTCCGGACCCCCAGGACACCCCCCTTATATACGCCCATGTATGGAGATAAAGTCCCGGGAAAGGACATGTAAGGATACTTTTTATACCGGAAAAATTTACGGTTGCCATGCAATAACGAGTTGCGGGCGTCGTCTATGATTGTTATCTATATCTATACTAATATTATAAATGCGAAAGTATCTCTGCCTGTCTGTCTGTCTCGCTTTCACGCCAAAAGTATCGAACCGATTGTAATGAAATTGTACACAGATAGTCTGAAGCCTGAGAAAAGACATAGGCTACTTTTTGACTGGAAAAAGGGGTTGTAAGGGGGTGAAAAAACGTAAATTTATTCAAATAACAGTATCCTAAAAGAACCATAGGTAGGTACACATAAAGTAGCATGTATCATTCGCTCTATATCTGTGTTAATTTCATCAAAATCCTTTCAGGAGTTTGGAAGAAGTGTATCTATTTAATGATTAGCAAACAAGCAAAATCTTGCATTACCTACAATTGTGGAAACCGGAAACATCGGTTTCCAATTAGTTATTTAACCTAATTAGTTTTAAAACTTCTCGGAAAATTGACCAACATTTTCTAAAACATACTTTTTATCAGGATAAAGCGCTGCTAAATAAGCCAGCCGAGGAGCGAACCGATAAAGAGAAAAAATACATCTACCGTATCATCGGAGGATTAAAATGTTTCAAGCGATATCCTAATGTGAGTACCATGTTGACTTTTCATAGCTTTGGGCTAGTAGCTAAGTCCAGTGGCTTGATAGAGAAAACTCGGCATTGCCTTGCCTTTTCTATTTTTTTTTTTAATTAAATAAGGGGGCAAACGAGCAAACGGGTCACCTGATGGAAAGCAACTACCGTCGCCCATGGACACTCGCAACATCAGAAGAGCTGCAGGTGCGTGCCGGCCTTTAAGAGGGAATACGGTCTTTTCTTGAAGGTTTGCAGGTCGTATAGGTCCGGAAATACTGCTGGTGACAGTTCGTTCCAGAGTTTTACAGTGCGCGGCAGAAAGTTACGCGAAAAACGCACTGTTTTGCACCGATGATTCCATTTTAAACGTAGGTATACCTCAATATTACATAATACTAGCTGTCCCGGCAAACGTTGCTTTGCCATGATATAAAGTATTTCGCCTATATTATATTTTTATTGAAGTGACTAAATAAGTATGTCGCCATGGCAACGTCGATCGCTATCTCGTCGCACAAACAATGGTCGCCGTCAGTCTCAGGTTGTAATAATTTACTATTATTTATTCAACAAATGCACTTATCAATATATAAAATACCCAGTAGCCGATTCTCAGACCTACTGAATATGCATATAAAATTTGGTAAAAATCAGTAAAGCCGTTTCGGAGGAGTTCGTGGACTAACATTGTGACACGAGAATTTTATATATAAGAAGATTAATAATATTATGAATTAATTATTAAACCTAACTAATTAAAGGATGTAGGAGACTTTCACGTCTCTGTGGCATTTTCTATCATCCCACAAAAAATAATAGAGTTATGAATGCAGTTATGTTCTTTGGATCATTTAGAACAAGACTGCATTCATAACTCAACATAAAATGTTTTCGTGGGTTAATACACAAATGCTTAACAGCGACCAATTAAGGGACACCCGGATGGAACGAAGTTGCTTTCTATGAGAGAGAGAGAGAGAGACAAACAGAGAAATACCCGCATGCCGCACGGCTTACAACTACAGCAAATGTGTCGTTACAACTTTTGGTTTCAATTTTTTCCGTGTAGCCCCCTTTCGTAACGCGCGATAAGGAACTTCGTTCCAAAAACCGGCCAATCACCAAAACGAGCATACGGATCGCCAAATGAAAAGCGATTTCCATCACCCATGAAGGCCACAACATCGGAGTAGTTAGCGACAGTACCCTTTTAAGTTTGAGTTCTTGAGGGTTTGCAAGTCGTGGCCGTCCCCAAGCGGCACCCGGCTGCCGCATAACAATTGAAAATCTATTGTGTCTGCGATTCCCACGATCGAGGTACTACGTTGTATTGCGCGTGAGGCGTGACAGAAAACTTTCTTGTAAAGCGCGTGGTGGTGGCCTCAAAAAGGTGACAAGGGTGATAGGTATGTGGCAATGTACTATCAGAAAATCGATTCATAGACAGGTGGCGGATCTTCGTTATTTGGTCGGGTTATGTCAAGGTTATCCGACCAAATCTCGTCTACCATCTGCTTACAAATCAATTTGTCTTATTTAGTACTATCTAGTATGACTAGTAATAGTAATAGGTATTGTATCAAAGATGCAAGATAAAATTATAATTAACCTCGTTTGTGCAGTTTCTCTCGTAGGTTGCCTATTATTAGTTTTTGATTAATTTGAACTCGACAACTGGTTAAGGTCAATGCTCATTGATGGCCCGGGGGCGTCCAAAATATGGATACAGAGCAATATAATGGTCTTGGAGTGCCTGACGTAATACCAACCAAAATAGTTTTTTGCGAATGCTGAGTGCTTTGTGTGAGTTATGAGTTATGAGTTATGAGAATACATATGGGCTGTATGTGTGTATGATGACGGGTAATAATAATTTGTATATGTCACATTGTACTATAAAATATTTTACATAGAACAGCTCAAATAATTTAAACTATGTCCTCTGTGTTTTGTCTGTTTTGGCTATTATTTACTTAACATCTTGTTAGAAATCGATACCAAAGGCTAAAGTAAAACTTTAACTTACGTAGTAACTATTTAGTAACCTGTGCTTTAGCTTAAAAACTTCAATACTTACTACTTTGTAAATATGAAATATAATACCCAAAAAGCTGGCAATATCGTCCAACATGCGAGCAGTTTGCAATTAATATGCTTCGTAGTTGGCCATTGGACTAATGTTAATATATACCTTCATACTAATATTATAAAATATGCGAAAGTGTGTCTGTTTAGTGTTTGTCTGTTACGTACCTTCACAACCGCTAAACTGATTTTGCTGAAAGGATAGAGATTATTTGAGTCCTGGGAAAGGACATAGTATAATTTTTATTTCGGAAAAATGTACGATTCCCGCGTGATAAACGAATTTTGGTACTCATCTACTATAGTATATAATTGCGTTTTTGGCATACAGAACTGCCCCGGGGCAGGGCATGCCGAATGGATACGAAATCAACAGCTATTTTCGTATCCATTCGGCCTGCCCTGCCTGTCCTGCCCCGGGGCAGTTCTAGATGCTGAAAACGCTATGACATAAACAGCACGTGAAAAGGCAACTGGCGGCCGTCACATACTTCAAGTACTACGGGCCGGGGCGCGTGATAGTTCGGCAGCATCACGAGGCCCACGCTCTGTACTTCATCATCAGCGGTGAAGTCAGCGTCACCCAGCTGGTGTACGATGAGCTGCTGAAGCAGCACGTCTCCGTCGAGGTGGGGGTCATGCACGCTGGTGACATGTTCGGCGAGGTCTCGCTGCTGCACAACATACCGAGGACCGCCACTTGCACCACAACAGGTTAATGTTGGCCATATACTATAATAATAATACTCCCACACCGGTTTCGGTGACGGTGACCAGTTTCATTGAAACCAGGCCAGTTACACAGGAGTAATTTTATAGTGCTTAAATATGTGCGCAGTACACAAGAGCACTCTCTATTCCTTTAGTCTCATAACCCAGTGGGACGGAAGACCGACACGACTGGCGACAGATCAGGCGCAGGACCGACTTTTTACGTGCCCATCCGACGCATGGATCATCTTACTTGTCAGAGAATCAGGTGATCAGCCTGCATTGTCCTAACCAAACCTGGAAATAACATGTTTTCAACGCGGAATCGAACCTACGATCTCAGTCAAGAGCCACGCTCTAAACCACTGGACCACGGAGTCGTTACGACGAGGTCTTACTGCTGCAAGTTGCAACATAGCGAGGACCGCCACGTGCACTACAACATGTTAATTAGTCCTATACTACGAGGGCTGCTATTTATGTATCCGGAACTGGCCACTTACAAGAACAATATTTAAAAAGTAATTACAACATTTGAAAATAGAACTCTTTGGTTGAAGAATACATTTTGTTTCATGTGACTGTCAATTATTTTTCCATTGTGGCGTCATTTTGAAAATTGCGTGTCTTCATTTGCCATGGATTTAACGCGTGAGCATTTTCGTGCAATGATTTACTACGATTTTCGGCGTGGGCTAAATCAACAACAGTGCTTTATTCAACTCACCGCAACTTTTGGAGATGAAGCACCATCAAAAACCACTGTTTATCACTGGTACAGTGAGTTTAATCGTGGGCGGTCTATGCTCACGGATGAAAATAAAGAAGGTCGCCCAAAAACAGATGTTGTCCCACAAAATATAGATGCTGTGCGGGAACTAATAATGCGTGATCGTCATGTTACATATCGCGAGATAGAGGCGTCCTTAGGCATAAGTATGACGAGCATACATAAGATATTACACGAACATTTGGCTGTACAAAAAATATGTTCGCGTTGGATTCCGCACAACTTGACAATCGATCAAAAACGGGCTCGTGTCGATTGGTGCAAAAAAATGATAAAAAAATACAACCGTGGTACGTCAAAAGCCGTTTATAATATATACACAGGTGATGAATCTTGGATCTATGCATATGACCCCGAAACTAAACAACAGTCAACGGTGTGGGTGTTCCAAGATGAGCCGAAACCAACAAAAGTTACTCGTGCAAAAAGTACTTTGAAGCAAATGGTCGCCTGTTTTTTTGGAATTAATGGACATGTGGCTACAGTGCCATTAGAGAATCGTAAAACGGTTAATTCTGAATGGTATACGACCATTTGTTTACCAGAAGTCTTTGAAGAAATAAGAAAGGACAACCGACAACGCAGAATCATATTACATCACGACAATGCTAGCTGTCACACCTCAGCTGAAACAACTCAGTTTTTGGAGGGTCAAAAGATCGAATTGACTGGTCATCCGCCGTACAGCCCTGATTTGGCACCTAACGATTTCTTTTTATTTCCATACGCGAAGAACAAATTACGTGGTCAATGTTTTTCGAGCCGCGAAGAGGCTGTTGATGCGTTCAAAATGCACGTTTTGGAGATACCTCAATCAGAATGGAAAAAGTGCTATGAAAATTGGTTCCAGCGTATGCAAAAGTGTGTCGATCATCGCGGCGAATATTTTGAAAAGCAATAAAACCATATTAAATGATATATGTTTGTTTCTTTTTTTAATTCCGGATACATAAATAGCAGCCCTCGTAGTAGGCAACGTGATGTGGGATTTTCTTGGGCACCCCGCGGGGCGGCCTAGAAAAGCCTGCACACTGTGATGAGTACGTTTCGTCTGCGAGACATGGATAACCGCTGGTAGAGTTGCGTTGGGTCAATCGTGCCCAGAACTATGCCTAGGCGGAGAGTAGAGCACTATGGGGTTTTAGTGGGTAGATCCTACGGGGAGTCCCCCATACCTCGAGCGATGTCCCCAATCCGCCGAGGATGCGCAAAGCATTTTCCCACGTAAGAAAAAGGTAACATAGCGGTTCTGTTGTCCGCATTTCACACTATAAGTTCGGCAGCCTCCGAGTGGCCAGTTATAGGCTTGGTCGTTTCGGTCCATTCGTTTCTTAGAAAACAAATACAGGAAAAGAAAAAAGTTTGTTTGAGAAAGATCGAAACGATTTATTGCAAAGAGAGTCAGGCTAGAGTGTTGATAAAACGGATTTTTTTATTTAAACTTCTTTATTGTTTTAGTAAATGAGTACACGAAATAAAATGGCCAGATGATTGTACTGTGACACTCTATACTCATAACTATTGTAGATCAAGATTACAGCAATATATCTTTATAAAGTCGCTATTCTTGCCAGCAGTTATCCTATCAGCTGCTGACTGCATCGCAATTATCCAATAGCAGCTATAGGATACCTTAAACGGTATCTTACGGTGATTATTTCGCTTCTGGGTAAACTATTCAATGAATTATCTAAGCAAAAGCAGAACCAATTAGGTCCAGGATGAGAAGAGATCCATAATATCAATTACAAATAAGATCTAAACGAGGGGTTGAAAAGATCGATGGTTTCAGTCCTTAATTATTTAAACAAATAAATAAACCTAGCATCGTTTTGTTCCAAAATATACTAACCTGTCCATATTTAAACGGAAACTCAGCGAGTTTCGATCAAACTTCCGTATCGCGGTAACAGTACGTTGTATGTAACTTACGTGGCTAAAAACTGTTTCACGAAGCTTAAGTGAAATTTCCATTCACAAACAGACCACTGTGAGCTGCTGGTACTAATGAAAGATGATTTCAAAAACGTTTTACAAGCCTCCGTACAAAAGCAGTGGGACGAAGTACGATCTGCCATGTCGGCTTTTACTTATTTCGATTCTCTGGATGAGGTAAGCTTTTAAAGAGATTTATTTTTAAAATACTCGTATGTAATGACTTTAAAGTAAAATCTTTAAAATAAGCTGGCTTGAACTGACTTAGCTTGTTCAGCATATTGATTAAAAACGTTCCCTCAACTTAAGTACCTCGTACAAAGTTTACGCTTGAAATACATTTAAATAAGTCTATTACTCATATAAATGCTTAAGTTTCGTGAATCTGAAATTTAAGTCTTCTGAAATCTAATTTGCACTGGATTCTCTTCCTTATTGTATTAAGTTAGAAGTAAGAAACTAAACAGTTCCTTTCTACCATATTTCAATATTAAGGTTGCTCGGCGCGAAGGTTGTATAATCGCCAAAATGAAATCGTACGACGCGAATGATACGATACTGGGCGACGGTGTGGGCGTACCCAACTTCGTTTACTTTGTCCTGTCGGGTCGTTGTCAGATGATCGAATCACTCCAAATGTTCGTCGAAAAACATCTGACGAAAACATTCTACACTCTTCATGATCCGTATGTAAGTTGCGTTTAGTATCTTCGTCTCTAATGAATGCTTTTATTTATGCAATGTAAAAATGTTATGGATCAACTAGATCCATTAAAAAAATAAAATAATATAGCAGTTATATAATACTTTCACATTAATCGAATTTACTGTAGCATATATTCAGTTTGAAAAAACATCTGTCTTCATTACCCATCATAAAACTTGGGCAAATGCTACTTAACTTAAAATAGCGTAATACTGCTCAATAAAACTCATTTACCAGGTACCTGTTGATGAAAGTGATCAAGATTTCGAAACAAAGTACTTTAGCAGTATAAAGAACAATAATGACAAAGCTGAAGGCTCTGAGGTGGATAGATCTATACCAAAAGAAATTAAGGAGCCGGAGAAAAGTATCTTAAAACCAGAAAGCGCATACCCCAAGAGGGTGAGCGTCTATGTGAAAGAGGACATTCAAAACAATGAGAAAGATAAAAAAGACGTCGGTACAGATATTCTTAAGCCAAGAATGTCGAGGGAGCGCACACAATCTGTTCGGTATGTATTTGAATTTGAAATAAATGCTTATTATAAATGGTTCATTCGAAAATCCCTTAATTTGTTTTAGGATAAGCACTGCTCCGGTAACTCTTGGCGTGCCTCAAAAAACAGTCTACACTTACTTCATGCAGGTATTAGAAATATTTGATTTGCCTTTATCAGATTTTATACATGGTATCTTCTACGGCTTGAATAATTGTTAATATGCTGAAGGTCTGCATTTTTAATACCGGGTCTACGTTTGGGTTTGGCGAGAACATGCGCGACCGCCGCATAGTGGCCTTAACTCCAGTCACATGCATGCTTCTCCCCAAGATTTGGCTTCTGCAAAGAAATACTGCAAACATATGGTCGAGAATACAGCACTACCTTGAAAAGAAGGTGACTAAATATAGTTTTTATGTAACAAACAGCATAGGATTAATGTGCGTAGGTTTAAGGAAACCTCATGACTCCTAAGCTGTGTTATGAAGTGACAGCTTACGCCCTTGAAATAAATCGTGCGCAAAAAAATGATACATTGTAATGAAAACAGTTATCAGAACAACATACTTGCAAAAGATTCCTAGTTTTCGGCGGGCTCTGTCATTTGTCTGCCTTTGGGTGGTGTTCAGTGCATCGCTTTTCACATTTCGATGCTCCTCTCTATCACATAATATGACAGCAAATTGTGACACATGGCGAATAGTTTCTGATAGAAAACTTGCAACTGACTTTAAAATATTTGGGAACCTTGTAGATTCTAGTACGGTTATAAGGGTATTCTCGCTAAAGTTTCGAGATATCCTTAGATCTTGGTATATAGTAGGATCTTAACATAAGGACAGCTGTTTCAATCCAGAGAAGTAATAGGCAGATGGCGGACCTATGTAATTTGGTCGCGTTAAGTCAAACCCATCCGACCGATCACAGCTTACATTGAATTGACATAAGCCAACCACATGACGTAGGTCCGTCAACTGCCTAGGAATCAATTTCCTCGATGGTACAATGTATACTATTGTACACTAATAATAATTGAACTGTTGTAGATACCTACGAAGAAGCAGCTATTCAAGGAGTTCGTTTTGGCCCGTAAATGGGAGGGTTATAAGGAACAGATTGTGGAGGACGTGGTCGCCAGAGCCAACACTGTGAACTGGACCACCGTGCATGATGTACCCTACTCTATACGCATGGAGGAAATGCTAGATATTTAGCTTCCGGTATGAGATAAGCGAGTCTAGGACAAAATATATTGCGGGATCTCGCTAAAAACAAGTTTTGTTCAAAATAATAAAATTGGTATGACTGATACAGGGGCAGCTATAGGTCTCAGGATCTGATGGCAAAAAGTGAGAAAAGAAATTGACTCCCAATACCAGAAATACAAGAAACATGCAAATATAAAAATTTATCCAATGGTCAAGGATATTTTTTGAAAATCTGACATCCAAATTTGCCATGAGATCCTGGTAGACCTATACTTTGTATCTTTATTATTAGCCAAATATCTGTCTGTGTTTTGTTGTTTTACTGTTTATATTATAATATTGAGATGATCAGCTCAATTTGAGTTTGTTAGCTTTATAGATTTGGTTAGATTTCTATACCATGTTTGAAAAAGTGTTTCGAATAAATTGTTTTTTACTTGTTTTCATTTCCTTTTTATTATTCATGAGAAAATACGAGGTTTTTATTCAAACACCGATATTCTTTATTTTACAGATAATCTCAAAGCTTAGCTTCGATAGCATTTGAATATAATATTGTAACGAAAATATCAACTTTCTTCGATAATAATAACAAGCTTACGAAATATCAATTTAGAGAAATGTTTTCTATAATATTAAGTACTTATAATATTATTATGTTAGATATTTTATGCGAATTTTATACCATCGTGAGACTGATTGATTTTTATTTTGATGTTGATTTATCTCGTTTTTAGGGTTCCGTACCCAAAGGGTAAAAACGGGACCCTATTACTAAGACTTCGATGTCTGTCTGTCCGTCTGTCTGTCAGCAGGCTGTAACTCGAGAACGGTAATAGCTAGAGAGTTGAAATTTTCACAGATTGTGTATATCTATTGCCACTATAACAACAAATACTAAAAACAAAATAAAATTAATATTTAAGGGGGGCTCCCATACAACAAACGTGATTTTTTTGGCCTTTTTTGCTCTATATCACTAATGACAACACTATAGTGATATAGAGCAAAAGTAAAAGTACTTCACTTTTTCACAAAATCCTTATAGTTGGGGAGGGGAAGTGAGGATTTCGGGATTAGCTCGAGCGTGTCAGATTAAGCTTGTATAGGCTTCTGACATGTGTCTAGTTATCATGGTATAGAAATCAGATTTCTCACGTAGTGGGTTAAAAAAAAAATTTTTTTTTCGAATATTGGAATGTCATCGTATCTGTCAGATTAGGATAGGGGATGCTTAGTATACCCCAAAGAAGCTTCCATATAAAGCACTGACGATTCAAAGGTCAGGTAAGCCTGTAGGGACATTTAAAAATATAAAAAAATAAAGCTTCATATTTTCCGAACTAAGCTTCACAGATATTTTATTTTGCACTAAACTAAATGATTTAGTCCTTGCTGTCTAAAATATATTTATAATTTATTTAAAGAAGCAATTACCTGAATATATTTTCTTTTTCAAAACTTTAAAATTGCTGCAGTTTCTGAACCCCCCACGCTCTTATTTTTTTTATCAGTTTTACCTAATGTAATAAACCTACTAGGTCTCCTTAACGCTCGAGTCACGAGTGACTACACAAATAGCACCTTCGCTCCCCTACTATTAGTTATATGTGTACTTTAATATTTAATAATAATATTAAAATAAAATAAAAAATTAAGGGGGGCTCCCATACAAAAAACACAATTTTTGGCCTAATTTTGCTCTGTAATGGTACGGAACCCTTCGTGCGCGAGTCCGACTCGCACTTGGCCGATTTTATTTCATGTAGAGGCGATAGAAAGTTGGATATATCCTTATTAGCTCCGCCTACATAATCTATCGATGTTACTGCTCTCGTCCTATGTTAGGAATACCCATTTTAGGCATGTTTTGGATCATAAAACCTTTTAAAGTATCGACCACGCCTATCATCAATATCTTGCAAATCTGATAATCTGTAGCCTAGGTGGAGCGTACTAGAGAGTCTCTACTGAAAAACTTATTGTACCAACCCAAAGACTATATGTTAAAGAATGCTAGAATTACTCTAAAACAATTGTCTTGGTCCTTAGATTCTTTTTTAAATTCTTAGGGAATTATTATGCTAACTTATTCAAATATTTTCACGGTGCAATGTTGCAGCTCCTGCGACACGGTCGACTAGTGGTTCACAATTCGCATAGAGCTCATCTTAACGCATACTTTCTAGTTTCTACAGATCTGTTGAATGAGTAGTTCTTGAATGGATTAAAAATCTTTAATGGGAATTAAAGATTTTTAATCCACGAGTTAGATTATATATTATTTGGCAAAATTAAGATCACTCAGCAATATAAAAAGAACGGTAACTCATACAGTTCAGCCATGGGATTTTCTAACCGAATTCAGAAATTGAGAAAAAGAAATTAAGTAGAATCTTCAGCTCAATGTTATTATAGGAAGAGGAACTTATGATGTCATTTTCTCGGTCTCGTAACCACGGCGACCGGTTTTGGCGGGAAGCGCCCACGCGACATCGCGATGAGCCAGAGGAATATGGCGCAAAACTGTCAAGCATTCGACCGCAGTGCACCGCGACGAACGCGACTTGTTAACGACGACAGCTCAGCTGATCGAACATTTATTTCATTTAATTATTAATTTTAGCAGTTACGTGTAAATAATATAAAGTGCGAAAACTTTCTACTAATCATCATCGTTCAACCCTTACTAACAAGGTAAGTTTATTTTCTTTTTTCTAGTGTTTTCAGTTAGAATTATAGAATTAGAATTATATATTATATAAAATTATCAATAATAGTAGCTAGTAACTTAATACTTATGTTGACAAAATTCAAGACAAATATTAAGATAGTATAGAGTAAGAAACTCTATTTTTAAAAGACTAATCAATAGAAACTCTGAGATTTATGGCCCACGATAAACATTTATATGCTAATTAGCAACACAATATAATATTAAATTAACACTATGCTAATTATATAAATCTGCTTCTTAATCACGTAACAATGAGAAAGAAAAGCAAGGATTAGAGTACATCTAGTTACAATGAGTGCTCACGATAATTATTATTGTTTACATACAAAATAAAGATGGTTCCGCCAGGCTGAAGCCATGAACATAACAAGTAGTGATGTCAGAAACCACAACGGGAAGCCACGAATTACATGTCCAATATTATTGTTTTGAATAATTTACTTTCAAGGCCTAGTTCTATATAGCGCGGAATGATTCACTTTTTTGAGAAATTTAATTTCATCATAGTATCGCTTCTGGCTAGATATGTTATTTTCAGACACTAAATGATTGAAAATCATGCGATCAGATTTTACAAACTAAATATCTTGAATGGTGCTGAAATTTCGGCTCATATATTTTGATGCAATATGCCAAGGCTGTATGCAATGTATCAACGCTTCTATTTTATTCGAATATATAATACAAACAGAAGTATGCTATTAGTTTAAAAAATATATCTCGTTTTTATTAACGTAGAGCATTTAATACTCGTATAACTTGATACCTAAAAATATATAACAATGCAATGTTTAGAAGAATACCTAACTCTACTAACTGTAAAATAATAATAAGTATATTATTTTGCTCTACTTTCTGATCTACATCAAGCTGATGTTCCTGCCATCTGAGAAGTGTTCTCTGAACCTAAAAGATGTAAAGAATGAAGGCGTAAAAGTATTCTTATTCTTATAATAATAAAATATACAACGCTATCACCGAACTGCAAGAAGATAGCGCACTAATATTTTTATGAATTCTAGTTACTAATACATAGGTTTAGAAGTGACACTGTGACAGATTCATAGCACTATTTCAATTTCGTGGCCTGATACGGCTGACCTACATAACCGGTGAATGATAAAAAAGACAGGATTTTGTAGCGTACCGGAAATAAAAGGATCATCTTTCCAGTTAGAAAAAACAGCTCGTATAATCTGTGATTGTATTACGTTTGGTATTACTACCCAGACTGCATAATTACGTATCCATTGTTGGCTACAAGAACCTCACCCTGTTTGTCTTTAAAAGGATTAAAACAATGTTTCGCAGTTTCCTATTTCATTATCCATGTTAACTTAACTGATCCCCAGTTCTGTAAGGGCAGCTCTCCTTGTAGTCTGCTAAGTATTCAATTTCCTCGGCTATACCTACAGTAGAAATTAGCAGTTCTCTAAATGCAGTACGTATTTATTCGTATTGCGGTCTATATGCGGTCTATGATAATATAATTACAGGCTTAAGTGGTATAAGTCACGTCAACTATTAGCATTTTTACTGCACGGGCGGCATAATGAATACACAAATTTATAAAATGCACCTTGTTGAGTAGCTCCTGACGTTACTTATGATATCACTTTTAATTATAACACTTTTGGTATTTTGTTTGTTGTGAGTTGTACACGTGACTAAATTCATGTTTCACCAGTTTATAATATTTAAGGTAACTTTAACAGTTACTTAATCGATAAAAATATGCTGAAATGCATACTTACTTGGATCAATTTTATGCTATGATCCGTTATTGTACTTAATAATTCAATTTATTCCAATAATGGTCTTGCGTAAGTAAAATTTGGGACCGCTTCTTATATTTTTGTATTTCGAGGTCTTTAACTTGTATTTTTTGTTATAATATGGATTCGACTGAGGAAGTAATAAACAACTCCACTCGCGAGGACCATACACAGTGAAGGTGAATTTACCATCGGTAAGTGGGTTCGTGCAATAAAAACTACTAAATATAGTAACTCGTAGCGATATTGAGTCAGGCTTTTTGCCGTAGGAAGGAGATTTGCATCTAGATATGAGCGCCGCGCCGGCGCGCCGCAGCCGCCGCGAAAAAGCAGCGGCGCGCCGAGGGGGGAAATATTTTTTTTTTCGAATCATAATATACATTCAAAAGCTTATAAACAAGGCATATTCAAGATAATTTCAATACGAAATCAGTAAATTATTCAATCCTAAGTCAAGTTAAAACTGTGACACAGCTCCCAGCGTCTTCCACTCCGGAATACAATTTTTATACCTGGAATACTTCAATGAATCAATATTCAGTACGAACGAACTCGTTGTTATGGTAATAGCGCCTCTACACGATGGCCCGTCGTAGTGGACCACCACGAAGGTCCAGCGTATGGAGGATGTAGTGGTGTTGGATGGCCGATAGCGCGAGCGATGCTCGTGGAATGGCGTCGGTGTTGGTTTTTCGGACGCATATAAAAGGGAATGGCCCAGCGATGGCGCTACGCATCTACACGTGGCCCATACCACAGTCTTGAGTCTTGAGAGTGAGCACGTCGTAGAATTTACGAATTTCATTCAAAATGACGAGTACCTGGTCTCAACTCTCATAATGAATGAAGTTTAAATATTTTAATATTATAAAGGCGAAAGTTTGTATGGATGTATGGATATTTGTTACTCTTTTACTCAAAAACTACTGAACGGATTTTAATAAAACTTTACAATGATAATATAAGCTTATACATCAGAATAACACATAGACTACAATTTTCTCGACTTTCAAAATGAAGAAGGTGGTATATTCGTTTTTAGGGTTCCGTATCCAACGGGTAAAAACGGGACCCTATTACTGAGACTTCGATGTCTGTCCGTCTGTTTTGTATTCAATGATTACTCCGCCGTTAGTGAACCAATTTTCAAAATTTTTCTTTTGGTTTATAGGTTATCATCCTAATTTGGTACCATGTTTACAAAAATCGTGACCTCATGAAGGAATCCATAAGTAATCGAAGGGACTCCTCAAAATTTATATGGAAATATGTGGTTACGTCTATTTCGTGGGAAGTGTTCTAAGCATAATAATATGCTAACAACAAGTAAAATTTTGCACTGAGGTGTACCTACCTGGTATACCAACGTTCGGAAGGTGTTAAGAGAACTCTCGACTCTTTAAAGAGTCTTAAATTATCGAATAATTATTTCGAGACTAAAATTATAATACATAATGGTTTATGGCTAATGATGATAATGATGAATGTTATAATAGCGTCATATGCTTCCCGTTCTTAAAACAACGCCGAAACTCCCACAAGTTTGGGAGTTTCAACTAAAATTATAATAAGGAAACCATTATTATAATTTTAGTCTCGAAATAATTATTCGTAGAAATTCAGGAAAGGTTCATATTAGGAGGGAAAGTGATACGAAGTTTTAGTGCAGTTCCCAGAGCGTAAAAATCGTGCAAACCTCCGATTTTTGCAATAGTGGATGAAAATTGAAAAGAAGAAAAGAAATGTGTAGCTGATAAAATAAATAATAAAGTTTACCTATTGAAAAGTTGTGCTTTTGATTTTTAAATTATTATTCTCTTCCACTTCAAGTAAACTCATAAACTGTAAAATTTTGAAGAAAATTTGCATATTCCTTTCTTTTAAATATGTAGCAAAATAAAAAAATATATTACTGTTTTTTTGATTTGTATCGTTGCTTATATTCCAAAGAAAGAAAATAAGTTGAAAAAATATATAATTTAGATTTAAAATTAATATTTTTGTATGTAGATGAGCATACCTCCAAATGTGCTTGTTGTGTGCCTCGCCAGGTAAATGGCGTTCCTATTTTTCTTTGGTTTTGAATAGGAAGTTTAAAAATATTTTTTAGGCTTAACAAAGCCTTCTATTTCTTAATGTGTATAACTTTTTAGCTCTTACATTATTAAATTTTCTAAAAATGTAGCACAAACTTTTCACGGATATTTAGAAGAAAATCTGTATTTTATTTCTTTTGGTTAGGTTTTTACAGAATAAAATTGATTTTTTATTTTTTTTTTTCATTAATTATATTTGCTAAAACATACTTACAGGGAAAAAATACAAATTAGGTTAAGAACTGATATTTTTTGTATTCAGGTAAGCATTTTCCAAACATAGGTCGCAGCATGCGTCTTTAGTATGTACGTGAGATTTGCAGCACCCAATTTTTTTTCTGGCTTTAAGTAGGAAGTTTAAATATATTTCAAAGACTAGAAAAAGTCTTTCATTTGTCGATGCATTTAATGTTTTAGCTCTCACTTAAATAAATTTTCAATAAATATAGAAAAATATTTTCGGTCTATTTTACAAATTTTGGAGATATTTAAACGTTTATAAGTACATAAAAGTTATCATTTCTCTAAAAATTAAATACGCACAACAAGTAAGTTTAACACACTTTTCGTTACAACCCTTAAATCAACCCAAACCCTTTTATCTTGGTTACGACGAGCGTTAATCTCTAAAAACTTTGCAAAAACCTTATAGTTGTATTTAGCTTAGCAAAGCAAACTTTCTTTTTTAAAAATTATGTATTTGGTTAATTTTCAACGTAAACAATCGGATAAGAGTCATTAAATAACAGGAACAAGATTTTTTTTTTCTGGACCGGTTTTGTATGGTGAAATATTAATTTTTAATTAAGTAACTAGAAAATTAAAAGCACAAAATTTTTTTGGTAAACTTTGCAAGTTATAGTGTAAAAAAGAAAATGACACCTCAAAAACAAAAATCCATTCACTATTACAATTTTCGGAGGTTAAAACCTCTGGCGACTGCACTATTACTAGTAATCTGGTGAAATTATAAAAATTTGAAAAATTTTCGTTTTGCATTGCCGCAATGGCTAATGCTTGCACGTCCATCTTGAAAGACGTTTAGATCACAACTGAACGCGGCCATCGTGTAGATGCATTGCAACCATTGTATAGCCATAGCATGCGCCATATTTTGATGGGCCAGCGATGGTCCATTGTGTAGAGGAGCAATATACGCTTGCATCAAAATGGCAACGTCTTTGTCGTCGTCATTAGAAGAACAAAATGTTCGCTGTGTCACGCACGAAGGATTTCGTACCAATAGAGAGCAAAAATATGCTGAAAATTGTGTTTTTGTATGGGAGCCAAGTTAAAATTTAGTTAACTACTTATCATCTTAATACGTGTAAATCAGCTATAAGTAATAGGGTCCCGTTTTTACCCTTTGGGTACGGAACCCTAAAAACAGATGAAGGTCGCATTTGAGACACGCCGCCGACGGCGCCGCCGCCGCCGACCACAAAATGTCGGCGCGCCGCCGCGGGCCGTTTACCCATCGGCGCTCATATCTATTTGCATCTGATTAAGTACACCGGAATGATTAATTACTTTACAATGACTTTTTAATGACTCGACTTGTCTTAATTCTAGGTAGTCGTTAAAAAAAAAAAACCTAAGTATATTTTATGCTTACTTAGAATATTGTTAATAAGAGAAATGTAACATAAAGCTGATAGACTAATATATCTACGCACAGGCCAAACCCCTTCAAAGCGAGGACGGAGGAACTTTACATTAATATGGATTTCGTGAAAAAAATGTGTTCCTCTTAACTCTTAAGTCGTAGACAATAATAATCATCTACTAGGGGAGAATTTTCCAAAATTCAACCCCTAAAAGTGTTAATCAAACTTAGTATGCCATCAACACTGTTCTACGAGCATAAGCCTAAAAAATTGGTTGGAGAATTATACAGGAGAATATATTATTCTATCTAACGGAAAAGCCTGCGAAAAATACAGGTATTATAATAGTGCATATTATTGTTACTAATATGTATTATATTCTGTGAATTCTGTGATATTAGTAAAATAAATATCTTATTGCATAAAGGCGATTATTCTGCGATTTCATTGCAAATAGCTATTCGTAGTTGCGAATAACATGTCTCTATTGATAGCGCAGTCATATTTGCGGTAATATCTAAACAGATCGACCTTCGCCACACAGACCACTGCACATTATACGTAAACATTTCTAAATAATACGACATTGGAGTCACAGATGACATAAACAAAATGAGTTGTCAATAATAATGATACGCAAGAAAACGAAAAATAAATCATTTTATAGTTTTTAAAATGGCTTCATTACTTAATAGTAAAGTGTGAACAATTTAATTTAATATAAACGATTCATTTGTTATTTTTTAATTGAATAACTTTTTATTCAATTTAAAACGTGTAATCGTATAATCTATCACCCTTACTACAATAATAAATTTATTGTGCATGCGAGTGAACACTTAAGTGGTACTACTAATACATTATATTCTGTGACTTAAGGCCTGTTTCACCACTTCCTGATAAGTGCCGAATAGGCTATCCACCACTTAATTTGACAGATGAAGTATGGTGAATCTGTCAAAAAAGCTGTGAATAGCCTATCCGGCACTTTATCAGAAAGTGGTGAAACAGGCCCTTATTGTAATAATTATTACAAGACACATTTAATTAACAGTAAATAAATAATTACTATGCAAAAAGGTACAAATGTAAAAGTTTCTAGTAGACTGTAGCGGGGGTAGAGAAGGTTTCGCGAACATTCTCAAATAAACCAAATGGCCCAAATACGACTTTATTCATTTTTCATGACAGTGACTCGTACGGACTGGTACTAAATTATCTTTTCTTTTAGCAAAGTATGACAAGCTGTTCCTTTGTCGTATAGATAAGAGCATACTTTCTTTTCATTTCTAGATCATCTAAAATAGTATAAAAAATAAGTAATAACAATTCGTCTTTATCTATACTAATATTATAAAGAGGTAAACTTTGTTTGTTTGTTTAATTGTAATGAATAGGCTCAAAAAATACTGGACCGATTTTAAAAATTCTTTCACCATTCGAAAGCTACATTATTTACGAGTAACATAGGCTACTTTTTATTTTGGAAAATGTAGGGTTCCGTAAGATATTTGGGTTTTTCTGACTCAAGGTGAAAAAAATCATCTAGAAAAGTTACTTATTTTGCGTACGCTGCCTAAACTATAAAAGATAGAACCATACAATGTTCTAAGTAAATGTAGATCTTATAAATATCTACAAAAATGTCCGCGACACACTATAACTAGCTATGTCAAGTGAGGCACAACAACCATTTTTTTTATTTAAAAATCTTGATTTTTTTTGGACTACATTTAAACGCATTTATTTTGACTCATGCTGATAATCCTTATCAAAATAAATTATTTCATCTTAGTGATGGACAAATATTATCTTAACAAACTGTACTTAGTACAGTTTGCTAAGATAATATTTGGTTTTTGAATGATTAAAATTGGACGTTTGGTTTAGGAGTTATGGCGAAATTAAAAATTGCAATTTTCCGAAGTGGGCGCTAGGCGCTACCAAGGCGGGGTGCGCAGTAGCGAAGATTATGACCGGCACTGCAGCTGGTGAATTAGCTTGATCCCTACTGATTTGCCTATACTCTTCAGAAGGCTCCAATTTCCTGTAAAAATTTCTTTTGGGGGTTAAGATTTTGTATCGGCTAATGAAGTAGAAATACTTTAAATGGCAAAACGACGTTTGCCGGGACAGCTAGTCATGTAAAAAAAGATTAATTTTACCCATGATTTTTGTTTAAGTTTTGCTAAAAGTTGTATTTATCATGTAACAATCCTGTAAAAAATAGTGCCTACCCCTGCATATTACAATAATGGATCACAGATTTATGAGATTTCGATGAACTATTTACACTACTTCCTAGTTGCTTTTGGGTAAATAAAACCTATTTAAAATTATTCAAAATTATATAATTATTCAAAATTACAGTCTACGCAACTTTTATTAATTTTATTGACTCTACATGTTTTGTAACATATTACGTAAGTTAGTTCATGAAATACATTAAATAATTATGTAGCTTTAAATTGGTAAAATGTAAATAAATAAAAAAATCAAGAGTTTTATTAGCTAGAAAAATCTTTTTAAGTGGATTTACTGCGTAAATATTGAGTAGTTAAAATACCATCCATCCATCCATCGCAAGAATTTTAATTATTTCGCTTGAAGTGGGCTGTGTTTCTACAAACTATGTTTTGTGGCGCCAACTTTCTAAGTTCTTATAAGGATAACCCATAAATATTAATCGGATTCTAGTAGAACGAATTTATCATCATCAAGTTATTTGAAACTTTTGTTTTATGATAATAAGAGCCTAAGCTCTACATTTGAAGGCCCCGTAGCAGTGGCGTTGGATTTATTTAATTTCTATCAGTCACATAACTTCCATATAATATTGAAGACCGTCAAGCAAATCTCTGCCTAAATAGGCGGGGAAGTGTTAGTCTGTATAAATATACAGACTAGGTATCTAAAGAAAAACTGAAGACAAAACATCCTTCGTAAATTCTTTGGATTTTTTTGTGTAGTATTATATCAGTCATGAACGAATGATAAGAATTTAAATTTTAAATAATAATATTACCTAGAACATGTCCCACAACATCTTAAAATTATCTAAAAAATCAAAAATATTAAAATTACAAGTGGGCCCGACGGGCGATATAATATACAGTGTGTAACAAAAATAAGTGATAAATTGACAATACTTTAGGGTGTGTGCGTGTTCCTTGTAGAGAGTTCACTGTAAAAGAGCAGCTCTGAAAGACGAAAAAAATTTTTCACTTTTGTATGGGCAAGGGCCCGAGCCTCACGAGTTTCTCCATACAAAAGTGAAAAAAAAATTGGTCTTACAGCGCTGCTACTTTCACAGTGGACTCTCTACAAGGAACACGTACACACCCTAAAGTAATATCACTTATTTTTGTTACAGCCTTTAGTGCTCGTGTTGCTTAGAAAGATTTTCGCGCCGGTTATACCGCACTATTTACCTCAAAATAAACAACAATAACACATAATTTCAACGACCCAGGAAAGGATAAAGGACACATACACTTTCGGATTTATAATATTAGTTTAAGGATTATAGATTACGGGGGTAAAACTTGTTTGTAGGTTTCAAATGCTAACGACTGTTGGCCTCTACAGGCTCTATTCACTATTGTCACGGATTCGTTTATCCTTTATTGGCATATAATGGAGTCATAACCACTAATAGACATTCTGCTACTACAAATGAAACAATAGTTCATGTAGATAAGTACAATAAATTACAGTCACATGTTGTAGGCGATGTTGGTGAAGGCGAGCCATTGCGAATCGCCCACCGCAATGTTATACGACTTTGATTTTATTATACACTAGCTGACCCGGTTATTTTTCCATATAAATTATTTCTAGTATCAATATAAAAAGTAGATAAAAACCTATTCTTAGGCCTAATGAATGTACTATCAGAGAAGTTGATTCCTCGGCAGATGGGGGACCTACGTAGTTTGGTCAAAGACTTCTATTTAAATATAAGTTTTTGAGTTTGGTCGCATTACGTCAAACCCGTCAACCGACAGATTAGAACCATATGAACAAATTGACATAATCTGACCAATCTGACGTTGGTCTGCCAACTGCCTAGGAATCAATTTACTCGATGGTACTTACATACAAAATTTCATTAAAATCGGTTGAGTCTTGAGCCGTTTTGGAGGATTTTCGCACAAACACTGTGACACGAGAATTTAATATATTACAAGAATGAAGATAGATATTATAGCACTATTATTTTATTTATGACGAGCTTTTGCCCGCGGTTTCGCTCGCGTTAAGAAGTGTTATTATATACAAAATTTCATCCCCTATTTCAACCCCTTGGGGTTGGAATTTATCAAAATCCTTTCTTAGCGCATGCCTACATCATAACATCTACCTGCATGCCAAATTTCAGCCCGATCCGTCCAGTGGTTTGGGCTGTGCGTTGATAGATCACCATGTCAGTCAGTCACCTTTGAGTTTTATAAATATAATATACATATAGATATAGATGAGTGAGATGATTATAAAAGAGAGACGAGTTTAAAATAAGTTCAGCGAAGAGCATCCCAATAACAAAATATAGAATGAAGCAACAAATCAAAATAAGTATGTAATGTGCTTGTAGGTGCATTTCAAAAACGAATTACGGATACTTCGGACAAAATATTATTATTAACTGCGCACGGTTTTCTCGGAAATGAGCTGCGTGACCTTGTGAGGTCAATGATCGTCAACTCATTTCACAGATCGTACCACAATAGTTAAAAAATCCATAGAAACTTTTTTGTTAGGTACGGTACCAAACGGTAACGGTACCTACAAAAATGGTCTTTGAAATTATTGGCATACTTTGAAAATTATATTACTCATAGACAATTTTACTCTATGTATGAAGCTGTCAAATCTTGTCAACCAAATTGACACGTAATTTACAAAACATTTGTCAAAATTTATCATAATATCAATGTAATATCATCGAAAAATAACATTGATTATTATTTATTGTAGATTATTTATTTTAATCAAAGAAATTTTACTTTCGGGTACATCTAGGTTATAGTAATTGGCTTACTATACCCCTAAATTTCAAAATCAAACTGAATGGAAATGGAAACCATGAATCCGTTAGAAAAACGTAGGACCAATTCTGTGGTTAGTTACAATAATAAGCATTGGTTAATAATTAATATTATATAAAAAACTAGATGATGCCCGCAACTCCGTTGCGCCAAAATTAGTGTATTGCGTGGGAAACATATTTTTCCGGGATAAAAATATCCTGTGTCTTTTCCCGGGACTCAAAGTATTCCTATACCAAACAACAAAATCTGTTCAGCAGTTTGGGCGTGAAGAGGCAACAGACAGACAGACACACTTTCGCTTTTATAATATTAGTAAAGTATGGATAATGTAATCATAAGAAATATTGGTAGAAATAAGAAAAAGGAACATAAAGGGCTACATAAAATTTACTTTGTAGAAGATAAAAATAATGTTTACTGATTTATATAGAAAATGTCTAAGTACATAATCTATACATATAATAAAACTGTAGAAATGACGATTCTGTACATTAAAGATATTCAAAAAATAATAAGCGGAGGGTGTCACTACATCGCTATACAAGCCAAAAATGTGGTCAGTTTTTTTGTCCGTCTGTCTGTCTGTCTGTATGTTTGTTCCACTATCACACGAAAACTACTGATCCGATTTTAATGCGGTTTTCGCAGATATATTTGTCTTCTTCCAACTTAACATCGGGTGTATAAATTATTTTCCCCCCACCCCTCTAAAGGGACAAAAGAGGGGTCAGATTTTGTATAAGACTTTTGCTTTAACACGAAAACTACTGATCCGATTTGAATGCGGTTTTCGCAGATATATTTGTCTTCTTTCAACTTAACATTCGGTGCATAAAAAATTTCCCCCCACCCCTCTAAAGGGACGAAAGAGGGGGTCAGATTTTGTATAAGACTTTTGCTTTAACACGAAAACTACTGATCTGATTTGCATACGGTTTTCGCAGATATATTTGCCTTCTTTCAACTCAACATCTGGTGTATACAAATCACCCCCCCACCAAAGAGAGGGTCAGTTTTTGTATTAAGTAAACTTTTTTCTTTAATGGACTTACTTTATATTATTAACTGTTTTTCCAACTAAACATCTGGTGCTACATAACATTTTTCCCCCCCACCCCTCTTAGGGGACAAAAGAGGGGGTAAGATTTTGTAAGCTGATGAAGTAGAAATACTTAAAATGGCAAAACAACTTTGCCGGGACAGCTAGTATATTATATTATAACGTAAATTTTTGTTTACAATTTAATATTTAAATAGTGAATAGAGTGTTTATGATACACATAAACATACTGTTATAATACTTGTTATACTTCTATGCACGGCTATAATTTATTTTAATGATTAAGTAGTGTAACAGGCCCGCTTAAAATATATAATTGCTCATTTTCAAAAATATTTAACATTAACGCGTCTGAAGTAATAGAGGTAGGTATTGCTACTAATGAGGATTTTGTTTAGGAATAACGAGTTATAATAAATTATATTTTATTTCAAAGGTCACACGACGAAAGACAAACGAGAGCATAGAATCGTTGAACAGCTGTGAAGCACCGATGGGTGTCCGTCAGAACAAATGGAACCCCACCACACGGCGGGGACCGATCGCTGCCGAAAGCGCTAGCCCGGGACCCGCAGTGGTCTCCTTGCCGTCACTCATTGGTGAGTAACAGAGTCTCGAAGAGACAGATGTTAGAGCAAATTTTAAAGGTTTTTAAAACCAAGGAACATGCAGAAAAAAGTTATGACGATAATATATTTTGACGATATCACGTAAAAGAATATAATTCTAATATTTGGTTATTGATAACAACATGCTTTATAATTGATTGTTAGAAGACAAGAACTGATACCAATACCGATATTTACGGCGCTATAATTACAACGGGCAATAACGATTGATGCAAATGGGCAATTGTTTGCATATCCACAAGTTTTGGCAACATATTGTTCACGGTGCTGACATCATCCCGCGGAGGTTGTTTTGTCAGATTATTCGTGCCGTGCTCCGCAAACACCGGCCTTGTCCGTGCTCTATACGGTCTGACATCATTTCGTTGATAGCCAATACGACAAAAACGAGTTTCTTGTACGACCAAAAAATACATCTCATTTCGTTGGCTCGAGGCTATTGTGATGGTCTTCTACTTTATCAGTTACTACAGATTGTTTTAGTGTTGTTTATCAAAATATTTACATGACCTCTTTGTGATAAAAACGGTATAAACACATGATATTACTCTAATCAAGGTGAGGCCTATTGTGAGTCTTGTGCACAGATTAGCTACTGTTTCTATAGTTTTTTTATAGTTCAGTGTCAAGATCAATTTCCTTTTATGTATGAGCTTTACTATATGTGTGTCTTAAGGCGACGCCTTGATAATTTGGCTGTAGCGATTCCGATTTTTCTCAGCAATGACTAAAGCTAAGAAATTGAAGTTCATTGTCAGTATTCATCATGTCTTTGTCTTTGAATTGCCCATAGCATAACACGATTGGACAACTTTTATAGCACAGAATAATCAATCGAAAAGACCTCTGTAAAAAAAGGGATTCCTATTTTTCCAACAGAGGAGAGTGATTTAAGGTTCCAAAATTTGTACATAAATTGGTTCAAGCATGCACTTTAATTTGTGCATAGCTTATATGAAATGTATTTATGGTTTTTAAATTATGCGACAAAAACCATTTTGTCGCTTACGCCCTTTGCATTTTTTGCTGTTCCATTGCTTGTTTTCTATGAGAGGCCGGGCCGGCCTCTCATAGAAAACAAGCAATCTAAAACATATCCAACACGGTTTCTTACTGTAACGCTGCGTCACCTTAAGTAAAAATATTTTATTACAGGTAAACCACCCCAAGAATCGAAGAGAGCGCGTGCCCCTGCGTTTTCATTTGGAAAGAAATTAGATCCCGCTGCCAAAGACAGAGCTGGTCCCGGACCAGCTTCGTATAACACAGAAGGAATGACTTCGAAAGGTATGGGACTTATACTTTTGTTATGTTTTGAGGTATTTGCATTAAAACAGTACTAATATCAACATTATTATCAGTATTTATAAGAACACTAGAATGTTGAATAATATTTCCAAAACTTGTTATAAACGATGTCACGTTTTGTGCATTAACAAAAGGTGTATTGTACAAACTACATTGTTTACTGAACAGCTCTCAATTTAGTTCCTATTTGATCTCCATTAGATTCTCCCACAGCGCAGAAATAGACGTGGAAAATAATTTGCTGAAGCAATTCTCCCATTTGTCAATGTAATTGAAAACAATCGTGAACGATTATATGGAACTCTTGTAGCTTTACTCGATTCGTATCAAGCGACCACTTGATCAGTGTTAATGTAATGATTGCTTTTATTAATGATGATTGAGCCAATTAAATTATTGACATCTCAACTTGTAGGCCACAACTCACAAGTGAAGATTGATCTGTAGACTTTTTATACGTAGAATGCATTTTTAATTACATAACATTTTTTATTGTTACTTGAAATATGAATAACATCATTAAACAACTAACTTGCTAGTAATTAATTATTTCATATCAAATGAAATAACAATTATGTAGTAAAGACCTGTTGTCGTGGATGAGTTCAAACGGTACTGTTGAAGTTTGTGTTTCGTTTGGTATAGCACCATGGGTATTGGGTACATATTTATTATGATTAATTATTGTTATTATTACTCGTAATGATTCTAAGACACATTAACCCATCAAGCCCCATAAGGACACCGGTGACCGCGACAACAATAGAATAACAATAGATTTCCAAGAATCCGCGATCGAAGAATTAAATTAGTATATGCCTTGCTATATGAAAACGAAAGTTTCGGACATGTTTGCATTTTAATTTCATAGATTTTATAATCAATAAAAACTAGTTTTTCAAGAATTTTGACTAGATTCTTAGCAATACTAGAAACCTTTATTTAATGAATTAACATTAAAGTTTTTTAGTGGCTCCTAGACATTGCTAGCAAGTGTATGCTTACTGAATTGTAATTCGTAGCCAACTTGTGTGAAATGCATTATGTTTATGAATTCGGCGCAGTTACAACAAGAAGGTTAATTATTTGGGAGTGCCTCCGCTGCCGGCGCCGGCTCCCAAAAATATCAGTAATGGGAACCGGCGGTAAGTATACTGCCGGCAGCCGAGATATAAAACAACGGCTGCCGGCGCTGGCACTCAAAATGGGAGCCGGTGATAATGCCGATACACAAATACAGCTATAAACCCTGTGGTATATACTTCCGAAGATACTGAACAGAACTTCAGATTCCTTATACATGTTAGAGAGTTTCAGCGTTGTTCAAAGAAGCAAAGATATTGTATTATGCTACTGTGCAGATCACATTTATCAGCATCATCATCACCACCATTAACCCATCAAGACTCAAGCCCCATACGAGCACCGGTGATCGCGACAACAATAGAATACAATAGCATTTCCAAGAATCCCCGATCGAAGGATTCAAATATGCATCCTTACAATATGACTATTTTATGACCTTATTATTTGTACTTTTATAGTCATTTAGCTCAAGACTGATGTTTTTGACCATTATTCTGTCATTCGACAAGCGATGTTTGCCGAATAGGCGCCGGCAGCCTATTCGGCAAACATCGCGTGACATCGGCAAACTTCGGAGTTCGGAAAACGGCGCCGGCAGCCATTTCAGCAACCGGTGCCGGCAGCCATAACGGCAACCGGCGCCGGCAGCGGAGGCACTCCCTAATTATTTTGATAGGAGGAAAATACATTTTACGCATTCATAAGTACTAGCTGTTCAGGCACGTGCTTACATAGACGAGAATATTAATTACTGTCATGCTATTTTTTCCTTATCATCTAAAATTTAGAGATAAGCTACCTGTTTTAACTCGGATGCTTTAAAATATAATATAACTAGCGACCCGCCCCGGCGTCGCACGGGTATAAAATATGTAGCCACTGAAAAAATGATTAAAATCGATAGCCTATGATCCCTCACGTGGTCTACTTCTTATCGGTGCCAAATAACATAAAAATTGCTCCAGTAGTTCGTAATAAGCCCTTTCAAATAATTTCCATTTTTTCCACATTCTCCTGTTAGTCTTAGCGTAATAAAATATAGCCTATAGCCTTCCTTAATAAATGGGCTATCTAACACTGAAATAAGTTTTCAAATCGGACCAGTAGTTCCTGAGATTAGCGCGTTCAAGTTAGCCCTTTCAAATAATTTTCCCCGTTTTTTTCACAGTTTCCTCTATTTTGTCGGTCCTATTAGTCTTAGCGTGATAAAATATAGCCTATAGCCTTCCTCGATAAATGGGCTATCTAACACTGAAATAATCATCAAAATCCGTTGCGTAGTTTTAAAGATTAAAGGGAACAAAGAGACATGAGGGAAAAAAGCGACTTTGTTTTATAATATGTATAGATATAGATATAGAATATAGATACTTCATATTCATAATCAAATCATTTGATGGCTACCCAAGTATTCATCATTTTGGAATTATTGATGCGGTTGCAACAATCGCATTTAATTGCCTCTGATGTGTGACCTAGAATATCGGCCTTTTCATTAAAACCTTTTTCCGCGAACAAAATGCACAATCGGCATTGAATATTCTTGAGAATATCTGCATCGTTTTGTCTCCAAATAAGTCCGTGTACACACGAAGGTAATCAACAATGAGTCAGTCCTGTGTAGGTGCCGCGAGACCCTGAATGGTAAGCTCGAGCCTCGATGTTTAATACTGGTTCAGTCACACATTACACCTCTCTCGGGTCACTTGTTATTCTGAACTTTGAAATTAGGTGCACAAACAAAGGTAGGTCAGCTATAGGATAAAGTGAACAAATATTTAACGATGACTAGTACTAATAGTTTAAACTTCGTCTCCCATCGATGTTAAGTGTTCTCGGTAGGTAAAATTTTCTTGTCTGCTAATGTCGACCTGAAAATAGGTAGAGCAGTCGGGCCGGCTTCCTCTCTACACGGTCGTTGGCCACCGCCGAAGGTGGCTCCGACCCCAGCACCCTGCGACTACGAGCCCAGCAAGGCTGTGGGACTCGTTCTCGACCATGCCCCTGCGTTTTCTATAGGGCTCCGTGTGAGCATACCCGAACCTGGGAGCAAAACGCCAGGTGATTTGTAGTGTGTAGTGTAGTTGGGCACTTTTTAGAACCTTTATCTTTGTTTTGTATTGGCTGGACTGCACTCGGTTTATTGGATGGAGGTATTTGTAATGATGGTTCATTTTACACTTGTATAATGTATTCTTTGGATGTTTTCTTAGTTATAGTGGTGGCTAGTCATGCAGTACATTAATTCTAGCTAATTGTGTTTTTTTTTGCCTCTTCGATATATTGTATTTGGATAGGACAGAACTTTTTTACTCATTTACTTTGAGCTATTTGAATATAGTAGGTCTTCTTTTCTTTTTCTTTTCTGAGATTTTGATTTATATAGCACTTCCATTTATTCGTAGTCTATTTGAACAATTAAGATATATTTTTTTAAATTTAATACTTTTTCATCTCACAGAATTATTTTACATGTATCGTAATTCGTATATAGTTACTTACTCTATATTTGTAATAAACTATTCGTAGGGTTTGAAAAAATAATTTTAATTGCACGGATTATTTACTAATAACTAAAGTTTATAGTAATTTAAAACCAGTATGAAGTTACGTAAATATTTTTGGTTGCGTGTTTTGTACAAACTTTTCGTTGATGTTTTTATTATTATGTAACCGTTTCGGTTCGTTTTAACGAGCGGTATAGTATGCAAATAAACTGTGTCAATTTATTTTACTTTTTCAATGTAGAATTGATTTCAGTATTTAATTTTTTATTTGAGTAAGTAATGTAAAAAAACTAAATTGTAAAACATTATTGTTTTCAGCGCCGAATGTTTATTCCATGCCACCGGTGCTAGGCGACGCGAAAGAAGGTAACAAGCGCGCCGCACCAGCTTTCAGTATAACGGGTCGGGGCAAAAGGACTGAAACTAAGTCACCAATACCTGGCCCAGGCTCCTATACATTAGAGAGAGCCACAGTCGCCCTGACGCGGAGATCTCCCGCCTTCACCATGGCACCGAGACGAGACCAGAAACCTGCAACCGCCGCTGTCCCTGGACCGGGAGTCTATTGTCCTGAAAAAGTAAGTCATTCCTTTAATAACCAAAGACTTAGTAAATTAAACTACTTATTTATTTACAAATAATAATAAATGTAATAATATAATTTTAATTGATTATAAAATATAACCAATACAGTAACCTAATAATTATTTAAAGTTAATAAATAGACAGCAGAAACGGATAAAAAATAATATTGATGATAACGTGCTGAAATTATTAAAGTTAAATTAACAATCAGAGCTTTATATCTGAAACGTTGAGTACTTTTAACATTATATGATCCAAAAGTAACAAAACATTGTAATATGAACTACATTTTAATTTTTATGACAGATGATAAAAATTAAAGATAACCAAATTCTACAAGTGAATCCCTCGAGATTTATTAGTTCAGTTCTCGTCATTTTTGCCTTAATATTAAGACGCTTATTGCAATGAAAATTAGGGTATTTTACAACTAACTCAACCATTTTGCTGCTTACTAACAACAATTCTTAAAACAAAGGGTTCCCGTAACAGGTTTGCGTCACTCTTCCTTGGGCACCGGCGCACACTTTTGGCATACGTCACTCACCGTTCGCTGGACAATGTCAAATCTATTCTGCTCCTGAAGAAATCACCGCAGTCTAACGTCGTCTGTAACATGCTTTATTCTTTCTATACATTAATTCCATTAATCCATTTATTTTATTATTGGAACGCAATAATCTTTGGTGGCAGTAAATTATAATTAATATTGAAATTAACTGTTTCTAAACTCATATTATCTTTATACATTTTCAGGCTGATACTATTCTACATGAAAAGTCTCCAAAATTCAGCCTTTCCAGTAAGATAAGAATTGAAAAAATCGAACAAGTACCTGCACCCAATGCTTACAGCCCTGAAAAAGCTGATAGATTATTGAGAGAGAAGTCTCCAGCTTATACTTTCCGAACTAAAACCGAGGTAGTCAAAGTACATGATGCACCGGCACCAAACATTTACTCACCGGAAAAGTCCATTAACGCTTTAAAAAATGGTCCTAAATATACCTTAGCCGGTAAGGGTGTAGCCGAAAAGCTTGAAGTTACACCAGCGCCTAATTCCTACAATCCTCAAAAAGCTGATAAACTGTTACATGGTAGTTCACCGTCTTATACATTGAGATCAAAAGAAGTTGTTGAAAAAATAGAACAAACACCAGCTCCAAACTGTTATACTCCAGAAAGGGCGTTAAATGCCTTAAAGGATGGACCCAAGTATTCAATATCTGGAAAAGGGTCTCCAGCAAAAATTGCAGAAACACCTGCACCTAATTGTTATATTCCAGAGAAAGCTGATAAAATCCTTCACGAAAGCACTCCTGCATACTCTTTTAGAATAAAAGAACAACAAGTTATTAGAAGTGAATCCCCAGCACCGAATATTTATTCTCCTGAAAAATCTATGTATATGTTGAATGGAACACCGAAATTTACAATATCCGGAAAAGCTCACACCGAAAAGATTGAAGTAACTCCAGCACCTAACGCGTATTGTCCAGATAGGGCAGACAAACTATTACATGATTCATCACCGGCATATACATTTAGAGTAAAAGATCAAATCCATAAAGTCGATGAAACTCCTGCGCCTAACGTGTACGCTCCCGAAAAATCTATGCATATGCTAGATGGTGCCCCAAAATTTACAATTGCTGGTAAAGGCGCATCACCAAAGTTTGAAAATGTCCCTGCCCCGAATGCTTATGATCCAGATAAGGCAGATAAATTATTGCACGAATCTTCACCAGCTTATTCATTCAGGCAAAAAAACTGTATTGATAAGCCCAGTAATACACCTGCACCAAATAATTATGACCCGAAACTTTTAGATGGAACTCCAAAGTACAGTTTATATGGAAAGGGTCTGGATGCAAAACCATCTGACACACCAGGACCAAATGTATATGACCCACATTTGTCAGAAGGAACGCCTAAGTATACAATGTTAGGACGCCCTATTAATGATAAAATTTCTGACGTACCAGCTCCTAATGCTTACGATCCCCACTTATTGGATAACTCACTTAAATATTCCTTGTATGGAAAGGGGCGTGATTCAAAACCATCTGACACACCGGGACCAAATGCTTATGAACCACACCTATCAGAGGATTCTCTTAAATATACAATGTTAGGCAGGCCGAACGATGGGAAGAATTCTGATGTGCCTGCTCCTAATGCTTATCATCCACATTTGTTAGACAATTCGCATAAGTTTTCTTTAACTGGCAAGGGTCGTGATTCTAAGCCGTCTGATACACCGGGGCCAAATTGTTATGATCCACATTTGTTTGCAAATTCACCTAGATATACTATATCTTGCAAGGGACCAGATGAGAAAATTCCGGATGGACCTGCTCCTAATGCATACAATCCAAATATTCCTCATGGAGCACCTAAATATAGTTTGTACGGAAAAGGAACTTCACCAAAACCATTTAATACACCCGGTCCAAGTTCATATGACCCTAACATACCACATGATAGCCCTAAATATACCATTTCCGGTAAGGGAACAGATAGTAAAATTCCTCAAGTACCAGCACCAAATGCATATGACCCACGGCTCTTCGATGGGGCACCTAAATTTACTATTTCTGGAAAAGGGCAACCACAAAAACTAATAAACAATCCTGCACCTAATGCTTACTGCCCAGAAAAGGCTGATAAAGCATTACATGAAAACTCACCATCATATACATTCCGCCCAAAAATTGATGATGAAAAACATAACAACAACCCTGCTCCTAATTATTACAATCCAGATAAGGCTAATAAAATTTTACATAACACGCCTGCATATACAATGTCCCCGAAAGGCAAAGATGTCAAATATAGTGATACCCCGGCACCTAACGTATATAACAAAGAGAGGGCTGATAAATTTTTATTGGATAATGCTCCTAGATATTCATTTAGAATGAAAACTAATCCCTTCAAACCAGATAATATTCCAGCGCCTAATTCTTATGACCCCGAAAAGGCAGATAAAGTGTTACTAAATACCGCACCCCAATATACATTTAGAATTAAACCAGAAATATCAAAACCAACGGACACACCTGGTAAGTGACTAAGTTCTGACTCAAAATTTTAGTTTATCGTAATTCAAGAAGTTACCACTCCTAAAATTTAATGTATTTTTATAATTTACAGCCCCTAACACTTACACAATACCATCTGAGAATAAAACACCTTTATACACAATTTCTGGAAAACACAAGGAACTGATCGATGAACGTATTAAATTACCCGGACCCGGAGCGTATAACCCTGAAAAAGGCTACGGATTTGTTTTAACATATTCGCCACAATATACATTTGGTGTTAAAATACACACAACCAAATATGCGGAGACACCAGGTAAAATTAAATACTCAAAATAGTGTTATACAATGTGTCCCAGCAGCACCTGTGTCATATCCTTTGATGTTATGATGTATGGCATATTTTATTGACGAATTGGCTCTCAATTTTTTTTTCTCTAACTTTCAAAAGTCTCTATAAACCTTTAAAATAATCTGAACAAAACTTCATTAGAAATTTGTTATAACTTCTAAACTATCTAACTTAGAGCATAGAAATAAGGAATTTATTTAAGATAAAAACCTTCTATATCTTTTTAAAATAAAAAAGGACCAATTTGATAAAGTCATGGGCTAGATTTTTCATAAAAAGCCATTAATTAAAAAAATATCCCTAAACTTTGGTTTTTCTATGTTTAATTCCACGAAATTCATAACATTTTGTCTGTGTAATGCGTAGTTCACAAGTTTAGCTATCAAATGAGACCTTTTTTTATCTTCGTAGCATGTTTACATGAGAAGTACTGGTCAGGTAATTGTGAAAGTATGACAAAAACTAAAATTTGAAGCGTGAGAGAGAGAAAAAAATTGAGAGCCAATTTCTTGATAAAATATACCATAGGCCATAACACATGTGTATGGACACATTGTATAATAACGAATATAATTATATAATTGTTTCTTGCTTATGGTCGTGTTAATTTGTGCTTTTCTTCTTTAAGCTCCAAATAGCTATAGAATACCATCTGTATTGGACACACCAGTGTACACTATTTCCGGTCGCCACAAGGTACCAGTGGATGAGCGTGTGAAAGTTCCAGCTCCTGGCACATATTCACCAGAGAAGGTAATATTTAAAATTTGTACCTTTTTGAAAATAAGTTGAGTATTAAACGTCTTTGCATAATTGAAGATAGATTAGAGTGGATTCAGAGGCCGCAGCCAAAGTCCCTTTCGTTAAAAACGATGACAATACTATAAAAATGTATGGGATTTGTCATTAGTCTTCGTAAGCGAAATGTCATTTAGTGATGAGTTATGTCAAACCTAGTTTTTATTATTCGTAGGTCAAACCACATACATTTTTTTGATAACGAATTTCGTCATCGTTTTTAACGAAATATACTTTGTCTAGGGCCTCTGATTTATCTTAGGGCCAACCCACACGTACCACAACCACACGACATCGCAACGACAAAATGTCGTCGAGCAGTGGTTACGTGTGAATGGTGTCGCTGCAGCTTTTTGTAGTTGTGTTGTGGTACCGACAAAATGCCAACGTGGTTGTGTTGCCACCAGTGGTTGCCACCATTTGGTTGCGATGTGGTTACGTACGAAAGTCAATGAAACGGAGAGGGGGAAGAGCGCGGGCGGTGTGCGCGCACTGTCGTTGCATCGACGCAACGTTGTGGTTGCGATCACGGACGTAAAAAAAATACGGACGTAAGCTTGTCTATTTCACGAGTGAAGCATAGTTATGGCCGCCCGTGTAGGATGTGTGTGTGTTATTTGGCGCCGTCCTAAGATGCGCCGTCAGTCAATGTACAATGACAGCGGGTTGTAGTACCTAGTTGCGTGTGTGAGTGTCGGTCACGTGTACAAATACAGTACAATAAACGAAATTGTCGTACCTTGCATGCTTCACCTCTTTATAGTGTAATGCTCCGTCCGTATTTTTTTTACGTCCGTGGTTGCGATGTGGTTGCGATGTGGTTGCGACGTGGTTGCGATGTGGTCGGCCGTGGTTGCGTCTGACAAGTTATCTGACAATTGGTCGACAACGACTGCAAAATGTGGTAAGTGTGAATGGTCCAGTTCATTTACAATACGAAATATACGCCCGACCACGTGGTGTGGTTGTGGTGTGATTGTGGTTGGTACGTGTGGGTTGGCCCTTACAGATTCTTAAAGTTAACTGTATAACATAGACCTAATGCTAAATATTTTATTTGAAGGTTCAAATAAATAGAACACCACAAATTACTTTCGGAATTAAACATTCGCCTTTGTTGGGACAACTGAAGCACATTGAGCCAAGGAACAATGAGCAGAGGGGGGTAACTACGACTACTACAACTAGAACTGTTACTACTACTACCTCCAGGCCACAGCCAGTCGGAACCGATATTGACGACCAATCGTCCATTGTCACTGGTAAAGGAGATATAAGCATAACCGAACTATCTGACGTCGATACTCGCTCTCATGTAACCCAAGTGAGGTCCCAAAACGAAATGAGAAGTATAACAACTTCACCTGAGCCACTTCAAGTTCAGGAGAAACTCACAGAAGAGATCGTCTGGGTACCAGAGCAACAGAAGCGTCGAGGCTCGTACACAATTGAAAAAACTGATGGTAACGGATTCATTGAAAGGTATCAAAATAGCGAAGTTATTCCCGTTCAAAACGGTGTCATTCACGTATCTGGAAGTGGCGAAAGAGGTGCCAACCAAACCCAGGAGCATAGCAGCGAGGTTGTGCGAAAAGACGGCTATGTGCAGAATATCGATAAGCAAATGAACGTAGCTAGCGCTCACGAAAAGAGTCAGAAGTGCTCTGAGGAAGTGCGCACCGGGACAGAGGTTCAGCATCTACCTGATGGCGGTATTTCCAAGACCACTACAACAACTACCTTAAAAAAAATTGGAACCGCAGCTAAAATCGCTAACGCTTCGACAACTGTCACTAGAACTAACACTGTAACGACTTCTCGCGACGTTGGAGCGAAATAAAGTTGTTCATAGACTATGTTTAAAACGTGGTAATATTTTATTTATTTAGTAATCACGATTTAAACCATGAAATTAAGAGAAAAAACGGCAAAATAACCTTAGATGTTTAGATATCATGACTGTGTAAAGCTAAAGCTTCAGCATGTCACATAATAATATTAAAATGATTATTATTATTATTATTATTATTAACTATTAAACGAAATCTCTATTAAAGCTTATTTATTTTATTAATTTTCTGATAATACATTCCAAATCATTGTAATTTGCACATACCTAACGTTATTTAATTTACAGATTTTATATTATTAATTACTTTTAAACATTTAAGCTTTGAAATGTAAATCTATTCCTATTTATTAATGTTACCTATGTGATAAATTTAATAAAGCTGTATTTTTCTACGCCTTTATTTTTAATGATATCGCTATCCTCTACAACTTATATTAAATTTTTGATATTATATTAAAAATTTTGTAATTGTAAAATTATTATTATCTACTGTTTATTTAAAAAATATATCTGATTAGATTACTAATAAAAATTAATTACTTATTTATTGTTCTGCTAGTAACTTGTCATACACAACACAAGGTTAAACGATTTTTTTTAAATATATTTATTAATAAAAAAAAAAAACTTAAAAACTAATACATTAAAACCTCGCCAAACCAAAGTTTATCGGCGATTGGTCTTATGAATGGTCATTAGTAAGCATTTTTTATTTTTTAAATTAATTATTTTAATAACTAAAGACTAAAATCGTATGGACTTGTAAATTCAAATAATACTATGTTAAAGTAATGTAGGTACAGCATTTTATTTTATCATTTTAATTAAATGCATCCATACTAATATTATAAATGCGAAAGTGTGTCTGTCTGTCTGCCTGTTATCTCTTCCCGCCCAAACCGCTGAACAGATTTTGTTAAAATTTGGTATGGAGATACTTCGGGAAAGGACATAGGATACTTTTATCCCGGAAAAATGTACGGTTTCCATGCGATAAACGAATTTTGGCGCAACGGAGTTGCGGGCGACATCTAGTAAAATATAAACTTATTATTTATAAAGGAAATGTTAAGGAAAAATGACCTTGCGTTAAGGACTAACGTGGTAAGTAAATTAATTGTTAGTTGCGACAAATGAGCGACACAAACAACATTTGTGCACAGCACAATCGGAACGGATGTTTTTCAAGATAAGTGTTTTAATATTTAGCGTTCCATATCCAAAGGGTAAAACGGCCTACTGAGTCAGAATTCAGATCATTTATCTGTCCAGGATTTCTATCCATTTTAATTATTACAATTTTGTTACTTTAAGCCAGCCTACAAGTAAAATTCTTATAGATTATTATTTTAACGCAAGGGGGGATGTTTTTATGTTCAAGTGTAAACGGGCACTGGATGCACTGGAATGGACTGTTTTTTTTTTATCTATGGACGCTTCACACCACGTCAGTCTGGCCCCGTGCTAAGTACCTGAAGGACTTGTGTTACGGGGACCAGATAACGGATTACGGAAATATATTTAATACTTTTATACTATTTATATTATATTTAGGATTTTTATTATATCATACACATATTTAATACACATCCATGACCCAGGAACAATAAAAACTTTTTGTTCCGTCGGCGGGATTCGAATTTCGAACCCGCGACACCCTTGCTTGAGCTGCCATACACTCTTAACCATTGAGCCACAGAGGTCGTCAAATTTGCATTAGTGCATTCCAGTGCTCGTTGGAATGTCAGTGCTGGATTGGATCGATCGGAATGTAAACCGGCCATAAAGTATGCAGCAAGATTTTCTCCTCGTTTTTAATACGGAACCCTCAGCTCATTGTTCTTCCTCGTACTTGGCCAGTGTTCCCGCAGGAAGCCAGTATCACTAATGTGGATAAATGGGTAATGAACCGCTCGCGCCCACGCGGCACAACATGCCACTGTCATGAGAAGACTGATACGATATTTTCATAGAATTTAGCAATAAAAATGTCAATTGTTATATTGTTATTATAGCATTTATCTACATATTTTTTGTACATGTGATAATAGAACTAGAGGCCGGCATTGAGAATGGGTGTGATCGTAAAAAGGGAAGCTCTAATAGTTGTAAACAGACAGAGGAATTTGAGTATAAAATCTTTGGGGTTCTAAGCTAATGGAATTTTTATCGGCCTTATGAAAATTTCTCTTATAGTAGGTACGTTTGATACTTCTAGTCAAAAGCTCAGTAAATCTATAGCCCATATCTTTGTTAACGTATGTAATATTTAGTTCTTTCTCTAAATAGGCTACTTGACCTACTTTTTTCTTCATTTTTTTCTCATTAATCGCTTCTTAATCATTCATTTTCGCAAAAAAAAAACAATATTTTAATATTTTACACAGTAGAAACACATTAAAATGTTGATTGAAAAATATGCCATTTAAATGGCGCCGAAAACACTGTCCGCCATAGTGTGGCGTCATACGTTTTGTATTTTAAACTCTCTATAATGAACATTTTTTTATGTGCTAAATGCACGAGTCTAAAAGTGCCCAAAAAATATAATAGAATTAAATAAGAAATTAGAAATCATTTATAATGTTGAAAACTTTTGGAGAAAAGTTTTGGCCATTTCATTTCCCAACTACAATAAATGGAGATAATATAATATTATAAAACTGATGTTTTATTTGAATTATTCAAGAAAACATATTTAACAAATTTTTCTAGGCTTATTCTTATTATTTATGTACAAATACACATACATAATATAACGGGTGCTTTAAATGAAAGATATTAAATTACTATGAGGATGACGTCACATCCAAATCGGAAGTACCGCAAAAGAGTTTTCGACTTTCGTCAGTACGAATTAAAAAATATAAAATCATATTTTCAAATCGACTTTATTTATCAATTAGGTATAAGCTTTTATTTGATGATAAGGGTGACATACGGTTTCCTAGGCCTTTAGCCTTTTCTACTAGAAATATGCATTTGTTCAACGAAATTGAATATAGGTCAAGTAGCCTATTCGATTAATACAATATGACATTCAAAGTATTAGCATTGTAGCCTACTGCTGATACAGATTTTTTTACAATACGATCTAAATGAATTACTAGAAGTTCTACTGAAGCAATAATGATTGTCCGAGCTTTAGGAATGGGGAACATATGGGTGGCAATTGGCATACGTCGCTCTGGCCTCTGACGTAAATTGAAACACCTTTAGATTCTGACGTAATAAAGGTGTGAACTGAATTGCTTGAACTGTAATGGTTAATTTTATCTTTGTTTAGATCTCTTTATGGAGGAAGGCTGACTAATAAGCAGATGGCTAGACGGTGGACTGAGACTACCGCAATCAACATTTCAGACTTTATGATTCTGAATTGATATTCAAAAAAAACATCGAGGTGTCTTTGTTCAGTTCTGTTTTTCCTAAGTTCATCGTAGTTTTTTTATGTAATATACTATGAATGAAATTGATACGTAGGTAGATTACGGACATACATTATTTGGTTGAGTTATCATGTCTATGTTAGTTGTGATTAAGTCGGCTGAGCTTACAAAAAGTAAATTACGAAGGTTCAACTGCTATGCCTGTATGCCTGCCCATGAATCAATTTCTCAGATTCAATGCTCTACCACAGTTGCTCTACGTAGGTTTCTATTCTGCATTAATCCCGCAATTAAGGTGGTCGATGTTCAAATTCTTGTTCAGTTTATTATTTGACGTACTAATAATTCCAAACTAGTATTTGCCACACACTACAACGTGACATCAGCGCTATGCCCGCAAATACCATATTTTGTACAAGGTCCATTTATAAATTGGCAGATTGTTTTATTGTCTCGTAGAAACTAGGAGCTATGGCTCTGGTAACAGAGTTTAAAATAACAGAGAGAGATAGAGTATATGTAACTAATATACTTCTAAAAGTAAAGTAGTATTTACAGCTATGACTCTATCGAATGTCTAATAGTTATGAATTCTAATTTTATTTTAACGTGAATAATAATTTACGTCACATTTACACAAAGAAAACAAGAAAGTTATTTCAGATAGAAAATAAACTAAACTATATAAAAAATACATTTTCACTTTCATAACTATACATTTTAATAATATTGTAAGCGAAAATACCGCGTATAAAATGATAAACACATCAATTTTCTTTTAGGCTGATTTCACACCAAGCTGCCAGTCAAGTGCCAAAGCGAGCGTCGTCGCCGTTGACCACAATATTAAGGAACCATTCGTTATTCGTAATACATAGGTATTATTAATATTATTCCCATTTTTGTTAACAACTAGGCTAGGGTTGCCAACCTCCAATTCTAGAAACACTTTGAAATTAGAAAAGCCAGGACGCAAATGCTTGCGTGAAAACATACAAAATAAAATTGATTTATTAATTGTCCAAGTGCGAGTTGGACTTGCGCACGAAGAGTTCCATACCGTTATAGACGATGGAGCCCCCATTAAATCTTTATTTTAGTTCAATATTAATGATAAATATATTAAAGTACACATAAAACTAAGGGTTTTGTGAAAATTTCAAGTACCTACGTCCTGAAACTTGTTGCTATTATTGTATAGTATGGGAGCCACCTTTAGATATTATTATAATCTTTCGATCGCGGATTCTTGGAAATCTATTATTATTTATTGTTGTCGCGATCACCGGTGTGCTCTTATGGGGCTTGATAGGTTAATTTTGTTTTAGTATTTGTATTTTTTTGTATAGCGGCAACAGCCAACATATTATTATAATCTGTGTAAATTTCAGAAGTCTAGCTACAGCGGTTTTTTGAGATATAGCTTGGAGAGTGCAGACAAATGGACAGACATCGAAGTCTCAGTAATAGGTTCCCGTTATTACCCTTTTGGGTACGGAACCCAAAAACTACGCGTTAAAACTAATTATAATAATATAATAAAATACTTAAGTTTTAAATTTTCAAACTTTATTTATGGACCCAGGACTCAGGACTGACTGAGTCTACTTAATCGACGGTTTGGTATGAACGCAGCCCTACACCACCCATAGTTGTTTTATACAGTGTGTAATAAAAATAAGTGATAATACTTTAGGGTGTGTACGTGTTCCTTGTAGAGAGTTCACTGTGAAAGTAGGAGCTCTGAAAGACGTTTTTTTTTCACTTGTATGGGCAAGAGCCCGAGCGTCACGATTTTCCCCATACAAAAGTGAAAAAAAATTTGGTCTTTCAGCGCTGCTACTTTCACAGTGAACTCTCTACAAGGAACACGTACACAGTACACACCCTAAAGAATTATCACTTATTTTTGTTACACCCTGTATACAGTGAATTTAGCGAGGCTACAAGTGAGATGGAACAAATTAATTGTGTAACAGCGGTATAGCCGCATCAGGTCATCAATTTCCATTATCTCATTTAGCTACGTGAAAGTGATACATCAGATTAATTATGTAGCGGTTTTCTTCCGTGGCTCTTCCCGCGCAAATACGTATTCCATTGGTCTTTTATTCCGAAAAAATAAAATTTCTCACAGTAACTGTGTACTCACAGTAATTTAAAACTTGGCCTATTATAGATCATAGGCCAAATTTTAAATAAAAATTATTTTAAATTTGGCCTACGATATTATTAAGTATATCAATATAGGAATATCCTACCAAGCTTTTAATCAATCTCCATAAAGTAGTTTTCCGCGTGAAAAAGTTACAATTTTCAAACATCCATCCATCCACATTCCACACACATATTATTAAGGCGACGCCTTGATAATTTGGCTGTAGCGATTCCGATTTTTCTCAGCAATGACTAAAGCTAAGAAATTGAAGTTCATTGTCAGTATTCATCATGTCTTTGTCTTTGAATTGCCCATAGCATAACACGATTGGACAACTTTTATAGCACAGAATAATCAATCGAAAAGACCTCTGTAAAAAAAGGGATTCCTATTTTTCCAACAGAGGAGAGTGATTTAAGGTTCCAAAATTTGTACATAAATTGGTTCAAGCATGCACTTTAATTTGTGCATAGCTTATATGAAATGTATTTATGGCTTTTAAATTATGCGACAAAAACCATTTTGTCGCTTACGTCCTTTGCATTTTTTGCTGTTCCATTGCTTGTTTTCTATGAGAGGCCGGGCCGGCCTCTCATAGAAAACAAGCAATCTAAAACATATCCAACACGGTTTCTTACTTTAACGCTGCGTCACCTTAATAACAACAAGGTAATAAATATCTAATTATTTATTGTAACGTTTAGATTCTGAAAGTTGATTGAATATATTTTTTTAGGAAATTACCAGAAAATGTCTTTCGTTAAAATAAACAATGGTTTAACGAATTTCACCTACATTTTATACGTTAACCTGTATTGTTATATATCGAGGATAGTCACGCACCCTGAGACACGCACGTGGTACGATAGGAGGGTATCGTGATGTTCCATTGCTAGTATTTATCACCGAATGCTGTCCGCATCTTTGTTGCGCATCAATTCGTTTAACGCGCGGAATAATTTAGGTATTAATGAGCCTTGAGGATGAGGCCCTTTTTTAACAAGGGAAATGCTTTACGCATCCCCGGCAAATTGGGGCCGGGGTGTGTGGGACTCCTGCGTAGTCTACCCACTAAAACCCCATGGTGCTCCACTCATCGCTTAAGGCAGAGTTGCGGGTACGATAGAACCTACCGCAACTCTACCGAGCCCTAGAACAATTTTTTTTTGTGATAACTAACAAGCTAATATTTTGTGAGTTACATTTTGATAAGACGAACAACATGTTTATTTTCGAAAAATCTCGAAAGTGGTAGCTAACAGAGATAGAAAGGATTTCATACTTTCACTTGATGGTCCTAAAATATGGATTGTTTTATTTGTAGGACAAGGTTACTCTTAAATTATATAACTATTAACCTACCAATATACAATTAATCAGCTGGTTAGGGGTCCGTAGGGTACAGTAGTCAACCAAGTTTTGTTGATTACAGAACTTTTCGGAAAAACTATCCTTTGTCTTTTTCCGGACTTAAATTTATTTTATACCAATACCATTTCTTTGAATGTGGAATTTTCTGTTTAAATTTTGAACGTGGAGAGTCTAAATGGAATCTTAATTTAAACTTTCTGTTGCAGACAAGTGACGTCAATGGAACACATTGACGTGCTAAATGTTGTTTGAAAAGTAAGAAGTTCAGTAGGTAATGAAGTAGACGGACGCGCGACACCCCGCTTAGTTGAGTGACGCAATACCTCCCCCGCGCCCCGCTACTCACCCTACAAATGAAATTAATGTTTGCCCTCAGCATGTGTGCTATTTACACAGGGCTTATCAGGACTCTAACTACCCATTAGCTTGTTATTCCACAGATAATAACTAAGTTTATCGCTCCTTAACCCAGTATGGTACACTCACTCATCCTACTTATCAATTATGTAGAGACAATTTTTACTTGAGTACGCCACACTCATATCTATGTGCATGGGTCTGTTGGTAGGTCTATTGTCATGTTGTCATAATATTTTTATTTATGGTGAAACTCTCAATTAAGTATTTAAAATAAATATTTAGGATAAAACGAATTTTGCCTTTTATTGAGAATAAGGTGGACACAACAACACTAACAGTATCCAAAATAATACAAGGAAGGAAACAGTGAATTCTTATTAAAAGTAGAACCGATCGGGGAAGCCCAATCGAAACTAGATTCGAATTACGAAACTTTGTCTTTCTCACTGATTACTCGTTTTTGTCACCGATTAACTATGTAGTTTTAACTTTAATGAAATGGAGTAAGTTTAAGTTAACATAATTTTTGTAATTCAGAATCAAGTTGAAGAAAATGTGCCCATTTATAAAGATTGCAGGAAATACTAATATTAATTTATAGAGATTGGTTACCCCCGCCGATTGCGTCGCTGGTTTAGAAATGATTTCTCAAAGCTATTTTATTGTCAGCCGTAAATCGCCCCTACATAACAGTTAACGAAGTAAGTCGTTAACTGAGTCGCGCCATAGTTTGTTATTTTAGGTAGTGTGTACCTAAGATAACAAATTGACGCTTGTCGATTTAGCTTGAAATTAGCACAAATAATGAGTGTTACGAGTATAATTTAGAACGAGCTCTCAAACTGACTGACTGACGAGCTTCAGAACTTGCAAATACAAGCTTATATTTAACGACGATAACGAATTATCGACACAAAAGTTCCACAAAATCAAAGTTCAAAATATTTTTTTATAATATCTGAGAACACAACAACTCTGAAGCGCTTTCTATAACTATTATTATTATATCTGCTACACTTCTGTCCACCCGTAACCACCGCCGCTGGAAAATCTCTATACTTATGGCCGAAACATTGGGAATAAGAAAAGTGCTCCGTGAAAAAATCGCAAATATCGCAAGATTTTAAAAGGATCCTTACATGGTTGTTATTAAGGCCTTGTCAGAGGTGAAATAATTTCGGATGCAATCGGCGGCGTTTTGTGCCAAGTCGGGACTTTGGAACTTTTTGAGTATGGATTCTTCCGTCAAAAGCGATACATAGTAAAAAATGTATAAAATCAAAAGTTTTAGATTTTTTGAAGTGAAAACTTCTTTAGCGGCGTTGAGCACTTTTGTGGGATGGGTAAAAACTGTGAAACTCGCGTCAGATTCTCGTGCTGATCGAAAAACCGTAAGACGGTTGGAGAGTAGTGTTGTAACATCGAAATCGATTAACCGAACAATCGATTGTTTTTTTTCGATTGTCGATATTTTTTAATCGATTGTAAGGGTTTCGATTAATTAAAAAAATTGATTTTTTAAAAATCGATTTTCATAAAAAATGGGTTAAAAAAATTGTAAGGGTTTCGATTAATTAAAAAAATCGAATTTTTAAAAATCGATTTTCATAAAAAATGGGTTAAAAATTTAATCGATTGTAAGGGTTTCGATTAATTAAAAAAATCGATTTTTTAAAAATCGATTTTCATAAAAAATTGGTTAAAAAAATAATGCACAACGTTAATAACCAAGTTTTCACTTCTGCCAGCACTCCCGGAGTGCAACCCGTCTTTTTTTTTTCTTTTTTTTTTCACTTAAGATTGCGATTACCTGCGTGACAATAGATGGCAGAAGTAGCCATAGAAAAACCACTCTTCTATCTCCCACCCTCTTATCCTCAATACGCACCTTTCGTTCTTATCAGTTATCACTTATCACGCTGCACGTACGTTCGAGTTATCTTATCCCCGAAAAGCGCCGGGACTGAGCCTGTCCCGCGCGGGAATTTAATTTTGATTTAAAAATCGGGACGTCCCGCCCAAATCAGGAAGTTCGGCAACGCTGGATGCAATGCAGTGTAAATTTTTACACGATTAAGTTAAATTCGATAAAAGTTACAGAGCTCGTGACATTTGAGCTGGCACAGGGCGCTGTGGGCACGCGACGAGTCAAGGCCACCTCAATGCCACAGCCCAGCAATTGTCATTTAGACCAATTTGTGGAATTAACGCGTTACAATTATTAGGTGATTTAATTGTTAGTGTAATTACAGGATTTTTTAGACTTGTATAAAACAGGTAGTATTGCAGCAACTAAAATATACTATATGCCTTTTCTCTGCTACAAATTGCAAAACGACTTCATTTTAAATATACGATAAACGACATATGGTTGGAAATTATATCTTCGGATATATCTGTTTAGTAGCCTGTTTAAATATTTTGCAGTTTTCCCAAAAACATTTTAACCTGTTTCTTATTGTCAATGAGTTTTCCACACGAAGATTTTCTTTCCCGTTTGTGCGTCTAACTATAGCATCAACTGTATGAATCAGGAAATAATTAATTGTATATGTGATAACAATAATAAATAAACAACTTTGACGACCTCTGTGGCTCAGTGGTGAGCGCGTTGGTAGCTCAAGCCGGGGGTCGCGGGTTCGAATCCCGCCGACGGAATAAAAAGTTTTCAATGTTCCCGGGCCTGGATGTGTATTAAATATGTGTATGATATAATAAAAATCTTAAATATATGTAAAGTATAAAAGTATTAAATATAATTCCGTTGTCTGGAACCTGTAACACAAGTCCTTTAGGCACTTAGCACGGGGCCAGACTGATGTGGTGTGAACCGTCCATAGATATTATTGTTATTATTATAAAATTTATTTCCATAAATAACATTTTACAGCAACCAACAGTTCTGACCCCCACGCCACGTCAGGGGGGCTATGTACTATCAGAATTTATTCAATAGTTCTTCTATAATAGCTCGGTAACGTTCCAATTTTATGTAATGTTGCATAGAGTCCCGATGTCGATGACAACTAAAGATTAAGCTCTCATAGAAACAGGATGCAGGGCTCGAAACCGGTAATTTTTTAATCAGGTTAAAACGCTCTATAACCAGGTTTTTGGATAAGTGTTCGTTCGGAGCGAAATAGAGATGCGAGCGGTATTGCTTCTGAAATTAACCTGGTTTATTTCTCGCGGAAAGTAACTAGTGCAGTGATATATTCTATCCATTTCTAGTGTACCATCTAAAAGCCAATAGGCCATTACTTGTTTATGTGTGGACAATGGGTGATGGTCGTGGTGTGTGTGAGTGGGCGGGGCGAACATAACCGCGAACGGTTCTAACCGGTATTTTGAGCAGTGAGCAATTTAATTTTGCTCTTAGAACAAAACCAGAAATAATTTCGGTCCGTTCAGAGCGGAATCGAAATGAAAACGCTCTTTTGGAAATGTATGGCGTTTCTAACGAACAGGACCACGAAGATTAACCTGGTTTCCGAGCCCTGACAGGATGAAATAAGATATAATATAACACTATACCTAGTCGGTCCCAAAGTTCTGTCATAGATTAAAATAGTGATAATTACAAAAGTACTTATCAGATTTTAATAAATTATATGTCAATTTAAAGAAAATTTAATAACAAAACAGGATAACTTAGAATTATTCAAATTGTCCATCCTTATTTTGAACACAGGCCCTTAATCGCCGCGGCCAAGCATCTATCGCAGCACTCACCATATTTAAGTCTATTTCAGCGACTGCTTTTCGTAAAAATGCCTTCAGGCTCTCCAAATTTTTATGGGGTATATTACAGACCTTCCCCTCTAAGACCTGCTAAATTTAATAGTCCAAAGAATTAAGGTCCGGGCTGGAGGAAGGCCAATCCTAGTGTCTAATGAAGTCGATGTTTTGACGCTCAAACCAGTATCTTCAGCTCTTGGCTTTGTGTGCAGGCACAGAGTTCTGCTGGAACACGAAGTAATGCCCGGAAAATAGCGTGGTGGGCAGGTCTTCGACAAGCGTATCCAAAACCGTCTCTTGGTACACTTTTGTACTGGTTTTGACCCCCTTTTCACAAAAATTAACCTCAATTGGGCCGTAATAGGACACTCCCAACCAGACCATCACTGATGATGGATGATGACCATTTTGCACCCGCGGAACTTTTTTCGCTGCTTCTTCAGAGCTCTAAGCGTACACTCGATCATTTGGTTTGTTGTACTTCTCTTCAATATTGAAAAATTTTTCACACAACAACTCCCGGGATCTTTTAAGCCTTATTGCTTTTAGACGATTATTAAGTAAGTGCCCACTTTATTTTTTGTATGCTCATACACAAAGGTCTTAATTTGAAACCTTTTTTACTGTTTGTCTACTGACACCCATCTGCAACGCCATCAATTTCTGTTTTCGGACTGGATTTCTTGCTATGCGCGCCTTGATGGCATTGACCACTGCTGGTGTCCTTGCGGAGCGTGGCCGGCCAGTTCTTTTCTTGTCCTCAACACTGGAGACTTCAATGTACCTATCAATAGTACGATACACAAACCTAAGCGTAATATTAAATTTTTTGAGCAACTTGAAAATAGTACTCGGCGTGTGCCCACAGCGATGCAACGCTAAAACAGCTATTCGGTTTTCTTTTAACGTCCCCTCCATCGTGAAAAAGCGCGGTAAATGATTGTTTTTTGTTTTAAAATAATAGTCAAATATTCAAAAAAAGGATGAAATAATATTTTCATAAAATCATATACGAATTTTAAAAATTATGTGCCAGTGACAGAACTTTGGGACCGACTTTTATCATGAAGAAAACATTTTTATATAGTCATCAGTAATACATTTTCGATCGTTAGAAAACTTTTATTACAGTTCTCTACCCATGAACTTAATTAGTATTTAGTACCGACTTCTTCTGACCCTTCGTACTTGTCATAAATCTATTCTTCAAAGTTTTACTTAGCACATAAATATTTAATGTAATTAGAGCATTTGACGCACTACGCTCGTAATTTTAGGTTTAAAGGTCAAGGAAAAAATAAGCTTTTGAATGTTATGTAACTTTTAGAAGGCAACTTAAAAGATCTCTGGAGGAATTAGTGTAAAAGCGTTCTTAACTTAAACTGAACAATTTTAAGTTTGTTTTAATATTGAGTTTATTGTATACATGTAACAGGGTGTAAATATAAGCTCGGTGGCTATAATGAAGATAATAATAATATGATTTAACCATAATTGAAGGTAGTACCAGCTGTACGGTATAAACTATATAATATTAGTCCTCCAATTTTATTTCATACTACTTGTAATAATCTAATTGGATAACAATCCTGAGTGTTGTTGTAATTATATGAGCACCACTTATTTAAGTGCTAACATTCTGTAACAAATATAATAGTACAGTAAGTATATAGTAAAAAGAATAAAGTAAAGAGCAGGTAATGGCTGTTGTTTCACAAAGAAAAACCTCTGCATTAGGCACTTACGAAATTTATGCGTAGGACAATATTATATTTTTATATTATTACATTCAATCTACTTATATACCATAAAAATATTCCTCGATAAAATATAAACATTACATCTACGGTATACTTCAAGGAAAAACGAAGAAGAAAATTTTCTCAGTGGGAAATACACTATGCAATGTTTGCTCTATAGCCATTAGCCGTACTAAAAATAATTACGAATCCGTACTATGTAATCTTATCTGTGCTTTATCTATCCAAACAGAAATTCAGATAAATCGTGTTTGAGATGATCAAATTGTCTGAGTGTATTTATATTTCAGATTGCATTATCTACCACGATAAAAGGGGTATAAATCGTGATATTTACGCTTGGTTAAAATCGATAGCTTTGTTTATCATCGGTGACAGTGTCAAAATAATTTTGATTTTGTTTCAATGGCTCTCCGATGAGAATAAGCAGAAAGCAGCGATAGGTCGGAGCAGAGAGCGCTACTATATTAGCGCTGTAAAGTATAATTTACACAGAGCCAGTACTGGCTGCCAATAAGACTGGCAGTCAGTATTGGCTTGGCATATGCCGCGTGAGAACAGTTTTTCAAGCCAGGCCAAACTGTTCACACGCGGCATATGCCAAGCCAATACTGGCTGCCAGTCTTATTGGCAGCCAGTACTGGCTCTGTGTAAATTATACTTATGCGCTAGCGCATAAAGCGCTACTATAGTATATGTTTAGTTTACTATATGTTTAGTATATTATATAGTATATGCTTGAACTAATCTATGTAAAAATTTTGGAGCTTCTATTACTCTCCTCTGTTGGCAAAATTTGAATCCCTGTTTTTATAGAGTTCTTTTTGATTAATAAAATTATTCTGTGTTATAAAAGTTGACCAATCGTGTCATGCTATGGGCAATTCAAAGACAAAGACATGATGAATACTTTAATTTCTTAGCTTTAGTTATTGTTGAGAAAAATCGATATTGCTGCAGCCAAATTATCAAGGCATCGCCTTAAGGGCCTTCCCTACGAAGATTCCGTAATTCACCGTATTTAAAGCTTTATAAACTCATAATTTGCTACAAAGTTATAATCAAAATACAGCAATAATCTCCAGTATATCAATATTCCTTTCCCCGTTTTAAATTTTCTATTTTTTTTATTATACTCATGATATCAGCTTCTAAAGTAAAACCAATTTATTAAAATTAAAGCATACATTCAGCATCTCCTTAGACCTTAGGATTTACAAATTAAGGACCCTGAGCCATGTAAGGCTAATCTAACGGGAAAATGCTTGTTATTCGTTTATAAACTAAATAAATTAAGAAAACAAATTATCAAGTAGGTCTCTGTTTCATTAGGTATCATATTATAAATCTCTTTTTAACCTAGCTTCAATAGCCATTCAATAAACTTAAGTTTTGTTAAGGCTCTTCCAAATGGCCTTGCAAGGAACACAGCTCCATACAAGGCCAATATTATACATCAGTCGTTTAACTTGAAAAGAGAGTCACAATTATTTATTTATTTGCTTTTACTAAAACAACATTATAATTTCTTTCAATTAAGCAACACATTAAATGCTAAATATATTTAAGTATATCATCTAAAAAACTATAACGAACATTGCTTGAACATCATCTTATAACTAAGAATATATAAATGGAAATTCTTCAAAAATAGTAGCAATGAGTGTCACAGTGACACCTTATAACTAATTGCCAATACGTTTTATAATACGAACACAACTTTTTTTAATCTAAAATGGCCTTCTTATGGGCCCGTTCTTTATAAGGCCAAAATATTCAATATGCGTGTATAAGTTCAATAATTCTAATAAGTAAAGATGTTATAAAAAACAACATTATTTTAATTGTTACGGTACGCATTTATAACTAAAAATAACTGTTTATATGTTAATGATGTTTAGATGTTCCTTGTAAAGTTTATGTTCCCTAGCTAGGCCAACTATCAAATCTTTGGTTGGCCTTATAAGGAACCACCGGCCTTCCTAGGAACATTACCAATATTTTAACGTAAATCGTAGCATAAGTAGATTTTCTTTTATTAGTACCATACATAAATCCCTAAACGATAATGTCCTGTAATAAAATTTGAGAAAGATATAGGTTTTGTAACTAAATACTAAAGTTTTTCAGGATGCGGAAATTACAATTGTAGCCTCGACAACCAAAGTCTACAAACAGTGAGATCTCACTACCACAATAGCGGTGCGATCGACTCGCCGCCGCGTTTGTGGCCATAAGTTTGATGGATCTAAGTGTGTAGAAGGAAAATGTCTTTACATGACGATAACTGCGACTTTTTGATAGTTGGCCTTCAAAGAAACATGGCCTTACATGGCTCAGGGTCGTTACTTTTATTTAAAACACACGCCAATAGATCGAAAATATCATAAACTACATATTCCCCGTTTTAATTTTTTTAGTACAATTTTGAACTAAGATAAGTTAAAAAAAATAGGGGTTTGGTGCGTTCTCGGTAACGCTGCAAATGTATGGCCGAGGTCGTTTGCTCGGGAGACGGCCTTAAGGCATTGAGCTTGTGGTAGCTAGAGTTACGGGGTTAGGTTCATAACTTTTCATACTCTACGTAAGATGCATACGGGATATAAACCCTCTATGTAAACTCGCAAGTAATAAAAAATTATTACCCTGCGTAATTAAAACTTTATTATACAAGTTTAAGTAAAAAGGGAGGTTGAGGAAAACTTATGTTTAGCGAGTTTCCCAATCTTCTACTGCGATACCCTAAGGAATTATATTTTATTTGTTAACGAAATCATACACCAGCCAAATAAGTTACAGATCTTTAACAGAGAGTAAAGTTCTAAAATGGAAAAATATACGTACATATGCGCACAAAAGTAATTTGTATGTAATAAATAATAATACTGTCTGCTGTATGATATTCAGTTATATACTATGAATGATAATCGCTATTACTGTTAATGATAATAATAATAAATAATAATACTGTCTGCTGTATGATATTCAGTTATATACTATGAATGATAATCGCTATTACTGTTAATGATAATAAAAATAAATAATAATACTGTCTGCTGTATGATATTCAGTTATATACTATGAATGATAATCGCTATTACTGTTAATGATAATAATAATAAATAATAATACTGTCTGCTGTATGATATTCAGTTATATACTATGAATGATAATCGCTATTACTGTTAATGATAATAATAATAAATAATAATACTGTCTGCTGTATGATATTCAGTTATATACTATGAATGATAATCGCTATTACTGTTAATGATAATAATAATAAATAATAATACTGTCTGCTGTATGATATTCAGTTATATACTATGAATGATAATCGCTATTACTGTTAATGATAATAATAATAAATAATAATACTGTCTGCTGTATGATATTCAGTTATATACTATGAATGATAATCGCTATTACCGTTAATGATAATAATAATAAATAATAATACTGTCTGCTGTATGATATTCAGTTATATACTATGAATGATAATCGCTATTACTGTTAATGATAATAATAATAAATAATAATACTGTCTGCTGTATGATATTCAGTTATATACTATGAATGATAATCGCTATTACTGTTAATGATAATAATAATAAATAATAATACTGTCTGCTGTATGATATTCAGTTATATACTATGAATGATAATCGCTATTACTGTTAATGATAATAAAAATAAATAATAATCGGAGCTTCCGAATTCAGGCAGATTTTATAGTTTTTTTTAACAATATAAATACGAGCCAGATTGGCCTACGGCTGCGTTGGATCCCGATTCAAATCCAGACCTCCTCTAAGGTCCTCTACTCCTCCCTAGGAGTAGAGGACCTTAGAGGAGGTCTGTGCCCAGCAGTGGGACAGCAAAAGCTCTTAAAAAGAAATTAAACTAGAAACCAGTCACATAATGGTTCTATGAGTTCGAATGTCGTTGCGAATGATTGCTTCAGGGATGCCAATATGAGACCCCTAGATAGAGGCTTCGACGACCCAGGGAGTCGTGACTCACAGTTTTGGAAGACCTGGTTTATCTTATTACGCACTTTGTTATAGAGTTATTACATTGTTACAGAGCTTAATTGGTGCTTTAAGTTTTAAATATGACTTCACTAATTATTATTAACTTTTTTATTCATTGTTATAAGGTTCTTTATGTAACGTAACACATTTTATACATAAGAATAAGTAACGTTTAATAATAATAATATTATTATTTTTTTATTAATTATATTTTATATTATTGCCATTTACAATCTATTGATGACACAATCCATTGAAAATAATTTAAAAGCATATTTTTTGACTTCATCTTATGTACCTACGTATTGAGAAGTCACACACTGGTATAAAACGATACGTAAACAAAGTTCTGGGGACACGGTCTGGGGGCACGGTCGTGCCCCCGCCAAGACGAGCCAAGCGAAGCGTGAGGGTACTACCTAAATTTTCTCGAAGTGTTTCGTTGTTTTTTTGAACCCTCGGCCTCATAGAGATGATTTCCGATATACCAGATAGTTCATATTCTCAGAATAATATGATGTCCATACTAGATTAATTAAACATACAAAGTCTGAATTGAATAGCCGTAATACTTTAGATTTTAATATTTTATTGATATCTAAAATGCACCGGTTTCGTCACTGACACACTGATGATCATCAAAATATCTGGCTACTTCCTGAAGTGCCAGAAAGCTAAAATTTGGTATGTAATCTAAGTTGAGTATACAACCAACAATAAATTTATAAACTTATAACTTTCGCCCTCAAACCCCCAAAAGGGGTTGATGGAGGTTTATATGAGACGTTCACCAATTTCAAGAATTAGGACATAGAGTTTACAACAGTAGAAAAAGAAGGACTGTAGACAGTAACTAAAAAACCTAGTAATAAGTACTTACAAGAACCAATTTACAAAAAGAAGTGAAATCCCACCAAAAGCATTTCTTGTAAAATGTTGCCGAGACGAACACATAACTCATAAGGTTAACCCTAACTTAAGCAAATTCTACATATCAGTAAATATATGTATTATGTATGGCTCGGCTGTTTCGTTACTAACTTCAAATCAGAAACTCTATATTTGCATAGCCTCCATGACGTTAGCGAAACGGCGAAGCCATACATATTTACTGATATTATGTTGAATTTGTTGAAGCTTGGTTTTACTTGAGATCTGATATGAGATATCTTTTTCACAGGGTACAGTGTACACCTTATGTCGTCGTCTCGGCGACATTTTACAGGAAATGTTTTTGGTGGAATATTATTTTCCCCCCTAGGGTGAAGTGTGACGATACACGCGACCTTTAATCAAATTGTAATTTAGGGATAATATTTTTTCAGTATATTATTTATATTAATAAACAGGGATAAAAGTATGAAATAAACAATGATAATAATTGATAAGGAAATTCTCTGCAAATAGTTTATAATTTTCCATGAAATTCATAAAGAGCAGAAATTCAGTTTCATGCTATTATTTTACTTATTTATTTCAACCATCCACTAACAACTGATTTTATAATTGCCCACAAAACAGTTGTCTCAGTTTGTCTATATTTTGTCATAACTGTTCCCACGCTATTTTGGTAATACAATCAAGATGCTACCTCCTGGCTCCTCATGTGTGTGTACTACATTGTAGAATTCATAATAAACGACTACCGAATATGTGAGCACTAAGTCATAGTATTCATTTACATTGAATGTCGTTTTAGAGGTCTGTGGGTTCAAATGTTTAGTTGTACGGCAGATATGGTGTTATCTAGCGTGTGGTCGCTCCATGGCGACTGGCGAGCGAGTGGAACGTAATGTACAGCGTATAGGGCAAACGAACACAGTTACTGGCGCGAGGCGGCCGCGTCATCGCTTCCACTCGCCCAACTCTATAGTTTCTAAACTTGTTTCTGACCTAAATAAACCACCAAACGCAATACCACGCGACGAATTTGTGCTCCGTCAAAATGTAAAATGGATGTGAAAACAAATCGCAACAAATATCACAAAGTGTTCGCTCGAAGTGACTCAGTGTTGAATAGATTTTAAAGTGTTCGTCTCTGAGATTGAATGCAAAGTCTCGGATATCGTCGATTAGTTCTAAAGTTAGACGAAGTCTAAGTTTATATGATGTAAAACGATGTTTGTTGTTTTAAAATTAGTGCGACGCTATTAAAGTTGGATTCCAAGGGAACCAACCAAAATGTTCCCCATGAGGATCTGGCATTTACAAGTCCTCACAGCTGGGCTTTTAGTTTTACACCCGTTCCGAGCTACAGGAGGTTTGATTTCTATTACTTTATTAACAATGCAAAAAGTGGTTTTCCTTCGTAGTTTTTGCACGATTCTCTACTAAAATCGTATAGATTTAAAAGCCTTTTCATGAATTTGTTGTAAGGGGCGTTGTTAATGAACGTATTAAAATTTTCTCTCTACATTGTTTTTCTTTGAAAAGTAGTTACAACAGAACTATGTACCTACAATATTCTAATATTATACAAGGCACCTCAATATTTGTTTACTCAGACGTGTGGACTTGTTTTTACATTAATTAGCATTATAAATATAAAGTCATAAGACCAGTTTGTTTTTGTATACTTAAAAACTAATGAGTAATGACGTTGCAAAATATCTTTAGTATGTAACAAAAACTAAATTTTAAGTACGCAGTGTATTTAATGTAAGCTCTGTTTTAAATTTCAACTCAATCAAAAGATTCATGGTCATGTTGACGGCAGATTCTAATCGTCATATTTCATGTTAAAGAACTGTAAACTACTTCTTTTTTCAAATTAAAAATTACAAAAAAGACGAAGCAACATACTCTAAATCTAAGACACAAAATTATTGTGTAAATGTCGGCGCTAATGCAAGGTATATTCTCTACATATATCTATACAATATGACAGTGATTTACCAAAGTTCAAGTTGATATTATTATTCCATACTATGACAATTTGTGTTGCGTCATTTACACCACAATAATTACATTTAATGACCTGTGTTATTACTAAATTACTATGTTAGTATTTAGTATTCTTAGACCCAATTTTACCAACGACTGTTAAAGTTAACGAACGAATTAATTTTATTTTACCTGTCTCGTTTTTCGTACGAATGAAAGAGAAGACATCTCATTTTAACAAGCTGTTAACACTAACAGTTGGTGAAATTGGGCCTTAATCGATTTGCGTAATGCAAATGTTGTAAAAGTAATTAATATAGCAGGTGTTTATAAAAAAATAGAAATCAATCATATTTATGAAATTTAAACTTCACCAAAAACGGCATTTGTTAAGTATCGAAAAGGCTTTTCTATCTGTACTCCAATATTCCAGGAACATCAACTAAATAATTAACAAGAAGGTGCATTTGTTTTGGAGAACTGTGGTTAACCCGAGTCTATAATATGCTTGGTAGAATGGTAGAAGATATTAACAAATGTATATAATTCTGGTCAATAACTGCTGGTCAATAATTCTGGTCTCTTAGCTTATCCTGTGCTAATGCAAGTGGGCTTAGGAATCTTGATACTTGCGAATCGACTAATACGTTGAAATGAAACCATGCACCTAACGAATACAAGATGTAGAGTTCTAGAACAATAAGTTTAAAAAATGTTAACTTACTGACAAGTGATAATATTGTTTGTGGCGTTATCATGATTATCAGCAAGTTTAGATGACATCTGTCAGTTGAACCACGTGCTTATCAGTTCACAGCTCCTTTCATTTATCAGTCAGCATGTCTGTCTGTTTGCTTTACATATTTTATTAGTGATAGTCCTTTGAAAATATGGATATGAATGCATACTTCATTGTAAAAATATTGTCTTGTATGAAAAAACTTATCATTGTATGAACTCATACTTATTTTATTCATCACCATGATTTTGAGTTAGAAATCAGAGATACAAAACTGGCGGTCCGCGAATTCGTTGAGGGTTAAAACTAATTTTCAAACCTGCACTTACTTAAGGCCATCCCCCGATCAAACGACCTTGACCATACATTTGACGCGTTGCCGAGATCACACAAAAATCCTATTTTTTTTACTTATCTTAGTTCAAAATTGATCTAAATAAAAATTAAAACGGGGAATATGTAGTTAATGAAATTATCTATCTATTGTCGTGTGTTTCAAATAAACGTAATTTGTAAATACTAGGGAGATGCTGAAAGTATGCTTAAATTTTAATAAATTGGTGTTACTTTGAAAGCTAATATCATGAGTATGATAATAAACAAAAATAGAAAATTTAAAACGGGGAAAGGAATATTGATATACAGAAGATTATTGCTTTATTTTTATTATTACTTTGTAGCTTTCAAATTATGAGTTTAAAATGCTCTAAATACGGTAAATTATGGAATCTCCGTAGGGGAAGGGCCTTAAATATGAGTTTCCTTGAACAAAGTTCCATTGGTCAGTAACTTACATAGCCTGAGTAACCACAGAGTAACTCAAAAACAATTCGATACTTTATAGCGCGCGACCATGATTTTCTTATCTATAAATAACCCAATCATTTATACCCAAACACCAAGTAGCCCGATTGCATTTTTTAGTGAGGGGAAGTGCATAAGGCATTCTAAACCTGAGTTTCTCTTCATACAAAATTTTATCTAAAGCGGTTCAGCCAAGCTTAAAGACCTAACAGATAGACACAATTTCTCATTTTTAGGGTTCCGTAGTCAACAAGGAACCCTTATAGTTTCGGTCTGTCCGTCCGTCTGTCTGTCTGTCTGTCCGTCTGTCTGTCTGTCTGTCCGCGGTTTTGCTCAGAGACTATAGGACCTACAAAGCTGTAATTTGGCATGAATGCATATATTAATGATGCCGACAAAATGTACATAAAATCTAAAAAATATATTTTTTTATGGTACCTCCCCTACACGTCAAGCGGGAATGATATTTTTTTTTCGCGTTCACCCCATTGTGTGAGGTGTCGTTGGATAGGTTTTTTAAAAATACATATTATGAGTCATTCAATCATACACTAGGAGAGAGCCTTATATCGGTGTATAAGCGTCAAAAGCGTGTAATGTTATGTCCTACTTACTCGGACATAACAAAGGAGTCGGTCTGCATATTTCATGCAATAAAAGTGTTAAATAAAGGTTTTTAGTGCACATTTTATGTTAGATATTGTTGAGTTTTGTGATTCCGCTAAATATTAAACCATAAGAATGGCCAAAGAATGCCTCAAACACGTGGATTTAACATTAAATACGTAAGTTTTGAACAACGTTTTTTGGGCTTTTCAATCGGTATTTTTGTAAGATAAAAAGATAATTTATAAGTTTAATAATCCCTTATTCGTGCTATGTAAGGCATTAGTGCTAAAAATGTCACATCAATTAATAATTTGTCTACAAAAATTGCATAGCTTTTTACGTGTGTTTACGGATTCTCATTACTTGAACTACAGTTTATCGATATCATTAACTAAATGACTTTCTTTTCTGTATAATAATGTGCTTCGAAATGATCGACAAATAGAAATATTAAAGAAAATAAACGCACACTACTTGTATGAAAATAAGCACAAAATGGCCACGCGATGACGGGCTAAGGTTACATCTATATATATATCCTTAATCTGTGTTATGAGTATTCAAAAATCCTTTTCCGATTTATGAATCCATTTGTGAAATACGAAGTTTTAAAGTGGAAAAATCGTTATCAGTCCAGCGTCCCCCCTTCTACCAGCTAAACAGTTATTTCTGGAAATGTGAAAAAATTCACACGAGTGGGAAATATGCTGAATTTAAAAGGAAAACTATCACTGCTAAGAAGACTTCAAAAGTTATTGAGTAATAGTCGATCAACTAAAAAAATGTATTCGGCGAAATATAAAGGAACTTTTCGTTCAAATTCCTTTGAACGGAACTGACATGATGTTGTTAGTAGTGTAACACACGTTATAAACGTACATTCATTGACCATACAAAAATCATCAAAAACTAGCGGTACTACGGAACCCATTATTGCGCGTGGCTCGACACGCACTTGGCCGGTTTTAATATTAGTATGGATACTGACACTCGAAAACATTGGCGAAGTCGGGTAAAAACCTTAAGGTTGTTCTTTCTACCAGACTCATACAACTAATGAATGGAGTTGAGTCAGACGTCTGGACATGCTTTTCTTTGGCTCCAACACAGCCTCCAACGTGAGTCACCGCGATGAATCCATATTGCCTCAGAAAACTTAGTGATTCATTTTTCCGATAATTGCAAGATCGTGATAATAATAATAATAATTAAGGAATACCGTCGCGTTGGTGAGATAGATAGTAGAGCGTTTATGAATTCATTGATGTTTCCAGTATCGCAAAATTATTATAAACTATATGATACGTACATTTTCCGGGATAAAAAGTATCCTATGTCCTTTCCCGGGACTCAAAGTATTTCCATGCCAAATTTCAGCAAAATCGGTTCAGCGGTTTGGGCGTGAAGAGGTAACAGACAGACAGACAGACACACTTTCGCATTTATAACATTAGTATGGATTAACTCATCAAGCCCCATACGAGCACTGGTGATCGCGACAACAATAGAATAGGTACAATAGCATTTCCAAGAATCCCCGATCGAAGAATTAAAGTGACATAATACGCCATTACAATACTTTAATTAAATTTAGGTTAGAGCTTAAGAAAATTACTATGTTAAACTTATAATTAATATGGAAGTAAACAAAAAATAAATACATACCACTAGGGAATGCAATACCGGGATACCGGGTTCCCGAAATACCGGGATCCCACATGCATTTTGCGGGACTAATCCCGGTCGAAAATTTCTTGGGATCCCGCGGGACTGGCGGGATTACAAAGAAATGTGATTGATACGTGTAACTGCGCGCGGGGGTGCGTGAACTGGCTACAGACAGCCCGCTAAACGATTTACCTTCAATTCACCTATAATTCACTTTAAATGACAATTGAACCAACCAGCGTGGATGCTGAGCGAGCTTTTCCAGCTGCTGACTACCTTGTGTCGAATATCAGGAACCGTTTCGGAATCTTTGGGCACGATTTTTACCTATACATATTTCGAAAATTTTTTTGTTAAAAGATGAAAATAAATAAGCGAGTTTTTTTAGTTACCATTTTTAGAAGCCATTTCCAAAAAAATGATAAGTTTTTCTTTCATTTTTTATAAAGCCTGAAGTATGGAGGTGAGGTTAAACCCTTGAAAAAAGTGTCCGACAAAGTTTGTTTTATTTGAGATTCTAAAAATAAAACGGGGTCTATCCAGTAAAGTCATTGTAACGATTTATTTTAAAAGTTTATGTCCACCCAGCGGGATCTCGCAAATACCGGGATCCAGCGGGATTGTGATGGTTCAATCCAGCAAATACCGGGATTGAAATTCTCTTGCGGGATTGCATTCCCTACATACCACCTATCGTGCTTTCCTATGGCGCCTTTAATAGGCAAGTATATATATTCTGTGGTATTATGAACTTATGACGTATATTGTATTATTTTAATTGAAATATTTTTTTAGAGTTAAACCTATATAATTTTCTTAGAACGTTAATTCTTTAGCATGATAATGTAGGTGCCCATGTTGAATATTTAAAACCTTCCAGTTGAAGCAATGTCGTACTACGTGTCTGAGTAAACAGCACGTTTGAGCAACTATACAGTTTAATGTACAGTATGATACATAATACTGGCCATTATGTTTTTGCTATTTAAGGCCCGCGTCTCAACGTCTCAAGGTTATATCTTGGTACACATGCTGACTGCGTTACAATCATTAGGCACCGAACAAAATATCATTTTAGGGTTCCGTACCCAAAGGGTAATAATAGTATTTTAAAAAGATAAAACCGACTTCAAAATTGGACGCAATTGAGAATTAAAATAATTGCCTTATCTTAAAAACTACTAAACCGATTTTAATGAAACTTGTAGTGTTCTTTAAGTTGAACAATACCTAGTACCCACAACAAAAAAGAATTACTTAAACCGGACTTGTAGTTATGGAGATATGCGAACACAAACATACCCATAGTTACATACACTTTTAAAATTAGGCACATTTGTTTAGATACTGAAAATTGAAATAGACTTAACATATTACAAAAACTGGGTAGTTTTAGAAATATTACATACATACGCGTCGAACTGCTACTACTTTTTTGAAGTCGGTTAAAGACGGGACCCTTTTACCACAGAATATAATATATTAGTTGTACCAACTTTTACTAAGATTCCGTTGTCTGTCTGTCTGTCCAGGCTGTATCTCAGTACGATGATAGCTAGAGAGTTGAAATTTTACAAATTATGTTTTTCTGTTGCTGCTTTACTAAAAAATAAAATAAATTAAATACAACAAACGTGATTTTTTACCTTTATTGCTCTATATCAATAGTGGCTCCACGAAGGCCCATAAAATATTGACAAAATAACTAATTGTATTTGTACATTTTTGATAATTAATAATAATAATGAATTCCCATAAAAACACAATTTTTTACTACCCCATGCTTTATAATGGTACGGAATCCCTGGTGCGCGAGTCGGACTTGGCCGATTTTTTTAGTTCGTATTATTTTTAGTACAAAATTGTTTTGTAGTATAGTTTGTACCTACGAATAATAAAAAACTAAGGAAGAGTAACTCCGTCGAAAAACATGCTCCAAAATACTTGTCAAAAAAGTGTACCTTAGGTTCACTTTTCATACATTTGCAATATTTAGGTGACCTTGAGCGGTACAAAGGCTGACGTTACATGACAGTTCGAATGGAACCAAATTTAAAACTGTATTAGTATGGGAGTTACGTTTCCTGGTTTTATTATTCGTAGGTTTGTACGAATTAACAAAATAAGCTCGTGGTCTATGACATTCGAGCAACATAATGAGTACAGGATTTGACGTTACCCTAGCCCCACCCCACCTATAATGACGTGTGACGTGTGTGCTTATGTATCATTTTGTATCAACTATCATACAATGTAAACCACTCTCTATTAGGTAATTTATCAATATCAATACCAATGAAAATTTCCTTTCTTTGGTTATTTATCACGTTATACGTAACAATACTTTGAGTGATTGCGCCGCCAATAAAAGAGCTCATTACAAGGCGCTCTTTTGTCAAAATTTCGATACCTTTAAAATATTGTAGTCTAAGCCGAAAAAAATATTGGTATGTCTTGCTTAGATTATTAATTCTGTATCTAAGCTCTCTAATGTTGCGAATTTATAATGAACTAGCTGTCCCGGCAAATGTTGTTTTGCCATATAAATGGCACTGTATGTGAAAAATGATTTTCCTTTGTTTTCCTGCTTTTCTTTTGAAGTTTTTTCTGAATTTTTTTTTCTATAGACCTCACGGAACCCGAGACCTTTCCAACGAATGCAAAACCGTGGAAATCGGTTCGTGCGTTCTGGAGTTATAGCGTCAGGAAAGAATATTACTATATTACTTATTTTTATATTAATGAATAAAACGTTTCAAAATTAAGTCTTAACTCTTAATAGTAATGACACCTTTTAAAAAGGTTCACAAAACAGGAAATAAAATATCACTTTTTTGTCATAATATTTTAAAATGTAAAAGGAAACATCTTATTTTAGACTAATTTAATGTACCGGATGTAACATCACGATATCATAAAAGGAACGTCCTGTCCACAGCCCAGTAGCGTCAGTGTAATTTGGATCTATAATAATATACTTACTCGGTTAATTTTCGTACAATGAATGTATGGAAATTAACCGATTAATCTATTAACTGTTACATAAATCATTATATTATAATATAATATTATATAAATTAATTGCCAGTTAATCGGCAACGATACCGGAGCTATTATCAATCAATTAGCGACGTTCCTGGGTGTCACCAAAACATAATATTTGGCTATTCCGATAATTGGACGAGATAAATTGATACCCGAGTTCGTTTGCTATACGACTGATAGGATTAATTTTGGGAAAGGGACCACTCCCGCGTCGCGCCCAAGTGCGAACTAATTAATGTCTGTGTCGATACACGCGTTTCGGGTACCGGCTCGAGTTACCGATTGGGTTGCGTAAGAATCCTTAGTTTACCCCGTACCCCTAATTATATGACGTGAAACTCTAACCCTTACCAAGGTCGACGGGCCCATGATTAACTACCTGATATCGATGACGGGACGATGATAAATTAGCTGCGCGAACTTTCCACGAACACATTGTCTTTTCAATTTGCGAGGTGTGGTAGCATCGTATACGGTCATTATTTTAAATAAAGTTCCCGTATTAGCTTCAGCGTTAATTATAATTAAGAGACGAATGTTTTCATTATCTGAATCGGATGGTTTTCACAACCACGCTTCTCGTAATCGCTGTCGTATTATTTATTAACAATGCAACTTACGCGATTTTGAATACACATTTACATACTCGAAATTATGCCTAATATATTTTCATGAAAGCACGTCGTTTTCAGATGAAGATCTCCACGAAGGTCCATTTATCATTCCGGCGACGAGCGAAATCATACTAAAGAAAGGACAAAACTTTACAATTTTCTGTAACGCGAACGCCCCCGTAGTCATAAAACAGCAGGAAATTCCAGAGGAGAGTACGGACACGTTCAAAAAAGTCTTTAGAAACTTGTCGAGCACAGATTTAGACTATAGATACAAAGCCGCCCTCGATCTTTATAACGTCGATCAGTTTTCCGTCGGCTACTACGCCTGCTTCGACGAGGCGGCGGACGAAAACCATATCCTAAACAATTTACTGGAGGAACCTCAAAATAACGAGCACGCGGCGTACATATACGTTTACGTGGACGGTGAGAAACTATTTACATAACAGATCCATGCGAACTCTAGTTTCTACGACTATGTAATAAAGTGCCTATTGTGAATTTTAGAAACCGGTAGCCTGTTTGCGCCTATGCAAGAGGTAATAAAGTTGAGAAACGGGAACGATGTCATAATCGAATGTAGACCGACGACACCCGACGTTAACGTTACTCTTATAGGGGTATGTATGATAAAACTGCTGAAATTACACTATGTAGGAGTTACTACCCACTAAAGAATTAATATCAAACTGTTTAATGTTCAATAACATAAGCTTTTCGAGCGACCGTTGATTACCCAGTTAAAACAAAATATGTATAAATTGCTAGAATTGCACGACTGATTTGTATAGAATATATTTATAAAATTTTAATCAATATTGTTGTGCCTCTGTGAGGCAACTAAAACATTGTTTAGATGCCTGATAAAAATATTAGCCAATTTCGCTCTCGCCTCATATTCGACCGAACTAACGCTTAGCGCTACATTAAAAGGCATGATTAACCCAACGATTGCTTTAAATAAATTCATATCTACATTCTTAATGTTCAGGAATTTCCAGACAGTCCGTATAGTTATAGCCCCAAAATCGGGTTCACCTTCGATACTGACAGCTTGACCAGTCAGATAGCCCTGCTAAGTTGTGGCTTTATGAGAGGAGACGAGACGATAGACAGAGATGTTTTTGTTAATAAATGTAGGTGATTAGTCGCTGTGTGTATTTTATGCTAGTGCGTTCCTACTATATTTACCAATTGTATTATTTTCTTACGATACATGTACTCGATCGTCACTAGGAAAATTAAAAGTATGAAACGATCGGTAAATATAGTTTGACATGTTTTTCAATTTTATAACTTCCACTGAACTTTTTATTTCATTCTAAATTGAAAAACAATATTACTTAGTACTAAAACATAATATCATTTATTTCATAATATACGCAGAGTAACAGGGCAACAGTTAATAAAAAGTACCCGACTATAAAAAAGTACTCCCCAAAGATTGGAATATTAGTGAGATTAGATAGGCCAAAGACTGGAAGTCTCGGATGCATTGCTCAGCGTGGAAACGAAAGTTATACGAAATATTTGCGTAGTAAGTAACGAAAGTGGATGTCAGTTATCGAGGTAGCGTGGTGTGATGGTTTCATAAGTTCTAGATTACAATTAATTCTTTTGTTTCTAGCTTTCGCTTGTTCTTCTTTTCTTTATCTTTGGTGTGTTGCTCTGCGTTACTTTGTGCACATTTTTAGTGTTATAACTACTACTAAACACTAACATTTAATGTTATTTTTTGTGATTAATTATTATTAAATTATTGTTATGAATGGTTTCTTCTAACATATTATTGAAATGTTTGTATAAATTCCATTACGCACTGGTGTGTTACTTTTTTATAATTGTTATTCATTAATGGTATGCACGACGCAGTTACTTAATAAAAGAATGATAGCTCTATTATAGAGTATCGTAGTTGTTTAACCTCTTTATAAAAAATGGGATTTCCTACTAAGGTTATGAAAAGTATAAATTAATTAACAATATACTATGTAAAATATAAATATAATATATTGTATATATTTTTCACTGTTTTGAATAAATTATTTAGTAGTTTACTAATTTGTCCTGAATGTTGAGTATAACACCAGTGCGCCTGGGATTTGTGCATTTTTTAATTGAATTCTCTTCAAATCTGATTTTTGCATTCAAATTAATTGACCTCTTTTAGTTTTTTTCAGACAAAAAAAGTATTAGAATTTTATAATTATAGATTTTTAGGCACAATTATAAAACAGGTCTATTTTTTTGTTTTAAAAAAGTAAACGTTAATTTTTTATTGAGTAGGTAAGTATAATAATTATTTATAATGAAGTGTGTTCATTATAAACCTGTTTTATAACATTTTTATTAAAAAATATATAAGTTAAACATGATATTATAATATTACACAGGGTGAAACAAAACAATTTGATAATATATTAGGATGTGTATGTGTTCCATAGATAGAGTTCACTGTGACAGTAACAGGGCTGAAAAAGTTACTTTTAGTTTTTACTTCCATGTTTTATGAGAAACTCCTCAACGTAATGACTGTATTTGCCTAAAATACACTTAATTTAATTTAAATAATTCTTTTAACCCTGCTTATTTCCCAGAGCACTCTTTACAAGGGACACAAACACATCCTAAAGTACTTATTATCAATTTGTTTTATTATACCACGTAGAGAAAAATAATATGATAATGTAAAAGTTTTTTTTCGTCTTAGCCGGTTCTCTTTTTAAAATAAACAAAATAGGATTATTCTAGGCAATACATATTTAAATCTTAATAATATATTTTTAGTAGTAGCTTTTAGGTTTTAGATGCACTATTTTAATTTTGAACTATTTTTTTTTTCTAGGCAATGCTACGATCGATTGTTGTACTATTAACTTGTGTATTATGACTGGTTATCGAATGTACAATTTCACATTTACCTTTTAGATAGAAACGATCCCGCTCCCCCACCGAAAATAGAGAGTAGTTCAAAATGGTTCGTGAAGGGAGAAACGTTTTCTCTTAAGTGTGCAGTCGATTACAAGGACAACTCTGCCTTAGCGTTGGAGTGGAAACTACCATCATCAGTTTCAAAGGTAATCTTGCGTTTTGCAGTGATTCATGCACACAGAGATGCACTGAATCAATTTTGCATGCATGCTCCATGCATACAATATTTATTCAGTGATAACGCTAAGGTGTTCCCTAGCGGTAATTAAGGGTTTTCCTTCTAGATTTCACAATTTTTTGTACTATGTCCTTAGGGCGTACTTAATGACTTTCGTGAAGTTCTTTCAAAACAGGCATTCATGCAGATAGGGTGAAACAGGCATCAGAATCGCGGTAGCAAAAAAAAAAGAGTTTTCCACCACAAATATTACTTAGTTACATTAAATTGAAGAACAAGAAGCGGTAGGCAGAGACCACGCAAATCTGCGAGAGTACGTAAATATTATGAGAATTTACTACTCAGAATATATTTTATGTGCTATATCGCAATTTTATCATTTTATTTTATTACTAGGCTCGTCGGCTAGAGAATGTATGAAAACTATTTTTCATACATTCACTTTTGATACAATAATATTATACATAAGTGTAACTTAATTATTTTGCAGGACCGTGTAAATATAGAAACGAACGAACATAACATAACCTCTGCTGGGATTCTGTACAGTCATATAACGATTAGCAATGCAACAGAAGAAGACCAAGGGAAATACGTATGCGTATGTACAAGCAGAGCGAATTCAAGCGAAGCGACCATAGAAAAGAAATATAGTAAGAACCATATTTTGTATTCTAGCTTGTAAATATTTTTTTTTTATAACGTGGCAACGTTACTACAATAGTAGAGTACTTTAATAGAATCAATCATTTAGGCATTAACTAAGGGCTCGTACACAGAACTGCGATGAGGCGTCGCATCGCAAATATCGGTGGCAAAAACATTCAAATCTCATAATAAATGTTTTGAAAATGCGCAAATTTTTGCGGTGCGACATCGCTTTGCAATTTTGTGTGTACGATCTTTTAGGGCCAGACCAGAACCACACCACAGCGCTGCGTTGCGGCGTCACATCGTTAAAATCTACGACGCCGCAGAACGCTTCGTGGATATTTCCGATGCAACAGCAACATTTCTAATTAAATTTTGCGCCGTAAAATCAACATGTTGTTTTTGCGATTCGTCATACGACGCCTCAATGCAATGTTGTGGTCGGCCCTGAGATCTCTAGTCAGACTTGTGATACTTTTTAATTTATTAAATATAATATTCGTGATCAGAACTATAATATCTATATACTGTTTTAGGAGATGTGGGCTTCATCAGACTTAACGTTAGTAATAGTCATGGATCAGCAGACACTATCCAACCAACTTTTTCGCGCCGAATATACGTAGACGCATATCCATGGCCCACATTCCAAGTGTAAGTGTTATTTTAAAACATTAACGGTAATTAAAATTACATAATTTTTTAAAGATTTATATTTATTACTAGCTGACATTGTTTTACCATTTAAATTCTTTCTAGTATCAATATAAAAAAGTAGATAAAAACCTATTCTCAGGCCTAAGTCCTAACGAATGTACACACAAAAAAAAACCATTCAAATCGGTTCAGCCGTTCTGAAGGAGTTCGCGCACAAATACTTTTCTTTTATTTTATTTATATATTCCTTGTCCCCCTAACTGTGTCAGGGCTTGTTGCTATCTTATTAAATTATTTTAACATAAAAATGTTCTTTTTACCCCATAAAAATCCAATTATTATAGTATTACACTACAGTATTAAAAGTTCTTATACATAAAAATTCTAATTAATTACTAAATACTTAACGGTTCAATAAATATTAAATTTCGTTCCAATTAATTAAAATTACAATTTACAAAATATGTCAAAATTAAAACAATTAAAATACGGCACAACGTTCGACTACCCTAATATCACAGCTTACAATCACATTAGTTTACTGGAATTCCTCTTGTTCGCAACACACACTATCCTCTTGCAAAAAGAGAGGAATAAATCTCTCTTTTTTCCCCCCAGGATGGCAGGCAGATTCTCACCCGTCATCGATGTGCCCAAGTCGCGCACAAATACTGTTGTATATTAGATCACAAATATAATTTAATCACTGTTATTCTGGCCTATTTTACATACTTATAGCACAATTTACACTGTGCTTATAGGTTGTAATGAAGAGTACGTAATATCATCCATACTAATCCATACATCCATACATCCATACATCCATACATCCATACATCCATACATCCATACATCCATACATCCATACATCCATACATCCATAGATCCATAGATCCATACATCCATACATCCATACATCCATACATCCATACATCCATACATCCATACATCCATACTAATATTATAAATGCGAAAGTGTGTCTGTCTGTCTGTCTGTCTGTTACCTCTTCACGCTCGAACCGCTGAACCGATTTTGCTGAAATTTGGCATGGAGATTGTTTGAGTCCCGAGAAAGGACATAGGATAGTTTTTATCCCGGAAAAATGTACGGTTCCCGCGCGATAAACGAACTTTGGCGCAACGAAGTTGCGGGCATTCTAGTAGTCCATATTGCTTTTTAAATGTCTGCAAGAAATTTTAATTAACAATTATCACAATGTTAATATAGCAAGCTTTAATAAACTAAGTTCGACATCGATTAAACCTGTCATTTATTTTTAGATATAAAGACGGAGTCTATTTGACCGCAGAACCGAAGAACTATAATATTAGCGAGAAAACCGATATTAATACAATCTACTTTAAAATAGACCATTTAACCATAAATCACACTGGAAACTATACAGTGGTCGCACAAAATAAGTATTTAAGCAAAAAGGTTTCATTCGAATTGCGATTTAAAGGTTGGTGAAAATTTAGTTTTCATTATTTGTGTACTCAAAATAATGTATAATCTCGTTGTTTATTACTCTCCCTATCTACCGTGCCATAGAAGAAATTATTGATGGGAAATTTACGGACATATGTGATTTTGTTGGCTTATGTCAATTCAATGTTAGCTTAGTGATCGGTCTGATAGGTTTGACTTTATTCGACCATATTAGGTCCGCCATCTGCCTAGGAATTAGCTTCTCTGATTGTACATCTGTGCTGAAGCCTGAATTTTATCAAAGTCAGTCCAGTAGTTTGAGAGTCTATTCAATGGATACACGAAATTTATCTTCTTTCATTTGTAGCTTTTATAAAACATAGATAAAATTAACTACTATCTAAATTCCTCTTCTCTGAGGTCTTGCTCAGGTCTTGCTTGATCTCAGTGGACTGTCTTATCGAGAATCTTAATTTTCAGTTAAGCCAGAAATAAACATATGGGATGATGAAGTTCGAGTTGGGGTCAACACACAGAAGTCTCTGATATGTACTGTCCTAGCTTATCCACCACCGACCATCACCTGGACTTTCTATAGTGACACAGAGGAACAAAACATACCAGAAAAGGCACGTTATTATGCTTCAAATACTTAGATTGACGGTCGACTAATTCTGGATCCCTCTTGATCAATTTACAGTAATTTCCGCAGCTAGTCGTCACGTTTTAGAATCTTGTAGAGGTTTGTATATTTAACATTAATATTTTAACTGCAAACTTCCCAATATTCTAGCTCTGGAAAACGAAACAGTCTTCTTTAATCAAAACGGAATCGGAACTCAAACTGATTGCGAAAAGACCGGGGATTGTCACATGCCACGCGAAAAACGAAAGGGGTAATGCGTCTTCTTCTATCAAATTTATGGTGGACGAAGTACCCGGAGGGTTTGGAGTTAAAAATGATGTCCCGAAGTCATATGCAGAGGGGCTAAATGTTACTATAGACTGCTATGCTTCACAATCCGATTTCGACAATGTAACATGGCATAGAAACGATGAGGATAAACTACTCAACGGTACGATGGTATTTAATATATTGTGAAGTTCACAGACCAAGTAGCACGTGTAATAAATAAGTTATTATTTTGCAGTGAGAATAAAAGTGACCCAGATGTCTTATATAGCGCAATTAATCCTACAAAATATTTCTATGGAGGACGCAGGAATCTATACATGCGAAGCGCTGGATGTGGACGGAGTCGTTAGTAACTACACTATGCCAGTCCATGTTGTTGGTAAGAAAAAATCACCACCTTTTATGATAATAATCCCCTATCCCTATTCCCCTATTCTTGGGCACTGTAGGTCTTTAATCTTAATTATTGTTTACTTAATGTAAATTTTATGTATATATGACTGTTTGTTGCCATAATAAATAAATAAAAAATACCTTAAATAAGTTTGTTCTACAGATCACCGAGAAGACTCAAGCGAAGCACAAGAGTACTACTACCAGTATTTTTCTCGATGAGTTTTATTGATTTTGTAAATGTGACAAAGAATTTACAGTTCATTTCAATATCAAAAATAATAATTATGATTCTAACGTATTAGAGTATAATGATAATAATAATAATAATATCTATGGACGCTTCACACCACGTCAGTCTGGCCCCGTGCTAAATACCTGAAGGACTAGTGTTACAGGCACCAGACAACGGAAATATTTAATTAAATATTTAATTAATACTTATATTTAAGATTTTTATTAAATCATACACATATTTAATACACATCCAAACCCGGGAATATTGAGAAAACCTTTTGTTCCGTCGGCGGGATTCGAACCCGCGACCCCCGGCTTGAGCTGCCACACACTCAACCAATTGAGCCACAGAGGTCGTCTGAGTATAAAAATGGTAATGTTTTAGAAAAACAACGGCCGGTATTCTACGAGCCGGTGTTCGACGCTGAAGTGGCGGCATTTCCGTATCAGCCCGTAAAGCTAATTTGTTCAGCCTTAGCAGTACCGTCACCCGAGATTACATGGCTAAAGGTACCTATATTAACCTTATTTATATTAATGTATATTTCGGCTCGTAACAAATAACATTAGATTAAAATACAAATATTATGCATAAAAAATATTGATGGTACAGCATGCCTTTCGAAAATAGTTTTTTCCGCAATGTAGCATACAAACAACAGTAATCTAAATAAAAGTTACATACAGGATGGCGAAGCCTTGCAAAATACGAGTGACGGAGAGATCATGATATACACAGATTATTCAGAAGAATTAAATACACCTGTCAACTCATCGGTGGAAATAAAACAAATGTCTGAAGCACACAAGGGTAAATACGAGTGTAGAGCACTCAGCGATGGCGTAACGGAAATCAAAGCGTACAGTCTCATCATGAATGGTAAGTGCCTTCAAATTTTAGTACTTGTAATTTGTAAATCTAGGCGTCTGATGATTTCGTGGGTTTCGATGTGGGAGTCACTTTTTTTCTGCTAGAATGTCTTACTCATTACATTAATAGACTAATAGGTAAAGCTCGCGAACTTGTAAAGGCGAAGTGAACAGGACGGTTTGTCTATACTCTATGGTCACATTTAAGAACATATTTAATGACTAGATGATGCCCGCAACTTGCGCCAAATCTCGTTTATCGCGCGGGAACCGTACATTTTTCCGGGACAAAAAGTATCCCATGTCCTTTCCCGGGAATCAAAGTACCTCCATACCAAATTTCAGCAAAATCGGTTTAGCAGTTTGGGCGTGATGAGGTGGCAGACAGACAGACAGACAGACACACTTCGCATTTATAATATTAGTTTAATTTAATGATATTTAAACATGATGTCTAGAAATACACAATATAATTTTTTTACAAACAGTCTAACTGTGTTTAAGTATCGCTTAAATTGTCTTGTCATGATAATACATTTTCATTGTAGTTATATTACTGTAAAATATAACAATAGGTAACCCGCAATGGTAATGTATAACGATCATTAATCAATTGGAATTTAAAAGCATTACAGTATAATCGAATAATAATTATCAAAACTTTATTATTACGTACTAACAAAATAATTTAACAGTTATAGATCAGTGGTTCTTATCCTTTTAGTCATGAGGGACCATTTTACCAAATGTTTGTCTTGCCGGGGACCACCCAGTTGGTTTACCTAAATTAAGAGTTGTTTGAAAAGAATACAAGCACAACTTTATAATATAATTAGCATTAATTTATTTTTTATTAGGATGTCTTCGCGGACCACTTGGTCCTCTCACCTCTAGCGACCACCAGTGGTCCGCGGGCCACCGGTTAAGAACCACTGGTATAGATGGTATAGCTGTAGTAACATTTCTCCAGAGTCAAGTCAGGTCAAGACGCAATGAAGCATCAAGTTCCAATTCGTATAAATGTTTTTCAGAAAAATCGCCCTACAAATCAACATACTTAGGTATAGCCGGAGGCCTAGTGCTTCTGCTGCTCGTTTTGGTAGTGTACTTGGTATTGAGGGTACGGAAGGAGAAAAAGTTCAGGAAAGAGTTGGCTGCAGCTGGTTTATTGTATTTCAAAGAAGGTGTTCCGAAGTCTCTCAACCCGGATCTCGGGATAGACGAGCAGGCAGAACTGTTACCTTACGATGAAAAGTTTGAGTTCCCACCTGAAAAACTCATCATTGGTAAGTTCCATCAATTTTCAATCCTATCGATTTAATAACTAGTCACTAAAATAACATATTGCACGTAAACTTCTCCAAAAATCACGCAGTAACCATAATATATTTTGTCGCATAAACCAATTTTCCGGGACCCAAATATTATAAAGCGGAAGAGTTTGTTTGTTTGAACGCGCTAATCTCAGGAACTACTGGCCCGATTTGAAAAATTGTTTCAGTGTTAGATAGCGGGGGAAATTATTTGAAAGAGCTTATCTCGCGAACTACTGGAGCAATTTTTATGTTATTTGGCACAGATAAGAAGTAGACCACGTGAAGGATCGTAGGCTATGTTTTGTGGATTAATTTGTCTGTAAAATATCAAATTTACGCGGGCGAAGCCGCGCGGAACGTCTAGTATAATATAACGTCCATCAGCTTTTGAAGCACGAGCAGGCAACGGGAAGACAAACAAAAACGTTTCAGCATGTATAGTAATATGAGACGGATATAACAATTATTTCAATCATCATATTGAGAGCAATCGAAAATAGAAATTCACCGATACGTTTATTTATTCAGGCAAGCAGCTGGGCGCAGGTGCTTTTGGCGTTGTTTACAAAGCGGAGGCGCGAGGCATCATCAACGCCGAGGAAGTCACTCCCGTCGCCGTGAAGATGGTGAAGAAGACCGCCGACAACATGTACATCAAGGCCTTAGCCAGCGAGCTCAAGATCATGGTGCATCTCGGAAAGCACGTCAACATTGTCAATTTGCTGGGCGCCTGTACGAAAAACGCGGGGAAACGTGAGTGTTATCTAATCTAAACTTATATATAAAATTCTCGTGTCACAATGTTAGTCCACGAACTCCTCCGAAACGGCTTTACTGATTTTTACCAAATTTTATATGCATATTCAGTAGGTCTGAGAATCGGCTACTGGGTACTTTATATATTGATAAGTGCATTTGTTGAATAAATAATAGTAAATTATTACAACCTGAGACTGACGGCGACCATTGTTTGTGCGACGAGATAGCGATCGACGTTGCTATGGCAACATACTTATTTAGTCACTTCAATAAAATAATATGGGCGAAATACTTTATATTATTATGGCAAAGCAACGTTTGCCGGGACAGCTAGTACATATATAAAATTCTCGTGTCAATGTTAGTTACCGTACTCCTCCGAAACGGCTTTACTGATTTTTATCAAATTTTATAAGCATATGCAGTAGGTCTGAGAATTGGCTGCTGGGTACTTTTCATATTGATAATGTGCATATTTTGTTGAATAAATAATAGTAAATTATTACAACTCGAGACCGTCAGTCTCGACCATTGTTTGTGCGACGGGATAGCGATGGACGTTGCCATGGTGACATACTTATTTAGTCACTTCAATAAAATAATATGGGTGAAATACTTTATATTATGGCAGAACAATGTTTGCCAGGACAGCTAGTAATTATATAAAATTCTCGTGTCACAGTGTTTGTGCGCGAGCTCCCCTAAAACGGCTCAACCGACTTTAATGAAATTTTGTATGTAAGGCCTGAGAAAATAGGTTTATATCAACTTTTTATAATATTGATACTAGAAAATATAATTTATATGGCAAAACAACATTTGCCGGGTCAGCAAGTTGTCTATAAAGTTTGGTTTCTCAGTTTTACCAACGAAAAGTATAGAGCTCTAAAGAGAGTCAGGTACCTACCCGTTTTCGTTGGTATCGGCGACTGGTTATAACCTTATACTCCTAGTAGTAGACGCCGGTCTGTCGCTTATCGCGCAGAAACCTTACATTTTTCCACACCGAAAACAGTTATACTGTTTAGGCGTGAAACGGTAACAGACAAACAGACAGACATAGTTTACGCATTTAGTACTTATTAACTATTAGGGAAGGATATTTGTAAGGTTAATATGTAATGCATTACATAATGTATTTATTACTAATTATTACATCATTCTTAACCCACCAGACAGTACATATTAGGTTAATTAATAAATGATAAAATTAATTAATATTCTACTTCGTGTGACAGATTTTGCGGTCTTTATTGCAGATAGTAATATGTTACTAAGGAAAAAGATTACGGCATGAGCTCAAGAAAATCAAGGTCCTTTAAAATTATCTCTAATGTAATATTATGCACTAAAGTCTAAACGATGCTGAAATATTGGTTAACATTCCTATGAAGTGTTAGAACAAATACTTTATTATAGCTTTAATTGCCAATGATAGCAGCCCTGAATTTATGCTAATCTATCTCGCCTTTTTAGGGTGGGTTGCACCAGAGGCGTGGTTAAAGTTAAAGTTATAGTTATAGTTAAGGCTAACTTAGCTTTAACCTTAACTTTGATCACAGAAATTGACAGATGTCTGTTGCGTTTAGTTTTTTATTAAAGCTACAGGTAATAGGATTGAGAGTATAAAAATTAAATTAACCTTAAAAATCGACAGGTTAAATATAACTCTGTGAAACATAGTAAATTTTCACGAAAAAAATTTAATTATGTATGAGCGGTTATGGTTAAAATATATGGCGTCGGACGCCATACTTAACGGTAACCAAAGGTTTGACATTTTGCACTGTAGTTATAGTTAAAGTTATAGTTATAGCTAAAGTAAGTTGGTGCAACCCACCCTTAATTTTAAAAACTTCGTACCTCCATAGTTGTATCGTCAATATCATTGCGTGAACTCACGATGATAAGAAAATTCCTTCTAAAGTCTCTCATCGAATAGAAAGAAACGAATTTAATGCTATCTCGTTTCCAAAGACACGCGTAAAATCTAGACACAATTGAAGACATGAGTGGAGTTGCATTAATGGAGGCTTTAAGACCGAGTTAAATCTCTGTAAATCTAAATATAAATTATAAGCTAGATGATAAAGTAGGTAAGTTACAAGGATTGTTCAAAATATAATGAAAAAAAAAAACAGTAAGTAATTGCTTATAAGACGTTGTAAAATGTTAGTTACTCGACCCTTCGTCCACGCTTTAAGCACGAGTGAAAGAGACAAAGAGCGGTCTCATTAGTCAAAATATCTGTTCGCGGCGTTTGGTAGCCATATTGTCTAATTAAGGAATACAATATTTCAGGGGAGCTCCTTGTGATTGTGGAGTACTGCAAGTTTGGGAACATCCACAACTACATCATGCGGCATCGCGAGGTCTTCATAGACCAGCTCACCGACAACAAGGAGAAGAATTTTGGGAAGGTCAACCGCGGGTTCTCCTATAGTTCGGGAAGTACCGGGTATGTATTTTTGCTATCTTATAGGACTACTAGATGATGCCCGCAACTTCGTTGCGCCAAAACTGTTTATCGCGTGGGAACCGTACATTTTTCCAAGACAAAAAGTATCCTATGTCCTTTCCCGGGACTCAAAGTATCTCCATGCCCAGCAAAATCGGTCCAGCGGTTTGGGCGTGAAGAGGTAACAGACAGACAGACAGACACACTTCCACATTTATAATACTTATTAGTTAGTATGGAATATGAATTTTTTAGCCTTATGGACTTATGGACTCTATGCTTGCACGCACAACTGCGAATTCGCACCGTATCGCAAATATCGGTATTATAGTATTGGTTAGATACATTTTTTAATTATGAGTTTTGAACAAATTTTGCCGCAGATATTTGCGATGCAGATTAGCAGTTTTGTGTGAAAGCTAGTTAGCTAGAAACGAAACAGACGTTGAGAAAAGTAGAGTCCCATTTTCAGTGATATGTGTTTTATTTGATATATTTTTCTCGCGACTTAAGGCTAATGCTATTAAATTTTAAACTGTAGAGCTCAGAACAAATAAAGTATTTGTTCTAACACTTCATAGGAATGTTAACCAATATTTCAGCATCGTTTAGACTTTAGTGCATAATATTACATTAGAGATAATTTTAAAGGACCTTGATTTTCTTGAACTCATGCCGCAATCTTTTTCCTTAGTAACATATTAATATCTGTAATAAAGACCGCAAAATCCGTCACAGGAAGTGGAATATTAATTAATTTTATCATTTATTAATTAACCTAATATGTACTGTCTGGTGGGTTTTCAGCTGTGCTCTAAATTTTCACTGTGTTTTTGAATTCTGATTCTTATACTTTCAGCCTAGGAATTGCCTGTCTTACGAACAATAAAGAGATTCATTTTTACCGACTACAATTTTTCTATATTGTAGTGATTCATCACATTTTTATCTGTGGACTTTAAACAAATGTTACAACTACAGCATCCATTATTTTCAATTCAAAAGTAAAGTGTTGCGTAACATGTAGCGCAGCAACAATATTTAATATCGTATTTTAAAATACTATGTTTATACAAAGTATGACGCTTCCAGATATTGTTGCGAAAATAAAATATTGGTTTAAACGCCAACACCTTTGTTTAGTATAAACACTGGCGCTGAAACCAATAAAGTTTTACGAGCGATTTCTTTTACGCTGAAGACGTAAAACGAAATTGCTAAATTAACCATTCGAAAGGCGAGTGAACGCTTCACGATATTTTCGTCACCATTATCCATGGAAGACACTATTAAATTTGATATAATTAGGGCCTGTTTCACCACTTCCTGATAAAGTGCCGGATAGGCTATCCACAACTTTTTGACATATTCTCCATACTCTATCTGTCAAGTTAAGTGGTGGATAGGCTATCCGGCACTTATCAGGAAATGGTGAAACAGGCCCTTAGTACTTTACTCTGAATTCTAATACTAATGCGGTTAATATATTTGTTAGAGCTAACTTTGCATTTGCGGTGCTGGTTCTATGAAAATGTTTATAAATGTCGATTGTGGTTTATGTTTAAAAGTTCTGAATTTACCCAGAATTCTGATTCTAGTTGAATTAGAGCTATGCGTTACATTCATATTTCATACTGATATTTTAAACTAGATGTTGTCCGCGACTTCGTCGGCGTGGACTTCAGTTTACAGAGAGTTCCCGTTTCCGTAGGAATGCCGGGATAAAATGTAGCCTACATTACTGCAAAAAGTTCCTCAAAATCCGTCTAATAAAATTGGTGTCAAATATCAAAGCTTCGTAAAACCTTTGGAGAAACGAAGTCACGGCCAACATCTAGTTTATATTTACTACTGCTACTAATGTATTCTATTCTAATGAATTAATCAGTTAATTTTCACCGTATACCTCCGGGAATAGAGTACTTGTAGTTCTAATTAATTATATTATTATTAATGCAAAACGAGTCCTTGCAATTTAGTTAAGTATAAATATTGATCCGACTTGGTTTGCTGGATCTAAACAAAATATTGTATAAGGTACTTTATGTACAGGATATATTTTGAACATCAAAACTGCTGAATCGATTTTAATCATTTTTTCAGTGGCTATATATTTTATACCCGTGCGAAGCCGGGGCGGGTCGCTAGTATAATATGAGATTAGATGAATTGTTTATCGCGCGGGAACCGTATATTTTTCCAGGATAATAACTATCCTATGTGCTTCCTCGGGACTCATAGTATCTCCATACTCAGCAAAATTGTTTCAGCGGTTTGGGCGTGAAGAAGTAACAGACAGACAGACAAACACACTTTCACATTAATAATATTAGTATGGATTCACCTATTTAAGTAATTAATATTTTAATTATATATTTTCAGGGTGTCTGACTACTTCGGCTCAAACCACACTCAGAACACTGATCACACGTTCCTGAACACGGGGGCTTCGAACAGATCGGGAAGGAAAGGTAAATAATTGACTACACCAGCTTTGAAGCAAATGCATACCTCAAGGAAAACTAGACTATGAGTTATCATGGGAAGGAAAACTGAAAAGATTAACTTAAGTTTAATTAAACATAGCTACATAATATTTAAGTTTTTTGTATGAAGATGTTCAGCGCAATTCAAAACTTTGAAATGAAAGGAGAAAAAAATGGAGAAATCACAAAACTAAATCTGCAATGGCACTGATCGAGTCTTTAAATAAAATATTATCAAAAATGGAAATTGAACGCTAGTTCAAGAATAAACACAGGAAACAAAAAATCATAATCACTAAATGCATTAGTAAAATAATGCCCACATACCTCGTAATGAGCATACTATAAATACAAGTATATGACAAAACTATGAGTCAGACAGTATCATCTTACAATATGGACGCTGCAAGCTGCAACCTACAATAGAATATTTTATTTGCTACATAAAATAATATTATAATTACTTAGTTACTATACATGAAAATAAAAACAAATTACAGAGTAAGTAGTATTCACAAATAAGATGCTAATATTATTATTCAATATAATATTAACAAAATAAACTGTTGTAACAGATAATCCGAAAAAACAAGAGGAGTCGATTAAAGGTAACAAACGAATGGCAGGAAATGAAAGTTGTTAAAAAACTTAACAATCTACATAACATACGGCCTAAAGTAGTTTCACTTAAAGTAATATAAATGTTTGCATGTTTGTTAAGCTTTTACGTATCGAAACAGTCGCGGTAAATCTGCACAGATAATATAGTAGGTTGGCAAGCGACGCATGCGCTATTGTTGTTGTTTCTTAATACAGCGGGGCTAAAATGGTCGCATAGCAATTCCTCTCAATCAATTCACAAAATGAATTGTCAAAACTGTCAAACTCACGAATGTCAAATTTAGACCAATTCAATTGGTCTAAATTCGTAAGTTAATTTGACATTCGTGAGTTTGACCAATTCAATTGGTCTAAATTCGTACTAATTTGACATTCGTGACTTTGACAGTTTTGACAATTCATTTTGTGAATTGATTGGGAGGAATTGCTATGCGACCATTTTAGCCCCGCTGTACTTACTTTGTTATTTACTAGATGACGCCCGCATCTCTTTTGCGCTACAATTCGTTTATTGCGCGGGAACCCTAGATTTTTCCGGGATACCAGGTATCCTATATCCTTTCTCGGGACTCATAGTATCTCCATGGCAAATTTCAGCAAGATCGGTTCAGCGGTTTGAGCGTGAAGAGGTAACAAACAGACATCTGTCTGTCTAGTAGTTAAAAAATATAGTAGATGGCAAAAAAAAGAAAAAATAAAATAATCACGTGGCACGCACACAACACAATACAACATTATTGGAATAAGATTCATTTTAGCTTGACTGTGTTCTGCTTAACGCAAAATATAGTAGTTTCGTCTACTATTTTTTTAGAAATATAATATTTGATCCCTTAACACTGCAGTACACGCGCCCCTTTTTTTTACACGAGTACTCGCGTGGCCTACCATGGTAGGCCATCTAAACTGTCTATCCAGAGCCTAGACATTAACACTTTTGCATTTATAATATTAGTATGGATATTAGGGTGTCCCTTAAATTTCAAGTTCGATATATTTTTACGCATACCGTCTCAAAAGTTTTGTGATGAACCTATATAATTGTATAGAAAAAAATATAAGTTCGATTCCTAAATTATAACCAGTGCCGACTTGAGATTTAACTTCTTCATACAAGTTTAGTACGAGTTAGTACTGCGTTATGTGACTTGAAAATAAATGTTTCTTTTTGGCATTTTACACGCGTTTTTTGATAATATTAATGTACAATTATTTAGTGCCCAAACATGTCGGTTTATTAACTTCTAACTGCGTGAAGAAATTTATTGATTTATATCATGTTTGGAGAGTGGCAGAAAAAGCGAACTATCGTTTAAAATTTGTTTACTATAGTTACTATTCACAATAACTGCGAAGGACAAAAAAGCTCTACAAGATTTTTGGTTACGTTTCGAACGCACAGTGGTAACTAAAGCATAATTACTAAGATTTGTGCTTCTTGAGTAAGAAAAAAGTACAAAAAATTGATTTAACTATTTTTAAAGCCCCTATAAGAAAGTTTAGCCATAATTTATGGTATTTATGTGAAGAGACAGTAATTATATTATCACTGTTTGATGATGAATGTTAGTAACCAAACTAAGAAGTAGATGATTGTCAACTTCAACGGGGACAGAATCGCAAATTTTAACAAACAAGACAATTCTTCAGAAAAGTATATCCTGACTGTAAAAAATACTCTCTAAAAAGAAGTTACCCTGTCTGATTGTTAGAAATGTATGTTTGACACTTATTATTCGGGACTTAACGCGACTTATATTCTAGTAGTAATGCTACTACATACTTTTCTCGACGTTTCGGCCGTGTTGCAACGGCCGTGGTCACGAGGGGACTCAAGTGTCAAATATAATGCAACGCGAAAGTTTTAAAGTTCATAGAAATGTATGTTATTATTATAAAGATTAATGTTGATCTTATTTAATTGCTCCATTTTGACTTGAATTTATTGCAGAGAGTGATTTAAGTGGACCGATAAATTTTGAGGCTCGGTCGGCACGGGTTGCAATTGTGCTAGGAAGACAAAATTTTATATTTGAGTATATTAAAACATTAGTAAAAAATATACAGGGTAGGTATGCATTTTGAAATTCGAAAAAAAAATTTTTTTGTCATATAAGGGACACCCTAATGGATATTTAATATCTCAAAGTTACTGTTATGATTCATACGTAAAGTTATGTTACGATTCAGTAGTTTTTGTTCCGTTAATTTTGTGTCATCTCTGTACTTTTGTAGATATGCCACATTCAACCTTTTTTCGCTTGATATTTAAGGTTAATTTGCTTCATTTATCACTGTTCTAGGTATAATTGGTGCTCTTTTATATAATAAGTAGTATAATATAGTATATACTCAGTGGCGGATTTGCCCTAAGGCCCAGTAGGCCCGGGCCTTGGGCGGCCAGATATAAAGGGCGGCAAATCGTGCAAAAAAATAAAATTGTAATGGGTGCGACTGCAGTGTGAATGGGCGCGACTCTGGACAGACGCTATATTTTGATAGTGAATAAGGTTTCAATATCTGAATCTCCATCTATACATATTATAAAACAAAGTCGCTTTTTTTCCCTCATGTCCCTTTCGTCCCTTTAAGCTCCGTTTAGACCAAACGAGCGAATGCTCATTTTAGTAAAGCTCTTTTCGAGCAACGAGCATTCTTTCGTTGTTCTATAAGTGTGTTCGCCACGTGTTCGGCGGTAAATAGGTAGAATGCTCTAAGAATCTCGCTCGTTTGGTGTAAACGACGCAAGGGCGCTCGAGCAATTGCCTAGAGCGTTCTGCACCTTTATTTAAATGTCCAAAAATATTCTAAACTAGCTTTATAAGTTAATACTTTTAGTTAAACAATTTTCGGAATCAATTAAAAACCGGTCAAGTACGTGTCGTGCCACGCGCAATATAGGGTTCCGTAGTACCGCTTACAATACATTTTTTTAGTTGATCGACTATCTCAATAACTTATAGAGTCTTCTTACTTCTTCTTTTTCATTCTTTCAGAATTCTTTTTCACATTTCCAGAAGTCCGCACTGTGCACTTTCATCTTCAATTATTTTTCAATTTTCGTATTGGCGCATTCAATAATTGAATGCGTCAACGAATGCAACGCCAACATTGTCAATTTTGTTCAGTTGCATTGTCTGTCAGCTTATTGTAACATGTGCGACGAGAACATTTTACTGGGTGGAATATGTGCGGCTTATTTGGTCATAAGAAATTCCAGAAAAAAAATATCAAAGCGAAAGTTTTGGATACGGTCAGAGGGCATGCGTCGCGGGCATGCCTCACGTGCGCTGTTGACTGCGCTATGATGCATGCCCTTAATGAACAAAAAAAAAGACACAGTGTGGACATAGCTATCCAACGACACACCACACGGTGGAGTGGACGCGAAAAAAATCACCCCCGCATTGATGTGTAGGGAGGTACTGTACAATTTTTTTTAAAGATTTTATATACTATTTTGTCGGCGTAATTAAGACATCTTAATGACGAATAATTCATGGCGAATAACGGCTTTGTAGGCCCTATAGTCTCTGAGCAAAACCGCGGACAGACGGACGGACGGACAGACGGACAGACAGACGGACGGACAGACCGAAACTATTTAAAGGGTTCTTTGTTGACTACGGAACCCTAAAAATGGGAATAAAGTAATTCATGAATTATGTATCTAGTAATGATGGGTGCTGAGAAAGGGGCGGCACATGGCCTGAGGCCTACAGCGGCCAGGACTGCAAATCCGCCACTGTATATTAGAAACAATTATTAACTGATACATAGCTATCTGCGTCTAAAGAGTAATTGAGGACCTTGCAGCTTAAGAGGGGCAGATCCAAATTTTAGACGTTACCCTTTTTTTCGCATACAATTTAAACAAAAAAATTAGCTATGATTTGGTGCATTCAAGAGGCACGACCGACGAAAAACAAGCACGCTATAACACAATTTGGATCTGCCACCTTATTCTGCTTGGTGCAAGAAGGGAGCAGGTCCGGACCTGCCTCCTTCTTACAACAAATGAAACCGCTGTATGATCATGCATTGCCGTTGAAAAAGGGTAAGTCCAACGATGTAATGCAGTTGGTAAAGAACTATGTTCCACCAAATAAACTGTATTTCTACAGGGCCCTTAAGGGTGAAGCAGTCAGACCAACAGATGATATTTCTAGGGAAGACGACGATGATCAAGCTGAAGTTAACCTTTAAAAAATATTTTGTTAAGCAAATCGTTCGTTTTTTGTTTTCCTTTTCATTTTTTAATTCTCTGTGCACTGATTAATGATTCTTTAAATGAAAAAATAACGTGTTTACGCGTTTTATTATCGTTAATACAAAATAGAGTAGTATTTTTCTTGCATCTTGGTGCAAAACGGAGGCAGATCCAAACTTTTAAAAATCGTAGTAATTCTATAACTTCTTTAATTGCCTTAAAATCTCGAGTAAAATGTGTATATATGTTCATATTATATATTACCATATAACGATAAGATGTAAATTCATCAAAAAAAATTTAAAAACGTTTTTTTTAAATACCCAACAATTATGAAATTTGGACCTGCCTCCCTTTAGCTGCAAGGTCCTCAATTATAATTTGTAGATGCCGGTAGATGCAGACCTTTCTTCTTTTAACTCGCTTAAATTACAAAAACTTTTTAAGACCGTTACAACCTTGGCACGTATATTATATTTTATGATACTCGTAGTTACAGATAATATTATGTTACATTATATTATGAAAAAGGTTGTTTTCGGAATGTAGGTACTGTCACAGAAGTTGATTTTAAGAGCAGATGGCGGACCAACGTAAATTGGTCGCGTTGTGTCAAACCCATCCGACAGATCACAGCTATTATTGAATTGACATAATCCGATTAAACATCGTAGGTCCGTCAACTGCCTATAAATCAATTTCTACGATGGTACTATCAGAGAAGTTGATTCACAGGCAAATTACGTTGAACCACGTAGAACCGTCTACGTAATTTGGTCGCGTTGTGTCAAACTCACCCTACAGAAGAACTATACATTGAATTCACATCATCATTATCATCATCATATCAGCCTATATTCGTCCACTGCTGGACATAGGCCTCTCTCAATGAACGCCAAGATGACCGATCTCCTGCTACTCGCATCCAACATGGACCCGCAACTAAACCTGGATCGTCGTCCCACCTAGTTGGAGGTCGACCTACACCCCGAATCACATAGTCAGATCAAAATATGCCCGTCATAATATGCCTACGAATCAATTTCTTCGATTTTACAAGTAGCATTTAACTACCGACCTAATATGTTTATCCTTAAATGTTACAAATTTATTCTCCTTCTGTCTGCTTCTGCAAAATTTCTACCCTTTTCTCTGGTTGAGCTTTGATTTCTTTTTGCCTGATTTCAGTGTCAGAAACAGGCTACATACAGCCGGAGTGGCGTTCGAACTATGAAAGTGACTACAGCTACGACGGCCGTAGCCCGAGACCGCTCACATCTCGAGATCTCCTGGCCTGGGCCTTCCAGATTGCTAGAGGAATGGAGTATCTAGCTAGTAGGAAGGTACATAATATATTCCTGTATTTTCAAATTTACTTCAATAAAGTATTTTTCATAGAGTCATTCCTTAAGAAAATATTTTTTTTTCTAAAAATAATGTTTTCTAAAAGTAAAGCAAGTACACAAGAGCACTCTCTATTCCGTTACTCTCTTAAAGACGGAAGACCCGACACGACTGGCGAGAGATCAGCGCAGGACCGACTTTACATGTCAATCCGACGCATGGATCATCACTTGTCAGACAATGACGCGATCAACCTGCATTGCCCTAACCAAACTTGGAAATAACATGTTTCCAACGCGGAAATCGTACCCACGACCTCTAAGTCAAGAGCCACGCTCTTACCCACTGGACAACGGAGGCGTTAAAAGTTATAATTAGTGATGAGCAAAATTGGTCTTGGTCTTACAGTCTTGGTCTTGGTCTTGCAAAAAATGCAAGACAAAGACCAAGACTACCCTAAGACTAGCAAGAACAAGACCAAGACTAGGTGTGCAAGAACAAGACCAAGACCGACTATGCAAGAGTCTTGCTCCATGCAAGACTCTTGCTAAAAAATTTTACTTCGTCGCAGTGACTATAATATGAGATAAAGTATTTATAAGTTATAACAATATACCTACATATCATGAATTTCAAGTTCTTGTTCCGTACCCAAAGGGTAAAAACGGGACCCTATTACTGAGACTTCGATGTCTGTCCGTCTGTCTGTCTGTCTGCAGGCTGTAACTCAAGAACCGCTATAGCTAGACTTCTGAAATTTTCACAGATTATGTATTTCTGGTGCCGCTATAACAGCAAATACTAAAAACAAAATAAAGTTAATATTTAAGGGGGCTCCCATACAACAAACGTGATTTTTTTGGCCTTTTTGGCTCGTAATTCATAATGGAACCATGTGGACACTTGAAATTTGCACAAAGTCCTCAATTATATGTGTACTTTAATATTTGATTATAAAATTAAAATAAAATGAGTAATTAAGGGGCCCCCATACAAAAAACAATTTTTTCCCCTACTTTCGCTCTATAATGGTACGGAATCCTTCGTGCGCTAGTACGAATCGCACTTGGCCGATTTTTATAGTAATATACATGATATATTTTTTAGACTTTAGAAGTTAGAGGGGAGGGGACAGATTTTACCACTTTGGAAGAGTCTCTCTCGCAAACTATTCAGGTTAGAAAATAATTACATTAGAAATCTCAATATGATTTTGAAAGACCTATCCATAGATAGCCCACACGCACAGGTTAGATGAATAAAAAATTTGAGAGATGTCAAGGGACACCCGGAATCCAGACGGAACGAAGTTATTTCTTATGTACAAAAAACCTGCATATACACTAAAAACAGGACAAAAAAAAAACATAACTGGCTTGCTTTCTATGAGAGAGAGAGAGAGAGAGAGAGACAGACAGACAGAGAAAGACGCGCACGCCGCACGGCATACAACTATAGCAAAAAACACACTTTTAACACACTATCTTGATAAGATAGTGTGTTAAAAGTGTGTCTATGTCTGTGGCAAAAAGTGTCGGTCAAAAAATGTCGTTACAACTTTTTCCGTCTAGCCGCCTTTCGCAACGCGCGATAAGGAATTTCGTTCCAAAATTGTTTTTTGTTTCAGTTGTACCTATAAGGACCCCTACAATTTTTTATAATAATTTTTCTATTTTTGTATCAAAATCTTAATGCGTTTCACAGACTACACCTACTTACAAAGTTTTAATTGTATAGTAGGTATAGCTCTTAAAGTTTCAGAGAAAAGTGGCTGTGACATACGGACGGACAGATAGACAGACAGGTATGACAAATCTATAAGGGTTCCGTTTTTTGCCATTTGGCTACGGAACCCTAAAAATACTCTAGAAGAAATCCGAGTCAAAGTTCTTATTTTTCCAAATTTTCATTTTTCTTAAGGACATTATTGTCGCTAAAAGATCAGCCTATGCTGAGTTGGCTCTCGTCTTTTCATTAGTATTTTCAATTCAAGAATCATTCTCTTAAGAAGTCAAGATAAGATCATGTAGCTAGTCTAATAATTTAGGTTTGAAAATGTTTTTTCGAGACATTAAAACATTTACAAAAAGTTTTGAAAAATGTTTGCAAGAGTCTTGCTTTTCGCAAGACCAAGACCACAGAATATATTATATTAGTTGTACCAACAGAATTCCCACTGGCGAAACCCGTTTAAAGAATTAACGACTCATGCTACGGATACTATAAAGTTCAAATTCCGACCGCGCAGTGCTAGGTGCCTACAATTATATTTGCCTACATCTCCGCTCTCTTTCAATCGCATAAATCGTACCTTTTCTGAAGAAATCAAGGATCTCTTTTTAAAAATAATATTATAATCTTTATATTTAATTAACTACATTTTATTTAACACGAAATAGTCTAAGATAGTATGTCTTAGTACTACCAACTAATATATATTATGTGGTACTATGTAGATTTAATTATAATAAATTCGCGTGTAACTAGTTACGCGTACTTAGATTCGATAAGTACCGTTTAACAATTTAAAAAAGTTCTTACCTCTCATCGTCCTTAGGGAGGTTAAAGAAAGTTAAATTTGGTTCACATTCCGTGTTAAGACAATTAAACACTGCGCAATATTTCTTTGCCCTTTTTTTTATTGTCCATTGTGATCAGATTAATTTATCAATTCTGTGACAGCGAATGAATACGTACGCAGGTAGGCATGTAACGATCAACTAAAAACTCGTGCGCGCGCGTCAACGCTCGCCTGTGAGTCCCTACTGAAGTGCCCCCCTAGAGGGGGACTTACAGTTCGATGCCTACAGGCGCGAGTGGGACAGGCCTGCCAAGACCAAGACTAGGCATGCAAGACCAAGACCAAGACCAAGACCAGACGGATTTGAGCAAGACCAAGACTGCACAAGCGAGACCAAGACCAAGACATGCCAAGACCAAGACTGGTCGAGTCTTGGTCTTGGTCTTGCTTTGCTCATCACTAGTTATAATACCGCATTACACTCCTACATAAGGATAAGCACGCTAGCTATAGTTTTTTTTATTACAGGTTCTACATGGAGATTTGGCAGCCAGGAATGTTCTTTTGGCAGAAGACAACGTGGTGAAAATATGCGACTTTGGATTAGCAAGAAGCATTTACAAAAACGATGAATACAAAAAACAAGAAAACGTAAGTTATTCTTGGAACTTTAGCTTAAAGGAAAGTTTCTCCATAGTACCAACGATATGGTCTAATTGTTGGCTATGGATAGTCTTAGCAAATTTCACAATTAATAATAAAGTAACTAAGGGAAAGGCACTAATGCTAGACACTGATCTAATAGATGATACTTACGACAAAAATACCATAAAAATAAGAATTACTCTAATTATTTCTCAACACTGTAAATTTTATAAGCTTCTTATGCTATCTGTTGATGTGAAAAAATATATTAGGGACGCCTTCGGAAACAAAATTTCAAAATGGGATCAGTTTTCGTAAATAATGTGACCGTGTCAACACGCGCTCGGCAATTTCTTAGCAAATAAGGAAGGTGAAATTTTGCACGTAAGTTTTGAATACATTTTTTGATTTTTTGTAATTTCTATTGATTTCATTGAATTAATGGTCATGTTGTATATATATTAATGTTTATTTATGATTTTTTATCTATTTTCCCTAACAATATAAAGGGTGTCTACTATTAGTTCTTGAAAATGTAAAAAACCTAATAGATGACATGGATCTCATCTTTTAGTTTTGCAATACATACTAAAGTTATTTTGTAGTTCATTTTACTGCAAAAATTATAATTCTATTAACAAACTAACAACTTAGAACTACTTTACCTAAAAATGGACATGGTGTCTAATATTAGACCTTGTACTGATCTAAAAATCGATTGCTTTACGCTTTTTGTGCTAAGCATTAGTTTTTTAGCAGTAAAAAGAAGAAAAAGGAGAGCTGAGAAAAAAAAGAAGAAAAAAGAAGGGGCAAGAGAAGCATAGAGACTAAAGACTAAAAATAAATTTGCTAGGAAAAAAATATGAAAAATAAAAATAAAAGGAAAGATAGTTTCAGCATGGAAGAAGAATGCATAGAATCTGGAGACAACGTGGATAATATTTCTGATGCATGTAGTTATTATGATTAAGTAAATGAAATCTTTTGAAAAACGGCAAATAAAGACCTAATAATATGAAAAATGTAAAATGTAATTTAATGTTCTATGTAGTATGTACCTAGTATAAGTAAGTGAATTACACTACAATAAAGTTAGTCTTAGCCAAGTCGTTGAGCGTTTCATTTCACCTATCAGGGCCCATCCTCACATGGCTACCCTGCCGGTCTCAGGTTCAGGCGTCGAGTTGCCGGTGCGCGTGTGAATGTGCAATTTCTAGAAACTTTGGAAGTAATGTGACTGTTCTCAATTATCCAGCGCACTTGCACTCAATAATACTACAGACTATATATCAGTGACTATGTGCAATTCGAATTCTCCCAAGAGAGAAGAGGCAATAATCAACCAAAATAGGATTGGATCTGCTCTCAGTGCGACTACAGAGCAGTTACAGTATCACTTGTCGAGCATCAGCATCATAATGATGATTATCCTGGGCCTGCATACTACTGGTAATTTACTTCGCCCTCAAGTGGTACCAAAGATGTCATCTCAATTGGATTGACAACCGAATTATTGGCCAAACATTGAGAAGATCCTTTGCCCGACGTGACAACACTCCGAGGAGCATCGAAGGAGCCAGGTGTGCCGACTGTGCGGAGAGAATCAAACCCAGGGGTCAGGAATAAGGAAATAGTGAAGAATGGTTTGTGGACATTAAAAGTGAATGGCAAAAATAATTTTTCCCAGAATAAAAACAATGATTAATAATGAATAATCTTAAAGATGTATTTACTAAAATGTATTTTTAATTGTTAATTTGTAATGTACTATTTTTTTATATCAAATAAGTTCTTTGATTTTAAACTATGGTAATTTTAATTAATAAGATTCAAGTTTAACTTTTATTGATAAAATGTAATGGCTCAAGAACTTACTGAAATTTATGAGCAATTGAAATATGTAAGAGAAAACTTGATTAAATTAAGTTACGAACGGCGAACGCCCGATCGATTAAATTTTAAGCTTGAGGAAGCTAATACTTTATATGATTGTTATAAAATATATGAATTAAATATGCAAGATCAAATAAATAAGAATTTATTAACTACAGAAAGTCTTACGTTAATTGAGAGATATTGTTCTAAGATTAAACAATTATATTTAGAAATTAAGGAATTTTGTACTAAGTTTGGCGCATCGTCTAATAGAGATAAGTTCTCCAAAATGGATTTTGATTTAAAAACTGCACTAAGTTTATTACCCGTCGAGACCGATGAGTCTTCGATTAGACAATTGATCGATGGAATTGAATATTACGCATCTATTTTGACTAAAGATAGTTGTAAGCTGAATTTAATTAATTTTGTTTTGAAGAGTAGGCTATCGCAATCTTCCAAGTTAAGATTGAAATCTAGCTATGCGACTACTAAAGATTTACTGCAGGATATGACTACAATTCTTTTGCCTAAAAAGAGTTCTGTAGCTCTGCAAAATAAATTGCAATCCGTGAGGCAAGATTTTAAATCTATGAATGAGTACGGCAAGGAGTTAACGGAAATATTTATGGACCTAACTATCGCGCAAGCTAGTGGCAAAACCGAAAATCTTAAAATTTGCAGCCTTTAAACGAAAAACAAGCTATTATACGTTTTGCCGACGGTTTACGCAATAGACGACTCAGCACAATTATTACTGCTCGAAACTTCGATTGCTTGAAGGACGCCATACAGGCCGCCGTAGACGAGGGGACCGAAATGCCATCGCAGTCGTCCTCATCAGTAGACGACTTATCCCTTCATTTTTATACTTATAAACGTGGTCGTAATAATTTTTACAACAGGCGTTATTTTCCTAATCGAAACGATCGCTCATGGAGAGGCCGCCCTTCCAAAAATGTTCGTATCGACGGCAGCTCCCCCGGCAGCCCCGCTGCTGCTGCGTCCGGCCATGCTCCACGTCGTGGTCGAGGCTTCGGTCGAGGTCAGACGACATCGTATAGAGGTAAGTCGAATAGTTATTATAATAATTCTAGAGGTCGCGGGTTCCGCCGAGGAGGCAATATCCGTATTATGAACGAGGAGACCGTTCGTAGAGCCGATGATGATGATGAAGGTAGCGATACGCCGATCATCCCACAACAGTTTTTTCGTGAATAAAGAATTTATTTACGCCTTGAATAGCACGCGTTGTGTCCAATTATATCATGTTGCTGGCAATACTTGCCATTATCAAAGTAAATATAATATTCTGTCATTTTTATTAGATACAGGAGCATCGATATGTGCTATTAAATATGAGTATGTAAAGAAACTCAACATACCAATGCACACCGAGTGCATTACAATACAAGGAATAGGCGGTGCGATTCAAGCTATAGGATATGTTCATTTGACGCTTAGTGTTGAGGACAGCGGCCTCGCTCCCGAAAAACGTATAGTGAGTGCACATAAACTAATTAAAGTGAAATGTGAGAAATAGACTCAGTGCAAATCAGTGTTTTTACAAACAGACTTTAAAAGTGAATTACGTTAAATCTGTGGCTCCCTAAGAGATAAAATATAGTTAATTTAATAAGTTAATAAGTTATCTAATAAATACAGGAAAAATTAGTTGTGTAACATATGTAGTTTGGAAAATATTAGGAAAATTGTGTGTAAAAATGTGTAAATTCTATTAACTTTTATGTTTACTTAGCTATAATTACGTTAAAATATAAGTGGTGATACTTAGATTAAGGTACATATTGTGGAACGATGAATAAATAATCTCCCGAAACGCGTTTTAATTACCTGGCTCACGGAAAATGGCGAAAATAGGGGAAAAGTAGCCGTCTCCGATAGCAAAAGTGAGACAGAAAACTTGCGAATCGGAGCGGCTTACTATATGGCATTCGCCCGAGCCAGGTAAGCGAGGTGCGTTTCGGGAGCAATGTTCTCCTCGACTCTCGTGTGTTTTATTTACGCCCCCGCTCTGCAAGATTACCGGTGTAGCCTCGGTCTTCGAGTCCGATCTGAGCCAGCGGCGAAAACCTATGGGCGAATACAGTCTCGAATAGTGAATTTGGTCCTTGCGATCCGGATTTGAAGTTTGTCTTTTGCGATCCGGATTTGAAGGCGACACTTAGAAGAATTTCAAGAGCCAAGACGACACTTAGAAAAATTTCAAGAGCAAGCTGGACTTAGAAAATTTGGGAAGACCGGACCCGAAGAAGACTGGACTCGGAGACGACTGGACTCGAAGATACAGGTCTACACCACCAAGGGGAAGCAAGGATTCGTAGATTTTTGTCACAAAACCTACTGAAGTCCATAGAAGATTGAACATTGAACATAGAAGATTGAAGATTGAACATAGAAGATTGAACATTGAACATAGAAGATTGAACATTGAACATAGAAGATTGAACATTGAACATACAAGATTGAACATTCAATAGAAGATTGAAGATTCAATATAGAAGATTGAAGATTCAATATAGAAGATGGTCATCACGAGGAGTCAGAGCGGGGCCGAGGAGAACCAGCAACCGAAAATATTTTCGGATCCGCCCAGGTCGCCGTCTGCAGCCGCAACCAGCCAGCCACCGACCGAGGGGAGGGCGGATCTGCTTCAAACTGTGTTGAAACCGAGGCCGGGCACTAGCAAGACACCCGCGCCATCGGGAGTACCTGTAGCCAGGGAGAAGGCTATTTCAATTGGGTCGCGTCGATCGACAGCAAGTGTCGTCGCGCGCCTGCGATACGAGGCGGAAGAGAAACTTGCCGCACTCCGTAAGAAGGAACTGCAGATCGAAGCAGAACTCATCAAGAAGAAGCTCATCGCTGATGTCGCCACCGCCGAGGAAACCAGCAACCCCGACGAAGACGAACCTTCAGAACAGGTGGAGCAACGGGTCCGAGCCTGGCTAAGCGAACATGGTCCTGACAACGAAGAGACGACCGAGGAACGGGTCGTGCCAGAGGAGGAAGGGGACGCGCCGAAGCCAGAAGACATGCCACCTGCGGGAAAGAGACGCGAGCCGCAGAGATCGAGGTTCGAGCGGCCTGCAGCCGGGATCAACGGGGTGGAACAGCTTGCCGACACCCTAGACAAGCTGTTGAACCAACGACAGCCGCGCCATCAGACGGAGTTGCCCATATTCACGGGCTCTCCTTTGGAATGGCTGCCGTTCAAAGCAGCCATGGAAGATACCACCGCATTTTACAAGCTCAAGCCAATCGAGAACCTGGCGCGCCTGAGAAGCTGCCTACGGGGGGAGGCTCGAGAAGCAGTGGCGCCGTTGCTGAGCATCGCAACACCACCCGAACAGATCATGAAGACTCTGGAGCAATGCTTCGGCCGGCCCGAGGTGATGGTCGACCGCATGATGGAAGATTTGAAGAAGCTTCCGAGGCTCGGAGGCACGGCGGCAGAGCTCAACCAGTTCGCGGTGAAGATTCAGAACATGGTGGCCATCCTGAAGAAGTTAAAGCACGGGTATCTCTTCAATCCGTTGCTTGTGAGAGACATCCTGGAGAAGCTCAGCCCATTCGAGAAGAGCAAATGGTACGACTACGCAGAAGAGACATCGCGCTACCGGAACGAGCCCGATGTCGTCCTTCTCTCTGAATTCCTAATGAGAGAAGCGGACAGAGCGCTGCGCTACGGATTCACCACGGCTCCGGCTGCAAGAAAGGAAACATCGCGTCCACCTCCCAACAAGAACGAAGTTAGAACGAGAAGACCAGTCTTCGCGATAGCAGAAGAGGGCCGAGGCACACCGAGCCACAGCCCGCCGAAGAGAATGCGCGAAGAACCAACGAAGTGTCCGATGTGCACCGACCGCCACGCTCTGTTTCGCTGCGCTGCTTTCAAGAAACTGAGTGTGCAGAAGAGATGGGACACAGTCAAGCAAGAAGGGCTGTGTTTCCTGTGCCTATCGAGCCGACACAGAAGATACAACTGCAGAGCGAAGCAGTGTGGTATCCAGGGATGCAAGCGGCCTCACCACCCACTACTACACGAGGAGAGGTCCGACGGCGCTCCACCGATCGAGGACGCCGTAATCACCGCATCGGTTGCCTCCGACCGCGCGGTGAAACTGAAGATGAGAAGAATTCAAGTCGTTGGGCCACGGGGCGAAGCTGACATCTTCGCGCTGTTCGACGAGGGCTCGACGGTGACTCTGCTGGATGAAGACGTCGCTGAGGCTATCGGCGCAGATGGTCCACCGAAGATGCTGCGCATGCACGGGATCAACGCCGAGAGAAGGGAAGAGAGAAGCCGCCTCGTACAACTGGGCGTACGAGGTCGCGACGGTACCAGACACGACATCACCGCGAGGACTGTGAACGGGTTGAATCTCTTAACTCAATCCGTTCCGGAATCCCTTCTGCAGCTCGCTCACCTGCGCGATCTCAAGAACGAAGAGATGTGCTACGAGAACGAGAAACCCCAACTTCTCATCGGCACGGACAATTGGCAGCTCATCGTGTCTCGGGAGCTGAGAATCGGGAAGAGGAACCAGCCCGCAGCCTCTAAGACGAAGCTTGGATGGGTGATACATGGCAGCATCCCCAAGCGCATCATAAGGCAGGACGAGAACGAAAATATCCTGCATATATCCACGGTGGAAACCAGAAACGATCGTCTGGAAGAAATGGTGAAGAAACACTTCGACATAGACGCTTTGGGAATAGCGGCTAAGGCGAAGCTGAGCAACGAGGAACAGCGAGCCATCGACCTGTTTGGCAGAACGGCCAAGAGAACGGAAGACGGTCGATTCGAAGTGGGACTCCTGTGGCGCAAGGATGGCGTCAAACTGCCCCTCAGCTACAATAACGCGCTGAGGAGGCTCAAGAACTTAGAACGCAAGCTCGACAGAAACCCCCTAGATGCGGCGCAGTATCATGGGCAGATGGAAAACCTCATACGAAAAGGATATGCAGAGAAATGCGACGGGACGGAGGCCGGAAGCGAGAACACATGGTACCTGCCGCACTTCCCGGTCAAGAACCCAAACAAGCCGGGCAAGCTGCGCTTGGTCTTCGACGCGGCGGCCAAAACGAACGGCGTGAGCCTCAACGATCACTTATTGGAGGGGCCCGATCTACTGACATCCCTGCCGAGGATATTGTTCCGGTTCAGGGAGGAAGCCGTGGCAGTGAAAGCAGACATAGAAGAGATGTTCCTACGCGTGAAGATCAGAAAAGAGGACCAGCCGGCGCAGATGTTCCTGTGGAGAGAGGGCCGAGAGGAGCCGCCCTCTAAGTACAAGATGATGGTCATGATATTTGGGGCATCGTGTTCACCGTACCTGGCACATTCAGTACGGAATCGAAATGCAGAAGAACACGCAGAATCGTGCCCAGAAGCCTATCGCGCCATCACCGAAGCCCACTACATGGACGATTATGTGGACAGCTATCCAGACCATGAGAAGGCCAAGCAGGTCGTGGAACAAGTGGACCGGGTGCACAAGATGGGCGGATTCCACTTGCGGGGATGGACGAGCAACGACCGACGAGCGCTGACGGGGCTACCAGTGGACCGCCTAGCTGATGATGTGGCGCAGCCTGTCACCAAGGATGAACAGAAGACCCTGGGGATACTGTGGGACTCTCGAGGGGACACGCTAAAATTTAACACATCTCTATCAAGAGTCCCTAAAGAGGTCCGAGAGCTGCAGCGCGCACCTACCAAGAGAGAGGCCCTTAGCACGGTGATGAGCATCTACGATCCGCTGGGGCTACTGAGCTGCTACACCATCACCGCCAAAGTCATCCTGCAAGGTCTGTGGCGTCAGAAGCTGGACTGGGACGAGCCGCTGCCGGCGGAGTTAGCTGAAGACTTCACTCGATGGCTGAGAGACATGGAGCACATCAGCCACCTCGCGCTACCCCGAAGCTACAACGGGGGGAGCCCCACAAGAAACCGGCAGCTGCACGTGTTCTGTGATGCGAGCAAAGACGCGTACGCGGCGGCCGTCTACTGGAGGCTGGAGCAAGAAGATGGAGAAATTCGAGTGATGCTGGCCGCAGCCAAGGCTAAGGTGGCACCACTGAAGACACAGACGATACCACGATTAGAGCTGCAAGCCGCTCTGGTGGGAGCGAGGCTCGGGAACGCCGTCGCAGCGGAACACAGATGGAAGACCGATGCGATTTTCTACTGGACCGACGCTCAGGTGGTTCTGTGGTGGATACAGAACGGGAGCAGGAAATATACACCATACGTCGCCCACCGATTGGGAGAGATCGCCGAGCTGACATCCGTACACCAATGGAGGTGGGTGAGCACGAAGAATAATATCGCTGACATGGCCACCCGAACGGGCTATGTCACCAAGAGCGAAGAAGATCCGTGGTTCAATGGACCAGACTTCCTGCGCAGGCCTGTGAACGAGTGGCCCGCGGAGAGTCCCGTTCAAGCCGAGGACCAAAAGGAGCACGTCGCCTTCCAGACCACGGAGGCGAGCGACATGGACTGTCTGCCAGAGGTGAGTCGCTTTTCAAAGTACGAGCGCCTCGTGAGATGTACGGCGATGGTTCTACTATTCATCGAGAAGTGTCGCGATCGCCGGGCCAGTCTCGACGTGCGACACCTGGAGAAGGCGGAGATATTGTGGTACCGAAAATCACAACACGATAGCTTCGCACGGGAAATAGAGAAGATGAAAAATGGAGGGACGGCGCCAAGATGGAGCTCCTTGTACCGGCTCAACCCGGTGTACAGGGACGGCCTGCTCACGCTGGACGGGAGGATCAGAGCAGCGCAGGTGCCGGATGAAATGAAGAACCCAATTATCCTGGACGGAAGACACCCCTTCACGAGACTGCTGGTGGCCAGGGAGCATGCCAGAGCCGGGCATGGGAGCCGCGAGAGAGTTGTGAACGATCTAAGACAGAAATTCTGGATCCTGAAGCTACGGCCGACGGTGCGGAGCATCATCCACAACTGCGCCTTCTGTCGGATGAGGAGGGCGCGCCCGAGAATCCCGCAACCTGGAGACCTGCCACCGGAGCGCCTGGGGGTGTTCCAGAGACCATTTTCCTACTGTGGTCTCGATTGTTTCGGCCCAATGATCGTTACCATCGGCCGACGTCATGAGAAGAGATGGGGAGCGCTGTTCACCTGTTTGACGACGCGAGCGGTTCACCTGGAACTGGTGGCCTCGCTGTCGACCGATTCAGCATTGATGGCAATGAGAAGAATGGCCGCACGGCGGGGATGGCCGGCGGTCATGTACAGTGACAATGGGACGAACTTCAGAGGCGCGGACGTCGAGCTGCGACAGGCGTACGCCGAGTGGATGCCGGCTATGACCGAGCTGGGCCTCACACACCGCATGAAATGGAAGTTCACTCCGCCAGGGGCGCCGAGCCAAGGGGGCGCCTGGGAGAGACTGGTGAGGTCAGTGAAAACCGCCCTACTCGCCACACTGAACGAGAAATCACCGAAGGAAGAGGTGCTCCAGACCCTGATGACCGAGGCGGAGTACTCCGTGAACGCTCGACCGCTCGTTCACGTTTCCGTGGACCCCGACGACCCAGAGGCGATCACACCTAACCATTTTCTCATAGGGTCATCCACGGGACAACCATACGTCGGGCCGTGCGTGCAGGCCGACAAGAAGACGTGGAGGGTCGCGCAGGCCTTGGCGGACGAGTTCTGGAGGCGATGGGTGAGGGAATACCTGCCGACGCTCACGCCCCGTTGCGGGGCACCGAGGAGCGGCCGCAATCTGGCCCCGGGGGACTTAGTGATCGTCGTGGACCCCGCGCTGCCGCGTAATACATGGCCGCGCGGAGTCGTACACCGTGTCTACCCGGGCCCGGACGGACGAGTGCGTTGCGCGGACGTGCGTACGCGCAGCGGAGTGTTCCGCAGGCCAACATCAAAGCTGGCGGTGATAGAAGAATCGCCGCCGGAGCAGCAGACGGCGCCAGGAGAAGAGCAGACGGCGCCAGGAGAAGAGCAGACGGCGCCCGGAGAAGAGCCGGCGGGCCGAGACAGCCCGCAGTCGCCAGAACGAGTCGCGACGGGCTCAACCAGCTCGTGCTCAGCAGGGCAGTCAGCGGCGGGCCGAGACAGCCCGCAGTCGCCGGAACGAGTCGCAACGGGCTCAACCAGCTCGTGCTCAGCAGGGCAGTCAGCGGCGGGCCGAGACAGCCCGCAGACGCCGAAACGAGTCGCGACGAGCTCAGCCAGCTCGTGCTCAGCGAGGCAGCCAACAGCGAGACCGGCGAGCCCGCAGTCACCAGAGAAGGCTACGTAGACCCTGGCTACTGCGCCGGGGGGAGGATGTTGAGGACAGCGGCCTCGCTCCCGAAAAACGTATAGTGAGTGCACATAAACTAATTAAAGTGAAATGTGAGAAATAGACTCAGTGCAAATCAGTGTTTTTACAAACAGACTTTAAAAGTGAATTACGTTAAATCTGTGGCTCCCTAAGAGATAAAATATAGTTAATTTAATAAGTTAATAAGTTATCTAATAAATACAGGAAAAATTAGTTGTGTAACATATGTAGTTTGGAAAATATTAGGAAAATTGTGTGTAAAAATGTGTAAATTCTATTAACTTTTATGTTTACTTAGCTATAATTACGTTAAAATATAAGTGGTGATACTTAGATTAAGGTACATATTGTGGAACGATGAATAAATAATCTCCCGAAACGCGTTTTAATTACCTGGCTCACGGAAAATGGCGAAAATAGGGGAAAAGTAGCCGTCTCCGATAGCAAAAGTGAGACAGAAAACTTGCGAATCGGAGCGGCTTACTATATGGCATTCGCCCGAGCCAGGTAAGCGAGGTGCGTTTCGGGAGCAATGTTCTCCTCGACTCTCGTGTGTTTTATTTACGCCCCCGCTCTGCAAGATTACCGGTGTAGCCTCGGTCTTCGAGTCCGATCTGAGCCAGCGGCGAAAACCTATGGGCGAATACAGTCTCGAATACTTAGTAACATGCATAATTCTCAGGAATTTCTGATGCAACATAAGTTTTGTTTTCCAGACTTTACCATGCAAAGCGAATGCGATTATAGGACAAGATTTTCTTACAAACTTTAATGCTATTTTGAACCTTAAATGCTCTACTTTTACTTTGAATAACGAGTCGAATAACAATAGTATCGTATTGCCGCTTTGTTTCCAGACTGAAAGTAGAAGTAGTTATTATATTTTACCGCCAAGATCGGAATCTATACATTATATACCGACTACATATACGGAGGAATGTCTTGTCTGTTCATCGGAATTACAAAAAGAAGTGTTTATAGCAAATACTATAGTTAAGTCCTCGAATGGTATGATACCAGTGTTAATATTAAATACTAGCGAGGATGAGATACGTCTTGAAAATATTGAACCAAAAATAGAGAAAATTAGTGATTACGAATTGTGTGATTTTAGTCGTAGTAAAAATATTAAATCCGATCGTGTTAAAAAAATATTGAATTTGCTTCACTTAAATCATTTAAATTTAGAGGAGAGAAAGATTATTGAGAATGTTTGTGCAAAATTTTCGGATATATCTTTAAACGAGCAATTATTGTATTATATAATTGGAATCTCGGAATCGGCTCCAACGATTTTCATGAAATTTAGTATACAGGGGGTTTCGGGGGCGATAAATCGATCTAGCTAGGAATCATTTTCGTAAAATGTCATTTTATGTGTGTTTATTGAATTTTTTGAATACCGAGCGAAGCTCGGTCATATAGCTAGTTTTTATTACCGGGTGACAAGTTGACGACTACAAATATTTATAAGCATCGTATTTATTTAAAAGATAATTCTCAGCCAATTTACAGTAAGCGTATAGGATACCATACTCACAAAAATTAGAGCTCAATCAACAAATTAGTGACATGCTACGGGATGGTATAATAGAACCGTGTCAGTCAGACTGGTCATCACCTCTAATATTAATTCCTAAAAAATTAGATAATTCAGGAACTAAAAAATGGCGATAAGTCATAGATTATAGGAAGTTAAATAATAATATACAGGATGATAAATTCCCTCTTCCGAACATAACAGACATTTTAGACTCTCTTTCAGGTTCTGTTTATTTCTCTACACTCGATCTTTCAAATAGCTATTATCAGTGTGACCTTGAGCCTAGTAGCCGAAAATACACAGCTTTTAGTACTGGACAATTTGGAGTTACAGATTCAGATAAAAGTAAAACTAGTTCTCTTTCGGGACAGTATCAAATGACGAGGATGCCCATGGGACTAAAGACTAGTCCAGCTGCTTTTTCAAAAATGATGACTGTTGCAATGTCCGGCTTAACATACGAAAAATGTTTAATTTATTTGGATGATTTGGTAGTTTTTGGCAATTCATTAGAAAATCATACTAAAAATTTAATAGATGTATTTGCAAGATTACGCAAAGTAAATTTAAAACTTAATCCCCATAAATGTAACTTTTTGAGAAAAGAGATTTTGTATCTAGGACACACTATTTCCAGCGAAGGTATTTTGCCTGATTCAGAAAAAAAATAAAGTTTTAAGTAAATGGCCAACTCCAAATAATTTGAAAGAATTAATTAGATTTGTAGCGTTTGCAACTTATTATCGAAAGTTTATCAAAAATTTTGCAATGATTGCATACCCCCTTACGCAGTTAACCAAGAAAAATGCTAAGTTTATTTGGGATGAAAAATGTCAGTCCGCATTTACAACTTTAAAATCGTTAATTTCGTCGCCTCCTACTCGAATATCCAAATTTTTCCGTAGATCATAAATTCATATTACAGACAGATGCCTCTCAACATTCACTAGGTGCCGTTTTGTGTAATTCCAATAGTAAACCGATTGCTTTCGCGAGTAGAAATTTAAACAAATCTGAACTCAATTATCCCACGATAGAGAAAGGAGCTTTTGGCGATAGTGTGGGCAGTTAAACATTTTCGCCCATATTTGTATGGTAGGCCGTTTATAATACAAACGGATCACAAGCCGTTAATATATTTATTTGGGATGAAAGATCTGTCCAGTCGACTTACAAAATTTAGACTTTTACTCGAGGATTATAATTTCACAGTGGAATATGTTAAGGGTTCCGAAAATATTGTAGCCGATGCGATGTCACGTTTACCAGTTAAGTCGGAAGACTTAAAAGCGATGCACGAGAGCATCATCACGGTTATTACGCAAGCTCACTGCTCAGCATAGGAAAGCTACTCAGACTCAGACTCAGAGTTCTCCGAGTGCTATGGTACCTACTGACAATCGACCTGCGCAACCGAGAGTCGTAGAAATTTATAGTAAACCGGGAATTTCTGTTGAACTTAAATTTATTGACTATTGTACATTGAGGAACTTACGTAAGTTAAAAGATATAGATATTGAAAATGATATATTTTGTTACTCGTCAAAAATAATGTGTTTATATATAAATCCAGTCGCCCAATCACAACTGAGGCCAGCCACTTTTGTGAGGGAACTGAGAAGTTTTTGTGAAAAAATAAACGTGCACGAATTAATTTTTATAAGATGTAAAAGTAAAATATATGACGAGTTTATAGAAAAGTTAGCTAACGAGATAAAGATACAAAAAGATTGGACCGGTCCGCGATTGTGTATTTTAAATGATGTAGAAATAATTGGCGACAAAGACGATAAGAAGGTAATATTGAATGATTTTCATCTTCTTCCAACGAGTGGCCCCGCTGGAATACGACGAATGTATAAAAATATAAAAAAATATCACTTTTGGCCTGGTCTAGAGAATGATGTTAAAAAATTTATTACTAAGTGCGATAAATGTCAGAAACAAAAACAGCTCACACCGTGTTAAGGAGCCAATGGTAATTACGACTACAGCTAATTCTGCTATGGAAAAAGTTTTTCTTGACGTTGTAGGACCTCTGGAGAAGGACGATTATAATTATTCGTATATTTTGACAATTCAATGCGAATTAAGTAAGTATACTAAAAGTTCAGAGGAAATAGCCAGGAACTTCGTCAATAATTTTATATTACGTTTTGGTATACCAGAAATTGTAGCTACTGATAGGGGTACTGAATTTTTATCATCAATTTTTCAGGAAACTTGTAAGTTATTACAGATAAATCGATTAAATTCCACAGTTTACCATCATCAAAGTATAGGATCGCTAGAAAATACTCATAAGAGCTTAGGAAATTATTTAAGGACACAAACAAAAAATCATTCACGTCTATGGAGCCCATGGTTGCTATTTTGGTGTTTTTCCTTTAATACTTCTGTTCATACATCTACAAATTTTACACCATTTGAGTTAGTTTTTGGTAAGAAATGCAAAATTCCTTCTAATTTTACACAAAATTCTGTCGATCCTCTATACAATGATAATTACATTTCTGAATTAAAATTTAGGTTACAGACTACACAAATAGAAGCTTATGAAAATTTATTACAAAAAAAAATAACAAGAAAAGAAAAATATAATAAAAATTGTAACCCTATTACCTATAAGAAAAATGACTTAATTTTAATTAAAAACGAGACAGGTAATAAATTGCAGAGTATTTATAATGGACCATATGAGGTCATAGAAGACATTGAGCCAAACGTTAAGATAATAAAAAATGGAAAGGTAGATATAGTTCATAAGAATAGGACTAAGCTATTTAGGAATTAATTTTTCATTTATTATGATATAAGATTACATCATATTATTGTTTAACAAAATATTGAATCGCTTAGAAATAATGATATACGCATAGAAATTATGATAGAAATTTTGATTTGTTTAATTGATAAAAAACTGCTTATGTTCAATTTTTTTTTCTCCCCACGGGGAAGGTGTAGTATAGTAAGTATGTACCTAGTATAAGTAAGTGAATTACACTACAATAAAGTTAGTCTTAACCAAGTCGTCGAGTGTTTCATTTCACCTATCAGGGCCCATCCTCACATCTAAGTCAACTATTAGTTCATATTGGTGTCTACTATTAGTGATGTTCGTTTTTTGTGATGTCATCTATTAGCTCTTTTGACTAAGTTTACAAAAAGACCAATAATATTTTATTTTATTGATTTGTCAGAGAAGAATTATAATAGTTTTATTTTTTAAGAGTTACTGAAGACATGGAAGAAGTTATCAATCCTTTATTCTCATAATTATATATTTTATAACATTCAAATGTTTCATGTTTCCTCAAAGTGTCTGCCATTAGGTATTTTCCCTTACTTAGGTACTCAACAGTTGGTTCGATGGATCGAGTTAGTTTATGAAGCTTTAGACGCTAAGCTGGAGTTACTTCCACATCAACGTAAAACTTTATATTAATTGCAAACTTCACAATTTCTAAACTATTACAGAGTTTGTCTATAATGAAGAAATTAATTTTATCTTTTGTCGATTAACTTTAATTTTCCTGTATTATGCAAGACGTTTTAAACCCTTATATCGTGCTCTCATAGAAAGCAACTTCGTTCCATACGGGTGTCCCTTAATACTTAATACTCTCAATTCTTTTTTTACAGAGTCCTCTTCCAATAAAATGGCTGGCCATCGAGTGTATGACAGATCGAATATTCTCGACGCAATCAGACGTGTGGTCTTTCGGTGTAGTGCTGTGGGAGCTGTTCTCCCTCGCCAAGACCCCCTACCCGAATGTCAGCCCGACCAGCTTCCTACAGTACCTGAATGATGGGTGCGTACTCAAACTACTCATATTACTTACCTATATTATTAAAAGAACGATGGTTGCCTTGTATATTAGGAAGTGGTAGTTTCGTACTTTCGTATCACACAAAGTACCTCCGTACTTATATACGTATCTTGCGATCTTCAAAGTATCGGAGGAAGTTTAGAGGGAAATTCCCGATTTCTCGGTTTCTCCCTATGTTTCTCCGTTCCGTAAGCTTCGGGACAAAAATGTCGCATAAATAATGTAGTGTAATATACAATTCGCTTACTTTACAATGCTTTAAGTGCGTCAAGAATTACATTTGACTGTACATTTTAGACATCGTCTGGAAAAACCGCAGTACGCAGACGACCGACTTTACGAAGTGATGCTCCAGTGCTGGCAACAGAAGCCTACGGCTCGGCCGAGCTTCACCCGTCTACAGGAAATGCTCGGATCTTTCCTCGAGGATAACGTGCGAAATGTGAGTGTCATTGTGTTTCGGTGCGTGGTTAGAACAGGAAAATGCATTGTATGCCACGGGCGATGACGTGCGATATGTATTATCGCACGTCATCGCCCTCTCCTGTCGCAACGCATCAACGTGGTATAAAATATGATATAAACTTTGTCGTAACGGGGCAAAGTTGCTCGATCTTAGAGTATGACATTATGGCTAATTTCTGTTATGAAAACGTGAAATTCGCCAAGAAATTTGAACATAAATAATAATTGAACAGTAGAGTAGAATATGCTGTAGGTGGAAAAATATTATGACGTCGCATCGTCTCTGCGCCAGTATAATACTTGCGGAGTATCTATATCTATACTTATTATAAAACAAAGTCGCTTTTATTTCCCTCATGTCCCTTTGTTCCCTTTAATCTTTAAAACTACGCAACGGATTTTGATGATTCTTTCAGTGTTAGATAGATCATTAACCGAGGAAGGCTATAGGCTATATTTTGTCACGCTAAGACTAATAGGAGCGAAGAAATAGATGAAAATGTGAAAAAAACGGGGAAAACTATTTGAAAGGGCTAACTTGAACTACTGGTCCGATTTGAAAAATTCTTTCAGTATTAGATAGCCCATTTATTGAGGAAGGCTTATAGGCTTTATTTTATCACGCTAAGACTAATAGGAGAATGTGGAAAAAACGGGAGAAATTATTTGAAAGGGCTTATCTCGCGAACTACTGGAGCAATTTTTATGTTATTTGGCATAGATAAGAAGTAGACCACGTGAAGGATCATAGGCTATCGATTTTCATCAGTATTTCAGTGGCTATATATTTTATACCCGTGCGATGCCGGGGCGGGTCGCTAGTACAATAATATACATAATATTGTACTCTGTAACACGATGTAGTTTGTTGATTATGATGTTAAAATTATCTAGCCATTGACCAGAGACTGATTTGAAATATATTTTCAGCACTACGTAGACCTGAATGCGGCATACAACGATATGAACAAGAAGATAGACGGCCAAGAGGACTACTTAGCGATGGTGTCGGCGCCTGATTACAACAACCTGGTGTCGCCGAGTCCACACCACTACGTCAATGACACCCAGAGCTTTGTCATGCCTCCACCGCATCAGCTGCAACACGGTATGTACTTTTGGCCTTTACATATAGATCTATCTGACTGCTCATTATTACATTAGGAGCTAGCAATTATAGATTTATGAGTATCAAGTATCGACTAATTAGTTGATGCAATGGGATGGAAACGTCCTCACATACAATAATAATATTTATACTCGCTGTATGCGAGGACTTTTATACCTAGGAGGCCTAAGTGAATCTTCACTTTGGCTGAGCATTCCAAAAAAGTTTGTATCCGTGTCGATGCGCTATAACTAATTTCAGTAATCCTGTGGTAATATTATACGAGCACACCGGTCAAATATATTAAGTAATAAATTATGGAAAATTCTAAATAAGTCATCATAATCTATTCAGATTAAGAATAGAGCCATGTCCATGTCCTTAGTAAAATGACGAGCAATGACGCGTCGGAGAAGATCCACCATCTTAGGGTCAATTCAGACCGCAACGCGACGCGATGGATTTCTAATTTTGTATGGATTTGACAGATTTTGCAAATTGCATGACGTCTCACGCAATTGAAATCTGTCAATTCAGTACAAATTTAGAAATGCATCTACCCGTCGCGTTGCGGTCTGAATTGACCCTTATTTTTATTAGTAACACTGTTGGTCAATAATAAAATTAAAGATTGCTCATTTAATTATCCACGTAGATTTTGCTACTTTACACTATTTTAGAATCCATCCTAACCCAATAGTCTGGGTTCCCTAGAACAATTTTTTTGAAGTGAAAACTTCTTAATAGCGGCGTTGAGCACTTTTGTGGGATGGGTAAAAACTGTGAAACTTGCGTCAGATTCTCGTGCTGATCGAAAAACTTTGGAAAAACCGTAAGACGGTTGGAGAGTAGTGTTTTGTGTCGAACTCGAACTCGAACTCGAACTCGAACCCGAACTCGAACTCGAACTCGAACTCGAACTCGAACTCGAACTCGAACTCGAATTGATTGTAAGGGTTTCGATTAATTAAAAAAATCGATTTTTAAAAATCGATTTTCATAAAAAATGGGTTAAAAATTTAATCGATTGTAAGGGTTTCGATTATTAAAAAAAAATCGATTTTTTTAAGAATCGATTTTCATAAAAAATGGATTAAAAATGCACAACGTTAATAATGGAGTTTTGGCGGGCATGTGAAAGAGTGCTGTTGTGTTTTTGTATTATTTTCCTAAAATTGTGTTAGCTGGGTTTTTAATGTGTAATATTGGTAGAATATTAACCATTAGATATTCGTGTTCATGCACAAGTGTAGGAAAGTGATGTAATATCCAGAAACGTGCTATTTTGTGTTCCCTCCAAAACTCCATCGAAAGTTTCAGTAAAGCGTCTACCACTTTACTGAATCGACCGACTTGACTCCTGTGACTGTATTGACTTTTACTTAGACTTTGACTAGACTTTAGACCTGACGATACATGAAAACGATGATGAAAATTATAATAGGAGGAATATGGTTTTCCCGCCATATTCCTTACCTTTTTACCTTGTCTGTGGCACAACATACACATCCTTTGTGTCAAGTTGCCAAAAAAGAAGAAAAAGAAAGAACGTTAATAATCAAGTTTTCACTTCTGCCGGCACTCCCGGAGTGCAACCCGTCTTCTTTTTATTACTATCAAGCAAATTTTTGTGAGTAGCTTGATTCTGATAAGACGAACAACATTTTTGAACCCTGACTATATCGTAAAGACTGGGCTAGATTATAGTGACTGAATACTGAAACATAAAATCAATTACTTATGGTTTGTTCCATATTACCCCACAATATAACGTAAAGGCGCACGCCTTCTTTCGATGTCATTAATATTAAGGCAACGTTTTAAGATTACATTGCTAGTATCGAACATAGATTTTGCATTCAGGTCGACGGCAACGCCCTATGTCTGGTAGATCCTTAAAACATAGAGGTAGACATTATACAGAAAATATAAAAAAAAATATTATAAGTTTTGAGTAGCTTAAATAGAATCATAATTAATTATTTGAACAAAATATTATATAAAACGATATTATTTTTGTTTGAGACCCACCGAAGTCATTGACTAGGTAAGACTATTCGGTCAATAGTTGGATGAATGTCTTTTTATTTTTATCCACCGATCACAATGTATAATTCTGCGTTATTTATTCACATTGTGCACATTATATTGTAATTGTTATCGTAAAATAAGTTTTAGTTAATGCTTCATGAAAATGTTTTTTGTTTCGCGTTTTTAAATCGCATACAGTCATGATATTATAATAATGCATGTTCGAAAAACCACATATCCAGCTACGAAATGTCTGCCCAAATTAAGCAAACCGAAAATGGCTTATTTATTCACGATGCTCTGATCTGAAATAGAACTTTGGGACGATTCGCTACGACCTTTCAGACTTGCGAGTATGACAGTTTATCGTAGGTCTAAATTAAACCTGGTAGAATTTAACTAATTGAAATTCATGTTTTCATTTAGAATTTTGGAATCGAAAACTTTTGGACAGAAAGTAGTAGATGTTTTTGGTGAGTCTTATGAGTCCTATTACGTACGACAAAGAATAATTGGGTTTACAGCTGTAGTAGAAGATAAAGTGTGACACTACGAATAGTTCATAGGTGTATAGTAGTAATAGGTGGCATGGACATAATATTTGGACATATTGTGAAATGTTACATTCTTCAAAGTAGGACAAAAATCATAGAAAGAGCTGATGCAAGTTGCAACAGGCTGTGTTGTCCTCGGATTTATGCACTTGGTGTCTTTACGACGTTAAAACTATGACTTCGTTGTATTGTCAAAATTGGTAGTTGATACATTTAATTTTGGACTTGAAATCTTATAAACAAGCAAAAAGTCAAAGATATGCTGCTGCATACAGTTATGATTTTATTTTTACAACTGGACGCTTAAGGTTCCTTTTTTTTAGTTAAGAACCCCTTAATAAAAATGCTTAAAAAGGCTATGGACAAAAATGTATGGGCTCCGTCCCCACCTACCAACAGTCATAGAACTGATACCAACGTGTTCCTAAAGTGCCCCCTATTTAATTAAAATCCTTTGTTTTATAAAAATCAGTGGGAATATATATTAAAAAAACAACCATATTACTACTAGACCTTGCCAAGATCTAGTTGTAATACGGGTCCATTTTGTCTAATATTTCATTTGAAGGTGGGCATTAGCAGCTGTAACATAGTTATAACTTCTGCAGCCCCCACCGTGCATATTATTTTTTGTATTCTGTGTTTTTATTTAAATAAATATTTTTTATCATTATTTTCTATACTTATTCAAATATAGAAGGTGTAACAAAACTTAATGATAATACTTTAGGAGATGTATGTGTTCCTGTCATAAAGTTCACTGTAAAAGTAGCAGCGGTGAAAGCACCGCTGTTTTTATTTTCTTATAAAATAAGGGGGCAAACGAGCAAACGGGTCACCTGACGGAAAGCAACTTTCGTCGACCACGGACACCCGCAACATCAAAAGAGCTGCCGGTGCGTTGCCAGTCTTTTAAGAGGGAATAGGATAATAGGGTAGGGGAGGATAGAGAAGGGAATAGAGTAGGGGATTGGGCCTCCGGGCTCCGGTAAACTTACTCACTCGGCGAAACACAGCGCAAGCGCTGTTACACGCCGGTTTTCTGTGAGCCCGTGATATTTCTCCGGTCGAGCCGGCCCATTCATGCCGAAGCATGGCTCTCCCACGGTACTGTGCACTAATGAATACATAAATGAGCATGTATTTTGGAATTAGTCGTCAATAAGTACGTTAACGAAATACTTGTTTAAACGTAAGATACCATGAGAACCCCATGCATTTGGGCAAAGTCGCCATGGTATAAAAATATCATCTTGCCATTATCTATCAATTGAGCTACATTATACTTGTGTTAATGGGTGGGGACGATTCCGGCCGTACCCCTTTCAATTTTAATATTAATATTATGACGCTTTATCCGTTTTTATTATAATAAGTCTATTTTCGTTGTACCCGTCTTCCTATACAATATATTTGATACATTTCGTAAAGTAGAATGAGGATAATAACGTCTATGTATCATAGAGAACATCTTTATTATATGATCATAACGAATTTTCCTTTGTCAGACGTAATGGAAAGTACCTCGTTTTGACGACGTGAAAAGATTCTACACGGTAATGAAAGATAATATTTTGTATGATTGATACAAGGCATGATTTATTACTAACAATTTGACGAGATTATAACTATTTGTGTCTACCCTCTATACTTATTGTCAATTTTCTTAACAATTTCCATGACAAAAAGTCATAATATTATGATAGTGTAGAGTGCGTTTCCTATTCTAATTTCTTCTACAGTACGGGAGCCCTAGAACATATTTTTTTTTATTACTAACAAGCAAATTTTCTGAGAGTAGCTTCATTTTGATAAGACGCGAACAACATTTTTATTTGCGAAAAATCTCGAAAGTGGTAGCTAACAGAGATAGAAAGGATTTCATAATTTAAATTGATGGTCCCAAAATATGGACTATTTTATTTGTAGGACAATGTTAAGTACTCTTAAATTATATGATTATTCATCTATCAATGTACAAAAAATCAGCTCGTTGGGGTTCCGTTATAGGGTTCGGTAATCAACAAAACTTGGTTGACTATTGAACCCTAAAACGGAACCCTAACAAGCTGATTTTTTGTATGTTGATAGGTTTAACATCGTCCTACGAATAGAACAATCCATATTTTAGGACCATCAAGTCAACGTATAAAATCTTTTCTATCTCTGTTAGCTACCACTCTCGAGATTTTTCGCAAGTAAAAATGTTGTTCGTCTTATCAAAATGAAGATAATCACAAAAATTAGCTTGTTAGTAATAAAAAAAAAAATCTAGGGCTCCCTTACTACTACGGCTTTTTATGAAACAAAAACATTTTCATATATTTTTAATTCCGCCCAAACATGTTTGGTTTGTATTGCTTGTGTTCTTAAAAGTGTAAGCGTCTTAAAATTAACATTAAAAGTTTACTTTTCACCATTAATTAGATATACACTTTACAGTTCTTTATAATTTTAAGTTTAATTCTATTGAGAGAGAAGTAATATTTACGATACCTGTAGAGGTATCGTAAATCGTATCATTTAGGATATTATCTTCTTTAACACTTTCCTTCGTTTCAAATTTTATTATATCTATACTAATATTATAAAGAGGTAAACTTTGTTTGTTTGTTTGTTTAATTGTAATGAATAAGCTCAAAAACTACTGGACCGATTTTAAAAATGCTTTCACCATTCGAAAGCTACATTATTTACGAGTAACATAGGTTACTTTTTATTTTGGAAAATATAGGGTTCCGTAAGATTTTTAGGTTTTTTTGACATAAGGTGAAAAAAATCAACCAGAAAAGTTACTTATTTTGCGTACGCTGCCTAAACTATAAAAGATAGAACCATACAATGTTCTAAGTAAATGTAGATCTTATAAATATCTACAAAAATGTCCGCCACACACTATACCTAGCTATGTCAAGTGAGTCACAACAACCATTTTTTATTTAAAAATCTTGATTTTTTTTGGACTACATTTAAACGCATTTATTTTACTCATGCTGATAATCCTTATCAAAATAAATTATTTCATTACTAAGTACACTTTGTGAAGATAATATTTGGTGTTTGAATGATTAAAATTGGAAGTTTGGTTTAGAAGTTATGACGAAATTAAAAATTGCTATTTACGCCCGTTTCGAAGTGGGCGCTACCAAGGCGGGGGTGCGCAGTAGCGAAGATTATGACCGGTCCTACAGCTGGTGAATTAGCTCATATACCAAGAATACCAATGATCCCTACTGATTTGCCTATACCCTGGAAAAGGCTCCAATTTCCTGTGAGACGTAGCTTTTGCGGCGGTACCGACCAATGCGGGCCACGGGTAGTAATAATGAATATAAATCAAAACTGCTGAATCGATTTTAATCATTTTTTCAGTGGCTATAATATATTTTATACCCGTGCGAAGCCGGGGCGGGTCGCTAGTTTGTTATAAAAAAGTGACTTAAAGTTTTGACATCGCATAAAACATTATTATTTTTTAACAAAAAATTAAAACCGACTTCCAAGGTAAAAACAAAACTAATACTTATTCTTAATCTAAAAAGAATTAAACAATTCTTATTCCTTATTATAGTGGCGTCTTCAGACTTCGCCTAAACCTCAACTATTTCTGTACTCAATCTTCATGCTTTTGAAGTCGGTACCAGCCCGGAAAAGTTCTGAGATCCTTGACATAGCAATTACGCTAAGGTAAGCTGGTACCGACTTCAAAAGCATGAAGATTGAGTACAGAAATAGTTGAGGTTTAGGCGAAGTCTGAAGACGCCACTATAATAAGGAATAAGAATTATTTGATTCTTTTTAGATTAAGAATAAGTATTACTTTTGTTTTTACCTTGGAAGTCGGTTTTAATTTTTTGTTAAAAAATAATAATTTTACCCTTTTTATTTACATAATATGAGACGACAAGGCTATAATATTATAGCTTGTTGTCTTAGAGTTGTACATATTACTAGCGGTCGCCTGCGGCTCTGCCCGCGTGGATGTCGGTTACGGCTGCAAAAAGCCTACCCAGGAAAGACTCGGTCAGCAAAATGATTCCCAGGTCAATTCACAGACTCCGACACTGACACCGACAACGCGGACGCAGTCATTATCCGAAGGGTGTACAGTGCACACTGCACAGATTGTCTTCCTCCCGCAAGCGCATCCCGCTTGGTGACGCCCACTCTCGTAATATTTTAATTTCGCCATAATTTCAAAACCAAACGTCCAATTTTAATCATTCAAAGAACAAATTTTATCTACATAAATTGTACTTAGTGATTAAATAATTTATTTTGATAAGGATTAATGGCATGAGTAAAATAAACGTGTTTAAATGTTGTCCAAAAAAAATTCAAGATTTTTAAATAAAAAAATGGTTATTGTGCCTCACTCGACATAGATAAGTATAGTGTGTCGCAAATTTTTTTGTAGATACTTATAAGATCTACAATACTAAGAACATTTTATGGTTCTATCTTTTATAGTTTCGGCAGCGTACGCAAAATAAGTAACTTTCCTGGTGTATTTTTTCACCTGACGTCCGAAAAACTCAAATATCTTACGAAACCCTATTTTTTCCAAAATAAAATTTAGCCTATGTTTAGCACAAATAATGTAGGATTTGCTTGGAGTAGTTTAAATAAAGCCGAAATCCTCAAACTTGTATCTATAAGGATTCAAAAGTTCTGTTGGGTACCTTCAGAACCAGGGTATATCCTGGTGCAAAATCTTACTTTTTGGTAGTATATGCCTGAAATACTTCAGAAAAAATCAAAATCATCATATGTTCCCTTATAAATTTCAAGGAGTCCCCTCGATTCCTCATAGATCCCATCATCAAATCACCACTTTTGTGAACATGGTACAAACCTCGGATTCAATCCTGTACAACAATAAAAGAATCATGAAAATCGGTCCATAAACGGCGAAGTTATGGTTGAACATACAAAAAAATATAAACAGACGAACGTATAACCTCCTCCTTTTTGGAAGTCGGTTAAAAAGGAGCATTGTGTGCTTTATTCTTTTGTTTGCCTGTGTGTTCATGTTTTTTTCTGCTTTATTCTAATAAACCATATGACTGTTTGTAATTAACTGCGTATTGTTCTTTTACAGACAGCGACGGCTACTTGCAAATGAGCCCAGCGAGGCAGTCTTACAGTAGCCCGCGTTTTACAGGCAACAAATTCGATTTCGACACGCGCAAAATGAACGTAAGAATGACGGAGCCGAACTGCCACGGCTCGGAGTTGACGCCGATGCTCACTCTCAACAACCTTCCCGCTAAAGAGTCGGAGTCGGATCAAGATAGCAGCTTCGTGTCCCACCACGGCACGTGCCCTCCGGTCGAGGAGGAGTCGGACGACGTGTTTGAACTGAAGCAGTACAACATCAGGAACGAAGAACTCAACAAAGCCAACTCCCAGAATAGTGCCGTCACGAACCCCACGTATATAAGCTTCGATACAGAAAAGAAACCTAAAAATGTATCCAATAATTACATCAACGTTAATATACCAAACGGTCTAGTCAAATAGATTTTCCTTTGAATGTTCATTTCATGTCTACTTATTGCTATATTACTAAGGTATCATAAGTCATTTCGATCTCCTACCTACTATGAGCAACTAGAAATCTCAGAAGTAATAAATTATAGGAACCATTTCAAACGGGACCTTGCCTTTTTTTCTTAATTTTCTGAAAAATCAAAAAGCTTTCTTTCTTGCGAATCCATGCTAAACGTACCTATGTATTTTACCCATATTTTTTTTGCCAGTATTTGCCTTTGTAAGTAACCCACCATGTACAAATTTAGTTTTCTAAGAAGTACTGTACTTTTATATTATAAAACATTATAATTAAACATTTTAATAAGAAATAATATATACCGTATTTTCATATTGTCTACATTCCAAAGTATAATATTATAAAACTCGGCTGGGTTTCATAATATTTGTTAGTTGTTTTTTGGTTACTTTTTATTTTATTTTCAGACGTTGTTTTATTTAATTAAATCATTTAATCGTAGAAATACATAATTTTATCATAGTATTATGATTATACTTTTAAGATGAATATTTTCTTAACATCGGTGTCGATCGTAGGCTTATAAATATTGTGTATGTTGCTATAAAATATTATGTCAATAGTGAATAGTGATCGACAGACATATTGCTCCGTTGGGTAGCAGCTGGTAGCATTGCTTTACCGCAGCAGCGACATGACTCTGACGTTTGCCATACTTACATAGTAAGTATTTGGTGATAATAGATGCGAGTTTGATCTGAAAGAGTGGAGGTGAAGGTGAATGACCGCGCTTTTACCACCTTGTACTGCGTTGTCGCATATCGCCCAACATGGTGTTATTTGGCATACAACGCTATAGGGTCAATTCAGACCACAACGCGACGCGTATATGCATTTCTAAATTTGTGTTAAATTGACAGACTTGAATGACGTCTCACGCAGTTAAAGTCTGTCAAATACAAATTCAGAAATGCATCTACGTGTCGCGTTGCGGTCTGAATTGATCCTAAAGCTGCCTTATTCACACTAGCGTTTGTCCAGCGTAGGCGTTCGATGAACGTATGCGCAGCGCAGACGCCGCGACAACGCGGCACGTACGTCGCGTTGTCGCCACTTCTCTATTGGAACAATCAGTACGCTGCGCTACGTATACGCCGCGTTACTGCGTTACAGGTTACTGCGGTGTCATATACAATCATTTCAAGATGTCAAAAGTACTTTCTGTTGTTGAACTCATTTTACGTCGTTAGCGCAGCGTACTGATTGTTCCAGTAGAGAAGCAGCGACAACGCAACGTACGCGCCGCGTTGTCGCGGCGTCTGCGCTGCGCATACGTTCATCGAAAGCCTACGCTGGACAAACGCTAGTGTGAAGGCAGCCTTATTCTATTTCGACAGCGCGACACACCGGAGCAATGTGGCTTCGCTCTAATTTGTTAATAATTTATACCTTTTGCATCTAATTGAATCTAATCATAAACATGGTAATTTCTTTATTACACTACATTATGTTTAGATTAAATTGGATTAAAAGGGAATAAATTACCGATATTTTTACAGAACCTTTTTTATTACTAGTAATTATTCCATGTTACCTGTGTAAGCTCTATGTCCTGCCAATGTTATATATTTTGAATTAATAAAAAACTGCGTATCGATGTTGGTCATATAACGGAATTAGGAGTATTTTTATACCGCTTTTTGGACTAATGTTCTAATAGGTACAGAATTTGTATGAAGTGTGTATGGATTGCGTGTAAATATATCTCATAATGATGCCATACATAAAATATGTAACTCGTACAAATAAATCAATGTGATATTATTCTAAATGACTTTCATTCAACTTTTTTTTTATCTAATACAATATCGTTATTTAATATTTTTCGAGCTTGAACCATGTGAGTTTAAGTTAAAGTGGCTAGTTTAAAAATTAGCTACCACTAGTTTCTTTTTAAGCGATTTAAAAAAAGGAGGAGATTAATATTATATTTATGATCGGCTGTGATGTTTTTTGTAGCTAGATTCAGCATTTTTTTTTTACATAATACATATTATTATTATCATCACAAATATGTGAGTCCACAATATTAATAGGTTGCTTACAATACCATATTACATAATTTGAGTGTACATTTATTTAAGTTACGTTGGGAATCACAATAATATTATTATTTAACCAGGGGACCCCAAACTAGGCAAAGCCTGTATCTTGGTGGTCCGTTAGCTATCTTCACTGCAAGCAAAGAGTCAATTAGTAATGGGCAGATGTACGTACCATCGAAGAAATTGATTCATAGGCAGTTGACGGATCTGCATCATTTGGTCGGTTTGCGTCAATTGAATGTAAGTCGTGATCTGTCGTGGCTGCAGGGTTTGACATAACTCGACCAAACTACGTAGCATAGAGGAAAATAATACACGGGGCACTACGTAGGTCCGCCATCTATCAATGAATCAACTTCTCTGATAGTTTGAAATTTGAATTTCTACGTGCTCAGCCGTACTTTAGCCAAAAACTCCGCGGACTATTGCAATCACCACGCTCTCGATCGCCTCCGCTCCCTGAAACAAGTTACAACGTCGGAGTTTGAATACTGTCAACAAAATAGTTTTAATATCCATACAAATTGCGAAAGTATGTCTGTCTGTCTGTTACCTCTTCACGCTAAATGTGAGAAGAGAAAACCGAGAGAAACTTGGTATGAAAATACTTTCAGTCTTGGGATATAGGATACTTTTTATCCCGGAAAAATGTACGGTTTCCTGCGTGATAAACCAAAATATCTTTGTGCAAAGGAGTTGCGAGTGTCACTGTCAATAAAAGAGGTTACTATGAATCCAAAACTGGTATTACCTACATTACTTATTATTGCATAGAATCAGTTTTGTTTCAAATTCTTTTATCTGTGACACTTTACAAAATATATTAAGGTAGAGAAGTGTGCAAATTAGAAACAATATAGCATCGTTTCTGTTCATTCCTAACTCCTAAGCGAATATTTAATTATATTTTCTTTATTTTTATCTTTCGTACTAATTATACATGATATCATGTAAGTATAATTAGAACGAAAGAATTTTCAATAATTTAGTTTTTGACACGAAATTCAAGTTTATAAAAATTCTAAGTACCTAGTCACAATTAGTATTGATAGAACCATACATTTGCAAACAATATAACTTTATAATAGAAAGTATATTAAATTATATCCCTTATTCCTATGATAGTAGGTATTATGTTAATATTATTATTCTGTACTTACATCCTTAAAAGCTTCAACGATCCCCAAAGGAATGTCTACAAACACTCGACCAAGACTCGCAAGCGCCTGAAAATAATTCGAAATAACAATAAGGGTTAAGAGGGCGTAAAAGGCCAAATTTACGATTTTATAATTCATTTTTACACTTTATAATAAGTCACTAATTGTTTCATTTTTAAACATGTATATTGTATAATATGTATGGTACTAATGTGATACTGCATTATAATTATTACAATTGCGAGGATCTGTACTAGCGAAAATACGATAATATCTTAAAATTTTCTCGATTGAAAAAAATCACAAAGATGCATCTTCTTTTCACACTTTTTTCCATAATGGTGCATTCAGTTGAGTCAATATTTTAATACATATAATATAATAAGTAATGTTAAATTCTATTACCAATGGACGTTGGACTAGCAGATTTTGAAAAATGGCGTATATATTTATCGAGTTATTATGAAAAAACTACTTTGGAGCTTCCGCGCGATTGTTATTCATCTGGATTATGAACTACAACCTACAGGCTTAAGAGTGAAGAGCCAAGGACGATGATTTTTTTGCTTATTTAAATTTGAGTCATGAAAAATTACAAACATTTTTTTAATTAAAATATTATTGTTATTTAAAACTTATTACTTCCAACTTTGTAATAATGATGTTGAAAACACGATATTAAAGGTACAAAAAGTACGAAGGAAGATAAATGCTCGATCTAAGGTGGGCCGCATACACACGTTTTCCGTATTCGAATTTCCGTATGTGGAATTCCGTGAGACCAGCGCAAACGTTCGTTTTTCTTGACTCGCGAACGCGCCGGCTTGCACTCAAAACGTATGTGCGTTTGTTCCGTTCGGAAAAAATCTAACGAGTGCCTAGTTATATAGTTAAATGTATTTTTACTGATTCAATTGTATTCGTATGTTCGAATACAGAAAACGAATTCGTAAATCGAATACGGAAAACGTGTGTATGCGGCCAGCCTAAAGTAGAGCGCAAGTTGAAACTTAATTACACATTATATGACGTTCTTATCTCCTGGATAACTCTCCGCGACGCCAGATATAAGAGCAACATTTAATAAAATACGTACTTACACCACTTGGCCTAGTTGTTCCAGCATTTTCTGTAGCGTTCTCCGCACCTCTCGTAAGTACTAGCACCGCCAATACAACGAGCCCCGTGCTGAAGCCAGCCATAATGTGTAAAGAGTCTCGGTGGGACCTGTTTTATTCTTTTACTTACGCAAACAGCCCAATTAGCTAAGCACGTTTAGTTATGGGTTTCCAAGGATATTCTATGATGAGACAAGGTGTGAAAACATATTAGAAAGACCTTGTGTGACTGACATGTTTAGTCAACTTTTATTGTATGTTTTGTTTATTTAACGTGCTACGTTTCGGGTTTTTTGGAGCTTCTTTTGATAGGATGTAATTTACAAGGAACCTTCCAAGAGTATTACTACCCGTTCGCGCTGTTTGCCGCTGTCAACTGTCACGCGTTTACCGTTCTCTCACTCACGCACATTCACTTACAAAACCGTCGGGTGAGTGAGAGAACGCTAAACGCGTGAGAGTTGATAGCGTCCAACTTAGCGCGAATGGGTAGTACGTTATTACTTAATAGCTTTGTCCACACTATGCACTTTCATCTTCAATTTTCGTCATCTTCTTTCATTCAACTTTCGTTTGGCACATTCAATAATTGTTGAATGCAACAACGAATGCAACGCCAACATTGTAATTTTTGTTCAGTTGCAGTATCTGTCAGATAATTGTAACAGGTGCGACGAGAATATTTTACTGGGTGGCTTATATTTTGGTCATAAGAAATTCCAGAAAAAAAGAACAAAGCGAAAGTTTTGGATATCGTTAGAGTGCATGCGTCGCGGGCATGCCTCACGTGCGCTGTTGACTGCGCTTTAACGCATGCCCTTGATGAACAAAAATGGGCACAGTGTGGACATAGCTATTAGGTACTAACTAGCTGTTGCCCGCAACTTCGTCCGCATGAGTGTGTTTTATTATAATTGAGATTATTATAATTATTATTTTTGACAAAAAATTAAATCCGACTTCCAAGGTAAAAACAATAGTAATATGAACTAAAAAGTATTAAATAACTCTTACCCTTTAATAGTGCCTTTTTCAGAATTCGTCTAAATCTCAACTATTTCTGTACTGTATACTACAATCTTCATTATTTTGAAGTCGGTACCAGCTAATTTAATCGTGAGTTCAGTAATGTCAGATTATCTGAAACTTTTGGGACTGGTACCGACTTCAAAGTATCATGACGCGTCCTCAAAAATTCATAACAATAAAATATTATTGTATATAATGTATACATGATAATGTATGATCGAAAACTAAAGTATAATAAACGGGGACGCTAAGAGAAATAAACAATTAAAGAATAAAATATTTTTAATGTTTAAAAATTAATCACAACTCTTTGTTTACTTATTATTTCATAATTTTGCATCAAATTTGATATTACCCTGCCGCTCTGATTTGCCTCCCGTATCCACCTAATGTTTGGTTTTAAAAGTTGCTAAGGAAAACTATAACTGACTATAACCAATATTTTCGTAGCTAGTTTAGACTTTATAATATGTTTCCTTATCCGCTTGCTTTTTGGTTTGTAATTGTGCTTACGTAATCATTTTTGTTGTTATGGTATTGTTGTTAAATCTATGTAGCTATGGTTAATTTATTAAAAAATACAGTTGTTTATAACTACTGGAGTTACAAAAATGCAATTTCGTACACTTGTGCAATCTCGAATATCATCGAGATTATGAATTTGAAATTATTTGAATGCTTTGATAACCAATCTTATAAATTTTCCACAAGTAAACTACTATGCGTATTAAACAATATATTTATATATAGAATACTGATGATATAGAAAACGAGGGGAACGTACTATGATAAAATAAATAATATATTTTAACAAACACCAATTTATTTTACTAAAAAATTATCAAAAAATCTGTCACGCTTTTTCGAATAACACCACATGTACACTTACAAGCAACAACTAATCAAAAATTATTATTTGTGACGTTATCAGCGTGAAGGGACCTTATTGTCGGTATTGAGTTATTAGTATCCCCATAATCTACATTTAATAGGCTATCGAACCATGTAAATAACATGCGTGTAGGTCTGGAAAATATTTTTTAAAAAAATGTTTAAGCTCGAAAGTCGTAAAAGGTGATATTGAGAAAATCTCATTCAAACTTCGACACCCAAAAAAAGTATGTTATTGTAGGAAGTAACATAGATATCATGTTTTTTGAGAAGTACGTTATCTGGCCTTTTAGAATTTAACTTCAATTATATAATTTTATAACTCTATTCCTGTTGTTTACCACGCCAAAGTGCATGATGTAATGAAAATGCCCAAGATGGTTTTTACTAAATATTTCAGTAGTAATATAACATAGGTATAACCCAGTACCCTACATAGCTATTACAACTCTATATTCATTCTGCAGACGCAGCATGCTGCAAAATCATACCATAAGGCAGGGGTTCTCAAACTGTGCGCCGCGGCGCGGCGCACCAGGGCGCCGCGCCGTGGAAAGGCAAGAGGGCGCCGTGAGTCGATCCTCCATCATTATCCATTACTTACCACAAATATTATAAAATAAAATTATAATATGAATTATACAAAGTAGGCAGATGATTAAATATTTGTTCATTATTATTTACTTGCTTAACCTAACTATAATCATTAAAGGTGTTTATTTATGTTTCTTTTTGTAAAAACTAGGCAAAGTAGGTCGCCGTGACAAAATATTGACCTGTAAGTGCGCCGTAGGCTGAAAAAGATTGGGAGCCCCTGCCATAAGGCATAAGCCATTTTAGTATGGAAGTATATAATATTAGTTGAAATTTAAACAAAATGTGCCTACTAACCTCTCATTTGTTTTGTGAGTGTGCTTGCTACGTTGTCAATCTTTTTGAGAGTACTTTATTTATCCATTTATTGCTTTTTAGGGTGGGTTGCACCAACTTACTTTAACTATTACTGTAACTTTAACTATAACTAAAGTGCAAAATGTCAAATCTTTGGTTACCGTTAAATATATGGCGTCCGACGCCATATTTAACCATAACCGTTCATACGTCTTATATCTAAATTTTTTCGTGAAAATTTACTATGTTTCACAGTGTTATATTTTGTCGCTTTTACGGATAATTCAATTTTTTGTACTCTCAATCCCATTACCTGTAGCTTTAATAAAAAAAATAATGCAACAGACATCTGTCAATTTCTGTGGTCAAAGTTAAGGTTAAAGTTAAGGTTAAAGCTAAACTAGCCTAAGGGCGCATTTTCACTGGTCGATAGGGCCCGCATGTGGGGTGCGGGAGATTTCTGAAACGCATACCTCGACCAATCAAAATGCGCCATTAGTTTTCATAGACTCCCCGTATGCTGTATACAGTATACCGCACGAGTTAACGACTAATGAAAATGTGCCATAATAACCATAGCTTCAACTTTAACCACGCGCCTGGTGCAACCCACCCTTGATTAATTATTACAAGACTTATTTTACTTACCTTATTTTAATGTTTTTTTTTGTAATGGATATTGGACAGGGTGGGTATACAATTAAACAAATTAATAAAAGTATATGTTTATTATCGTTACTACTAACTTACAATATTATTTTAAACTTTTCGTCGTTCTTCGCTTTACTTAATACGTTTTTAACTGAGCAGTAAACGACAAGAAAAAAAAGATACACATACTTATTAGTTGTGAATATTGTTGCTGTTTGTGATTTTGTGTTTCGATGGAAGCTGTCATCGTTTTTTAAATCCAAATAAAGAGCTTATGATATCATCTTTCTGCAAAAAAAGAAAGTAATAGCATATTATTATAATAGGTATTATCATCACAAAAATAATTATCACATCATGCTGCGCTATGCTGCGGGTAAAATATACAAGATATTTATGAAAATAATATAGTAAAGTAATAATATAAGTACTATCAGAGAAGTTGATTCCTATGCAGATCGGGGACCTACGTAGTTTGGTTGCGTTATGTTAAACCCAGCCGATAGATCACAATTAACATTGAATTGACATATTCGACCAAATAACGTTGGTCTATCAACTGCATACCAATCAATTTCCTCGATGGTACATTAAAATAATCGGCGAGTCGGACTCCCGCCCGTAGGGTTCAGTATCGTTATGCTTAGTACTCACATACGGTTTTGCTCGATAGTTTTACTCCAAATCGAGTAATTACTGTGTGGACCGCAAAACTGACAGCTCGAATCGCATCGAGCCGCTAGAAGGATTGATGGAACCGGATCGAGCCGGATTGATGGAATGAAAGGGGTACGAAAATTTTGGCCGACCTACTTACTGTCCGCCATTCTGTTTTTTCGCGTTCATGAATATTTAAAAAAAAAAAATAGTCGTAAACGCGGAAAAACACAATGGCGGACAGTAGGTCGGCCAGGCTCCATATAAAAATCTTCATACCCCTTTAAATCGATTTAGAATAAAATTACTATCGAGCAATGCTGAATGTGTGGACGAAAGCCCGAGCCACGGGTTTTGCTCGACGTTATTGTTTGATTGAGCAAAACCGTATGTGAGTACTTAGCATTATAGAGCAAAAAAGACAAAAATTGTGTTATTATTTTATTTTAATATTATTATTAATTTTGAGGTAGGTACGCATATATAATTAATGACTTTAAAATTTCAAGTGCCTACCCATTGCCATTATAAATATCGAGCCAAAAAGGCCAAAAAATCACGTTTGCTGTATGGTAGCCTACTTAAGACGCTCCCCCTACCGAGATGCCGTAATTTACCGTTTTTAGAGTCTTATTAACTCATAATTTGAAAGCTACAAAATTATAATAAAAATACAACAATAATCTTCAGTATAATAATATGATCGTTCCTTTCACAGTTATTACTTTCCTATTTTTGTTTTTATTCCCATGATATTATCAGCTTCCAAAGTAATACCAATTTATTTAAATTCAAGGATTCATTCAGTATCTCACTAGTATTTACAAATTACGGTTATTTGAAACACACGCCAAATGATCGACAATTTCATTAAGGCGACGCCTTGATAATTTGGCTGTAGCGACATCGATTTTTCTCAGCAATGACTAAAGCTGAGAAATTAAAGTTCATTGTCAGTACCTATTCATCATGTCTTTGTCTTTGAATTACCCATAGCATAACACGATTGGTCAACTTTTATAACACAGTATAATCAATCAAAAAGACCTCTGTAAAAAAAGGGATTCCTATTTTGCCAACAGAGGAGAGTGATTTAAGCTTCCAAAATTTGTACATAGATTGGTTCAAGCATACACTTTAATTAGCCCATAGCTTATATGAAATGTATTAATGGTTTTTAAACTACGCGACAAAAACCATTTTGTGGCTACGCCCTTTCCATTTTTTGCTGTTCCATTGCTTGTTTTCTATGAGAAGCCGGGCCGGCCTCTCATAAATCAAGCAATCTAAAACATATCCAATACGGTTTTTTACTTTAACGCGGCGTCACCTTAACTACATACTGAACGTTTGAATTTTTTTAGGTCAACTTTGAACTAACATAAGTAAAAAAAAAAATAGGATTTTGGTGCGATCTCGGCAACGCGGCAAATGTATTGTCAAGGTCGTTTGCTCAGGGGATGGCCTTAAATAAGTATTACTTTTATTTTGTTTTTATTATTTTTTGATGTAACGGCAACACAAATACACAATCTGTAACAATTTCAGAAGGCTAGCCATAGCGATTCTTGAGGTACAGCCTGGATACAGACACACAGACGGACAGACAATGAAGTCTTAGTATGTATAATTATTATATTGTATATATAGTAATATGGTCCCGTTTTCACCCTTTATGGTACTTGTACGGAACACTAAAAAGAGTAACTTACCTCTTTACAAACCCGCAGCACTGTCTCGATGGGCTCGGTAAACAATTTAAACAAGCTTCCAAAAAACTGCAAATTGAAAATAATATGTTAATTTTTTTAAATCCATGCAACAAATACACTTCATTCAAGAATTTTTATGCTAAGCTATAAAATACTAGATGATGCCCGCAACAGACAGACAGACACACTTTCGCATTTACAATATTAGTATGGATGTCACCGTAAGATTGTAAACACCGCAAGATTGTAATATGACGAAGTGATGGATTGTAAACAAACAGTTTTCCGGTGATTTTAAATTAATTATTTCGTATCTTAAATAACTTAAATTGCCTGAATATTTGATGTATAACATTGAATAAAATTTTGATATATTTAAAGTGCAGTTTGAATTATAAATTGAGTTTATTTTAATAACCGAACATTCAAACAGCACTTTAAATATATCTAAATTTTATTTTATGTTATACATCTCATACCATTTGGCATTGAATTTATTTTAAATACGAAATAATTAATTTAAAATCACCGGAAAACTGTTTATTTACAATCCATCACTTCGTCATATTACAATCTCGCGGTTAAAAATTTAGTTTGTTATTATTTTTAGCAATATTCCGCGAAATAAACTTCCACCTTTAAGTAAATGAGTGAGTGTACGCATAGGCATGCGTACAGCACCTCCCTCCTCCCACACTGCCTATGCGTACACTCGCATGCAAGAACTTGCAAACACCACCACCACACAAGCAATAATGTTGGCAAATCCGTGCAAGGCCCCTCACCACCATGCAGGTTGAAAATGCAGGTCGCGGTGTTTACAATCTTACGGTGACATGGATACCTAATCAAGTAATCGTAATATAGTCTTCATTTGTGCAACATGTCATTTCCAAGTTTGGTTAGGATAATGCAGGCTGATCACCTGATTGTCTGACAAGTAGATGATCCATGCGTCGGATGGGCATGTAAAAAGGCGGTCCTGCGCCTCATCTCTCGCCAGTCGTGTCGGTCTGCCGTCCAGCTGGGTTATGAGAGTAAAGGAATAGAGAGTGCTGTGTACTGCGCACACACTTGGGCACTATAAAATTACTCCTGCGTACTTGGCCTGGTTTCAATAAAACCGGCCACCGTCACCAAAACCGGTGTGGGAGCTATTATTATTTGTGCAACCTCTTACAACCTTTTTTTCTGGTAATAAAATCAACGGCGAAATTAAATAAGTAGTTACTTTCACTTACTTTGTGTGGTTGAGGCGTCGTTGGCGTCGTAAGTGTAGTTGGGGTGGTAGGTGTAGTAAGTGTAGTAGGTGTAGTAAGTGTAGTAGAAGTGTCATTATCAGCCCCCATGGCCACTACTACCAAACTCAGCAATAACACAATCACTCGAGCCATCGTTGCCAAATATTCGTATCGTTTACACAAAAAATGCTCTTATATACATTACTTTTAATAACCGTATCATTTGGAAACAAAACAAAGACGTCATTCTACGGTACGCAAGGTCTGTACACGAATTGATTTCCATATTGTATTGACAATTGTACACCAAATTCCCCCAAAATATCGAAGGTGATCATATTTTGTTGTTGTTTTGTTCACTAACGCAAAGAATAATTAGAATAAAACTTTTCATAATATTATATTCTTGAGTTTTAATGAGTGCTTTAAAAGTACAGACTTTAAGCTACTCATTAGAAATTCAGCATTGTCAAAAGATTAAGAATGAATGATATTATTATTGTATGTTGCTTAAAAGAAAACCAAACACGCTGTATTGTATCGGAAAATGCACTTTTTTAAACAACTAATGGTTTAAAAAAAACAATTGCATTGGGGATAGATTACGGATTAAGATTAAGATAAGACCAAGCTTAATAATTTTTCTTTATTCAAAACACCCTTATCTACCTACTACTAAAATTCGTAGAAATTCTGTAAGCATTTCCGACCCAATCATTTTATTATATTGTGTAAGTGCTATTTACACAAAATCGTCTTGTATATAGCATAAGCTAATATTCCCTATTATCGGGTATTACAGTTCAAAATTTGAACTCAATGTGAACCCGAGCCTGTAGAGTGTAGAGCCACGTAGAGCTACTGACAGAACACTACTATTTATTTTAATACGAATATAAATTGGGGCACAGTGAAGTCAATCTCCCGGAGTCACGTCAAGTGTACAACCGCCATCTTATTAAGGTGAACCGAAACACAATTCGGGAAGTCGGATGCTCGGGGACGGGGGAAATTCTGCTTGCCTTATCCTTTCACGTAGAAAATTAAATGTCCCCCGGTAATATCCGCGAGTCGCGGCGTCGGTTTTGGCACTTGATCTATTGTCTGCACTCGAGTTAGTTTCAGTAAACAGAAATGAGTAATTATTGTGTTGAAGCTCGCGAAACCCACATCTGACGCGATACTTGGAAAATGTGTTTATTCGGTTCACTGTTATAATGGAGTTGGGAAGTTGAGATACATCATGTTATTAATGTTCAGATTGTTTGTACTGTGACTTTATTTTAGATATTTTTAGGGTTTCTTACCCAAAGGGTAAAAACGGGGGTCGTATTACTGAGACTTCGATGTCTGTCCGTCTGTCTGTCTCCAGGCCGTAACTCAATAACTGCTATAGCGAGACTTCTAAAATTTTCACAGATTGTGTATTTCTGTTGCCGCTATAACAACTAATATTAAAAATAAAATAAAACTAATATTATTTAATTTACCTTACAAAAACACAGTTTTTGGTCTATTTTTCGTCTATAACGGTACGGAACCCTTCGTGTGCGAGTCCGACACGCACTTGGCCGATTATTTTAAACCATTAATTAACACGCGTATGACGGACTACACATTCTTTATAACTCCGTATTGATATAAAATTCTCGGGATCATTAACAAAGTTACCGCATTGCCACCAATTAATAAATAATTCTGGTAAAATAATTTGGGGCAGTGTAAATCCATGTCATATAAATTCCCTTCATTGGCAGCCGTATGCATAATGACTGTGTTTTGCAGGAGAATTTATCATCGCAAAATATCCAAGCATTATGTACATATTTTCATTTTAAATATAAATAAAAATAGGTACAATCATAATTCTATTTAAATTTTTATCGCCATTAATAGGGTTTATTATTGTCCCACTCATTAAATTATCCAAGTTTATAACAATAATCATACCTATTATAATAAGGGAATAAAAATTACATGGTGCGGTAGCGAATATACCAGATATACAAATTACAAGTAGGTAGGTAAGTGATATTAATCTTATCTTATATCTTTAAACGAGCAATTCTTGTATATATATAATTGGAATCTCGGAATCGGCTCCAACGATTTTCATGAAATTTAGTATATAGGGGGTTTCGGGGGCGATAAATCGATCTAACTAGGAATCATTTTCATAAAATGTCATTTTATGTGTGTTTTTTTATTTTTTTGAATACCGAGCGAAGCTCGGTCATATAGCTAGTTTATCCTTACAAGCGTATGTATAAGGTACCTATAAAATGTTTATCATAATTTTTATAGATTTTTACACATACAAAATTTCTTTTTACTGCCACTCGTCAAGATGGGGATGTAATAAAAAACACTGCCGAACATAGAACCTCCTCTTTTTTTGAAGTCACTTAAATAAATAAGGTACCCACTGTTATAAACTTCAATACATTCAAAATTGGAATCTAACGTAGCGCGTCGAGGTGACAACCGACAGAAGTCCTGCAGCCTGCTCCTGACGAGATGGCTGCGAGCCAAAGATTAATTCTAGAAAATATATAATAAGAATAAGAATAAGAATGGATTTATTTTTAGCATCACACAATACATTATAATATAAGTCAGTAGTACAGTTCGCAGTATTAAAATTAATTTACTTTAATGCTGTGTGACGCCAAAAATTGGCCCCAGCTCAGCAAACGCAGCAAGCAAGCCCGCTGCACTGATATTCTGCGGAGGCCAATGAGTGGCTTCACAACGCTTTATATAAGAACTGTCTACAACTCTGTTCTCACAACTGAAGAAAATGAAAAATAGGAGAGTTTCTAAAGACTTGATTGGCGATTGGCTTTAAATGAACAAATATTCAGGAGTTTCATTATAAAATCAACAACAGATATTTTTTTAAACATTTTGAAAGCATTTTAACAAATTGAGTAGAAATTGCAACATTTTCCACGTCACACATTAGTTACACTTTACGATTACGATTTTAGACGCTGCTGCCGTCTAAAATCGTAGAGGATTTATTTATATGCAAAATAAAACCAGTTATTTTTGTTCCATTTGTTTTCTTTGCCTCGGCGGTTTATGATGCACTGCGGATGCTGCATTTGCATAAAAGCGTCCATTATCCACAGCTTCAGCCAAATAAAAAATCAATAGCCGGGGTGGTAGCGGGTACACCCTGTAGGTCGTGTGGAGGTATTGTCGCGTAATCGGTACTTAGCGATGGCGTAGTTGAAAATTTTGCGCTGGCCGCGCTCACCTTATTTCCATCGGATATTTCACTGAAGTTGGAAAAAAAAAGATTTTAAATCGTCGTAATTTAAGCGTAATGGAATACTTGCACGTGTACTTCCTATAATATAGAAGACCATCAAAGTATAATATTAATTCCGTATTCATGTCTATGCAAGGGCGCAAATGGATATAATACGCAAAAAAAAATGTATCGAATTAAATATAATAATCATGCCAGAAACAGAACACTGATGGAATTGGTCACACTATTTAAACTTTAGACAACCTCGAAGTCAGTCTTTTTTAGGGTTCCATACCCAAAGGGTAAAAACGGGACCCTATTACTAAGACTTCGTTGTCTGTCCGTCAATTTTGCTCTATAATGGTACGGAACCCTCCGTGCGCGAGTCCGACTCGCACTTGGCCCATTTTTTACTGAAAAATATTATGATAATCATACAATATTTATTTTTGTGCGTACGAAATCGCGATCAACATTTAGGTGCTAGTTTGTAAATTTTGTAATACATAATTATTATACTATACTAGCGACCCGCCCCGGCGCACAGTGGTCCGAAATCGCTAAATAGTGGACATTCGCAAAAAAGTTCGATTTTGGTGTGGAAAAAAATACCATCCGATAGATTTTAAGAGGAGTAACAATAAATCCTTATTAAGTTTTTTATAAAAATGTATATTTAAGGTGAAAAAAATAATTACGAAAATGTTGTATGGGAAAGAATCTATAAATAGATTTTTTGCAAAAACTACTAGGTCATTCTAGTTCATTTTTGAAACAAGTAAAGTTCTAGGGGTATTTAAGGCTTAGAAAAAAAAATTACGAAAATTTACGTGCAGCCTTTTGCAGTAGAGGGGTTCAAAATTTTGAAATAATTTTACTAACTTTTTAGGTGTGAAAAAAATACTATAGATATAGATAGATATATACCTATAGATATATAATAACTAAAAAAACGGTAAAGGTTCGGCTAACCTAACCTAACCTACCCCAAAATTGATGGGGAGCGGGGGTGAGGGGGGAGGGGAGAGGAAAGAAACACCCGCAGTACCAAATCCACACTAAGAAACCCCCCCGTATTGGACCTACTCCCTACCTACTCATACAACCATATAGACAAACATACATACCATACCATAGACCATACTCACCTTTGAAATTTTCGGGATTCTGAGGCTACATCATATTTTATTCTCGGCAATTTGCATAGCGTGTTTTGTAACGGTCGCCGGCTGCTGCAACAGCGCAGTCACAGTTCTAACCCAACCAACTTTTGGACTTTCTGGATTATGTTTGTTTTTGTTTTGGCGGGGGGCTGTGCCTCCCGAGCCCCCCCTTTCTTTTATAACAGTCGCTGACTGCTGCCGCAGCACGCTCGCTGCGCTCGCTCGGCTCCCTCTGTGTTGTGGTCTAAGTTCTAATCTAACCTAACCTACTTATTTCTTGATTGTGTTTGTTTTTGTTTTGGCGGGGGGCTGCGCCCCCCGAGCCCCCCTTTCTTAGGTAGGCCTTCTGTTAAGTCTTTTCACTATTAATGAAATGAAATCAAAATGATGCGCTTGATACGGTGCCGGCAGTCATTTCGGCTACTTGCTGGGGTAGGTTTGTGAACCTTAGCCAAAAAAACAACTTTCTTACCTAATAATATTATACACGTTAAATACTCCGTTAACATACAAAATTAAAAATCTATATCAGATCATTATCAGATACTTAAATTGACAAACTGAACACAAAAACTCAAAACCTATACTTATAACTAATTTACCTAATAATTACACAAAAAAAATATTTTTTTAAATGATAAAGGAATTAAAATAATATCTACACTCAGAATAATTAAATAACACAAACTAAAATATGAAAGTTATCGCAAATCACAAAAATAAAATATGAAGATTTCAAAATGAGTTTGACTGTGCATAAAATTTGAATTTCGAATTTAGAATGCTACTTACTTTTTTTTCAGCTAGTCAGGTCAGTCAAGAGTCAATACATAATTTACTTATAAAATAATAATCTTATACATGGTGTAACAAAACTAAGTGATAATACTTTAGGATGTGTTCCTCGTAGACTGTAGAGAGTTCATTGTGAAAGTAGCAGCGCTGAAAGACCAAATTTTTTTTTTCACTTTTGTATGGGGAAACTGGTGACGCTCGGGCCCTTGCCCATACAAAAGTGAAAAATACGTCTTTCAGCGCTGCTACTTTCACAGTGAACTCTCTACAAGGAACACGTACACAACCTAAAGTATTATCACTTAGTTTTGTTACACACTGTATATAAAATTCTCGTGTCACAGTGTTAGAAGGGCCCATTCACGGCAGTCCGCCGTGCAGGACTGCAAATGGACATAGCTCACTGATTGGTTCACACTCGGTGTTTCCGGTCGTGTGAACCAATGAGTGAGCTATATCCATTTGCAGTCCTGCACGGCGGACTGCCGTGAATGGAACCGTAAGTACTCCTTGAAACGGCTTCACTGATTTTAATATTATATTATGCATATTCAGTAGGTCAGAGAATCGGCTACTGCATAGACTAAGAAAATAGTATGTCTGGTCTCTTGGCTACTGGCTACTTTTTATATTGATAAGTGTATAGTATAGTAGTAATAGTAAATTTCTACAACTCGAGACTGTCGGCGACCATTGTGCGACGGGCTAGCGACGAACGTTGCCATGGTGCCATACTTATTAATCACCTCGATATAATACTTTATATGGCAAAAGAACGTTGCCGGGACAGCAAGTATTATTATTAAACTTAATAACATTTTGATTTTTCGAAACATGAACATCCCAGGTTCTTATATCGCACCGCGCACGTCTGCGTCATACGGAGAACACTTCCTCAAAATTTTCAGTCTCTACGATCAGTGGTTTAGGTTTTATCGTAATTCCATTTTCATATCTAATAATTGTTTTAACCCTAGATTTCCCCTAAAACCCTGTGTAAACTAATTCTGGCAACACTGTAAACTAATACCTCACCATGTATATGAATTATTATTAATACTTCCTGAAAATTATTATGTAAGTATTATGATTATTATATAATTCAAGACAAAGCCTTTTATTGATATTATGATAATATGTATATATTATTATAAATTAAATAGATTACTTAGTAAAAGTGTAACTTCATTTCTTATAAAAAAAATATTTTAAATTTTTTGGCACTTTACACAATCTTTTGTGCATAAAATTAAATCTCAATGAAAAAAAAAACACCAATTCGTACCTGAGGAATAATTAATTTTGAATTTCGAACGCCAATATTTTTTAACAATATGATGTCAAAACATAATGTAAAGCCCTCCATTCAAGACAATCTTTCTAAATTCTACAAAAGTATACGAAAACAATAATATTATAATAACAATAAATTGTTACAAATATTTAGATTTAACAACTAATTGTAAATCTAGATAATTTACAAATAGAATGAGATCGTTTTATCGTGAATGGTGGCTTTATTTCATAAGCAAAAGAGTATTTACTCAAAAAGAGCTCTAATGGCTGGTTTACACGTATTAAGTTAATAAGTAGTTAACTAAATTTTAACTTTATTTTAAGTTATTAATTGCATGTAAACATAAATTTAGTAGCAATTAGCAAGTTCAAATTTAGTTAAGTAAGTATAAAGTCATAAGTTAAAATTTAGTTGACTACTTATCTACTTAATACGTGTAAACCAGCCATAACTTACATGGCAAAAATAGAGTACACAGATTATCACCCGGTTTCTGAAAGACTGATCAACACTAAAATTAACTAATCGCCTGTTAAATCTCTTGTCAAGTACTAATTGGGTTGCTAGAAGCATGATTAGTTAATTTAATTTGATCAGCGCGTCAGTTGACACGGCTGTTCAATTTGACTCAAGAATGATATGTCAACCGCCATTTTGGGTTTCCGAAACGCTTGTCAAGCCGTAATCATAGATTAAACGTTTGTCAAAAGCTGTATCAACTAATCGGTAATTGTGGGTGAATTAACTTATGAATTCAATTGATTTTTTATGTGAATCTACATTTTCTCTTTTAATCTACGTTACTATAAGGTTTGTAAACACATTTATTATGAAGTTTTAATAAAACTTCGTAATAAATATACGTCGATTATGCAAATAAACTTGTATTTGCAATACTCGTTTTATTTTCAAAAAATGTATATTGTAATCAATTTCATTTCTATAATGAAGAGGAATTTAGGAATCGATACCGTCTGAAAAATTGAAATTCAATATTCTGACCATGGACGTATAAAAAAAGGCGGACGGAGTCCCACCATACACAAAACTAAAAAGCAATGATTGGCGTCTCTAACTCCCTGCGTCGCCGCAAGCCGCTGGTAAACGCTGTAAAGCGCTGTAAACTGTTCATGCTTTTTAACGACTTTTAAGAATAAATTTCAACAAACTATGAATTACATCTTCCATAAAAGACATCAAATAATGATGATGCGAATTTTCGAGCAGATCGGACTAAGGAATCGAGTTGTCCCATACTCACTTCATCCCCCCTTTTCACACCCTTAGGAGAGGAATTTCTAAAAATCCCTTCTTATCGCAAGCCTACGTCATACGAAGAACACTCCCTCCAAATTTCAAGTATTTACGATCACTGGTTTAAGCCCTAGCGTGATTCCATTTTCATATCATTCAGGACAAAGCCTTTTATATAATGATATAGACTAGTTTCATCAACAGACAGCTTTAGAAATTGTAGCGGGAAACCAAACAAGCAAACACAGCTGTTAGTTGTTACCCAACTTCAATTGTGTCTAAAACTTACATAACGATTCTTAACACATGACTAACAGTTTCACCCAAATAACTATTGTTAAAGTCCTATTTCCGCTAAATTTCGATAAGCATGCGTGAGTCGTGACAAATATGACAATAACAACAATAATCTTAGATTAGAAAAAGGCCTCAAGCACTATGCTTATATTAGCATGACAATAATCCATACTAATATTATACTTAAATGCGAAAGTGTGTCTGTCTGTCTGTCTGTCTGTAACCTCTTCACGCTCAATCCGCTGAACCAATTTAGCTGAAATTTGGCATGAAGATACTTTGAATCCCGGGAAAGGACATAGGATACTTTTTGTCCCTTTAAAATGTACGGTTCCCGCGCGATAAACGAGTTTTGGCGCAGCGAAGTTGCGGGCGTCATCTATAAGTATTATTATAATTAAATATTATTATGATATGAATAATTAATACAATTGTAAGTAGGTATAGTAGACGATAATAATCGTCGATTTTCTTGGATTTTTTTGTTGGAAATCAATCCAATGCCAAGTTCAGATGCACTTCATCCATCGTAATCATCTTCATCAACAGCCTGGTCCATAATACTTCTTTTGAACTAGGCAGGTTTTCGAGCTATACGTAACACTTGATTTATTGAATAATTTAGATAATATTTATAATATAATTAAATTAACCTGCCAAGTTCTGGTTATAAAATTATGATCGATGAAGTGAATCTAAAATTGGCATTGGATTGTATTTAATCTCTTTTTAGAGTTCCGTAGCCAAATGGCAAAAAACGAAACCCTTATAGATTCGTCATGTCTGTCTGTCTGTCTGTCCGTCCGTATGTCACAGCCACTTTTCTCCGAAACTATTAGAGCTATACTATTGAAACTTTGTAAATAGATGTAGTCTGTGAACCGCATTAAGATTTTGATACAAAAATGGAAAAATTATTAAAAATTTTAGGGGTCCCCATAGGTACAACTGAAACAAAAAAAATTTGTTTTTCATCTAACCTATGCGTGTGGGGTATGTATGGATAGGTCTTCAAAAATCATATTGAGGTTTCTAATATCATTTATTTCTAACCTAAATAGTTTGCGAGAGAGACTCTTCCAAAGTGGTAAAATGTGTGTCCCCCCCTCTAACTTCTAAAGTAGGGGCATTATAATTCTAAATAAAATATATGATGAACATTACTATAAAAACTACCAACGAAAATTGATTTGAACGAAATAGTTTTTTTTATACGTCATAAATAAGTAAACCTTAATTTAACTTTCATCAAATCAACTGAAATATAAAAATAAATCAAAAACCTTTTAATTTCATAGAAATTAACCTTATTGCTGCTGCGGAACCCTTCATGGGCAAGTCCAACTCGCACTTGGCCGGTTTTTTAGACCGATAGGAATAGGTGTATGTAACAATAGGAATATGTGCCGATAGGAACTCGGCCCAATTTTTACAGGTATGTTTTTGGTGGGATATATAAGATTGTCCTCGCGACTATTGACAGTACAATATGATATTATGGTAGCATAATATAGTGAATAGTGAATAGTCACCTGATAAAAATGACGATTATCTTATCACGAAACTTTGTTTTGTTTATTAAGCGTCTGAGACGCAGTAAGCTTGTCATTTGGTAGGCGATTGTGAAACAGCTCCAAGAATTTTGTGACTTTCCATGTATGCGCATTTCCTATGTCAACTAAGATGAATACCTATACTTGATAGAATCAGTATCCTGTATCAGTAAACCAGTCACGTCCGTACCCGAATGACCGAATGACGTTTGATAATATATTATGAATATGGTGCCTGAATTCAAACCCTGCTGAAGGTTTGAACGTAAAATCGCTACCAAAATCTGGCAATCTGGATAGGGCTGCACTGCTACTGTCTTATGAGTTATGACTTATGGGTTTGATAATTTTGAAGGTGGGTAGGTACCTATAATTGTAAGGCGGCGGTTCAAAATTAATTTAAAAGTATTTTAGAAAGGATCTGCTGTTAATGGTATAAATATAGTATTTTTATTGTTTTGTAATAATTATTTCAATTTTTTAGTACTTAATTAAAAAGGCAATATTATACTATTTAAAGGTTTTGAATCTTGGGGCACGGTAGTGCCCCAGCCAAGCTTTTTAGCAAAGGCACGGCCGTACCATACTTTTCTCGAAGCGGTTCGCAGCTATTTCACACCCCCTTTATCTTCGATGTTAACAAAGCTAGGGATTCAGAATTTCGGTCACTAGGAGCAAGTATTAAAACTAGCTTAACTTCCAAATTATATGTAATTTCGATAAATAGTTTAATAGTTACGGATGGTCATAGTTACTACATTTTGTCACTCACTGACTTAATACAGGGTGCAATTAAACCTTCCTGCCAAATTTTGATATATTGATCCTTGTTAAAAATAAAAATACACGTATTTTTTCTTTTATACTCACTCAGTACTAAAATGTTGAGAAATAGCTTTCGAAAGTTATCCTAAAAAACACTACAATTAATGGACACGATGCGTCGGCCGCACGTGATATGCCCCCGCGCGCGCGCTTCATCCCGCGCACCCCCTCTCATTCGCCCGCGCCGCGTAGTGAACGTTCTGCAACGATTTTAAATGGGATAAAATATGTCATTGAAAAAAAAATAACACCCAATTTTTTTTGGTTGAATGGACTCTCCTAATGATACCTAAGCCCTGGAAAAAATTTGGCAGGAAGGTTTAATTGCACCCTGTATAGATCATCAAAATTCTAAGGTACTTCTAGCAGACTTAGAACCTTGAAATTTGGTACCCGGATAGGTCTTTATTTACAATGAAAGGAAAAATTATGAAACCGGCCAAGTGCGAGTCGGACTGGCGTACATAGGGTACCGTACCGTAAATTTGTATGCCCCCCCCCCCCCCTTAAATAATAAGTATATTTAATTTTTATTATTAATTATTAAAGCTAATATACAGTTGAGTATTTTCTGAAATTTTCAAAAACCTTACTGTTACCATTATGGATATAGAGCAAAATAGGGGAAAATCGTGTTTGTTGTATGAGGCCCCCTATTAAAAATTTATTGTATTTGTATTGGACTATTAGCTTTTATAACGATACTAGAAATACATAATTTGTTAAAATTGCAACTACCTAGCTATGGCGGTTCTTGAGATCCAGCCTGGTGACATAAGGATGGACAACGGACAGACAGCGAAGACTTATTATTTATTGATAATAGGGTCCCATTTTCATCCTTTGGGCAGGGAAACCGAAAAACTGAAAAATAATATATAGGAATTTATTAAATAAAAGAAAACATTTTTATGTTTGTAACTTTGCAAGAACAGTATGAGTTTCGACTGCATATTTGTTATATTGAAATGGTATTGATTAAATGAAAAATAGTATTAACAACGTCAACAATGAAACAATAATTAAATTTGATTAAAATATAAATTCAATCAGTACTGCGATATACACTCCTTACTCGCTCGATATATACTCGTAATATGGGAGTTTTAAGTTATCACATGAAATAAGGTGTGCTCCTTTCCCGCGAGGAACGTTGACGCTTACATCAGTGCTGCTATGTATTCAACGCTATGCTAAAAATGACCACCTTCAAGTATTAAAGCTCAAAAGTCAATTAAAATATATTATGAATAATGATTTCTTAAGTTTTCGCGAGTATCACTCATGATATTATAAGTTTAAACACTTACGGATTTTGTCGCGGAGCACTTTTATTAATCCCGACGTTTCGGCTGCTTTACAACGGCCGTGGTCACGGGTGGACTGAGGTGACAGGTGTCCAATGTCTTGAAGTTATCCAACTACCCGAAGACCACCCGTGACCACGGCCGCTGTAAAGCAGCCGAAACGTCGGGATTAATAAAAGTGCTCCGTGACAAAATCCGTAAGTGCTTAAACTTATAATATCAAAATATATGAATATTAATAATCGACTCAGAACTAACGAAGCCTCAAAAAATAATATAAAGGAGATAGAGAATGAGAACCAAACTAAGTACAGAAAATTTATAACGTGACCTGAAAAGAAAAGAAACAAAAACCTTAAAAAAAGAAATGAAATCCCACCAAAACATGAAATGTAAAATTAGCCAAGCAAAATATTACATAGCTGTAATACTTCTGCCTTAAAAAGTTTTCAGATCACATTCAAGCCAAGCCTTCAACTTATTTTGTAATTTAAATCAACATTTAGTTAATGTATCAATAGATTTCTTTATTTTATAATTTTTATAGTGGCTTGGCAATGAGCACAAGAGAAACAAATTTAATATAAAACTGCTTAATTGAAGGAGTTCATACTTACACAGACGGCAAGCATAAAGTGTTTTAGTATGTAACGACGCATGTGGCCGATGGTACCCAATATATTATATTATTTCTCTAATTCTCATTACCAAGCCACTATAATAAGTATAAAATAAAGAAATCTATTGATACATTTACTAAATGTTGATTTAAATTACAAAATAAGTTGAAGACTTGACTTGAATGTGATCTGAAAACTTTTTACGACAGAAGTATTACAGCTATGCAATATTTTGCTTGGCTCTTTTACATTTTATGTTTTGGTGGGATAAGAATAGACTGTAAAAAGATAGAACAGGATTTAGGCAGCAATTAATTGTAGTAAAAATGAACTGTTTCGCCGTGACACATTTTATATAAATGATATAATAATATGCGATTAAGCATTTTTGCTGAGTGTTATCTTATGACAGAGGCTTTAGGTAGCCGCTAGTTTCATGGCTCGAGTTGAACAAAGACGTAACAAATCATTTAAATACCAGGAAGATGCATAGATATGCAAATTTTATTCTCGTCTGTATTAAATTGAGATTTATCTTGGCACAAAAAGGAATACTTGGAATATTAATTCTTTCTCAACTTTTTAATTGTACAATATTCACTTTTATCTGCGGCCTCCTTTTAATGCTTTTAACCATTTCTGTAGTTTTATGGACGTTCTAAATAAAATTATATTGCTTTACATATTTATTGACGTAAATCTCATAAAATTAGAGAATATTCTACAAGAGTTTAATATAATGTTCAGTTAATAAAATACGCTTTTTAGGGAAAATCCAGTTTAGGTATTGAAATATAATACTGGTGTATGATTTAAGCTACATAATTACAATAATAATTATTGTTATAATTTTATGTGCTAAAAGCAAACGCGTTTGTTTAGCATAACTTTATAAGCGTATAGAAATCCGCATCTAACAGTAAAAGGACATTCCGGTAATTAAGGTTTCTACCCTCAATAATGAGGTTTTATTTTATTTTAACTTTAAGGCTGGTGTCCGACCCCCGAAGGGTAAGTTTTTAATGTCGCGGAAAAACCCATGTTTCCGTTTAATTGCTCCTTCGAGTTCGAAAGTTAAAATCTCTTTGTTCTTTTGTTTTTATGAATGAACAGGGTAAAATTAGAAATAGTTCGGACAGTAGCTTATTCCAGCCGCGACTGCGAGTAAAATGAAAATAAAAGGTTACGACTAAATAGGTAAAACAATTTCATCCTTTCAATATCGACTGATGAAACTACACGGTAGCAGAAGGTCTGTGCGGTCGGGCAGCACCTGTTCGGCTGTACCAGCTCAGCGATTCACCGACGTTTATTCTCGGCGCGGCTAGGAAAAGAGCGGCCATCTTGAATTATGACGTTGGATTCATTTCGTGGATTTCCGTTTCGCGCCTGCTCGTAACCTTTTAGATATCTCGCGAGCTAAGCGCCGCGGGAAGCGAGCCAAATTGACTATGCAAATGATGATGCAACGCGCAACTAGGTAATCTGATTATGAATATTTATGACTTTATTTGTAAAAACCTGTTTTGCATGCTGAAAACTGGACAAGTAAGGAGTTTACTAAAGCAAAATTAATATTACGGTAGATTCATAGTCTACACGATCCCAATTTACAATATTTACTTTACTTACCTACTTCTAAGTAATGTCTGTCAGATTACGTAAATGTAGAGGCCCAGTTGAGCCTTATAGCTCGACGATGCTATGAAAACAAGACCGCACAACTTATTTTAAAAAATATACATAAAGCCATCATGTAATACCTGAAAATTGTACCTACATCGTATAGCCAATAGGCTATGTGTTTTACAGCACTAAAACCCCTAAATTATGTTTAGAATTCAAATGAGAAAAAGATCCTAGAAACCACCTAGATTAAATACCTAATCTAGGTGGTTTCTAGGAACTTTTGCTCATTTGAATTCTAAACATAATTTTGGGGTTTTAGTGCTGTAAAACAATCATACATTGCAAATTTTTAACTCTGATCTAATTCCTAATAAAAAATCTAATCGGTTTAGCGGTTTAAGCGTGAAGAGGTAACAACTAATAGATAAACAGATAGAAATACAGACTGACACACTTTCACATTTATAATATTAGTATGGAATGAAATCGTCCGTTTCAGGGCCCGATCATTACACTGCTGTGGTTTCTCCTACATCCAGTTGCTTGGCTTTTAACTAAATTTTAATCAGACTTTTTCACAATAGGTTCGTTAGCGCCGCGCTGATTGGAAAACGTTTTACAATCAAAGAAACCCGTTATTTAACATTAATTGCGTTATTCTAATAAAATGTCCAGGGTTCAATTGTACTTTACAAGTCTATTTAAAGCGTTTACTATATAAGTATAGAAAGACTAATAAAAATATATGAATACTCGTTGAAGATCCTGTTATAATGCCTAATGCATAATATTATCAATAAAGCTTCAGATAAAAAGCTTCAGATTTTCAAATCTAGGCTTCCCATATATTTTAGGTCGCACATGACTAAATTTTTAAGTCCTTGTTGTCTAAAATGTTGTTAAATTTATGTAATAAATTATTACATAATATTATGTAAGCAATTTTTTTAATGTATTTTCTTTTCTGTTGCTCCGACCTGAACACACAGCTAAAATAAAAAAAAACCGGCCAAGTGCGAGTTGGACTCGCCCATGAAGGGTTCCGCAGCAGCAATAAGGTTTATTTCTATGAAATTAAAAGGTTTTTAATTTATTTTTATATTTCAGTTGATTTAATGAAAGTTAAATTAAGGTTTACTATTTATGACGTATAAAAAAAAAACTATTTGCTAGATCTCCTTCAAACCAATTTTCGTTGGTAGTTTTTATAGTAATGTACATCATTTATTTTGTTAGAGGGAGGGGGGGGGGGACACATTTTACCACTTTGGAAGAGTCTCTCCCGCAAACTATTTAGGTTAGAAAAAAATGATATTAGAAACCTCAATATGATTTTTGAAGACCTATCCATAGATCCCCACATGCATAGGTTAGATGAAAATTTTTTTTTTGTTTCAGTTGTACCTATGGGGACCCCTAAAATTTTTAATAATTTTTTCCATTTTTGTATCAAAATCTTAATGCGGTTCACAGACTACATCTACTTACAAAGTTTCAATAGTATAGCTCTAATAGTTTCGGAGAAAAGTGGCTGTGACATACGGACGGACAGACAGACAGACAGACATGACGAATCTATAAGGGTTCCGTTTTTGCCATTTGGCTACGGAACCTTAAAAACGCTCATGTTAGTTTGTTCTCCATTTTACCTAATCTACAAAACCCACGACTATTAGTGTCTAAACACACTATAAAATAGGCCGAAAAAACGCGGTACAGTCATCAGTAATTTAAAATAAAAATTTTAAATTAGGTACTGATGACTGATGAAGTGATGACACACCATGCCGAAATTACGTCGCGTTATATTGTTACGCAGCGCATTGCTGGCGTAATCATGCCGAAATTCGGCCGCGTATTTTCGGCCTAGTGTGTTTAGACACTTACTTTTAAATGCGGCAAAAAAGTGTTGAATAAAATATGTTTATTATTAAGTATTATTATTACAAAAACACTATCCACCATGTAAACATTATATTACTTGAATTTTGTACTTTGTGCTAAAAAAGAAGTCAAAGAGTACTTATGTTAAATCTACGTAATAAGGGCTAATAACTTAATAAGAGTCGGGACAGAACAATATTTAAAAAAAAAAATCTAAGTAAATTAAAATTACAATAATTAATGAGCTTAAATAAACTATAGCTTTACTCAAAAAGTAATACAGGAAGTAATTTATCGAAATTAATTGTAAAAAAGTCGAAAGAAATTATTGTATGGGATTTAACACGTCGTGATTTAGCAACAAACCAAAAAAAATATATTTTGCAACTTCGTCATAATTTATATTGTTTGTAGGCTATTGTGTTATGAAATCGCTTTTGTAAACCGAAATCAGTACTCCGATTCTTCAGACCCCAACATGAATACAGCTTTAGAGGTTTCGATACATTCTTGGTTTAATAAACGTCAATCCTATCATGTTTAACCAACGTCAAACGCCTTCTAAAATATGGTGAAAACTCTCCTCCGGTTCTTTCACGTTGGCCCACGATGGGACAATATAGGTTCACCGTACAAGGGACTAAGAACGTGTAGAGCGGCATATTAAACTTTAATTGCAAATGACTAGCGTTTTGTATGCACGCTGAAAACAGCTTCGCAATCATGAAGGCTACCAAATAAATTCCAATGCAATCATTGAGCAACATGAAAAGGGGCTGTGTCGTTTCAAGTTTGACGTTCGTCATTTGACGTATATGTGATCTATTTTTGAGAGGGTCATGCAACAGTATGGAGGTTTAGCGATTTAAATGCAATAAATAGTTCCTTGATTGTTCGGCAGAGGGAATACTGTCGCTCGATTGCTATCGTATTTAGCGATTGCAATCCCGCACCTTATTCAATCCCGCGGGATTGATTTGAGGGATTGGCCAATCCCGCGGGATCCCGCGGGATCCCGCATGTTTGAATGTATGTTATAAATTGAATAAATTGAAACTACAGGTTTATGTTTTATTAAAAACCAACTTTAATAATAGAAAATGTCTCTGAATATCATGCCAAAAAATGTACTGCTTTGTAACAAAATAACATTGAAGTTATGTAATCACTCTAGTCTTATTAGATCTTAAAATTAAAATTGCCTCAGCAATCTTCATGTCAGGGACCTTTCAACATTATGGGATAGACTCCGCATTGATTGTGACGACCCCTCGCGTTTATACGTGCTTTACAAGATGTTAGTGTAAACACCGTTGTCCTTGAAACCATCAAATGAGACCGTCAAAATGAGCAACTTTTTCTATGAGAACAATGCTGGAAATTAAAAAAAATGTCTTCATACCCATACAAATTGCCGATCCGGGCATCCGTATGAGTATGAAGACGGCATTTTTTTTGAGTTTCCAGCATTGTTCTCATAGAAAAAGTTGTTCATTTTGACGGGCTCATTTGATGGTTTCAATCATAACGGTGTTTACACAAACACACTGTATAGGTCCCGGTGGTGACTCTGAGACGGACGACTCTTTGAACACCTGCAAGCTGCTTCAGATTTAGCGCAGCAGCAGATCCCATCCGCAGAAATAATAGTTGGCAACTTTAAGACTCCGTATACGAAATTTTCCGATTTCGCTGATTTTACAGAAGTGATTTAACAGTTAAAATACAGTATTTCTATAAGTTTTAATGCACAACATGTAAGATCATTTCAATTATCATCTAATGTTGGAGCTAGGTTTTTTATTTTTTAAGTATTTTTAAATAAACCAACTCAAACCCGCGACAGTTTTGTGATTTTTGCTGTAAAAGGTTTAGAATATCACCTGTTTATGGATTGTATTGACGTCTTAACGGCATGAAAAAAATACAATGTACTGTTGAGAAAGTCGTCTATAAAATATTGGAATTACTTTTTACCACTTTAATATGAAATAGTTGAGTAAAAAAATATGTAACTCGGCAAAATTTTAGAGAAAATGGGCAAATAATTGCTGTAATTCATAAAAAGAAAACGACAGAAATAATCTATAGATAAAATTCTATCCAATTCAAGAAAAAAGAAAAAAAAAAACAAATTGTGCCAAAAAAACACGATTCAAAACAATCTAAATCTCACATTATATTACTCGCCGCAAGTTCGAGTCGGCTTTCCGCGCTTAAATATATTTTAAATCTAATAATTAATATATATATATATATATATATATATATATATATATATATATATATATATATATATATATATATATATATATATATATATATATATATATATATATATATATATATATATATATATTTAAGTCTTATAAGGGGAAAAAACCTAATAATATTTCTGTAGCGCACCTTTGCAATATCGGCAAAATCGGCAAAATTTCGTATACGGACTCTTAACGCCCACCACGCCGACTGGTTCAATTCCAGTTAAACTGATCATGCGGGAAGATCTGTCTGCGACTTTGCCCTTGCGAACGACTTAACACAACTGGTTGCTACGCCTTCGCAAATCCCAGATGTAGAGTGTAGACGGTCAGAATCCTTCCCTGTTGGACCTTCTGCTGACTTCAAATCCTGATGGCTACCAAGCATCCATGGCCGAACCACTTAGATCATCGGATTATACCTTATTAGGAGTTCTGTGCCACTTACGACGGTATTGCGACAGCGTGCTGTTAAATATCATCGTGTGTGGCACTACAAGTTAGCGGACTGGGATGGAATGCGGTCATTTTTTGCATCCTATTCTTGGGGGCACTATTGTGCTTCTCGCCGGATAATCCCGACAACACTGCCAACTCTGTTGCCAATGTGGTGATGCAAGGGATGAAGCTTTTCACTCCATCCTCTGTAGTGCCAACTTGCGGCAGATTTCGTCCCTGGTTTGGTTCATCCTCCAAAAAAGCTTCTCGCCGGAAGCAGAAGGCTTAACAATCTTCGCCATTTCAGTGTCTGTTCGGTATTTAAATACCAGCACATATAAAATGAAGTACTCAAGAAAGAGATCACTCTGGCAAAGAAACAGCACGTGAATAGAATTGGTGTGAGACTTGAGCGTCTCCCTTCGAGAACCCAGCATGCATTCTGGTCTCTGGCCAAAGCTATTGAAGGGAAATTCTGCAAGCCAACCCTACCATCCCTTTAAGTCGAAAATGGATCGTTGGCCCATGACGCAAAAGACAAAGCCGATCTTCTAAGTAAGTTCTTTGCGTCAAACTTGGCCCGAGATGACGGGGGATAGAAACTGCCTACCATACCGCGATGTACGAGCGCCATGTCGGATATTTGGTTTCATCAGCGCTCAGTGCAAATAGCCCTTCATTCCCTTGAGTTCCGTAAGGGTCGCTCGGCTGGTGATCTCAGGCGATTGTGTCGAAGGGAGAGGCATCAGCTGTTAGTTTGGACATTGCGAAGGCCTTTGATCGGGTTTGGCACAAAGCGCTGCTATCAAAGCTTACATCATATGGGCTCCCCGAGAAATTATGCAAATGGGTGGATCCGCGTTTTGTAGGTGCGGGATCCAGCAGACTAATAATAGGGATGATGACAAGGTCAAAGATTAGCGAATTTTGTTAATAAAATAAAGAAAGCACGGTAAAAAATAAGCGTTACCAAAATTTCAGCTCGATAGCATTTGTATTTTTTTGTTAGGCGCCTCCAAAGTTGGATAATCAAGTCGAATTTTTTTTCAATTAAATTTCTTAATATTTGTATACCATTCGATAACTTATGCAATTAAAAGCAACTTTTGGTATGAAACCACTTTCATAAACGCAATATTTAATATACCTATCGAATAAACTTCTCTCCCGATCCGTACAAACTACGAAAGACTGACGTCGGTCTTTCGTAGCACTTTGTATGGAGCGTTTCGGGCAGGTCTATTTTATGAGATGTTTGAATTGTTCATATCTTGGTGAATTTTTAAGCTATGAGAGTCATTCTTTCAGCGATCTTTCTATTTTTTAATGGTCTTTCAATTACCAATAAGAAAAAAATTAGTCATCAAGCCTATTGACGCGGGATCCCGCTTAGCGGGATTGCAATCCCTAATCGTATTGTTTTTGCTGATACGTTATACGAAATTGCGATTTTTGCGCAATTTTTGCTATTGTTTTGCTTTCGCGAGATACGTGATAGCCCTGCCGGACTAAATCGAAGCTGCATTTATATTGTAGTAAAATAGCAAAATCGAGGTCCAGTTATATTTTTATCGCACAGACACGTTCCGTGCGAAATGAGTCGCGTGATTAACCTGACATTAATTTATGGAGTGCTTCGCAACACTTGCACTGCCATTAAGTTGACTGATGCTGATGTTGTGCAGACCCTACGGCGACTATAACTGTTCGTTCTGACTCCATTTATTACTCGTTTAACTCTTGACGTTTTTATCTTCAGCTATGTTGTTTTTTAGAATGTTGTATAATCGCAAATGGCAATACTATTTGTGTAACAGCGGGAATTAGTAATGTTCCAAGATCTTCGATTCTATTCGTTCGATTCGTTTTTATAGGAACATAGTCTGTATACTATGAAGGAGTTGAATGGTTTATAAAACCATCCTCTTAAGGCTGCTCTCTCGAAGAAAGCGTGCAGATGAAACCACTTTTCATCGGCATTAACAGAGAAATTATATCTGAAAGAAATAATTAGTAATCTACATGATATGATACGTAATTTGGTTTTGCCATATTTTTTCTATCGGTATCACATAATAAAGAAATAAAAAACCAAATCATCTCCAAATCGTTGAATGAAACCACTTTACTCCTTCATTATTTATCAAAAGAATATATAAAAAATATCTACTGCTTCGCAATACATAAGTTAATAATTTGGTTTGGTTACTTTTTTGAAATATGTATTATATTAAGCCTTAAAAAGGTTTTTTCTCCTATTTCGCCCTATCATGGACGCGGCGAGCGTCGTAACCGCCACCGTACAAGGCGCGCTGTTATGAATGTTATTTTAATGTCATTTACGTCGATATTCGCACTGACAGACAATCGACCTGCTAATTTAGGAAGAGAGGGCCCTTAAGACTTAAATCTCCCTCGCTGTGATCTGCACTGAAATCCGTTGAGTAGTTAGGTTAAAAGATCTAAGCGAAAAGACAGCGGAAACGACTTCCTTTTATACTAGGTAAAAATATCGTAGATTATAAGCTGCAAAATATTTTGCAAGTTTTTAAATATTTGGAAGCTTTATAGTTTATAGTTTTCAAACTGATTACTTAAGGCCATCCCCCGAGCAAACGACCTTGACCATACATTTGACGCGTTGCCGAGATCGCACAAAAATCGGACTATTTTTTTACTTATCTTAGTTCAAAATTGATCTAAAAAAAATAAAACGGGGAATTTGTAGTTAATGAAATTGTCTATCTATTGTCGTGTGTTTCAAATGATGCTGAAAGTATGCGTCAATTTTAATAAAATGGTATTACTTTGAAAGCTAATATCATGAGTATAATAAACAAAAATAGGAAATTTAAAACGGGGAAAGGAATTTGGATATACTGAAGATTATTTCTCTATTTTTATTATAGCTTTATAGCTTTCAAATTATGAGTTTATAAGGCTCTAAATACGGTAGATTACGGAAACTCCGTAGGGGAAGGCCTTAATCAAATTGTATTCGATATTTTGACAGCTATATATTTGGTTTTAAAAAATGTAAAGGATTTGAGAACGTCATGAATCATGATATTTAGGAATGCATTATAATTATCATTGTTTGTATGGATGGTGGAACAGGAATTATGTTGATATTGTATAATGTATATCAAAGGAACTTTTGTACTTTCAGTTGCAGTTGGCTATATTCACTAAAATACTCGGATCGGCTATACAATCGATGGCAGAACCACAATTCTAAGAAATCGACAATTTTAGATGGTAAAGTTACCTAATGTAATCGTTCCAACTGATTTCAGATTCCGAAGTTAAATCGAACTTCCTCGCGAAGTGTAATGAGAACAACTTGAAACGTCTATCAAGTTTATATCATAAGCAGTGTTCCGAAAATTCCGTCTATTTAAAGATCCACAGAAAATCAATATGGATACTATCTTACTATCTACATTTAGAAAGGTATAGGTCCTTTCTAAATGTAGATAGTATCCTTTTTTATCCTTATAACGACTGATTCTGTGTGTAAAACATGCAAATATATAAAAATTTATCCAATGATATGATCAAGGATATTTTCTGAAATTCTGCCATCAAAATTTGCCTTCAAATTCTGGTAGACCTATAGTATTTTAGTAAGTATACGACATGGGTTTAGTTGACAATTTTTTTTTTCGTTTGCTGTACACATTGTATTAAAAGACTAAAATATTATATTAAGTATATAGCATAGAATATTTTCCCCTAATAATTGAAAATTGACATACAGAATGTTTAAAATATTATAACTACTTTGTAAATAATTCTCTCGTAATAAAAACGTTTACATATTATAGTATACAATATACATTATACATAATATAGAAACACGAGTTCGAGTGTTAGTGATTAATGAATTTAATGATTATATATATTCAGAACGACTTTCGTGTCCGCACGTAATAATATTATGTATTTTTAAACAACTTCTTTCTATATCAAACGAAGCTTATTTTACTGAAAACATCGTGTACAATAAGGACTTATCACCTGCCCTGTTCCTGTTCTGTCAGACCTTAGGGCCACCTAAACATTTACGAGTCTATCAAATTAACAGGGTGCTTCTGAAAACGATACAATAAATTCTCTTGAGTTCGGCTGTTTCCTGAAAAGTAAAAGAGTTTTGAGGTTACTGTGTAATAAAAACACCCTTACTGATTCAAATAATTTAATATAACTAATGAAAAAATGTGTGTGTGTCTGTCTGTATTTTACCTCTTCACGTTTAAACGACTGAACCAGTTTTGATGAAATTTGGTGATACTTTGAGACCGGGAAAGCACATAGGATAGTTGTTGTTGTGAAAAAATGTACGGTTCTCGCACGATAAACTTTCGGCGCAACAAGTATTGACAGTAAATCGAAATTAACAAAAAAATATACAAACAAAAATTTTAATATTATGTTATTGTTGTAAGCATGGGTTGTAAGTAATATATTATTCCGTATTCGTTCACATTTTATACCTGAATATTCTTTAATAAAATATTGGCTGAAGAATGATAACACATAAATTCTTAGCCGGACGAGTGAGCTAGATTCAAATAATATTAAGAAACAAGATATAGTAGAGCTGACAACCACTGTCTGCACCTTGCCTGATGACATTTTGCTGTAAAATCATTTTGGAACTAGGTAAATAAAATATGCAGGAAATACATATTATTATATAGCTTCCTAGGTATCGAGAGCCACGAATATTGAATTTGAGTTTTACTACTCATAAACTATGTTCACAGCTGTTAATGTTTTCTGTCTGATACATGTTTAAGCTCAAGCCTGTAAACCAATTTTGAAGAAATTGAGGATTACAATTTCTATTGGAAAGTTGAGGATTATAGAATCGGAAATTCTTACTAATGTGCTCTTTTTCCGGGAAATGGCATAAGAGATTTTTTGAATTCAGGGAAAAGTTCAACCTTATGACTACCACTTTCTTATAACCAAAACTAATAAAAGACAACAAACACCTCCGCTTTAACTTCAAATCTACTATACTGATTGTTTTAAAAGCTTAGCTCTATGCACAAGAAGAAACACATTGGATTTGCATTGACAGACTAACCGCCTGCCTGTTCAAAAATGGCCCATTTTAAAATGCATCGCAACGCCTCGTTGCGGTGTAATGCGAAGTAAGCCTTATTTAACCAATGCGACGCAAAATTCCGTTGGAAACGTTGTGGTGGAAAGGCACAGCTTGCTCAGTGTATGGTGAGCCTCAGGTTCGCGCGTCGCTGCCTTTGCATAAATCCTATTCACACAACTGACCGACTTACCAGACAAAGGCCAGCACTTGTAATCGATAGTCCAGCGTCTGGGCCATTTAGTGCATGTTCTGTGTACACTGTACTGGCCTTATCCGGTTTGCATCTCGCCGATACCAAACCCGAGATTCGAATTGAAAACAAAATAGGAATTACCTCTAAGCTATCGTCTCTCGAAATAATCTCAGCCAAGGTATTGTTATTTGTTGGTAAATAAAGCATTATTCTGTTTAAAAATGGAAGAGCACTAACCTTCGAGATAAAAAATAAACACTAGAACCGGCACTTCGGTTGTAGACCAAGAATTACCGGTCTCGCTTCCCTGAACCGACTTCCTTATTAACAATTTTCTTTCTTTACCGAGTTGCAAATCATATTTTCCATAGAATGTTCCATGTTAAAAAATAGTTAATTATATTTGCGTAATAAGTATTCAGTAAGCGTACTATGAAGTTGAAATAGCTGTAACCATTCCAAGAATAAACTGAAGAAAATTAGTAGTGTTTCAAAGAAATTCGGTTTCTCATGTTTCAAGTGGTGAATGTAGCATGTGAATAGATACTTGAAGATAGTAACCGATGCTTTAACGTTTTCCTCTGTTCGAAAGCTCAATTTCCTGTGCTAACTACCTCTCAACTGAACCCACGTAATTACGACTATCGTATCCTCTTTTAGTACGTAAACTAAGAAGGCAATAGAAACGTATGTAGTGCACTGGCTCCGAGCCATTTATTTTATTTAAACAGCCAATTCGAGGCGTAAAAACTTTGTACATTTCTAGCTTGTAGCCGTTTTGTTTCATTTTGATTCTTTGGATTTTGCAGCTCATGTACAGCGGAATGTAATTTCTAAATGAAACAAAAATTGGTAATACAAATTGCAACATTTCATGCGGAAACGTAGCAACAGACACAGCACCGCTCTGGCAACTCTGATTATATTCCATAATATCTTTACTAATATTATAAATGTGAAAGTGTGTCTGTCTGCTTGTCTGTTTAACTGTCTGTCTGTTACCTCTTCACGCCCATACCGCCGAACCGATTTGGCTGAAATTTGGTATGTAGATACTTTGAGTCCCGGGAAAGAATAAAGGATACTTTATATCCCGGAAAAATGTGCGGTTTCTGCGCGATAAATAAGTTTTGGCGCAACGGAGTTGAGGGCGTCATCTAGTCTACTATATCCCAAAGAAATAACATCTATTTTATAATAACTTCCACTACACAAATAAATAATGTCAGTTACAATTTCACAATGAATACGCAGATAAAAGTGATAATAGCATTTATTTTAAAATCAAAATGGACGCCGCAAAAGTCCAACCACTGCCATATCACAGCGAGTTACAGAACCAAAAGCAGATTTATGTCAGCCTAGATTAATGTCGTGACGTAATATATAGTGTACAGTATATGCGGTGGGGACAATGGGTATACAGGGTGTTGCGACCCTTGGCTGACCGCAAGCATGTCGCAATGGTGTGCCAGCCGCGCGCCGCATAGCTGCACGTTGAATGCGAATACCTATTGCGTACCTACGTTATTACACTTCAGATTAACTCGGTCGTATCGCATTGGATTTCTTTTCCCTGTAATATATTTCCCTCTAAAATATATAACAAGTTTATTGTGTGTCAAGAATCTGGCATCGTAGTTTCCAATTGGATGAATCGATTTTCTTTTCTTTTAAATTTTTAGCCCGCCCGCTTTTAAGCTGATAACCACATTTTAGAGTTGAACCTTACTTGATTTATATATAGGCCTCATTTTTATAAAAAAAAAAAACGCAGCATACGAAACACTTAGAAGAGCAAAAGTTGAAAAAATAAAAATATTTTTGGAGCACCCTAAATAGTAAATACATAAATTAATATAAAGTGTACCCGGCGAATCGAGGCGGTAGCGGTCATTGACCCCCTGTCAAAAACTTGTCATGTTGCAAAATTTTCTATATAAACCGCGATTGACAATGAAGTGTCAGATGTTCCTAGTCTAAAGGCGATATCGTATTTTGCATACTAGATGTGAACTGAGTATAAAGTATATCACTTCGAACTCATAAAAAGTTGAAGATTATCAATTTATCATTATAAGACTTACTAAGAGGTTTTTTAATGAATCTATAATAATCTGTATAAGGGGTCATTTTTTAAGGGAGATCGCACTCGACAGTCTTTTGTGCGATCAAAGTCTGCGGCTTCCATACAATCTGATGGCGCGCGCCATGCGGAATGTATGGAAGCCGCAGACTTTGATCGCACAAAAGTCTGTCGTGTGCGATCTCCCTAAAGTTAACTAAATACAGTGCAAGCATTTTTCATATAGCTCCTAGACTAAAAAGGTCAATGGTAGCTATCGCCTCGAATCGCCGGGTACACTATATCAGTATCAGTTAGATTCCGAAGAAGCAGCAAAAGTTCCGGATATAGCGCACGGTGGGTTGTTACTCCATTAGCGTCACACGTGTTGCTGTACGTAATATAATATAACCGTTTTCCACCCCGAAGGGAAGAAAACGATTATTTTAGGTCGTGCCGAGGCTTGACCTTTCGGAGATTAACCTTCGTTACTTTACCTCAATGCAGTGTTCTAAAGTTCCATACTTACGTCTGATAGTGTGTAGAGAGGCGACGTAGGGCGCGGGGCGCGGAGAGGTAGGTTCCCCACACCCCGCACCCCGCGAATCGGCGGCGCGCGCGCCGCAGTGAGCTTCGACAGTACTAGTCTTCGAAAAGCCGGCAAGGCTATTACTCCAGGTCAAGCCTCGTCACGACCTAAAATAATCGTTTTCTTCCCTTCGGGGTGGAAAACGGTTCTATTTTAGTTCGGTGCCTTCGGCTTGACCTTTCGGAGACGTGCTCTACCATCTGCCGGCGCCTCAAGTGTACTGTGACTATTCTAGCAAGGTAAGGTGTTTCAAGGTAACGGTATAGAAAATATGCACTCAATTTGCACTTGATTACATTATAGGAAGAATATAGTAAATTCTTAAGCAAAACAGTCCGGTAAAGAACCTGAACAAAAATCATATTGAAGCGTTTTAAATTTATCATTATAATCACAGCCGCTGATACTTCTAGGACTCTAATGTTATTAATTAACTATAAGAGTTATAATCACAGCCTCTGGTACCGAGATCAGGCAACTACTTAATTGTTTAAAGTGTTGGTACTAGAAGAGCGGGGACAATCTACAGTTCTGCTATAATATATTTAATGCTTAAAGAAATTACTGGAACCCCGCCAGTAATTACCTCTCGACAGAATCCTTCAAGTGGAACATAATTTTTTTAATCACTCGATGCCCTAGCTGACCGTATGGACCTCGGATCAATGCCCAAATCCTGGAAAGCAGTGTTATGCCAAACTGCGATTAACGATGTAGATGCATATAGAAGTATGCATCTACATGATCGAGGAGAACCTCGAGTAGTAATAAACCAATTAAACAAGCCTTCTCGAGCCTTCCTTCATTCTGAAGAGCATTCAGTCAAGCATTTTATACATTCGACCAAATCTAAAGATTAATCTTCCGATGACATCACCTCCCAAACTGACTGCCGAGTTTTGATACCATCCGTCTTCGATCCAAAAATCGGCTAACATTTGATTGATTCCTCTAAAATCCGACAGTATTGTCCAGATGGAGTTAAATCGTGAATTCTTTGTCTTAATGCCAGTAACAAAAGAAGAGCTACATGACGTGACACCTGAAAGATACTCAGCGATGAAGCATTCCTTTTTAACCATTCTATAAAATCCTGTACATTCCATATTGTGGGAGTCGATGATGAAGAAGAACGCTTGGTTAGACCTATCCCCCTCCGCATTACAGTTACCTGGGGATGTGAAGAAAGACGACTCTACTGAGATGGATTAGCCTAGGATACTATCACTAATTTATGCATCAAGATTTTAGCCTAAGTCAAGTTTTTTCCTTTGGCCAGGTATCCTAAGTGAGACGATAAGACCAGTGGGCGAGGCCGACTAGGATTTCCCCCATTCTTTTTCCCCACGAGACCCACTGTTTTCAGGCTGACCCATAAGGTCTTCCATGTAGAGTGCCGCCAAGCGGACTGCAAAAGATCCACGTAATCAGGCTTCAAACCGGACACTAACTCACCCCGCCCCGTACCTTCCAGACCTCTTGATAGCTATTGGATGACGGTTCGACCAAGTGCTGATTCAGGTCTCAAATCTCGAAGGAATCCTCTCCAAAAAGCTTTCTCCCATCGGGGCATCTCCACTAGAAAAACCCCTGATGTCCTGTTGAGATGCTGAAGATTCTTGGAAATTAACGGAAGTGGTGGAAAGACCCCAGCCAGATTGAAATGTCACTCCTGACTGAACGAATTTATGAATCTTGCGTCTGCGTCCTTTGCATCCATCGTCACATAGCAGGGAACCACGATAGACTGATGAGTAGCGAAGAGGTCGACTCGAGGTATTCCCTACTTCATCAAAATAAAAGTTGTTGTCGACCCGCCCAGATGTCCATCTGGAAGATGGACATCTGGGCGGGTCCTGGACCTGGACAGTTGATCTGCTACCGTGTTGTACCTGCCTGGTATATGTAAGGCTTGAGGTGACCTCCAATCGATTTGATCGATCTTCTAGAAATATAGAAGGATCACTGAACGTGTACTCCCCTGGTTACGAATATACGCCACAACAGTTTTGTTGTCCGACTGAAGCATCAACGACTGGCCTTGCACCGCTGTTTGAAATTTAGACAGGGCCGGTTATATACCGTGAATAGTTCAAGTCGTCCAAATTCCAGCCAGCCGATGCTGAAACCCAGCTGTATGCCCCCCGCCGAAATCTGACGAGTCCGTCGAGACAAAGATTGTGGGCTCGGGCATGAAAAATCTTTCCCGGGTTTCGAAGGTGTTGAATCCACCAAAAACAATCGGCCCTGGTCGGAGCTGGCATGACCAACTTTTTGAAGATGACTTTTTTTGAAGGGTGTTTCTTCTTTAAAAACCCTGGCTGCCTTTTGGAGGTTTCGAGTGTAAAGCTCCAAAGGGCAAGCCAAAGGACCCATGACGCGAACCCTAGCTTTCCTATTAACGAAGTTGTAGATCTCCATTCCCCCTGGGATCTTTGAAGATGTTCGGCTGGCCGATTCTGTGTCGTACATTTGTGAGTTAATAACTGAGTCAGCAACGAAACGGAGGAGTGAGCAACGGAAAGTGCCACTTTTTGTATTCACTTGCATACAAAAGTGAGACCCTCTGCCGCTCACTCCTCCGCCCCGCCACCAACTCAGTAATCAACCCACAAATGTACGATACAGAATCGGCCCGCTGGAGATCCGACGAATACCTTACCATCTTCGCGTCGGGTAAAACTTTCGGTCTATATAGTTAGTCGGCTTGATTACAGACTTTTCCAGACTCACAGCCCATCCGAGACTGCAGAAAACTCAACGCAGATTGAGCCTGATCCTCGAGCAATAAAGGATCCTGATGAGCAAACGGAAAGTCATCCAGGTATACTAGTGCCCGGATGCCCCTTGATTTTAAGACGCTCATAACCCAATTTGTGAGACGAGAGAAGACCACAGGCACGCTTAATAAACCGAACGGAATACTAATTGTCAACTGGGGCAGTTCTCCCAGCCACCCCCGGGGTGCTTCAGCTAACTGAGGCACATACCCAACCCGGGGCACCCATGATGGGTTTCCCCTGCGTAAAAAAAAAAGTTCTCCCAGCCAGATTACTTAGCTATTCTCTCTAGTAATCGGAGTGAAGGAGAAATTTGGGGATATGATTTTTATTTATTAAAAGAAAGGATTTAAAAAGGCGTTTTTAAACGTCTTAAATCGAAGAGCTGCCGAATCTTCCCGCTCCGTTTGAGAATAAGAAACCTTCGCGACAGAAAAATCGTTGTCTGACTTATCCGACTGTTGAGGCGGCTGCTGAACGGTCTTTTCGACCATTAGCTCGAACATCCTGTCCATCTTTTCTTCCTTAGATCTCTTTGATGGGCCAGACAGATCTGAAGCCATAAGGACACTAGACCCTAGAGTGCCCGACAGATAAACGGGACACCTGATGGAAAGCAACTACCGTCGCCCATGGACACTCGCAACATCAGAAGCACTGAAGGTGCATTGCCGCGTGGGTATCGCAGACACAATAGATTTTTAATTGTTATGCGGCAGCCGACTGCCTCTTGGGGATTGATAGGTTAAGAGGGAATATGCTCTCTTCTTGAAGGTTTGAAGGTCGTATAGGTCCGAAAATACTGCTGGTGACAGTTCGTTTCAGAGTTTTACAGAGTGCGGCAGAAAGTTGCGCCAAAGACGCACAGTAAAAGACTGCCACTTATGAAGGTGATGGGGATGGTATATTTTTCGCGTGGAACGATGGTGAAAAGTTGCAGGAGGTATGATTCCGAACAATTCCTGAGAGCACTCCCCGTGATACAACCGATAGAGGATGCAGAGTGAAGCTACATCTCTGCGTAATTCCAAGGGGTCCAGCCTGTTTGAAATACTATGGCAGACAACAATTCGAGCGGCCCATCGTTGGATACGATCCAGAGGGAGCAGTTGGTATTTTGGTGCCCCTGTCCAGAGATGATAACAGTATTCCATATGAGGCCGAACCTGCACCTTGTAGAGTAGTTGTAGGCGTTGGTCCGGACTGAAATACTGTCTTGCTCTGTTAAGAACATCAAACTTCTTCGAGGCTAACTTGGCCATACCCTCTTGAATCTAGATGATATCGCAAATGGACTTCGCTCGATATGTTTACGCCAAGTATTTCAATGCTAGGAGATATTGTTAAAGAGGTGCTCTCAAAACGAGGATATACGACCATTGGTGACTTTTTAGTGGTGAACGCGCAGACTTTTGACTTGGCGGGGTTGAATTGGACTGAGTTACGTTTACCCATTCAAATACTTTCTCCAATGAATTCTGTATTTTAGACACAAGTTCGTTTCGACTCTCATTGACATTTAGCCGAGAAATATGGGGGGAGCCGGTATATAGGGCATCACCTGTACTATCATCCGCATGAATGCCGTTGGTCTGTAACATATCATTGATATTATGCAGTATGAATAGGGTAGGCGATAGCACATAGCCCTGAGGGACACCAGCATCAACAGACTGAGTTTCCGAGCATTAGCCGTTAACTACGACTTATTTTATGCTTCTATCTGCTAAGAAACTTGTGACCCATTTGCATAATTTGAATTAACTTGTGACCACCGACCCGTATGATGGAAGCTTTGATCTGGTCTGCCTCCTTTCTCGATAATATCATTAATGACTTTAATGGAGCGATCTAATATCTTAGTCTTAGTCGCGGACCCCCGTATTCGATTGGTGACTGCCGGAGGACCCACTATCAGCGCCCGCGTGAACGTCAAGTCTAAAAACTTTTTGCCGAATATCCCGGTAGGCTTTCTCCGACAGCTGGTGGTCCGCATCCGGCCTTAACAAGACCAAGCGTGGGTGGAAACACTGACTTTTTTAGAGTGGAATCCTCTACAGTCTACACTGTCTCCGAAAATCTCCTCCCTGAAGAACTTCTTTACTTCCCATCTTGTCCAGTAGGCTAGCTCCTGTGCGTTAGCACCAACACCTTCAACCTTCCTAGGATCTCCTCGTCCTGAATCGTATTCACTCGGCTCCTCCAGCAAGGTCCCCAGGGTAACAAAATTACAACCATTCGCCATCTGTAGCAAAGCAAAAAGCTTTATCAGCTATAGCTCATGACTCAGGGGTTGCGAGCTGCGCGTCTCCATCTTGAGCCGCGCCTCCCGATTTTGAGACGTACGTCTCAATTTTCAAAACGCGCGGCCTAGTATTCGAGCCGCGCGGCCCAATATTGGGACGCGCGTCTCAATTTTTGAGCCGCGCGTCTCGGTTTTTGAGCCGCGCGTCTCAATCTTCGAGCCGCGCGTCTTAATTTTCGAGCCGCGCGTCTCAATTTTTGAGCCGCGCGGCCTAGCTATCGAGCCGCTTGTGCGGGCACATAGCATTAAAAGGCTTGCGATAAGCCGTGGATATGGCTGAATGGCCGACATACCAACGTTAAGCCGTGGATGTGGCTGAATGGCCGACATACCAACGTTAAGCCGTGGATGTGGCCGAATGGCCGACATACCAACGTTTAGTCGTGGATGTGGCTGAATGGCCGACATACCAACATTAAGCATCCATAACAGTTGCAGCCATGTGGCAGACAACCGAAACATTTGCATTTCCATTCCATTGTATAAATCTTTTACTATCGCCACACTCCACACACTGAAAGAGACATAAGTTAAAAACAAGTGGTAAACATACCATTTATTCGAATAATAATCCGAATCCCGTACGTTACAACAACGTTTAACCAGAACACTATAAAACACTACACATCGGTTGGGTAACAAAAGCGTACTGTCGAAGCTCACTGCGTCGCGCGCGCCGCCGACTCGCGGGGTGCGGGGTGCGGGGAACCTACCTCCCCGCGCCCTGCGCCCTACGTCGCCTCTCTACACACTATCAGACGTAAGTATGGAACTTTAGAACACTGCATTGAGGTAAAGTAACGAAGGTTAATCTCCGAAAGGTCAAGCCGAAGGCACCGAACTAAAATATACTGAAACCTGCGCTTGATAGAATTTTATTGTCGTACAAAAAATGAATGGGGAATTATTTTGGATGGCTACTGCAGAGTACTGGACCACAGCCACGCATATTATACGTGAACACCCGTTATTATTTATGTATACTCGAATGGTCTTCAAATTGCCATGCTAACTTTCAGGGCCCTTTTTACTTGGCAAGCAATATAACGCTTACGTTTTTTCGCGCACAAGAAGTTCTAAATATCTGCCTCTATAGTCCGCGCGGAACTATAGTCCGCGCGGAACTAGTTGGCCGCGCCTTAGGTAGGGACGGGGGTGAGGGTTGCTTGCTGCTCGCAACGCACATGAGATTAGACAGTGACGACCAATCTCGCGATATCGTGAACAATAATATTATTTAATTATTGGAAAGAATAAATTAAAGACATTAGACAATTGATCAGTTTTATATTCTAAAGTCTAAACTATTGACATCGGCTTTCCGTTTTTTAAAAAACGTATGCACTTTAAATATTATTTCCTTAGATTGTCTTTTTATCGGCGGACTCATCTTGCTATTGCAATCTCTTGTGCGAAGCGCCCCTGCCTCTCCGTCCCACCGCTCACATACCTCAGGCGCGGCCAACTAGTTCCGCGCGGACTATAGTTGGCCGTGGAGGAATTCTTTGATCATTTTACGTCAGTCACTTATTTTTGTAAGGCGACCGACTGTACTTCCCTGTATCTTAACCGCTAAATTTCAATTTTCGTCGCAGAAGACTCAGTTTTTAGTAAATATAGAGACAGGGAAACAATAGTTTTTTAGATTTCCAAAATAATAAAAATTAAATGTAAAACTTCATGCTTCAAATTCAAAAGCTTTTTCTCACCTCCGGGCGGAAAACGTCAACTTTCTTACCGCTGCGCTTACCGATGTTGCCGTTTTCCGCCTCCGTCGATGAGAAAAATAGTATACTCACCACGGGCAGTAAATAAGAAAGCCTCAGATCACATGTAGGTAATTGTTGGCCGAGGCGAAGCCGAGCCATTTCTTATTTTCCTGCCCTAGGTGCGTAATGTACTACTTCTCACCTCCGAGAAACGTCAACTTTCGTCCCGCTGCGCTTACCGATGCACCATGGACAGTAAATAAGAAAGCCTCAGATAACATGTCGCTGCTTTGGAAGGATACTGCCGTAACTCAAAATTAGTTAATTTTTCAGTAGAGCACTTTAAAGTTTTTCCATATCTTCAAATAATGATATTTTTTTATTTACTGCGCTAATGTTGATAAAAACTGAATAAAAACACGGATTTTATATTGCAGTTTAAGTTTAATAAATGTTTTAAGAGATTAATACTTGTTTAGTACTTAAATATTGAAAATGACTACTTGGTCTCAGACTTATAACAAAATAACATAGACGAACTTATGAAGATTACTGATACATTACAAAAAAATGCAGAAAAAATAAGGTTATTTTTAGTAACAGTGGTGTATTTAAAAATAATACAAAATATTCATTATATTTTTCTTGGTGATACCGATATATTTTGAGATGTGACATCTTAGCACTATTCATTTTAAATCTGTAGTGTTACAATACCAATTCGGTCGTTCTTTTACAAAAATGATTACTGTATGTAACATGTTTTATGGAAAAATATAGTATTAATTGGTTTTACAGCAAGTTAAATGAACAAACTCAAATTAGAAAAAAATAAAGAATAATCTACCAAGTAGAGCGAAAATAGGTAAAAAAATTGTATTTTTCGTATAGGGGCTCCCTTATACATTTTATTTTAATGTTAATAATTGTTTAGGTACACATAATTATTGTAACTGAAGTGAAAATTTGTGTGTGAAATAAGTGCCTAGTTGCCTACTTGTTACCATTACTAATATCGAACAAGAAAGGCCAAAAACACGTTTGTTGTATGGTTTTAAAGTATTATTTAATATTTAGCATTTGTTGCTATATCGATAATAGAAATACACAATCAGTAAAAAATCAGAAGTCTAGATAATATAGACCTTTTTGGAATGAAGACAGACAGACGGACGAACAGTTATCGAAGTCTTAGTAATAGGGTCCCGTTTTTTACCTTTGGGTACGGAACTCTAAAAATGCGAAAGTTTAACATCTTTAAAATTAGCACACGTGTATTAAGTAATTGTTGTAGCGTAGAATCTTAAAAAATCCGAAAATAGAACAGAAAAGTTAAAAAAAAGCTTATAATTTAACAATACAGCCTTTACCAACTTCAAAATTAGAAAAAAATTATGAACTCTAAACACAAAACAGAGTTTATATCCAAGTCTCTATTTTCAATAGTCTCTTTAAAAAGTTATTCCACTTAAAAAAGTGAAATAACTTTTTTAAAAGACTGTTGTTGACTCACATTCTATTCCTGCCGATAGCAGTTGCTTAACTTTTGGTAATAATAAGCAGCAAGGGTCAGTTCATATCAGGGCCCCCGTAAGGGCTCCTGGCGCCTGTGTGCAAAAAAAGGATTTTGGCGCCCCTTTAGGCAAATTTTTTGGGACCTTGATTTTGACGCCCCTAAAGAAGGAAATTTGGAGCCATCAAGGTCCCAAAAAATTTGCCTAAAGGGGCGCCAAAATCCTTTTTTTGCACACAGGCGCCAGGAGCCCTTACGGGGCTTGAACTGACCCTTTGTCGCTCTATAAAAATTTGACGCTCTATTGTTATAGAGCGTCAAAAAAACCCTGTTGGGTGAACACTGTCACACTCATTTCAAAGCAACTACCGTCGCCCTTAACACTCACAAAATTAGAAGAGTTTCAGGTCCAGCCTTTTAGAGGGAATACGCTCTCCTCTTGAAGGTTTGCAGGTCGTATTGGCCCGGAAATAGTTCTGGTAAACAACGGGTACGCGAAAAACGCACGGTGGAAGACTGCCACTCATCGAGGGAATGAGGGTCGTATATTTTTCGCGTGGAACATGGCAAAAAGTTGCAGGAGGTATGATTCCGAATAATTCCTCAATTTTAGTACACAGGTACTAATTTCTATAGCTCTCCACGTTTAGCTTCGCCTTCATGCCATATGAAACAGTTTATATTTTTGGTTTTAATATCATAGATAGTAAAATTATAGCACTTAAACTTAATAGAACAAGAAAATGTCGACCTTTAGGACAAGGGATAGTCGCTTGCAGATCATAAACAGGTATAAGTGTACGATTATTGTCCTGAGTATAGTTTTTGCCTTCATCTTTTTGATCTCTTGCTAATTGTTTTTGCTTAAGATGAAGTTCATAATCATGTTTCACAATCTGTTTGTCGTCTTTTGTATAATTTGTACGTCTTCACATTGGTCTTTTTAGGTACTTATTTGATTTCAACTTGAATGTTTATTCGCTACTGGAAACATGGGATTTTTGGCAGCAACATTATTTCTATTAAATTTCTTTGCGCATGTCTTACTATTTAAGTCACTATGATAAGAATCTGAATAATAGTCATCATTTATAATTACATCAGACGGATCCTTAACGCTGTCACCTGAACAATAGTTGCAGAAGATCAGCTAAAATCTTCTGCATCTAAAATGTTGTTTACAGGTCGTAAAGGAGATTTGTACATTATATGTTTTATGAAGGAGTTTGATACATTATATCTTCTGCTTAATTGTAAAACATGAAAAAATATCCAATAAAGCATCAATCAAAATAGTATTTTAAAAAGATAAAACCGACTTCAAAATTGTACGTTACAAAGAATTAAAATTATGTATCTCAGAAGCTACTGGACCAATTTTGATGAAACTTGCAGAATTCCACTATTTAAAGAATACCTAGTACAACAAAAAAGAATTAAGAAACCTAAATCGGACCTGTAGTTTCGGAGATATGCAAACAAAAATATAAATACATACACTTTTGAAATTTAGCACATTTGTTCAGACGCATCAACGTCTATATTAGTCAACTAGCTTTAGCCCGCGGCTTAGCTCGCATTAAGAAGTATTATTATTAATTAGGTATCAAAGTATCAGCCCGATTGGTTTAAAATTGACAAAGTTTAATAAAAACTTTCATCCCCTTGGGGATAAAATTGATCAAAATCCTTTCTTAGCGGACGCCTACATATATATAGTCATAAACATCTACCTGCATGCCAAATTTCAGTCTGATTCGTTCAGTGGTTTGGGCTGTGCGTTGATAAATCACTATGTCACTTTATAATCTAGGTAACTAGTAACTAGTTACCTTGATTATAAAGAGTTGATAGGTAAAAAACACTAAGTACCCACTAAAATACTAGGTTCTGTAGGCTCATTCCGATTAGTTCAATAGGTATCTGATTCTAAAAAATGCGTTTTCGAGTTGCTTTTTATCTGAAATACTGTATCAAATCCAATAATGCAACATATTTTTTAACAGATACAGTTACAATATGAAAAATACAATTACAATCACGATAAAATTTATCTAGGAAAACGTTATAATTTTGATTGTATAAATACTATCGACTCTATCTTTTGTTATAAACAGTAATAACTAATTTTAGTACATTTAAGTGATACTTACTCTTTGTACAACAACATAGTAATCCCAAATGATACTTTGCTTATGAGAAGTGTGTGAAAGTTCTTGTAGATTTTTTGATACAATAGTGTCACATCTCGAAATAATGCAGTGTTCTAGATTAAAGCGCACTTAAAATCTGTATTATTATGTAATATCACCATATTCCAGAAAACCAACCTAGAGTTTACTTTCAAAGGCAAGATGCAACTTGCGATACAACGCTGTCTACAAAAAAAATGAGGCCAAAATTGACCAAAAGGATACAGTCTTTTGGTGGCGTCACGGCCGTAAAAATAGTTATAGAAATACGATCTTTACTGAGTATACAAAACAGATCATTTTACGTTGAATGGTGTTGAAAACTCAATTTTGTAGTATTTGGTAATAATACGCTATTCTTCCAAAGCAGCGATGTGTCCTGATTATTACGTCATGTGATCTGAGACATTTCCGTTTTTCCTGCCCTAGGTGCATATCTAATGTACCTACTATTGTTAACTGAGCTACTATTACAAATCTAGTTACATCTAATTAATACGACAGAAAAGAAGACAATAATTGCAGATAAAAAATTTTACTGTACTTTATATCAACCTGCAAAGACTTCTTAAATCACCCTTCCTTTTTGCTTCCCCGTAGCTGCGTAAAAAGGTGTTCTTATACAAAGCAATACAATTAGCCTCTACTTATTTCTCAGCAACTAGAAATGGTAATTTCTTAAGATTTAAGGATTTAAATAAGAGAAAATCCCTGAAGCCAATTAGTTTAAAGCTTAGCGTCAGTGTTAAATTGTAAACACAAATCCGTTTGATCCCCATTCGATGTCAACTTTAAAGTTGCCGAAGGCTCCCTCTGGCTCCTGAATTAATGCTATCTAACTTGATCTCTGAACTACTAATTTATTGTGCTCTTATTAAATAGGATTATTGAGCGAAATTAACGTAACTTCGTAAACAACGACACGTTTAAGAAACTGGTATAGGGTTGACAAGACTAATCATTAAGTTCAAAAGAAAGAACCAGAAGCTAATATAACTTTAGTAATATTAACTAGTATTGTAAGATACTAGGGTAGCTTATTTCTATTTTCTGTTGTTTTCCGTTTTAATTATTTGGCGTAACTGTTCTAGCTACGTAATTATTTTTTATGCAAAGTTTTATTCAGTGTAAAGGTCGTTGATGAGAAATTTTTGGCTTCCAATTGTATTACCGGCCGGAGTAATAGGCTCCAAAATAGCCCTTTGAAAACCTCGAGGCCACCAGAAAGGCAACTTACCTGCTTAATTGATAAATGTTTCCTATTATGTGACGCTTAGTCAAACTTTCGTTACGAGCCCAACGTTCCCCACGGGAAATCATGACCTCTTTAATAGCTGTATTAATTCTAAACTTTCTCTTTTTACCTGCGTTATATTTTTCTTTTTCCCGTGCAAGTTAATAGAGATTAATAAAAATCAAAATTACTTCAGTTTTATATGCCTAATGTTGATTCAAAACATATTCAAAACTTTAATACGTCTTGCCCGATCACCGCATACAATTAGTATTAATTATTTAGCTGGCGGCGATCGAGCAAGACGCCGATTAAATTAAAAAAAAATTTAAAAAATTTAATTAATTAAAAATTATTTCGTAACGAAAATAGTGAAATTCCGCTAAGAAGGTAGGTCGACATAATATAATTATCTAAAATCTGTGAATTTTAACATTTCCATTTTAATCAAAGTAGTCCCGATGTAAGATTTGCATGGGTGTCCAGTTTAATTTAAAATAAATCCATGTATTTATTATGTTTATATTATGTTTCTACCTACGTGTCCACTTCACTTCATCTGATCTTGGAATAAACAATAGCAATACCTTGAAAAGAAATAAAATACTGGCTTTAAACATCAATAAGAATAACTTTACTTACTAAAATTGTAGGTAACTAAAAACTCAATAACAGACACTGAATGAAAATAAAATACTCCTCACCAAAATGTATTTCGGAACCGGCCTATTGGCTTCAGAATAACAATCAATATTTGGCAGAGACAATAAACAATAGAAATGAATTGTATATCGCTCGCTAGAAAAACCGATAAATTTTGGAACGGATGCTCGCAGGTAAATCGTTTAGGTATTTGAACGAATGAGGCCAGTATTTACTGGTAATTGGACCTGTCGCGTGGACAAATGTCTCGCGCAGCACCGCCCGGACTCACTCTAACTGCCTCTATTAGCGTGCCAGATAATCTTAAATTACTGCCAGGCCCAATTCTGCCAAATCTATAGCAATTTAAAGCAAATGTTTTATACTCGTATTGCGGAGTGAGCTCCTGTTTTATACTTATTTTTGACAGCCGCGTAATGGTAACTTTATTGAATGTCAAATGTATACGAGCTGACATAATTTTAATTTTGAGAATCTATTATTTCGATTACGTTACGATTACGCACCGACCGTAAAATTAAGCTCACAATTTCGTACGCTAAGTAAAGCTTTCAAGATCGAGAATTTCAGAGCGAACTAATATATATTTATTTTTAAATAGTAGTAAAAATGCTTCGGATGTTCAGTATAACATCTATTATATTTTTTACAATATACATATTGAAATATTGAAAATAATATGCAAAAAAATAGATAATACTTTTTGAAACAACGTTTCGTTCACGTATTGTTATTCAGGAACAAGACACGGCTAATGGTTCATCAATAATTCGCAAAATACACGCCTGTAGCTAATAATTGGCTGATTACTGATTGTAGGCGTATTCACTATTCAATATATCTAATGAGCTCATGAAATTATTAATATTTGTGTGGCAATTGTGTTTAATTATTTGTACAATCAAACTCTTGTTATATTGGATAGTAAAGGTGTAAATAAATGTCATATATTTTATATTTTTTATGCCTTGAACTTTGATTTGTTACTTGATTCAGTATAGTAGGTACTTGGGATCCATCGTTAGTCATTATTTACATGGCAATAGGTGATGAAAAGCAACCAATTAACTTTACGAGATGAAACTAGTTTAAAACAGGATAAAGTGTTACCCTTCGAAGATACCCCAGTCAAGGGTAACCCTTACCCCCTCTCTTTGATCTTACCAAAGAGAGGGGGTAAGGGTTACCCCCTCACAATTTTTGTCTGGAGTTTTGGCGGGCATGTGAAAGAGTGCTGTTGTGTTTTTGTATTATTTTCCTAAAATGGTGTTAGCTGGGTTTTTAATGTGTAATATTGGTAGAATATTAACCATTAGATATTCGTGTTCATGCACAAGTGTAGGAAAGTGATGTAATATCCAGAAACGTGCTATTTTGTGTTCCCTCCAAAACTCCATCGAAAGTTTCAGTAAAGCGTCTACCACTTTACTGAATCGACTGACTTGACTCCTGTGACTGTATTGACTTTTACTTAGACTTTGACTAGACTTTAGACCTGACGATACATGAAAACGATGATGAAAATTATAATAGGAGGAATATGGTTTTCCCGCCATATTCCTTACCTTTTTACCTTGTCTGTGGCACAACATACACACCCTTTGTGTCAAGTTGCCAAAAAAGAAGAAAAAGAAAGAAAGAAAGAATTTTTGTCTGAAGTATTTTTATGAAAAAAGTTCCCGTTTTCCGAAAATCGTGAAAAACTATTTTTTAGGCCTATGACCCTGAATTTAAAAATTTCCATACATGGGAATTATGGGGCACTTTCAAATTTTATATTTTGTCATCATATTGTACACAATGTTATAACCAGCTATTTTCAGCTTGGTATTGGCAGGGAATTTCTGCAACCTCAAATATCTAACTTGACTGGGGTATAATTATTGGGACAATAATTAATTATAAACATAATTTTATCAGCTTAAAGTTGTAAACCAATTCATACATATTGTATGTGCGGACTAACACAATATAGAGCGTCGGTCGTCGACGCTGTAGAGCCGAAAACTTCGAGAGGGTCACAAGTTTCTAGGGTCCCAGGACTCGACTTTATGCAAATTTGCGTAATTTCTTCGGCAGGGGTCCTTCGGGTACTAAGTACATCCTCTTCAGCTAGATATAATATTATGCGATTGTTTATTTTTAATACTGTATACAGTACAAAAATTAACCAAAATATAATATTGTGGACACTTTTTTCCGCAAACGTGTTATTTCAATTATTCATTAGATAAGTTGTTTCATACATTGCATGGACACTCCAGGCATTGTATATGTCGCAGTCATCTGGTTCAATCTGCGATTAGATTGAATGACTAGCGTATTCATTGAATGACACCATTCAATTGAATGACTCGGCCGAACGTCGATTGAACGATCGTTCCTCTACGTTCAACTAGTTATCGATTTGTAGCATAGCGTTTTGAAGATAGCGGACATGAAATCAGTTAGGTAATTGAACGTATTTCATTTTCTTCCTACGGCGGCGCTACTAGTCACTAAAACAAATATGGCGTCAAACAGCTCGCACAGCTGATAGCACTGTGTTGATATTTTATCGATTACATTTACATTAAAGTACTTTATGTGTAATCTATACTAATATTATAATTGGGAAGAGTTTGTTTGTTTGTTTGTTTGAACGCGCTAATCTCAGGAACTACTGGTCCGATTTGAAAAATTCTTTCAGTGTTAGATAGCCTATTTATCGAGAAAGGCTATTAGGCTATATTTTATCACACTAAGACTAATAAAAGCGAAGAAATAGAGGAAAGTATGGAAAAAACAGGGGAAATTATTAGAAAGGGCTTATTTGAATGTACTGGAGCAATTTTTATGTTATTTGGCACACTTGAAGAATAGACCACGTGAAAGGAAATATGTTTCTTTTTTTGCGGAAAAATGTACGGTTTCCGTGACATTCCTAAATTTCGCGGGCGAAGCCGCGCGTAACAGCTTATAATAACATCGTAATTAGGAAAGTCAATTCTGTACATTGAATATTTTTGTACAATAAATAATACTTGGGATGTGGTCTACTATGCTAACGCGGACGAAGTCGCCGGGAACAGCTAGTAACTAATAAAATAATATGAAAGCGTGTATTTAGGCTTCGCTTCGCTATATGACTTTTAGTCAAGACGTTAAACGTTACAGTCAACGTCTTGACGAGTTGTCCTTTAGTCATGCAATTGAATGGTGTCATTCAATGAATGCCCTAGTCATTCGATCGAATCGCAGATTAAACCAGATGACTGCGACATATATATTGCCTCAATCATACAGATTGTTGGTGACATAATATGGGCCAAAATGCCTGGTTTAAATAAATAAATAAATAAATAAAATAAAATGTTACATATTATAATATACTGGATGTTCCGCGCGGCTTCGCCCGCGTAATTTAGGAATATCACGGAAACCGTACATTTTTCCGCAAAAAAAACCTGTGTCCTTTCACGTGGTCTATTCTTCATGTGTGCCAAATAACATAAAAATGCTCCAGTAGTTTTTTAAGATAATAAGCACTTTTAAATAATTTCCTCCGTTTTTTCCACATTTTCCTCTATTTCTTCGCTCCCAGTAGTCTTAGCGTAATAAATTATAGCATGTAGCCTTTCCCGATAAATGAGCTATCTAACGCTGAAAGAATTTTTTAATCGGACCAGTAGTTCCTGAGATTAGCGCGTTCAAATAATTTCCCCCGTTTTTTCCACACTTTTCTCTATTTCTTCGCTTCTGTTAGTCTTAGCGTACTAAAATATAGCCTATAGCCTTCCTCGATGAATGGAATATCTAACATTGAAATATTTTTTTAAATCGGACCAGTAGTTCCTGAGATTCCTCTATTTCTTCGTTTCTATTAGTATTAGCGTAATAAAATATAGCCTAAAGCCTTCCTCGATAAATAGGCTATCTAACACTGAAATAATTTTTCAAATCGGACCAGTAGTTCCTGAGATTGGCGCGTTCAAACAAACAAACAAACTAACAAACTCTTCCGCTTTATAATATTTGTATAGATTAAGTATATTAAGTATAGATACATTGTCGGTAACATAATATTACATACTACCGCTCCGCTAGTAATGAGGGTAGAAAACATTTTAATGATGCGTCTGTGGTGAATCTTGCAACTCCAATAGACTTGAGAATCGATCCAAACTGCCGACTGCCGAGTCGTCTCTATTTGACTTCGTGATTTCTCATCCAATTACTATAAAATAACACATTTTCGATCTTGATTTTTGATTGCAATTTTACTACATACATAATATACAGTGTGTTAGTGTAAGCACCGTTATCCTAGAAACCATCAAATGAGCCCGTCAAAATGAACAACTTTTTCTAAGAGAAAAATGCTGGGAACTCAAAAAAAAAAAATGCCGTCTTCATACCCATACGGATGCCTGGATCTTTTTTGGAATTTGTATGGGTATGAAGACAGATTTTTTTGAGTTCCCAGCATTGTTCTCATAGAAAAAGTTGTTCATTTTGACGGGCTCATTTGATGGTTTCAAGGATAACGGTGTTTTAAATACTAACATCTTGTATTATGACTTACTTTTTACTTTTTTCCACGGGGAGAGCGGGAGAATCCTCGTGGATTCCTTATGGGCCGGCCCATAAGGATATGTCCCACTTTACTGTGGTGTTACCCAGTAACCTACGGGCTAAACTCCCTCCTCGTTACAACCTGCTGTTGTCAAATTGCGGTACCATTTTACCCTTTATTGTAATTTAAACAATAAGGCCGTGTTCAAACCAAGCTAACTGTCTGCCGCCGAATGTGAGCAGGCATACTGTGAGCCCCAGTGTGAACGTGAAAATAAACGGTATCGAATGTCCGCGCCTATGCCTAGCGTAATAAGGGGGCGTCCACAAATTACGTGAGGTGTTTAGGGGGGGGGGGGGGGGGTCGAGTCAAATCTCATCTAATCTCACGTTGGGGAGAGGGGGGGTCTCGGCAAATCTCACGTAATTTTTTTCTCAACAAAATAATACTATTTTGGTCCATTTCATCCAGATTGTACGTACTATGTCGTAAGCGTAATCGTTATACGATTAAGATCATTCACAAATTCGTTCGAAAGAAAATCTACTGACTGTCAAACCAAACAAACCAAACGTTTACGTAAGAAGCCCACATTTAAAAAAATCTCACGTGAGATTTGTGAGGGAAAAAAAAAAGGGTTGAATAAAATCTTACGAAATCTCACCAGGGTACTTCATTGAGTTCCAAAATTTCATCCGAACATACATACATACAGAACAAGTTAAATAAAATAAATGAATGCCGTGTACTCCATAAAATTGCTTAAGATTATTATTGACGAATTCCTGTTAGAAATAATTGCCAATTAGTTAATATAATGAGATGCGGCTCGTTACGGGGCCAAAAACTTATAAGTCTGTTTCACTTAATTAGTACGGTATATTTAAGCAATGTTGTTCGTTTCCAGTGTTTGATTAAACCGGGGCAGGGTACAATGATAATAATCAAAGGTATCTTGTACAAAGGGATGACAGCTTGTAGCTACTCAATATTGATTTTATAAATCCTTTCGACCCTTTCAAATAAACTGTCTTAAAGAGGATCCATTTTAGAGATCAAAACAATATTATAATTCATGTTTATGACATTTTTACTAAACACAAAACTTTATGTCGAGCACATTAGATAAATATCTATATATATAAATATGGATTTTCAATTGTGTTAGTACCTACTTAACGCTATAACTCGATAACGGCTGGACCTATTTGGCTAATTTTAGTCTAGAAATATTCGTGAAAGGCTTGCATTAAGAAGAAAGTGATATTCATATCACTTTCTTCTAAATGCAAGCCTTTACGAATATTTTACGTTCATCGGGTCACCTAGTATCCAATATATTATATTATAATTTATATATTTTAAAATTTTACCAGTATAAATCAAAACGAGATGGGACACGACGCGGCTCACGGCTGTGCAGTTATATAAAAGCAACACAAAATTGAATTGGCAAGATAAACGGCGTTGCGCTATGCTTTGTTTTGGATAAAACTATTTCTATTTTGCTATAATGCTAAGTACTCACAAACGGTTTTACTCGATCGAGCAATCACGTAGAGTAAAAACCACGGCTTGAGCCTTTGTCCACATATTCAGCATTACTCGATAGTTTTACTCCAAATCGAGTAAAAATTATCGTGTGGACCGTAAAACTCACAATATGCTATTGAGTATGGCAGTAAAGCGCGACGGCTCGCGTCGAGTAAGTTCAAAGGAAATTAGATTTAATTAAGGCCCTCCCCTGGACGGAGATGCCGCAATTTACAGTTTTTAGAGTCTTATTAACTCATCATTTGAAAGCTACAAAATAAAAAGAGGGAAATTATTATTTTTAACAAAAAATTAAAACCGAGTTCCAAGGTAAAAACAATAATAACTTCCTTAAAATATGAACTAAAAAGTATTAAATAATTTTTCCTATCTAATAGTGCCTTTTTCCAAGTTCAGCTAAAACTCAATTATAATTTAAATTAAATATTTCTGTACTCAATCTTCATCATTTTGAAGTCGGTACCAGATATAGCTAAATCTTCAATCTGCCAGAATATTTGAAACTTTTGGGACTGGCTGAAAATTATTTAAAACTTTTTAGTTCATATTATAAGGATATTGTTATTATTGTTTTCACCTTGGAAGTCGGTTTTAATTTTTTGTTAAAAATAATAATTTCACTCTTTTTAGTTACCAAGTAAACCATCGCGTAGTATACGTAGAATAATACACCTGTGTATTATTCTACGTATCTTATTACAATTTGTTAACAACTTCACATTTATAAATTCAGCTGCAGATAATTTTAAACAATACATTTAAAAAAAACCGGAATGGCAGCGGCGAGACGAGCACTTTCAGTGTCATATGATTTTAAACTTTATCTTCATTATTGTAATACATAGTATCGCTTAAGAAGTCTACGGTCGCCCGTGCGATTTGTCAGTGTGACAGTGCACTTGCATGTTACTTGTAATATCGAAGCACACATTTGACATTACTTCTCAGAAGTAATGTCAAATGTGTGCCTTACGCTCTGGAGTTAAGGTTGAATTTGTTATGTTCAATTTTGGTGACATTGATGACCCTGACGTGGTAATGATGATGATGATGATGATGAATATAATTTGCATAGTAGCATATGCTTTTAGTTCTTTAAACAGCGCCTAAACCCCCAAACTTGTATCTATAAGGAATCCGGAGTTCTCTTAGTATCTTTGGAACCATAGTATAACTTGGTGCAAAATCATAGTATATGCTTAGGATGCTTTTTATAAAACCAAAATCACTATATGTTTCCATATAAATTTTGAGGAGTTTCCTCGATTACTCATAGATCCCATCATCAGATCACCATTTTTATGAACATGGTACCAAATTGGACTGAAACCTAATACAACAAAATAAAAATTTTGGAAATCGGTTCACAAACGGCGGATTAATCGTTGAACATACAAAAATAAAAATAAAAATATCCAGAGCCGAACATATAACCCCCTCCTTTTTGGAAGTCGGTTAATTATAATAGAAATACAGCAATAATCTTCAGCATAATATGAACATTCCTTTCACCGTTATTAATTTCCTATTTTTGTTTATTATACTCGTACTCATGATATTATCAGCTTCCGAAGTATTACCAATTTATTTAAATGCAAGGATACATTCAGTATCTCCAGAGTATCTCCCTAGTAATTTACAAATTACGTTTATTTGAAACAGACGCCAATAGATGGAAAATTTCATTTACTACATATGCGCCGTTTGAATTTTTTTAGGTCAAATTTGAACTAAGGCAATTTCATTTACTACATATGCGTCGTTTGAATTTTTTTAGGTCAAATTTGAACTAAGGCAAGTTAAAAAATAGAATTTTCGTGCGATTTAGGCAACGTGGCAAATTATGGTCAAGGTCGTTTGCTCAGGGGATGGCCTTAATTCCATCAAGCCGGCTCGATGCGAGCCTTTGAACTGTGAGTTCTGCGGTCCACACGATAATTTTTACTCGATTTGGAGTAAAATTATCGAGTAATGATGATAGTGAGTACTGACCATATAGATATTACTAGCTATATGACTCGGTCATATAGCTAGTAATATCTATATGGTCGCTTTGCTCGGTATTCAAAAAAATTAAAAAAACACATAAAATGACATTTTATGAAAGCTCGGTCGTCCTAGCTAGATCGGTTTATCGCCCCCCAAACCCCTTAGATACTAAATTTCATGAAAATCGTTGGAGCCGATTCCGAGATTCCAATTATATAATATGTTACCGTCCAAACCCGATTTCAGGACAAACCAGTTTTGCCTAGGCTCAACTAGTTCTTCCTATACGCGATAGGATTAACTAGTATAGCCTAGTCCAAACTAATTTGTCCTAAGCCCGATAGGATAGATCAGTTTAGGCTAGGCCAAACTAGTTGATCCTGATATCAAAACGCACACTCTAGGATAAACTGGTATGGCCTAGTCTAAAAAGTAAAAAAAACGCTTTATTTTAAAGTTACTGTAAAAGCTCGAACTGCAGTAAATCCTAAGATTTTCTAGTAAAACCTAAGATCTACCAATCCCTAATGGTAAATGTATGAACTTTTACCACCATATAGTTGGTAAATCTTAGGATTTACAGTAATGGCATGGCTTATGTTGAAAAGCAACGGCCAAGTGAGAGTCGGACTCGCGCACGAAGTGTTCCGTACTGTTATAGAGCAAAAATATTAAATCTTTATTTTATTTTAATATTATTAAAGTGGTATAATTAACCGTGGCAGAGCCATGCTTCGGCACGGATGGGCCGGCTTGATCAGAGAAATACCACGGACTCACAGAAAACCGGCGTGAAACAGTTGAGCTGTGTTTTGCCGAATGAGTAAGTTTACCGGAGGCCCAATCCCCCTACCCTTCCCTACCCTTTCCTACCCCTATTACCCTATTTCCTCTTATAGGCCGACAGACCTGCAGCTCTTCTGAAGTTGCGAGTGTCCATGGGCACCGGAAGTTGCTTTCCATCAATTAGTGAAATATTTTGTTTTAGGTACATACCTTACGAGTACCTATTAATTAATAACATTTTTTGATTGCCTTTTTACTTTTTTAAAAACAAATTTAAGAAGAATACTGATTGAATTATAGTAGCTTAGGTAAGCATTATGTTAACTATATGTACCTACCTGTTTTGTCTTATAGTTTATTAAGGTAAACAATTTAGAATAATTACTCTTTGTTTTATTCCTAAAACAAACATTTACCAGTTGACAGTAATACCGAATTTTAAATTTAAATATTCGAAAAATTAGTCGTATTATTATAAATAGTTACTTACATTTACCAACTCGTGTCGGTAAATTCTAAGATTGACACTTAAATCTTAAGATTTACCGAAGTTCGAGCTTTTACAGTAACATATATACAAGAATTGCTCGTTTAAAGATATAAGATTATATTTACGCAGCGTATAACTTAAAGATCTTTTTCTGTCATGTCACTTTTCCACGTCTCAGAAAAAGACAAGCAGACCTTGTACTTACCGTTATTTACTGTACTCATATTTTCATTAGTAAAGGATAAATTGAATAATAGTTTATATTGTGCTTAATATTAATTAAAGTAATGGGCATGAACCATCTCAAATGTCGGACGGGACACATTCTGGGGACAATCGTCGGGTATTATCTGCCCGCTGCCGACGCATGACTGACTGGTCAATGAATTATGAAGTTGATCGTTTATCAACGACTCCTCGGAGTCGGACACATATTGGACAGTCGCCAGGAACCATTGTAATGGAACAGATATTGTTTTAACTAACATCAGCTGACTTTGAACTTGCGCTATCTCTGAATTTACGACACCCGCTCGATGGGAGATATCTTTTTGCTCCTCCTTATTTAAGGTATTAAATTCAATTATTTAAATTTTAAACTATAACTATATATCTAAATTTTAGCCATGCTTATAAAAACTATTATTGTCATTAATATAGCCATTTTAAATATTTAAATAGCACGTAGTAACTAGCAGCATTTCACAACCTAAACATTGCAACCTAAACAGTGCTTGCTAGTTGCTAATTTTGGTAGCCCAGACTGTAGTAGGCCTCTGTTGTGTTTGTTTGTAAAGTCTACTACGAATGTTACATAATATTAAATGTAAATGTATATGTTACCAGCCAAACCCGATTTCAGGACAAACCAGTTTTACCTAGGCTGAACTAGTTCTTCCCATACGCGATAGGATTAACTAGTATAGCCTAGTCCAAACTAATTTGTCCTAAGCCCGATAGGATATACCAGTTTAGGCTAGGCCAAACTAGTTGATCCTAATATCAATACTCACACTCTAGGTAAAACTGGTATGGCCTAGTCTAAAAAGTAAAAAAAAACGCTTATTAATTATTTGTTAGATAATGTATGATTGTTAGTATTATCAATTATCTATAACTTAACACAGAATCATTATAATTTAATGAAAATTGGCCAAGTGCGAGTTGGACTCGCACACGAAGGGTTCCGTAACGTCATAGAGCCAAAACAGGCCAAAATTGTGTTTTTGTATGGGAGCCCCCTTAAATATTTTATTTATTTGTATTTTATTACTTATAGCGGCAACACAAATACACAATCTGTGAAAATATCAGAAGTCTAGCTACCTATAGCGGCTATTGAGATACAGCGTGGAGACAGACAGACAGACAGACGGACAGACATCGAAGTCTCAGTAATAGCGTCCCGCTTTTACCCTTTGGTTGCGGAACCCTTAAATGATTATTTTTTCAATAACGGAGTATTTTATTCAGTTTATCTTTTTATTTTGACTTCTATACATATTATAAAACAAAGTCGCTTTTTTTCCCTCATGTCCCTTTGTTCCCTTTAATCTTTAAAACTACGCAACGGATTTTGATGATTCTTTCAGTGTTAGATAGCCCATTTATCGAGGAAGGCTATAGGCTATATTTTATCACGCTAAAACTAATAGGAGCGAAGAAATAGAGGGAAATGTGGAAAAAACGGGGAAAATTATTTGAAAGGGCTAACTTGAACGCGCTAATCTCAGGAACTACTGGTCCGATTTGAAAAATTCTTTCAGTGTTAGATAGCCCATTTATTGAGGAAGGCTATAGGCTATATTTTATCACGCTAAGACTAATAGGAGAATGTGGAAAAAACGGGGGAAATTATTTGAAGGGTCTTATCTCGCGAACTACTGGAGCAATTTTTATGTTATTTGGCACAGATAAGAAGTAGACCACGTGAAGGATCATAGATTAAAATCGATAATTTTAATCATTTTTTCAGTGGCTATGTATTTTATACCCGTGCGACGCCGGGGCGGGTCGCTAGTTCTAGATAATATACTATAATGTTTAGACTAAGCCCTACCAGTTTATCCTAGAGTGTGCGTATTGATATCAGGATCAACTAGTTTGGCCTAGCCTAAACTGGTCTATCCTATCGGGCTTAGGACAAATCAGTTTGGACTAGGCTATACTAGTTAATCCTATCGCGTATAGGAAGAACAAGTTGAGCCTAGGCAAAACTGGTTTGTCCTGAAATCGGGTTTGGACGGTAACATATATATGATTAGATGTAAATCTCAGGAAATAATATAAATAAAGTTAAGTGTTTTTTATTAGAATATTTTACAGGAAATTATATACTGCCATTTGTACAAATTATTTTTCCGTGATTTGTAAAATTTGTAAAATTTGCTTCTGATTTCCACAAATCTCTTTGAAGATCAAAGGCACAACATTTTCGGTATTTAAATTATTGATAAATAGGTAGGTAGGTACGCATACTATTCCTCTTCATTTCCAAATTAGGTCATTAAGATATTTTAAATCAAAGTCAAAGCGGGATCCTATTACTAAGACTTCGTTGTCTGTCCATCTGACTGTCTGTCTCCAGGCTGTATCACAAGAACCGCTATAGCTAGACTTCTGTCGCAGATTGTGTATTACTGTAGCCGTTATAACAACAAATACTAAAAATTAAATAATGTGTGAAGGGGGCTCCCATAGAGCAAACGTGATTTTTTGGCCTTTTTTGCTTGAAATCAGTAATGGCAACTGGTAGGACCAAGAAATTAATGATAAAATCGAAATAAAATAATTTAATAACATTCCCACGCATAAAACATTATTTTTTCGGTACGGAACCCTTCGTGCGCGTGTCCGACTCGCACTTGGCCGATTTTTTAATATATAGCTTTTGGTTACAATGCTTATATTCAGCATTAAGTTAGTGCTTGTAACACAAAACTATTCCATTAATTAATCAGACAATGATAGAATACTAAATTAGAGCGGCAACTGACGAAATTGCCTGCCATTTGGACCAATATATAGACAATAGTTCGAAATAACGCTCGCCAGCTTTGTACGAATTCATTTATAAGTAGGTAATGGAAGTAGGAAACAATAATACTAGTAATCCTATTACTTGCCGCCGCGCCGCGTCAGCGCTCAGTCGCCGATAGCTAATACTGCCTATCTACATAGTCTAGTTTACTTTTGGTCGCTTTATATGTTTGTTGATGATCAACCGAGGGCGAAGCGGTAGTATAAAACAGACTAGATGATCAGCAACTCAGTTGCACCAAAATTAGTTTATCGCGCGGGAACCGTGCATTTTTCCGGGATAAAAAGTATCCTATATCCTTTCCCGGGACTCAAGGTATCTCCATGCCAAATTTCAGCAGCAAACAGACGGACAGACATACATACACACTTTCGCATTTATAGTAACTCGTAGGTATGGATATGGAAGTATGGAAGTATGGATATGGAAGTATGGAAGTATGGATATGGAAGTATGGAAGTATGGATATGGAAGTATGGAAGTATGGATATGGAAGTATGGAAGTATGGAGTGGTAGATACATATTAAAGAAAAGATACATATTAATTACATCGAAGCGAAAGCTTTCGTTCGCCAGCTCGGACTTCGGTTGCGGGAATCGGGTAACGATCCCCGCTCCGGGGCTTACCTGGCCCAACACGTCTCCCTAGCCATTCAGCGCGGTAACGCGGCCAGTGTGATGGGGACGTTTGAGCATGGTACGCTGCGGGGTGGCCTTTTTGATTAAGATCTTTTGTTTTTCATTTTTTTTATTCTAATTATTATCATTGTTAAATTATTTTTTATTTATGTAGATTTTTGTTATTGTGAATCTAATAGGTAAGTATTAAAGATAGTTGCAATAAATTTTTAAAGAAAAGATTTCTGAAGCAGAAAGTGAGCTGATGATGAATTATAAAATATGATACAATCACGTGTAATTCACCTTCATCGTTTTAAAGAAGTAAACATCGGTTGGTCCACTTGGGTGCTACGGCGCGTAGCATCGTAGCGCCCAAGACATAAATAATTATTCTGTCAAATACCAATTTCACACCACCTCGATTGTGCTAATTTAGTAGTAAAGGGATTTTTTATAAAATATGGGGGCAAACGGGTGACCCGATGGAAAGCAAATACTGTCGCCCATGGACACTCGCAACATCACTAGAGCTGCAGGTGCATTGCCAACGTTTTAAAAGGGAACGCTCTCTTTTTAAAGGTTTCTTGAATAATAATGGTATTGTTAGTTAGTTCATAGTTCATAGTTCATCCAGCAAACGTTGTTTTGCATTAGTATACGGTTTGGTAGTTTTCTTGAGCCCACAGTCATTAATTGAGACGTTGTTATAGAAACTGTATTTTTCGTAGCAAAAATCTTCGTTAAATCGTACAAAACAGTCCATACTAATACTATAAACACTAATAATCTATGTATCCTAAAAATACTAATAAAAATAAAAATCTATGTCAGTCTGGTTGTACAGATCAAAAAAAAAAAAAGACTGGTTGCACTCCGGGAGTGCCGGCAGAAGTGAAAACTTGATTATTAACGTTGTGCATTATTTTTTTAACCCTTTTTTTATGAAAATCGATAAGAAAAAAAAAAAACGATCGTTTTATAGTCCGCGCGGAACTAGTTGGCCGCGCCTTAGGTAGGGACGGGGGTGAGGGGGCGGGTTGCTTGCTTCTCGCAACGCACATGAGATTAGACGGTGACGACCAATCTCAAGATATCGTGAACAATACGAGTAATATTATTTAATTATTGAAAAGAATGATACAATAATTAAATAATATTACTCGTATTGTTTAAGTTTTAATTGATAAGACAATTGATCAGTTTTATATTCTAAACTATTGACATCGGCTTTCTACTGCAGTCGCCAGAGGTTTTAACCTCCGAAAATTGTAATAGTGAATGGATTTTTATTTTTGAGGTGTCGTTTTCTTTTTTACACTATAACTTGCAAAGTTTACCAAAAATGTTTTTGTGCTTTTAATTTTTTAGTTACTTAATTAAAAATTAATATTTCATCATATAAAACCGGTCCAGAAAAATTTTTTTTTTCTTGTTCCTATTATTTAATGACTCTTATCCGATTGTTTACGTTAAAAATTAACCAAATACACAATTTTTAAAAAAGAAAGTTTGCTTTGCTAAGCTAAATACAACTATAAGGTTTTTGCAAAGTTTTTAGAGATTAACGCTCGTCGTAACCAAGATAAAAGGGTTTGGGTCGATTCAAGGGTTGTAACGAAAAGTGTGTTAAACTTACTTGTTGTGCGTATTTAATTTTTAGAGAAATGATAACTTTTAAGTACTTATAAACGTATAAATATCTCCAAAAATGTGTAAAATAGACCGAAAATATTTTTCTATATTTGTTGAGAATTTATTTAAGTGAGAGCTAAAACATTAAATGCATCGACAAATTAAGGACTTTTTCTAGTCTTTGAAATATATTTAAGCTTCCTACTTAAAGCCAGAAAAAAAATTGGGTGCTACAAATCTCACGTACATACTAAAGACGCATGCTGCGACCTGTGTTTGGAAAATGCTTACCTGAATGCAAAAAATATCAGTTCTTAACCTAATTTGTATTTTTTTCCTTTAAGTATAATTAATGAAAAAAAATCAATTTTATTCTGTAAAAACCTAACCAAAAGAAATAAAATACAGATTTTCTTCGAAATATCCGTGAAAAGTTTGTGCTACATTTTCAGAAAATTTAATAAAGTAAGAGCTAAAAAGTTATACACATTAAGAAATAGAAGGCTTTGTTAAGCCTAAAAAATAATTGTAAACTTCCTATTTAAAACCAAAAAAAAAATTGGAACGCCATTTACCTGGCGAGGCACACTACAAGCACATTTGGAGGTATGCTCATCTACATACAAAAATATTAATTTTAAATATAAATTATATATTTTTTCAACTTATTTTCTTTTTTTGGAATATAAGCAACGATACAAATCAAAAAAATAATGATATATTTTATTATTTTGCTATATATTTAAAAGAAAGAAATATGCAAATTTTCTTAAAAATTTTACAGTTTATGAGTTTACTTGAAGTGGAAGAGAATAATTTAAAAATCAAAAGCACAACTTTTTAATAGGTAAACTTTATTATTTATGTTATCAGCTACACATTCCTTTTTTTCTTTTCAATTTTCATCCACTATTGCAAAAATCGGAGGTTTGCACGATTTTTACGCTCTGGGAACTCCACTATTCCGTTTTTTAAAAACGTATGCACTTTAAATATTATTTCCTTAAGATTATTTTTTTATCGGCGGACTCATCTTGCTATTGCAATCTCTTGTGTTTTTTGTCTAAGCTAGCCAGAACTGTCAAAATCAAGCGCCCCCGCCTCTCCGTCCCACCGCTCACATACCTAAGGCGCGGCCAACTAGTTCCGCGCGGACTATAATTAATTAATCGAAACCCTTACAATCGATTAAAAAATATCGACAATCGTAAAAAAAAGCTGCTGTCAGACAGACTGTCAGGCACTTCTCGCGACAGTTGTCTTGCAGGTGGAAATGCGGCCTTAATCAGCGCGTCTGCTAAAGAACTAATTTCCCCGACTGTACATTTCTGCTAAACAACTCATTTCCCCGACTGTACATTTCTGCTTAGCACAATTTTCCCCGACTGTACTTTTCTGCTAAACAACTCATTTCCCCGACTGTACATTTCTGCTTGGCACAATTTTCCCCGACTGTACATTTCTGCTAAACAACTCATTTCCCCGACTGTACATTTCTGCTTAGCACAATTTTCCCCGACTGTACATTTCTGCTAAACAACTCATTTCCCCGACTGTACATTTCTGCTTAGCACACTTTTCCCCGACTGTACATTTCTGCTAAACAACTCATTTCCCCGACTGTACATTTCTGCTAAACAACTCATTTCCCCGACTGTACATTTCTGCTTAGCACAATTTTCACCGACTGTACATTTCTGCTAAACAACTCATTTCCCCGACTGTACATTTCTGCTTAGCACAATTTTCCCCGACTGTACATTTCTGCTAAACAACTCATTTCCCCGACTGTACATTTCTGCTTAGCACAATTTTCCCCGACTGTACATTTCTGCTTAGCACAATTTTCCCCGCCTTTACATTTCTGCTAAACAACTCATTTCCCCGACTGTACATTTCTGCTTAGCACAATTTTCCCCGACTGTACATTTCTGCTAAACAACTCATTTCCCCGACTGTACATTTCGTTCGAGTTCGAGTTCGACACAAAACACTACTCTCCAACCGTCTTACGCGCTTTCTATGATTTTTCGATCAACACGAAAATCTGGCGCGAGTTTCACAGTTTTTACCCATCCCACAAAAGTGCTCAACGCCGCTAAAGAAGTTTTCACTTCAAAAAACATTTCCAAAACATGTATTAAACGTTGCGGGAAACATCTAGTTAAATACTTTAAGCTCACTGAAACACGATGAAACATGAATACTGAGAATTCTCTAGCAATATGCTGTTTTCTGAAGCTCCACCTGTAATGTGTTAACATGAAGACAGATGCTGAAATGGAGAGTGATGCCGAATCATGGTTAGTGGCTAATCGGAAATATAGATTCGTGAAGTAATATTATACAGTGTGTTAGTGTAATCACCGTTAGACTGTCTTTCCACCAGAGCTGAGTGGAGCTGTGTTGCTAGGAATGTGTTTTTGAATTGCATCATTGACATCACTTTGCCATGACATCGCTCAGCGCGGCGATGCTATCGGTTCTCAAAAACACATTCATCGCAACACAGCTCTGCTCTGCCCTGGTGGAAACGCAGCCTTATCCTTGAAACCATCAAATGAGCCCGTCAAAATGAACAACTTTTCTATGAGAAAGATGCTGGGAACTCAAAAAAAAAATGCCGTCTTCATACCCATACGGATGCCCGGATCCGCAATTTGTATGGCTATGAAGACGGATTTTTTTGAGTTCCCAGCATTGTTCTCATAGAAAAAGACAAATCTAGCGGTGTTCCCAGCATTGTTAATTTTGTCGGGCTCATTTGATGGTTTCAAGGATAACGGTGTTTACACTAACATCTTGTATAATCTAGTTGCAATTACAGCGGAGGCGGAGGAGTAGGCGCTTAGGCTGGCCGCATACACACGTTTTCCGTATTCGATTTCATAATGTGGAATTACGAGTTCGGATTACGGGGGCTAGTCGAGCAACGTTCGTTTATTTCACGTGCGAACGCGCCGGCTTGCACTTGCAACGTACGTGTGAAATTCCTTGCTTGTTCTACTGATTTCATGCATTCGGATTTCCAAATAGGGAAAACGAATTCGGGAATCGAATACGGAAGACACGTGTGTATGCTCAGCCAGCCTTAAATGTACTTAATTACTCCTTCGATCGCGGATTCTTGGAAATGCTATTGTATTCTATTGTTGTCGCGATCACCGTTGCTCTTATGGGGCTTGAAGGATTAATATAGAATTTTGACTGAATTGTAAGAGAATTGTGTTATAATTCTACTAATTTAAAGCTTAGGGGGCGTCCACAAATTACGTGAGGTGTTTAGGGGGGGGAGGGGGTCGAGTCAAATCTCATCTAATCTCACGTTGGGGAGAGGGGGGGTCTCGGCAAATCTCACGTAATATTTTTCTCAACAAAATTATACTAACTATTTTGGTCCATTTCATCCAGATTGTACGTAAGTATGCTTAAGATTTAATCGTAAGGGTCAATCGTAATCGTTATACGATTAAGATCACTCACAAATTCGTTCGAAAGAAAAGCTACTGACTGTCAAACTAAACGTATACGTAAGAAACCCACATTTTCAAAAATCTCACGTGAGATTTGTGGGGGGAGGGGGGGGGGGGTTGAATAAAATCTCACGAAATCTCACCACGGGGGGAGGGGGGGTCAAAAAATTCAAAAAAACACCTCACGTAATTTGTGGACGCCCCCTAACATTCAATACAATGTTGTATGTGTATAATATTAATTACAGACAATGCGAGATGAATAGCATTAGATATTATGCAAGCCCGAGTAGCATTGTCTATGGCTGAAATCAAAACTGATCTATAATATTATAATGATACGTACTGATATTAATTTCCAAGATTTTATTGATATTTAAAAATAAATAAAATTGACTATAGTTTCATATGTAATACAATTAAAATAATTAAAATAAACGCTGTATTTACTGTTATAACTGTAACGGAAATTAAATAATCCGATTTCGAAAGCAAGACTGTGAATAATTCTGTATGTTATGATTTATCATTAAGAAGGCGACTAACCCAAAATTGACGATTTTATAAATCATTTTTGTACTTGATAATAAGTCCGAAACGTTTAATTTTCTAAACATAGATACTACATTATATTTCCAAGAATTCAATCTGAGCGAAAACACGATATCGTGAAATGTTCTCGATAGAAAAAAATCACAAAGATGCATCTAACTTTGACGATTTTTTTCCTATATTCCCAAAACCATGCAGTAAACTGAGTTAATATTTTTACACATCATATAAAATTCTATCACCGAGAGTTCGTTCTAGCGGATTTTTAATATTCTCTATATTTTTTAAGATATTTAAGAAAAACCACATTCACGCTTCACCGCTAGATTTGTCTCTCCTCTCATACGCCAACAGTCGCGTTCGCGCGCGCCTGAGGAGAGGACGTACTTCATTTGCCTTTACTCCGGATTGAGAAAATATTTAATCGAAACCATGGGAAACAAACAAAAATTAAATAAACACACTAAAAGCAACATTTACAGGAGAAAACGGGAGCCGATGAACAATTGTAGAAGGCTTTTTAATTTAATGTAAAATGTGTATATTTGTTTACAAAATATATATGATAATATTATCATGACAAATAATTTGTCAAACCCATATGTTGCGACCGCACATGCGTAGTGCTTCGTTCTTGATTGGACGATCTGCGTGTATCGTCCAATGGTATCGTCTCATAGCTCGAAACTTCGTGACGATCGACGAATCAGCGGCCGCGGCAATAGAGATTGAAAAAATAAATCGGCTTTAAATCGATACAGTTTTGACAAAAACTAGTGTATGACAGCGATTTGAAAATCGATTTGGTTTCAATGAATGTCGTACTCGATACTATGGAAATATCGAATAAATTTCTTTGGTACAACGCTACGGTCTTGAAATGAAAAGATTAAACTGTCAAACAGTGATAACATTATAATATTATATGCAAAATTCACTACTTCGACCATTCGCTTAATAATAAATATTAATCCTTTGATCGCGGATTCTTGGAAATGCTATTGTATTCTAGTGTCGCGATCACCGGTGCTCGTATGGGCTTGATGGGTTAATAACAAATGTGACGGCACATTAATGAAAGGATTTAGAAGAGTACATAATACATAATATATTATAAGGTCTTTTATACCTATGATATTGCCGTTTTGTTTGAAAAATGTTATTTTGAGGGTTCCGCACCCAAAGGGTAAAAATGGGACCCTATTACTAAGACTTCAATGTCTGTCTGTCCATCGGTCTGTCTCCAGGCTTTATTTCAATAACAGCTATAGCTAAACTTCTAAAATGTTCACAGAATGTGTATATCTGTTGCCGCTATAGGAACAAATACTAAAAACAAATTTTATTTTGTTATATTATTATTTAACGGGGTATTAATGATATTATTTAACGGGGGCTCCCATACAAAAAAAACAGATTTTTTAGCTATTTTTTGCTCGATTCGAATTTCGCATTCGAAATTCGCTTCGAATTATGGATAGTAAAATTAAAATAAAATAAATATTCAAAGGGGCTCCCACACAAAAATTACAATTTTGGGCTATTTTTAGCTCTATAACGGTACTGAACCCTTCATGCGCGAGTCGGACTCACTCTTGGCTGATTATTTCGAACTTACTTATTTCTGTTTATCAAAGTAATCACCCCTGCAATCAATGCACCTTCGCCAACGCAGTGGCAGTGTATAGATGCCCTTATTGAAAATATCAGCTGGACGGCAGACTACACTTCTAAGGCATTTTGTACAGCCTCTCGCGATTTGAATTTTCTTCTCGGTAAAAGTTTTACCAATTTTGGAAAAGGTTATAGTCGGTATGGCAGATGAGGGAGAGCTTCCAAACAAAATGGGGTCGCGCGTTGTCATCAAGGAGCAGCGGAGACGATCGACTGACAAAAACTTCTACTAACTATATTGTTGTACACAATGTTAACAAAAGTGGTGATCTGATGGTGCAATTCATGAAAAATCGAGCGGAGCTAAAAGGAGAAAACTAGCTGACCCGGAAAATATTGGTTAATATAAACAATTATCAATATAAAAGTATATAAAAACCTATTGTCAGGCCTAACGAATGTACATAGCAATACAATCGGTTGAGCCGTTTTGGACGAGTTCGCGCACAAACCCTGTGACCCGAGAATTATATATATAAATTTGACTATATGACCCGGCAAATGTCAGTTTGTCATATAAATTATTTCTAGCATCAATATATTATATCAAAAAGCAGATAAAAAATTATTCTCAAGCCAAACGAATGTAAATATGCAAAATTTGAGAATTTTGTATATTTTAATCTGACAAAATATGTTAATATTATATTTAACGCAAATACACACAATTACTAACCAAATTCGGACGTGGACGAAGACGTGCCTAGTAGATTATATTAATAAAGTTATAATATTTTGTAACAACTACAGCTTAGGAATTCTAACCAGAATCGATCCAGTAGTGTCAGAGCCTATTTGATTTCGATAAATAAACATATCATAAAGTATTACTAGTGTATAAGGCAAGGCAAGGCAAGGAAAAAGTATTAATTTGATTAGCTCAAAGTGCAGATGGAAAATGTGACTCAAAATTTTATCTGATATAATTGGTTATACTACGTTCGTACAAAAAGTGGTTACGAGAGTAATTATACAAATTTATAGCCGCGGTGACATTTTGAATGCGTTGGGCGAGTGCGGGGGGTATGAAGTGCGCGGGTGAAAACCGATTTTTTTCTGTCATAGGTCGCCTTCTTAAATAATATTATTATGATAAGTAAATTTTAATAAAGTTTTTAATACAAATTTTGACATTAATTGTAAAAAGAAATGTTGTTAAATTGTATGGTAGTTTTTGATATAAAAAGCCTAGCGATGTAAGCGAGATTCATTCTCTTGCCAAGCTAATGAAGATGCTTATTTAGACAGATGTACAATATATTGAGTGAATAAAATAACTTGTGTAAGTGCTGAAGGCTGAAGTCGTTTTATTTAACAATCGTGACTCAATTTTGACTGAATTGTGACTAAATCGCGACTTAATTTTCCATTTTAATTAAAAAAGGTTTTCAAATCAAACTAACAAAAGCTATTCAAAGACAGAAAAATGTGTAACATTTCCTACAAATGAAATCAGTAGGTAGGTAATTATTTCTCATTTAAAGTAAGAGTAAAAGCATCTGGGAATAATTATCGGAACTTTAATGTTTTCAATATTTAATTGAGCTGATCAGCATTCATACGGTATCATTATTTGAATAACAAATTCTTTCTTAAGATAAAATTGCTAGCGTCTACTTTGAGACGGAGGACAACTTTTCTCGTTACGTCCTTTAGAGATGTTTTACGATTCGCAGTGGCAAAGTGCAAGCAGAGCACAATAGCCTCTATCGCATACTGGACACTTCTATTTGAACTTTTTGTTGGGGACAGCCGGGGGCACCTCGCCTGGGGCACCGCGACGGGGGCACCGCGACGGGGGCACCGCGCCGGGGGCACCGCGCCGTGCCAGGCGACGATCACGTCCCATCGCGAGTTCGGGACGCGCATTGAATTTAATAATCCGGTTTTCAGTTACCGTCTTTTCTAAATTAGTTGAATTTTTTTAGATCAAAATAATATTCGCCTTGCGGCCAATATTAGCAATCAGACTTAGTGAATTATGATTTCTCTAATTACAAAAATCTAAAAATATATTTTTTTTCTAGTTTTTAATAAAGCAAATTTCTAAACAGTTAAATGAATTATGGAAATCAAAATTACTTTAATAAATGACCATAAATATTTATCATAATATTACATATTTAATTTAGATACATTTGGCTTTCTGAATTACAGTAAAATTACAAATAAAGGCAAAAGGGGTTTGGGTAATATTGGCATAATTTTCAAATCTCGCGGCCACTCACCAAACCGGCATATTATAAAAGAATATATCAAGAGGAGTAGGTAAACTTTATTATGGGGGACATATTATAGCTAAACTATATCGGAGCCGAGATATTAGGCATTTTAAGTTCGTATTTTCAACTAAAAATAAATTCAATCATAACATGAATACTCAGTAAAATACAAAAAAAACTGCATTATTTATTAGCTTAAAGCCTTCCTCGATAAATGGGCTATCCAATACAAAAATAATTTTTCAAATCGAACCAGCAGTTCCTGAGATTAGCACTTTCAAACACACAAACACTTCAGCTGCATAATATTAGTATGGGAGTGCCTCCGCTGCCGGCGCCGGTTGCCGAAATGGCTGCCGGCGCCGGTTGCTGAAATGGCTGCCGGCTCTGTTTTCCGAACTCCGAAGTTTGCCGAAGTCACGCGATGTTTGCCGAATAGGCTGCCGGCGCCTATTCGGCAAACATCGCTTGTCAAATGACAGAATAATGATCAAAAACATCAGTCTTGAGCTAAAGGACTATGAAAAATACAAATAATAAGATCATAAATAGTCATATTGTAAGGATGCATATTTGAATCCTTCGATCGGGGATTCTTGGAAATGCTATTGTATTCTATTGTTGTCGCGATCACCGGTGCTCGTATGGGGCTTGAATCTTGATGGGTTAATGGTGGTGATGATGATGCTGATAAATGTGATCTGCATAGTAGCATAATACAATATCTTTGCTTCTTTAAACAACGCTGAAACTCTCTAACATGTATAAGGAATCTGAAGTTCTGTTCAGTACCTTCGGAACAAATAGGTACTACTAACCTAAGTTTCACCTTCGGAAGTCAGTATATAAAGTCGAATATATTTGAGATTATAATTATTTCTTTTTAAAATTTGTGTATCGGCACTGGAACCTAGCGCTTTACGCATTATCACCGGCTCCCATTTTGAGTGCCAGCGCTGGCAGCTGTTGTTTTATATCTCGGCTGCCGGCAGTGTACTTACCGCCGGTTCCCATTACTGATATTTTTGGGAGCCGGCGCCGGCAGTGGAGGCACTCCCTATTAGTATACACTATACAAGGTATAACAAAACTAAGTGATAATACTTTAGTGTGTGTACTGTGTATGAGTCCCGTGTATAAAGTTTACTGTAAAAGTAGTAGCGCTGAAAGAGAAGTTTTTTTTTTGTTTTTGTATGGGGAAATCTTTACGCCAGGGCGCTTGCCCATGCAAATCACAAAAAAGTTTCTTAGCAGACAGAAGCATACAGGTCGTAGTTGACGGCGAATGCTCGGAAACTCAGTCTGTTGATGCTGGTGTCCCTCAAGGCTGTGTGCTATCGCCTACCCTATTCATACTGCATATCAATGACATGTTACAGACCAACGGCATTCATTGCTATGCGGATGATAGTACAGGTGATGCTGTATATACCGGCTCCCCTAATATTTCTCGGCTAAATGTCATTGAGAGTCGAAACATGTGTCTAAAATAGAGAATTCATTGGATAAAGTCTCTGAATGGGGTAGACGTAACTTAATCCAATTCAACCCCGCCAAGACACAAGTCTGCGCGTTCACCGCTAAAAAGTCACCTATGATCGTACATCCTCGTTTTGAGGGCACATCTTTAACCATCTCCCCTAGCATTGAAATACTTGGCGTTAGCATATCGAGCGAAGTCCAGTTACGATATTATCTAGAGGGTAAGGCCAAGTTAGCCTCGAAGAAGCTTGGTGTTCTCAAGAGAGCGAGACAGTACTTCAGTCTGGACCAACGCCTACAACTTTACAAGTCGCAGGTTCGGCCTCATAAATATTGTCCTCATCTCTGGGCAGGAGCGCCAAAATACCAACTGCTCCCTCTGGATCGTATCCAACGAAGGGCCGCTCGAATTGTTGACTGCCATAGTGTTTCAAACAGCTTGTACCCCTTGGAATTACGCCGAGATGTAGCTTCACTCTGCATCCTCTATCGGTTGTATCACGGGGAGTGCTCTGAGGAATTGTTCGGAATCATAACCACCTGCAACTTTTCGCCGTCGTCCAACGCGAAAAATATTCCATCCTCATCACCTTCATGAGTGGCAGTCTTCCACCGTGCGTTTCTCGCGTAACTTTCTGCCGCGCAAAACTCTGGAACGAACTGTCACCAGCAGTATTTCCGGACCTATACGACCTGCAAACCTTCAAGAAGAGAGCGTATTCCCTCTTAAAAGGCCGGCAATGCACCTGCAGCTCTTCTGATGTTGCGAGTGTCCATGGGCGACGGTAGTTGCTTTCCATCAGGTGACCCGTTTGCTCGTTTGCCCCGTTATTTTATTTAAAAAAATGAATTATCACTTAGTTTTGTTACAACCTGTAGATATAGATACAAGCATAATAATTATTCATTTCATCATATTTTATTTTTAATTTTAGTTATTCGTACATTTTAGAAGAATGACTTAACCATTCAACATACAGTTCGACAAGGCTGTTATGTATATGAACGTGGCGAGAAAAGGAACTAACGCTTATACAAAAACGTCATTTTTGACAGTTCTCCTTTACCAGCAGCGCCCATTGACATCATTGATATATTCATTTAAAGCCTTGTCGAACTGTACAACAACGCGCCGTCATTTAATGATTTTTTAACTATTTATTTTTCTTTTGCAAAAAAAATGCAAATCCATTTTTTCTCGAACTTCTTAAAGAGGGCCGTTTTGTTTTTTCTAATATATATATTTTGTGTAAGTAAATAGATAATATTCTAGAAAACATTCCTGTGGCTGTACTTCTATAATGAGCCGGGAAGTAGATTAAAAGCTGAACTGAAAATTCTGCCGAAAGGTGGCGTCCAGCGTCATACTGCACTATGGCACAGAATATATTATAAGTATTATAGTATCAAACTTTGGCCAAAATTCGCTAAATAGTGGAAATAATCGACATTGTATTATGGGAACAACACCCTAGAGTCATTTTACCCACAACACATTAATACACAAGAACAATAATTATTACAATTGCCTAATATTGCATCCGGCCCTTTGAAACCACTGTCTAATGAAAGATAGTCTCAAGTCTATATTTTAGTCGGACGAGAGTTAAACCCAGTGTGAAAATATGTATGAAAAATTATTAATTTATTTGACGCGGACGAAGTCGTGGGCAATAGCTAGTGAGAAATATATATCCAACAGATTAATATACTCTTTCTACATCTGTTTGTTAAGGATAGCTCCATAAAGTAATGTTAATTACTATTGATTTTGTGAACATAAGGTGCAAAAATATATATACTAAAATAATCTTAGCTCAGCTCCGATATTACTTAGAACAATTTTTATTACTGATATATGTTTCTCTAATGTAGTGCTACAAAATAGTAATGGTTTTATCCCTGGCAGCTGGAAAAAAAAATGACGCCACAGGTCCATACAAAGTTACCCAATTCCCTTTTAACATAAAATTGTTTTGATATTATAAAACTACATACTAGCTGTCTCGGCAAATGTTGTTTTGCCATAAAAAGTATTTCGCGGATGGCAACGCCCATCGTTATCCCGTCGCACAAACAATGGTCACCGTCAGGTCTCGAGTTGTAATAATTTACTATTATTTATTACACATGCATTTATTTATTTAAAAAGTAGATGTTGTCCGATTCTCAACCCTAGCCGATATGCTCGCTAAGATTCACGAAAATCGGTCGAGCCGTTTCAGAGGAGTTCAATCACGCACACCGTGACACTAGAATTTTTTAAAATAAGTTGTAATAAAAAATAAAAATGGTAATACAATTCAACACAGGAAATAAACGTGTTTTCCTTTATTCAGTTATTGGAAAGCAACGTGATTGATTGCAACAACAGAGCAAATGTACGATGTGCAAGTCATTACTATGACTTGTGAATACCTATTCCGCCTTTATATATTTAGAAATAAAACGTGCCTCAACCATTGATATAAGGCTAAAGACGTACCTATAATAGAACAGTGTGTACAAGCAAAAAGGTGACCAAATTGGCCCACTTCAGCGTTATTGGGGATTTTTTGACATTCAGGTGAAGTAATGTTTTGGATGTATTTAAGATCGCTTGTTTTCTATGAGAGGCCGGGCCGTCCTCTCATAGAAAATAAGAAATGGAACAGCAAGAAATGGAAAGTGCGTAAGCGACAAAATTGTTTCTGTCGCGTAATTTAAAAACCATAAATATATTTCATGTAAGCCATGGGCAAATTATAGTGTATGCTTGAACTAATCTATGTACAAATTTTGGAAGCTTAAATCACTCTCCTCTGTTGGCAAAATTAAAATCCCTGTTTTTATAGAGGTATTTTTGATTAATTGTTCTGTGTCATAAAAGTTGACCAATCGTGTTATGCTATAGGTAATTCAAAGATAAAGACATGATGAATACTGACAATGAACTTTAATTTCTTAGCTTTAGTCATTGTTGAGAAAAATCGATATCACTGCAACCAAATTATCAATACTTACCTTAAATTTACGTATGACTTAACTTTTTCTAACATTTTTTGTGAAATATAAGTACTCTTGGCATACTTATCGTTAATGGAATCAGGCGTTACTTTGCGGAAAACCATAGCTTAAAATTTAGTTTGTTATTATTTTTAGCAATATTCCGCGAAATAAACTTCCACCTTTAAGTAAATGAGTGAGTGTACGCATAGGCATGCGTACAGCACCTCCCTCCTCCCACACTGCCTATGCGTACACTCGCATGCAAGAACTTGCAAGCACCACCACCACACAAGCAATAATGTTGACAAATCCGTGCAAGGCCCCTCACCACCATGCAGGTTGAAAACCTCGACGCGCGTTTCGCTCCAACACCGGAGCATCCTCAGGATGTGGACTCTACGAACAACGTCCGTCAAGTACCGCCACCGGCCAAAACACCGCCTTTTATACCCTATCGAGCCCCGCTACTACCCCCACTACCCTCACCAGTACCCCCGAACATATTAATAAGCGGTGACGTAGTCAAGCAAGTTTGGTCATTCAACAATGCAAATCTGTTATTTTTCTTTTCTTTTATGATCTCTAATTGTTCCAACACGCTCAGCCGAAAGCCCTTATCGCATTTATGTAAAACTTTATAGGAATGGCCATCGGGCACGGTATGATTACTATCTAAAAGATGTTTAGCAAAATGTGACTTATCAGGATGACCATTCCTATAAGCCGCGATATGTTCTTTATACCGAGTCTCACAGCTGCGTCCAGTTTGACCCACATATACACTATCGCATTCAGGACAATCGATCTTATAGACACCGGACTGATATTTTTCATCAATCCGGTCTTTGTTATGACATAAATGATGTTTTAAAGTATTATTTGTCCTGAATGCGACATGCATATCGTTGTTTTTCATTATTTTGAATAAGCGTGCAGATACCTCTCCCACTCCTTCCGGTTCCTCTTTTAACCCCGAAAGAGTGGCTTTGAGGTCATTAAAACAAACAATAGATAATAATAACTTAGTAATATCGAAAGCGGATAAGGGTAACACAGTAGTAGTGATGGAGCGCGACGATTATTTGAACAGAGTTAATGACGTGATTCAGGGTGAACAATTTCTAAGGGTTCCTTCTGACCCAACAAACAAGTTTTTAGCTGAGCTTAAATTAGCAATTAATAATAATCAATATTTCTTTCAAACTGAATCATCAAAGAAAAAACTCATCCCAATGAATCCTCGCGCACCATCACTGTACGGCTTGCCAAAGATTCACAAAACTGATATTCCCATGCGTCCAGTTGTCTCATACATAGGTGCACCAGCATACGAGCTGGCAAAGTCACTTAATTTCATAATAAAAGAAAAGCTCTCATTTCGGCCACCTTATGCCATAAAAAATAGTCTACAATTAGTCAACAAAATTAAAGATGTGACTTTGCCACCTCGTTGCAAATTAGTTTCACTTGATGTCGATAGTTTATTCACTAATGTTCCACGTAAGGAAACATTGGGTATTTTAAGGAATGCATTAGAAAAACGTTTACCTCCTGGTGAAAGTAATGAATTGCTTACTCTTACTAAAACCTGCATGGAACAAAACTACTTTCGATTTAACGGCGAATTCTTTGTTCAAGACGACGGTCTAGCTATGGGTTCACCTTTAAGTCCTTTGATAGCCGAAATATTTATGGACGATTTTGAACAAAGAAATATCGTCGTTAATAAAAGTATTTTATATTACTTTAGATACGTAGATGATTGTTTTCTTTGTTGGACGGGTACACAGAGACAACTGGACGCATTTGTTAAAGAACTAAATAAAAAACATATTAAAATTAAATTCAAATTAGAATGTGAAGATAATAACACCCTAAATTTTCTCGATTTATCTATTACTAGAGTCAATAATAAACACAGTTTTGGAATCTTTCGCAAGCCGACATATACTAATACTACTATTCATGCATCGTCATGTCATCCTTGGCAATACAAACTCGCGGCCTTTCATAGTTACATTCATAGATTATTATCGATCCCTCTTAGTAAAGATAATTATCAAAATGAGCTTAATATTATTTTCCAAATTGCGATATCCAACGGATATAGTCCAAAAATTATTAATAATATTTTGAAAAATAAAAACAAGAAAGAACTGGTTAAGTTTCTGTACGCAGGTCCTATTGATAAGGAGGTAGTTAGATATAAGTCCAGTTTGACCTACATGGGAGAGGTATCTGCACGCTTATCCAAAATAATGAAAAACAACGATATGCATGTCGCATTCAGGACAAATAATACTTTAAAACATCATTTATGTCATAACAAAGACCGGATTGATGAAAAATATCAGTCCGGTGTCTATAAGATCGATTGTCCTGAATGCGATAGTGTATATGTGGGTCAACCTGGACGCAGCTTTGAGACTCGGTATAAAGAACATATCGCGGCTTATAGGAATGGTCATCCTGATAAGTCACATTTTGCTAAACATCTTTTAGATAATAATCATACCGTGCCCGATGGCCATTCCTATAAAGTTTTACATAAATGCAATAAAGGCTTTCGGCTGTGCGTGTTGGAACAATTAGAGATCATAAAAGAAAAGAAAAATAACAGATTTGCATTGTTGAATGACCAAACTTGCTTGACTACGTCACCGCTTATTAATATGTTCGGGGGTACTGGTGAGGGTAGTGGGGGTAGTAGCGGGGCTCGATAGGGTATAAATGACGGTGTTTTGGCCGGTGGCGGCACTCGACGGACGTTGTTCGTAGAGTCCACATCCTGAGGATGCTCCGGTGTTGGAGCGAAACGCGCGTCGAGGTTTTCAACCCACATGGTGGTGAGGGGCCTTGCACGGATCTGCCAACATTATTGCTTGTGTGGTGGTGGTGTTTGCAAGTTCTTGCATGCGAGTGAACGCATAGGCAGTGTGGGAGGAGGGAGGTGCTGTACGCATGCCTATGCGTACACTCACTCATTTACTTAAAGGTGGAAGTTTATTTCGCGGAATATTGCTAAAAATAATAACAAACTATTTTTTTTTATACTTATCGTTAGTTTTGAATTCTTGTATACCTTGTGAATAGCTGATTCGCATCTGTGAAACTTTGCAATTTAAAGGCGAAGAAATCTACTTATAGAACTCTCATTCCGTAATCTTTATATTAAAGGTACTATCAGAGAAGTTGATTCCTATGCAGATCGGGGACCTAAGTAGTTTGGTTGCGTTACGTCAAACCCAGCTGACAGATCACAATTAACATTGAATTGACATATTCGACCAAGTAACGTTGGTCTTTCAACTGCATAGGAATCAATTTCCTAGATGGTACAATAAAATGTTAGCCTTTTCAAATTACTCCAACTAGCGCAAAAAATAACTACAGAATAATTGGGAAAAGCTATACTTCTTTTTATGGTCCTGAATAAAACTAAATACTATAAGTATATACTCCTCTGAGAAGTTATCTTATCTTATATCTTTAAACGAGCAATTCTTGTATATAAATATATATATAATTGTTATCTCGGAATCGGCTCCTACGATTTTCATGAAATTTTGTATATAGGGGGTTTCGGGGGCGATAAATCGATCTAGCTAGGAATCATTTTCACAAAATGTCATTTTATGTGTGTTTTTTTTAATTTTTTCAATACCGAGTGAAGCTCGGTCATATAACTAGTCTCCCTTAAATGACAATATGACTTATGTGTTATGTTATGAGCCATAAGCGTTAAAAGTTTAAACTTCTCTAGATTGAAAATGTTAGCTATTGCATAGCTTTTATCGCGGGCTTTGAGCACGGCGACCGAATCAAGAAATTCAGTAACGAAAAAAACCTCACACCCCCACTCAGACCGTCACAGCGGTGCGGCGTTGCTAGATTTCGGCTTTGTGTGCGTGCGACTAGACGTATGCAGCGATTAGTAGTTGCATAAGTTGATAAAAAATGCTAATAGTGCGAATAGCTATACCGCGCGTATTTTTTTTTAGTTTTTCATTGCCAGCGAACGGAAACAATTTGTAAACCATTTGATTGTATTTTTAAAATGTCACATACTTATAATTTAGTATAGAAAACAAAGAACGGTTTAGAACGAAATTGTCGTCAGGGACAGAATGGAAAAATTATTCTTTACTACTTTAACTATAATAATCAGAAAGACTAACAGTACTATAGTTTTTGATTATTATACCTCTAATATTATTCTCATTGTAACAAGTAACAACAATGCTAACTCGTACAAAGCATTCGCTTTGTATCCGATTTCAGTGACCTGCGTCAACTGCCGACGAAAATCCTCTTGAAAAAGGAAAATTTTTTACTCGGAAAAGGTTGCCATTGAAATAATAAAAAGGATTTTCTTTATCATTTGGTGTTACCGAGAGCGGCTTAGCTTTTTCAATCGGCTCATACATTTCTCACCAATCGCAAAGGGTAAGCCTACAAATGAGATATTTTATATTTATAAATTCTACATAAATTATCGTGATTATGTGTTCCATTTTCGGTGCTCATAATTTTCTATTAAGGTCGAATACTGATTCAAGTTTTTGAATTTTTTGACCACACCTCTTAAGGCGACGCCTTGATAATTTGGCTGTAGCGATGCCGATTTTTCTCAGCAATGACTAAAGCTAAGAAATTGAAGTTCATTGTCAGTATTCATCATGTCTTTGTCTTTGAATTGCCCATAGCATAACACGATTGGACAACTTTTATAGCACAGAATAATCAATCGAAAAGACCTCTGTAAAAAAAGGGATTCCTATTTTTCCAACAGAGGAGAGTGATTTAAGGTTCCAAAATTTGTACATAAATTGGTTCAAGCATGCACTTTAATTTGTGCATAGCTTATATGAAATGTATTTATGGTTTTTAAATTATGCGACAAAAACCATTTTGTCGCTTACGCCCTTTCCATTTTTTGCTGTTCCATTGCTTGTTTTCTATGAGAGGCCGGGCCGGCCTCTCATAGAAAACAAGCAATCTAAAACATATCCAACACGGTTTCTTACTTTAACGCTGCGTCACCTTAATGAAACATAAGTATTATTGACAAAAGCAGTGACCTTTTAATTTTTATAGCTATATTATATAGTATGATTATTAAAATATCAAGCAATCTAGTATTTCTTATTAAAGCTCATTAATTGACATCATCAAAGAGTAGTCAAGTAAAATTTAATTACAATTAGTTTCATTTTAAAGACCTTCCGATGGAGAATGATTGTAATATTATTACTGAAAAGAATAAGTATTAAAAATAAACTAAAAACATATTATTTAAATAAACTGTTAAATGAAAATGACTAAGAGGTTAATATGATATTCTTGCTATCTACTTGTTTATTGTTAGTTGTTACTATTGTGTTATGTAATAATTTTTTAAATATTTTATTTTCTGATGTTATGATTAAGTGTTACATATTATGTTTAATTTTATATATTGTGTAAAAGAATATTGAATTAAGTTTCCTAAATAATGTAGTACATAATATTATAAAACAACAGTACACTCCGGACAAACCTTAGTGGTTTATGGAGAGTAACTATAAATTATTATGTATTTTCTTATTAAATAAATAAATAAAAAAAAATAAGAAAGGTACATACTATAAAAAGGGTATTATTTGATTTTTCAATAGGATTTATCAATTCTCTTTTTGATAGACTTCACGTGTCTCGTAATAAAAGCATATTATTGTTTTTTACCGAAGTATCGAACGTGATAATACCTATATTGGCGGAAAATACGATAAAAGGAGATCGAGTAGGAAAATATTTTATGAAAATAAATAATAGGATCGCACAGAATAAAGGCGATTGGATATATTGGAGGTACTTACTGATACGAGGGACGATATAAACTGGTATTCCAGCCAAAAACTTCTATCTTAAATAGAAGTCTTTGATTCCAGCACCTATTTTGTTTTGTTTATGGCCTGTCAAAGTTTTGTACGATTTTAATTCAAACGAAGTGAGTCCCATCTGCGCTTGAAGTGAATTGAAATTTACAAATTGTGAAAAAGTTGGTGTAATTTTTTTGTAGTAAGCTCCTTTCAGATTTTTGTGTTATGTGCCTCTATAAATCGTTTAACGACCACAAAACTATATAGGAGAAGGTGGTAATGTTGGCCCCCGCTTTGTTTATCAAAAAATATTTAAAAAATATAGGAGTCAGAAACCTAAAAAATACATTATGGGACTTCTTATTCATTTGTTTAAGCATTTCTTATTAGGGAATAAATAAAACTCGTGCAGGATAATCGAAAGTTTTAATTATTCTTAATCAATCACATTTGGTATTTTGAGATCAAGTGATGTTAATGTGACCCCCCCCCCCCCCCCCCCTCCCCCCGAGGATATCACATTAAATGTATTGCACAAGTGAAACTTAACGGCAAAAATCACAAATGTAATAGTCACCTTTGGAGCCTCCACAGGCTACATAGCCCATTAGTCAAAAATTTGATACTGTACCCATGGCTCTCCAGCTCTGTCATTGGAACAACATTACGACCAATGTGGGGGGGTCAAATTACAATCATTGCTAATATTTAAGCAACCGTACCAAAAATATTTATTAAATGTATAATTTTATATTTACCTTTTAAATTCCGTAGGAGAACAGTTGGATGTATCCGATGTTTGAACACAAAAGCCAAATATTTCTGCTTCTTAACAACTATCGAAATAAAATCACACACACTTAAAAGTTTCGCAGGTCGCAAGTTAAACTTGATCGAATGACAATCGAACTTAACAGCTTCTGTTGGATTTGTACGGTGCTAAATTAGTAGCATGCCGCGAGCATCCCGTTCCACCAAAATTATACTGGATAGCGTTGTATTAAGGGGGGGGGGGGGGGGGGGGGGGGGGGGGGGGGGCAATATATGTGCAGGGGCCACATTACCACCTTTTCCCTGTAATTTTATTTTCTTTACATTTAAACTTTGCAATTATAAGATGTTTTTTCTATAAAATGGGAGAAATGTTGTAAGGAATTTATTGTATGAGAGTATAAAGAAGGAATATACAGCCGCACAACACAATATCATACGAGTTACGTTATAAATCTGTGGTAGGCAAACCAATATCTCTATATAAAGCGAACGAACAAAAGAATAACGATCGATGACGACCGTATCAACTTAAAATTGTTTTCATAAAAGCCAATGAATGATTTTAAAACAAGTCACGTTTATCGAGCCTCGTAAACCGTTTTACAGTTTATGCAAAGTACAAGTATACGGCATTAAGTACAGAGTACTAAACCTTATTGGTTGTAAATTATGCAACGCCTCAAGAACAACGTGAATTTAGTTAGGTACATGCTTGTAAGCAACATTTTCTGGGAAAATTAATGTAACATACTCCGAGCAACGAATATTCAAAGAAAAGTAACTAATGTGTTTTCTAAATAAAACGGTTATTTGTTTGTGACTTAGTAAAACAAAAAGCTATTACACCAAAAAAACTAAGGCCTTCTGACATTTTTGTTTTTTATGATTCGTAGCGCTTACAACATTGCAATATTTAATAACTCGTGTAATATCAGAACCAATGCATACGATGCCATGATAATGTCATCCAAGTGACATAGGATCTAGACTCCTAGAGAGAGTAAAAAAAAGGTCTAAAAATCATTATTCGATCACTCAGTAATTGTGACAAAAGAGCCTTCGAGAAATTACATTACAACAAGCCTACTACTATAGTCTCAATTGCGTGGTTGTTACGAAATTGACCTGTGTTTGCGTACGATGAAAGAGGCTTTTGAAAGCCGAAGGCAGCATTTTGTAGGCCGAAATATTTGGGGAAAACAATGGAGCGAAACCTCGCTGCTTCATCTCAACTTACCACAATACGACTTTCCGAACCTTTCTCATTTCGTTTTTGTTTCGTTGCCGTTGTGCAGCCGCAGATGTTGCTGTGAAAGTGCGGCTCATCCAAGGATTAGTACCCGTTAGGTTTCCGTACTACGTGCCCTACTTTACGAAACGAACTTTCTAGAGAATATTTTGACAGCCGAGATTTCCGACTCACTCGAGCTGAATGCGAGTTTTTATTGGAAATGCTTGTCAGTATTCTGAAAGGGTTAATCTATTAGATAACAAGGACTATAAGGGGGTTGACATTATTCGTGCTATTATTTTTTGCTGTACTCTTATATAGCAAGCCTTCATCAACTTATTTGTGTTTATTAACAAATCGGTATATAATAGTACCTAATGATTATTATGTACTGTACTTTCTAAAACATTTTTATTTTACTTTATAATAAATCCAAATTATATTTTATTTCTTTAAAAGAACTCATAAATCCCTTTATTTTAATATACTTAGTCGAAGATCTACGCAATTGATACCTTGGGTGACATCGACGGTAATATCTATTTAAGAAAGCCCGCCAACTTATTAAATACGGAAAAGTAAATTAAGTTACTAGACGTAAGTCGACCTCGGTACTCCTTACAAATGTCCTCATTAGCATTCTTAGCACTGACTTGGCCTTTTCTCTCTTTTAATGAAAAGTGTATAGTTTTTCTTTTTCTCTATATAAGTAGGTACATGTATTTTCGAATTAGTGGCGACTCGAATTTGATGAAAATCGTTTTCACAGCGCCGATTAATCCTTCAAGCCCCATACGAGCACCGGTGATCGCGACAACAATAGAATACAATAGCATTTCCAAGAATCCCCGATCGAAGGATTAATCACAGTGCACACATATCTATATGTATAAAAAATCTATATAAATAATCAGCCAAATGCGAGTCGGACTCGCGCACGAAGGGTTCCGTACCGTTATAGAGCAAAAATAGGCCAAAAATTGTGTTTTTAGTATGGGAGCCCCCCTTAAATTTTTATTTTATTTAAATATTATTATTAATTATTAAAGTACACATATAACTAAGGCTTCTGTGAAAATTTCAAGTACCTACATGTTGTCATCATTGATACCGAGCAAAAATGTTTGAAAAATCACGTTTGTTGTATGGGAGCCCCCCTTAAATATTTAATTTATTTTGTTTTTAGCTACGTTTTTAGTATTTGTTGTTACAACGGTAACAGAAATACATAATATGTGAAAATTTCAACTCTCTAGCTATTACCTGGAGACAGACAGACAGACTGACAGACATTGAAGTCTCAGTAATAGGGTCCCGTTTTTACCCTTTGGGTACGGAACCCTAATAAAAATGAATCCATATTTCCCTTGGTCACGACGTCACGCGTAAACAGCTGGACCGATTTTGCTGAAATTTGGTATACAGATAGTTTGAGCCCCGAAAAGGACACAGGATACTTTTTGTCCCGGAAAATGTACGGTTCCCGCATAATAAACTTTTATGATTTTCGCCTAAACTATTTAATCTATTTTGATGAAATGGGCGAAATACCATAGATCAATCATTGGTCTTCGCGCGCGCGGTCGAAGCGCGCGTGCGAAGTCCAATGATTAATCTATGCGAAATACTTTATATGGCAATGTTTACCGGGACAGCTATAGTAAACAATTCTATACACATTCGTTCATTAGTAGTCCAACTACGTGTGCAACTGACGGTCAATTCTTAAAATATGTAATTTAGTATTTTATCAGCTTCCTTCAATTTGGCCAAAAAACTAAATTGTGGCTAAACATTAGAATGACTAAGCTTGCGAAGGCGGTGCTCAGCTTCAGGTTACAAAGACTGGGCAGCGCTCGAGAAAATTACGCGAAAATTTACATAATAGAGAATCTGTGGCCGTCCGGTCCTTTGAATAGAGGACCGCGTCGAGTGACACCGACGAACATTAAATTAACATCTCTCTCGCTTTGTTTGTGAAGTCGACGCTTAACTAATTTGAGCTGAAAATGTATGAGTCTATGTCACAGCTAGGCTAGGACTTAATAAGCTCCCGCTTCTTGTCGGTAGCGCCGCAGGACCAGACTTCTGTAGCCTTAGCATGGCTACCAGTAGAAATGCGAAAGTATAGACAAACTGTGGACATAAATTTAAGGTGCCGTTCCGATCTTAACCGCGGCTAATCGCGACCGACAAAAATTCAATTAAAATGCCACTTTATGACAGACTATGGTATAATCACAAAGTAGGATATTTTTTGCTTTTTTAGGACTACAGTCTGTCATAAAGTGGCATTTTAATTGAATTTTTCGCAACGAGAAAAGATCGGAACGGCACCTTAACTTTATCTCCACATTTTGTCTATATTTTCGCATTTCTACTGGTGGCCATGCTAGGGCTGGATGATTTAACGACACGTAATACACGAATTAATCATTGATTAAATAAACTAATAATTAATTATTAATTCGTGTTACATTACACAGTGCAAAACTGTGTTTTGCGCTGCGCGTGAATGTTTGGTCAATGGTCATAATATAATATTCAGGTTTGGCTTACAAAATATTAACGGATTGACAGATGAAAAAGGTTATTTCGTCGAATCTTTTAATAAAGTACGTTTTACAGATAAACAAGTTACATTTGACTGCGGTTTCATTTTTAACCCACTTCCAAAAAACGAGGAGGTTATACGTTCGGCTGTGGATATTTTATTTTTTTATGTATGTTCAACGATTACTCCGCCGTTTGTGAACCGATTTTCAAAATTTTAGTTTTGTTGTATTAGGTTTCACTCCAATTTGGTCCCATGTTCACAAAAGTGGTGACCTGATGATGGGATCCATGAGTAATCGAGGGAACTCCTCAAAATTCAAATGGAAACATATGGTTTTTTTGGTTTCATATGAAGTATTCCAGGCATATGTTACCAAAAAGTAAGATTTTGCACCAGGATATACCATGGTTCGAAGGTGGTGAACAGAACTCCTCACTCCTTATAGATACATGTTTGGGGGTTTCGGCGTTGTTTTAAGAACTGAAAGCATATACTACTAAGCTTATTACATTAATCATCATCATCACCACCATTCCACCATACACCCTTCACATTATGACCCTATTATAATTGGTAGGTATTTTTCATAGTATTTTTAGACCAAAACGGATCACGGATGTCTTTAAACATTGTTCTGTAAAAAGTTAAGCTATTTTGAAAATTATTTTATTATTTCGACCTGATGATAAGATCCATGAGTGATCGAGGGAACTCCTCAAAATTTATATGGAAACATATTATGGTGATTTCGATTTTATGAGAAGTATCCTAAGCATATGCTACCAAAAAGCAAAATTTTGCACTAAGATATACCTTGGTTCCGAAGGTGCTAAGAGAACTCCGGATTCCTTATAGATGCAAGTTTGAGGGTTTCGGCTTTGGTTTAAGAACTCAAAGCATAAGCTACTATGCAAGTTACATTCATCATCATCATCACCAATACCACAAGTCACCACACCATGAATCATTAAATCATAACTCTTAATTTGTCGAACGATTTCAAAAATTATATTGTTATATCAAAGTAAATGATTCAAACTTGGTGATCAGCTTACCAAGTTAGCAATTTGATCATGAAATCTATGAATTATGAGGTATGTCTTTATGTAGGAAACTCCTTATTATTGGGACAAAATAAATAGTTATATTAACGTAGTTCTAAGTAGTTTAAGCATAATATTATATGAACATTATAGTGAGCTAATGACTTTCCAGGAGTGTTGTGATAGAAAGAAAGTCACTGAACAGAACTTTAGAGCCTTTAGAGATAGTCGCATGAACATTAATTTTATCATTGTTTGATTAACGCCAAGCTTATATTATTAATTATACATTGATACGAGTATATTCTTGGAGTTGCTAATATGCAATTCTCTATTCCGAGAGGGCACTAGGTATATTAACTTTATAGTTCTCATATCATAAATGTGTATCCTGGCTCCAAAGTCACTTAGTAGAACACATTAGTATTTACAGAAAACCTTATAAATTACTAAAGAGAGTGAAATTATTATTTTTAACAAGAAATTAAAACCGACTTCCAGAGTAAAAAACGATAATAATTATTATATAATGAACAAAAAAGTATGAAATAATTCTTACTCTTAATAGTGCCTTATGCAGAATACTCCTAAATCTCTACTATTTCTGTACACAATCTTCATAATTTTGAAGTCGGTACCAGTCTTTAAAATTAAAAATATTTTGTCTAAGAACTCACCATTCTTAGCTGGTATCGACTTCAAAATAATGAAGATTGTGTACAGAAATAGTAGAGGCTTAGGAGTATTCTGCATAAGGCACTATTAAGAGTAAGAATTATTTCATAATATGTAGTAGAGGATTATATAATAATTATTATTGTTTTTTACTCTGGAAGTCGGTTTTAATTTTTTGTTAAAAATAATAATTAATATCTATCATATTTTGGTCGGCAAGTAATTTAAAATTATCGACATCATAAGGCTTTTGGAGTCGATACTCGCGTATAATCAGTTTATTGATGCTAAGTGCCATCACAGCGTGGTTACTGGGTAATGGATGCGGATTACACGATAGGGAATACGGATTATAAGTTAAATTCTACGAAGATGGTATAATAACACCGCACTGATAATAGTTTTATTAGTATTACTACGTGGTTTCGAGAAACCAGAGTAAAACTCATTTAATTACAGAACTCAACTCTTTACTCTGGTGCGAACTAGCATAATATGTACACACGTACGAGTCTGAGCTTGCAACTCGAATGAACTAAAAGGAATAACAATTAATTATCATTTTCATAGCTAATTAATGAAATATTAATGAAAATATGGTGTATTATAATTCTATTTAGAAAATAGTTTCTACATTTAGCTAGGCACAATCTTATAGTCTATCACCAACAGCACATCTTTGTAACACAATATAAAATCATATTGTGATTTGTGAACAATTGAACACGTCATGTCACAGTCATGTAAGAAGATTAAGCTGGCTTGGTTTAAAGCCAGCTACGCTTACATTCAAAAAATAATGGACCGGAAAATTATTTCCGAATTTCAATGCGTTTACCTATAAGTACTTGTTAATTCATCAAGCCCCAAGCGGCCACATCCGGCCGCGATAACAATAGAAAGCAATTGTGTCTCGTTTTTCCACGATCGAAGGGTAATTTGCGACTCAATATTTCAATGTAGAAATTGTAGTTTGATAGGTCAATCTATGTTTAAGTTGGGTATACATTAATTATTATTATTATTTTATGATGGAACACTCCGTAACTATAAGGTCGTGACGACCCGATCGCCAACTGGTTATTAGTTGACGTAGTATTATTAATAATTAATTTTAAAGTTCATTTTATTGAAAATGTAAGTACTTACGTGCAAAATTATTATGAGGGAATAAATAAATGTGAACGCACACACACACACACACAGAGACACACCCCCATACACGCACACATTTTATACATTTATATTTTGTAAAGAATAATGATTTTTTTTTGTTATTTTATTTATTTTATTTAATATGAATTGTTTATTTTGGTTTCTGTAGTTGTTAGCCGCAATTTTTACACTTTGTATTCTTTTAAACTACCCCATTATACTACTCCTAGTTTGGGGGACCGTTACTTGTTAATATGAATGTAAACTTTTTATGGCCAATAAACTTTATTTTGTATTTGTTTTCTCCCATAATATGTTTGTAAATTAAATTGTCGTTATTAGCATATTAGTCGCAATTTTTCCATTATTTCTCATCTTTAAAACCTTCCCTGGACTTCTACGAATATTTTAAGACTAAAATCAGCCCAATCCTCTTAGCCGTTTTCGAGTTTTAGCGCGACTAACACATTTGAAAATCCATTTTTATATATAAGACTAGCTGTCCCGGTGAACTTCGTGTCACTTTAAAACCTTCCCTGGACTTCTATGAATATTTTAAGACTTAAATCAGCCCAATCCGTTCAGCCGTTTTCGAGTTTTAGCGCGACTAACACATTTGAAAATCCATTTTTATATTTAAGACTAGCTATCCCGGTGAACTTCGTGTCACAGGTCACTTTAAAACCTTCCCTGGACTTCTACGAATATTTTAAGACTAAAATCAGCCAAATCCGTTCAGCCGTTTTCGAGTTTTAGCGCGACTAACACATTTGAAAATCCATTTTTATATATAAGATAAGATAAGACTAGCTGTCCCGGTGAACTTCGTGTCACTTTAAAACCTTCCCTGGACTTCTACGAATATTTTAAGACTAAAATCAGCCCAATCCGTTCAGCCGTTTTCGAGTTTTAGCGCGACTAACACATTTGAAAATCCATTTTTATATCGACGGGTGAAAACAGAAGTGGCGTAACTTGAAAAACCCAACTTTACAGGAGAGCCAAAAAACTTAAAAAAAAATTCATAACTTCTATATTTATTACGGTAGAACCTTAAGAATTGGAACGTATTTAAATTAATCTAAGACCCAAGCGATGAGTTTGTTAAATTTTTTCTAAAGTTGATATTTCATTGATTTCTAACAAGTTACGACAAAAATATTTCTATTATATGCAGCAGAAATGTTGTATCTTTGAGAGGAAATGTATAGATAACTTAAAAAAGCATAGTTTTTTGAGCGACGGATCTGTCGTATCTCAAATATAACACGTCCCTTCACATTTCATTTCGCCGTATCTTGTTTACTTAATTAAATTGCATTACAACTTTTGGTTCAAGTACAAAATCGGCGACAGACGTTGTGAAAATGAAATGCTGTATCTTAAACTAAATGAATTGTTTGTTTTAAAAGAATGTCATTTTGTTTTATTAATCAACATTAAAATTTTAATTATTATAATAAAATGAAAATTTATATAATAAAACATTTATTTCTCTTGTTTTTTCTACTTTGTAAAGGTTTAAGCCCTAATATTTTATTCATTCTCATGAATTTAGAGTTATTATTTTTATTTTATAAGATATGGGGGCAAACGAGCACATGGGTCACCTGATTGAAAGTAACTACCGTTGCCCATGGACACTAGTAACATGAGAAGGGCTGCTGGTGCGTTGCCGGCCTTACCCGGTACTAATACGCTATCTTTTTGAAGGTTTGCAGGGTCGTATAGGTCTGAAAATATTACTGGTGACAGTTCATTCCACAATTTTACAGTGCGCGGCAGAAAGTTACGTGAAAAACGCACGGTGGAAGACTGCCACTCATCAAGGTGATGAGGATGGTATATTTTTCGCGTGGAACGATGGCGAAAACTTGCAGGAGATATGATTCCGAACAATCCCTCAGGGCACTCCCCGTGATACATCATGAAGCCGATAGAGGATGCAGAGTGAAGCTACATCTCGGCGTATTTCCAAGGAGTCCAGCCTGTTTGAAACACTATGGCAGTCAACAATGCAAGCGGCCCTTCATTGTATACGATCCAAAGGGAGTAGTTGGTATTTGGCGCCCCTGCCCAGAGATGAGAAGAGTATTCCATATGAGGCCGAACCTGCGCCTTACAGAGTTATAGTCGTTGGTCCAGACTGAAATACTGTCTCGCTCTGTAAAGGACACCAAGCTTTTTCGACGCTAACTTGGCCCCCTCTAGATGACATCAGAACTGGACTTCGCTCGATATGTTTACGCCAAGTATTTCAATGCTGGGGGAGAATATTAAAGGGGTGCCCTGAAAACGAGGAGAATATGAACGAATATGACCATTGGTGACTTTTTAGTGGTGAACGCGCAGACTTGTGTATTGGCGGGGTTGAATTGGAATAAGTAACGTCTACCCCATTCAGAGACTTTTTCCTGTGAATTCTCTATTTTAGACACAAGTTCGTTTCGACTCTATATCTAGAAAAATATCGGGGGAGCCGGTATATAGGGCAGCGCCTGTACTATAATCCGCATAGCAATAAATGCCGTTGGTCTGTAACATGTCATTGATCTGCTAAGAAACTTGTGACCCATTTGCATAAATTCTCGGAAAGCCCATATGATGGAAGCTTTGATAGCAGCGCTTTTTCCCAAATCCGATCAAAGGCCTTTGCAATGTCCAAACTAACAGCCAGTGCCTCTCCCTTCGACTCAATCGCCTGAGCCCAACGACGAGTTAGGTACGCCAAGAGATCACCAGCAGAGCGACTCTTTCGGAACCCGTACTGTTTGTCCCTGGCCGCCCAAGTATCGAAAGAGCTGGGTATTGATAATGGATTCCATAATCTTCGAGAAGACGGAGGTTCTAGCAATTGGTCTGTAGCTGGAAGGATTTGAGCGGTCACCTATTTACACCAAGTCTGTCTTCCAAGAAGCCGGGACAATGCCAGAAGAGTAGGAGAACCAAAAAAGACGCGTTAAGAGCGGAGCCAAACTCTGGAGCACACTTTTTCAACACAATAGGAGGGATTCCGTCAGGCCAAATCTGCTTTTGGATATCAACGGAACGCAGGACTGAGCGCTGATGTAACTCCGACATGATGCTCGTGCATCGTGATATGGTCGGCGTTTTCTATCCCCCGTCATCTAGGGTCGAGCTTGACGCAAAGAGCATGCCCAAAAGATCGGTTTTGTATTTTGCATCGTGGGCCAGCGATCCATTTTCTACTTGTAGGGATGGTAGGGATGGCTTGCAGAAATTGCCTTCAATACCTTTGGCCAGAGACCATGTACGGGTTCCCGGAGGGAGTCTCGAGTCTCTCACAGACAGAGACATCTCTCTCTCTTGAAGGACCTAGAGGCAAGGTTGTACTCCATTTTATATTATGTGTGTGTCCTCGCATAGACGCGAAGGAGCTCAATATTTATTAACAACAGCAATAGGGATGATGACAAGGTCAAAGATTAGCGAATTTTGTTAATAAAATAAAGAAATCACGGTAAAAAATAAGTGTTACCAAAATTTCAGCTCGATAGCATTTGTATTTTTTTTGTTATGCGCCTTCAAAGTTGGATAAACAAGTCGAATTTTTTTGTCAATTAAATTTCTTAATATTTGTATACCATTCGATAACTTATGCAATTAAAAGCAACTTTTGTTATGAAACCACTTTCATAAACGCAATATTTAATATACCTATCAAACAAAGTTCTCCCCGATCCGTACATACTACGAAAGAGTGACGTCAGTCTTTCGTAGCACTTTGAATGGAGCGTTTCGGGCAGGTCTATTTTATGAGATGTTTGAATTGTTCAGATCTTGGTGAATTTTTAAGCTATCAGAGTCATTCTTTCAGCGATGTTTCTATTTTTTAAGAGTCTTTCAATTACCTACTCTCTCAACTCAACATATATATATATATATATATAGTTGAGCTATAATAGGTAGATATATAGTATATAGATAGTAGTTGATAGTAGTTATAGTATATATATATGTATATATATATATATATATATATATATATATATATATATATATATATATATATATATATATATATATATATATATATATAAACTACTATCAACTAACTATATAACAACTAAAAGGCGTTAAGAACGGCGTATATGGTGCGCCGGCGAAGGTATCATACAGGGGCCGGAGGGAGATGAAACGGCGTTACTTATCTCTGTACTCATTAATTAAGTATATTCATTGGTTGTAAGTATAGGTTTAAGAATAAAATTATGTGTTTGAAATGTAATAACTTTCTCATACCTATAAAATTAGTATGAAATAAATTGTCGTATCTTTGTGAATGTTATATTTTAGGCGACAAAAAAGGCCTTACTCATTCAAATCAAACTAGAGAGTTAAAAAACCTGTGTCGTATCTTTTTCTAATTTCTCACGCATTGCCGTATCTATCTTTTATCCAAAAATTGCAGTTTTTCGTCTAGTTACGACAATGTTTTTAAGGTCTGTGCTAAAAGGTGGTAAAAATCCATGGTCGTATCTTTACTAGAATTTATTTTATTTATTTATTTATTAAAAATATTATGCACATACAAGTACAAAGGTGGACTTAATGCCTAATGGCATTATCTACCAGTCAACCTTTGGGCGATACAGGAACAAAATTGTATAGGTGCCAGTCAAGTTACCAGAATAAGAAAAAAAAAGAACTAAAAAACTAACAACATGTAAATATAAATTATAAATTATACAGATAAAATATATATTAAACTATACTTATCATAAATACACTGATATATAAGATATATAAATAAAACTACATATAATTATATAATTATATATTTTTAAATATATATTAAAATAATATACATTATTATAGTTAATAGTAATATTTAATATTTACCAAGATATAATGGGTATTAAATTAGATTTGATATAAGTTCATTTTGGGTAACTTTGAATTGCAGTATAACTTTGAATAATACAAAAATTGACAATAATGTATTGTTCAAAGTTAAACCGCAATTCAAAGTTACCCAAAATAACTGTACTTATCAGCTTACTATAATAGATTATTAAAACTAAGAGTCCGCCAATTGCTTCAAGTAGAAGTCACGAACTCTGCGTTTAAAAGTGTCTCTTGTTTTTGACATCCTGATTTCCGGAGGAAGAGCATTCCAGAGGAGAATAGCCTGGATATTAAAAGAAGAGTGGACGGAATTAGACTTGTGGGAAGGGCAACTTAAAAGCTGATTTGAAGTGGATCGGAGGTTTTTATCGTGCGTGCTGCAAAGGTATTGAAAATGAGGGGCGAGATATTCGGGAGTATGGGGATGATGCAGCAGTGAATATAACACACATAGCGCTCGCACAGAGCGACGTTGGCGTACTGGTAACCAGTGCAGCTTAGAGCGGTACGAAGAAACGTGATCGTATTTCCGAAGGTTGAATATGAATCGAAGGCAGTTGTTAAATAATCGATCGAGTTTGTTGAGTTTGTCGGCATTAAGATCAAAACAGCACACGTCACCATAGTCGATTATAGGGAAAATGAGGGTCTGGACCAGCAAAGTCTTGACCGGAGAAGGAAGGAAATTTTTGTGTCGATAAAGGGATCGTAGCGTATCTGTGACTTTACTTGACATATTAAAAATATGGGATTGCCAAGTCAGGGAGGAATCAATATGTAAACCAAGGTCTTTTACGCTTGTACTAAAAGTAATAACAGAGCCGTTGTAGATAACCGGTGGAAGAGCGCCTATGTTCACCTTACATAAGCATCTCGGGCTACCTAGCAAAATTGCCTGGCATTTTGCGGGATTTACTAATAATCCGAAGTTACTGCACCAGTCTTTTATTTCTCTTAAAACCTGGTTTAATTCCTCAATGGCTGCTGATAGCTGCTCCAATCCTGCCTGGATATAAAGTTGCAGGTCATCGGCATAAAGAAGATACGCAATATGAAGTCTTTTAGTGAGCAGATTTATAAAAATACAGAAAAGTAGTGAAGATAAAATACCGCCTTGTGGAACGCCAGCGTCGAGGTTGTGCCACAAAGAGGATGAGCTCTCCGTGCGTACTGACTGCTGACGACCACGAAGTTAAGGGGAAATCCAAGTAAGTACTTCAGACGAAATCGGAAGTCCAGAGAGTGCGGCCAGCACGACGTTGTCTATCAGCTGTCACGTGTATTATTGCTGTGCTATTTTATTTTGATAAAATAAAGTAAAATTATAAAATACCGGCAAATTCTACCCTTCAGTCTACACATATTAACATAACAAAGTAAAAGAATCAAAGATTACGACACAAGTACAAATACAAGAAGACAGAAAACACTTATATGTAAAATAACATGATAATTTAGACAAGTGACACAATAACAGCTGATAATATATGACAATAGTGTATTGCTATTTGCTATTTTTACTCTTTAGACATAGTAGAGGCTGCTTTAGTATATTTCGTTACCAGGGGCTGAAGCTTTTCTAAACTCAGCACCTTATGACGCTTTCCATCTACGGTCTTAATGACAATGATACCATCTTGTGTCCAGCAGGCCCTCACACCGAAATGTAGCCTTGCCTTGACAAACACAGCCTGCCTCGCCTTTGTCAGGAACTCCTTAACTGTAGTAGGAGTCCCTTTCAACTTTGATTTGGCCCGCCAAACTGTATTCTTCGAATCTAATGAAGAGAATTTTACCAGTATTGGTCGTATCTTGTTTGGATCGATGCTGCCCAACCGATGACACGCCTTCAAGGAACAAGATGAAATGTCTGGAAGGCCTAGTTGACCGTTGATGATTCTGATGATAGTAACCGAGCAATTTTCACTATTTTGTTCCGGAACACCCGAGAAAATGAGAGTCTTCCTGCGTTATCTGGACTCAATCGCATCGACAGCCTTTGAACATTCGGAGATCTGTTTGCGAAGGAGACTGAGCATGGAGAATGTTAGTTCCCGAAACGTGCGAAACTCCTCAGCCACCTTAGCAACTGTATCCTTGGCAGAGCCGCTCTGCAGCTGGGCATGAAGCTCGTCCATCTTCTTGGTCACAAGCTCTTGAAGACTCTGCTGTGATTTGATAATTTCTTGCATTTGTGCCATGATTGATTATGCTTTAAAATAATATTAAGCAGAAACAATACTTGTGATTCACTGTAAGAATAGTCAATTTATCGTAGAAAGACGAGATATAGACCATTCGACGCAGATTTTTTTTTATACAACAATCAATTAAAAAGTGATTTTGGCCAAAATTCAAGTTACGCCACTTCCGCTTTCACCCGTTGATATATAAGAAGAAGAGAAGAAGATAAGATAGATAATTAGTTTACAAAACTCTTTTTGTTGACTTTGTATAGTCTATGTGTATTTCTTTAAACAGAGCAGAAGAGTTCGTTTGTGTTACTTTCTTACGCCAAACACACACAAACTAAGACGATAATCCTACCGAGGTACAGTACGGCTTCTGTCAGACGCCACAAGTGTGTATCCGGCTTTAAATAATTCTGGGTATCGATCGTCTTGAAAGCTTTCTCCAGACGTTATCCTTAATGACCGATTATCCGTCCCTATCCTCTCCACCGTGGCGCTTCAAATTGAGGTAAATAAAGTTGATCAACTTAAAAAAAAGTTAGTTGGGTAGGTGCTTCATTTTCCTTTTTGTGACAAGATGGACACTTACGTTAGCTAGCACAGTAAATGTTTACTTTAATTAGTTACCTATTTACTACACTTTCAATGAATAAGTCTGAGTAAATTTTCAACATCAGCTTGTTTTTACTAAATAATTTATCTCACTAAGGCCGCACTCACAGACATATTTTAATGATGATGAAACTTAAATTAAATATAGAGATTTGACGGATTATGTAAAGGGTAAATTTTTATTTAATGACATTTAGGGGCTAATAAAGCAAAAAATAAAACATCGTCCTTGTCTCTTCTCTCTTCGCTCGTCATTCATATTATCACATAATATGCCAGGTGAATTTGAACGACACGAAATCGACGCCAAACAGTTTTTTTCGTAATAACTCGATAAATTAACATAATTTTCAAAATCCGCTAGTCTAGTGCCTTGGATATAATTTAACACTAGCTATTTGACCGAGCTTTGCTCGATATTCGATAAAACACGAATAAAATTACATTTTCTAAAAATGATTCCTAGCTAGATCGATTTATCGCTCCCGAAACCCCCTATATACTAAATTTCATGAAAATCATTGGAGCCGATTCCGAGATTCCAATTATATATAAACGATATCTTTAAACGAGCAATTCTTGTAGAATTGCTCGTTTAAAGATATAAGATTAGGTATATTGTATTAAAATATTGATACAGTTGAATGCACTGTTTTGGAAATAAATTGAAAAAAATGAAAATTAGATGCATCTTTGTGATTTTTTTCTATACTAAGAATTTTTTTAAGTAACAACATAGTATGTAGAAACGAGTACTGCACGGCTCACGAGTATTATTATACATGCTAAAGTTTGTGAGGGTGAATGATATTATTATTATTTTTCTCTCAAAACCAAATGAACTAATTTAAATTTTGTATCGCGAAAAAATATATTATAGTCATAACGACTCACGAGATACCGCTACCGTCACGGGTACTATAAATATGGCATAATAATCAACTAATTATTAACCTTACGTATCCTTGGCCTACACAAAGCAACGCTATTATTCAGGTCGATATAATCCGGGAGATGTTAATATTAATTTGGGTATTTGAGTGAAATCCGCTGACGGCTCTGTGACGTATTAAGGCGTTGCTTCACTATGGTCACTGACCTCCATTATACAAGTACGCTGGACTTATGATACCCTTTGAAATGACAGCTATTTTTGTGCCTATTTGAAGCGGAATCAGCACCCCCAATGCGGGGAAAGAGAACTAAATCTGACGTAAAAATGACGTTTGAAAGTCGCCATATTGGCGCTGATAGCACTTGGAACTAATACCAGTCATATACAACCGATAGCGATTAAGCGGCCATTTGCAAGTTACGTCAGATTTAGTTCCCTTCCCTCGCATTAGGGGCGCTGATTCCGCTTCAAATAGGCACAAAAACAGTTGGGTTATGGGTATCATAAGTCCAACGTACTTGTATAATGGAGGTCAGTGACTACAGTGCACAATGCATAGTTTTCCGATGCAGAGTAGATAATCAGAGACAATGATTTATTATTTTTGAGTTAAATAAAATAATATGAAAAGAGTACAGACTTTCTTTAGTAAAATAAATATAGGAAAAAATTGGCAAAAAGCTAGTTTTAGTAGTCTTGACCCAACTCAACAAGACGTCTTAACTTAGATGTCATTAGGGACTCATATTTTTAATGATGCAGATTTTTAAAATCGTACTTACCTTCTTCCTGTATTTAAGAAATAATTTTAATGTTTTTTTTAATTAATTCTATAAGTACATTCATATTACAATGTAGCTATGCCTTTATTTTGACGGTGAATCAAATTAAACGGAATATGTATGTATGGGACGATTATTACGTTATCATTAACTGAGGACTTCCAGGTATTTGTTTAGAGTTGAGTAAATGTTTTTGAAGGTAACGCTCAACATCCAACTTCCAAGTCGTTTTATTGAAATCATCTTTAGTAGTACAAACGTGCATATACAAGAGATATAACAATATGTATAATGTATATACATAGTATGTTTACACGCATAGGTATGGTGATGCAACTGATTTTATATGAAATCTAGTACAGATAAGTAGATCACAATATAAAACACATACGCATCGTTAATTATATTGATTCTTCTGAAGTTTTCTTTAGGGCGCACGAAATTGTGAGTTATGAAAATACCACAATTTATATATTTAATAGGTATTACCTTTGCTTTTTACGTAGGTACGCCTGTTAAGAATACTAAGTATTGGAAGAACAAAAATAAACATAGTGTTTTGAACTCCTAGAGTTATTTATTTTAAAGGTACAATTCCGTGCATCGCGACAGTCGTAAGCCGCGCGCGGCCTACGACTGTCGTCGGCCGCTCGCGACAAAAGTCATTGTATGAAAAAGTATGGCACCGCTTCCGAGGCCGGCGACAGACGCGCGCGGCCGTGTCATATATCTTTGACACGGTCGCGAGGGGCCCGCGACAGACGCGCGCGGCCGACGACAGTCGTAGGCCCCGCGCGGCCGCGCCGTCAAGACACGTATGAACTTCAAGACACGGCCGCGAGCGGCTTACGACAGTCGTCGGCCGCGCGCGTCTGTCGCGGGCCTCGGAAGCGGTGCCATACATTTTCATACAATGACTATTGTCGCGAGCGGCCGACGACAGTCGTAGGCCGCGCGCGGCTTACGACTGTCGCGATGCACGGAATTGTACCTGTCAAATTTTGCTGTGTTTTCTAATTATAGGTATAACGATCCCGGAAGACGATTGACTTAAATGAAATTGAGATTTATTTAATCATTGTATATTTATCTGATACTAGCCTAACGGAAAACACGATCACTTATTTTGACTCGATAGTTTTCTGTTACACTTATTCAGTTACTATCATTAAATAACTTGCACTACAGCAATCATAGCTAAAGGAAATATTAGTAAGAATTGTATTTAGTTTTTTTTAATCATCAAAAAACTGTTTTGGGACTTACGACTTTTACTTTCGTGCTATAATGCGGGAACCCTTGTTACGCGATATTGTTCATTACTAGCTGCGGCTCAAAGTACAATTCATGCTGGCACGATTCATGGAATCATTTTATCACGATTGGAGGATAGCAGGGTATGTAGGCGGGGCTAGCGTGTTTTGATATTTTTGGCAGCCCGGTCTTAATGCGTAGATTCCCCACAAATGTATTAAGTATATGAGGAGTCCTCTAACCTCTAAACCACTTGCTAGCTAAACCTTAAAACCTAGCTACGTTATGAATGGTCTGCAATAATAATGAATGTCGTCAGCCATTTGTTTTAAGATAATTGGGTTTTAAATTTAGAAAGGTGTAAGAAAACTCAGACCTAAGGATTTTAAAGTAAGCACCTGTGACGTTGAGCGTTTTAGCCGTGTAGCCAAAATATTAAAACATACTTATCGCGCAACTACAAGCAAAATTGCTAACGGCTAACTTTGCGAATATCTTATATATAAAATTCTCGTGTCACAATGTTAGATAGCGAACTCCTCCGAAACGGCTTTACTGATTTTTACTAAATTTTATATGCATATTCAGTAGGTCTGAGAATCGGCTACTGGGTACTTTATATATTGATAATTGCATTTGTTGAATAAATAATAGTAAATTATTACAACCTGAGACTGATGGCGACCATTAAATTTGTGCGACGGGATAGCGATCGACGTTGCCATGGTAACATACTTATAGTCACTTCAAATTCAATCAAATAATATGGCAAATATATTATGGCAAAGCAACGTTTGCCGGGACAGCTAGTATTTTATAAATATTATTTCAAATGACATAACCCGTTAATTTTTTTTTTTTTTTTGGATACTCATCACCATTGCAGTGAACCCTTCATATTATGATAATTATTTTATGGGGCCTTATTAATATGAACTCTAAAAAGAAAACAAGCCAATCGCAAAATACAATGGAACTATTTGCATTCGAGCGAGAACTTTAATCCCAGTGACGCGGGTCATAATCTGAATCCGTGGATTATAACAATTATCAATTATCTGTTACGTCAGCCGTGGTGTCGTTTCGGTGATTCAACTAAACGCCTCGTTTGTCCATTTGATCGTGATGAGAGGTTACAGCCATTTCAACCTGATTTGAATAAGCTCACAATGTTGTGTCAAAACAAATTTTTGCAGAAGCTCTAGAACAAAATTGCATTGGAAATTTTTGAAATGATTTAAAGGCGACCTAATACATGTCATAGTAAATGATGTGCTAATTGTGTGTTGTGACACTATAATATAATATTATAAAATGCGAATAATAGATAGAGTACACTGCACATCAAAAAACATTATAGTCAAATAATTGTATGAGGTTTTGACAGCAAAGTTCGCGCTGTCATTTAATTTTTATGTCGACAGATTTGTCACATTATGGTCTAATTTAAACAATCTCCATCGTTTGATTATTTTCTGCATATTATAATATTAGGTTGGTCTTTGATATTAGTATAGTTCACCAGACTGTCAAGCTACTATTCACAGAAATAGTATCGTTATCGTAAGTCTAGACTCTAGAGTATCGCCTTATAAAAACTAGACTCGTTTAAAGATAGTTAAACAGTCGCAATTGATACTTTATTTCCATTTTAACGTTCTATCATTGTGTGTTTTGTAATGAATAATGTGTACAGTTACAAGCTAAGTCCTCGTTACGGTATATGAGGTGTATGAGCAACGAAGTTAGTTTTAATTGGGACGTGATGGAGCCCTGCGGGTTGCGACTCTCTCGAGCTCTATATCTTGCATACAGAACAGACCTAGCCTTTGACGAGCAGAGAAAAAAGAAAAAAAGAAGAATTGAAAGCGGAAAAATGTGTGACAATATTATAATGTCGTTCTGCCTCACCCTCGTATACTATAACATCATCATGATCTTTCGCTCATCGTTAAGATCATAAAAATGTGAATAGTCTAAATGTTCCAAGAAAATTTACATAAATTCATCATATTAGGTACAATTTTCATCAACATAACTATTATGTAAATGAGATATGTATCTTAATATTTACTAGCACTGTGTATTTATATTAACTTTACGTGTTTTATTCGAACTAAAAAATTAAATTCTGAAGAGAAGTGGATGGACGTGAAATTATATCTTCCTCCTCTACAGTACTAGAAAAGTTATCTAATCTGCTCATACTTTGACGTCATAGCACAGAATATTCCACATGTTTCTCGGAGGACGTAGTAACTACCTGTTACCTGAAATCAGATACTTACCTGATACCTCAGTAAAATTATTATTAAATCCATTACTGCTGTAATATAATATGAGAGAATAACTATGCTACTTATAGCAGATACTCCGAATTAGCTTTAGGTCTTAGGACATAATATTATGTATACATAATATTATGTAGTATATTATATACTTGTGGGTGAAAATAGAAGAATTAGAACACATAAATTTTGCTTTTTTATTGTCTAATATTGTCTAGTCTATGAGTAGCTGCGGGGCCAAATAATTGAGCTCTGTTTAAGGGAAATAATCAAAACATATTGTGACGATGTTCTTGCCAATTTGAACCTACCTATATTCTATATTATAGTTGCGTCATCGTTAAATTTTTAGTATACTATACTAATAGAGAATATTAATAAAGTCGTAGCAAATGGCGCTACTTATAGCACATGTGTAACAGTAAATAATCGGACCAAAATCCGACAAGCTGACAGAAACGTTGTCAAACATCAAACAGAACGTTCGTGTGTCTAATGTCTATGCTGGTGCTGCTCCAGCCGAAAAACATTGCAGTAATATATCATACTAGCTGTTGCCCGCGACTTCGTCCGCGTGGACTTCAGTTTATAGCGCGCGGTGTCAACAAAATTGGTGTCAAATTTAAAAGCTTTTTAAAACCCTGGTACCCCTTAAATCAAAATACCCAAAAACAGCTGTGCAGTGTGCACATAATATTTCTTTTTTTTTTTTTAATTAAACTTTATTTATACCAAATTTTAAAGCTTATTGGCCCCCGTAAGGGCTACTGGCGCCTGTGTGCAAAAAAAGGATTTTGGCGCCCCTTTAGGCAAATTTTTTGGATCCTTGGTCCTTTGGCGCCCCTAAAGATGGCGATTTGGCACCCCTAGAGGATGGCGCCCGTGTGCATTGCACACATTGCACATAATATGGTAGCGGGGGCCCTGCCCCCATTACACAACTTTAGCTTTACCTATTATTAACTATGTATTTTGTATCATTGGTAGGTTTAAGGTTACGTCACTGCATTATTGCAAAGATAAAAGTACTGAGTAGTGAGTTATTAAATAACGTGATAATAATCGAAAGAATCGAGAAACCTGACTCAGCATGGTACCACCTCTTGTAGAAAGACCACGAGCAAGCGATAGCGCGATGTAGGCAACGCTTAGCGCCATCTGTTATGAATTTTTGCAACTAACTTAATTTGAACAAATTTACGCATTTTCACCCCCTTACAACCCCTTTTTCCAGTTAAAAAGTAGCCTATGTCCTTTCTCAGGCTTTAGACTATCTGTGTACAAAATTTCATTACAATCAGTTCAGTAGTTTTGGCGTGAAAGCGAGACAGACAGACAGACAGACAGACAGACAGACAGACAGACAGAGATACTTTCGCATTTATAATATTAGTATAGATATAGATTAGTGACCACTCGTCCCTGAGTTGCGATTAACTTTTGAACATTCTTAAAGTACAACCTGCCATACAGAATTTGCAGCTCGAAGTCGTCGGAAGCGTCATACCGAAAAGCGAATTAGTTTGTTGTAGATGTAAAAGCATCGTTTGATTGCAGGCGAAGTGGATGTAAACTAAATGCTCCATGAATATGCGAAAATAATTAATTACAGCAACTTGTGTGGATTACTTACGCCGATCGAGTCGAACACAGCACGTCACAACTCCGAACTCTCATTTATTTCTTCGAACTCTCCCTTCCTGGCCGTAAGTTTTCTACGGTCTGCCAATTAAGGCCGTCCCCCGAGTAAACGGCCTTGGCCATACATTTGCCGCGTTGCCGAGATCGCACCAAAACCCTATTTTTTTACTTATCTTAGTTCAAAATTGTACTAAAAAAAATTAAAGCGGGGAATATTTAGTTTATGATATTGTCGATCTATTGGCGTGTGTTTTAAATAAAAGTAATTTGTAAATCCTAAGGAGATGCTGAATGTATGAATTTTAATAAATTAGTTTTACTTTGGAAGCTGATATCATGAGTATAATAAGCAAAAATAGAAAATTTTAAACGGGGAAAGGAATGTTGATATTCTGAAGATTATTGCTGTATTTTTATTATAACTTTGTAGCTTTCAAATTATGAGTTTATAAGGCTTGAAATACGGCAAATTACGGTATCTCCGTAAGGAACGCCCTTAATAAGAAATTACTCTTGCTACATCATGTTCATGAATCATGCAGGTTTCATGTTCCTTATCGTATTAGGAAATCCTTTCACTGTCTGGAAAAATCAAAACAAGTACTATGTTACGCTAGGTGAGTATACAAATATTTGAAGGTTAAAATGTAGGTTAAAATACAAAGGCCTTTACGACATATTTTGAGGTATTAAATCTACTATTAAACTAAATAAGATTTTCAGCTGCTCTTGGACAATAATTGACGCTGATATTGGTCAATAGTAAATCCGGCCCCTTATAGCATTGTCTAAAGTTTTTCATTAAATAGATGTGCCTCGCAACTCAGTTCGTATTTCTAATTTTTCAGCAATCTTCATTACTTATATGAAAAAAAAAAAGTTTTTCTAAAATCTCAGAAGCTAGAATAAATTACGCAGTACACATAGCACACATTACTAAGATTACACGTTAATAAGACTTTATTATTAACCCGGCGACAATGACGCCGGGTCATATTGACCCGAGCCATGTTTAATTGGGTATATTTTGTCTTTGCGCCAATCGAATGTTTTCCAATCTTCGTATAGCTGGAGTTACAACCCCCTTCCATCCGCCTAGCTGTTACAGCTAGAGCCATACCTCGTGTGCAGCAAGATATTTGCGCGTCAAGTTAAAACGGGTCATTATGACCCGGCGTCATCGTCGATGTAGTATTTTCGTGACTAATTTTTATTAGTATTAAAATATTGTTTTGCCTTATTTTTTACGTTTTAAAGGAGAATATCATTGACAAAAAGCCCAGAAAGGATTTCAGAGTTGTTACAAGAGTTAGACTTTGACGATGACGAGTCTCAGGCTGCTTTGGGCATTGAACTTGAGGACCACGTATCTAGGTAAAAGTGAAAAAATTCCTGGAACTTACAAAAAATGTGAAGTCTGTTCATCTAAAAAAGATAAAAAAAACACTTGACACATGCCCAGCATGCACAATTTTTATATGCTAGGGCATGATTACATATTGCGATAACTTTAGTAGTTCTATAACTCTGAATGAGGAAGTAGAAGACTGATTTCTTTTTATTTTCATGCTAGTACGTTATAACAACCTCTCTTTAAATTCATCAGTAAAATTTAAACTTCATAGGTATGAAAATTTTGCAAAAATATAAAATTAACGTACGTTTAACGTTTTCTAGGTTGATTTTGCACCTGCCGTAAAGAAAGCCAATAACAAAAATATTTATTACATAACACAGTTTTTTTATATTTAATGCATAATTAAAGGCTCCTTTTTTAATTAAATAATAAACAAAATCAGGTAGCATACTTAGTTTCATTAAAAATGTATCTACAAAGTTCGGGTCAAAATGACCCGACGTCATAGTCCATGTAATTATTTTCACGTCATTGACGCCGGGTTAAAATTAAGGAATTTACAGTGTAGGACTTTATTAATCTAGGTACTGAAGCATCTATTATTATATGGGGAATGTTATTTTCGAGTGTTGTAAAGAAACATATTTTATATACGAATAATAACATTCCCTAATAATATTATTATTTTCTTTTCACATCTTGTTATTGTCAGATGATAAACCCACGACCTCCCAGTAAATGACACCAAGCTCTAGACAACGAGGTGGATACTCTAACTACATAATTCACTGCATTAGTGTCAAAAATACATAAAAGTGTCGACAGCAACTAAAGACCAAAATGATGTATGCAAGAAACTTACTCGTAGCCAGTTGACTTCACGACTCGACCGACTACCGCATAACTTCTACGGTAATAATTTATTACCAAGTTTAAGTAAAATCGCTGTTATCCTGATTGACGATTTAACCAATTTGCACGATGCTAATCAGCATAACAAGCTATTAAGCTACAGCTAAATAGTGTTTAAATTCGAAAGCTCATAAAAAATTACAAAACTATACTTGTTTGCTTAGAGTTCCGTAGTAGGTACATCCTAATAATAATTAAGTACATAGCTCCAAAGCTTGTTACTCACAATAAAAATAATAGTTAAAAAACTAAAAAATACGCTTTTGGCACGCACCAAATATTACAAAATAATTCGAACATTTAGTTTGATGACTCAAGAGTTTTACTTTGCCAAATCTTTATTAGATCGCAGGTAAACATAAACAATTTCAGTTCGTTACTGCCAAAAATATCAAAACACGCTAGCCCCGCCTACATACTCCGCTATTCTCCAATCGTGATATAATGATTCCATGAATCGTGGCCGCATGAATTGTGCTTTGAGCCGCAGCTAGTAGTGAACAATATCGCGTAACAAGGGTTCCCGCATTATAGCACGAAAGTAAAGGTCGTAAGTCCCAAAACAGTTTTTTGATGATTACTTAAAAACTAAATACAATACTAATATTTCCTTTAGCTATGATTTTATAAAGTGTATGATTGTAGTAGTACAAGTTATTTAATGATACTAACTGAATAAGTGTAACAGATATTTGTTGAAAAGCCCAGAAGTATTCATAATTTCGAAAAAATTATGTGTCGAGTCAAAATAAGTGAATCATGTTTTGGGCGATTCCATTAGCGAGGTGCAACAGTTTGACACACTTAAAGCTTCCTACAGGCAAAATGAAGCATATTTATTAATAAAATATCCCTTGAAGGGATACATTTTGACTAGTTTAACAATGATGTATAAATGAAAACCTTCATTAAATGTATGAAGGGCCACAAAACAGGCCGAAGTGCCATCGCGGGTGCAACCAATTTGACCCTCCATTAAGAACTGTGATGAGTTCATATGTGAATACTGGTTATTGCGAAACTTTTACAAAATAACTTGCCTATATTAAAAAAAAGCATAAAACAAAGAAACTATGTTACTAGATAAAATTAATTATAGTAATAAGTACTAGAAATTATTAACCATTTCTATGATCGCGGGTGCAACATCTAAATTCTCAAATCTCTTAAAGGTGAATTTAATCGTAATTCTCTAACAAATTTTAAAATTTTCTATATGGAATATATAATTATACTAGAAAGTTTGTAATAAAACTGTACCAAATTGTAGTTTTTTTTTTAATTTTCAGTTGTTTATTGGCCTGACAAAATTAATCATCTAAATCACTAAAAACGATTGAATAGTGTAATTTATACAAAAGATTTCGACGTATTACTGTACATTGTACAACTATACTACAACTAAACATTAATTTAAAATATATGCTATTTTAACTTAAAAATATGGGAAAAAACATCGCGTCCCTTAGATGATATTGCTTAAAAACGCTCTAAATCATTCGAATTCCATTTTTTACCGATAAAAGTTGTTTTGTTAGTAAATACACATCTTCTTACGTATATTCCAATTGAAAAATGTAACTAATGCCGCATTTTCAAAATTCTCGTTAAGGGCCGTCTGTAGCGGAATGGCCCTTTTCCGTTAGGCTAGTATCAGATAAATATACAATGATTAAATAAATCTCAATTTCATTTACGTCAATCATCTTCCGGGATCGTAATACTTATTAGAAAACACAGCAAAATTTGACAGCTTGCTCAAAATTAATTACCTATGCGAAATGGTTATTAGTGCAGTCGCCAGAGGTTTTAACCTCCGAAAATTGTAATAGTGAATGGATTTTTGTTTTTGAGGTGTCATTTTCTTTTTTACACTATAACTTGCAGTTTACCAAAAAATTTTTTGTGCTTTTAATTTTCTAGTTACTTAATTAAAAATTAATATTTCACCATATAAAACCGGTCCAGAAAAAAAAAAATCTTGTTCCTGTTATTTAATGACTCTTATCCGATTGTTTACGTTAAAAATTAACCAAATACACAATTTTAAAAAAAGAAAGTTTGCTTTGCTAAGCTAAATACAACTATAAGGTTTTTGCAAAGTTTTTAGAGATTAACGCTCGTCGTAACCAAGATAAAAGGGTTTGGGTCGATTCAAGGGCTGTCACGAAAAGTGTGTTAAACTTACTTGTTGTGCGTATTTAATTTTTAGAGAAATGATAACTTTTAAGTACTTATAAACGTTTAAATATCTCCAAAAATGTGTAAAATAGACCGAAAATATTTTTCTATATTTGTTGAAAATTTATTTAAGTGAGAGCTAAAACATTAAATGCATCGACAAATGAAAGACTTTTTCTAGTCTTTGAAATATATTTAAACTTCCTACTTAAAGCCAGAAAAAAATTGGGTGCTACAAATCTCACGTACATACTAAAGACGCATGCTGCGACCTATGTTTGGAAAATGCTTACCTGAATACAAAAAATATCAGTTCTTAACCTAATTTGTATTTTTTCCCTTTAAGTATGTTTTAGCAAATATAATTAAAGAAAAAAAATAAATAAAAAATCAATTTTATTCTGTAAAAACCTAACCAAAAGAAATAAAATACAGATTTTCTTCGAAATATACGTGAAAAGTTTGTGCTACATTTTTAGAAAATTTAATAAAGTAAGAGCTAAAAAGTTATACACATTAGGAAATAAAAGGCTTTGTTAAGCCTAAAAAATAATTTTAAGCTTCCTATTTAAAACCAAAGAAAAATAGGAACGCCATTTACCTGGCGAGGCACACAACAAGCACATTTGGAGGTATGCTCATCTACATACAAAAATATTAATTTTAAATCTAAATTATATATTTTTTCAACTTATTTTCTTTCTTTGGAACATAAGCAACGATACAAATAAAAAAAACAGTAATATATTTTATTATTTTGCTACATATTTAAAAGAAAGGAATATGCAAATTTTCTTCAAAATTTTACAGTTTATGAGTTTACTTGAAGTGGAAGAGAATAATTTAAAAATCAAAAGCACAACTTTTTAATAGGTAAACTTTATTATTTATTTTATCAGCTACACATTCCTTTTTTTCTTTTCGATTTTCATCCACTATTGCAAAAATCGGAGGTTTGCACGATTTTTACGCTCTGGGAACTGCACTATATACTATAATGGGAATATAAGGATCATTTCTTTTTGGAAGTCGGTTAAAAATTAATAATCGATTGGTTTATTAAGCGCTCTCTCCGGAACAGCTGAGCCGATTTCGCTATTTCTCTGTTTGTGTTTGTGAATGACGAAGAATGGTATTATTAATTTTTCGATGAAAGGAATTTTTTATAAACTGTGTTTGTCTGGGTTAGCAGGATATTTGCAGCTACGTAATAGAAATGTATCCGTGTGAAAATGGGGCTGCTTTACGTTAATGTAAAATACGGAGGTATCAAAAACCTTACGGGAATATATCTACACTAATTATAATATTTACATACTAAAGAGGTAAAGTTTGTTTTTTGTTTGTAGGAGGTAATACCCTGAAGCTACTGGTCCGATTGCAAAAATTTTAACACCGATAGAAAGCTGGTGTATTCCTGTGACATACGCCATATTTTATATATAAAAGTTATTTTTTTCCTAAAATTATGTCGTTCTTATAATTCCACGCGGGCGAAGCCGCGGGCAAAAGCTAATATATTATATTTCACCTGCAGCCTCAGGTGATCAAGGGCCAGTGCACACGCCAGGCCATGTACGGCAATGTACTTACCACATGGAATATTAACTGTCACGTATTACACAATTTGCGCATTTGCCGCACCACCCCCGGACATGGAGTTAATACGAAACAGGATTACGCTTCGCTTACGAGGAATTCGCTAAATCTATTTCGCTTACAATTTTGTAGAATACGAGGGCTGCTATTTATGTATCCGGAATTAAAAAAAGAAACAAACATATATAATTTAATATGGTTTTATTGCTTTTCAAAATATTCGCCGCGATGATCGACACACTTTTGCATACGCTGGAACCAATTTTCATAGCACTTTTTCCATTCTGATTGAGGTATCTCCAAAACGTGCATTTTGAAAGCATCAACAGCCTCTTCGCGGCTCGAAAAACGTTGACCACGTAATTTGTTCTTCGCGTATGGAAATAAAAAGAAATCGTTAGGTGCCAAATCAGGGCTGTACGGCGGATGACCAGTCAATTCGATCTTTTGACCCTCCAAAAACTGAGTTGTTTCAGCTGAGGTGTGACAGCTAGCATTGTCGTGATGTAATATGATTCTGCGTTGTCGGTTGTCCTTTCTTATTTCTTCAAAGACTTCTGGTAAACAAATGGTCGTATACCATTCAGAATTAACCGTTTTACGATTCTCTAATGGCACTGTAGCCACATGTCCATTAATTCCAAAAAAACAGGCGACCATTTGCTTCAAAGTACTTTTTGCACGAGTAACTTTTGTTGGTTTCGGCTCATCTTGGAACACCCACACCGTTGACTGTTGTTTAGTTTCGGGGTCATATGCATAGATCCAAGATTCATCACCTGTGTAGATATTATAAACGGCTTTTGACGTACCACGGTTGTATTTTTTTATCATTTTTTTGCACCAATCGACACGAGCCCGTTTTTGATCGATTGTCAAGTTGTGCGGAATCCAACGCGAACATATTTTTTTTACAGCCAAATGTTCGTGTAATATCTTATGTATGCTCGTCATACTTATGCCTAAGGACGCCTCTATCTCGCGATATGTAACATGACGATCACGCATTATTAGTTCCCGCACAGCATCTATATTTTGTGGGACAACAGCTGTTTTTGGGCGACCTTCTTTATTTTCATCCGTGAACATAGACCGCCCACGATTAAACTCACTGTACCAGTGATAAACAGTGGTTTTTGATGGTGCTTCATCTCCAAAAGTTGCGGTGAGTTGAATAAAGCACTGTTGTTGATTTAGCCCACGCCGAAAATCGTAGTAAATCATTGCACGAAAATGTTCACGCGTTAAATCCATGGCAAATGAAAACACGCAATTTTCAAAATGACGCCACAATGGAAAAATAATTGACAGTCACATGAAACAAAATGTATTCTTCAACCAAAGAGTTCTATTTTCAAATGTTGTAATTACTTTTTAAATATTGTTCTTGTAAGTGGCCAGTTCCGGATACATAAATAGCAGCCCTCGTATTAAGTATTCCATTTTCAAAATGGGAAACACAGCAAAAGCTGTGAAAAAATCAATGACTAGATGACTGCATTCTGTTAATTTAAAAGGGCGACTAAAGCAAAATTGACGATTTTATAATTCATTGTTATACTTGAAAATAATCCCCAAATTGTTTCATTTATAAACATACTGTACTACATTATATTATACTTATTTTCGAGGGTCTGACCTATTGAAAACACGATATCTTAAAATTTTCTTGATAGAAAAAATCACAAAGATGCATCCAATTTTCATAGATTTTTCAAATATTGCCAAAACCGTGCATTAAACTGCCTTAATATTTTGACACATTGCATAAAATTCTATCACCGAGGGACTGGCCTGGCGGATTTTCAAATTTTTTTTTAACATGGGGTCAATGACCGCTACGTAAAGAATTCGGAAATTTGAGAATAGTAATACCTATTTGTTACAGCTTCTTTAATACACGACATTTTTAAAAAGTAAAATTTTGAAAAGCTTTATCTAGACACGCTTTATCAAGCCAAGTCCAAGTAAATAAATAAAAAAAAGTATAACAGAACTAGCGAGCAGCACCGTGTGTTACACGAACCATTTTGAGCCACTTTTGACCCACTCATAATTATTCAAAAACTATTAAACTTAAACGTGTCAAAATATTTAGCTCATAAATGAAGACCGTCGAGATAAATATATAGTCCAAATTTCATACAGCGTACAGTTCATTCGAACACAAAACATTATCTTTTAGGGGTCAATCAATTAAGGCGTCAATCCACCGCAGTGCACGGAGAGACTACGCACGTGCGTCAAGTTTCGCTTTGTTAGAAAATATAATTATGTGACTGTGTCCACTACAACCCACGGACACGCTACGCACGAATTGACTCACGTAGCTTGCTCGAATATGGTGCACACGTAGCTTAACGCTGGCCACGCTACGCATGCTCTGCACGGGATACACGGAAGCGTGTACAATATAGTCGTAAGTAACGTGTTTATATAGCGTGTGCTGCAGTGGAAACGTTGACCCACGTAGTCAAAGAAATAAATCCGTGCGCCGCGTGGCCGTGCACAGCGTGCGCCGCGGTGGATTGACGTCTTTACTGCACTGCACAATGCACACTTGAAAAATATAACACATAGTTAGATAAAAATATGAAAATACATGCTACTATTTTGTAGGTTACTAATAATTATACGTGGCAATTGACCTATTTCTAATAGTTTGTTGAAAAATAATTTAGAGATTATGTAAAATCTATACATATAATAAAATCGTAGAGGTAAATTTTTTGTACATTGAATAAAAACTTAAAAAAACAAGTCAGGGGCATTCAAAAAGAGTAATAGAACATAATTCAACAGTTTTTAAAATTTTTGTTTCTCTGTCTTTTTGTATGTTTGTCGGTTTGTCTGTTTGTCTGTTTGTCTGTTTGTACAGGCTTATCTCGGAATCCGCTGGACCGATTTCAATGAAATTTGGCATGGTTATACCTTACATTCCCGGTCAACATCTTAGGTAAAAAAAAATAACCAACTTCCAAAAAAAGAGGACTACATGTTGACTTTGCTGTTTGTGGTCCGATTGTTAAAATTCTTTTTTTGTTGTATAGGGTTTAACTTGAATTTGGTATCATGTTCACAAAAGTGGTGACCTGATGATGGGATCTATGAGCAATCGAGGGAACTCCTCAAAATTTATATGGAAACATATGGTGATTTTGGTTTTTATGAGAATTATTCTAAGCATATTATATATTGGTAGCAACCAAAAAGTAAAATTTTGCATCAAGGTATACCATGGTTCCGAAGGTGCTGAGAGAACTCCTGACTCCTTATAGATACACGTTTGGAAGTTTCAGCGTTGTTTTAAGAACGGAAAACACAATATTATGCTACCGTGCAATTTATATTCATCATCTAATGATGATGGTAATCCATTACACCATGCATCATCTCATTATGGCTCTATTATTAGTACTTTTCATAATCTTTTAGATCGAGACGAGTTTTTGGAGCGATTATGAAAACTATTTTGTTGTTTTAAAGACGTATATTATGATACCAATTTGGTACTAGAAGCTGTTACCAAGTTGGCAATTTGATAATTATATCCATGTGATATACTTATAGGGAACTCCTCAAAATTTTTAAGGAAACATATAGTGATTTTGATTTAGTTAGATTTTAGAAGTATTCTAAGCATACGCTACCAAAAAGTAAGATTTTGCCACGGGTATACCACGGTTCCGGAAGTACTTAGAGAACTCCTGACTCCTTATAGATACAAGTTTGCGGATTTCATCGTTGTTTTAAGAACTGAAAGCATATGATACTATGTAATTTCTTTTCAACGTAATTCAAGTTAAGTATAGATGTGTTAGTTTCATACCTAAATCCTATCTATCTGCAACTGACAACTTTATAATATTATGTGTTGTAAATAAAAAGAGTGATTATTGTTTTTAACAAAAAATTTAAACAAGGTAAAAACAATAAGAATATAAATTAAAAGTACCCATTAAATAATTTTTACTCTTTAATAGTGCCTTTTCCAGAATTCGTCAAAATCCTAACTAAGTATTTCTGTACATATTGTCTTCATTACTTTAAAGTAGGTACCAGTCCCAAAAATTTCAGATATTCTGACGCTGGCTGAACTCATAATTAAATTATTATCTGGTACCGACTTCAAAAATATATTGAAGTCACAATTTCGCATGAAAAATAAATCAAGTCAACATTATATTGTCTAAACTACTTAAATCAACACAAATATCTCAGTAAACGACGAGTTCCCTACATCTAGGTAGGTAATGGATTCTATGAGCAAATTTTTTGTTTAACAAAAGATAGAATAGTGAATGAATAAAGGCAACTATCTCGATCTTAAAGATGAAAAGTACTAATAATTGGGTCATAATGTGACGATGCATGGGTAGGGTATCTGCTGGGTAGGGTTTCAGGGTTCTGTAATCAACAAAACTTGGTTGACTACGCGGTACCCTAAAACGGAACCCTAACTAGCTAATTTTTTGTATTTTGGTAGGTTAATAGTTATTTAATTTAAGTGTAACATTGTCCTAAAAATAGAACAATCCATATTTTAGGACCATCAAATCAAAATATGAAATCTTGTCTATTTCTGTTAGCTACCACTTTCAAGATATTTCGCAAGAATGTTGTTTGTCTTATCAAAATGAAGCTACTCCCAAAAAATTAGCTTGATAGTAATCAAAAAAAATGTTCTAGGGCTCCCTGACTAATAGTGATCATAATGATGGTTAATATAATTCGTGTAGTAGCATATTATGCATCACACAACGTTGAAACCCCTGAAAATGTATATCTATGTTCGGCGTTCTTTTTAGCACCTCAGAACCATGGTATATCTTGGTGCAAAATCTTACTTTTTGGTAACATAATATGCTTGAAACACTTCATATAAAACTAAAATCACCTATTATGTTTCCATTTAAATTTTTAAGAGTTCTTTCGATTACTCATGGATCCCATTACCAGATCACCACTTTAATTAAATATTCTGTCTTCTGACGCTTATCCTTTATCTTCCGTCACATGTTTCTGTCCGCTGTCCCCTGCCTGTGCCCCATGTCCCCTGTCCACGCCAAGCCCCACTAAGAAAGGATTTTTTAAAAAGATCTCTGTGGTTCGAATCTCGCCGGCGACAATTTATACTTTCAGGCTTTCGATGTTTGGTTCCTGGGTCTTGATTGTTATTTTAAAAATATTTTATTTAAATAATTATATTATGTGTAAATTGTACTCATAATAATAATCCTTATCCAAAAACATGCGTGGTTAGATAAGAGTATTTAATTTTCTTAATCTCGATTACAATAACACACATTAACGCGGACGAAGTTACGGGCAACAGCTAGTGTGTAATAAAAAGTAGAGACCCCGTTGGAAAAGCCAATTTCTGATTATACGCTCTTTTTTTGCTGTGTGTCTTTTCTGGTTTCTCAAAAACATACAAACATGAAACAAGCCTTTTGTTTGGTTTTTTAATAAAAACCAGCTGATGAAGTATCATCACCGTCTTTAAATGAACGAGTACGTTCATTTAAAGACGGTGCTAGATCAAAACAATCCACAAATAAATGGCCTTACCTCATGGTTTTTTAAGACTTGGTAACTGGTAATTCCCCCATGCTTATATTTCATAATTCACAATACAACAAGTCTCGATTTACGTAGTAACTTTGTAATGGAATATCAGATACTTGTTAATTTAACTAATGCACCTAACATTCTATTATGAGTTAGACGTTCCTATTATTTTACTGCTAATGATTATTATTGTTTATGAAGCTATCAACTTAAAGATATTGACATTAAACAAAGTCTAGGTACGATTTGTTGAGGTAGAGACAGTATAGTCCTCTACTCTCCTACGGCCGTAACACGTTTAATTATTACTTAAATTGAATTTAATGAAGAGTTTATGAGAAAACGTATGTTCATGTTAAAAAATAATTGAATTATTATTATTAATTGAATTATTAATATATCAGCCCAGAACTGAGATACTTGACATAGAACTTAGCCAGTACCGACTTCAAAAAAATGAAAATTGAGTACAGAATTTGTTGAGATTTAGTCGAATTTTGAAAAAGGCACTAATGAAGAATAAGAATTATTTCATACTTTTTGGTCATTTTAAGAATATTGTTTTTTCCTTGGAAGTCGGGTTAAATTTTTTGTTAAAAAATAATAATTTTACTCTTTTTAGATATCTACAAAACAAGGCTTTATGCATAGATAACCACTACGAATATTAACTATCCATATTATATTACTGTAAGCGAAATTGTGGTTAATGCTTGCAGTTATCTAAATTCTAAGCGATGCTGCAATTTCCAAACTGAAGATAAATCTTCAGGTTCAGGAGTTCTGTTCAGCGCCTTTGGACCAAGAGACATCTTCGTATGAAATTTCTCTTATTCCTAAGGATTCTTACAGACGAACGGCACGTGTCGGCGGCACGTATCGGCGGCAGTCGACGGCAGTCGGCGGCACGTGTCGGCGGCAGTCGACGGCAGACGACGGCACGTGCCGGCGGCAGTCGGCGGCAGCCGACGGCAGCCGACGGCAGCCGTTGACAGTTTATGACGCTTGCAGGAGGCCTACCACAACCTTTCCTAAAACTATCATGTTTCCAGAACACTTTGTTGTAAGATTACAATAATTTTACAGACTTTCATTCGTATCATGAGCTTCATAAAGTGTATGAAAATAATATTGGTTTATTCATACTTAGGGTCTAGGAATGAGATAGAACGAACTATTTCTTTCGAACAAGGTGCAAAATGCAAAAGCATTGTTCGGGACTATTACGTTTCATATAATATTCGGTGTTTCCGTGATTACGACAATAAGCGAAGATTTTCATGTGTTTTATTAATTTGGGAGTACATACTGTACACGTTGTTTAAACTTAACAGGTAACTAAGTATATAAACAACTTTGTTCGTGGCGTTGTCATGACATAGCATGTTTTGGACATGCGCAATAAAAGGTTTTGTGGCGCATGCGCCAAAAATTACGCCGGCGAACAAGGCCAATAGCTATGTCCACATTATGTAATTTCATCTTCAATTTTCGTAATCTTCTATTTATTCAACTTTCGTTTGGCATATTCAATAATTGAATGCGTCAAAATCCACCCGCGTTGAAAGAAAAGTGTCATAGCGAGCGCTACAATTTCAACGCGTATCACGGGCATGCCTCACGTTCGCTGTTGACTGCGCTATAACGCATGCCCTTGATGAACAAAAAAAGGCACAATGTGGACAAACAATTTGACTTCAACTATAAATAAAAGATCTTCATCGGATGCCATTTTTATGCAATTTACTTATGATAATTTACGGTATGACATTCAGAGTCAATTAGCTATGTCCACACTAGGAGCTTTCGTCTTCAATTTTCATCATCTTTTCATTCAATGATTGAATGCGTCAACGAACGCAACATCAACATTGTAATTTTTGAAGTTTTGGATTGGTCTTTTTCTGGGCATGGGGATTCAAGGCCCAAGGGTATGCGTTATAGCGCAGTCAACAGTGAACGTGAGGCATGCCCGCGAGGCATGCCCTCTGACCGTATCCAAAACTTCAAAAATGACAATGTTGGCGTTGCGTTCAATAATTGAATGCGTCAAAACGAAAGTTGAATGAAAGAAGATGACGAAAATTGAAGGCGAAAGCGCCTAATGTGGACATAGCTAATTGACTCTGAATGTCATACCGTAAATTATCATAAGTAAATTGCATAAAAATGGCATCCGATGAAGATCTTTTATTTATAGTTGAAGTCAAATTGTCAAATTGAAAATGGATTGTAGTTTTTTATTGAATTTTAAAGACTGTTAAGTCAATGGTTACATGGCCATTCTGACATCAGTTGAGTCCATCAACTCGAGACTGTCTATAATTGTTGGATTGTGGCTACAAAAATATGTAATGTCCGTACTATGTCCGTATGTATGCCGTCGACTCGTGCCTTTCGTCTGTAAGCGATCTTAGTGTCTAAACACACCATGCTGAAGATACGCGGCCGAAGTTCGGCAAGATTACGCCTGTAAAAATATATTTTAAATTACCGATGACACACCATGCCGAAATAACGTCACGTTACCTATATTGTATGCGTAGCGCATTACAAGCGTAATCATGCCGAACTTCGGTCGCTTATTTTCGGCCGAGTGTGTTTAGAGTTTAGAACTTAAGACTCTTAGGAATGGAATAGAACGAACGATATCAAATTATTGTTCATAATATTTTGCTGTAGGTCAAAGCGAGATATAGCAGCTTAGCGCTTCGTCCCTCTCGCATGAATGAATTATTGTCTAAACAAAATATGTAGTAAAAACTCACTAGAGAATTTGAACACACAAATGAATTATTGTCTAAACAAAATATGTAGTAAAAACTCACTAGAGAATTTGAAAGGTTTTATACTACACCTTAAAATATTTTAATAAAATAAATCTAACAGCGTAAAAGATTAGGCTAGTTGACTATTTTTTTTTTTTGTTATTGGTAACTAAAGGAACTCTCAAGAATAGAAACATCGGTGAAAGAATGACTCCGAATGTCATACCGTCTTCATTTTTTAATATAATTTTACCAAATAACAGGAAAAAATACAAAACAATGTTAAATCTACTGAGAAACATCAAATTTTTAAGATCGCTAGTTTGACGTGAAAGTATAGTAATAAATAATATTGCTCATCTGTGTCAAAATGGAGCTCATGGTACGCTGAGAGCGATGAAATGGGATGACGTCACAAAACGTCAGGATGAAACATTCTTAAAGTAATCTTACTTTTAAGAGGTTGTGGTACAAAATCTCGAAGTACCTAATAATACTACTTTCAGAGTTGGTGGTAGGCCCCCAGTTGTGACGTACCCCGCAAGGTAAGCGTCCACATGTTGGTATCGTACTGTTATAGCTTTAGTATGTATGTAACATCCCTTAGTCAGCCCCTTTCCTACCTATCCAGCATTTCCTTTGTGTAGCAGCTTCGGTTGCATTCCCAGTCCCATACTCTCCATCCAGTATCTAGCCGCGCTAGACGTGTGCATCAAAAATCAAAAATTGTTTTTTATTTTAAAGCCAAAATCCTTGTGCGTTGTAACATTGGTGGCAGCGAAAGGGGATTTTAAAAGTCCCTGGAAAACGTCTTCCGAAAACCCTTCTAAGTCCTCAGTATCCTAAATCTTCTATATCCAGTGAAAAGTGTTTCGTGAAAGTGCTAATTCCAATCAACCACAAGTCGAACTCTTATATAAAAATTAATTATTCCTATTCTTGCACACTTTAAGTCTAGTTAAATATTCAAACTTTAATCGTACTTAAATACGTCGTGCATTTCGCCGAAGTAACCTGACCCGCCGAGCCCGACGACTGCATCGAGATAAGCCGAGCTCCAGTCTAAACATGATAAGGTGCATCGCCGCAGCCAGATTCCTGTGAGTGATTTACTATTCTATTTCTGGTCATTGCAATTTAATATTAAGAAATATTTTTGTTTTGTTTTAAAGAAATTACAGCTAACTTCTATTAAATATAATTTAAGATGTCGGAATCTAGAGCCCCTAGCCCTAAATTTGAAAGACCTGAAATAAATGTGAATGACATGGATGACGAAGCAGGTCCGTCCTCCCAACCGGGACCAGTCACTAGGTCCCAAAAAAAAAAAAAACTGCTACACCTAAGGTAGAATTAGATTTATCAACATTATTAAAATTTATAAAGCCTTACGACGGTGCTAGGGTATCACTAAATTCTTTTCTGGTAAATTGTAGCAATGCCCACGATCTCGCCACAGATAATCAAAAAGATATTATATTTAAGTACATTTTATGCCAATTACAAGGGAGAGCACAAACTGCATGTTCTATTAAGGAATTCGTGAATTGGGTGCAACTTAAAGAATTCTTGAAGACGCAATTTAGTGAGCGCAAACACTACGCCCACTTACTAACCGATCTGCAAGAATGTAGACAGCAAACTAACGAACCCGTGAGCCAATATGCCCTAAGGGTAGAAACGTGTTTGTCACAACTATTAACAGAAATTTCAATTGCCCATGGAAATAAAAGTAGGGAAATGATAGGTCGTATAGCTGCGATGGAGGAACTAGCACTCCATCACTTCCAGATGGGTCTTACGCCGAGAATTTCAAACATCGTCCGGTGCAAAGCACCACGTACTCTTAACGAAGCAGTGAATTTTGCCATATCCGAGGAAAAACTCCAACAATTTATTTATAAAAATTTTCAATCGCAACCGCGACCGGAAAGACCGCGAATGATTAAGCCAAACCCCGGTAATTTCATTAGCAACCAACCAGCCTTTAGATTCAGTCGTAATAATATGCAGTCGCGATCACCACAACCTAATCAAACAAGCAGTGGGTCAGAGGTCATATGCAGATATTGCAAGGCACCCGGGCACACCCTAGAAGAATGTAGAAGCGTCAATTTAATAATGAAAGATTTAGGCTCAATCAAAATCCGAGATCGCAACGGGTGAATTTCGTATCTGAACCTACCGAAATTGATTCCGTCGAAGACACTAACCCTACTGAAGGCTACGACACTGTCGATATCGGACCAAAAAACGCATAAGCGTCTCGTCCTGTTGCCGTGCGGGACCTAAAAAACTTCAAATCGGCACAAAATTATCCTCTGTTTCCTCTAGAGTCACGCAACAGGGTAACCAGCCCCAAACTGAAGACTCCTTAATTAATAAAAATAACAAATTATCCTCTGTTTCCTCTGGAGTCACGCAACAGGGTAACCAGCCCCAAACTGAGGACTCCTTAATTAATAAAAATAACAAATTATCCTCTGTTTCCTCTAGAGTCACGCGACAGGGTAACCAACCCCAAACTGAAAACTCCTTAATTTATAAAAGTACTAAATCATCCACTGTATCCTTTAGAGACACGCGACAGGGTAACCAGCCCCAAACTGAAGTCTCCTTGATTACTGATAATTCGCTGAATCAAAAAAATAAAATATTGTCAACATTTGAAATCACTAATGACCCAAGCATTATGCTCTTACCTTATGTACTAGTCGAAACTTCTATATATCCAAACTCCCTATATCCTTGCTTGTAGACTCAGGTTCATCCGTAAGCCTAATTAAACATTCCTGCCTACAGATTCATCCATCCCTTAAAAAAGAATTTATCCAACTCAAAGGCATTGACTCCTCCGAAAATCCTATCCTTACTAATGGACATTTTGAACTTAAGCTAAAAATCCAAAAATCCTCCCTATCACACATATTTCACGTTGTCGATAAAATCCATTTACCCTATGATGGTATTATCGGGTCAGATATGCTCAATGCTCTTAACTGTAACATAGACTACAACAAGGACCTACTTTACATCGGAGAATCATCACTAAAACTAAATTTCAATGAACCAGCATATCTGATTCCACCCAGGACCGAACAAATTATTGAGTGTTCAGTATCAAATCCTGAAATAAAGGAAGGTTTTATTTTAGATCAAAAAATTTCTGACTCCTTATTAATTGCAAACTGTGTTGTTAGTGTAAAGCAAAATAACAGAATAAATTTGTCCGTCGTCAATCTTTCAGAAAAAAAAGTTACTCTAAATTCAAACCTTAATTTAAAAATAATACCGATAGAATCCAATAATTTAAACTGTTGTCATACTGCCTCTGTAAATCATTTAAGTAGTTCACCTCCTAATTTTACAAAACGCACTGAAAAAGTTCTACAACAATTACGTATTACACACCTTAATGAAGAAGAGGCTAATGCATTGATGGAGCTTTGTTTCGATTATTCAGACGTATTTCACTTACCCGATGAAAAGCTTACTTATACAAATGCTCTCAAGCATGAAATTAAAACTACTACCGACATCCCGATCCACACGAAAACTTACCGGTTTCCTGAGGTGCATAAAGCAGAAGTCCGTAACCAAATCAACAAGATGTTGGATCAAAATATAATTGAACCGTCCAATTCACCATGGTCTTCCCCGATTTGGGTGGTACCAAAGAAACTAGATGCGTCAAACGTTCAAAAATGGAGAGTCGTGATAGATTACAGGAAGCTAAACGACGTGACTATTGGTGACACATATCCTATCCCTCAAATTACTGAAATCCTGGACCAACTGGGTCAAAGTACTTACTTTTCCACGTTAGATTTGGCATCAGGTTTCCAACAGATCCCTTTAAATGAAGAAGACAAATCCAAAACTGCATTCACTGTACCAGAAGGTCACTATCAATTTCTAAGGATGCCGTTTGGACTGAAAAATGCACCGGCAACCTTTCAAAGACTAATGAATAACGCACTTTCCGGATTGCAAGGCTTACGTTGCTTTATTTATTTAGACGATATTATCTGTTATTCTCACGACTTATTATCACATATTAAAAATTTAGAACTCATTTGCCAAAGAATAAGAAAATTTAACCTGAAGTTGCAACCCGACAAGTGCGAATTCCTGCGTCGTGAAGTTTTATATTTAGGCCACATTATCACAGAAGATGGCGTTAAGCCAAACCCGAATAATATCAAATCTGTTGTCGAATTTCCTATCCCGCAAAGTCCTAAAGACGTCAAATCCTTCCTCGGTTTAGTATCCTATTACCGAAGATTTATCCCAGATTTTTCGAAACTAGCTAAACCTCTAACCAATCTTTTAAAAAAGGATCAGCCCTTTATTTGGGAAAACCAACAGGAACTAGCTCTAGAAGCACTTAAAAATAAACTTACCTCCGCACCCGTCCTATGTTATCCCGACAATACCAAACCCTTTATACTAACAACAGACGCTTCAAACTATGCTCTCGGAGCTGTCCTTTCCCAAGGCCCCTTAGGTCAAGAGCGCCCCATAGCCTATGCCTCTCGAACCCTTAACAGGAGCGAGAGTAATTATAGTACGACAGAGAAGGAGTTGCTAGCCATCCTATTTGGTTGTAAACAGCTTAGACCGTATCTGTATGGACAAAAATCAAGATATCCAGTTAATCCCATATATCCTGAAAATCCTACACCAACTGAAAATAACAATCCTATACCCCCTACAGAGCCATATTCTGACGTTTTCGATGATAACGAATGGACCACAATAACGTTTAGCCCAATATACGAAAAAGACTTAGACTTCTCACCACTGAATCCTCCTACTCCGGTTGAATCCGATCCTCTAAATCAGCAATTTCAAAATCCTGTAACTGACAATCTTAACCCTGACTTGAATTTGACATTTGATCCACAACCGTCAACCAGTAGACAAACTACTGTACAACCCGAAATCGATAGCCCTGTAGTTAGTCACGCTCCCTTGGTGCCAACTGATCAGTCGGAACTGCCTTCTGCACCTCAAGAACGGTCAACAACACCGGATGAAACCTATAATAATTTCCTTAAATCACCTTCTAGATCTTTTAATACCCGAATTTTAGAACATAACGGCAGCATCCTGAAAAGCAATTATAAAATCATAATTATACCAACTTCAATAGACATGGACGAGAATATACCTTACGTCCAAGAAATTATCAACAATTGTCCTGCATCTATACGCAACGACTTCGAAAAACTCGAAAGGACATTATTTGAATATTTGTCACTCGAATACAATAATAAAATATATATTTTCCTGTTTACAAAAGTACACCATTTCGATTCTTGCACTTACCCGGACATATTCAAATCGCTTAAAACTATAAGAGATCAAATAATGATAAATCACCCAACCGTAAACGATATTAGTATAACAGACTTCCGAAACCCTTTTGATAGGATATCATTTGTAAAAATCTATAATATACTTGGTCACATTTTCGACGGAACAAATATTTCCATCCACATTTACCATAATAGCTTGATTTATCCTGTTCCATCTGAAATCCAAAAAATTCTTAAAGAAAATCACGATATTCCTATTGCTGGACATTTAGGGCAGAGCAGAATGCTTAGTCGCATTAAAGAAAAGTATTTCTGGACAAACATGCGTAGCGATGTCGAAAATTATGTAAAAAATTGTTCATCATGCCAAACAAATAAGGCCTTAAGAAAAATTAATCGCGCACCCATGGTTATTACGTCTACTTCAACATCTCCTTTCGAAAGGTTGGCAATAGATATTGTAGGACCTCTTCCCGAATGCGGCCCTGCAAAATTGAAATACATTTTAACGATGCAAGACGACTTTACAAAATTTAGCTTAGCATATCCGATGCGGAGCATCACCGCTGAAGAAACCAGTGAGTGTCTCGTACACTGCATTTCATTATTCGGAATTCCCAAGCGCATACTCACAGATCAGGGCACAAATTTCACTGCAGAGTTACTTAGTAAGACATGTGAACTGTTAAAAATCAAACATCTTTTCTCGTCTCATCCCCATCCTATGACGACCTCTGTGGCTCAGTGGTGAGCACGTCGGTAGCTCAAGCCGGGGGTCGCGGGTTCGAATCCCGCCGACGGAACAAAAAGTTTTTCAAAGTTCCTGGGTCATGGATGTGTATTAAATATGTGTATCATATAATAAAAATCTTAAATATATGTATAGTATAAAAAGTATTAAATATATTTCCGTTGTCTGGTACCCGTAACACAAGTCCTTCAGGTACTTACCACGGGGCCAGACTGACGTGGTGTGAAGCGTCCATAGATATTATTATTATTATTATTATTATCCTCAAGGTGATTTGGAGAGATCGCACTCCACTTTAAAAGAATATCTTAAATCATATATTAACGAAAATCAGGACAATTGGGCTCGCTACGTATATACAGCTGTATTATCATATAATACCGCTGTACATTCCACTACGCATTACTCACCTTATGAATTATTATTCGGACACAAAGCCCACATCCCGACATCAGTTTACGACGATACATCATCCACGACCTACCCGGAATACGTTAAAATGTTGCAACACCGTTTAAAATATTCCCACGAAAATGCTTTAGAACATATTAGAAAGTCTAAACAAACATCAAAAGATTACTATGACTCGCATACTCGCCCAGTAGAATACAAAGTCGGAGATTTTGTATATCTCAAAAATCATTTAAGACTAAGAAAAGCCCTATCTCCTGTTTGGAATGGGCCATACAAGGTAGTTAAAATACACGGCAATCACACATTGTCGCTACTAATTAACTGACGTCATGTTAAACACCATTATGACGAAGTAAAACTTGCAGAGATCCAAGGAGATACTCCAACCTGAAAACCTGAAAAAGAAAAAAAAAGGGTTATACTATTTACATATTTAATTTACACTTTATACAAAATTATACAATATATATATATATATTATACAAATTAAAATACAATATATATATTATACAAAATATATATATATATATATATATTATATATTATACAATATACCTATTATACATTATACATACTTACCTTAGTCGATAAGGAAATACCTAACGGAAGCAATCATCTTCCCTTACAGCATACTGGCTCACGCTCTTCAGGAGTTTACCCGTCGAATCGACACGAGTCCAGGCATATATTTTGATCCAATTGGCGAACTCAAGATCAATGTTGGCCGCTTAGATCTTATCACACCTTATGATATATCATATATGGAACCGAACATTAAGACCATTAACTCAATCTTAGGTACAGTACGGTTTTTATGTAATCAAGTTCAAATTGAAACAATAAAAGACCTGGAATGCCATAATATTCTGGAGCCACTGAGTGTAAGATACAATGATGTTGTTTCGGAATATTCTTCCATTTCACATCTTATTAGTAATAAGAGATTTAAACGTGTTTGGATAGGTGCCGTAGGATCTTTGTCTAAAACAGTATTTGGTACTTTAAACGAAGATGACGCTATCAGATACGATAACGCCATACGAGATGTACTATGTTTTCTTTTATCAATAGACTAAGCTTATTGATAAAAGAAAACATATTGGTTACAACTTCAGTTTTGTCAAAATTTAACGATACACTTTTTAAAATAAAGCTCAATGAAATTTGTCTTACTGAGGCTGTCGACGACCTCTCACTAAAGATGAAAAATATTTCAAAAAATTCTATGGAACTAAACTTTAAAACTAGCATTGATTCTATATTAACAAATCTGGAAGCGTCACTACTAACACTGTCTTTCCAAATGGGAGATATGACAAATGCCATTCTTTTTGGTAGCCGAAACATTTTACATCCAGCTATTTTGCCCCCAAAACAGTTGTATAAAGAGCTCGTCGACAACTATAGGCACCTACCAGCTGACGTTACATTACCTTTAAGTTTAGAATTAAGAAACATTTATAAGCTATTAAATGTGTCTAGTATAAGTTGTTTTAGCCTAAACACTAAGATAGTATTTGTAATAAGATTACCTTTGGTGTCCCCTAAACTGTATGATCTATATCATAATATAGCATTACCAACGCCGCATGATGATGTTAAACCAGACACTTTTAGTCTTATTAGGCCCAGTAGTAAATTTATCGCAATGACCAGAGATAAATCAGAATATTGTAAACTCGATTCACTCACGGACTGTCTGGCAATCGACGTCAACGACTACATCTGCAATGTGATGACCGTCTCCCTAACAAGTGCAAACCCCAGCTGTGAAAGTGAGTTAATGTCAAAAGTTATCAGTGTATTACCAGTGCAGTGTCAAACCGATTCTATTAGAGGAATACTCAACGTATGGAAACCGATTTCCGATAATAATTGGATATATGTACAATCCGAAAATATTAAAGTTTATCTAGACTGTATTGACCAAAAGATCATAGAGCTAGATGTAATTGGTACAGATATCTTGAAGGTGCCGCAAAATTGTGTAGCATTCTGTAAAAATACAAAATTAATACCTAGATACGCTGATGTTAAGCTTAATGTTACAGTTTTTCACCCTACTTTTAATATAATTAAGGATCCTTGTTGTATTCTAGATAAGATCCCTAAAGTCCGTGATGAGTCCCCTATTAAACTTAAGAATATTGATTTAGACATTCTTACATCAGACGCCAATTCTAAATTTAATTCCTTATTGAAAGAAATAGATGAAATCTTAAATGAGCAACCAATAATAAAATATGGGACCCATTATTCAATTGTTCTAATTGTAATGTTAATTTTAATGTGTACTTATTTTGTAATTAGGTTATATTTTTACATTAAAGAGCACCGTCTATCCTATCGTTTTCCTAGGCCCTTTCAATCACCTCAAAATACTACTAATGCTATAATAATACCAGATTTAGCTACTTCCGACACAGTTGATTCAAAAAGAAATGTCGATGAAAATTCCATAGTCACACCTAGCAATTCGAAAACACCTTCACGTGAAATACCCTCACCAAGCATTAGAATCAATATTTAAATTTCCTAATTTTTTTTTCTTCTAAACTTCAGGAATATAGGCCCCTGAAGTTTATTCTACCCCGGGGAGGAGTTATAGCTTTAGTATGTATGTAACATCCCTTAGTCAGCCCCTTTCCTACCTATCCAGCATTTCCTTTGTGTAGCAGCTTCGGTTGCATTCCCAGTACCATACTCTCCATCCAGTATCCAACCGCGCTAGACGTGTGCATCAAAAATCAAAAATTGTTTTTTTTAAAAAGCCAAAATCCTTGTGCGTTGTAACAGTACGCAACGGACGTCTCGCATCAAACGGATATTTTTTTCACAGTACGTCCGCTGAATCGGCAACGTACGGATTACCGTTTAGCCTAGTAAATGAATGCTCATAAGGGGGTATGGATGGAAAAGTCGAAGGCAGAAATTTTGCCTTAGGAACTTTGTTTGGACTAATTTGAAGATAAACATACTGGCCAGTCGGTAATCCGTACGCTGTCGATACAGTGGACGTACTGTAAAAAAAATATTCGTTTGATGCGAAACGTCCGTTGCGTATTATACCGACCTGTGGACGCTTACCTTTACGCGTTACGTCACAACTGCAGCGTTATAAACTGTCGACGGCTGCCGTCGGCTGCCGTCGGCTGCCGCCGACTGCCGCCGGCACGTGCCGTCGTCTGCCGTCGACTGCCGCCGACACGTGCCGCCAACTGCCGTCGACTGCCGCCGACACGTGCCGTTCGTCTGTAAGAACCCTTATATATGTAGTTAATAGAAACAAAATTTTAAGCACTATGAGTGTTTTGATAAATTTCAAGGATTTCCCTCGATTGCTCATAGATTTCATCATCAGCTCACTACTTTCGTAATTTTTATACAAAATTAAGATTATATCCTATAAACAACAACACAATAATTTTGAAAATCGGTCCACAAACAGCGAAATATTCATCAAAAACATCTGCTTCGATGCAAAATATCACGAAAAGTACCAATAAGGGAGATCGCAGAAGACAGACTATCCGTGACGCACTTTTTATTCTGTGGAAATAGAACCTATGCAATTATACGCAGTAACGCACATGACGCGCAATAAGTCCGACGCACAAAAAATTCGTATAATTCTGGCAGACCGCATCGCGCCGCTTCGCGCGGCGCCGCACAAAAAGTGTGCGAAAAAAATAGAACGTTTGCTTCAACAGGCGCTAACGCAGACGGCGCATACTTTTAGTCTACAATCTGCATTTGTAGTGATGTAACGTACGCGATCTATTTAATTAACATGGCGCCAGATATCGATGTAACGATGTTAACTCATGAAATACAAAACAGACCAGTAATTTATGGCGGGGCAAGACCTAAATTTAATCTTGCGGGCTCTCGATGTCCTCAAATCCTGCCAGGCATAATAATTGTAGGCCTCAACATTTGTCATATACAAAAGTGATGGCAACCTCAGTTTGTGGCTATCGTGCAACTAGCAACCATGGATATTCATGTACAAAATGCATAAAACTTAAATTTTGTATCAAAATTATTTAAAAAAATCGATGCTTCAATTTTGATGAAGAACTATGTCAGTTTACGGGCTGGCAACCCTAGGTTGCGGCCGACTTAGAGCTGGCAACCATTTATACCTTATTTTGTCTCGTCATTTTCTTTCAAATGATGTAAAATTTATTGAAAAAAAAGATACATGCAAATTTATGCATTTATCTCATGAACATTAAACTTAATTAGAGGTACTTGCGGCTACTTTTGACAAGGCAACCCAACATAAATCCATTCTATACGTTCTAAAGATTATTTCAAAATATATTTGATCGAAAAAAACGGTTCATGTAGGATTTTACGGTCGGATCCAATAGTAATAGCAGTTATCGTTTGCCATCAGGGTACGGGCTACGTTTTCCGACGCAAAGAAATGTTGTCAATTTTCAAAAAATCTTAAATGAAATGAGGGATCCACCGAAATTAAGGCAATTATAAAATTATTTTTGTGACTTAATCACTTTTTAACACAAGCTTCGGCTAACAATTCGACCATCGGTTTTGGACTATATTTCTAGAGCAATTTCGATTTATTGTTATTGTCTTTGAATTTTCTTTTCTTCAAAGGAAAAAATTGTAGTTTTAACGTGGGAATAATTACTAACTAAGTTTACTTACGGATTTTCTATACTCTTAGCAACGAAGCGGCAGTCAGCACGTGACAACAGGAAAACCACAAGAACTCAACACGTGCGAAACCATTTAATTCAACTATAAGGTACAGTCAACAACCTGACTCATTTAATTCAACTATAAGGTACAGTTGCCATATATCGTCCCCTTTTTTAAAAAACGTTCTAAAAAATAAAATTAAATACTACAGTTATAAATCAAACATCAAACTTTAGCTTCACTATTCCTTTATTCTTAAAAATAATCAAAAATGCGTTAACGTTTTCAGGAAAAGTTTAAAAGTAAATTTAACAAAAATACTCATATTTTCAAAATTTATTTTTGGGCTCCTAATTCCGTCCCTTTAATATAAATATATTAAAGGGATAAATATAATATACTTATTTTTAGTATTTGTTGTTGTAGCGGCAACAGAATATATTATGTAACACAATTCCTGAAAATTTCAGAAATCTAGCTATAGCGGTTCTTGAGATAGAGCCTGGAGACAGACAGACAGATGGACAAACAACGAAGTTTCAGTAATAGGGTCCCATTTTTACCCTTTGGGTACGGAACCCTAAAAAAACATTTTTTCTACAGTTTCTAAGCAAAAAGAAGTGATATGAACGTTCGAGATCCATTCACTGTTTGAGATCCTAATACCGTCTTGGGTATTAGGTTCATGTAAGGGGCCATATATTAGGTTCATGTAAGGGGACGATATTAGGATTTTTTTTTTTTGGTTCATCTATTTAAACAAAAAACGTGTTATTAATCTCAAAATTTTACTTAATCGATTAACATCTGAGGCAATAATAATTAGTTTTACAAACAAATTGTATCAATAAGTCAGGTAGGCCAGGCTTATAATTTGCACTGATTGATAAAATTATAGTTGAAACTATGAATCTGGCGTGTTGTGTGTCGATATAAGCGTGACTCGTTTTCACTAATACATATTTTTATGTTTTACTTTAAAACAACAATTTTCTAACAGTAGCATCCTTAAATTTCGTGGAATTCCGTAACACCACAAGGATTCTAGAGAAATCCCGATTTACTTATAGAGTTTACATTTTGTAGTTTCCTCAAAATATACCTATTGTGCATGAATGACGCAAGTAGTCTAAATACAATAACTGTGTAAACACATGAGCAGAGGTCTGAAAAACCCATATTGTTGCATTATCAAACGATAAATTAGTTTCAAAACTATAAAATATATTATATATATATATATATATATATATATATATATATATATATATATATATATATATATATATATATATATATATATATATTAAATTTCGTGGAATTCCGTAACACCACAAGGATTCTAGAGAAATCCCGATTTACTTATAGAGTTTACATTTTGTAGTTTCCTCAAAATATACCTATTGTGCATGAATGACGCAAGTAGTCTAAATACAATAACTGTGTAAACACATGAGCAGAGGTCTGAAAAACCCATATTGTTGCATTATCAACATTGTAAGTCGATATTCACGTCATAATATTTTGTACGCTAAATATTTTATTCATAGGCTTATTATACAGGGTGTATTGTTAAAGAGGGCACGATAAATTAATTTCAAAACTATAAAATATATATATATATATATATATATATATATATATATATATATATATATATATATATATATAATATATTTTATAGTTTTGAAACTAATTTATCGTTTGATAATGCAACAATATGGGTTTTTCAGACCTCTGCTCATGTGTTTACACAGTTATTGTATTTAGACTACTTGCGTCATTCATGCACAATAGGTATATTTTGAGGAAACTACAAAATGTAAACTCTATAAGTAAATCGGGATTTCTCTAGAATCCTTGTGGTGTTACGGAATTCCACGAAATTTAAGGATGCTACTGTTAGAAAATTGTTGTTTTAAAGTAAAGCATAAAAATATGTATTAGTGAAAACGAGTCACGCTTATATCGACACACAACACGCCAGATTCATAGTTTCAACTATAATTTTATCAATCAGTGCAAATTATAAGCCTGGCCTACCTGACTTATTGATACAATTTGTTTGTAAAACTAATTATTATTGCCTCAGATGTTAATCGATTAAGTAAAATTTTGAGATTAATAACACGTTTTTTGTTTAAATAGATGAACCAAAAAAAAAAAAAATCCTAATATCGTCCCCTTACATGAACCTAATATATGGCCCCTTACATGAACCTAATACCCAAGACGGTATTAGGATCTCAAACAGTGAATGGATCTCGAACGTTCATATCACTTCTTTTTGCTTAGAAACTGTAGAAAAAATGTTTTTTTAGGGTTCCGTACCCAAAGGGTAAAAATGGGACCCTATTATTTTATTCAATTTTTTTAAATATGAATGTACAGTCTATAAATACAGCTGGGTATTTTGTGAACATTTCAGGTGCGTACGGTCTGTCGTCATCATTGATAACGAGCAAAAAATGTTTAAAAAATCACGTTTGTTGTATGGCATCCCCCTTAAATATTCAATAAAAATATTTTGTTTAAATTTAGTATTTGTTGTTATAGCGGCAACAGACATATATGTCGCAGTCCACTGCTTAAAATAGCCGTTCAATCAAACAGCTAGCCCTTTGACTGAACAACGTTATTCAATCACACGGCTATACGTCGTTTAGCCGACTTGTTGACTGCAACATTCAATTTTTTCATTCAATTCACTACAGCTAGACGACGCTTAGCTAACTGGTTAAATGGCAAATTAACTAAGGTGACCATTAGTTTAGTGTTATTATAACACAAACTTAATGATAATAAGCAGAATAAATTGTATTCTAACTCATTTTGAACACAATTTTACCCTTTGGGTACGGAACACTTAAAAAGGCACTTATATAAAATAAGAATTATGTAAAACTTTTTAGTTTATTCATAAGAATATTAATTTTGTTTTTGCCGAGGAAGCCAGTTCTAATTTTTTGATTGAAAATAATTTATTTTTCTTTTTTTATGGTTAGTCCACAAAGAACCCTTATAGTTTCGGTAAGTCCGTCCGTCTGTCTGTCTCTCCGCGGTTTTTCTCAGAGACTATAGGGCCAACAATGGTACACGTCTTCCACCACGTCGCATTCTGAACAGTTTGGTGATGTGATTTTTCCCATCAACGAAGCGAAACTATTTAAAGGAAGATGTCCGGAACGAAGTCTGAGGCTCAGCACAATATCTTGCCCGCTCATATCGGCATCATCGCACCAAGGTCTTTTTGGTATAGTCATTTGCATAGTTCTATACCACACTCCTTTTGATAATGACCGTTCATCAAAATATTCTTTCCATAACCGATCAAATCCTTGTGAGCAAATCAATGCGATATTTCTGTCCAAATAAATCACTACGATTGACAAAACATGTAAGCATATTAACAAAATAGTCGGCCAAGTGTGACTCGGACATGGAGGGTTACGTACCGTTATAGAGCAAAATCAGACCTAAAATTGTGTTTTTGTATGGGAGCTCCCTTTATTTATGAAGTGAAAACTTCTTTAGCGGCGTTGAGCACTTTTGTGGGATGGGTAAAAACTGTGAAACTCGCGTCAGATTCTCGTGCTGATCGAAAACTTTGGAAAAACCGTAAGACGGTTGGAGAGTAGTGTTGTAACATCGAAATTGATTAATCGAACGATGATTGTCGATATTTTTTTTATCGATTGTAAGGGCCGATTCACACCGGAACGGCAGAGGCGACGCGAGCAGTTTCAGTGTCATATGATTTTAAACTTTATCTTCATTATTGTAATACATAGTATCGCTTGAGAAATCTACGGCCGCCCGTGGACGCTCGTGGCCGCTCGTGGCATCTTGCGGCCGCCAGCGGCGTCGATTTCTCAAGCGATACTATGTATTACAATAATGAAGATAAAGTTTAAAATCATATGACACTGAAACTGCTCTTCTCGCCTCTGCCATTCCGGTGTGAATCGGCCCTAAGGGTTTCGATTAATTAAAAAAATCGATTTTTTAAAAATCGATTTTCATAAAAAATGGATTAAAAATTTAATCGATTGTAATGATTGTTAAAAATGAAATCGGGTTTCGATTAATTAAAAAAAACGATTTTTTAATAATCGATTTTCATAAAAAATGGGTTAAAAAAATGCACAACGTTAATAATCAAGTTTTCACTTCTGCCGGCACTCCCGGAGTGCAACCCGTTTTTTTTATATATTATTATTAATTATTGAAGTAAACATATAATCAAAGCCTTTGCAAAAATATCAACGTGCCTACCGGTTGCCATTATTGATATCGAGCAAAAAAGGCCAAAAAATCACGTTTTTTGTATGGGAGCCCCCTTAAATAATAATTTTATTTTGTTTTTAGTACTTGTTGTTATAGCGGCAACAGATATACACAATATGTGAAATTTTCAGAAGTCTAGCTGGAGTGGTTCTTGAGATACAGCCTAGAGAAAGACAGACGGATGGACAGACGGACATATTATAGAGTCCCGTTTTTAGGGTTATGTACCCAAAGGGTATAAACGGGACTCTTTTACTAAGACTTCGATGTCTGTCTGTCCGTCTATCTGTCTTCTTCTCTTTAATAGGATTGCTAAATAAAAATATATTTGGTTACAATTTTACATTAAAATGCTAACGTATAATGTTGGTGATCGTTTACTACTTTTGGTTTAACAATGATTTATTTGGAGTCATTTTGCATAAATAGGATAGCGAGATAATAAATCTTTGGTGATCATTTTACATTAAAATGCTAGTATAATGTTGGTGATCATTTACTAATAGTGGTGATCATTTTACTTTAAAATGCTAGTATAATGTAGGTGATCACTTACTAATTTTGGTGATCATTTACTTATTTTGGTGGTCATTTACTATTTTTGGTTTCAAGATGTTAAATCTTTGGTTATAATTTTACATTAAAATGGTGGTCTGTATTTTGGTGGTCGTTTACTATTTTTGTCTGTGAAATGTTACTATTTCTGGTGATCAGTTAATTATAAGCTATTTTTAATCAGTAGCCCAAGCATAAAATTTCATGTTTCTAACTCAAGAAATAACGGACTTTCATTCAAACTTTCAACCCCAATTTCACTCCCTTGGGGGTACAATTTCCAAAAACGCTTAAATACGTATCCATTCATTTTTAATCAGTAACCCGAAAATAAAGTTTCATGTTTCTAACTCAAGAAATGACGGACTTTCATTCAAACTTTCAGCCCCTATTTCACCCCCTTCGGGGTAAAATTTTCAAAATTCCTTCCTTAGTGGATTAATAAAATAAAACTTAATAAAATAACCCTACTCACCAAACGAGGCTGTAACTTTAACAGTTTTTGCTCAGCGATGATAAATCAGTCAGTCAGTCAGGATATGTAATTTTATAAGTATAGATAATAATTATGAGTAATTAAGTATTTTGGGCATTATAATATTTCGAGTGTGGCCTGCCCTATTTTATTTTTTTATTAGAAAATATAAACACACCAGCAAAATTAGAGGAACATAACAATTTTTTTTTGAAAATTATTCGCTGTTTTTTATATATTTATTTATTAATTTAATAATAGATGATTAAAAAATAAAACTTATATAAATTTAGGGCATAAAAACGTGTTAAATAGAAAAAATCTGCAAAAATCAAAAATTAAGAAAAAATCTTTAAAATTTCAGTAGTAAGTTTTTAAGTTAAATTCTTCATTTTTACTGAAATGCTATGTTAAAAGCGTGTAATGCCTTCTATGGATCTCAAGAGAGTCTGGATACGCCATTCCATGCTTGCATTTTGATTGTCAATCATTTCCTGTGGGATATTCTTCTGCTCCTCCATTAGCGCCAACTCGAGCTCCAGAACACATTTTGGAGCTGGAGTTTTAACTTGTACCATTCACCCATTGATGTGGCACACGTCTTCAATCGGATCCACATCCGTGGACCGCGCTGGCCTCTCCACCTGGGCTACGCCAGCATCATTTAGGTAATAATGCCCGATTTTTTTACTATATGGACGCGCATTAAATTGAAGTTACTGACTAAAACTGTGTAAAAGGCACAACATGCAGTTCTAAGATGTTTGTGCTATAGCCATGTACTGTCAAAGTACCATCATTAACAATCATCAGCTCTTTGCGGGCTCCAAATCATATGCTACCACAAACCATTACGAAGCCTGCAAGATAGGCCACTGTTTCCGTTAAGTTTGATGGTCAATAGCGTTTCTTACAATTTATCCACATTCTTTATCGCCTGTCCACAAAATTTACACAGAATTTGCTCCCATCACTGTACAGCACACGATTTCACTCACTTGTTAAATTTTGATGTTCACGCGCAAATCTTAGCCTGGCTCTTTGCTGTCCTGTCTCAAGTTTTGGTGCCCTTGCTGGCACTTTTGAGTTTAATTTAACTTTTTTGAGTCTTATTCTTACTGTACAATCACTTACACGTACACCTCGGACCTGTTCCGACAGGTTTCGTCTCTGCAAAGCAGTTTGAGGCCGATTTCTTAAGGCTTGTAGGGGAGACCGGAGGCAAAAGTAACAAATTTTCTTTACGACCTGATTACAGGAAATTGGAACATTATATCAAAAAAATTCTTTTGCACAGCCATTGGAAATATATCTGGCTATACAAGGATCATGCGCAGGTTTTGATACCTGTTATTTTCGTGGAGTTATTACAGGATAAACGAGGAGAGGGAGAGTGTTACAATTGCCGCCTACCCGGGGGCAAAAGAAGCAAATGTTTGAGACAAGAAAAAATCGATGAATATTATGAAAATGGAAAATATTTATTTATCAATCGGTTTCTTATTTCAGCCTGAATTAGCCTAGATAAGAATTAACAACAATATTTAAAATTACATCAAACAACAACATAAAATAGCAAGCTATGCTAAATTTTTAACTAAGCCTTATTTCGGGCTCAAAATTAAACAGTTCCATACTGATTCAAAACTATTACAACTGTGCTAATTATTATAAACTTAGATGTAAGTTTTGGGATTCAAAGTTAATTTTTCATTTTGTATGAAATATCGTTTGTTAAAACTGCCCCCGTGTTACTATTGCCACCAACATCGTAAACAGTAAAACGAGCGCCAGAGAGAAAAAATCTTAAAATTAAACATTATGTTATTCAATTACTTTAAAACATTATCTCTAATAATTTTGTACCTAATCATAATAACTATACTGAAATCGGGATTACTAGTCGCTAGCGGTCATGGACTTTCTGTCAAAAACATGACAGAAAGTCCATGACCGCTAGCGTGTCCTTTTCCATACAAACCGCGATTGACAATGAAGTGTCAGATATTGTCAATCGCAGTTTTATATGGAATACGACAAGTTTTTGACAGGGAGTCAATGACCGCTAGCGACAAGTAATCCCGATTCCAGTATAGTATTTGAACAAAAATATCATATTGAAAAAATATTATAACTTGTCATTTCACACAACAATCAATAAATGTCTACTAATAATAACAAAATTAAATAATCAGTCATTCTCAGTCTTCATATAGTTTCATTTGTAGGAAAAATAATTAAAATCACAGCTTTCGATATATATACCTAATTTTATCCTTATCAAATCCTTCATATTAATAATTCAAAAAGTTATAGGATGGTATTAATGTAATGTACACCATTCTATAACTCTTTGACGGTCAAACAACAAACAGAAGTAGGTGAGTAATCAGTCTATGTTAGTCTTACTATATTAGTTTAGTCTGAATCATTAGACTCACAGTTATGGCACGTATAACTAAAACCTATCTGTGGAGTACAATCTTCGTGAGCCCATTCGTGACATTCAGAGCATTGTATCCAAATTTCGTTGCTCTTGCTATTGGAATAAGCCTCCATACAAACTATACAAAAATATTTTTCTTCGTCGCTTTCACTGTCTGTTCCTTTTTCTTTAAGATTTTGTTTATTTATCTTTTTGCCTTTTGTGTTTTTAGTTTTATTTAATGATTTTTTTACACCTTTAGCATTCTTTTTCCGTAGTTTTTCTTCGTGTGCTTTTCGGATGGCTTCTTTTTCTGGAGTGTCTGTGTAAATTGCACTTTTTCCTTTCTTTCTTCCACGGGTACTGTTCTTTCTCGGTGGTGCCTTTGGCAACGGTCGAACGACATCAGGAGAAAAATGTACAGCACGTGAAGAAGAAGGCAAACATTCCATGGAATAAGATGTACCCATAACCGGAGTGCTCGGTCTAGCTTGATAGTCTACTGCTCCTGAAAGTACCATCTGTTTTGCTTTCTTTGACTGAGTGACTTCACTTTCTAGCAAATGATTAGTGACTAGAGTCTCATTAGGTGAGTTATGACATGTGTTCATTAAGATCATAGGAGGAGTTTCAGAAAAAAGAGATTCAACGGGCTTATCAAAAGCAAGAGGATCATTTGAAGATGCCAAATACCCCAGAGTGTTAGTACTGGTTTCAGTTTTTCTTGATTTTGTAGTTTGAGTGATTGATGCAAAAGCATTGCCAGTGGTCTGGTTGGTAAGTATATCCAATGAAAGGTTTTCAGCATGCGAGGTAGAAGCTTGAGGTTCAATGTAAGATGAGTCAACTAGGTTGGCGGTCAAACGGTTAACACGCTCCCCATGCGTTGGTTCAGATGTTTCGGCAGGCCAATTACAACCAAGTGGGTCACTAGGAGACGGTGAAAGGGCCGGTGGAGCGACTGTGCAAAATTCGTTTGTGGGTTCTACTGGTTTTGTTAATACTGGGTCTGGTCGATCTGTGACAAAGGAGGGATTATAGTCCGTTTCATCAAATATGTCTCTATTGTACGGGTAGATTCCTGTTACTCTAAACCCTCCTTGAATATTTTTTGGTGTTAAAGCAATTGGGTAAGCAATGTTGACTATATACGGTATATCATGTATGGTCATAGGTCTGCCGGGGTGACTACGCATCCAAGCAGTACATGCACTGTTAATAGCTTTTTTCAATGGTCCATTGACTGACCTGTCAACCGGTTGCAACTTGTGCGTACAGTGTGGGGGAAATGATAGCATAACAATGCCATTGCTCTTGCAGTAATCTAAAGCTGCGATAGTAATGTGGGAAGGATGATTGTCTAACGTTAGTAACACTTTGTGGTTCAATGATGCATTAGAATAGATCACGAAATGTTTCAAGAACAGTAGGAATTCTCTTTCTTCCATCCAACCTGATTTGTTTCCTGCCCCGATACATCCTATGGGTCCATCGCGTACAAAATGAGGTTTATAGTTGACCCTTGGAAACACAAACATTACTGGGATAGCGTTTCCTATAGCGTTTACTGCAACAGTAATGGTCACTAAGGTACCACGCTCACCCGACGTCAGCGCACCGACCTGTCGCATACCCTTTCTAGTCACTATACGATCCGGCTTATGGACTGTTGTAACCCCAGTCTCATCCATGTTATAAATGTCTTGGGGTTCAAATTTATAACGATCTAACACCGTGGCCAGGTTGTTAAAAAATGGTTCGACATTATTTCGATTAAAACTCGTAGCTCGTGAAAGACTGGTAGCTTGAGCACATCGAATAGACAATTCCGGGTGACGTTTCATAAATCCAGAAAACCAATCTTCGCTAGCAAGCTCCTTATAGTCCCATGATTTTGGTCTAGAAAGATGGAAATGTTTTGCTAGATCAAAAGCTAATCGCCGTACTTCTTTAGGGGAGAGGCCGAAATAAATGTCCGCCGTTCTAATCAAATAATCACATATCAAGTCTTCTTGATCTTTTGTGAAAATTTTACTGGCCGGATTATAACCCATCGTTACTATTTGGCCGTCTAAGGCATTTTCTTTTTTTTGTTTATACCTTGTTAAGGAGACGTGGCACAGGTCAAACATCCTTGCGGCAGCACGAATGGAGCGGCCTTTCGAGACCTCCTCATAGGCTTGTTCATATAAAAATAAATCTTTCGTACCGCGATAGGTTTTTCTTTGTCTGTTTCTTGGCATCTAAAATAAAAAGAAAATTCATAATATTCATAATACTCCACTGCATTATCTTAGAATATTTTTTTCTTAAAACATTATAAAACATTCACTAATTTTAGTAATAGTAAAATATTATTATTATTCGGTGTCAATTGTAACACAGGGTCAATTGTAACGTTACAATCGCCCCCTAAAAATGTGTTGCAATTGCACCGGAAGGTGTTTACCTACAAAATATACTATATCTCCTAAAATACATTAAATCACACGGATATTCAGTAAAAAATAAAAACTTTAATCTTTTAGAAATCTACTTCTCAGTTTGAATTTAATGCAAGGAGCCCAGAAATCTATAAATCTCACTTTAAAAATTACGAAAATTCTTACCTTGAGTGTCCGAAAAATAAAATGACGTTTAACATGCGACCGGCTTGCGCGGTGGCTCGCGCGTGACTGCCACTATGAGGAAGCCTATTACGTGCGTTTGTAACACCCACACATGCACAAATAGAACGAATGGTTTCGTAGTTAAGGCCAATGTTAATATTGACCCCTGTTACTTTTGCCTCCGGTATCCCCTACCCTTACAAAACGGTCATCCTGAACCATTGCCAACCGATATCTGCCTTGTTCTCGTCTCCGAACGTAAGATCCAGTCTCTCTGTAGCGTTGAAAGTTACGATGGACCACGAAAGCCGACACACCTAAGGCCTGACCGAACGGTAGGTGTGACCTTTCTCTATCGTGGTTACAGCTCTAGCTGTCGTAGATGCTGGAAAATCACTAATTTTTTATCTAAGCAATGTGTTCTTCCAAAAACCAAACAATCAAATGAGCTGGCAAACATTGCACCCCGCTAAAAACGCCATTCTTATCAGAAACACTTACAACGTCAATCATCGAAAAACACTTAGTAGGGTATAATTGCAATAAAAATCTGTCAACTTGCCAGTTTTGTTCAATATTTTATTTCTTAAATGAGCTTAGAAACTATAAAAAAGGATTTCACACAGCCCGACCCACTTGAATTCAAGTTGTGGCCCTTTTTACCTATGTTCCGCTAATTTTGCCAGTGTGTGTAGTTTCAAATGATTTCAATAAGAAGACATATTATTAAATTAATATTGACATAAATTGATATTAATTTAATAATTCCTGTTTAATATTTATTGAATTTGATTAGTGGATTAGAATGTCACTACTATTCGGTACTTGAATAGTAGTGACATTCGATATTAGTCGATAAAGTAATAAAATTTAAAGTCGATAAAATAATATAAATATCGAGAAAACCTATTAACTGCTAAAAACCTCGAATATTGGTCGGTCAAATTAAGTGAAGAACTCTATAAAGTTTCCGAAGTGAACGTCTTTATCAGGGAAGTTTCAGTATTGGATTCTTTCTATTATCGAAGTTAGATGCAACCGGCCGACCAACTTAAGCGATTCCAACTCCAAAACTACTCGCCCGACGTGCGAACCACAAAACTACTAATCGAATCTAATAAACCTTATTTTATTCTGAATCATAAAAGCGATAAAATATCACACTAGATGTTCCCCGCCACTTCGTTGCTCTGTCACATAGTCGTACATTTTTCCGGCGTAAAATGATTATAAACAAAATCGCGTTAGAAGGTAATCTTGGAAGAAGCTGTGCAGCTTCAGGACCGTTTGAGATATCACTTAAACGGATACAAATTATTATTATGTAGCTTTCCAAGAGATTACTTCATAAAAAATATGATATTGCATATGTAGTAAGGGAGAATTATTTTTCTAATTCATAGGTAATGAGAATAAAGCGTAAAGGGCAGCTCCAAAGGATAGCAGTAAGCCGCGCGCGACCGTGTCTTGAAGTTAATATGACATATTAACTTCAAGACACGATCGCGCGCGGCTTACGACAGTCGTAGGCCGCGCGCGTCTGTCGCGGGCTTCGGAAGCGGTGCCATACATTTTCATACGCTGACTATGGTCGCGAGCGACCGACGACAGTCGTAGGTCGCGAGCGATCGATCGCGATGCACGGAATTGTACCTTAAAGCAACGAAGCGGCAGTCGGCACGTGGCAACAGGAAAACCACAAGAACTCAACACGTGCGAAAGGGCGGCGAGCGCACATGCTGTACCTGACTCATTTAATTCAACTATATTATACTTATATTTCCCATCGACAGACGACACACACAAGGAAGCTTTGTTTACATTCAATTGTGTAGGTCAGGCTTATAATTTGAACTGAGTTGAAAATATTTTATAATAATAATTGATAAAATTAAATTTGAAACTATGAATCTGGCGTGTTGTGTGTCGATATTATAAGCGTGACTCGTTTTTAACGATATACGACTTATATCGTGATAAGTACATACTTTTATGTTTTACTTTGAAACAACAATTTTCTAACTGTAGCATCCTTAAATTTCGTGAAATTCCGTAACACCACAAGGATTCTAGAGAAATCCTGATTTACAGAGTTTACATTTTGTAGTTTCCTCAAAATATATGTGCATGAATGACGCAAGTAGTCTAAATACAATAACTATGTAAACCCATGAGCAGAGGTCTGAAAAACCCATATTTATGCATTATCAACATTGTAAGTCGATATTCACGTCATATTTTGTACGCTAAATATTTTATTCATAGGCATATTATACAGGGTGTATCGTTAAAGAGGGCACGGTAAATTAATTTCAAAACTATAAAATATATTGTATGTGTATTGTAATATACTATACACGGAGTTGCTTGCTCTTGATGAAAAAGTTATGAGTTTTTTGGAAAATCAATTTCACTAGCCGCAAAATAAAGCAGCTAAATGAAAATAAAATAAAATCGGCCAAGTTCAAGTTGGACTTAAATATTATACAAAAAGGTTATTGTATGTGGTGATTTCAATAATATTAATTTGCTAGACTTAAACTCCACTATTATTAGATTCACAACCTTATTAAAATCGTATAACCTGATTAATTTATTTAATGAAGCAACTAGAGTTTGCGAAACAACTGCCACTTGCATTGGTAATATTATTTTCACAAAATAAATATGTTACTGCCTGTAAAAAAAAATAATGTTCTGAGTTATGATCATCGTGGACAGTTAGCTTCTTTTAACATTAAATGTGATAGTAATACTGAAGAAAATATTGAGTTTATTCCTGTAAATACAAAACGTATTGAGAAAGAATAACGAACCTTATTGGCATACCTGTCATATTTTGGTGTACACCTATGAAACATACGCCAATCGAAAGAGAAAATGTTTACAAACAATAAATATTCTTTGACAAAATGTCGTAAATGATATACTTTCTCAGTTATTTCAGTTTGAAAATTTAGGAAAATATAAAATAAATAACATTTTAGACAAAGAACCTGAAATATTTAAAAAAGTATAACATTTACGACATTTTGTCAAAGAGTATTCGTTACTTGTAATTATTTTCTCTGTCGATTGACGTACATATATGTTTCATAGGTGTACACGAAAATATGTATAACATTTTAAGTACTTCAAAACTAATTAGGTATGCCACGCTCCATACAAAAAGGTTCGAACTCTTTTAGAAGTAAACTTGTTTCAATGTCTTCAGCACTATGGTTTATTTGTCATATCTAAGTGCTGAAGACTTGAAACAAGTTTACTTCTATTTCATTTGGTGATTAAGCATTTAATACATTGTTTAAAGTAGTAATAAATCAACTCACATCTGTATTTACTTTTAAAACGGTCAGTTTAAATATTAAAAAAAATAATTTCAGAAATTGTGCAACTGCAGGTATTATTGTAAGTAGGCAAAGACTGTATTTGAGTGAATGAGTTAAATGACGAAAAAACAATTAATACTAGTGAATCCTTTAAAATATACGTGAAGAAATATTCAAAAATTTTTAGAAAAGTCTGTCAGGCTGCGAAGGCCCTCCACGTAAAAGAAAAAAATAAAGAACTCTAAAAATAAAGTGAAAGTTATTGCAGATGAGACTGGAAGAGTCGACTGTCGTAACTCTAAACTTGAACTTTATATAGATGATAAAAAGGTCAACTCTGATCTCAAGGTTGCGACAGTTTTTGAGAAGTTTTTTGTTGACATTCCGCTCTCAACTACAAAAGACTTAAATTTCTCACCTGCAGTTGCGGAAAGGTTACTTAAAGAAAATGTCAAGGAATATGATGTCAGTTTTATTTTTAAAGAAATCGATATTATTGAGACTTTTAATTCGCTGAATGTTAAAAATACAACTGATCTCTGGGGTATGTTCACAAGAGTTATTAAATCAATAATTGACATCATTGCCACGCACTTAGCTGTAGTCTTTAATAATTGTGTTATAAGACGTGGTGTGTTCCCTGACCGAATGAAGCACAGCAAGGTGATGCCTCTCTTCAAATGACCCAGCCAACTAAGGACTATACAGGGTGCAATTAAACCTTCCTGCCAAATTTTTTCCAAGGCTTTGGTATAATTAGGAGAGTCCATTAAAGCTACAAAAATTGGGGGTAATTTTTTTTATGACATAATATTTTATCCCATTTAAAATCGTTGCAGAACGGTCACTAGCGGTGCGAGGCGGCGCGGGGGAATGAGAGGGGCTGACGCGGGGGGGGGGGTGGACGGAGGCACGCGCGCGGGGGCTCGTCATGCGCGGGCGAAGCGTCGTGTCCATTAATTGTAGTGTTTCTAAGGATAACCTTCGGAAGCTTTTTCTCAACATTTTAGTACTGAGTGATAATAAAAGAAAAAAATACGTGTATTTTAATTTAAAACAAGGATCATTATATCAAAATTTGGCAGGAAGGTAGTAAAATATTTGAAAAAATAATTCTAAATCAATGACTAGTTCCCTTTAACTCTAATAATTTGTCACATTACTATCAATTTGGCTTTACTAAAGGTAGGTCCACTACAGATGCAGGCATCAGTCTTCTATGTAGTATATTTGAAGCTTGGGAGGCTTCGCAGGATGCACTTGGTATCTTTTGCGACCTATCAAAAGCATATGATTGTATCGAACATGCTACATTAATCAGAAAATTTTATCATTAAGGTATAAGGGACACGGCCCTAAAACTGCATTTAAGTTCTTACCCTGCAAATAGAACGCAAAGAGTAGAAGTTAATAATTCTAAAAGGTCTAATGGTTAATGGAATCAGGCGTTACTTTGCGGAAATCCATAGCTTAAAATTTAGTTTGTTATTATTTTTAGCAATATTCCGCGAAATAAACTTCCACCTTTAAGTAAATGAGTGAGTTTACGCATAGGCATGCGTACAGCACCTTCCTCCTCCCACACTGCCTATGCGTACACTCGCATGCAAGAACTTGCAAACACCACCACCACACAAGCAATAATGTTGGCAAATCCGTGCAAGGCCCCTCACCACCATGCAGGTTGAAAACCTCGACGCGCGTTTCGCTCCAACACCGGAGCATCCTCAGGATGTGGACTCTACGAACAACGTCCGTCAAGTGACGCCACCGGCCAAAACACCGCCTTTTATACCCTATCGAGCCCCGCTACTATCCCCACTACCCTCACCAGTACCCCCGAACATATTAATAAGCGGTGACGTAGTCAAGCAAGTTTGGTCATTCAACAATGCAAATCTGTTGTTTTCCTTTTCTTTTATGATCTCTAATTGTTCCAACACGCTCAGCCGAAAGCCTTTATCGCATTTATGTAAAACTTTATAGGAATGGCCATCGGGCACGGTATGATTACTATCTAAAAGATGTTTAGCAAAATGTGACTTATCAAGATGACCATTCCTATAAGCCGCGATATGTTCTTTATACCGAGTCTCAAAGCTGCGTCCAGTTTGACCCACATATAAACTATCGCATTCAGGACAATCGATCTTATAGACACCGGACTGATATTTTTCATCAATCCGGTCTTTATTATGACACAAATGATGTTTTAAAGTATTATTTGTCCTGAATGCGACATGCATATCGTTGTTTTTCATTATTTTGGATAAGCGTGTAGATACCTCTCCCATGTAGGTCAAACTGGACTTATATCTATCTCCTTATCAATAGGACCTGCGTACAAAAACTTAGCGCGACGATTATTTGGACAGAGTTAATGACGTGATTCAGGGTGAACAATTTCTAAGGGTTACTTCTGACCCAACAAACAAGTTTTTACCTAAGCTTAAATTAGCAATTAATAATAATCAATATTTGTTTCAAACTGAATCATCAAAGAAAAAACTCATCCCAATGAATCCTCGCGCACCATCACTGTACGGCTTGCCAAAGATTCACGAAACTGATATTCCCATGCGTCCAGTTGTCTCATACATAGGTGCACCAGCATACGAGCTGGCAAAGTCACTTAATTTCATAATAAAAGAAAAGATCTCATTTCGGCCACCTTATGCCATAAAAAATAGTCTACAATTAGTCAACAAAATTAAAGATGTGACTTTGCCACCTCGTTGCAAATTAGTTTCACTTGATGTCGATAGTTTATTCACTAATGTTCCACGTAAGGAAACATTGGGTATTTTAAGGAATGCATTAGAAAAACGTTTACCTCCTGGTGAAAGTAATGAATTGCTTACTCTTACTAAAACCTGCATGGAACAAAACTACTTTCGATTTAACGGCGAATTCTTTGTTCAAGACGACGGTCTAGCTATGGGTTCACCTTTAAGTCCTTTGATGGCCGAAATATTTATGGACGATTTTGAACAAAGAAATATCGTTGTTAATAAAAGTATTTTATATTACTTTAGATACGTAGATGATTGTTTTCTTTGTTCTTTTAGATAGTAATCATACCGTGCCCGATGGCCATTCCTATAAAGTTTTACATAAATGCGATAAAGGCTTTCGGCTGAGCGTGTTGGAACAATTAGAGATCATAAAAGAAAAGGAAAACAACAGATTTGCATTGTTGAATGACCAAACTTGCTTGACTACGTCACCGCTTATTAATATGTTCGGGGGTACTGGTGAGGGTAGTGGGGGTAGTGGGGATAGTAGCGGGGCTCGATAGGGTATAAAAGGCGGTGTTTTGGCCGGTGGCGTCACTTGACGGACGTTGTTCGTAGAGTCCACATCCTGAGGATGCTCCGGTGTTGGAGCGAAACGCGCGTCGAGGTTTTCAACCTGCATGGTGGTGAGGGGCCTTGCACGGATTTGCCAACATTATTGCTTGTGTGGTGGTGGTGTTTGCAAGTTCTTGCATGCGAGTGTACGCATAGGCAGTGTGGGAGGAGGGAGGTGCTGTACGCATGCCTATGCGTGCACTCACTCATTTACTTAAAGGTGGAAGTTTATTTCGCAGAATATTGCTAAAAATAATAACAAACTAAATTTTAAGGTCTAATGGTATTAAAATGAAGCTAGGTGTTCCACAAGGATCTTTTTAGGCCCCTTTCTTTTTCTCATCTACATAATGAGCGGAGCGGAATAACAGAAATTACCTACCTTATCTAGTTATTTATAAGCATGAGATACCTAGTACTTTTTGCTGATGACTCTTCACTAATTTTCAATATGAATCGACAACAATATAATAACGACGAGGTAAATAGTGCTCTCTCAAAAATAGTGCAATGGTAATGCTATTAACTTACTATTCAATTCTAACAAGACGAAATGTTTAAAGTTCAGTTTGCCACATTTCAGGCAAGTACAAACCAATGTAATGTATCTAAATGATGAGAAAACGAAATTAGTGGACACCACTGCATTCCTAGGTATGTCACCCTACGATTGTAAACTCCGCGAGATTGTAATATGACTAAGAGATGGATTGTAAACAACCAGTTTTCCGGTGGTTTTTAATGAATTATTTCGTATTTAAAATAACTTCAATGCCCAATGGTATGAGATGTATAACATTAGACAGTAAATTACAGTGGAGTTCGCATATTGCAAATCTGGCGGATAGGCTCAGTTCTGCAGCATATATGCTGTTAAAAAAATCAGAGAAATAACTTATACGTAGAAACAGCACGACTTGTTTACTAAAGTAAACAAGTCGTGATGTTTCTACATCAGTTCCATACGACATAATGCTGTGGAAGTGTCGTTGTCTGTCATCATGTCGTTAAAATCAATGATTTCATCGACGACAACACACCTTGGGAATAAGGTGGTTCTTACAGGCCACTACAATATTTTTTTATATTTCCTATTTTAAATAGCTCTTAAGTCAAAATATTGTTATATGTTTTAAATTGTAATTTTCCATCTTTTTAGTAAAAGATGGCCCCGTGCGGGTTTATTACGCCGGTTCTGCTCGTCCGAACCGGTGGTAGGCACCTTAGTATCGACGTTCGGAAAGATTATTGTAAAAAAATTACTCTGAATAAAAATTATTTTGATTTGATTTTGATTTTATTTTAATTTATTATTTATTATAGAAGTAAAAATTGATTTTTTAAAATTTATTTCAAGTGCCTGCCTGTCGCCATATAGAGCAAAAAATCACGTTTCTCGTATTACGTATAGGATTAATTTTATTTTGTTTTTAGTATTTGCTGTTATGACGGCAACAGAAATACATAAATTGTGAAAATTTCAAAAGTCTAGCTATAGCGGTTCTTAAGATACAACCTGGAGATAGACAGGCAGAGAGACATTGAAGTCAGTAATAAAATCCCGTTTTTACCCTAGGTACAGTCTACCGAAACTAACAACAAAAAATTACTATTTATTTCCCCAGTTTACATCTATACCACTTCAGCAAAATCTCTGAAATATGAAACCTATATTATGTACCTATAAATAAGCAATTAAATAAATTAAGAAATAAAAAAGTGATATTTTAAGGGGACCGTCAACAGCGACTTTTGCATTTTGTATAGCCAAGTCACTGATTGTCTGGATTTGGTTCGCTGTGAACTGACCCTTAAACTATAATGTTAAGTGAAATCAAACATCTACATTAGCGGTCCCCTGACACACCTTGACAACAATTATGGATCAAAATATTATCACTTTATACTTAGGAATTATTTAAGCTTAAAGTCAGTAAGTATATAAATATTATTTCATTACTTTTTAAAGCTGTTTGGCGGTTTTTTTTATTTCTTAATTTAATTTTATTTCATGCTTTTTAAACTTGTGTTGGTTATAGTGCAGAATAATTCCTATCAACAGTATCATATTACAATGAATACCATCTATGAATGTCCAGTCTGGATGAGGCCGTCAATATGAGTCCAAACATGAAACCTCCACTTTGGGATATTATGGAGCTCGGCTCCTATAGAATCCATGTGATGCTCCAGGAGCAGAATGCAAAAATATACTGTTTATCTACTTCTCACTAGTTGTCGCAATTAAAATGAGCCCAAATACGAAACCATTGCCTTTAAGTTGGTAAGGAATTGGGTATCCTATTGATTACCAGGTGATGCTGCAGCACTAAGTCAACTTTTCATTCATTAATTTGTATAATTTATATTCATTATATATGTCACGAACTAGAATGTAAAATATAAAGCCCTGCAAGTTGCTGATCGGCCCTTCACGAACCAGATAAACCGCGATTTTCCAGCACTGAGCAGGCTGGTGATGATGAACTATAGCTAAAAACACTCTCGATTATGTCAGCTTTCAAACAAAAACTAGATCAAAATCAGTCCACCCGTTTGGATGCTATGATGCCACAGACAGACAGACCGACAGACAGACAGACACGTCAAATATATAACACCCCTCTTTTTTGTCTGGGGTTAAAAATGCAAAAAAATGCTTAATATTTTTTCTCAAAATCAAAATCGCTTTACCTACTGATAAAATTTGCTGCTAAGCAAACCTTCGTCATTCTGAAAACAAAAACAACGGTCGTTACAAAAGTTAGTAACAAAAGTTACGGTCTGGATTTTTTTATTAGCCTATGCTGATCAAAGACTTCCCCTAGAGCAAGGCTGCTCAACCCCAGGCCCGCGGGCCACGTTATGGCCCGCGAAAGAATTTTAAATGGCCGGCACAAGGAAGTTTTGAATATCCCGCCAAACTGAGAAATCCCGCCTAATTGGCTAGCACGAAGGATAATATACCTATACAAATTTTCATAAATCCTTTCTTAGTCAGTTTGACTGACATAGTTAGTTACCCTGCCAATATTCAGTTAGAACTCGTTGAACTGCAAAATCATCAATCAGTGAAAACCCTTTTTGTCGAAAAAGTGTCATTGAAACCTCAAAATTCTTCAGAAGATTTTGCAGATTTCTGGAAATTGGTACCAAAAGAAGACTTTCCTGCAATAACTGATCTAGCGTTACAGTTTTTATGTAGTTTTGGATCAACATATTATTATCTCTGTGAAAAGTGTTTTCTGACCTTAATTATGTTAAAAATAAATACCGCACTTCATTAACTGAGCAACATAAATCATAATATTTCTGACTTGTTGCTACTGTCAACATCAGATTTATCACCCAACATAAATAAATTGTTAAAGGACATAAGCACAACTGCAAAAATCTCATATCAAAAAATAAAATTATGCTTATATAACCCATTGAAGTTTGATTGGTATTATATTTAATTAAGCCTAAATTAATGGCCCGTTATAAATGTCGGAAACCACCGTTTGGCCCCCCTGTAAAAAAGGTTGAGCAGCCTTGCCCTAGAGTCTTTCATTTTTATCGATCCTGAATCACCGTAGGCCAGCTCGGTTGATATGCCACCAGCTCGACGCGCCATGTTTTCCTTGGCCGGGGACGGTTGCGTCGTCCGTCTTCGGGCCAGTTTTGTGGCCAGACCAATATAATCCCACTTTAACTTCTAGAAATACTTTTATTGTAAATTTTATACTCTGAATATGTCACCTAAATAATATATCTATACATATAATAAAACTGTAGAAATGAAAATTCTGTACATTAAAGATATTCTTTAAAAAATAATATTTTTAAACTACATCGATGTCTTCATACTAGATAACTGGGTAACTTAGCGTACAGTTTTGACGACGAATAATCCGGGGATTACCCAACATCGAGACGGGAAAACGTGTAACGAGCAATGTGATAATTCTAGTCCAACGTTTTCCTTCATAACAATATTACCCATTAACTATATAAAGCTCCCGTGCTAGCAGAAGATTCCCACTGCGAAATCAGTCGTGATACGACTGTGAGCTATTCGAGCACTGATAAGAATTTGTATTTAGGCGACGATACTCGTTCGACGGTCGCAAATCGCGAGCAGATTTGATATAATTATCAAACGTAATCATTGCAAACAAAAATGATTGTGATCCTTCTGTTCACGGTCGTATGTTTGGTGTTGGTGCACGATTTCCTGAGGAAGTGCGGCTACAGATGGAAGAAGTTGAGCGAGTTTCCGGGAGACAGACCGCTGCCCCTCGTCGGAAATGCTCTGCAGCTGGGCTTCGATTCTGATGGTGAATATAAGCTCAAATAATATTTAGAATATGTCCGCAACTTTAGTTAAGTATACAGAAATTTGTCTATCGAACAGGATCATTGCCCTTACCTGGGACTTAATTAAATTAAAAACTAGCGACCCGCCCTGGATTCGCACGGGTATAAAATATATAGCATTTGTCACTCACTGAACAAAATATGATTAAAATCGATTCAGTAGTTTTGATTTATATTCATTATATATAATTGTTTCTATGAAGTAAAGGATTTTTTAGTTGGTACTTATTTCTGACAGTTCTCATAACTCTTTATTTAGTGACATATTGTGACATTTAGTAATGGTAATACTTCTACTTCTTTTCTCGACCTTTTAGATTAACTATATGACATTTGCATACTATTAATTTAGTTGAGTGATATGATCCTATAATATTTTATTAAGCTACGTCCTGCAATTTTTTAATCTGTAGTATCTTCCAAAACATTCATTTAAATCATATTATGCTGTAAAGGGTCATAATATATTAAATCAGCAATGTATTTAAAGTATCTAATTGAATAAGGATTAATGCCGTAATGGTTAAAACCGCTTCGAAAATTATCCATTATTTGTAGTAAAAATTAATTGACAAAAAAATGTTATTGTGGGATATCCCTATAAGAGTTAGGCATAATATTATTATACCATCGCGAAGTTTTCTGTAGACCTTTTCATTGTGTACAAGTAGTACATTATTTTGATAAATCTTGTAGGGTTCAGCCTGCGTTTGCAATGTATACGGAAAAAAATGTAATTATTTACGACATCACATTAGAAACCTCAAAAATAACAATATTTATCCACTATTTAATGAATGTTATTATACTTATACAAACCTTCCTCTTCAATTACTCTATCTATTAAAGAAAACCGCATCAAAATCCGTTGCGTAGATTTAAATATTATAGGGAACAAACGGACATATTATAGGGACAGAAAAAGCGACTTTGTTTTATATATATGTAATATGTAATGATATAATTATGCTACATTCCAATTTCATTTAAATCGGTTTAGTAACAAAAGTTATCGGATATTTATACCTTCGCATTATTAATATTATTATTAGTATGGACTATGGAGTCATAATTTTGTAATAATATACAAAGTAAACTGTATATTTAAAATTCTGATTATAACATAGTATTAGGTAATATCTGAAAGCCGAGCTTTTTGAGGGCTTGCGTAGTTCTTCAGCGTAATAATCTTTTAGGCAATTTTATAACGACACTAACCCATGTAAGGCCATGTCCCTTTGAAGGTCAACTATCAAAAAGTCGCAGTTATCGTCATGTAAAGACAGTTTCCTTTTAATACACACTTAGATCCATCAAACTTATGGCCACAAACGCGGCGGCGAGTCGATCGCGCCGTTATTGTGGCAGTGAGATCTCACTGTTTGTAGACTTTGGTTGTCGAGGCTACAATTGTAATTTCCACACCCTGAAAAACTTTAGTTTTTAGTTACATAACCTATATCTATCTTAAATTTTATTACAGGGCACTATCGTATAGGGATATATGTATGGTACTAATAAAAGAAAATCTACTTATGCCTGGATTTACGTTAAAATATTGGTATTGTTCCTAGGAAGGTCGGTGGTTCCTTATAAGGCCCAACCAAAGATTTGATAGTTGGCCTTGCTAGGGAACATAAACTTTACAAGGAACATCTAAACATCATTAACATATAAACAGTTATTTTTAGTTATAGATGCGTACCGTAACAATTAAAATAATGTTGTTTTTTATAACATATACGTTATAAAAAACAACATTATTTATGAGTTATATAGTGTATAAGTTTAATAATCATAATATAATAAGTAATATTATGATTATTAAACTTATACACGCATATTAAACATTTTGGCCTTATAAAGAACGGGCCCATAAGGAGGCCATTTTAGATTTAAAAAATTTTTGTTTGTATTATAAAACGCATTGGCAATTAGTTATAAGGTGTCAATGTGACACGCATTGCTACTACTTTTAAAGAATTCCCATTTATATATTCTTAGTTATAAGATGATGTTCAAGCAATGTTCGTCATAGTTTTTTTAGATAATATAAATATATTGAGCATTTAATGTTTTGCTTAATTGAAAGAAATTATAATTTTGTTTTAGTAAAAGCAAATAAATAAATAATTGTGACTCTATTTTCAAGTTAAACGACTGACGTATAATATTGGCCTTGTTTGGAGCTGTGTTCCTTGCAAGGCCATTTGGAAGAGCCTTAACAAAACTTAAGTTTATTGAATGGCTATTGAAGCTAGGTTAAAAAGAGATTTATAATACCTTATGAAACAGAGCATTACTTGATAATTTGTTGTCTCAATTTATTTAGTTAATAAACGAATAACAAGCATTTTCCCGTTAGATTGGCCTTACATGGCTCAGGGTCCTTAGTTTTTTTAATTGTAAGTAGTAACCAAGCATTGACTGACCGATAATAACACATCTACATATTATAAATAAAATATATTATAAAATATATAATATATTATAAATAAAAGTCTATATCTGTGTTAGGTCTGTGTTAAAGCACAAATCAATAGGCGTGATAGTTTTTCCGTAAAGTGTACCACAAAAGTGCTCAGGTTGTGGGATATACTAGGGCTTGCTTCGCTCGCCGTGATTATTATAAAGAAATCCTAACATAAATGAGTGATAATATTAAGAGGTTCTAACATAAATGAGGGTATATTATGTCCCTTATATTATAGATTTCACAGTGAAAGTAGCAGTTCTGGAAGAGTTGCTCGTGACTTTTGTTTTGTTTTTAGTAGAAATACCCCAACATCATGAGTTTGCACATATACGAGTAATAATCTTCCAGAAAAAGTGACTCTACTTTCAAACTAAACAGTAGAGTTTACTTTGAAAGTAGAGTAGTATTTAGTATTTACTTGTAGTAGTATTTCTACTAGAAACAAAACAAAAGTCACAAGTAACTCTTTCAGAACCTATACACCTTCAGATAAGTGACATAATATTGTCCATATTCTATACTATTGGTGTGACACCCTGATACATACAGCCGTATCCACTGTAGACGGTCACATAAAACCCATCTAATGACGTTAATGACTGATGAAATCAAGATATTATTATAATAATATATTAAAATAATTATAATTAATGATATCTTGCTGTTATTTAGTAGCTGTTTATGTTCCCCAAAAATTTCTTCAAATTAATTTCTTATCTACCTACTCGTATATTCGGAAGTGCTTCCGGCAATATGATATTAATAATAATAATATCAGTATAATAGGCAGATTATTTATTGTTATGAGTGAATGAATTTATCATTACTCTCCCACTACGAGTAATAAAAACTACGGAATAATAACGGAGTCAGAGAAATGGTTCCAAGAAATGTATACTACGAGCATTGCATTTCGAGGAACTTACGTATTTTCAGTTGGTCTTCAAACTGGTGACACATTTAAGAGGTCAAATGTACGAGAATAAGTGCCTGTTTTACCACTTTCTGATGAAGTGCTGGATAGGCTATCCACCACTTAACTTGACAGATAGAGTATGGAGAATCTCTCAAAAAAGTTGTGGATAGCCTATCTGGCACTTTATCAGGAAGTAGAGAAACAGGCCCTTAGTATCTAAGCACACCATGCCGAATTTCCGCGGCGGAAGTTCGGCATGATTCCGCCTGCAATGTATTTTAAATTACCAATGACACACCATGCCGAAATTCCGTCGCGTTATAATATTGTATGCGTTTGACATTGCTGACGTAATCATGCCGAACTTCCGCCGCGGAACTTCGGCATGGTGTGTTTAGTTAGAGTTTAGACACTTACCGCTCCATATTGTATTCTATTTCAATGCTTGCCCATCAATAAATACAATTAATATCATCACATAAGTAACAATTTTAGTTTAAACGAAATAATATTAATTCATACGATAAGAAACAGTTTTTATTAATTGTCACTTAAAATAATAAGTTTATTCTTATGTACGGTAGCATTTTGTTAATCGGAATTAGAGTAGGCAAAAGTCTTTGCTTCCCGTCTGTTCATACTATGTATTAAACTAAATAATAAAATATATTTATATTCTAGAGTCATCTCACAAACTGATGGCGTTGTGGCGCAAACACGGGAAAGTGAATTTCCGCATGAGTGTCGGGTCGGAAGACTGGATTCTGCTCTCAAACGCAGACGATGTTGGAGTAAGTTTCATACTATTTCGTAGGTATACGCACAGACAAATAATAACAACGTATTCGTAGCGGTAGCAAATGAGAATTAAAAAAAACAAGGCCTGTGCATCCATTGTGGATGATTTATACAGTGTTTTCATAGCGAAGTAACCACTTTTCAAATGCCTGGGATAAGTAATAAGATTTTAAATGTATGGTTGCCCAAGCACGTAAGACATTCTCGCAAAATAGTAGGCCTAGTCCAGAGGAATGAGCAAGTCAATACGTCTGAGACCAATCATGTATGGGTTTTCTCACGATGCTTTCTTATAATGTTTTATTCCTTTTCCGTACGAGCGTCCGCATTATGTATTTGAGATCTGAAAATGTCTCATTGGTACACGCCTCCACCCGGGATCGAACCTGCATCCTTTCGAGTGCGAACCAACGGTCTTCCTACTAGGCCACCGACGCCCTATTTGAGAATTTTAAGGGATATGTTACAATAAAACGCTTAAAAAACTCGGATAGTCGGAAAACAGTTGTACATCATCCACTGACCTCCATTATACAAGTACTCGCTGGACTGATGATACCCAGATATATTTTGTGCCTATTTGAAGCGCAATCAGCTCCCCCAATATTCGGGAAAAGAACTAAATCTGACGTAACTTGCAAATGGCCGCTCAGTCGCTATTGGTTGTAGAAACCACAGATAATAGTATACCTCCATGGTAGAAACTAGTATTAGTTCCAAGTACTCCCACTACTGCTATCAGCGCCAATATGGCGACTTTCAAACATCATTTTCACGTCAAATTTAGTTCTCTTCCCGAATATTGGGGGAGCCGATTCCGCTTCAAATAGGCACAAAAAATAGCTGTCATTTCAAAGGGCGTAGTAGTTCCAGCGTACTTGTATAATGGAGGTCAGTGACATCATCTATGAATTTTATCTACATGATTATGAATTTTCAGTACCTTTTTTATACTTAAAATGATGTTTTCAGACGATTTTGAACCATACGTCCGAGTTGTCAAAGCCGTTGGAGAGAAACACCGCGATGAAGCCTTTCTTCGGCAACTCCGTCTCCAGCTCTGAAGGTAATTTTATTTGAGTTTTCACTCAATAAAAGTATATATAACTTTTAGCAAGAAACCATAGAACTCCGCCCACGTACTAACTTTAACATTGACCAACTCTTTCGTTTCTACTCATTTAAATCTAAACGTAAACAAAAGATTGAAATTCGACCGAATGATATTATATCATCGTATTCCTTGTTATTGAACGTTTAATGGTTTTTGAGCCAATCCATTTACTTAGATTTATATTTAAACCAAAATTAATCGGAACACAGTACAAAGTAGTAAAAGCTGAAATGGAACTTATTGTGCGCAAATCCTAAAAGTCATTCAAGATAATTCGCCGCCTAATTATCTATCACACTTATCAGTCCAGTTTCCAATCCTAGTTTTAGGTATTGTGAATAGTTGAAATCGTAAGGCGAAGCACAAAACTTAAATTACATAATATATTGTTTCATAATATAAATACACATATTAGGTAATTTTATCCTATTTAGTAATAAACTATTAGATTTAACGTCACAAATACGGTAAATCTAACGTAAGCCGCGGTCGCCGCTAAAACAATGTGCGTTTTGCGGTCGCCGGCCGCCCGCCCTACCGCCCGCCGTTGTCACCGACAAATAACGCTTATTTTATAACATTAGCCTGCGGTAAAACCTTTCATTAGCGAAAGCTGCCATGACGGTTTATTATCATGTAATGATGTTGGATTTTTAAAGAATGGAATTTCATTATCCTTATTAATAAAAATTAACTTTTTTTTGGCTTTTCATTTTTTAATTTGTCTGAAAATATTTTTCACCAAAGTCAAAAGGCCATCGGCCTATTGCTACTTAGTACTTGTCAATTTTATTAACTCGTGAAAATATTCTATGCCTGTGGATACGAGATTGCTAAAAATATTCGTTACTCTGAGTGTTGGTAGATCAATTGTAGATTTTTACGTGCTCTGTTATCTGTGACCGGAGTATAACAATTATGTTGAAAACAAGAAGTTTACTTTCACATTTTCATGTTTTAAATTATGAGCACATAATTTTCCTCACTTCTTCAGTAATTTCAATCTGGCAATATTAATATTTAATTAGTCGTAATTATAGTAATTCAAAATTTGTAAGCTTGTTACTGCATAAATCAGCAATAAAATTTTAATTAAAGGATTCAAAATACGTGTTTTGTGGAATTTATTTTAATCTGGTCTCTGCATTCTGTATAGATAATTAAAAAAAAATTAAGAAGTTACGCAATCAAAGCACGGGACTAGCATCAAAACCATTGTGCGCAGAATTATACAGTCTACAAAATATATTTTAATGTGCAATTTTCCATATTATATAGTAGTAAAATATTCATGTTAAATTGCCTATTCGGTCTGGGTAGCCGCTTTATTTAAAATCACCTACACAGAAGTGATCTTATAGTGCCCAAGTGTGTTTGTAAAGAGACCTTAGAGCCACTGGCTATCATGTTTGTTATCAGGGCCTTTAGCATTTGCCGTAGCAATAATCTACATTACGACTCCCATTACCATGGCAAACGTTAAATTCTATAGTCCTGCTTAATGTACCTATTATGCCTCCGTTTAACTGACCATACGACATAAATTAGTACAACTTGCTACTTAATGCTATTGTTTTTGTATACATTATATGTATACAAAAACAATAGCATTAATAATAGCACAACTACTAAATTACATTACGAGTCACTAAAAATTCCTACCAGTTTTGAAATTATAAAATTTTATGTAGTTGTTTAGTAATACACGGATGGAAGAAATATTAGTATTTGCCACACTCAAAGACTAATATATTTTATTAAAAATAAAGAAACTGCACTAATATATTTTATTACTTAACTTTAATCAAATGAAGATTTTGACACATAACTTATGTCAAATTCCTCAGTTAATTATTGTTAAGTAATTAACATTCCTCTGAGTACGGCATTAATTACCAGAATAATAATAATATAGAAACTGTATTATTTATGAAAAATTCGCTGTATATTGGCGTGTAGCAGATGGTGAACCTACGTAATTTGGTCAGGTTGTGTCAGCCTCAGCCGACAGGCCACGACTAACATTGACTTGACATAACCCGACTTGGTAGGTCCACTATCCACCTGAATCAATTTCTCTGATGGTGCAATCAAATTAGTGAGAAGTGAACAATTCATTGGTATGAAATGCTCTTACAGCTGTGTACATTGTGACGATGCATATTGTACACCGAGTTGAGTTGCATGAAGCTTAAACACATATTCTGTTATGATTTTGATTGAAGTTCAGTCTTCGAAAATTTTATTTCAGATTTCGAAGTACTCGTTAAATTAGATTCTCGTCAGGAAAAATATTCTGATATTTTAAGAGGAAAATGATTTACATTGACAAAAATGTACCATCGAAGAAATAGATTCATAGGCAGTCGACGGACCTACGTCATTTGATTGAGTTATGTCAATTCAAATAAAGTCGCGATCTGTCGGCTGGGTTTGACCCAACGCATCCAAATTACGTAGGTCCCCATCTGCCTAGGAATCAACTTCTCTGACAGTACATTCAAATGTTTAAACCAAATTGCAATTAGCATCTTTTACAACGGAAAACTTTATAAAAGAATCACTTCAAGGGAAGGACGCTCTCTACAGTCAAGTTTGTTGTTTCAGGCGACCGTTGGCGTACTACCAGGAAGCTCATGACGCCGAGTTTCCACTTCAACACCCTGGAGAAGAGAGTGGACGACGTTAACACGCACTGCGTGGACCTCTTCCGCCATCTCGAAGAGTTCGTTGGCAAAGATGACGTGGAGATTTACAAATATTTGAAGCCGTACATGTTCGATATTTTGAGCGGTGAGTGTAAAATTCAATTAGATTTTTTTCTGTTTAGGGTTAATTTAGACCGCGACGCGTAGATGCATTTATTTTATTTGGAAAATGTATGCGTTGAGGTTTGAATTGACTCGGGTGGTGGTATGCAATTCGTGATGTCATGGCTACCGCGGTAGTACGTAAACTTATGTCTAGATACACTATAAATTATTATCGATAGGTTTATGGATACTCAGCTAGTAAGCCATGTTATCAAAATATCATGTCGAGTGCACAGGTATTTTGACAATGTTATGTAAAACTTATAATTACCGCGGTAGTAGGTACTTACAATGATGTCTAGATCCTAATTATTATTTTTATCGATGGGTTTTAATATGCGAATGATGATTGATGTTATAATTATATTGTAACTAGCTGTTGCCCGCGACTTCGTCCGCGTGGACTTCAGTTTATAGCGCGCGATATCAACAAAATTGGTGTCAAAAGCTTTTTTAAAAAAACCCTGGTACCCCTTAAATCAAAACACCCAAAAACAGCTGTGTAGTGTGCACATAATATTTCATTTTTTAAAATTAAACTTTATGTTTTATGCCAAATTTTAAAGCTGCATAGATAAAGTACTGAGTTATTTAATAACGTAAAAAAGAAATAACAATCGAAAAAATCGAAACTCGAATGTATTAGATGATACCACTTCTTATAGAAAGATGTTTGAGCAAGCGTCAGCGTGATATAGAAGACGCACGGCGCCATCTATTATGAATTTTTGGAACAAACTTAATTTGAACAAATTTACGCATTTTCACCCCCTTACAACCCCTTTGTCCATTTAAAAAGTAACCTATGTCCTTTCTCAGGCTTTAGACTATCTGTGTACAAAATTTTATTACAATCAGTTCAGTAGTTTTGGCGTGAAAGCGAGACAGACAGACAGAGATACTTTCGCATTTATAATATTAGTATAGATGACAGTACCACTAAAATAATCTGTGACAGTTCTATAAATAATGTAACTGTAATAATTATTGTGATTGATGGCAATATTGTTAAATTAATTCCTAATAATAGTTACTGTAACTATGCATTTGTTTTAGAATCACTGATGGGCGTAGAAACGAACTACCTCAATAATTTGGATCATCCATACTTAAAAGCGGGTGCAAAGTGAGTAATATAATACATTGCTATTTGCTTCCTAGAAAAGTTAAAGCAAAATTATTATGAACAAAAATTGATAAATTGTGCTTTGATTCAAAAGCTGGTGTTATGAATACCAAATTATTGATAGATGGAAACAAAAAGATTTTAACCTTGTATTGAGAAAAAAATGGTAACAGCTGTTCTATTTTGTTCCAGAGTGATCCGGCTCGTGACAGATAATTATTTTTCATACTGGAGGAACATACGACCCATTTTCGTGCTGACACCCATTTACACCGAAATGATGGACACCATTAGAAGCATTAGAGCCACCAGCACCGACGTACGTTGCTCGTAAACGCAGTAATTCATAAACGTTCATAGTTTACAGCTTCCCAGGAGCGCTTTTAAGCGCTTGATTTACCGCCGAGTTGCATCGTAATGAAGTGGTGTATCAATGTGGAATAACAATGAACTGTTTATACTCAGGAGCGCTTTTTGCGTTGCTTTACGTGTTGTAGGAAAATATACGATCTGGGGCCAATTCTCATGCCAGCCGGCCTAAGATGCGCATAGCGAGAAAATTTTGTCTACATTTTGTTTTCTCGATGTTTGTTGATTTGTCTCTTCATCTCTATGGACCCTAACATGACGTACATTTGTTCTCGTGTAGATCTGTCGTCAAAATTTATCGACATAATGTCAAAAATGATTTTGACATTGTCTATATCGACAATAATAATTATGACTACGAGTACACTCGAGAGTGAGATATCTTGTTGTACGCGCGTGCTAGACCGGCTGGAATCGCTTCCATCGCAGGTTTGCCGTGTGCGACAGTCACGTGCGAGTAGGAAAGCCTACGATCGAAGCGACTATCGAGGTACGAGAATCAGGCCCCTAAAATTGGATTACTTAGTCTGGGAATACCAGTAGATGATAAGACAGAGATAGATGATAAAACATGCTTGATTTATTGATAAAAGTTTTAACCAGCTGCTTGTTTAATTTCTTAATTTAAATTTTTGTGATAAAATAACAACATCAGTGATCAGAATGAACGTTGGAATATTTTTCATGTACCTACTTACTGATTGACTTGCTATAAATTTCTTATTTTAGACAATTTAATTTACCTAGGATACTTTAATCTGTTTGTTTAGTCTTATCGGCGGTATGATACGTCTCGGTAATCCGAATAACAAAATGGTCGATTAATTTTGTATCCACAGAGGTTAAAATCCTTACTCAGATTTGATATTTCCGCCTCATTAGAACGATAACGGTAATCGTTTAATCCACGCAATTATTATCTCTAAAGACACTTTTCGTAGTAATTGCAGAAAATCATGATAAAACCAGATGACGCCCGCAACTCCGTTGCGCCAAAATTCGTTTATCGCACGGGAACCGTACATTTTTCTGGGATAAAAAGTATCCTACGACCTTTCCCGGGACTCAAAGTATCTCGATACCAAATTTCAACAAAATCGGTTCAGTGGTTTAGGCGTGAAAAGGCAACAGACAGACAGTCAGACAGACAGACACCCTTTGGCATTCATAATATATAGACTGGATGTGTATGCAATATTTATTGTTTTGATGGCCGTGGGGCTATTTTGCTCGTAGAGCGTCATTGGTACTAATTACTATTATTAGAATGATAATTCTAATAATAGTCATTAAATAATCTGATGTTATTAGATATAGAGGGAAATCCATGGTATGACCTACTTTCTATTAAGAAAATGAAACAGCATGTAAAAAGAAATAATTGGAATTGCAGTTAATAACGATAATAACAAATAATGTAAACCAGAAATTTATTGAGTAATTATGGTGTTTTTAAAGCAGTATTTGCAGCACCGGCAAAAAATACATTAAGGATGAAAAAATACATTAACGCAGCCTTAGGGTGTGTTTCCACTGACGCGGAGCAGAGCTTAGCTGCGGTGCCCGAATTGACCAATCGTGCTATTCCAGCGGGATGACAGCGAAGCAGAGCGAAGATATTTTCGAGTAAGGTGATTGGTCAATTCGGCACCGCTAAGCTCCGATCCGCTTCAGTGGAACGCGGCCTTAATCTTAATATCATTGCTGATTATGAGTTATCCTCAAATGTTATTTTCGTGACGTAATCAATGTGTTTAATATTTTTGTCTAAAGTCATTCATGTTATCTCACATTTTTGCAGATCATCAACCGAAGAAGAGAAAAGATCAATCAAATGAGAGACGACCTAATAAATAATAACTTGGAGTGCGACGTGTCGGAGCACGTTGAGAAGAAACTCAGTGACAACGCGTGTTTGTTAGACAAGTTCCTTCTCGGGACGAACTCGAAGGGCGAGCCCATCCCTGATGACATGATCTCGGACGAGGTCACTCTCGTTTGCTTCACTGTGAGTATTACTTTACTTACTCGTATAATACTACATAGCAAAACATGCACCACTATAACAATAACTGCAACAACACATGTAACCGTGTTTTTGAACAAATAAATATGATTATGATTATAAACTGGTCCCTTAGACAAAGTCCTTTTCGTTAAATCGAAGACCGATCAAAATATATGGAGTCGAACGTCAACGTCATATTAACGAACGCTTGTGTCAATTCCATACATTTTTGATCGGCGATTCTATAAAGAAAGCGATAAAGAAAAGTCTTGGCTAAAGGGCCAGATCTCTGTACGTAGGCGTTCTTCTTATAATTGTTTACTGTACACTGTTTTAAATACATGGCCTTTTATTAACACGCTTTTATAAGCTTGGGCTGATCAGGTATGTAATATGTAACGGAATCTTTGAGCACTAGATTTACCTATCGCCAGTAGTCTAATTAATTCGAATCTTTACATACGTATTAAAAGCCAATGACAATGCAATAATTAGTTTTAATTTTTTGATTTTTTTTTAAAAAAGGGCGAATTTATTTTAGTTTTTATTATTATTTCTTGTCTGAAAATCGTTTACAGACAATTACAAAATATTGTGTAAATATAACGTCTGCGTAAATCTTTAATCTTTATATATATTAGATTAACGTCTGCGTAATTTCGAGTTTGTGCATATTAAATACAAAAATAACTTTTTACGTAAAAAAAAAATATTCAGACTACCCAAGGCCTCTACTTTACTCCCAAGAAGGCGTTGCTTAGCTTCTTACTAACATAATCACAAATTGTGATTCCCTCGTGCGTATAAAACTTAATTGCAAAAGGATCGCCTTTTTAAATAACCTCTTTCCTTTTAGTTCACACCTTTAATTAGATACCTATTATAAAATTATTGTAGGAATTAATGTAATAAATTATCTTCTTGTGTGTAAAAATCATTAATTTACTAGGGACACTATACGACAACGATGACGATGGCACATACACTATACTGCTTAGCGAAGCATCCAGAAATACAAAAGAAAGTCATAGAAGAACAGAGACAGATCTTAAACAACGATTTGAACAGAAACCCAACAAACCAGGAATTAAATCAAATGAAGTATTTGGAGGCCGTTATAAAGGAGAGCATTCGAGTTATTCCAACCGTCACAAAAATAGGCAGACAGCTGCAACACGACCTTAAATTCAAAGGTATGTAATATTAATAATAAACTATATATGAATTAACATATTATTCTCTACATTCTTACAAAATAAAGTTAAAAACAGTTCTCAAAGTAAGAGAAGAAAAGTAATATTTTTAAAGCGTGTAGGTTTCCCTTAGGGCGAAGCCAAACGAGCGTAATTTGTGAGTTGTGAGTCGCAGAATTTCGGTTCGGCAGAATTATGCTGCATTCAGTTTCATACAAAATTCACACGAGCGTAATTTTGTGAGTCATGATTTGTATGAAAAGATATTTACGCGGCAAAAATTCTGCGACTCACAACTCACAAAATTACGCTCGTTTGGCTTCACCCTTAGATTGAAAGTTAATATATTTCATGTACAAGCGGTAGATGTCACTGTATATTATGTATTAAAAGGTGAATACATAAACCCAACATTATTTTTACAGACGGCCGAGTCGCTCCCGCGGGAACCTCCGTTATAGTTTTCTACGAAGCTATGTATGCGGACCCGAAAGTATTCCCTGAACCGGAAAAATACGATCCCGAAAGATTTTTGGGCGCCATGCATACATTTGCCTTTGTACCCTTCAGTGCGGGGCCCAGGAACTGCATAGGTACTTCGTCATTTTTTATCATCAACATAAAACTTTCTCATATCTAAAATTTCAGATATAGAATAATAGGTTTTCTTTTTTTTTACCGATCGTGGCCTGTTTTCCGATGTTCTACTGTCATAATAATATACTGTGCATATAAGCTCTTGAAATTAAAATTGCATGATTGGCTTTTTCATAAAATTAATCTGCCCAGAGTAATAAGAAAACGAATTAATAGTAAATGAATCACGAGATCTACGAATGAAAACACATCTCTAGATTTCTAGCGCTTTTATTGGCTATTTCTGAGAAAGCATTTAATTAAGATTGCAGTAGAGAAGCTACTTACTTACACCAAGTGAATCTAAAGCTTGTACTCGCCATTAAAATTATTGTATTCCGTTTGATTTTCAATTTAAATTAATTATTGAGCTCATTGGATACCTCTTGTACCTAAATGCGATTTATAACCTCTGACTTTATAACCGACGACCTCTGTGGCTCAGTTGGTGGGCTGTTGGTAGCCCAAGCCGGGGATCGTGGGTTCGAATCCCACGGACGGAACAAAAAGTTTTCAAAGTTCCTGGGTCATGGATGTGTATTAAATATTAAGTATATTGTGTATTAATATGTGTATAATATAATAAAAATCTTAAATAATATATGTATAGTATAAAAGTATTAAATATATTATTTCCGTTGTCTGGTACCCGTAACACAAGTCCTTCAGGTACTTAGCACGGAGCCAGACTGACGTGGTGTGAAGCGTATAGATATTATATTATTATTATAAAACATGAGAACTAACCAAATCCACACTTACAATGTTGTTTTTTTCTTATGAATAAGTTATCATACGAGTACATACTTATTATAAACTCATAATAATATTAGTTATGAATGATTGAGAATATTAGTGATTATCATTGTTAAATTATTTTTTATTTATGTAAATTATTGTCATCGTAAATCTTATATTCTGTTATGTTACCTAAATTATATCTAACTTAGTTTTTGTAAATTTAAATAAATTAAGGCTATGATTGCCTGAGTTGTTACTTAATAAAGACTTTTACAGAAAATGTACGAATTTTACATACTTAACTGCTTTAGTAATAATAATTTTCAAATGTTTTTTAATGCGTCTGAAAACTGTTTATGACCTGTAGTTATTATTGTAGTCTGTTTATTTACGTATGGTTGCTTTATCGTAACACCTACGCTATCGACCCAATGTCAATGACTGACGAATATACAGTTGAGTAACAGTATTTTACTCTTCCTATCTTCAGGTTTCCGCTACGCGTGGGTGGTGATGAAGTCAACTCTGTCCCATCTACTGCGGAGGTACGAGTTCCTGCCTGGCTCCCCGGGAATGGAGCCCCAGTTCGCCTACCGCATCGTCACCGAGTCCAAAAACGGCGTTCATTTGAAACTGCGGAAAAGGATTCACTAAATAAATCTAGGCTTAGTATGTACAGGATATGGATTAACTCCTTTGTGATAGTTGATTTAGCCCGGGAGCTAGTCGCAAATTTAGAGCTGTTTGTGGCGAGCTGAAATCTTGTATAACTTTCAGTATTAAACCCTATCATTTTGATATGTGAGGTCTATACTATCTTAATTTTATTAGATTTTGTTCAATATTAATAATTTTATTTAGGTTTCGAAAAATCGAATTAAATTAAATTTATAACTATTTGTTTAAAGACAAACATTTTCGGAATACTTGGTTTTTTGTGTAGTGTTGCATTTTGGCCAAATTACACGGCTAAATAACTTTAGAATCATGATGGACCCTAAAACGGACCTTGAAAGAACTAAAAAGCTACTTATGACTATCAAAAAAATTGCAAAAAAAAAGTATTTTAAAATTAAGGCATCTCGAATTACAAATCGTTCTTTAGCGATGCAATGTCGCCTTTCGACAGACTTCTTTTAAGGATCATCTCAAGGTTCATTTTAGGGTTTACGTAGTATGCAACTGCTTCCAGCTAGCCTCAAACACCTGGAAGTTCAGCTCCCCAGCTAATAGATTGCCTAAGACTATTGAATCAGTATTTAACTGTCTCATTTGTTATTTATGTTAAGCTTTAAATGATTAGTAATTTATTATTAAACTATTATGATTGTTTAATGGATGCGAGGCGGAGCGGCTGTGTTTGATAGAAACTCTGTCGTAAGTTGGAGCTCCAACTTGAAACAACACAAACTTGACTCTTGAATCTTGTCGCTTGTCCTACGTCCAAAATGTGTGACTTTTATGTTACATTTTGCACAAACGAATTATTTATTTTCATCAATAAGTATCTTATTTAAACTAAGGTTTACGTTCGAGTAAGTTCATGATTCTCATGCTGTTAAAATTTAGTTTTTTAGCATGTGAACTTTTCTCCCAATGCCCAATTCGAAAATAAGAGAAATAAGAATCGTGCCCTAAGTGTAATTATAGTGATTTTTTGATATTACGTAAGTAAATTATTTTTGCCACTAGATTTTTCTGTAATGAATAAATTGTTATTACAATATGATTATGATTTTCCTTTATTACCCGACTGCCAGGAGGGTTATGTGTTTAGCGCGTATCTTCTATGTATGTAATATTCTTTATTACCTCGTATCTTCAGAACGGCTAAACGGATTTTCACATTTGAGGTATCGTTAGATTGGTCTTAATAGCCCGAGTGTTTTTAGGTAGGTGACATTAAGAAAAAACCAAAATGGCGGATGTTTGACGCCATATCGTGAGGTAAACAAAAATAAAAATTTACCTAGCATAACGAGTGGGGTATCAAAATAATAAATTTTAAACACTGATTCTAAATATGTATATAACTTGCAGTTTTAATATTAAATCGAACGATAAATCTACACTAATAGTACAAAGAGGAAAGATTTGATTTTTTGTTTGTTGGGCTCGGAAACTACTGGACCGATTTGAAAAATTCTTTTACCATTGGAATTCTACATTATTTTTGCTGAACATATGCAGAATTTTATTTTGGAAAAAATAAGGTTCCGCAAGATATTTGGGTTCTTCGGACGCAAGGTGTAAAAATCAACCAGAAAAGTTACTTATTTGACGTACGCTGCCTAAACTATAAAAGATAGAACCATAAAATTCTAAGTAATTGTAGAAATTACAAATATCTACAAAAAAGTCCGCGACACACTATACCTATCTATGTCGAGTGAGGCACAATAACCATTTTTTTATTTAAAAATCTTGAAATTTTTTGGACTACATTTAAGCGCGTTTATTTTACTCATTCTTTTAATTCTTATCAAAATAAATTATTCCATTACTAAGTAAAGTTTATGTAGATAATATTTGGTCTTTGAATGAATAAAATTGGACATTTGGTTTTGAAATTATGGCGAAATTAAAATATTACGATACTTGGCGTCACAAGGCGGGTGCGCGTGCGGGAGGAAGACAATCTGTGCAGGGTGCAGCCTGCGTATAATGACTGCGTCGTCGATGTTAGTGTCGGAGTCTGTGAATTGACCTGGGAATCATTTTGGTGACCGAGTCTTTCCTGGGTATGCTTTTTGCAGAGCTCACCGACATCCACGTGGGCGGAGCCGCAGCCGACCGCTAGTAATAAAATAAGAAAAAACCAAAATCCGCCTGCATGGATAAATCCAATATTAATTAAAAATTAACTGACATTACTGAAACAAGATGAAAATTCAATGACAAAGTATTAAAAAAAACAATGATTTGGCACTTAAAACAAGAAACATACATTGAAACAGTACCAAACCTATGTACAGACCTATTATAACGTATTGTAGGTACACTTTTCTAAGTGTACCTACGATATATGGTTATATCAGCACGGTAGTTTTTCAATTTTTTATTAGATTGATTGTCGAAATATTTAGATGACTATAGCTAAAAAGTCGCAAATAAAATAAATAAATTAAAAATCAAAAAACCCGACTGCCAAAAATTTTAACTAAAAAGAACAAAACAAGACCTAATTCTGCCGGATGCATCGAATCCATGTTTTAATTGATACGACTCTTGCTTACGAGTTTCATGCCAGGATAAATAGAAGGTTACATAGAAAAATGTAGAAGAAGAAATTGGATAATAAAATGCAGTCGGAGGCATAATATTTTATGATTTATGAATTAATGTTAAACTTGGTGCGACATGCCTCCGACTGCATTTTATTATCCACTTTCTTCTTCTACATTTTTCTATGTAACCTTCTATTTATCCTGGCATGAAACTCGTAAGCAAGAGTCGTGTCAATTAAAACATGGATTCGATGCCTCCGGCAGAATTAGGTCTTGTTTCGTTCTTTTTAGTTAACATTTTTTGCAGTCGGGTTTTTTGATTTATTTTTTTATTCATAAGCGTAATTAATAATTAATAAGCAGAAGCGGATGCACAAGCGGATGATGCAGAGCAGATGACCCTTATTATGTAATAATTTTTATGCCCACTGAAGATATATTTTACTGTTCAATTCATTATTAACCATACTTAATAAATAATATTATTAAGCAATGAATTTTCACGAAAAAGTCATTGCTAAATAATATTACTTTGTGAATATTATAAATGATCAAACGAACTTACCAAGTGAAGTTCGATCGTTATTATATGAGTCGCTTCATTCAAAGATATATTAATTAACCAGGTAGTCCTTTGTTTATTTGCTAGGCAATCGCGTTTTTTTAAAGACGTATGTGGGTACAAAAATATCGTTCCGCTTGATAGTCACTCTGTCATCAGCGCGCTTCATTATGTTTAGAGAGAGATAATGCAAAAAATCTTTCTTTATTTCTTTGGGTACTGCAGCAAACAAAGTTTAGTGCAGACTGGGTGGGAGGGAGATTATATATTTGAATGAAGCGACTCATATAATAATGATCGAACTTCACTTGGTAAGTTCGTTTGATCATTTATTATATTTCTTCGCTTCATTCTTCGATATATTAATTAACCAGGTAGATTTTTAGAGTAACGAAAGAAAGATTTTTTACAAAATACAATTTAATATAATATATATACATTATGAATAGTGATCATTATGTTCGAGAAAGAATCTAACATTATGCCCATAAATAATAATAATAGTCAGTAGAAACAAAACTTAAGAGACCTCTATGGCTTGTGATTCAAATGATAACGTACTGGGATCATGGTGATTATATAACTGATTCAGCGAAACTTTGTTCGTCGATAAAATTATGGCTAAGGAAAATAGCGAAAGTATTGGAGTCGCTAGTCCTGCCTGTCGACTGTCGTCTTACTAATCGTGTCCAGTTTCAGTCCCCGTGTCGACGCTCGTGTCGACGCTCGTATCGACGCCGCGCCGCTCTCACACAGCACTTGCTTTATCCAGCGGCTAACCGACTGGGAGGTGGCTGTTCTGTGCAGAGCGTTAAACGTTAGCAATAATAACCCGTACTGTAGCATTATCCTATTTAATATAATCTTGAATAACCATCGCACGGCGTAATAACTTAAATATAAGTTCTTCTTTTTTAATAAAAAAGAATTACATAATTTAATAACATCATTGATCCAATCACGCCCGGGAGTTGATGTCTTTGTAATATAAATTTCGATACCGCTACTTAAACCGTAATTTTTTATTTTGCCGAGTTTTATTAGGCAGAAAGTTTTAAGTCAATGACCAGTATTCAGTAGATACAGAGTGTAAGAAAAAACAAATAATTTATAAGTGGATCCCGGGTACTATACTACTTAGGTATGGGCTAGGATTTTTACCGGAAAGCTTCTTTCGAAAGACGCTTCACACATTCATCTGAGCCAATGTCACCAACCAATAATGTCGACATTGTTCATAAACAATGACAGTACACAGTGATGGCTGTAGAAGGTATCGTATTACAGACATTGTCAAATTGTTTGGCTAAGGTTCCGATGGAGCGGACGTAGATCTCTGTAATAAGTCTATTAACTAATAAGATTGAAGAGAGTATTTATCTAAAATCTAAGTCGAAGTATAGTATTTTAGAATAAATTTTAAGGAGTCTACTGCTTTAACTGGGTCCGGCTCTGTGATCGTCGATAATGTGATTATTGCATATAAATATGATTGAAAGTCGAGAATATTGTGTTCTCCGTCCACCAGGCTGAATATTTTAATAATTATTATTCAAGAATAAGTATGATTATGTTATCGTATTTATCATTGCATATTTTATTTAGTATTAAAAATTTTAATCGCTGTAAACCAGTTGCATTCCGTGGTGGGAGTCAGGAATCAGGATATGAAGGTGTCAAAACACCTCTCAGTTGAGCTAGCTCACGAATAGTAACCGGATTTAACTGTTCTATATTATTCCGTTTAGGCATATATAATTATATAATATATCTAATATATAAAATTCTCGTGTCACAGTGTACGTGGTTGAACTCCTCTGAAACGGCTCGACCGATTTTCGTGAATCTTAGCGAGCATATCGGCTAGGGTTGAGAATCGGATAACATCTACTCTTTATATTGATAAGTGTATTAATTTGTTGAATAAATAATAGTAAATTGTTACAACTCGAGACTGACGGCGACCACTGTTTGTGCGACGGGTTAGCAATCGTGGACTTTGCCATGGTGACATACTTATTTAGTCACTTCAATAAAATAATATGGGTGAAATACTTTATATGGCAAAACAACGTTTGCCGAGACAGCTATAAGTTATGTTATAATAATATATATTATAAACGTTAAGACTTAAATATTTACATATTTGTTGTGGGTTTAATACATCCATGGCACTATTAACAATAAAACGTAAACAAAAAAAAGGGGCGCCTGAGGCTGAAGAATTTACGCCTAGAACACTGATATTGTTAAAGCATGGTAAGTCTAGTAGTGATAAAGCCTACGCCTGGTCTGGTTTCCTTCTTTATATTTTTTGTGAAAAAAAGTTAGTTTGTGAAAAATCTGATAGTCTGTACGTCAAGACTTAAGGCTCTTAATCCGTAAATAAAAATCTTTCGATCGACTAGTGGGTTAAAAGGAACCAAGAAGTAGGCTTTTATATCTATTTTTGCTAGATATCCACTTTTGGGTATTGGCTTGAAAGCCGTACGATAATTTTCCAAATTAACATGTAACTTCGAAATAAACTTACGAAGTGGTTTCTTTAAAATAATTCAAAAATTGTATTTAAAAATATATAATACAATATTTTCCGCCGCTTTGTTTGGGGAAAAGCGGCGGAAAATATTGTATTATAAAATCTTTGAAGTAAGGTAACCTTGGTACCTACGGTGGGGGTACACGAAGATATAGTTCTAAATTCTAATAATTTATTGATGTCATGATGTATAATAATATATTAAGCCAGTGGTACCCAACCTGTTTTTGTTTTTGGAACGAAGTTTCCAAATTTTTTTTTCCATGGGGGCCGCAAACAGTTTTGTTCTTGGTGTCACGGGCCGCAATAAACATTTTTAGGTTTAAAAATAACGTTTTTCAAAATTAACGATTTACAAGTAAAAAAGACTTTCACGTTGACTGCATAATAATTTGCCAGTGGGCGTGGATTTCAAATTGGTTTAACATCACGCCGGCTGCATAGCTGTATATAGCTGTATTAAGCCCACAATAATTATAATAGTAACATCTATAAAATATATATAAAAATAACTGTCAGCACTACTGCTGCGGTGTTGAGCGTTTAGTCGCCCGAACGCTCTTCGAACTCAATAGCTGTGATCGGTCGGATGGGTCTGACATAACGCAACCAAATTACTGTAGCGGTACAGTACTAGCGGCACCAGCCGACGGTTACCAGCCCCCCCCCCCCGCTTTAACGGGTAGCGAGAAGGGTTTGCCAGAGCCCAAAAGGTACCCGGTTGATGGGATGTACTAATTTGTCTCTGAGAACAAATACTGAAATTATCCAGCGAAACAATATTAATCTCGGTCTGATATTGAGACAAGACCTATCGAGTCTGAGTGTTATAGATTTCCGTTACGAAGTTGTCTTGTCTGATAATATATTATCTAATAAGTCTGATAATAATTAATACCGAGATTAGTCAGATACTGTTGATAAGTCTGATAATGATAATAATCGATGGAAATGGAATCGATCTGCAATACTTATTATCAGGAATGTTTTATAAGCAGCAGCCCATCATAATCGTTTTTGAAATCATTTAAAACCATAATCTGGCGAATCCAACGAGGGTTCACCTAACGTCAGTAGGAGCCCTGGATCTATCCGGATCTGGTCCGGTTCTATCGGTGCCGGTACTCAGAATCGACCTGGTTTAGGATTGGGAAAGCTTCGGATTCATTCGTAACCTGATCGACCCGTATATCGGTCACTTCTAGTGATATTTCCCCGATTATCTGGTCTTAGTGACCTGAAAAAATAAATATTGGGGTAGCCTAATTGCTCGTTATAATCGACTTATTTGTCGATAAAATATGTTACAAAAAATATTGAGGGTAGTAACTATCACGTTACGTAAATATTAAGTAAGTTTCGTTATACACCCTCGGTGTATCCCGAGTCCCAACATTGGTACAAGTTTTATTTAATAATAATAATAATTATATACCGGCAGACATAGTAAATTATAATCGTAGTTCTATATTTAGAACAAAAGGATCGCGCGGGACGCGCATAGGTTGTTAACTGATGAGACTCGCAGTCAATCTAGTTATTAGCTCGAAATAGCTGTTTTCTATAAAACGGCAAAGATATTAATATTATAATAATAATTATGTAGTTCTATTTATAGAACAAAGAGCGCAGGAAAACGCGCGGTAGTTGCTAATTTGTATCTTTAAATATTTTCGGAGACTCGTAGTCAATCCATACATGTTGATTTAAAAAATATCAATATATTTAAAATTTTAATAGTAATTAACTCGCAGTTAATCCCCTCAAACTAGCCAACATATTACACTTTTATTTATAGATAAAACATCGTCAGAGACCCGCAGTCAATTCCGATGCATAAGGATTGTGTTTAGAGACTCGCAGTCAATCCACACATTATGGCGGTTTATAAAATAACTCGCTGTTAACCCCCAAACCAGTCAACGTATAGTTCTAGTTATAGAACGGATAAAACATCGTCAGAGACTCGCAGTCAATTCCGATGCATATAAATTGTGTTTAGAGACCCGCGGTCAATCCACACATTATGACGGTTTATAAAATAACTTACTATATTTACACTTGTAGTAATTTCCCCCAATCGGGCAAACGTAAAGTTCTATTTATAGAATAGGTAAAACATCGTCAGAGATCCGCAATCAATTCCGATGCTTAAAGAATATAGACTGTGTAAAAGGACTCGCGGTCCAAACACACTGAACTAATTGACTCACAGTCGCAGTACATGCCGGTTAGTTAAATAATTGCAGTAATCATCTGCAGTTGTTTCCCCCAATCCGGCAAACATAATATAGTTCTTTAATCCGTCGATAGTGGCATAAACGAGACACAATAGATTTGTATTGTTATCCCGGTCGCATGCGACCGCTTGGGGCTTGAAGCATTCTATTTATAGAACAGATAAAGCAAACACATTACACATTCCAAGCACATTGTACGTTTATTGACTCGTACATGCCGATTAGTATTGCATATAATAATTGGCTCGTCTTGGCCTCGGTAGTGCCAGCCTAAGTATTTAATAGTACTTACATGTATTTTCTTGTTACACAATAAAATAACACTGACTTTAGTTACAACACTGACTCAATCATCTTAATAATAATAACCAATTTTCTTCTGAGCGCTGCGCTTTGGCATGGTTATATACGCGCTCGCGTTGCCTCGCGTTAACAAAGAATGAAGCGCGCTGATGACAGAGTGACTATCAAGCGGAACGATATTTTTGTACCCACATACGTCTTTAAAAAAACGCGATTGCCTAGCAAATAAACAAAGGACTACCTGGTTAATTAATATATCGAAGAATGAAGCGAAGAAATATAATGTATATTTTTTCAGTCAGAGTTGCAGCAGATGATGACGATAAAACTCGTCTGGCCTTTCTGATATCCATAATAATATTATAAATGTGAAAGTGACACACTTTGTCTGTCTGTCTGTCTGTCTGTCCGTCTGTCTGTCTGTCTGTTACCTCTTCACGATCAAACCGCTGAACCGATTATGCTGAAAGAAAAATCACGGACTATAAATATTTTACCCATGGCCGACACGAATGAGACGTATCCCATTGTTTTCGTTATATTATGGGTATCCAAGATATGTAATTTTTATATTCAATATCAGTGGCTAACATGTTATTTTATTGCTTTCTTTTTTTCTTCAGGCACAGTATGAAAAGTGCAAATATTAAGCAATTTTATTCAATATCATTACCTAACATGTAAATGGACTTATTAGATGTAAAATGCAATCACGACATGTTTCTTCAAAAACGTAGTATTATTGTCAGGGAGCCCTAGAACAATTATTTTTTTTATTACTAACAAGCTATTTTTTTGTGAGTAGCTTCATTTTGATAAGACAAACAACATTTGTATCTGCGAAAAATTTTGAAAGTGGAAGCTAGCAGAGATAGAAAGGATTTCATACTTTGATTTGTTGATCCTAAAATATGGATTGTTCTATTTGTAGGATAATATTACTCTTAAATGATACAACTATTAACCTACCAATATACAAAAAATCAGCTGGTTAGGGTTCCGTTTTAGGGTTCTGCAATCAACAAAACTTGGTTGACTACGGTACCCTAAAACGGTTCACATAAATCACACTAACCAGCAGATTTTTTTGTATATTGGTAGGTTAATAGTTATATGTATAATCCATATTTTAGGACCATCAAATCAATGTATAAAATCCTTTCTATCTCTGTTAGCTACCACTTTCAAGATTTTTCGCAAATACAAATGTTTTTTGTCTTATCAAAATGAAGCTACTCAAAGAAAATTTGCTTGTTAGTAATAAAAAAAATGTTCTAGGGCTCCCTGAGACTTATGTAATGTGCAATCCCACCATTGATGACAGATATTCTATTAATGAATATTACTATACACAATATGTTATCATGGAAAGCGAACATTAAGAAGTTGTGCACACGTGATAAGTGTTATTTTTTATTTTTTTAGCCTATGGTTATAATTTTTTCGAATATTCCAAGAATTCGCGATCGAAGGATTAAATGTCTCTGAGTGCGGACGTTAAACATTTAGTGTATGTTACCTGGTGAAGGAGCTATCGGCGATGAGCGCGGCGCCGGAGATGATGGACTCCAGACGCTCCATTACCATACGCTCCTGAAACATTGTAGGCTTGAGATTAGTTTCTAACACATTTATTAAAAAAAAAAAAAAAAAAAAAACTACTCTCCAACCGTCTTACGGTTTTTCCAAGGTTTTTCGATCAGCACAAAGAATCTGACGCGAGTTTCACAGTTTTTACCCATCCCACAAAAGTGCTCAACGCCGCTTAAGAAGTTTTCACTTCAAAAATTTTATGACCGGCTCGAATTACGTAAAAACTTATAAAAAAATATAACTAAATAACACTATTTACAAGGGACTACAGACTCACAAGGCCGACATATAATAATAATAATATTGATAATACACCAAGCCAACACCCGTACAACAAACGTGATTTTTTAAACATTTTTTGCTAGGCATCAACGATAATATATTATTAGTATCAATGTAGCTAGGTATCAATGTAGCTAGGTATCAATGTAGCTAGGTATCAATGTAGCTAGGTATCAATGTAGCTAGGTATCAATGTAGCTAGGTATCAATGTAGCTAGGTATCAATGTAGCTAGGTATCAATGTAGCTAGGTATCAATGTAGCTAGGTATCAATGTAGCTAGGTATCAATGTAGCTAGGTATCAATGTAGCTAGGTATCAATGTAGCTAGGTATCAATGTAGCTAGGTATCAATGTTGCTAGGTATCAATGTAGCTAGGTATCAATGTAGCTAGGTATCAATGTTGCTAGGTATCAATGTAGCTAGGTATCAATGATAGACAGTATTGCAGCTTATAATAAATGAGTATACAAAATAATAATATTATCATTATTATGACTTTACCACTTGCTGCTGGATCGGCGGCCTCACCGGTGGCGCGGGCTGGTGATATTGTCCATCTGAAAAATATAAATAATTAGTATAAATAAATAATTATAAAGTAACTAGTTTATTATTTTAGCCTAGGGTAGGCTAGACATCTCGTTTTCATGTTCATTAGCTAAAGAAAAACTCATGTAGGTATCTTTTTTTTTTAATGAAATAAGGTAGCAAACGAGCAAACTGGTCACCTGATGGAAAGCAACTTCCGTCGCCCATGGACACTCGCAGCACCAGAAGAGCTGCAGGTGCGTTGCCGGCCTTTTAAGAGGGAATAGGGTAATAGGGGAGGGTAGGGATGGGAAGGGAAGGAAATAAGGGAGGGTAGGGAAGGGAATAGGGTAGGGGATTGGGCCTCCGGTAAACTCACTCACTCGGCAAAACACAGCGCAAGCGCTGTTTCACGCCGGCTTTCTGTAAGAACGTGTTATTTCTCCGGTCGAGCCGGCCCATTCGTGCCGAAGTATGGCTCTCCCACGTATAGTATCTAAAGGTTTATCTCGCCCTCGGTGTTATAATTATCACGCGTGATAAAATATAACATGCTGCAGAGACACGACGTTTCTAATTGTTTGAAACATACTATAGTAGAAGGTAGTGAAAAAAAATATTTTCTTTTAATTGTACCTACCTAGGTAAACAAAATAATATTTATTATGGTTTTGTGTTTTTCTTTAGGCACGGTATAAAAATAATATATTTCTAAGTGTCAGTCAGATATTGAATATAATTACATGCAAATAACGATTCTTATTCTTCGTAGTAACACTTTTCATACTGCGCCTGCAGAAAAAAAGGAAACAATAAAATAACATGTTAGCCACTGATTTTGAATATAAGAATTACATATCTTGGATACCCATAATATAACGAAAAAAATAGGATATGTCTCTTTTGTGTCGGGCCTGGGTCACAAATGACCCGTCGCCTTTGGCATAGAGATACTTTAAGTCCCGGGATAGGACATATGATACTTTTTATCCCGGAAAAATCTACGGTTCCAGCGCGATAAACGAATTTTGGCGCAACGGAGTTGCGGGCGTCATCTAGTCTACTTATATAAATTACATAATTTCCACGTAATATTCCACCAGTCTCTAGAGCTCATAAGTGTGACTAACATAATAATGCCCAATGATAAGTTGGAATATATTTTTATTGAAGTAATAAAACAAAACCGTCCTGGGAGAAAGATAGAATAGTGAAAATCATTGAGGTCCAATGAAGCCTTTAAAAACTTTTCAAGACATAGTTTTTTCGGTTTCAAAGGCACAGAGCTACTTCAATCACACAAACTAGCCCAGGTAAATATGTGGCTTGTACATTAAAAGAAGGACTCGAAAGAAACTTTTTTAATTTGACCGAGGAGAATAAAACACACAAAGTTACCCCGTCGAGGAGGAATTCTTGCATTGGTATTCTTGGAAAATATTTTGTTAGCTACAAAATGTTGGATTTTATTTTTATTAAAATAATAAAGAGCGGTAAAGTAAAGGTGAAACTCGGGCGTATTTCCTCCTATTTTATTTACGGTATTAGACGATTATTAATACTTACACATTATTTTCTCATGTCAATAATTGTGGAAATGCTAATGCACTTGAGTCAGGTTTATTGTAGGATTAAAAATATATACATATACCTAATTGCGGTGTTACCCGCGGTTTTTAAGTGAAATATTATAATAGATTATTAAAAGTACCAATATAATCCATATTAATATAAATGCGAAAGTGTGTCTGTCTATCTGTCTGTCTGTTACCTCTTCACACCCAAACCACTGAACCGATTTTGCTGAAATAGGGATGATGAGGTCAAAGATTAGAGAATTTTGTTAATAAAATAAAGAAATCACGGTAAAAAATAAGTGTTACCAAAATTTCAGCTCTATATCATTTGTATTTTTTTTGCTATGCGCCTTCAAAGTTGGATAATCAAGTCGATTTTTTTTCAATTAAATTTCTTAATATTTGTATACCATTCGATAACTTATGCAATTAAAAGCAACTTTTGGTATGAAACCACTTTCATAAACGCAATATTTAATATACCTATCGAACAAAGTTCTCTCCCGATCCGTACAAACTAAGAAAGAGTGACGTCAGTCTTTCGTAGCACTTTGTATGGAGCGTTTCGGGCAGGTCTATTTTATGAGATGTTTGAATTGTTCATATCTTGGTGAATTTTTAAGCTATCAGAGTCATTCTTTCAGCGATGTTTCTATTTTTTAAGGGTCTTTCAATAACCAATAAGTAAAAAATTTAGTCATCAAGCCTATTCGGTATGGAGATACTTTGATTCCCGAGGAAGGACATAGGATACTTTAAAAAGTATCCTGTCCCGGAAAAATTTACGGTTCCCGCGCGATAAAGAATTTTGGCGCAACGAAGTTGCGGGCGTCATCTAGTAGGGTCATAAGTCATAATGGGACGATGCATGGTATAATGGTTTATGGTAGTGATGATGATGAGGATAATGAATGCAATTTTCACTTCATTTCATTTCCGTTCTTAAAACAACGCGGAAACCCCCAAACTCGTACCTATCTATAAGTAGTCAGGAGTTCTCTCAGCGCCTTCCTAACCATGGTATACCTTGGTGCAAAATCTTACTTTTTGGTAGCATATTATGCAAGAATACTTTTCATGAAACCGAAATCACATTATGTGTTCCATATCTTACCAATTTGTGAACATGGTACCAAATTGAGATGAGACCCTCATATTAAAACAAACATTTTGAACATTGGTTTGCAAACCGGGGATTAATCGTTGAACATATTATATTAAAAATAAAAAAACGGACATAACACCTCCACCATTTTGGAAGTCAGTAAAAATGTGGGCCTATGTATTAATACAGAATATCAGCTAGCTCCTTCACAAATTTTGTCGAAATCGCTCCAGCCGTTTCAGAGTGAAGAAGTAACAAACATACACAGTACACACCCACAAACGCTTAATACTTATTATCAATTCCATACATTTTTCATTGTCGGTTCTATAAGAAGCGATAAAGAAAACGTGTTGGCTAGGGGCTCTGATTTCGGCTTTTCGATGCCGGTTATCTGTCGCCAACGTTGAATCAGTTTGATATCCTAAGATCCGACCGTAAAATCCTGCATGAATCGTTTTTTTCGATCAAATATATTTTAAAATATTCCTTAGAACATATAGAATGGATTAATGTTGGGTTGCCTTGTTAAAAGTAGCCGCAAGTACCTCTAATTGAGCAAAATAAAAGCCCGTAATACAAACTTGCGTGTTATACAATAGAAAAGTAAGAACTAAGAAGGAATGACATTGAGGAATGGCAGGACACTGCGCATAAAAATAAAAACGCCTGTTAAATAAAAATAGCAATCTTGCGGGTTCTCGACGTCCTCAAATCCTGCCAGGCATAATAATTGTAGGCCTGAACATATTTTGTCATATACAAAAATGCGGCTATCGTGCAACAGGCAACCATGGATAATGGATATTCATGTACAAAATGCATAAAACTTTAATTTTGTATCAAAATTATTAAAAAAATCGATGCTTCAATTTTGATGAAGAACTATGTCTGTTTACGCGCTGGCAGCCCTAGGTTGCGGCCGACAGAGCTGGCAACTATTTATACCTTATTTTGTCTCGTCATTTTCTTTCAAATGATGTAAAATTTATTGAAAAAAAAAGATACATGCAAATTTATGCATTTATCTCATGATACTTAATTAGAGGTACTTGCGGCCACTTTTGACAAGGCAACCCAACATAAATCCATTCTATACGTTCTAAAGATTTTTTTAAAATATATTTGATCGAAAAAAAGATTCATGCAGGATTTTACGGTCGGATCCAATGTTATGAGTCTTTCCACGGCGTGAAAATATCAGCCGAGCGTGTATATCTCAAGTTGTTAAGGCCCTTCCCCTACCTCGATTCCGTAATTTACCGTATTTAGAGCCTTATAAACTCATAATTTGAAAGCTTCAAAGTTATAATAAAAATACAGCAATAATTTTCAGTAAATCGACATTCCTTTCCACGTTTTAAATTTTCTATTTTTGTTTATAATTAAGGGAAAAGACCTAATGGGAGACACTTTAAGGAAACATGAAACATTTGAATGTTATAAAATATATATTTATGAAAATAAAGGATTGATAACTTCTTCCATGTCTTCAGTAACTCTTACAAAATAAAACTATTATAATTATTCTCTGACAAATCAATTAAAATATATATTATTGGTCTTTTTGTTAACTTAGTCATAAGTACTAATAGATGACATCACAAAAAATGAACATCACTAATAGTAGACACCAATATGAACTAATAGTTGACATTGAACATTACATTACATTTTACATTTTTCCTATTATTAGGTCTTTATTTGCCATATTTCAAAAGATTTCATTTACTTCATCATAGTAACTACATGCATCAGAAATATTATCCACGTTGTCTCCAGATTCTATTCATTCTTCTTCCATGCTGAAACTATCTTTCCTTTTATTTTTATTTTTCATATTTTTTTCATAGCAAATTTATTTTCAGTCTTTAGCCTCTATGCTTCTTTTGCCTCTTCTTTTTTCTTCTTTCTTTTTTCAGCTCTCCTTTTTCTTCTTTTTACTGCTAAAAAACTAAAGCAATCGATTTTTAGATCAGTACAAGGTCTAATATTAGACACCATGTCCATTTTTAGGTGCAGTAGTTCTAAGTCCTTAGGTTGTTAATAGAATTATATTTTCAGAGAATAGTGATGATTTTTGCAGTAGAATAAAGTACAAAATAACTTTATTATGTATTGCAAAACTCAAAGATGAGATCCATGTCATCTATTAGGTTTCTTACATTTTCAAGAACTAATAGTAGACATCCTTTATATTGTTAGGGAAAATGGATAAAAAATCTTAAATAAACATTAATTAGTGTATACAACATGACCATTAATCCAATGAAATCAATAAAAATTACAAAAAATCAAATAAATGTATTCAAAACTTACGTGCAAAATTTCGCCTTCCTTGACCTATTTGCTAAGAAATTGCCGAGCGTGTGTTGACGCGGTCATATTATTTACGAAAACTGATCCCATTTTAAAATTTTGTTCCCGAAGGCTTCTCTAATATATTTTTTCAATTCAACAGATAGCTTGAGAAGCTTATAAAATTTACAGTGGTGAGAAATAATTAGAGTAATTCTTATTTTTATGGTATTTTTGTCATAAGTGTCATCTATTAGTTCAGTGTCTAGCATTAAGTCTTTTCCCTTATACTCATGATAATATTAGCTTACAAAGTAATACCAATTTATTAAAATTCAAGCATACATTCAGCATTTTCTTTAGTATTTACAAATTACTTTTATTTGAAACACATGCAAATAGATCGACAATATCATAAACTACATATTCCACGTTTTAATTTTTTTTAAGTCAATTTTGAACGATAAGTAAAAAAAAGATGGGTTGCACTCTGGGAGTGCCGGCAGAAGTGAAAACTTGATTATTAACGTTGTGCATTATTTTTTCAACCCATTTTTTATGAAAATCGATTTAAAAAAAATAATAAAAAAAACGATCGTTTTAATTAAATAATCGAAACCCTTACAATCGATTAAAAAATATCGACAATCGAAAAAAAAAGCTGCTGTCAGACAGACTGTCAGACACTTCTCGCGACAGTTGTCTTGCAGGTGGAAACACGGCCTTAATCAGCGCATCTGCTAAAGAACTCATTTCCCCGACTGTACATTTCTGTTAAACAACTCATTTCCCCCACTGTACATTTCTGCTAAACAACTCATTTCCCCGACTGTACATTTCTGCTTAGCACAATTTTCCCCGACTGTACATTTCTGCTAAACAACTCATTTCCCCGACTGTACATTTCTGCTAAGCAACTCATTTCCCCGACTGTACATTTCTGCTTAGCACAATTTTCCCCGACTGTACATTTCTGCTAAACAACTCATTTCCCCGACTGTACATTTCTGCTAAACAACTCATTTCCCCGACTGTACATATCTGCTAGACAACTCATTTCCCCGACTGTACATTTCTGCTAAACAACTCATTTCCCCGACTGTACATTTCTGCTAAACAACTCATTTCCCCGACTGTACATTTCTGCTTAGCACAATTTTCCCCGACTGTACATTTCTGCTAAACAACTCATTTCCCCGACTGTACATTTCTGCTAAACAAATCATTTCCCCGACTGTACATTTCTGCTAAACAACTCATTTCCCCGACTGTACATTTCTGCTTAGCACAATTTTCCCCGACTGTACATTTCTGCTAAACAACTGATTTCCCCGACTGTACATTTCTGCTAAACAACTCATTTCCCCGACTGTACATTTCTGCTAAACAACTCATTTCCCCGACTGTACATTTTGCTAAACAACTAATTTCCCCGCTGTACATTTCTGCTAAGCAACTCATTTCCCCGACTGTACATTTCTGCTTAGCACACAACTGTACATTTCTGCTAAACAACTCATTTCCGCGACTGTACATTTCTGCTAAACAACTCATTTCCCCGACTGTACATTTCTGCTTAGCACAATTTTCCCCGACTGTACATTTCTGCTAAACAACTCATTTCCCCGACTGTACATTTCTGCTAAACAACTCATTTCTCCGACTGTACATTTCTGCTAAACAACTCATTTCCCCGACTGTACATTTCGTTCGAGTTCGAGTTCGACACAAAACACTACTCTCCAACCGTCTTACGCGTTTTGTATGGTTTTTCGATCAACACGAAAATCTGGCGCGAGTTTCACAGTTTTTACCCATCCCACAAAAGTGCTCAACGCCGCTAAAGAAGTTTTCACTTCAAAAATAGGGGTTTGGTACGATCTCGGCAACGCGGCATACGATCTCGGCAACGCGGCAAATGTATGGTCATGGTCGTTTGCTCGGGGGATGGCCTTAAGTTGAAACTTGAGACGCGATGCAGTCCCTGAAGGGATGGCGTTTTTAGACTAAACGGACAATGCGTCGCGAGACAAAGAGCTTTTCAATCTTATCCATCACACGACAACTTTACTAACAGTGAAGTCACAGATTTTTATAAAATGAATACAATTAGAGAAACCGATTTGGTCAGGTTTTCTCAAGTCAATGTTAGTCGTAATGTATCAGCTGGACTTGACCCAACAATATTATTACGTAAGGCCGTTATCTGTCTATGAATCTTTTTTTTTTATAGTACATGTAATTGTCGAATAAATTCATCAGGATCCCGGCATCACAGAAAATTTCTCTGATAGTTCGTGTAAATGGTGAATGAATTCTGTAGAATCCGGGCTTCAGTGTTTGTAAGGGTCAATTCGGCCCCAACACGACGCGTCTAAAGTATTGAATTGACATATTTTTAGGACGTCTCACGCAATTGAAGTCTGTCAAATCCATACAAATTTAGGAATGCATACATGCGTCGTGCTACGGTCTGAATTGACCCTAATGGGTTAATAATAATTCCAACTTCCACGGCTGTTCGTAGAAATTAGGGCTCATTATTTTTAATCTGCACCAGATGTATCGGTGATGTATGACGCATTATGGATTCGCATCGGGCGGCGGCCGATCGATCACCGCCCGACAATACGGATCACTCAGCCGGAATGCTGTTGGCGCTGATTAGATTAGCAATCCAACAGCACTGATGCTGTAGCGATTAATTTCCACACTCACGGATTATTGCTGATGGACAATGGACATAATATTCGAATATTAGATACGTCTTAATGAATAATCCAGCTTAGCTTACATAATGAACGTTTGCTTTTGTTAATAACTTAATTGATTAATATTTCAGTGTGATAGTACCTTAATAATAATGTTATTATTAACTTAGGAAATTGCTGTAACGTTATTATTAAATCACAAAACTGACGAGCGATAATTATTGTTAACCGACTTCCAAAAAGGAGGAGGTTATATGCTCTGTGGATAACAAATCAAATTGCTGATTATCAACGTAAAGTTAAATCGGAGCTAATTCGGTTACAGTTCATAACAATAAGAACTTTTAGGAGGCGGTTTAATTAACACAATATATTTTTAAGTGGCTAATTACATATCGTCAGCGTTTTGAACATCGGGAATAATTGGGTCAGACCGAAAGAAGATCCGAAACCACTAAACGTTACGTGCTAGGGTTCGAGGATTCGGAGAGAAAGACCTGGTGACTCTTTTGAAGACTTTATTCACAAACACTAGGTCACACTAATCACTAAGTTCAAACACTAAGCACTAAGTCCAAACACTCAGCACTATCACTGTCACTCACTATTGATCACTTGTTCTCACTTCGAAGTCGCCTCGAAGATCGCTCAGATAAAACTGAATTGCCGGCTGCAGTCTGCGACTATTTATACGGGCCGGATCGAATCTCAGAAAATTCCGGAACATCCCAGAGTAAACCCGATATGCGTAAACAAGTATGAGATATCTCTAGAAATTACTCATAGGTACTTACTCCTAGCGCCATCTAGTATCGAGTAGGGGATTTATGTTGCCTGTGTTCCCTTGGTCAGTTCGCTGGTCCGACGCTAGATGGCACCACGCGTCCGTATCCGTAACACTACTCCCCTCCTAGCGATGCTCGTCCCGAGCATCGTTGTTACTGCCATGGTAACGCGCCAGACGGTCTATGTGTACCACTTTGAATGTCCCTCTTGGTTGCTTTTGAATCCTGTAAGTCACATCATTCAATCGGGTAATCACTTTGTAAGGGCCGTCCCACTTGGTCTGCAACTTTGGAGATTTCCCTTTTCGGCGAGTTGGGTTATGCAGCCACACCAGTGTCCCTTCTTCGAAGCCGCTCGTGTTCGATTTCCGGTCGTATCTGGTCTTCATGTTCTCACTTGACTGTAACCCATTTTCCCGAACAATGGCGTGTATATAGCGCATTTTTTCCCTTAAATCGCAGACATAGTCTTGTACGGTCTTCGGTTCCTCCGGTGACCCTCCTGTTAAGAGGTCTACTGGTACTCGCAGTTCTCTACCGTAATTGACATACGCCGGGGTAGCTTTTATGCTCTCATGCTCGGCGGTACGGTACGACAGAAGGAAGAGCGGTATATACTTGTCCCAATCCTTTTGTTTGTCATCTACCAATTTCGCCAAATGCCTCTCAAGGGTCTGGTTAAATCTCTCAACCATTCCATCAGACTGTGGATGGTACGCGGTGGTCCTCGTTTTATGCATTCCCAAAATTCTGCACACTTCCTGGAAGACCTGCGATTCGAAATTCCTGCCCTGATCGGAATGGATTTCTAGAGGCACACCAAAGCGAGATATCACTTCCTCGACCAGCTTAGAAGCAACTGTTGTAGCTTCCTGGTTTGGTATGGCGAACACTTCGGGCCATTTGGTGAAGTAATCCATGACAACCATAAAATACTTGTTCCCCGATTCCGTTACAGGAAATGGCCCAGCTACGTCAACTGCAATTCGTTCCCACGGTGCGCCAACGTTATACAAGCGCAGACTCCCACGGCTCCTTGTTTGAGGTCCCTTCACTGCAGCGCAAGTAGTACATTTGCGGCACCAATCCTGCACATCAGCTTGACAATGCAACCAGTAGAATCGTTCTCGCACTTTTGTTAACGTCCTCTTGACACCTAGATGACCTCCTGATACGCCATCGTGTATTTCACGGAGAACATCTGGTACTCTCGTTCTTGGGACAGCTATCTGAAGATGGAACTCTCTGCCGTTAGTCTTCTCCCATTTCCGGTAGAGGATTCCGGATTTTTGAAGAATCAGACTGTCCCATTGCGCCCAGTACGCCTTAGTGACAGCGCCAGTGGATGCAACCTCACTCCAGATTGGTTTTACGTCACCCCGTTTCTTCCATGTGATGATGTGCCGAAGGTCGTCATCTCTTTCTTGAGCGGGAGCTTATGAGGGAGCTCATAGCATCATTCTCCCATGGACCCAAAGGACTTGTTTTCGTTAACTTTAATGTAATTTCATTAGATTCCTGCTTAACACAATGTTTGCAGTCTTCTGAACACGGCCTTCGTGAAAGTGCGTCGGTATTCCCATGCGCCTTTCCGCTGCGGTGTTCCGTCTTGAAGTCATACTCCTGGAGTTGTTCAATCCATCGAGCTACTTGGCCTTCTGGGTTCTTGAATTGCAGTAACCACTTCAAGACTGCGTGATCAGTTCGCAATAAAAACTGTCTGCCGATGAAATATTTGCTGAAATGTTGTAGCGTCTTTACAACAGCCAAGAGTTCTCTTCTTGTCACACAGTAGTTTCTCTCGGGCTTAGATAAAGATTTGCTGAAATATGCAATTACAACTTCTCTTTCACCCTGTTTTTGAGATAACACCCCTCCAATGGCCATGTCGCTTGCGTCCGTGTCGACTATAAACTGACCTGCAGGTTGTGGATACCCCAGGATTGATGTTTCACACAGATGTTTCTTCAGTTTCTGAAAAGAATCTTCAGAAGTCTCGTCCCAAATAAACTGTCGTTTATCTTCTGTCAACCGATGTAATGGCTTGGCTATCTCCGAGAATCCCTTAACAAAACGCCTGTAGTAGGAGCATAGGCCGAGAAATGCCCGCACTTCATTTTTGTTCTTAGGGGTTGGCCAATTTTGAACTGCTTCCAGTTTCTCCGGGTCCGTCTGGATTCCATCACTGGAGATAACATGGCCGAGATAATTGACCTTACTCCTGAATAAACGACACTTTTTCGGATTCAACTTTAACTTGGCCCCCTCTATTTTGGCGAAAACTCGTTCTAAGTTTCGCAAATGGTCCTCGAAGTCACGGCCAACAATGATGACGTCGTCCAAGTAGACTAAGCAAGCCTCTCCAACTAAGCCTGCCAGTACACACTCCATGAGTCGCTCGAATGTGGCAGGTGCGTTGCACAATCCAAAAGGCATGACGTAAAACTGCCATAAACCTTTACCGGTGGAAAAAGCTGTCTTCTCCTTGTCTTTTCGATGAATTTCCACCTGCCAGTATCCCGATTTCAGGTCCAGGGTCGAGAACCATTTCATGCCACTCAAGGTATCCAGAGTGTCGTCGATTCGAGGTAATGGATAGCTGTCCTTCTTAGTGACATCATTGAGACGCCTGTAGTCCACACAAAATCTTGTGCTGCCATCTTTCTTTTTCACTAACACAACAGGTGAGCACCACGGACTTGCAGACGGTTCAATAATCTTATGTCTTCTCATGTCCTCCAAAAGGCCTTCAACTTCTTTTTCCTTTGCAATGGGTATCCGTCTTGCTCGTTGACGAATTGGGTTCTCGCTTCCGGTATCTATCCTGTGCTGAACCATCGACGTTCTTCCAAGGTCGCCTTCCTGACTGGAGAAGATATTCGCGTGGCGTTGTAAAAACTTCTTAGCTTTCATGCTCTGCGAATAAGTCAGATTACTCTTGCAGTCATCGAGTAGCTCGGTCACTATTCCATAGTTGCTGCTGTTTGCTGAGTCTGAGCCTGTGATCGAACAACACTTTCTCATCCAGACAACTTCCTCGCACTTTCCAATGACGTCACCTTTGTTCAAGCAGATCTCGTGATCACCAAGATTCAAAACCCTGACCACAGCGTTACTGCTTCCACTAACAAGGGTTCTCGCCGTCATCAGTTTTTGCGCTGATGTCTTGGTAGGTGTGTCTTCGATCAACACGCATCTGTTTGACTTCTTCTTTCCAGCTGGCGGTAGTTTCACCAGCACTCTAGCTTCCGCTCGTCCTCGTCGACTTCCTTTACACATGCGACTTTCCCGCAGGCGCCTCCAAGGATGAAAATTTCTTCTTCGCCACACTTGAAAACTCCGTCAGCGACATTAATTCTGCAGTTGTGCTTCTTCATGAAATCCAAACCCAAGATGCAATCATCCATAATCTCAGCCACGATAACGTCATGAGGGTATGAGTAACCCCCTACGTTAATCGTAACTGACATTTCCCCCAGGACGGGTATTAGCTGACCGGAGGCAGTAAGGAGCCGACAGTTAATTCTCCTCTTGTGTCTTCTTGCGGCTTTTACCAGATTTGGGTTCACTATCGTTCTAGAGGCTCCTGTGTCTAGAGTCATTTTGCAATCCGTCCTGTTAATAGTCCCCTGAATCACAAGACTATTCCCGCTGCATGCTTGGGAGATAACAGTTATGGGGGCTTCCTCCGCGTCAGCCAGTACTCGCCCCTCAGTCCTGGCTTTTATTCGTTTCCCTGATCCCGGGCAGGGGACGAAGTTCCTTGCTTCTTCAGCTCCTCTATTTGTTCAATGCGTTCCTCGAGTCTTTTCATTCTTGCCATCTGAGTCTCCTTCTGCGGGTAGTTGAGCTGAAGATGGCCCCTCTCGCCGCACTTGTAGCACATGGCTCCAAAACTTATCTTCGTGGGAGCCTTGACCTCCTTAACTTCCTCAGTCTGCCGTATATCACGCCGAACAGCCTCGACCTCTAAAGCATGTGCCAATGCTTCCTTTAGCGAGGTGTGGTGACGTAGCCTTACTGCAGCTCTGACTTCCAGGTCCCTGATTCCGTCGACAAATGCTTGAACAATGTTCATGTCAACCATCTTGGTGTCGACTCCTGGGTGTGCCTTCTTGACAAGTTTCTCAATTTCCAACGCCCATTGTTGTAGTCCTTCTCCTGAGCGTTGGACTCTGTCACGCAGTTGGGCACGGAACACGTGCTCCAGGTGTCGCTCCCCGTATCTGGATTCAAGTGCCTCCATCAGGTCTTGGAACCCATTTCCTGTATGTGCTTCTAGGACCGACAAAGCTTGCCCTCTGAGCGCAACAGTGAGAGCGGTCAGGCATTGTTCGTCAGTCCATCCGTTGGCAGAAGCAACCGTCTGGAATTGCTGACGATAAGCGTTCCAAGAAGTAGTACCGTCGTATGGTGGCACTTTAACTCTTGGTCCTTGTACCACTTGCACCACTCCAGTAGTTCCACTAGACACCGCCACTCCTGTGGTTTCCAGGCGCACTACTTTCTTCTGAAGTTCAGTGAGGCCGGTTTTCACATTTTCCACATCCAATCCTAACCCGGTAACTCGTTCGTCCATTACGTCGACATCTTTACGAAGTTTTGTCACCGTGTCACTGACATCCTTTATAGCCAGAAGCGCCTTTTCTTGAAGGTCCTTTTGTTGCTCTTGTGACTCTTGCAAAGCGCCGAGGTCTTGTGCCCTTTGAGAATCTTGCAACGCCCCGAGCTTGCGGTCTTGTGACTCCTGCAAAGCCTTAATTAACCCAATTATGCTTTCCAATTGAGGAGCCATTTGAGGGGCCGTAGAAACTATGGGCGTGGCAGGATGGATGGAGCTAGTCGACGGGGCCCAGTGGTCGGGGCCAGTGGGCGTGGCCCGAGTGGGCGTGGCCTGGTGGGCGGAGCCAGTGGGCGTGGCCATGTCCAGAGTGGGCGGAACCTGGGGGCGTGATCAGTGGGCGGGTCCCGGTGGGCGGAGCCAGTGGGCGTGGCTTCATCCGAAGTGGGTGGAGCCTGGGGGGCGTGGTCAGTGGGCGGATCCTGGTGGGCGGGGCCAGCGGGTGGGGCCTGCCCCGCAGTGGGCGGAACTTGGTCCCCAGTGGGTGTGGCCTCCGCAGCCCCACCTCCAACTCCTCTCTCGAAGTCAATGGTAGCAGCTCGCTGAGCCCTTGTCCTGACACTCCCCTTGAAGTCCTCTCTTGGAGTCAATGGCATCTCCAAATCGCACTTCTGACACCAGTTGTTACGTGCTAGGGTTCGAGGATTCGGAGAGAAAGACCTGGTGACTCTCTTGAAGACTTTATTCACAAACACTAGGTCACACTAATCACTAAGTCCAAACACTAAGCACTAAGTCCAAACACTCAGCACTATCACTGTCACTCACTATTGATCACTTGTTCTCACTTCGAAGTCGCCTCGAAGATCGCTCAGATAAAACTGAATTGCCGGCTGCAGTCTGCGACTATTTATACGGGCCGGATCGAATCTCAGAAAATTCCGGAACATCCCAGAGTAAACCCGATATGCGTAAACAAGTATGAGATATCTCTAGAAATTACTCGTAGGTACTTACTCCTAGCGCCATCTAGTATCGAGTAGAGGATTTATGTTGCCTGTGTTCCCTTGGTCAGTTCGCTGGTCCGACGCTAGATGGCACCACGCGTCCGTATCCGTAACAATATGTTCGGGCAATTCTGTTTGTTTTAGAATATTTCTGCTGATATTTTATTGTGTACCTACAACAACATTTTGTGTAAAAGAACTTAACTTATGTGCTCAGTGCTTAGTTCACTGCATATTGCATATTGCAAACGTAACGGTTCATCTATATTATCTATATCTATACTAATATTATAAATGCGAAAGTGTCTCTGTCTGTCTCGCTATCACGCCAAAACTACTGAACCGATTGTAATGAAAGTACATAGATAGTCTAAAGCCTGAGAAAGGACATAGGCTACATTTTAACTTGAAAAAGGGGTTGTAAGGGGGTGAAAATGCGTAAATTTGTTCAAATTAAGTTAGTTCCAAAAATTTATAATAGATGGCGCCGTGAGTCTCCTACATCGCACAAGCGCTTACTCCAACGTGTTTTTATAACGGTGGTAAGGATGAAGGAGCCTTTTACGTTTTTTTGAAGTATAATGAAGAGTTGTTTTTCGACTTCGACCCCACTCTCCAGTTTATAACCCCCTACGCAAAAATAGGGGTGTTTTAAGTGTGATGTGCCTTTCTGTCTCATGTCTGTAAAGTTTGAAGTTTGAAGTAATCGTACCGCGGAAGCAACTCTGTCGTGTAAATTTTGCAATTTGCAGTAATGTAGCCTACATAGTTCAACGGGAACTACCTACTATATAATATAAGTTACTCTATGACGGGAACTACCGCGCGCTATAAGCTGAAGTCCATGCGGACGGAGTCGCGGGCAACAGCTAGTGTTTTATATGTTGAATGTCAGTGACAATAATTTACTTGAAAATATCCTTTGCGTAATTGTATGAGTTTCATGCACGTAGCGAACTCTGTAACTATCGGCAAAATGCCTCCAGAGTTTGAGCGAGCCTCAATGTCTACCGCATTCTAACGACAATGTATGAGTAAGAATTCCCCAACCAAATAACTATCTACTGTACAATTTATTATTAATTTTATTAATATAATATAGCAATTTAAATGCTTACCAATTTGTTTATTCCGGTGGAACTGTACATTTTTTAAAATAAGAACTACTCTACTAGATTACTAATTCTGGGACTCCAAGGATAATATAATATCAAAGTTATCCATATCTATGTCTATATCAAAGTTGAGCACTTTTAGCGAGAAGACGCAGACAGACATATTTACATGCATAGTTAAATTATTATCACAATATAAAACGACAAAGTGCGAAATTTGTTCCCGCCATAACTTTTGTACTAGTGGAAATATTATGTGTATCAATCACTTCTGTCTTTATGGTCACACCTGCTATCCCTATCCATATAGCGTCATACTTCACAAAAGCTTTGCCTTCAAGCAATGAACTTAAATCAATTGGCATACCTATAGCTAATAGCTATGTATGAGCTAAGTTAATGGTAGTTTATAGTCGAGGTCGTGGCATGTCAGCAACTTCGGCGATACATAGTTTAGATTCCATCGTTAAAATAGCAGGGTGCAAACTGCGCTGTTCTATAAAGCATTCACGTATCTTTTAAATGCTTTTAATGTAGCAATTAGGTATCATTTAAAGTTCTAACGAAGCTCTATTTTTCATTGTAAAAAGTAAGCGAACAGAATTTTAAAATTTTGCTTTGCAGCTTTCATTATTTCGTATAAATTCGCACGCGTGTTAAAATATATTTTCGTTTAGCCGTAAATTGTTACACATTTCTATCTCAACATTATTTGAAATTAGTTTGTTAACAATAATAATTATTAATCATTATCATCAGGGACGTACTAGATAAATAAACGATAATTATTATGGTACATCACAAGATTAATGATATTGTCAGCAAAAAGTACGAGTACATTATTGTACTCTTTATTCTCGTGTCGTGGTGTATGTTACCAAACTTTTCCATAACGGCTGGATCTACTGTGTTAATTTTGTTTCATTATCCTGTAAGTCTGAGAATAATAATTGGCCATCATCTATTTTTTAATCTCGAAATGATGTTGTAACATAGGTACCAAACAGCCTGCCATGGTCCCGAATGGGCATTGTCCAAAAAAAATTACATGTACTTTTTATTTATTTTTTTTCGTTGAAATAGGGTATTTTAAGAATATAAAGTAAATATTTTTTTTATTCATTGACTAGTTTTTTTTAAATAATTTTTTAAAGTTTTCGGACCTATGACGTCATCATCGGCGGCCGGCAGCATTGAATACATAAAAATTAAAAAAAAAGAGCATTGTCAAGTATTAACAAGGTGTTAAATGAATGCAAGGTCTCTTATTTATGTGAAAACTGATTCGAGAAGCATACCAAAAGTTCAAAACGTAATGTTGGTCGAGTTTATTGCTAATTTAACGTATGGCTTCCAGTGATGACGTCATTGAAGGTCAAACTAAGGTTAAACATATTTGTTTAAAAATATAAGTATCTAATGGATATTTTTTGAATTTATATACAGAATAACGATCACTGACCTTATTCCTCGAAATGTTTTTGTAATGGGCACAATTTAAAAAAATGGACAATCCCCATTACGCACAACGAATTTTCTGAGAAACTTGAACAAGCTATCATTAACAACGTCTGAAATGGCCTGCACTCTCGGCCAGAACACCTTTCTTTGAGGCTATCTAGTGTATTTCTACAACGTATATGACAAAACAACATTTGACGGATCAGCAAGCTTTTTAATGAAATTAAAAAAAAATGTTGGGAAACTTATTAGTTAAACAATTAGTTAAATGACTCTGTTTGGCTTGCAATATTTTCAACCGGTTGAACAATTACAGAGTAAACACGTTAATAAGCTGCAAAGTCAACCGTTGTTTTGTGTTTTATTAATTGTTTATCGCCGTAATACAATACAATGTAATATTCGGACCTTCATAAATAATTGTATTTTAACAACAATTATTGCGAAAGGATTTTACAGCATTTTGTAGATAAATTATTTATCTGACATGTTATACATGAGCAAATAATTAGTATTTAGTAGTTGAGCTTAATAATTGCAAATAGTGATACATATATTTTAAATATTATGACTTATGAATAGTTTAAAGGTGAACGCAGCCTAGATTTGGCCGCACTGCACGCACCGCAGTCGCCGCATTCGCAATTCTTCATATTATTATGAAGTTGCGAAGACTGCGGCGCGGGTAGGTAGGTATGCGAGCTTGCCTATAAGTTCATATAAAGAATTCGAATGCGGCGACTGCAGTGCGTGCGGTGCGGCCCAAATCTGCGTTCACCTTAAATGTGTAATAATAATTATGAGTAATTAAGTATTTTGGGCATAATAATATTTCGAGTAAGGCCTGCCTTATTTTTATTAGAAAATATAGTTTCAATTGTTTTTCAATAAGAAGACAAATTATTAAATTAACATTGACATAAGTTGATATTAATTTAATAATTCGTGTTAAATATTTATTGAATTTGATAACTGTATAAGTAGCGAATAGTAGTGACATTCTATTAGTCGATAAGGTGATAAAAATTTATAAATATCGAGAAAACCTATTAACTGCTAGAAACCTCGAATATTGGTCGGTCAAAATAAGTGAAGAACTCTATAAAGTTTCCGAAGTGAACGTCTTTATCAGGGAAGTTTCAGTATTGGATTCTTTCTATTATCGAAGTTAGATGCAACCGGCCGACCAACTTAAGCGATTCCAACTCCAAAACTACTCGCCCGACGTGCGAACCACAAAACTACTAATCGAATCTAATAAACCTTATTTTATTCTGAATCATAAAAGCGATAAAATATCGCACTAGATGATCCCCGCCACTTCGTTCCTCTGTCGAATAGTCGTACATTTTTCCGGCGTAAAATTATTATAAACAAAATCGCGTTAGAAGGATTATATCTTGGAAGAAGCTGTGCAGCTACAGGACCGTTTGAGATAGCACTTAAACGGACACAAATTATTATTATGTAGCTTTCCAAGAGATTACTTCATAAAAAAATTTATGATGTTGCATATGTAGTAAGGGAGAATTATTTTTCTAATTCATAGGTAATGCGAATAAAGCGTTAAAGGCAGCTCCAAAGGATAGCAATATATTCAAGTAATGTTTTTACAGTACACACGATGTTGAAAAAGTGAAAAGCACACCACCACGTAGTAATATTGTTATCTAAAATTACACCAAAACAGAAGTTGTAATTCTAATAGTCTCATGTATTTTTCAATACTAGCGTATTTGCATCCTTTTGTAGGATACAAACTTTAACTCGCTTTCATTTAAATCTACCGAATTTATTAAAGCATGAGAAAAAATCTCTGAGTAAACCAATCATAATATATTATACGATTCACTGGTTTTCGATTTGATGCAAATGAGCATGGTATAAATGCAAATGAAGTGTATAAAAAACAAAATAAGAGAACCTAACAGTCCATCTGCGACGAATTGAATTTATCGCAAGTTTTGCCTCCATATCAGCTGTTCTAAAGAAATAGGTAGCCTAGATTACGAACGTGAACTTGTTGCTATCTGTTACCGGGCTAAAAGCTCTATCTCATAGACAGTTAGAAGAAAGTTAGTTAAAGTTTTCAGAATTCGATTGACAGATTCTGTATACAGGGGTCTGAAAAGTTACCTGTTCTGTCTGTCTTCCTTTTGAATAAGGTATTATTGTAAATAGTACCCAAGTGATCTAAATATTCATATTACTACCATTTCGTTAGTAATAAAACGTAAAAGCAAATCTCTTAATACTGCATTTACCGACGCCATATCAAAAGCGGGATATAGCGCTCCATTTGGGTGTTTTTGTGAAATAAAACTCTCGGCCGAGCTGCGACGGCCACGCGCGCGATCTAGACCGTTCCATTGCGCCTGTTGTTTCACATTTCATTCGATGGCCGTCTGAAATTGAAAAACCTTTGATTGGCTGTAGTCAGGGCTGAAACGAATCGCCAGTTACTCGTCCCCGACAATTTCAAAGGTACGCCGAAGTCAAAAAGGATTGAACGTTCGGCTGTGTTCTTTTTGTTATAACTTGTAAAACATTTTCACTGCGAACCGAGTTGCGGGAACATGATAAGAATTATGAAGTCGACGTGAGTGGAGATGAAGGAGAATCACCTAATGACCGATGTGTAAACGAATATAGTATTCTGAACGAGTGTCTTTATTTAGCCGACCAAAGTTACAAATTGAACAATAAAACGTTTAAAAGCAAAGTTGAGAGGTTTAAAAAAGTTGTGTATTGACAATAAAATTGAATTAGCCGGCGCGAGGCTATGTCTGTCGGTAATCCTATTGCGGTTTCGACCCCCAGTTGTTTCCGAAAGTTCCGCGCAGCACTCCGCCCCAGGACTTACCGCTACTGAAGGCTTTATACTCGTAAACACCACCGCGAGTACAGACTATTTTCTTTTCTAGATTGTTCTCGTGATCTAGTTCTAACTCATCGAACACTACCTTTTCATTGAAAACTAACGAGATGTACTTGATTCTTAGTGCCTGGCCATTGTTAGTCTATATTGATAAAAATGTATACCTACGATTTTTAATTATATTTTGCACACATTTAAGATTATGTAAGTACAGATGTACTTACATGGCGACAAAATATTATGGTCATTTAAAAAAATTATGGAAAGAAATTACTTTATTCAAAAAGGAATTGAAATTTGACCATCAACAAGTTTATTCACTTACTTACTTATGATTATGATTATGTCTTTTTTTTTATGTTTATAATACTGCATATTTTATATGTTGATCTCCTCAGACGTTGGAGACACAATCCCGCTGCGAAGCCTCTCTTCACTATTGAATCGATATCTTCCTTTTATCTCTACCTTTACTTTGTTTCTAGAACTAGCAATAAAAGATTTACATTCAGTACACGTCTTTGTGAAATAAGACTAAGTCATAAAGCGAATGCTCTCACTAAGTAGATGCTTAGAATAGTCTTTTTAGTTTTTAGCTTTAAACCAAAAAGCTTATTGTTCCGTACATAACACCGTAAAATTATGTATCATTACATCAGCTAGTACTTAGTAGATATAACCGTTGTAAATTTAACTTTTTCGTTATAAAAAAATATATATTTCGTAAAATAAATAAAACAATGTTATGTTTTGGCGATGATTTTTTCTTAAAATTCTTTCTTTCTAAACTTTCTTGCACAATGCAAATATACTCGTAGTAACGGATTGTTATCATATTATAGAGCTCCACGAAATCTGTGCCTTGTTCTCACCTCCACTGAATCGCGTATGAAACTAAAATATTTTATGCTTAGAAGTTAATTACGTAACAAAAGTGGGTTGCTTCACTTTGCTCGCGAAACTCTAACGTTATTTACATAACAGGATATGCGCCTCAATGTGATAGAATACTCGAGCAACAAACTCTCGATACGGCCTCACTTCGTCTCGCATTATAAAATATGTAGATAGGTTACGGGAATTGATTCAAAGCACACAAGAGTTGAACAACTGTCTGTGTAGGCTTGAGATTTCGGCAATAATTTCCCGGGAGAGTTCACCTTTATCTCGCAATACGGAAAGATTTTAGTTAGCGAAACAAACATAACTTAATAATGCTAAGTTTTGTTTTGGCTTCAAATCAACGATACATCTCTGTGAAACCCCAGAGGCATAAATCTTCAAAAGCGCCATCAGGACCGGGATAAAATCTAAGTAGAGTTTAAAGTAGTTTAAACCGAATGTCCTCCGAGGATAAAATTATGAATAAAGCGGAAAAATTTGTCATAGAATAAAGTAGAGTATGTAATAATTCGCTGTGGTTCTCAAAGTAAGTACATTGCCATTTGGTAGCGACTTATTCTTAATAACATAATAGATGATCCCCATTAATTAAGTTGTGAGTTTTTAATATATAGATACCGCAGAATTTCCAATGTTTATAATTATTATTAGAACGAAACTTGTACGAAAACTGCAATAGAGTATAATATTATTGTAGTAAATTAGTTGAAGTTAATTAATTATTGTAATTATCATTATCTTCATAACTTTGGTTTTCAAATGAATCCTCAAACTAGGTTGTGGTTAAAAATTGTATCTTTTGGTTAGAAAGAAGTGCTATAATAATTGGCAATCGTGAAGCTCAGTGGAACCGAGAATGCATAATATACATTTTAAGAGCATTTTTTTGGCTTTACAGTTTCTCATTTGTATGGAAATGCGATTCGGTCACTGGAGGTTTCGCCGCAAAGGCTTCCTACAATAAGTGTCAAATACGTAGACTTGACTCGCATTTTGCAGTCCAACTTGAAAGGACGTGATTTTATATTTTCAGATATATAATTTTTATACTTGGGAAATGATTTCTTACATCTAAAGGGTTTTCCAACAATAACTTTGTTTTTAAAACCTAATAAATAATTAAAAAACCAAACAAATAAACCTAAAAAACAAATAATTAAGAAGAAAATAAATATTTTTTTTTATTGTACTATGAAGAGGAAGGGTGTCTTCCACTACCACGCTGACAGAATAAATGTTGATTGTTACCATGGACGTATAAAAAAAGGCGGACGGAGTCCCACCATACACAAAACTGTGTCGTTCAGAGTCGGCCAGCTGGCTGTATGTACAAGGTCCGCACGCACACATTCTTGCGCTAGTCCATACCATTTGACAGGCGTCAGAATGTGTGCGTGGCCGACTCTGAAGAAAAGTGAAGACACAGTTTTGTATATAACAAGACTCCGTCCGCCTTTTTTTCTACGTTCATGATTGTTACATGAAAATTTCGAAAAAAGAACGGCCTTATCACGCCTCCAGACCACATAGCACACCTCACAGTGACACAGTGACATGCATTGGCTTCGCAATAATTGCTTTAAGATTTTTAGTAGCCCAAATTAGGCAATCTTGCTTATTGACAAAGAAAATGAGCTTCGTCGAAATGCAGCTGGCAGTTCCTGAATAAGCTGAGCGAATTATCTACGGCGATTTGAATTCAATTCTTGTACCAGTTAAATCTTATAAGGCTCCAAGCTAAACCTTTTGCAGAACTCGTCATATTATGCTTTTGGATAACCCTATTAATAATTATTATTGTTAAGAGCGTTGTGATATTAATAGCTATTTAGGAGCTTCTTTGACACCGCCAAAAACTAAAGGTATTACCACAAAAGATTAAACACCTATTGAACAGTTGTTTTGCGACCATTTTGTACTGAATTTTTCTCTAATCAACTGTTCAACAGGTGTTTAAATCTTTTGTAGTAAGAATGTAAATGTCTAAATTGAAATTGAAAAACAAAGTTACCCAAAACCTTTATATTCGGAAGATAAACAAAGTAACACATCATTTGAAAGAAAAACATTTTAAACAAGGCTTACTAAGCCTTATGAAATTATTAGCTCATATTATATCGTGCTCGTTGGTTTACACCTTTATCAAAGGTAATGTCAATTAATTGAAGCAATCAGCATGGCCGCGGCTTTTGCCGGTCGATTGAGCTTTATTATCATAAACTAATTCAGTGTAAGATTCTAAGCACCTTAATATAATCGGTAATAGCATTTTGCTTTGCGTCCATGACTTGATTAGTTTGGCTGGATCTCGATAAGGCACAGAATCCCGCAACGGATTGAAATGTGAATTTTTTAAAATTTCGCTGTATTACTCTATCATTTCAGAAGGCAAGGAATCGTCAGGAGAGTAAATTGTTCTTCCTAGTAGTAAAACAAATGAAAAAAATGTTACTTAATTAATAATTCTGATTCCATTATAAAAAATGTCAAATCTTAAATGACAGTTAACAAGGTAACGACTGGCGTTCTGGCACCTACAAAGTTAACAATGAAATTCACTTAAAAATCAATTTCACCAATAAAATCCTTGTTACCGAGAGTCAGAACATCACGTAGCAGTGATTAATAATAATAAATCTATGCTAGCAACTTTGTCCACGTTGACTCCACACGAGATTGTAACTGAAATTAAGGTATTTGAAAATATTTTGGAGGCATTGAAATATTAATATGCAGGCTGTTTCAAAAGTGGTATAGTAAGCCGAAAGGGGGTGACTCAGCGGTCATTCTGAACAACTTTAGGAAATTCCAAAAAAAATTGATAGTACAGGAACCCAGCTAGAACAATTTTTTTTTTATTACTATCAGCAAATTTTTTGTGAGTAGCTTCATTTTGATAAGACCAACAACATTTTTATCTGTGAAAAATCTTGAAAGTGGTAGCTAACAGAAACAGAAAGGATTTCATACTTTGATTTAATTGATGGTCCTAAAATATGGATTGTCCTATTTGTAGGACAATGTTACTCTTAAATTATGTAACTATTAACCTATCAATAAACAAAAAATCAGTTTGTTAGGGTTCCGTTTTAGGGTTCAGTAGTCAACCAAGTTTTGTTGATTACAGAACCCTATCACGGAACCCTAACGAGCTGATTTTTTGTATATTGATAGGTAATTAGTTATATAATTCAAGAGTAACATTGTCCTACAAATAAAACAGTCGATATTTAGGACCATCAATTTAAAGTATGAGATCCTTTCTGTGTTAGCTACCACTTTCGAGATTTTTCGCAAATAAAAATCTTGTTCGTCTTATCAAAATGAAGCTACTCACAAAAAATTAGCTTGATATTAATAAAAAAAAAATTGTGCTAGGGCTCCCGTACCATGATTCTCCATAGAAACTTTGTTGGTCACGTGAATTTTACTTTGGAACAGCAAAATTTTTTGCGAATGTAACACCTTATTTTAATAAGAAATACGCAGCCGCAACATAGTTAATAAGGACCCTGTACCATGTAAGGCCACTCTAACGGGAAAATACATTTTATTCGTTAACTAACTAAATAAGTTAAGGAAACAAATTATCAAGTAATGCTCTGTTTTATTAGGTATCATATTATAAATCACTTTTTAAACTTAAGTTTTGTTAAGCTCTTCCAAATAGCCTTGCAAGGAACACAAAACGGAACACAAACAAGGCTAATATTATACATTAGTTGTTTAACTTGAAAATAGAGTTACAAGTATTTATTTATCTGCTTTTACTAAAACAACATTATAATTTCTTTCAAATATGCAACACATTAAATGCTCAATATATTTACATCATCTAAAAAAAACTATAACGAACATTTCTTGAACATCATCTTATAAGTAAGAATATATTAATGGAAATTCTTTAAAAATAGTAGTAATGAGTTTCATATTGAACCCTTATAACTAATTGCCAATACGTTTTATAATGCAATCAAAAAATTTTTAAATCTAAAATGGCCGTTCTTTATAAGGCTAAAATGTTCAATATGCGTGTATAAGTTTAGTAATCCTAATAAGTAAATATGATATAAAAAAAACATTATTTTAATTGTTACGGTACGCAATTATAACTAAAAATGACTGTTTACATGTTAATGATTTTTAGATGTTCCTTATAAAGTTGATGTTCCCTCGCAAGGCCAACTATCCAATCTTTGGTTGGGCCTTATAAGGAACCACCGGCTTTCCTAGGAACATTACCAATATTTTAACTTAAATCGAGGCATAAGTAGATTTTCTTTTATTAGTACCATACACATATCCCTATACGACAATGCCCTGTAATAAAATGTGAGATAGATATAGGTTATGTAACTGAAAAATAAAGTTTTTCAGGGTGCGGAAATTACAATTGTAGCCTCGACAACCAAAGTCTACAAACAGTGAGATCGCACTGCCACAATTGCGGCGCGATCGACTCGCCGCCGCGTTTGTGACCTTAAATTTGATGGATCGAAGTGTGTAGTAGAAGAAATATAATATCTTACCATGACGATAACTACGACTTTTTAATAGTTGGCCTTCCAAGGAACGTGGCCTTCTATGGTGCATGGTCGTTATGTCCATTCAACTTTTTAATTCCTAAATCTTACAAAATACCAATACAAAAATAATAATTATCATAATTTTGTGCACAAGAATCTATTATTGACCCCTAAAATCGTTCAAAACTTTACTGCTGTAATGACGTCGATTCCACAATTTTATATTTAAATTAATTAAATCCAGTGATTCCAAATCGCGAATGTAATTTAGCTTGAACTGAACATTCTTTGGTTTGGGAGTTAATTTAAGTTGAAAATTTGTTTTGTTTTCACTTGGAGCTGTTACTGACGGCCGGAAACTTCTGGTTTTCATTATTCGGATTCTTTGCGATTGACGCGCCGTGAACTTGGAGAGAATAATTTATTCAGTACCGTCAGTCGCCACGTTATGCTGCAGACGATTGCTAAGTGAAACAATATCACATTGGATCCTCATTCCTATGTATACAAGATGATAATAATAATTTATTCGATATTGCAGTATTTATACTCTTGAACCTAAGAACTTTTTAAGAATAAGAATAAGAATGTTTATTTGCAAAAACATGGTAGATACAATATGATGGTACAAAGTGAAATAGCGCTCATGTTTTGTCGGATACATCTCGACGTGCAAATATTTCAATAAAACTTAAATTATTTTTTTTTTGTTCAAGTACAATATTGGTAGTAACAATTGAATAGCCAAATGTCATAAAATTTGGTACGTATAATAATATATTATTGCGAAAAGTAATTAAAATTGTCAAGATTACAATATGTTACAATTATTATAATAGTATGTTTTCATCATTAATAAAATCGTCAATACTATAATACATTCTGGCTAACAATAATTCAAATAATCTATTTTTAAATTTATTTAATGTCATTGTTTTTAAATCATTTGGTAGTTTATTATATATACGGATAGCCATACAGTATGAATTTTTAGAAAATAGAGCCAGTTTCTGGTCAGGAATGCACAAATTTTCTCGTTTCCTACCTCTATATTTATAACAGTCCTTGTTTTTAGCAAATAAGTATGTATGTTTGTAAACAAATATAGCCATTTCATAAATGTAAAGACATGGCAGAGGCAGAACATTCAACTTTTTAAACAGCGGCTTGCAACTGTCCAAATACCCTGCACCACATACAGATCTTACACATTTTTTTGGACTTTAAATGCTCTAGTAACATCGGTTGAATTGCCCCATAGTATAATTCCATACCGTAGAGTTGAGGACACATATCCGTGATAAGTAGTCAAAGCGGCTTGTTTCGATGCAATTTGTCTTAATCTATTGAGAGCGTAAACGAACCTGTCCAATTTTGTTACAATTGTGTCAACGTGAGCATTCCGGTTAAGGTCAATAGTTATTCCCAAAAATTTTGTGTTTTTAACCTCCTCTATTGAATTATTTTTGTTGTTTAAATTACATGTGATGTCAATTTTTTCTTCTTTTTTTATTTATAGATTGAAATTTTATAAATTTTGTTTTATCTACATTAATATTTAAATTATTATTATATAACCATTTAATTATTTTGTTTAATTCTTTTATTGCGATATTTTTTAACATATTTTTATTCTTACATTTAATTATCAGCGTTGTGTCATCTGCAAACAGTATACACTCTTGGTCCGTAACAACAGGTAGGTCGTTTATGTACAGAAGGAATTACAAAGGCCCCAATACACTTCCTTGTGGAACGCCACAAGTGTTAGTAAGGAAGTTAGAGGTATATGTTTTCTTAGAGTTATTCTCTATAACAGTTATTTCGACCCTTTGTTAGCGATTTTCTAGGTAACTTTCTATCCAATTTAAGGCTATTCCCTTTATTCCATATCTCTCAAGCTTCCGAAGTAATAATTTCTTGTCAACACAATTGAAAGCCTTGCTCATATCGAGAAATATTTTCTAAAACCAAATTGTTCTTTGCTAAGCAAATTATTAGAACAAATAAATGTCTGTATTTTGTCTAATATCACTTTTTCAAATATCTTTGATATAATTGGTATGATGGATATAGGCCTGTAATTACCTAGTAGGTCTGAATGACCTTTTTTATGTAATGGCTTTACTATTGTTATTTTTAATGCGGAAGGAAAATGCCCTTGACTCATCGACAGATTTATAATATGTGCCAGAGGTACGGAAAGTTCTTTGGCACATTTTTTAATAACTCTTGTACATATTCCATCTTATCCTGTAGAAAACGAATTTTTAGTTCCTTAATTTTTTTGCATATGTCATTTTCATTCACTGGAGTCAAATAAATAGATTTAGGATTATTACATTAGTATCGTATATGATTAATTAATGAATTAATATTATTCAAATTGTCAATTTTATTCAATTTAGATATGTCAATAAAAAATTTATTAAATTTGTTACAAATTGTTGGATTGTCAGTAATTTTACTATCATTTAGTATTATTTCACGAATTCCTTTATTCATACTTTTATTCTGAGAACAGTTTTTTATTAGATTCCAAGTAGTTTTACAAGCATTCTTTGATTTTTTTATTAGACTAGTATTCATTGTTTTTTGAGCAGCTAAAATACATTTTTTAAGAATTCTCGTGTAGTCCTTATAATGATGTTTTTTTACATTTCTATTAGATGAATCGAGTCTGTATTTGACCGACTTCCAAAAAGGAGGAGGTAATATGTTCGGCTGTATCTTTTTTTTTTTGTATGTTCCACGATTACTCAGCCGTTTGTGGTCCGATTTTCAAAATTCTTTTTGTGTTGTATAGGGTTTAACTCGAATTTGGTACCATGTTCACAAAAGTGGTGATCTGATGATGGGATCCTTGAGGAATCGAGGGGACTTCTTGAAATTTGTATGGAAACATATAGTGATTTTATTTTTTTCTGAAGCATTCGAAGTAAATGCTACCAAAAAGTAAGACTTCGCACCAGGTTATACCCTGGATCCGAAGGTACCGAACAGAGCTTTTGAATGTTTATAGGTACAGGTTCGGGGATTTCGGCGTTGTTTAAACTATGAAAGCATAAGCTAATACATCAATTTGATTAATCGTCATCATCACAACCATCATTATACCATGGGTCATCACACTATGACCCAATTATTGGTACTTTTCGTGATATTTTGCATCGAAGCAGACGTTTTTGATAATGATTTCGCTGTTTGTGGACCGATTTTCAAAATTCTCGTGTTGTTGTATAGGATATAATCTTAATTTTGTATAAAAATTACGAAAGTGGTGAGCTGATGATGGGATCTATGAGCAATCGAGGAAAATCCTTGAATTTTATCAAAACACTCATAGTGGTTAAAATGTTGTTTCTAGTAAGTTAAACATATGTTACGAATAAGAGAAATTTTATACGAAGATGTCTCTTGGTCCAAAGGCACTGAACAGAACTCCTGAATCTTTAAAGATAAAAGTATGGAAATTGCAGCATCGCTTAGATAACTGCAAGCATTTATCACAATTTCGCTTACAGTGACATAATGTGAATAGTTAACATTCGTATTGGTTATTTACGCATAAAGCGTAATTTTGTAGATACTTAACTAAAAAGAGTAAAATTATTATTTTTAACAAAAAATTAAAACCGAATTCCAAGGTAAATAGTAATATGAACTAAAAAGTATTAATAACTCTTACCCTTTAAAAGTGCCTTTTTCAGAATTCGTCTAAATCTCAACTATTTCTGTACTGTATACTACAATCTTCATTACTTTGAAGTCGGTACCAGTCCCAAAAGTTTCAGATAATCTGACATTACTGAACTCACGATTAAATTAGCTGGTACCGACTTCAAAATAATGAAGATTGTAGTATACAGTACAGAAATAGTTGAGATTTAGACGAATTCTGAAAAAGGCACTATTAAAGGGTAAGAGTTATTTAATACTTTTTAGTTCATATTACTACGAGTATTGTTTTTGCCTTGGAAGTCGGTTTTAATTTTTTGTTAATTTAAGTATAGTCGTCGTTTATTTATGCAACATTTTTTTATACCTTTCGTCAGCCACGAATTTTTAATTGGCTTGTTAACTTTTTTACATTTATAATCGGGAAACAAAGTTTATAGAATAGCCTTATAATGTCGTGAAATTTGTTAAATGCGCTTTCAGTATTGTTGTCTCCTAAAACTTCAGCAAAGGATAAAGCAGACATGCAGGACTTAAATTTATTTAAGTTTTCAGTGTTCATATCCCTTTTTTTCAAACCAAACATTAGGTGTTTTTTTACATTTACCTATAACGTCCAAGTTAAAAGTTATGCTCTGTCCCGTTTCATGGTCTGATAGACAAAGATAGTGAGTTTTAGCTCCCTGAATTCTTGTTAAGTTACTTACAATTAAGTCGAGACAGGAATTTTTACGAGTAGGCTTATTAATGTGGCTTGTGAGATTATAATTAGATAGAATACTAATCACATCTTTAGTAAATTTGTTACATGTTAACAGATCAATGTTCCAATCGCCACATAATACTACCTTTTTCTTATTTCTTCGTAATAAACGATTTAGGAGAGCGTCTAAATTATTTAAAAAAGTTATAATATTGGAGTCAGGAGTTCTATATAGACAGATTATTATTAAATTAAATTCTAATATTTCAACAGCACAACATTCAAATATATATGGTATCGATTCTTTTATGTCAAGTAATTTAAAATCTAGGTCATGTTTCAATAAAATACAGGTACCTCCCCTCCGTTTATTTCTACAAAACGAGGACGCAACAGTATATCCTTTTATATTTAGGTTACTAATAGATCCTTTTTTAATGAATGTTTCAGATAAGCAAATTATGTCTACGTCATCAAGTTCTTTTTTAAGATCACTAAAGGTACAATTCCGTGCATCGCGATCGATCGCGGCCACGTACGACCTACGACTGTCGTCGGTCGCTCGCGACCATAGTCAGCGTATGAAAATGTATGGCACCGCTTCCAAAGCCCGCGACAGACGCGCGCGGCCTACGACTGTCGTAAGCCGCGCGCGATCGTGTCTTGAAGTTATAATATGTCATATTAACTTCAAGACACGGTCGCGCACGGCCTACGACTGTCGTAAGCCACGCGCGACCGTGTCTTGAAGTTTATTATGTTCAAGACACGATCGCGCGCGGCTTACGACAGTCGTAGGCCGCGCGCGTTTGTCGCGGGCCTCGGAAGCGGTGCCATACATTTTCATACGCTGACTATGGTCGCGAGCGACCGACGACAGTCGTAGGTCGTGCGCGGCCGCGATCGATCGCGATGCACGGAATTGTACCTTAAGTGTAGCTTGGAAAAGATCTTGTTTGCTTAAGATGCTTGCTATATTTTGGTGAAATAACGTGATATTTTTTTTGAGAAAAAGCATATTATTATTTTCTTTTTTGGTTATATAATTAGAGGTATTTAAATCTTGCTTTGTTTCGTTAATTTTAATTTTCTTAAAGTATGACAGAATTGTTTTCTGCTTCGAAATTTTTAACTTTTTTGGTGATGAGGTAGGCTTGTTATGTATACAGTTATCGCCATTTTTGTTGTGATGTGAGTTCCCCAAACCTATGTATTGTACGTTACTACATTTTAGAAACTGTCTGCTGTACGAGAGTAAGTCTATTTCAACATGTAATCTAAAGCTTAACATTTTTGTGAAACGGTTACGATTGTTTAAAAACATGTTACTATTACTAAAATTTACACAATAGGAATTATTATAATTTTTTATAATAGAATTAATATTATTATTTAATAACATTTCATTAACATATGGATTATATTGCACATTAATAACAAAAACATTCTGATTTTTTAACATGTAGAGAATATTACATAAGTTTGATAAGAATTTATAAGGATTTGAGTCGTTACCTCCAAATGACAGAATTACTATATCCTTTACATTAAGCGATGTCAATAAATTCTTACAAGAATCGAGAATTTCGGAACTCGGTGCATGAGGCATAACTATGCTGGAGATATTGTACGTGTTGTCTTCTTTCCTTTGACGGTCGTAGTACATTTGTGAGGCTAATCCTCGAGCTTGTTGGTCTCCAATTATGTATATTGTTTTTTTTTTGTGGTTCTTGTTTCTGAAAGGATTTTTTTTTTCTGTTTCTTTTCGACTATGTTCTTTAAGGATAGGTTTCTGTTGAAGATCCTGGGACGGCAATAATGTTTTATGGCTATAATTTTCCGTTAGCTTATCTGTCATATTATCTTTTATATTTAATAGGCGAGAATCGAGATATTTTCGTACGAATGTTATTAAGTTTCTGTAAATTTGGAGTGAGAGATTTTCGAAAGTAGTTTTTTTTTACTGGAGTAATTGAAGTGCTCGTCACATTCTTTAAAAAATTAATTCGTCTATCCTTATCGCATATTATTTTCTTTAATTCTGCACACTCCATGTTTAGGTTCATGATTTCGTTATGAGCACTTATATTGTCAGATTCTAACTCTTCAATTTTTTGTAAGAGTTGGGTAATCTCAGACATATTGCATTCATCGGTTTCGGGCATTGTTTTTGACGAGGTATTCATATTGTCTTCAGTGAGACTCATGAAAGAGTCGTCTAAATTATTGACAAAATCCCTAATTATATTTGTACTTTAATAATTAATAATAAAATTAAAATAAAGTTAATGTTTAAGGCGGGCTCCCATACAAAAAACACAATTTTTTACTACTTTTGCTAAGATAAAAAAAGATATAAACAATGTTTTTTTTTAATCTCTATTAACGATATTATTAACTATTGTATAGAGAATTAAAAAATATATATAAATTAGACATTTTTTTTTAAATATATTTTTCATGGGTCAAAAGTACCCAAATTTGAGATTTTTCGAACCTTTAAAAATTCATATCTTTGAAAATATTAACTTTATCGTAAAAAGTCATAGGACCTTTTTTATTGGTATTTCAATAATTATAGAATATAAAAAAATGTCCGGTTGAAAAATAACAATTCCTTGCAATTGTTTAAGCAATGTTTGTTTAAACAATATGGCACCGGGTTGCAACATGGCAACATGCGTTTATATCATCAGGAAGGCAATTTGAAGAGGATCTCATAAAAAAATTGAGGTGGAATAGTTTCCGATACTCATGCGCCGACTCGTGCTGCACTAGTAGACGAAAAAATTTTGTGTAGGTACGCGTTCGTCGCCGAATGCGCTACTCGACCTAGTAAATAGAACGGGGTCCGAGTGACTGTCTCGGCCCGTTGCTAGGCCGAGTGGTCGGCCTATCACTCAGTAATGTCAAAGAATATATACACTACGCGAATGTATGGTAATTAATGGTAATGTGTTACAGTTTACACAATATTATAGGATTATAGTGCTCGGCCGAGAGCACTGTCTCGCTACTCGACTCTACTCGGTAGGCGTGATGGAGGCATAAGTTAAATTACATCTTCAAAAATTCGATGCCGTTTGAGCAGGGATTTTGTCGATATTGTACACTATCTATTTTAAAATTATTTAAAAAACGTGACTGGTGTTAGTAGGAAACGCAGTAAGTCTAGTATATTAATAAAACGTGTTCTAACATTGCACCGCATTATAATTTAATGCAACGTTAGAATTGAAAAAAACCTTAGTAGATGCAAACACCGTCTGATATGACCCAGTTTCTGTCTTTCGTTGCATCCAGCTTTCTGAACACTATCTAGATGACTGAAATTGCTATGCAAATTTTACTTTTTACTACCTCTACGTATACAGCTGATATAAACTGGACCATTTTTAAAATATTATGCGAAAAATATATTTTTAAAGAGTATCTCTATGTTACTACTTTGTAAAGAATCACTCATAGTCAGTCAGGAGTTAGGAAACCTGACATAAAAGTACATGCATATGGGTGAACTAGTAAAGTTACTACAGTGATTTTTTTAAGTATTATAAATGAAGACAAAACTTCTTTGTTCGTAATACAACAGCTACCTGTTCATTCGAGCACTATTCAACGGCCAAGCTCAGTAAGGGCTCCCGCACACGGGCCACCGGCCACAGCAACAAAGCGTCGCTACCGGCATATTTCCTGTTGTTTTCATACATTTTTTGACGCCGGTGGCCGCCATACGCTACAACGATTCACTTTACGACCAATAGACTAGCTTAAAACGGCGTTTGTGGCTGTCGCGTGTGGCCCGTGTACGGCGGCACTACAACTTGAGTTAGTCTGACCAATAGTCAGGTCTGAAGGAGTGAAGGATCAGCTTGTTTCTGCAACTCAATCAATATAATAAATGTTATTACTGTCAGCTTAATCCGCTTTGCTGTTTTCAGGAAGTTCAGTGTTGCGCTGAAACAGGGGAACTGTTCTGGCAAACATCCAGATAACAATGCACTTGACGTTCACTACTCGTCGCATGTAAAATACGTCGCGTTTAAATCAATCGCAAATAAATATAAATCTATAGTTTGTTTTTAACAATATGTGTTACAATCATACAATGTACAGTAATAATTCAAGACGTGAGTGGGTGAATAAGGTAAGTAACATGAAAAAACTTCCCGTTTTTTTGATTGAATGGAGGCTTTAGGGCCGGAAAAATTATTTGAAATAGAAAAACTATGGATTATATGTGTAGCCAGATACATATATTAGCTAGGTTATGAAGTAGATAAATTACAAGTTTTATTGAAATAATTAGGGAAAAAATGAGTTATTGTCCGTATGTTACGAAATGTTACTTGTTCGATTCTTCCACTCACGTCTTCTTGTTCTATCGTACGTTTAGTAGCACCTATGATGATTATTGATTAATAATAAAACTGTTCATATCTTAGATAAAACAAATAAAAAAATACGTGTGGCATCAAGGACTGCCGAGGTAAAGCTATTGTATAGCAATAGCTAGTCTACAACTCAATACGCATACGTCTATCGCACGCACGCAAACACCGTGCCGAACTGAAACTACGTCATACTATGTGTAAGGTTTATTTTCGTTATGGAATTTCTTGATTCGGTCGCCGCGCTCAAAGCCCGCGATAAATGCTGTGCGATAGCTTAAAAACTTATTCAGTGCACACACAGGTTCATGTTTTGTATAAGCCAATTCTGCCTTAGTAACGCCTCCGTGGTCCAGTGGTTCAGAGCGCGGCTCTTGACTCGAAGGTCGTGGGTTCGATTCCCGCGTTGGAAACATGTTATTTCCAAGTTTGGTTAGGACAATGCAGGCTGATCACCTGATTGTCTGACAAGTAAGATGATCCATGCGTCGGAAGAGCATGTAAAAAGTCGGTCCTGCGCCTGATCTCTCGCCAGTCGTGTCGGTCTGCCGTCCCACTGGGTTATGAGAGTACCTAAAGGAATAGAGAGTGCTCTTGTGTACTGCGCACATACTTGAGGCACTATAAAATTACTCCTGCGTAACTGGCCTGGTTTCAATGAAACCGGCCACCGTCACCGAAACCGGTGTGGGAGTTATTATTATTAGTGCACGAGTAAGGATCGCGCGTGAGATCGACTCTACGGCGACGAGGAGACACGTCAGAAAAGGAGAATAATACCTCCGAGTATATTTGTATGATCTTCCACTGATAACGTCTTATCAAACACAAATGTTTCTTTAATTATTATTTTCGGCTACGAAGTCGCATGCAAGCGTTTATCGAATAAACTAACCTGTACATAGCTCATGTTATTATAACATTTTAATATTGTCGGATAGTAAGGCGAATATCGAATAACAATTTGCAATTTTAGTAAATTTCATTCTAGAGAATACCCGAGAAATAGATTATTTTAGGATAATGCTGTTATAGGATTCAATTACTTTACAAACTTCCTACTCTACAAATATTTTCTAACGAATTCGTGTTTAAACAACATTCTAGGTTGTTTTATAAATACAGTGTAATATTTCAAGAAAAGTTTGAAAATTAAGAAGGCTTTAGTGGCTGGTGGGAAATAGTCCACAAGTTATGAAATATGAATTGTAGGAAACTAATATTAACCAGGTACTGCACTTTAATAATAATATGCATCCCACACCGGATTCGCTGACGGTAGCGGATTTCGTTGTGGCAAGAAACGCAGAATCATGCTTGGTGGCCGATATTATTATCAAAACTAAAAAATCGAGGTTGCTACTCTAATATTTATGCCATAATACGTTCTTACTTTTTTAATGGTCAAACTAAGCTTCGACTTGGCCATTGTACACACGCCAAAGATTTAACTTGCGGCTGCCCTCAGGGCTTTGTTATCTCGCCAAAACTATGGAATTTCGGATTTGATGATTTATTAAGTCTTCCCCTACCACCGCTGTGCGTACTAGTTGGCTTCGCCGATGACGGTTTTCTCATCGTTCAAGCAAATTCACGTTCCGAAATTGAATCTATAGCCAATGATAGTCTTAATTTAATATCGAGCTGGGGTAAACGTAATCGCCTGAAATTCGCCGCGCATAAAACTTACCAAATTCTTTTAAAAGGTTCCCTTATATCTTCCCCTAGCATTAAACTTGACAATATTTACGTTAAACGCAAACAGTCGCTCTGTTATCTTGGTTTTTACTTGGAAAATAAATTTACATATTTAGAACATATAATTCAAACCGGTGAGAAAGCAAAGAGCAATTTTTACTCCTTTACCAAAATATCTACGTCCACATGAGGCCTCTCTTTCAAAACCCTAAAATTAATTTACACCGCTACTTACCTAGGCAGCATTTGCTACAGGGCCCCCGTGTGGGCCGACAGAGCAACAATCGGCGCGGCTCGTCGCAAGTTGCTACAAAGCCGACGTCTTGCTCTTATATTCTTATGCAAAGCTTACAGGACCACAAGCACCGAAGCCTTGCCTGTGTTAGCCGGAGTTTTACCCGTTGACCTTGAGATTCAGCGTCGTGCGACAATGTATTATCATAACAAAAACATTGACAACCCGTTCTTTTTAAGCGCTCGCGATAAAATTAAAATAGCAAGATTGTTTGAACCGTTAGAAAACTCTGTGCAAAGCCTCATCTCCGAATGGCAGTCGCGATGGGACTGTTCCACCAAAGGGCGACATCTTTATAATTTTTTCCCTAATATTCGTGAACGGCTATCCAAACATTGGATGGATATTGATCACTGCGTTTCTCAATTCCTGACCGGTCATGGAAATTTTAAGGCCAAACTTTACGGATTTAAACTAGTAGCATCACCCATGTGCGAGTGCTCGACCGAAGGCAACATGTTTGAACAAACCGCTCATCATGCTCTCTGGGAGTGCAGTCTCTGGCAGGACGAAAGAACTACTATGCTAAACAACCTATTCTGTACATCTGGAGTCGCATACTATGGTGATCTCGTGGACAGCGCTAGGAACTTCCGTGCCTTCAAGCGTTTTTCTCATAATTATTATTGGCAACAGTCAAACACAATAAACTCCAATATTAACTTAGCTTTAGCTTAGGAGTTACAATTAATAACCTTATTTCCGTGGTGCTCCCCCTTAAGTTCTTTGACTTTCGGTCATTGCAACTTTGTGCTGTCTCCCGCTCTTATGGGGAGGGAAATTGGAATCTTCCTACTCCTCCTATTTTCTTCTGATTAATTTCGTTGCGGGTCCCAAGACAGTTTTAGCATGTCCCTCGGGCTCCCTGAGATCATATCAAAGGGTTTTCGTGGTTGGATACCGCTGTCGATCCTGGCGACACAGGAGATACAGTGGTGGGAATGTGTGGTGGGCCAAAGCCCGAAAAAAAAAGCAACGCAGAAAATATAATTTACGTAGGTACTTAAGTTGGCGTGCGAAGCACAATTATACTTCACTTCTCTTTAATATAATACCCATGATATGACGTAATCTATACTAATATTATAAATGCGAAAGTGTCTTTGTCTGTCTGTCGGTCTGTCTCGCTTTCATGCCAAAACTACCGAACCAATTGTAATGAAATTTTGTATACAGATAGTCTAAAGCCTGAGAAAGGACATAGGCTACTTTTTTTGTGGAAAAAGGGTTGTAAGGGGGTGAAAATGCGTAAATTTGTTCAAATTAAGTTAGTTCCAAAAATTCATAATAGCCGTGCCGTCTCCTACATCGCACTTAAGCGCTTACCCAAACGTGTTTCTATAAGAGGTGGTAAGGATGTAGACTCCTAGTTTTACGTTTTTTGGAAGTATTAAGAAGAGTTGGTGTTCGACTTTGACCCCACTCCCCGGTTATTAACCCCCTACGCAAAAATAGGGGCGTTTTATGTGTAACGTGTCTGTCTGTCTGTAAAGTGTAAACAATGAAGTTTGAAGCAAGCGTACCGCGGAAGCACCACTGTCGTGCAAATTTTGCAATTTGCAATAATGTAGCCTACATAGTTCAACGGGAACTACCTACTATATAATATAAGTTACTCTATGACGGGAACTACCGCGAGCTATAAGCTGAAGTCCACGTGGACGGAGTCGCGGGCAACAGCTAATGATGATATAAATTTCATATCATTTCATTCTCTTATGAGTTATGAAGTAGGTGTTGCACTATTGTTGTGAGTACGTTCTATGTTTTTTCTTACAAAAAATCGGTCATTTAACAGATGATCTACGCGACTGTTGCGCGATCACACGCAGAATAAAATCAGAACCAGTCAGTACTGTTTCTAAACTCCAATTAAAATAATATATTCATATAAATTTTATATACAGCTGTAACAAAAAATCTAACAATTTGTTGCTTAAGACTGCGAAAATTATTAAACAGACATTAATTAGGTATATCACCGTTGAAATTGTCTATGAAATAGGTTATAAATTTATAACCTATTTTTACTTTGCTACCTATATTAACTTTGCTTTACATCAATTATATTTATAACGAAGTCGTTATAGATATAATTGATGTAAAGCAAAGTTTGCGCTCACTTTGCTCGGTAAAAGTGTGAAGCGCTACACCGGTGTTAATTGAAAATCCCGCTCTCCTGGAACACTGTGCTCCTCTTTTGTCACTGTGACCATTGTGAAATTAGAATGACACTTTGGTTCTATTACACTTTATAATATTATAGTTAGTAGTTGTATGATTTTAAAATGTAAAGCTCCGTTCCAAGTACCGCTGAAGTTTACTCCATTTCAAAAAAAATTTTTTACATCTGTTTCGTTATCTATGCTACCTTTCCCATATAGCCATTTTTGGGATCTCGACGTAACGGTTTCGACACCTTGTGCTAACACTTATTTGTTCTCGACACTTAATCGCGTCGCCGTTTCATATTAGTGAAGTCGCTGCAACTAAAATTGGGGATGAGCCGACACAGTAACATTCGGTTTCTAATTTACGTCGCCGTGTCGTAACAATGTTACCATAATGTAACTAAATTCCTCAAATCATTCGTTCAATCGCTCATAATCGTTCATTCGTTGACATTGACTAGTGAAAGAATTAAAAATAAGAAACTGCCATCTTATCATCAAGGTTTTGTTTTTATTCAACATTATAGTTTTTTATGCCTGAATCTTAATGGGAAATTAAATTCATCGTGTATTTAAGGGACAGTTCGAAATTTACCAACGCGCCGCATTATTATAATAATTTAACCATTCCTACGAAAATACATATTGTTGGTTTATAGCAATAATTTTATTTTGTATTCTCAAAAGCTTATATCCAATGCAATAATAAACTTGAATATTGAGTAGCATACTTTTTTAGTAGTAACAAACCGTACAATCAATAAATAATGAAAAAAAAATTTCATTAAGTGAAAAAGTTTCTCGGCACAACTAGTTACAAAGTTACGATAACTATCGACATTGTGTGGGAATGTTACCTAAAGTAGTCACAAAGTTACTGTATTTTTAAAATGGTATCTCCCTGAATATCTGTTCACAGTTTCTCAAACTTTGCCTGACAAAATGCTGTATTGAATTCTTTTGACAAAAGAAAGCTCTTCCGAGTTAATATATCTCGTACCAAGTACTTTATTCAAACGAAATAAACATTACATAAATTAATATTCATTTTTCTTTTTCAGATGATGATGCACCAGACACAAAAAAAATTGAATATCAGTTCTGATATTAGTTACTTACATAACGTACTGTGCAGCAAAAGTACAAACGGTGATTAACTACGAAGATTCTGACAAGTAATCTTGATTCATGTCAAGTAGATAATGCTAGTAAAATTATATTATAATGCAAGTGTAATTAATGATGATTTTGTGACTTTAAAATCGTGAAATAAAAATTGTTTTTTTTCTTTAATTTTTATTTTATTATTACCCCGAACGTTATATCAATACAGGAATATATACCATTTGGGAGATACAGAGCATACGTCGTAGCACAAACTACCATCAAACAGACTAAGGAATCTAGCCAGAAATAACTACGTAATCGGCCAAGTGCCAGTTGGACTCACGCACATAGGGTTCCGTACCGTTATAGAGCAAAAATAGGCCAACCTTTTAGGGTGTTTAATTATAATAATAATAATATAATAATATCTATGGACGCTTCACACCACATCAGTCTGGCCCCGTAGTAAGTACCTGAAGGACTTGTGTTACGGGTACCAGACAACGGAAATATATTTAATACTTTTATACTATACATATATTTAAGATTTTTATTATATGATACACATATTTAATACACACCCATGACCCAGAAACATTGAAAACTTTTTGTTCCGTCGGTGGGATTCGAACCCGCGACCACCGGCTTGAGCTACCGACAGCCCACCCACTGAGCCACAGAGGTCGTCAATAAGTCCTTCATTTCAAAAAGTTTTTTGATTTTAATTTATTTTATTTTAATTAAACTATAAACTGGCAGTTATCACAAAACACAGTTTTAGAATGACTGGGATTTGGTGACTTACATTTATCAAAGTTAATGTTTAATTATTACGTAACTTTACTACACATGTTACAACCCAGTTACTACATATGTGGAAAACGTGTGTACACATTTTTTTCTGTAACAAGCGGACATGGTTACAACACGTAGAAGCAAACCCCCACACAGTCGCAAGGTGTCGTATTAGCTACGAAACTGTTACGACTTGTTACAGATTCACAAATCTGCGACCGAAAATGGCTATATGAGTTGGTCGTTTCCATAGCACCGAACTTATTTACGTCACTTCAATACTAAATATTCTTACAATAAAAGTACTACGTTACACACACGGATTTAATTTAATTACGTCCGTGGTTACAAAATGTATTTCAACTACACAACATAGTTGGCGGCGAGGATGACTATGAACTTGCAGAATTGGAAGAGGATTCGCGCCTCCATACGAGCACAATTTACGAGGTGGGAATCATACTTAAAAACACATGAGAATCTTGATTACGCAGAGACTCATGTTAGACTACAACGCCTACACGAAGACTTCAAATTACCTACTTCGAGAACTGCAACAAAATATAATATCTGAAGTACCAGATGAGGAACTGGATAATGAGATTGAGACTAGTTACAATATTGAAGAGGAATTTATTTCCATCAAAGTTAAACTTCTTAACATGCAACAACGAGCTGTAAGTAATTCTACAACTACTCGAATACTACAATTAGATATAGAGTACAGATGTACACGCTGCAATGCATTGGAGAAATATTTAAACAAAGAAAACCTACAATCTACAACATTTTTTGAAGATTCAGCTAACGCCGTGGACAAAACTGAAGACATCATACACGACTCATTAAAATCTATACCTACGGATGAAAGCATACAAAACAAAGTACCGAACGAACTACCACCAAGAGAAGTAATAAATACACAATATGAATACAATTCCATTGACAAAATAAACGATGCATTGAAGTATGAACGGGACACGAACGACACTCAAAAAGGAAAATATTATACAGAACAGAATGAGAACAAAAGGCAGAATATTATTATTCACAGGAAATTGAAAAATAATCAACAGATTCAAATATTATACAAAAGCGACATTCGAGTTAAAAATGCATATTACGAGTAAGCACAAATGGAAAGAAAAGGAAGAATGCGAATGGAAATACGACTGGAAGGAGTGATTTATTTACAATATCACATACCCACTTTTTGGATACATAAAAGATACACATAACATATACAAGAAGAGAACTACTCTTAAATATACATGGAATAAGGGAGGAGGAGGCGGCTACCAACAAATTTTACGCCGCCTGGACTACGCTATACCTAATGTATGTCCTTACTAATGTCCTTACTGATGCTGTAACAATGTGGTGCCGGAACTTACTGGAGCTTTTGCCTCCTACGCGGGCATTCAGGAATAGCGGGGGAGAGCTGACATACACTTATCTATGCTACCTTTGGTCGTTGCCATAGCACCGAACTTATTTACGTCACTTAATATTCTAGTTCAAGTACTAAATATTCATACAATAAAAGTACTACGTTACAAAATGTATTTCAACTACGCAACAATTATTATAATTATATACTAGCTGTCCCGGCAAACGTTGTTTTGTCATAAAAAGACGTATTTCACCCATATTATTTTATTGAAGTGAAGGACCAGACAATGTTGTGGACCGTATGACTTTTGTTGATATTTGAGTTTTGATGACTTTTATTAAATCACTTTTAATTATTTACTTTGTTTATTAACTTTTAATTAAAACTAGACTATTCACTATGTGCACTGATAAGTGTGTCACCATGGCAACGTCCATCGCTATCCCGTCGCACAAACAATGGTCGCCGTCGGCCGTCAGTCTCGAGTTGTAATAATTTACTATTATTTATTCAACAAATGCACTTATCAATATAAATAAATAATCAGCCAAGTGCGAGTTGGACTCGCGCACAAAGGGTTCCGTACCGTTAGAGAGCAAAAATAGGCCAAAATTGTGTTTTTTGTATGGGAGCCCCCCTTAAATTTTTATTTTATTTTAATATTATCATCAGTTATTGACTTAGACATACAATAAGGGCCTTCGTGAAAATATCATGTGCCTACCTGTTGCCATTACTGATATAGAGCAAAAAAGGTAGAAAAAATCATGTTTGTTGTATGGGAGCCACCCTTAAATATTAAGTTTATTTTGTTTTTAGTATTTGTTGTTATAGCGGCAACCGAAATACACAATCTGTAAAAATTTTAGAAGTCTAGCTATAGCGGTTCTTGAGTTACAGCCTGGAGACAGACAGACGGACGGACGGACGGACGGACGGACAAGCATCGAAGTCTTAGTAATAGGGTCCCGTTTTTACCCTTTGGGTACGGAACCCTAAAAGTAGCCAGTAGCCGATTCTCAGACCTACTGAATATGCATATAAAATTTGGTAAAAATCAGTAAAGCCGTTTTGTGACACGAGAATTTAATATATTAAAAAGAAGATGTAATAGTGTCGCCCGTATTCTAAAAAACATTCAATTGTAGTTCTTTAACAAATAATTAGTAATTGACTATAATATTCAGTGGATGGTTTTAAACTTAAACATGCGATGACCGTATTTGGGTCTTCGATGTGTTCATATTTAATTCAAGCAAATTGGGGACAGATTATATACTGTGTACTCACACTTGCCCTTTAAACAATACAAAGTTAGTAACTGTGTATTCTAGTTCGGCTGAATGTCAATGTACCTAGATCCTGTTAGAGCGGGAACAGGCCGCCTGCTCACAGAACTCAAACACGGCGCTGTAATGAATTAAGTTAGCGAGTTCCCTGGACCCTTCTCATGTCACACTTATTTGCATCTTCTCGCTAGACCCCTGGTAAAACACTGAATATAAAGGTGTATTATTTACATTTAGAGCGTTGACTTAATTTAAACTTTTTTGTTCATCAAATTCATGATTTAAACTAGTTGCGCTGTTTGCGCTAAGCTTAAGTATTACAATATGTCCTTTACCCTTTTTTACTTTTTCATGTAGCTTTATACCAAGTTTCATTGACTCAACAGTTTAAGCGTAAAAGTAGCAAAAAGACATACCAATGCTTTTGCGTTGATTTTGAGTTTAATGATTCTTAACTTACCTTTGTTAATATATTTCGTCCTAATCGTTAAATAAAGTCTGATTTAAAAATAAGACAACGCTTCGTGTAATTTATTATTTTTTTGTTATTTAGTAATTGCAACTAAAATATTTCCAAGCGCTCTCTGCTTTGAATATAATAAGCATTCGCGGTCCGGTAATATTCGCCGGCAGAAAGCTTTTAGGTCTGTTTTCGGTTTACACTTCAGAGCCCATATTGTGTTGTCATTTTTCTAAACGGAACGAGGGCGTGTTTTGAAAATGAAAGCAGCCATTGTTACAGTTCCATTTTTGTAATCAAAGGCGTAACCCCTTTGCAAAAAGGAAGCAGTCCGTTTTCTACTCACAAAGTATAAGGTGTGAAAATGAGGAGAGTTTATGGAAGGAGGTCCTCCTATGTTAAGTTAATTGTTAATTAAGGCTTGACATACTAGGTATAACTCAGAAGGTAGGTACTCGTATCTAGTGTACAATTAGTAAGTAGGTATTTACTAGATAACATTATTGTATTATGAAGTCAATATAATATAAGTAAACGTTTGCCGTAAAAACCTAAAAGCAGTCCATAGCAGACGATTAGCGTGGAATTAACATACTTACATAAAAACTTATTATACCTATAATATCGCTCACATATTATCTAGTTCACGCATTTAGGACCAATATAAAATGTATTATAATAAAAATGTATTCGGATATCTTATTGGGCTCGTCGCCGGAATAGCAAATCAATTCTTCATATTTTATAATTTATAGCGTTTCAAAATGATTAATGTCCATAATAAAGAAATGTTTTGCGCTACGGCTTTCAAGCTCACAGCTATAAAGGCTACAAAAGTTTGCGATTACGTCTTCAAAGTTTGCGTTGTGCGGTTTACGGTATGGCGATCGATAGTAATGGAACTATTTCGTCTGAAGCCCGCTCACATTAGGCCAACTCATAAAACAACAACCTGTAGAGGCCACCTTGGCTGTGAGTTGGTGGCGTGCACAGTAAGTATGGAGTGACATTCCATACCCTACAATATGTTGGCCCAATACGCTGGCTCAATGCGTTGGCCCAATGTGTGCAGCGAGCTTAAGGAGCACGTATTATTTTGACCAAATAAGTACTCAAATAAATTATTTTAAACCTCAGTGTTTCAAATTGTTTGAAGTACAAAAGTATGTTATAAAGCAAGTGTATCGGACATAAATTTTTCACTTGAAAGTTTCTCTGACTGTTCATAGTACTAGAAACGCGTGACCGCAATATTTTATAGTTATCGAAACTAAACGCTTGTCATAATAATTAAAGATTCTGAATGTTAATTTTTTGGAATTAAATTTTTTTCGAAGACTTTGTATTGAAAATTAAATGTTCAACAAAAAGTCGTTTCGGAATTGGTGAAATGAGCACAGCATGCGAGTAAAACTCTACTTAATTTAATTACTATTCCTTTAATTTCTAATTATTATTATACATATTTGTATAATTTTCCTGGTATAAAACAGGAACTAGCAAGTCTTAATACCTACGTAATTGTAAAATCAGTTTGAGTCCTAAAGACAATGTAATATGGCGTCATGTACGCTGTGAATATTTACCGCATTAAGCTAATGGCCACTGCAGCAGCTGCGCTTCTCATTTCGCGGTTGATCGTCAATGTTTTAACCGGTGTTTTATAGCATCATACTATAACGCTATTAACGCTTAACACCGGCTTATACTAGAATTTTTGTAGAGTAATCTGCATAAATAGTGATATAACCAGCGTCAATATGATTTTCATAGAGCTCCGACCAATGGTTATTTCTGTTGCACGGTTTTATCGGAATATTGAATGGCTTTTACAGGTCAGATTAAAAGCAGCAAGAAAAAATAAAATCAAAATCTGAAAACACAATTTTATTTGGAAAATATTGTAAAAAATATATATATAAAAAAATTTCTTAATAGCTTTCAATATTTTCCGGGGTGTGAAAGTATCGTCATGAGTCATGACAATCTAAATCTGTTCAGGGACCATAGCGCCAAGAGGCTTAAGCGCATTTGCACATTTTATTATAATATGGATTTTAACCTAATTATTAGATATTATGCACAGTGCATACAATTTTCAAACTACGCAATAGTTTGCAAAGGAGGTTGGCGTATCCAGCGTTACGTTAGTAACATACAATATCATTGTATCCAGCTGTATTCCATTAACAAAAATCAAGATGCGAATATGATAATATAATTATGTATATTGTGGTTTTATATTATATAAGGATATCTCAACACAATATTTTCCATTGCATGGGCTGCGGCTGCAGACTACATCAGGATGAGCTTAAATATATTTCCAAATGAGCAAGGGCAATAATAAAGCTGATAAATTATGTAAAATGAACGAGCAATCAGAATTCACGTGGAGTACTCTCGGTAAACGTTTTGAGTAGCAATTTAATTTTACGTTCAGCAGTCTCAATCAAGGTTCGCGTTCTGACCGATCATTCGATCAACCATTCCATCGACATGAGCATTAATTAAGTCACGATATAACTTGTCTCGTTAGCCATGTTTATATTGTTCGTTAAATCCCAATTGATCCAGCAAATATTCATTTTTATATCGTCATTACTTTTAGGATTTAAACTTTTTAACCTTGCTAGAAAAAAATCAATTCTTATAATCATTGCTACATAATATGTTTGTAAACGTTACTATATTTTTGTAAACACAATATGTAATGAAACTCAATTAAAACCTGAAGAAATTGAACAAAAAATTTAGAGGATTTTGTCCACAATTTCATTCTCGCGGATATTCGTACATCGCAGCTTTTACGTATAGAATAGAACTATATTTTCCGCAAAAAGAACTGTCCTGCGTTCCACCCCAGCGCTCAAAATTTTTATTACGAATTTCATCAAAATCGCATTCAGATTAATAATATTATCTATGGACGCTTCACACCACGTCAGTCTGGCCCCGTGCTAAGTACCTAAAGGACTTGTTTTACAGGTACCAGACAACGGAAATATATTTAATACTTTTATACTATACAATATATACATATATTTAAGTTCTTTATTATATCATACACATATTAATTAATACACATCCAGACCCGGGAACATTGAGAACTTTTTGTTCCGTCGGCGGGATTCGAGCCCGCGACCTCCGGTTTGAGTTACCAACGCGCTCACCACTGAGCCACAGAGGTCGTCGATTAATCCTTCAAGCCCCATAAGAGCACCGGTGATCGCGACAACAATAGAATAACAATAGATTTCCAAGAATCCGCGATCGAAGGATTAATTTTAATGCAACAACTAATATATTTATAAAGCAGTACATAGAGCGATTCATGAAAGTTTTCGGGAGAATTCATTAAATCAAAATACCAGCTAATTCATATTATAACGTTCAGAATTTTCACTATAACAATTAAATACTTGACTATGAATATTGTGAAAATTGATACCATTAAAATGTCAATACAGACGAGTATTTTTTAAAGTTACATGGATTATTATATTGTCCAAAAACTCTAATGATAGAGATTAGAATTTTTGGAAAGAGCTAAATTGCTTCGTCAAACAAGTCAATTTTAGTGGACTTGTTAACTAGAACCTGTTTTGTTTAACACAAATTTTCCCAGGAAAAAATTCGTACAAGCTTGTTAACAACATCTATTACTTCATTGACAAAACATAGCTAATCCTTCTGGATAGCTTTAGCTTAGCAGGATAATGCTTAAAAAGTAGCGACAAAACATTTGTGCAAATGACCATATTTTAAGCCCTTATATTTCATAAAAGTATTACTGTATATATTATGATGTGAGAAGATATCTTGTGAAGAAGATAATATTATCTTCTCATATTTAAGAGCCTACTGTCAAAACGCTAGCCCCGCCTACACACACCGCTATCCTACTTACGCTATCATACTTAAAAGACTAAATACAATACTAATATTTCCTTTTACCATTATTTTATAAAGTGTGTAATTGTAGTAATGTAAGTTATTTAATGATAGTAACTCAATAAGTGTAACAGATATTTGTTGAAAAGCCCAGAAAGATTCATAATTTCGAAAAATATAAGTATCGAGTCAAAATAAGTGAATCGTGATTTCCTTTTACAGAATATCAGATAAATATACAATGATTAAATAAATCTCAATTTCATTTAAGTTAATCGTCTTCCGGGATCGTAATACTTATTAGAAAACACAGCAAAATTAGACAGCCCGCTCTTAATGCTTTAGTATGATTTAAATAAGATTTACTTTTTTTCTCAGAATATCGTTAGGTTTGAAATCGTTCCGTCTAATTATTTCTGACGAGAGATAGACAGTAGACACATCTGATAATAAAATAAAATTATTCCGATTTATTTCTAAAATCTAAATGCTTTGTTATGTCATCCGAAAGATATACGTGTCACATTAGTTATATCTATTGTGCATAAGAAAGGAAGAAACATTTTAACAGAAATACTAATTAACTGTTTAATTTCAGTTGACATTCCTTTACTTACTTTGCATCCTTTTGGATGCTATATATATAAAATCTTTATAAAATGCGCACATAGTACTCAAATTCACATGTCGAATCTATCGAATGTCGGCTTACGTTGTAGAGCACGCCGAAAGCCTTCCGGCGCAAAAAACAAAATGCTCACATACATTGTACTAAAATCGCATTTTTGCACATGTCTTCCCCTTTTGCTTCTCCGTAGGGCTCTTAAAAGAGATTTCTTTTTAGAAATAAGCAGATCCTTCGTGACGTCCTTCTGAGTTAACTGTAAAGCGCATCACAGACGGTGAAGATAATATAAAATATATATTATCTTAGAGCATATTTTAGAATATCGCTCACCATACAAATCCTATGAACCATCACACACGACGAAGTTAATTTATATTTTATATTTTGTATCTTAAGATACCGAGCGATATGGAAATATATATTTCGTATCTTAAGATGTTATCTTAAGATATGTTATCTTAAGATGCGAAATATATACATCTTTATGAATACAGGGTGTTTTTGTGTCGGGCAGCGGGCTCATCGGTGATCGGACGCACTAGTGGATGCAGTGTTGCCAGTGCTGTATGTTAGAAAGTTACATACTCTCAAGTCTCATTCGAAAAGTTACATTTTGAGGGAAAAAGTAACATTTCGGATAATTTTAAATAAAATTGACTTATAATTTTCATGAGCTTTTTAAGCTAGCACTTAAAAAGCTCATGAATCGAAATGAATGTTTCTCTTGAATTTCTGAAATACTCCTGAAACTTCTTCGTTGACAGAATATATTGATAAAGGTTTAATTCGCCGCAGGTTTTTCTCTTTTTTAATTGAGGCTCTATCCAAATGTTTCTCCTTTTGGAATGTGCTACTGCAATCTGCATTTCACATTCTATATTAGAATCATCGTCTGAGGAGTTGTCTAACAAATCAAGAAGTAAGGCAGTATCAGTTATCACTCATAGTCAATCAGCCTGTATATAGAACACTAACAAGGAATACGTGTGGCACCAACGCAGACTCGTAAGGAAATGAACAGATTTTTAATATTATCGTATCTTAGCCGTGTGTGATAGCTTAAGATACTATAATACTTTATATTTGGGCATCTTTAGATAAAATATTATATTATCTTCACCGTGTGTGATGCGCTTTATGTCGTAAATGTTTCTTGTACACAATAGCTATGGCCAAATTATGCACTTTCATCTTCAATTTTCGTCATCTTCTTTCATTTAGCTTTCGTTTCGACACATTCAATAATTGAATGCGTCAACAAACGCAACGCCAACATTGTCATTAAAGAACAAAGCGAAAGTTTTGGATACGGCCAGAGGGCATGCGTGGCGGGCATGCCTCACGTTCGCAGTTGACTGCACTATAACGCATGCCCTTGATGAACAAAAAAAGGCACAGTGTGGACAAAGCTAATCAAGTATAAATAATTTATATAGCTTATTTCCTAGGTCGAATGAGAATAATGCTAAATTTTCCTTATACTTATTCAGAGTTTAAATTACACTAAGTCGAAATTCATCTTTGTGAGGAATCGTACTCGTAGCTTTACTGCTTCAACAGTTTGCTTCGCAAACAATATTATCTCCTAAAGTTATAATGTCTTCTAGTAAATATCTCAGTCTAGTTATGAAGTTGTAGAAAGTTTGAAAAGGCAAACTTTCAAACTGATGAACTAGAAATCTTATTGAAAAATCAAGAATTCTTAGTTTGAGTTACAAGTGCATAATAAAACTTATTATGCAAATTTTCACTGAACTTCTTTCCATTAGGTACATTATATAGGGTGCAATTAAACCATCCTGCGAAATTTTTTCCAGGGCTTAGGTATCATTAGGAGATACCATTTATAATTTTGTAAAATTTGTAATTTTTTTTCAATGACATATTTTATCCCATTTAAAATCGTTGCAGAACGGTCACTCACAGCGCGGGGGAATGAGCGGGGGTGACGCAGGGGGAGGCGCGCGCGCGGAGGCACGTCACGTGCGGCCGACGCATCGTGTCCATTAATTGTAGTGTTTTTTTAGGATAAATTTTCTTAACATTTTAGTACTGATTTTAGTAGTATTGTGATTATAAAAGAAAAAATACGTGTATTTTTATTTTTAACAAGTATCAACATATTATCAAAATTTGCACCCTGTATGTTATAATTTACCTATTTATTTTAAAAAAATGAAAAATGAGATGAGAATAGAATATTAAAATTTACTATTCATTAACTACCTTAATATTGAATACAATACTGTTTTTAATCAAAAAACATAAATTATTATTAAAAACTAGAATCTTGATTTTATGTAATCGGATTTGTAACAATATAAAATAGTAAAACATAATTAACTAATATGTTTGTTGCATACCAGGGGTTCTGAATTCTTATCGAAATAGATTTTATAAGTGAGGGTCGAATTGGAAAGCATACAAATGCCCACCCTATTGAATAGCTTAATGGCCCCTTTGCCCTAATGGAAACCTTATTTTAGACGATCACCATGTTACCTTTTCAATTCAACTTATTATCTGATTGATATATGGGCAAGATTAGAAGATTATACTGGAAGCCAAGAAATGCGGTCATTATTATAGATATTATATTTTCTAAAACTTTGGGCATATTTAGGTCATGCGATGTAATTGTATGATGAAGATGTGCACAAAGCACATCTTCATCATGCAATTATTCTAGAAGAAATTGACAGTGTTTTCAAACCTTTGATTATGATTATTATTACCGCAACCCATTGCTTCTTTATCATGTATGTATACCTAAAAAAACAATTTAATATGTCAATTTAATCTCTATTGTTTTTTTTTTTTTTGCTTAAATAGTTCTCGCAACCTCTGGCGACAAAAGCTTTGCGACCCTCAGGGGGTCGCGACTCTCAGGTTGAAAAACACTGGTCCACGCGACTCTGACACTATCTCCGTCGGCCGAAAGGGTCGTCTGAAATGACTGAGTCTTCAGCCTGATCGAGCACAACAACTCCCTAGATCGGAATATCTTCCTTTGAGGCTCTCAACATATTCCCACGACGCATTCGGCAAAACAACATATTTTGCCAAATTAGCTGGTACAGCTACCTAACTAACTCCGCTGGCTCAGCGACCCAAAGTGGATCTTGGCCTCCGAAATGAGCTTCCGCCATTGAGCCCTGTCCTGCGCTACCTCCTGCCAGTTACTGACTTGAAGGTCACGCAGGTCAGCCTCAACAGCATCTCTCCAGCGATACCTGGGGCGTCCAACAGGACGACGTACTGTTGGGCGGCCCTTGTACGCTTTTTTTACCCCACGATCCTCTGCCATTCTTTCCTAAAAGCTACCTTAAATTACAAAATATTCAATCACCTGTGTGATCATTTACGCCATAAAGAGGGTAAAAGAGGGTAACATAATTGCGAATTCTACGAATGTTAATTATCATAAAACGAGTTACGAAATGCTAAGCAAATACGCGAAAAACGATTTACTACAGGATTCCAATAAACATAATGTTCAATGTTAAATTTCTTGTTTCGCAGGTCAACGATAATCCCTTCACTTTTGCGAGGATATAAGTCAAAATATCGGCTTTCCATGAAATATGTGAGACCTTTTGTATGCTAATACGATTCCATTGTTCGCAGATTGAATTTTCAGCTTATATCCTACTTAACGCATAACGGGGTAGTGACATAATATAATATTATGTGCCTGAGACACTCCTTATTGTATACGTGAAATTAATCTTGAAATATGACATTAATTATGATCTTAAAAATAATTATTATCTTTTAAATGCAGCTTCAATTGTATTTGTGATAAATCGTTTTAATCGACTCTGAGTTTTGGTCCATACATTTATTATTCTCCTTTGACTCTATAAGATTCTTCACATTTAATAGGGAAGTCCAATTAAATATAGTATATTAGAGTTCGCGACAGTCACCAAAGGAAACCATTAAAGTGGTCGCTCGTTGGAGGCGTAGCACGTCGTCTCTCGTCCCCTGTCGTCGCTCGGGCGCGGGAAATTGAAACTTTATATTTGAGCGCACTTTATCTGACCGATGAACCAGTAGGCCTACTACGAAACCGTTTTGAGACTCAAACAATCGGACGAGAATGCCGCGTCCTGCTCTAACAACGTCATTTCACGTTTTTTAGAGTAGGACGCAACATTTTCGTACGATTGTTTGAGTCTCAAAACCGTTTCGTGGTACGGGCCCTGGTTCCCCTCTAGCGTGAAATCCTTAGTCGAAATAAAATAAAACAAGAACGAATTCCCTCAATACTTCGACTGTGAATACGCTCGCACCGATTTTCATGTTTCCACCTTGTCGTTTTATACTTGTTTTTGAGTGCAATTCGTATTATGTTTTCCGAAGATTTTTTAAAATCTGGAATAAGTTTAAAATGTCACGTACGTTTGAAGCAAATATTCGTTGGTAGTTTTCATAATATTATTACTTCCGCCTTCCAAACTAAGATTAGTTAATGTTGGCAGAGATAAAATATTATTCATTCCTATTTTCATACATTTTGCGGTGACCTCTCTACCAATTAGTTGATATTATACATCCATTATAAGAGCATTTTCACTGTCATCGACATAACCAGCTATAATTAATTCAGTTGAGTATCAATTACCTCAATAATATTATGGATCACCGCACGTCACGCCCACCTACCTAACCCATTATTGTCTTCATAAATCATGTTACTAATATATAAAATTAATGTTCATTAAAATTAGAGAGTATCGCTGAAACTGTTTATTTGCTTAACGTGTTAATACGACACCGTATGTGTTTTTCATAGAATATAATAATTTGTTCGTAGAAATAAATAAAATATTATTGTATTTTATTCCATTGTATCAAACTGCTCATTAATTTTACATTGTAGACCACGATTTTGTTGGAAAACTTTTCCCGTCGAATCGAGCAACGTCAGCGCGTAGAATATAAATATTATCAGATTTCACCTCGCGGCTTGCCTCGCGCCTTGCCTCGTGACTCGGCACTAGCCGCGTACTGAGTACTGACTGAGCGAGCAGCCTCGCGTGGCTGCCTCGCGAGGCAATTCCTCGGTCGGTCAAGACGTGCGTTGTCCGAGGTAAACGCACGCGCTTGCCTCGCCCGAGCGTGCCGCGACCCGAGCCGAACGTTGTCGGTTTTTGTCGATGCTCAAAGGCGCCTCGGTGGTCGGTACGTTTGTCGCGCTCATTCAAGACGGTAATGTTTTGCCTCGCTTTTTCGTTGCGTGAGTTGTGAGCGTCGATGCTGGCTTGGCTAAGTCACGGTGGCTCGGCCTTGCCGCGCGAGGCAGCCTCGAATTAGAAAACTTACAGACCGAGGCCGCCTCGCGCGGCATGAGTACTCCGGCAAATGTCCAAGGCTGCCTCGCGAGGCTGCTCGCTTCATCAGTACGCGGCTACTCATCAGTACACCACGCGCGAGGCCCTTCGGCACGTGAAAACCAGATGAAAACTCTCCGAAGCCCTGACGCTAGCGCGCGAGTTATGAGACGAGTCACAGACGTCTATTCACACTCTCGCCTCGCCTCGCCTCGCCCGAGACACGTAGGTAAAAGTAAAAATGAAGTATATAAAAGAAACAAAATAGTCATTTATGAAAAACATTTCATATCATTTAATAATCATGAATCATGATATTATGAAGAAATAACATCAAATCTAAAACAGGTTACGCGAAACATATAAAATTCGCTTACAGTTAGGGCCGCAAACGCTTTCTTTCGTCGTATATCGGAGGTGATACCATGCCTAACAATAGGGCAAATCAAATAAGGGTTGAATTATCGCAAGGGTCGAGCTGATACTAAACATTTCTAAAAGTATCATTGTTTACGTTTATAGAATGTGTAGCGGGAAGTGAACTGTGTAGGTTACCACTTACGAATACAACAAAACTATTTCTAAAATATATTTATAATGGGTGATAACTGATAATCAATCTTTCTAAGTTTATTTTACGTTAATTAAAACGTTTGTAGTCCACAAGAATATTTTTTCATTAGGTATCTAATAATGTCTAATATTATAATAATAACTCCCACACCGGTTGCGCTGGCGGTGGTCGGTTTCACTGAACCGGACCAATTACGCTGAAGTAATTTTATAGTGCCCAAGTGTGTGCGCAGTACACAAGAGCACTCTCTATTCCTTTTACTCTCATAACCCAGTGGGACGGACGACCGACACGACTGGCGAGAGATCAGGCGCAGGACCGACTTTTTTTTATTATTACATTTTTTTTATTATTACAATTACAAAATATCACGAAAAGTACCAGTAATTGGGTCATAGTGTGATGACCTATGGTATAATTATGGTTGTGATGATGATGATTAATCAAATTGATGTATTAGCTTATGCTTTCAGTTGTTTAAACAACGCCGAAATCCCCGAACCTGTACCTATAAGCATTCAAAAGTTCTGTTCGGTACCTTCGGATCCAGGGTATAACCTGGTGCGAAGTCTTACTTTTTGGTAGCATTTACCTCGAATGCTTTAGAAAAAATCGAAATCACTATATGTTTCCATACAAATTTCAAGGAGTCCCCTCGATTTCTCAAGGATCCCATCATCACATCACCATTTTTGTGAACATGGTACCAAAATTCGAGTTAAACCCTATACAACACAAAAATAATTTTGAAAATCGGACCACAGACGGCTGAATAATCGTTGAACATACAAAAAAAAAAAAGATACATACAGCCGAACATATTACCTCCTCCTTTTTGGAAGTCGGTCAAAAAATTCACAGTGTTTATGCGCGAACTCCTCCAAAACGGCTCAACCGATTTTAATGAAATTTTGTATGTACATTCGTTAGGACTGAGAATAGGTTTTTATCTTCTTTTTTAACCGACTTCCAAAAAGGAGGAGTTTATACGTTCGTCTGCTTATATTTGTTTTTGTATGTTCAACCATAACTTCGCCGTTTATGGACAGATTTTCATGACTCTTTTGTTGTTGTACAGGGTTGAATCCGAGGTTGGTACCATGTTCACAAAAATGGTGATCTGATGATGGGATCCATGAGGATTCGAGGGTCTTGAAATTTATATGGGAACATATAGTGATTTCGATTTTTTCTGAAGTATTTCAGGCATATACTACCAAAAAGTAAGATTTTGCACCAGGATATACCCTGGTTCTGAAGGTACCCAACAGAACTTATGAATCCTTATAGATACAAGTTTGAGGATTTTGGCTTTATTAAAACTACTCCAAGCAAATCCTACATTATTTGTGGTGAACATAGGCTAAATTTTATTTTTGAAAAAATAGGGTTTCGTAAGATATTTGGGTTTTTCGGACGCCAGGTGAAAAAATCAACCAGAAAAGTTACTTACTTTGCGTACGCTGCCGAAACTATAAAATATAGAACCATAAAATGTTATAAGTATTGTAGATCTTATAAATATCTACAAAAAGTCGAGTGAGGCACAATAACCATTTTTTTTATTTAAAAATCTTGAATTTTTTTGGACAACATTTAAACGCATTTATTTTACTCATGCCATTAATCCTTATCAAAATAAATTATTTAATCACTAAGTACAGTTTATGTAGATAAAATTTGGTCTTTGAATGATCAAAATTGGACGTTTGGTTTTGAAATTATGGCGAAATTAAAATATTACGATAGTGGGCGTCACCAAGCGGGATGCCCTTGCGGGAGGAAGACAATCTGTGCAGTGTGCACTGTACACCCTTCGGATAATGACTGCGTCCGCGTCGTCGATGTCAGTGTCGGAGTCTGTGAATTGACCTGGGAATCATTTTGCTGACCGAGTCTTTCCTGGGTAGGCTTTTTGCAGCCGTAACCGACATCCACGCGGGCAGAGCCGCAGGCGACCGCTAGTAATATTATGTACAACTCTAAGACAACAAGCTATAATATTATAGCCTTGTCGTCTCATATTATGTAACTAAAAAGGGTAAAATTATTATTTTTTAACAAAAAATTAAAACCGACTTCCAAGGTAAAAACAAAACGAATACTTATTCTTAATCTAAAAAGAATTAAATAATTCTTATTCCTTATTATAGTGGCGTCTTCAGACTTCGCCTAAGCCTCAACTATTTCTGTACTCAATCTTCATGCTTTTGAAGTCGGTACCAGCTTACCTTAGCGTAATTGCTATGTCAAGGATCTCAGATCTTTTCCGGGCTGGTACCGACTTCAAAAGCATGAAGATTGAGTACAGAAATAGTTGAGGTTTAGGCGAAGTCTGAAGACGTCACTATAATAAGGAATAAGAATTATTTAATTCTTTTTAGATGAAGAATAAGTATTACCTTGGAAGTCGGTTTTAATTTTTTGTTAAAAAATAATAATTATATTGATACTAGAAATAATATTTATATGGCAAAACAACGTTTGCCGGGTCAGCTACTAATATTATAAAAATATATTATGTGAAAGTCTAAAACCACTTTTCACGAAAACCACTGAACCAATTATCTGATTTAACAAAATAGTTTTAGCCCGAAAAACGATAGGAATCGTTTATTTAAAAATTAAAATATTGTACAAGAGCGTTGTACTGTAAAACTAATATTGTGTACAAACTAAAACGTTACAAAATGTATCGTGTTAATTTGAGCAGATCGCAAAATTGGGGTCACCTAAAAGCTGGCCGTTCAAAATGTAAATCTTTTGAAATATTATTATTCATATTCGGCGGGTTTTTGTACGGGGGCGCCGGGAGAATAATATTAAGATCGGAATTATTTATAAGCGGTTTATCCCAAACCTTCCTTACGTGTTTTTAATTAGAGGAGATTAACAGGAGCTCATTAAATATTAAGGTCCAATCGGAACGAGTTTTCTATTACATTGTTAATGTATGTACGTGAGTACCGAGCGAGTAAATTTAAACTCTACAATCCAAATAATTTATTTGTGGGGATCTAATTGCATCCTCTGTCCTCATGTCTATTGTTACTTAGTAAAACTAGCTGTTCCGACAAACGTTGTTTTTCCAAATAAAGTATTTTGCCCATCTTATTTTATTGAAGTGACTGAATAAGTATGGCACCATGGGCAACGTCCATCGCTATCCTCACAAACAATGGTCGCCGTCTGTCTCGAGTTGGAATAATTTACTATTATTTATTCAACAAATGCTCTTATCAATATAAAAAGTAGCCAGTAGCCGATTCTCAGACTTACTGAATATGCATATAAATTTGGTAAAAATCAGTAAAGCCGTTTCGGAGGAAAACGGTATCTAACATTGTGACACGAGAATTTTATATATAAGTAAGAGATACCGAGACTGGTTTTTGAGTGGAAAAATGTTCGGCTCCCGCGAGATTAACGAATTATTGAGCAACGAACTCTCGGATAGTATCAGGTAAGCTATAATTAGAATTCAAAATAGGATTCATATTTAATTCTTCGGCTGCCTTTGTCCAATTAAAATGGAAGTGTTGCGGTCACACGTTATTTTTAATATCGCCAATTTGGGAAAATCCTTTAAAAGTTGCTCAAATTTGTAACTTTATACGAGAACCTTCCCGTATACTTTATAACTGGTAGTTTTGGTGTGCGATATAAACACTAAGAGTAAATTTATTGTACTGTTGGTAACTTCTTGTCTCTGTAACATGTCATGTTATCGGGACAGCTGCCTTTATCAAAGTTACCTTCCAAAACAGTGTAAATAGCACTTTTGCATAACACCATTTCTCAATACACCATTTTTCATACACAATTTTCTCTACAAAAGTCACATCTCAGAATTTGTCATATTTGAAATATCAAGAAAAATAAACTTCCAAAAAGGTTGAAAACGTTTTGAACAACACGACTATTCAATTTCCAACATATTATAAAATATTCCTATAGAATCAAGAGCCTCATTCAACTAGAGTTCAACTTAATCATATCTTACGGACGCACATTAATTCAGAGTCATTTGATAGTTACATAATATTGTAGTTAGTGAAGACTTTCGAGAAAATGTGATGGACTTTATATCAAATCTTTAATCCTTCGATCACGGATTCTTGGAAATCTATTGTTATTCTATTGTTGTCGTGGTCACCGGTGTCCTTATGGGGTTTGATAGGTTAATTAAGGAATTATTTAGTAGCTCTGAATGCAGTTAAAAAATTTAGGCTTAAGCTAAACTGTGATTTTCATGTGAATTTTGTAATTTTGATTTTTATGAGGCTGGCATTGTCGGGTAGCTTTTAAATAAAGAAAGAAAAAAACTGTGATTTTAACATTTGTTTACATATTATATTTTAATAAGTAGAGAGTGGATGCTTGAAGTTCGTTTCTGGAAGAGTATATTTTTTTTAAGTTTCGCCATTTCATCACGATCAGTTCAACCATGACGAGCCTTAATTTATTCAACGTCACACTCGTCAATATCTCACCTACATCCTGCTTATGCTAATCACGGCATCTAATTGTGCTTAATATTCCTATACATTACCCCGATGTGCCCTTATCTACGTCGAGCACGTACTTGGGAAGTCATCACTTCGGGCATATGATTAGGATTAGCTAGATTACGCCCGACTTTGTTCGAGGGTGTAATGTAAAATCGATGGAGCTAATATTCGCTATACACTAATTATTAACTAGCTTAATCGGTACTCAGACAGTGGTTTATTATTCTAACAGATCTGCGATAGAGGATTATTTTGATATTAACCCATCAGTCGTGGCAAAACGAGACACAATAGCTTTTTCATTGTTATCGCGGCCGGATGTGGCCGCTTGGGGCTTCATGAATTAATAAACTTTAAGGCTTAAGTGTTTCTAACCAGAAATAAAATTACAATATTTCAACGCTTTTATTCATTAATCAGAATTAGAAAATACCTACATATTTTATACAAATTAAATAAATAAGAAAGTATGTCTGTTAACTAATCACGACATGCCCGCTGAACCGAATTTTATGAAATTTTGTGTATGTATTCATTATATCATTGTGTCCCAGGAAAATATATAAATTATAGTTTTATCACGAGAAATATAAGGTTCCCGCGCGTAAAAATATGACTTACGGCGCAACAAAGTTGAGCAACATCCAGAATTCCACAAAATTCCCGGTATATGCCGCGTAAAATACTTAATTTACTTTCTTAATTATTACTTAAAAGGAATAGATTATTGCATTAAATATAAAAGCAATCGTCGAGACGTATAAGAAGGAGCGTAATACAACGTCAATTACGTTACAATAAATAAGCCGGCGGAATGAGAACGTTTCTCTATAGATATAAAAGTGGCGTTGTTCTTCTCAGCTGACTCTTTGCATTATTTGCATTCACTTGTAGCAGTCGCGGCGCCATAATTCAATTTATAGTAATACGTTTTAGGTTACGACCCTATAATTACATTTACTTTTATTTATTTATATATTTAGCACACCAATTGGCAATTACAGTACACAATAATTACACATACAATAACACATTGAGATACGGTATATCATTTGAGATAATATATTGAGATATTATATATCAAATACATAATACAAAATGTAACAAAACTAAGTGATAAAATTTTAGCTCTGTATAGAGTTCACTGTAAGTACTAAGTAACTAAGTGGTAAGTACTAAGTAGCAGCGCTGAAAGAGTAACTTTTTTTACTTTTGTATGGGCTTGCTCCTGACGTTGAGGCGCTTGCCCATACAAATCACAAAAAATTGCTCTTTCAACGCTGCTGCTCTCACAGTAAAGTCTAACTTTGTTTTGTTACAATCTGTATTTTTTAAGCATTTCATGCACCAATTATAGATATGCATGACATTTAGGAACGTAAGCATTAATTAAACATTCGAACCAACGAAACTTTTAAAAATGTTGACTATTCGAAGTCGAACTTCGAACCAACGAAACTATTAAAAATTTTGACTTTAAAAAAATCCGACATGATGGATTTAGATGGAGTTTGGGATTTCCATAAGCAATGCCCTTTATGTCCGCTAGCTGGTCAATAGACGTTTATCTAATCGGGGGTCTATAAATCGTACCTGCCTTTGTTTCAAAACGATAAAGCTACAGACGCCCATAAACTACTCTACAACGCATTTCCTACTATTTTCGAATTAGGAAAATAAGAAAACGGCTTTTCCGGCAACTATTTATTTTCGTTCGTTTTCAAGTTTTAAAAACCTGTTGAATTTATAGTGGAAGAGTTTTTGTTAATTCATGTATCTAATCCATAGTAATAATAGGCTACTTGACCTATATTCAATTTCATCGAACAAATGCATATTTCGAGTAGAACTTGGCCTAGGAAACCATATTTCACCCTTATCATCAAATAAAAGCTTATGATTGATAAATAAAGTCGATTTGAAAATATGATTTTATGAAAATAGGATTTGTACTGACGAAAACGCTTTTGCGGTACTTCCGATTTGGATGTGACGTCATCCTTATAGTAATTTAATATCTTTTATTTATCGCGCTCGTTATATGTAAGTTTATCTGTACATAGATAATAAGAATAAGCCTAGAAAGATTTTTTAAAATATATTTTATTGAATAATTCGCTTAAAACATCAGTTTAATATATTATCTCCATTTATTGTAGACGGGAAATGAAATGGCCAAAACTTTTCTCCAAAAGTTTTCAACATTACAAATGATTTCTAATTTCTTATTTAATTCTTTTATAATTTTTGGGCACTTTTAGACTCGTACATTTAGCACATAAAAAAAATTTCAATAAAGAGAGTTTAAAATACAAAGCGTATGACGTCACACTATGGCGGACAGTGTTTTCGGCGCCATTTAAGAGGCGTATTTTTCAATAAACATTTTTATGGGTTTCTACTGTGTAAAATATTAAAATATTAGTTTTTTTTTGTGAAAATGAACGATTAAGAAGCGATTAGCATGAAGAAAAAAAGTAGGTCAAGTAATGAATGAATCTTCACAGTATTATTGGAACTTTTCATAGTCTACTAGCTGTGTCCCGCGGTTTTTAAGTGAAATATAACTTATCATATTTTAAAGAATTCTTAAGTTTACGCGAGTATTACTCATGATATTATAAGGTTGAAACACTAACGGATTTTTGTCGCGGAGCAAATTTAAAAGTGCTCCGCGTCAAAAATCCGTAAGTGGAGTTCCCTCGATTACTCATGGATTCCTTTATCGACTCATCACTTTTGTGAGCGGTAACTTGAAATTAAACATAAAAAAACAAACATAACACCACCACCATTTTGGAAGTCGGTTAAAAATGTAGCGTGTCAATCCAGTCAACTAACTTCTTGTAAAGTTTTGTCGAAATCGCTCCAGCCGTTTAAGCGTGAAGAAGTAACAAACATACAAACTTCTTCACGCCTAAACGACTCACAAACTCACAAAGTCACAAACTTTCGTCTTTATAATAATAGTAGGATAAATAGTCAAGACTTAGGGTTCTTATAGACGAACGGCACGTGTCGGCGGCACGTGTCGGCGGCAGTCGACGGCACGTGTCGGCGGCAGTCGGCGGCAGTCGACGGCAGCCGACGGCAGCCGTTGACAATTTATGACGCTTGCAGGGGGCCTACCACGACCTTTCCTAAAACTATCATGTTTCCAGAACACTTTGTTGTAACATTACAATAATTTTACAGACTTTCGTTCGTATCATGAGCTTCATAAAGTGTATGAAAATAATAATATTATTTTATTCATACTTAGGGTCTAGGATAGATAGAACGAACTATTTCTTTCGAAGAAAGTGAAAAATGCAAAAGCATTGTTCGGGACTCTTACGTTTCATATTATTATATTCGGTGTTTCCGTGATTACGACAATAAGCGAAGATTTTCATGTGTTTTATTAATTTGGGAGTACATAATGTACACGTTGTTTAAACTTAACAGGTAACTAAGTATATAAACAACTTTGTTCGTGGCGTTGTCATGACATGGCATGTTTTGGACATGCGCAATAAAAGGTCCAACAAGGTCAATAGCTATGTCCACATTATGTAATTTCATCTTCAATTTTCGTCATCTTCTATTTATTCAACTTTCGTTTGGCATATTCAATAATTGAATGCGTCCAAATCCACCCACGTTGAAAGAAAAGTGTCATAGCGAGCGCTACGATTTCAACGCGTATCACGGGCATGCCTCACGTTCGCTGTTGACTGCGCTATAACGCATGCCCTTGATGAACAAAAAAAGGCACAATGTGGACAAAGCTAATGACTATGTCCACACTAGGCGCTTTCGTCTTCAATTTTCATCATCTTTTCATTCAATAATTGAATGCGTCAACGAACGCAACATCAACATTGTAATTTTTGAAGTTTTGGATTGGTCTTTTTCTGGGCATGGGGATTCAAGGTCCAAGGGCATGCGTTATAGCGCAGTCAACAGTGAACGTGAGGCAAGCCCACGAGGCATGCCCTCTGACCGTATCCAAAACTTCAAAAATGACAATGTTGGCGTTGCGTTCAATAATTGAATGCGTCAAAACGAAAGTTGAATGAAAGAAGATGACAAAAATTGAAGGCGAAAGCGCCTAATGTGGACATAGCTAATTGACTCTGAATATCGTACCGTAAATTATCATAAGTAAATTGCATAAAAATTGCATGTGATGAAGAAGATCTTTTATTTATAGTTGAAGTCTGTTGTCAAATTGAAAATGGATTGTAGTTTTTTATTGAATTTTAAAGACTGTTAAGTCAATGGTTACATGGCCATTCTGACATCAGTAATAATAATAATAATATCTATGGACGCTTCACACCACGTCAGTCTGGCTCCGTGGTAAGTACCTGAAGGACTTGTGATACGGGTACCAGACAACGGAAATATATTTAATACTTTTATACTATACATATATTTAAGATTTTTATTATACGATACACATATTTAAGACACATCCATGACCCAGGAACTTTGAAAACTTTTTGTTCCGTCGGCGGGATTCGAACCCGCGACCCCCGGCTTGAGCTGCCAACAGCCCACCCACTAAGCCACAGAGGTTGTCAAAAAGTTGAGTCCATCAACTCGAGACTGTCTATAATTGTTGGATTATGGCTACAAAAATATGTAATGTCCGTACTATGTCCGTATGTATGCCGCCGACTCGTGCCTTTCGTCTGTAAGCGATCTTAGTGTCTAAACACACCATGCCGAAGATACGCGGCCGAAGTTCGGCAAGATTACGCCTGTAATAATATATTTTAAATTACCGATGACATACCATGCCGAAATAACGTCACGTTACCTATATTGTATGCGTAGCGCATTACAAGCGTAATCATGCCGAACTTCGATCGCTTATTTTCGGCCGAGTGTGTTTAGAGTTTAGAACTTAAGACACTCAGAATGGGATAGAACGAACGATATCAAATTATTTGTTCATAATATTTTGCTGTAGGTCAAAGCGAGATATAGCAGCTAAGCGCTTCGTCCCTCTCGCATGAATGTGTTAACAAATGAATTATTGTCTAAACAAAGTATGTAGTAAAAACTCACTAGAGAATTTGAAAGGTATATACTACACCTTAAAATATTTCAATAAAATAAATCTAACAGCGTAAAAGATTAGGCTACTTGACTATTTTTTTTTTTTTGTTATTGGTAAATAAGGGAACTCTCAAGAATAGAAACATCGGTGAAAGAATGACTCCGAATGTCATACCGTCTTCATTTTTTAATATAATTTTACTTATAACAGGAAAAAATACAAAACAATGTTAAATCTACTGAGAAATATCAAATTTTTAAGATCGCTAGTTTGACGTGAAAGTATAATAATTAATAATATTGCTCATCTGTGTCAAAATGGAGCTCATGGTACGCTGAGAGCGATGAAATGGGATGACGTCACAAAACGTCTGGATGAAACATTCTTAAAGTATCTTACTTTTAAGAGGTTGTGGTACAAAATCTTGAAGTACCTAATAATACTGCTTTCAGAGTTGGTAGCAGGCCCCCAGTTGTGACGTACCCCCGCAAGGTAAGCGTCCACAGGTCGGTATCGTACGCAACGGACATCTCGCATCAAACGGATATTTTTTTCACAGTACGTCCGCTGAATCGGCAACGTACGGATTACCGTTTAGCCTAGTAAATGAATGCTCATAAGGGGGGTATGGATGGAAAAGTCAAAAGCAGAAATTTTGACTTAGGAACTTTGTTTGGACTAATTTGAAGATAAACATACTAGCTAGTCGGTAATCCGTACGCTGCCGATACAGTGGACGTACTGTAAAAAAATATTCGTTGGATGCGAAACGTCCGTTGCGTACTATACCGACCTGTGGACGCTTACCTTTACGCGTTACGTCACAACTGCAAGCGTTATAAACTGTCGACGGCTGCCGTCAGCTGCCGTCGACTGCCGCCAACTGCCGCCGGCACGTGCCGTCGTCTGCCGTCGACTGCCACCGACACGTGCCGCCGACACGTGCCGTTCGACTGTAAGAACCCTAAAGTCGTCTATATATGTAGCACAAAGTTTTGTCCTTACCATTTAAGTGACGTTTCTCACGTATAGGATAAGGCAACAAATTATTATTGTTTAACGTCTAGCTATAGATACAGTGTGGATTTTTATTTACAAATATCCAGCGCCGACGAACTCTACACCCTGCTTCGCTACCTGAAATACTCGTACTACAGAAATAAATTTCATTTACATTTAGCGCCATTTTCATGATGTCGCTGAAAATTTTATACGCCAGTGACGCAGCTAGCTAAATTTGAATTCATCAGACATCCGCGCCCTACTTTCGAGCATTTTCTTTTTACGTTCTAGACGAAAATACAAATCCTCTGAAAGGAGTACTAACCGAATCCGGATTCCAGGTGTCGGCCGAACAATGCAATTCTGAGAACAAATCGCATCGTCGCGCTTCGAAGCGCCGCCCGCCTCCGCCTGCCCTCGCCGGTGGAGCGTCTACTTTCTTCCCGACACTCCGACTGACAGATGACTAATGCTATCCACCTCGCTACAAATCGAATATACGGTGAGAACACCATCACTCACTCGTAAAGGCTTAAATATTATTCAGCATCCGATAGTAAAATGGCGACGGAGCTGGACTATATTATTATATTACTGAATTTGACAGCCAATGAATTTGTTGAAAACTGCACTGCAAAACTAAAAGTGCATTATCACGAAAATTGGAAAAATGTTGATGAAATCCGCTCATAAATTAGCGTCTCCATTAGTTGGTCCCCCGTATACCTATGAATCAACTTCTCTGATTTATTTATCGTTTTGACGGTTTCCCGAGGTGCTCAGTACGAAAATTGCATCAACATTTTGCTTATTTATGGATAAAAAATAAATTTACTTTAAGAAGCTCTTTTTACTAAGACTATAGTTTAGTAAAAATCCCTTTGGTCCATTGAAATGTTACAATTTTAGGACCGAATATTGCATTTATAAGAGGACGTATTTCATTTTTGGAATATGTTGGGGGGGTCAATAGAAGCTTAACCTCGAGTTTGTGGGGTCGCCACTCTTGTCCCCCATCTTGAAAAAAGGGGTGACAACACTATTTTCATGATATCTCGGAAACTATAAGTCTTACAGAACATTTTTAGGGACATAATTTGTTGCAAATTATTTTGCCTACAGATATGTTCATTTAATTTTTACCCTAAATTAAAAAATTAAAAAGTTATAAGCAAAAAAGTGATAGTTTTTTTAAAGGTTTATTATCGCTCTTTAACTTTGTTTAATACATTTTACAAAAAAAAATACCTTAGAACAACCTTGTTAATGATCTTTTGAGAAAAAGATCCCCCATTCCCCGTGATCTCATGAAACTAATTTTCTGCAGATGCAAAGGAAATTGTGAAAGCATGTGTGGCTGCAGAAAAGCAGACCTAAAATGCTCTACAGTATGCCTACTATTCTGTAAAGCTTTTCAGGCCTGCTTTTCTGCAGCCACAGTCTACAGTATGCCTACTACACTACATAAATATATGCAAACTATATTATAGTATGCCTACGATACTAGTCTGCACATGCCTACTATACTAAAGCATAAGGCATTTCAGGTCTGCTTTTCTGCAGCCACACATGGTGCCACAGTTTCCTTTGTATCTGCAGAAAATAATTTCATGGGATCGGGGGATCTTTTTCTCAAAAGATCATTTACAAGGTTGGTCTAAGGTATTTTTTTTTTTTTTGTAAAATGTGTTAAACAAAGTTAAAAAGTGATAATAAACCTTTTCAAAATTTTTCTCACTTTTTTGCTTATAACGTTTTAAATTTTTAATTTAGGGTAAAAAGTTGTATAAGCATATTTGTAGGCAAAATAATTTGCAACAAATTATATTCTTACAAATTTTTTGTAAAACGTATAGTTTCCGAGATATCACAAAAATAGTGTTGTCACCCCTTTTTTCAAGATGGCGGCCGGGGGACAAGAATGGCGACCCCACAAACTTGAGGTTAAGCTTCTGTTGAGCCCCCCAACATATTCCAAAAATAAAATTGCGTCCTCTAATAAATGCAAAGCAAATGTAACATTTCAATGGACTACTTAAATTATAGATCATAAGATTCCTCTTAGGTCAGAGCGACAGCGATAGACCAATCATAAATCTATGCCCTAAAATATTACAATCACAACAACTGATTTCAACACAGAACTAAATAGAATCTATTTAACTGTAATAGATAATTGATTGTTCACACCGATAATTCCATCTACTTTATGAGCTCGAGCTATTAAATGATCACGGAATAAATATCATTTTCAATCAGAAAAGCGTGAAAATGGGAAATCAGGAGAGCGTTCTCGCCGGCGTTGGCTCGGTGTTTTGATAAATAAAAAACGAATTTATAAAGCAAACACGGGGCTATAAACACAGACCGGTTATGTATTGTTTATGTACGACTTGATGGTTATCGTAAAACGGACGATGTGATTTGCCACACGATTTTATACTTTATTGAGTTGTTTATTCTTTACGAGTGTACTGTATACAAAACGTTATCAGTCCCTGTGCGTTAATAAGAGTCATGGTCGAATTAACCTGCGTGGGGTAATTTTCCCGGCGCCATCAACTTTTTAGGGCCGAAGCTGAAATTACTATTTGTATTCTTATTCGCTTAATACTTAGTATTACTGACACTCGACAAAATTCGTTGGAATTGAATAAATAGAAAGGTTACATTTGGTTATTCTAAATTTTTCTCTCTTTGTCTGGTATTCTTTGGCGCCTTCTGATAAATCTCTCAAAGATATTGTTGGAATAAGTAGGCGTTACAGGTAAACCTTTGAAGCGTTTGCTTTGAACAGGAAATAAGATAATATAGGTACAAGTAAAAGTTGTTTTATGTGCTCATATATTATATGTATAGGCTCAGGGTTATAAAATCGGCCAAGTGCGAATCGGACTTATAATTTGTTCTTATAGCGGCAATAAAAATACACAATCTGTGAAAATTTCAGACGTCTAGCTATAGAAATTTTTGAGATACGGCCTGGAGACAGATGGACAGATATCGAAGTCTCGGTAATGTGGTCCCGTTTTTACGCTTTGGGTACGGAACCCTAAAAAGCTACTTCAAATATTCATCCAGTATGTATCTGTTTGGTAGCGTATTTTAGTAATGAAACACTATTTTAGAAAACTATGTAATGCTATATTCAAGCACGTAATCACTAATTAATAAAATTATAATAATACTAACTGCTGCCCGCGAAGTCGTCTGTGTGCAGGCTCTACAGCACCAAAAGTAGGCGATACCGTGATAATATCTAGCCTATATTATGTTGACTTATTAATATTCATGAAAAATTTGAAGTAAATCCATCCAGTACTTTTGTAATCTAGCCCGGACATATTATAATTATACAAACAGACAAAAATTCTAAAAACTATTAATTGGCTTCGATATCAATTAATTGTAGATCACGCCCCAAGTATTATTTTAAAAAATATTTTAGATCATGTTTGTCAACTCAAATAGAGACTCTAAGCAGAAAAACTGTAATTTTGAAAATTACAATATATGTATGTATTATTGTATATATTTTATAACGATGCCATTTACAATATTTATAGAGTACATGAAGAACTAAATCGAAACATTTTTCATGTTAAGTTTCCAATATTCATTGGTTTATAAATAAAACATCGTTATTGTAGGATTGTTTCATATTTCAACTCAAATATTTTCACTCCGCGATACAACCATTTCAATCTGTGTAAAATGAACAAGAATTTACATACAAAAAGCGGTATCTGTTTTGCATAAATCGATTTACCTATCCTCTTTCAAAGCAGGGTTTTTCTTTTCGACTTCAAAGGCAAGTTGATTTGTAAACAAAGTAAAAATTGCTCTAGGGTATTACAAATAAAAGTTATTCCCTCACCCGAAAATCAGTCCTCATTTATTTTTCTGGAAACTTTACACATAAATTTATCGCTCTCAAGGCTGAATAACAATTTCGGCAGTCTCGTGAATAATTATAAATCATAGGATGTATCACTTGTGGATAGCTTGTGGAACTTTCATGTTTCATATAGTAGGGGAGGAGAAGGTGCTATTTTTGTAGTCACTCGAGCCTTATGGAGACCAAGTCGGTTTTTACATTAGGTAAAACTGATAAAAAATAATAAGAACGTTTTTTATTTTAGCGGTGGGTTCAGAAACTGCAGCCATTGAAAAATTTTTGAAAAAGAAAATATATTCAGAAAATTGCTTGTTTAGGTAAATTATTTAAATATATTTTAGACAACAAGGACTAAATCATTTAGTTTAGTGCAAAATAAAATATCTGCGAAGCTTAGTTAGGAAAATATGAAGCTTTATTTTTTAATATTTTAAAATGTCGCTACAGGCTTACCTGACCTTTGAATCGTCAGTGCTTTTTATGGAAGCTTCTTTGGGGTATACTGAACATCCCCTATCTTAATCTGACAGATCCGATGACATTTCAATATTAAAAAAAATGTAACCCACCACGTGAGAAATCTGATTTCTATACCATTCACTCACTCCTTCCCTCCCCAACTAATACAAACCGCGCTGCTAGCGAATCTATTTATTATGCAACGCCTCAAAAGTCAAATAGGTATTTATTGCTTTTATAATAATCTAGCTGACTCGGCAAACGTTGTTTTGCCGTATAAATTATTTCTAGTATTAATATAAAAAGTGAATAAAAGGGAGTGCCTCCGCTGCCGGCGCCGGCTCCCAAAAATATCAGTAATGGGAGCCGGCGGTAAGTATACTGCCGGCAGCCGAGATTTAAAATAACGGCTGCCGGCGCTGGCACTCAAAATGGGAACCGGTGATAATGCGTAAAAGGCTAGGTTCCAGTGCCGATACACAAATTTTAAAAAGAAATAATTATAATCTCAAATATTCGACTTCTTAACCGACTTCCAAAGGTGAAGGTTGTTCGGCAATGGATATTTTAGTTTTTTGTAATGCATTTTCATCTACCTTAGTTTTACCTTAGCTTCCTTTTTTTCAGATAGGTACCAAAAAGTAAGATTTTGCACCACAGTTATAAACCCCGTGGTATACTTCCGAAGGTACTGAACAGAACTTCAGACTCCTTAATCCTTGTACATGTTACAGAGTTTCAACGATGTTTAAAGAAGCAAAGTTACTTATATTATGCTACCATGCAGATCACATTTATCAACATCATCATCACCACCATTAAAATATACATCCTTAGCCTTACATCATGACCTTATTATTTGTACTTTTCATAGTTTTTATAATCAATATTTTTGATCATTATTCTGATATTTGCCAAACGATGTTTGCCGAATAGGCGCGGGAAGCCTATTCGGCAAACGACGCCGGCAGCCATTTCGGCAACCGGCGCCAGCAGCGGAGGCACTCCCTGAATAAAAACCTATTCTTAGGCCTAACGAATGTACTTCCAAAATTTCATTAAAATCTGTTAAGCCGTAAGAGTTCGCGCACAAACACTGTGACATGAGAATTTTATATTATATTAGATACATTAAAGCGCGACCGCTTTAAGCGCGACTCTCGTAGCATACATTTTGTATGCTACGAGTATGTAGATGTATGTGTTTTTATAGATTACCTTACTATCCACACTTATTAAATATTATTACAAATGCGAAAGTGTGTCTGTCTGTTACCTATTTACGCCCAAGTCGCTTAACTGTTTTTTTTTTCGAAAGGTTACTGGAGATACATTGAGTCCAGAAGGGAGGGATACTTTTATCCCGAAAAAATGTGCGGTTCCGCGCTAACAACGAATTTTGGCGCAACGGAATAGCAGGCGTCCCGCGTCATCTAGTAACCAATAAGGATATTATAACGTAACTGGTAAAACTATTCGAGGTGAATTAGTGACTTTATTATTAATAAGTCAAACAAAGCAAAGCCTTGTTTAGCAGAGGTGACGTAAGGCGTGGGCGATGTGGGCCACCGCCCACGGTCTCGCGCTCCAAAAAAGATATAATTAAGTACTTAAATCTTGTAATAAATACTTAATAAAAATCCGGCTAGCAATTTCTATAAACATAGGATTTGGAAAATTGCAAAAACTTCTAAGTAATCTATACTTATAAAATTACATGTCCTGACTGACTGATTGACTGACTGACTGACTGACTGACTGACTGACTGACTGGCTGATTTATCATCGCTGAGCAAAAACTGTTAAAGTTACAGCCACAAAATTTGGTGAGTACGGTTGTTTTATTAAGTAGACACCCACTAAGGAAGGAATTTCGAAAATTTTACCCCGAAGGGGGTGAAATAGGGGTTGAAAGTTTGAATGAAAGTTCGTCATTTCTTGAGTTAGAAACATTAAACCTTATTTTTGGGTTACTGATCAAAAATGAATGGATACGTATTTAAGCATTTTTGGATTTTCTACCCCCAAGGGGGTGAAATTGGGGTTGAAAGTTTTAATGAAAGTCCGTTATTTCTTAAGTTAGAAACTTGAAATTTTTTGTTTGGGCTACTAATTAAAAATGATTGGATACGTGTTTAAGCGTTTTTGGAAATTCTACCCCCAAGGGGGTGAAATAGGGGTTGAAAGCTTAAATGAAAGTCCGTCATTTCTTGAGTTAGGAACATGAAAGTTTATTTTTGGACTGCTGATTAAAAATGAATGGATAGGTATTTAAGCGTTTTTGGAAATTCTACCCCCAAGGGGGTGAAATTGGGGTTGAAAGTTTGAATGAAAGTCCGTCATGTCTTGAGTTAGAAACACGAAACTTTATTTTTGTGCTACTGATTAAAAATGAATGGATACGTATTTAAGCGTTTCTGGTAATTCTACCCCCAAGGGGGTGAAATTGGGGTAGAAAGATTTAATGAAAGTCCGTCATTTCTTGAGTTAGAAACATGAAAGTTTTTTGACGTTTGTGTTTGACGTTTGCTTAAAAAGGGTCCCGTTTTTACCCTTTGTACCCCACAAAAAGGGGAACACTATCCATCTTTGTTGTTAATTATTATACTATGTTAACGCGGACGAAGTCGCGGGCAACAGCTAGTAATTATTTAAAGTTAGGATTGGTCCTCTTGCGTCAACCATCAGGAGGCGTCGCAAAATATACCTTGCCCACATAAAATTAAGATCTTGCCCGCCACCGTAATTGTTTATATGTTATTCACTATTATCTGGGTACTTAGTCAAAATGCATTCGATATTATCGAAATTCGAAACGTAGTTAGAAATCTAAAGATACAAGTTGGGACCGAGCGACTCGCGACAACAGTAGACGACGTGTCGCCGCGACACTATAACTGGTTTCTATGTATTTCTATGAAATACCCTCCGCAGCTAGCGACACGAAGCTAGCGAGACTTATTCATAGAAAGAAATACATAGAAGTCAGTAGTGTCGCGACGACACGTCGTCTGCAGGTGTCGCGTGTCGCTCGGTTCCAACTTGTACCTCCTATACACTTTAGATTTCTTTTCACAAGAGGCGATAAAGGCGTCATGTCAAATCCCATAGCTTTTTTATAGCTTCGAATGCAAGTTGTCTATGTACCCTGCTCTCTTTTAATAAGGTATATACTATGAACTGTCACTCAACATAGAGCGCTTACAGACGAACGGCACTAATTGTCGGCATAAACGGCAATAAACGGCAGTCGACGGCAGCCGTTGATAAAGCGTCAAAAAAATCAATGAAAAAAAATCAGCAACTGCCGTCGACGCGTGCCGTCGACAAGACGTGTCGTTCGTTTGAAAGAAGCGGGTCAATTCAGCCCTACTAGACAAGTGGCAAGCGATTGTCGTAAACGCCAACAAAATGTATGCGATTTGACATTTAAGTCATCGTTTCGCTAGCGAATACTAATGTCAAATCCCATAAATTTTGTTGGCGTTTACGATAATCGCTTGTCACTTGTCTAGGCCCTCTTACCGGAAAACAGATTTGACAGATTTCAATTGGGTGAGGCGTCTTGCGAATCTGTCAAATCCATATAAATTTAGAAATACGAGTACATCGCGTCGCGTTGCAGTCTGAATCAACCCTTACAGTTTTACTTTCGACTATTTTTAGCGAACTTTATACTCTGGCACGAGTAGGTACTCGTAGCCGCGGGCGTGCCCTGTGCAGGTGACGTCACGTGGCGACCGCAGATAGTTTATCGTCCCGGAACAAATTTTATTTAATTCCCTCACAAATGTATTTTTCCCAAAATAGAATGATACGAACCAAAATGGTGAAAGCTTTTAGTTCCACCTTTATTTTTAACCGACTTCAAAAAAGGAGGAGGTTATGATATGTTCAGCTGTGGATATTTTTTATTTTATTTTTGTTTCTTCAAGGATTACTCCGCCGTTTGTGAACCGATTTTGAAAATTTTTCTTTTTTAAAAAAAGCAATATTTTGCACTAAGATAATATAGGTATCATGGTTCCGAAGGTGCTAAGAGAACTCCGGATTCCTTAGATATAAGTTTGGGGGTTTCGACGAGGGGGCTACTATGCAAGTGACATTCATCGTCATTATCATCAACAGCATAATATGTCTAATTTCTTTCGTAAAAAAATAATTTCAAAATCACAAATCTACTTGCGAGGCTTTTTTTTGCTTATTCATTATTAATTGGAATTTAAAATTGGAGTTATGTAAAGAATATAATACACTTAGTATAATTGTATAAATACATTTACACTTAGTATAATTGTATAAATATCTTAGAAGTTAGTTTGATTGAAACTCAAAACAACGCACCGTCGGCGGCAGCTACCGCGAGCTCGTGTGTAATGATAATAATTAGCTATGTCCACATTATGCAATTTCATCTTCAATTTTCATCATCTTCTTTTTAATTCAACTTTCGTTTCGCATATTCAATAATTGAATGCGTCAAATCCGCGTTGAAAGAAAAGTGTCATAGCGAGCGCTACGATTTCAACGCGCGTCACGGGCATTCCTCACGTTCGCTGTTGACTGCGCTAAAACGCATGCCCTTGATGAACAAAAAAAGGCCCAGTGTGGACAAAGCTATTAATAATAATTAACATTTTCCAAATCGAACGCAGCCGCTGGAAAGATGAAAGTGCCCAATTGCGCACACGGCATAGCAATACACAGCAATCTCTATTCCATCACTCTTTGCTATCAGGTGGGACGGTTAACTGAACTGGCGAAGGACTGCTTTGTATACCCGGTCTACGTATGGATCGACTTTCTTAGATCAGCAAAACAAAGTTCGCGGGGTTGGCTAGTAATATTATAATATTATGTATCGATAAAAATCACAGACATTTTTCTCTCTGAGTTGCGAGGTTCAAAATAATGAAACTATAAATCAGTACAGCTCTATTGTTTACCATTTATACACTCGACCTAATAGCGCTATTGGGGTTTGAACAAAACAATTGTAATCATAAGAAAAAATAAATGAAAACCATTCCAGAACAAAAGCCGTTCTGACCGTGACAACAAAAGCGCGAACATCATAAACAAAGAAATTTACTTTCTTTACCCTTGAATTTAAAAAATTGAACAGAAATACTTATCAATCAACTATGGGTTTTCTTTTAAATTAAAACTACATTATGTTTACAATCACATAGTTATTAAATTGGAGGAAAAATACTGAGGCCCTTTTCAGGTTTTTAGTATTCCTTATGCCAAACATCAACCATGTTTAGATGACCATACGTTTTAAAACTACGCAGTGGCAAACACTAAACAGGCAAAGAGAAGTTTTTGTAAACAGGTAGGTATGAGGTTCTACCCCAAAATAACGTACATAATGCATATATAGTGTATAACAAAAATAAGTGAAAATAGCAGCAGCTCTGAAAGACATTTTTTTTTATGGGCAAGGGCCCGAGCGTTACGAGTTTCCCCATAGAAAACTGAAAAAAAGATTTGGTCTTTCAGCGCTGCTACTTTCACAATGAACTCTCTACAAGGAACATGTACACACCCTAAAGTATTATCACTTATTTTTGTTACACCCTGTATAGCTAAACAACGTTTGCCATGTCGGCTATAATTCTTTTTATATACAGTAGACCCCCGCTAATCCAGCCCCTGTCTAATCCGGCGCCCCTTGTAATCCGACATGCCTGGTTAATTTAGGTACATAAACATTATTTTGCCCAATCTTTATTAAGGTACGGAATTTTTTTTTTGTTACAATGCATGCTACGGTTACTGTTACAGTTTGCTAGTAAGTGCCTATAGTGTAGGAAACGAACCGATTCTTTGTATGGGGACCCCGAAATAATTCCTCAGTCGATGAAACTTTGCTGGGTTATAGAATAGTATGAGCCAATACTATCATATAAAAATCCAAAAAAAAACCACTAGGAAGTCAGTTATTTATACCTAAAATGACAAATCTGTGTGTATATCGAGCGCCATAATTTCTCAGTCTAAATTTATTTTATAATTATGTAAAAGTATGCTGGTTATACTATGTACTATTTCTCGAAGATCAATTATTAGTAGCCCTTCAGAACTGGAAACCTCTTTAAATAACCGCGACCGAACTCCATAGCTGCTGGTCGTTTTTACCTCTTTAATGGTCACAAACATATAAACTTTCAGCTTTTCTAAAAGGAGGAAAGTCTGGCCGTCGCAGGCTCTTGGTCCAAAAGTGTTTCATGTAGTTTTCTCAAAAGAAGTTACTATTTAAGCATCAAAACTTCACACGATACAGAAACTTTTTACTTCAGGTGGATATTCGGACGAAGGACATGATATGTAGTTCTAATATACAAAGAAACGTGGATCATTAATTGAGAAGTACTCAAGAAGAAGCTGATACCCAAAGTGATACCCGTTTCATACTACATGTGATTGATTATTATTCGATATTTATTCGGGCTTTATACGGGTAGTAGTGAATTGTCGCGAAACTGTAGTGCACTCGTTATTACGTTCTCTGAAAAACTACCAAGTGGTATAAGGACGAAATCTGGCACTACCAAAAAACAAACAACCGATAAGAGAAAATCATTGCTGGCTTATCACACCCTAACTGGGTTTTCCACTAAGTTGTCAGGTCACACAAAAAATCAAGCTGGCCGATATTCCAACAACATTATCAACTCCATTGAGGCGAAGGGAGAGGCATTCGCTGTTAGTTTGGACATTGCGAAGGCCTTTGATCGGGTTTGGCATAAAGCGCTGCTATCAAAGCTTCCATCATACGGGCTGCCCGAGAAATTATGTAAGTGGGTCACTAGTTTCTTAGCAGACAGAAGCATTAAGGTCGTAGTTGACGGCGAATGCTCGGAAACTCAGTCTGTTGATGCTGGTGTGTGCCCTCAGGGCTGTGTGCTATCGCCTACTCTATTCATACTGCATATCAATTATATGTTACAGACCAACGGCATTCATTGCTATGCGGATGATAGTACAGGTGATGCTGTATATACCGGCTCCCCCAATATTTCTCGGAAAAATGTCACTGAGAGTCGAAACGAACTTGTGTCTAAGGTGGAGAATTCATTGGAGAAGGTCTCTGAACGGGGTAGACGTAACTTGGTCCAATTCAACCCCGCCAAGACACAAGTCTGCGCGTTCACCACTAAAAAGTCACCAATGGTCGTATATCCTCGTTTCGAGGGCACATTTTTAACCATCTCCCCTAGCATTGAGATACTTGGCGTCAACATATCGAGCGAAGTCCAGTTCCGATATCATCTAGAGGGTAAGGCCAAATTAGCCTCGAAGAAACTTGGTGTTCTTAACAGAGCGAGACAGTACTTCAGTCCGGACCAACGCTTACAACTCTACAAGGCGCAGGTTCGGCCTCATATGGAATATTGTTCTCATCTCTAGGCAGGGGCGCCTAAATATCAACTGCTCCCTCTGGATCGTATCCAACGAAGGGCCGCTAGAATTGTTGACTGCCATAGTGTTTCAAACAGCTTGGACCCCTTGGAATTACGCCGAGATGTAGCTTCACTCTGCATCCTCTATCGGTTGTATCACGGGGAGTGCTCTGAGGAATTGTTCGGAATCATACCACCGGCAACTTTTCGCCATCGTCCCACGCGAAAAACATACCATCCTCATCACCTTGTTGAGTGGCAGTCTTCCACAGTGCCTTTTTCGCGTAACTTTCTGCCGCGCACTGTAAAACTCTGGAACGAACTGTCACCAGCAGTATTTCCGGACCTATATGACCTGCAAACCTTCAAGAAAAGAGCGTATTCCCTTTTAAAAGGCCGGCAACGCACCTGCAGCTCTTCTGATGTTGCGAGTGTCTATGGGCGACGGTAGTTGCTTACCATCAGGTGACCCGTTTGCTCGTTTGCCCCCTTATTTAATAATAAAAAAAATCGATTCAGTAGATATTAAATAATCCGCAGAATAGAATAGGCCCGGCGGCCATCTTTGTGACGTCATAGCTACCCCCTCCATACAATTAGGAAGTGACTACCGCACTTTTCGTGTTCAAGAAAATATGCCTAATAAGTACATACAAATAATTCGTATGGCGGAGATGAGTTGAACGAAAGTCTTAAAATTTAGTTTGTTATTCGTTTAGGTTTTAGGTTTTCAACCTGCATGGTGGTGAGGGGCCTTGCACGGATTTGCCAACATTAATGCTTGTGTGGTGGTGGTGTTTGCAAGTTCTTGCATGCGAGTGTACGCATAGGCAGTGTGGGAGGAGGGAGGTGCTGTACGCATGCCTATGCGTGCACTCACTCATTTACTTAAAGGTGGAAGTTTATTTCGCGGAATATTGCTAAAAATAATAACAAACTAAATTTTAAGCTATGGATTTCCGCAAAGTAACGCCTGATTCCATTAACTATTTGAACGAAAGTCGTTATTTGAAGACTTTTTTGCAAATGGGTCTTCTACTAATTTAAGAATAAACGTGTTCAGTTCCATTCAGAATAAACGTGCATTGATACACACAAACACGTTTTGTCAAATCGACGGTAACAATCAACTAAAAGGCGTTAAGAACTGTGATTGTGCCCAAAATCCAAGTTACGACAGTCCATACGCAGCATGATTTTTGTCGGACCAACAGCTGTTTTCAAATTAACTTAACGAAACAAATTTCAAAAAATGGAGGTTTTATACAGTACGTGGAGTCATAGTGGTGACGTTATATCGACAATTCCGGGAGTCAAGCATTCACAAACCCAGCAGCGCCGAAACTTTTCGCATAGAAAAGTTTGTCGGACTCATCGCAAACAAGGCACTCACAAATAAAAAAAATAGGTCCTTGTAGTAGTCCCCTACTTCGTGCGCGAGTCAGACTCGCACTAGGCCGATTTTTCTTTTCTTTGTAGTGCGTTACGTAGACAACAGAAAACTAATAGAGACAGAATTCGATTAAAATTAAAAAAGCGCTAGAGTTTAACGTGCCGCTGCATAATATAGAATATAGATATAGCGCTTGTAGCGGTATAGTAGCCTGGTTGACGCACGAATGAACCGAGCGGGGTCAGGGGTGGCGGGCGGCGCGGCGAGCGGCCTGTACCTCCCACCCGCGCCCCGCGCATACACCGCGCAGCGCCCGATTGCTATATTCAAATCTGTATATGTAAAATGTTTTTAGTTTTTAATACGCTTGATGATTTTTTTGGATATTTTTCTAGTCGAAAAGAAAGTTGACAGTGTACTTAAATCAATAAATAAAACAGATAGAGAAATTTTGCCCTGCTAGTAAAAAGGCAATTTTTAAAAATAGTATAAGTACATGGTTTAAGTTTTGGATTTTCATTTTGTGGCTATAAAACTTCAATATAATGTCATTCCCGTAAAAAAGTTCGACAGAGCAATTTTGGCGTCCAAGTCACGCCAAAAAAACATATTTTATTAAAATTTGGTGTTTCTGCTGGGATAATTTTTTGGATATTTCATACATTGTTTCTATACGTTCCATGAATATGTCCAGTGAAAAAAGATTCGACGGAGCATTTTTGCTAAAAAAGATATTAATTAATTACGAATTTAGGTAAAAATACCTAACTTCTATTATTATTATTTTTTGGATATTTAAACAAAACTTTTAATTCATGATACTTTACCATGCTATAAAGTTTTTTCTGACTGAGGAATTACTCCGAGGTTCACTTGGTTCGTTTCCGACAGTACTAGCTTTAGGAAAATGATTTGTAGTTCAGATAAACCATAACATTATGATTTTAAGATATTGTAATTTGTAATATGTAAAAATGTATGGACTATGGAGTACTCTATAATCCGACAAATCCGCTAATCCGACACGGCCGTGCAAAACGTTTGTCGGATTAACGCGGGTCTACTGTAAATAAATCCTCTCTATTACAAAAATTATTTATTTATTTATTTATTTGTAATGTACAGTCGCGATAGTGCTAGTTTCGTCCTATTTTTACGCTCACCGATACAGCGTAATCTCACGTACTTTGACTTTCTTTATTATACGACGCATAGACTAAAATAGTTATTATAGTGGAGTCGCCAGAGGTTTTAACCTCCTAAAATTGTAATAGTGAATGGATTTTTGTTTTTGTGGTGTCATTTTCTTTCTTACACTATTATAACTTGCAAAGTTTACCAAAAAAATTTTTGTGCTTTTAATTTTTTAGTTACTTAATTAAGAATTATTAATATTTCACCATATAAAACCAGTCAAGATAAAAAAAAATCTTGATCCTGTTGTGTAATGATTCATATCCGATTGTTCACATTGAAAATTAACCAAAAACACAAGTTTTAAAAAAGAAAGTTTGCTTTGCAAAGCTAAATAAAACTATAAGACTTTTGCAAAGTTTTTAGAGATTAACGCTCGTCGTAACCAAGATAAAAGGGTTTGGGAGGATTTAAGGGTTGCAACGTAAAGTGTGTTACACGTACTTATTGTACGTATTTAATTTTTAGAGAAATTATGAGTTTTTAGTACTTTAAAACATTTTAATATCTCCAAAAAATTTGTAAAAAAAATGTGTAAAATAGACCAAAATTGTTTTTCTACATTTGTTGAGAATTTATTTAAGTAAGAGCTATTAACAAAAAATTAAAACCTACTTCCAAGGTAAAAACAATAATATCATCCTTTTAATATGAACTAAAAAGTATTAAGTAATTTTTCCTATCTAATAGTGCCTTTTCCGAGTTCGGCTAAACCTCAACTATTCCTGTACTCAATCTTCATTATTTTGAAGTCGGTACCAGATATAGCTGAATCTTCAGTTCTCTGAAAGAATATTTGAAACTTTTAGAACTGGCACCGACTTCAAAATTATGAAGATTGAGTACAGAAATAGTTGAGGTTTACCCGAACTCGGAAAGGCACTATTAGATAAGAAAAATTATTTAATACTTTTTAGTTCATATTAAAAGGATGATATTGTTGTTTTTACCTTAAAAGTCGGTTTTAATGTTTTGTTAAAAGTAATAATTTCACTCTTTTTAGTTACTTAGTAGGTAAACCATCGCGTTACATATTCTACGTAATATCTTATTACAATATTTTGTTAAGGGTGGGTTGCACCAACTTACTTTAACTATAACTGTAACTTTAACTACAATCCGAAATGTCAAATCTAAAAGGGGTTATAAGGGGGTGTTTAAATACGTCAATTTGTTAAAATTTTGTTAGTTCCAAAAATTCATAACAGATGGCGCTAAGAGTCGTCTACATCGCGCTATCGCTTGCTCTTGCGTGTTTCTATAAGAGGTGGTACCATCTCTTATCGCATTTTTCGAAGTCTGGCCCCGTGCTAAGTACCCGAAAGACTTGTGTTACAGGTAATGATGATGATGATGATGATGATGAATGTAATTTAAACGCCTAAACCTCCAAACTTGTATCTATGAGGAATCCGGAGTTCTCTTAGTATCTTCGGAACCATAGTATACCTTGGTGCAAAATCTTGTGTTTTGGTAGCATATGCTTAGGATACTTCTCATAAAAAGAAAATCACCATATGTTTCCATATAAATTTTGAGGAGTTCCCTCGATTACTCATGGATCCCATCATCAGATCACCACTATTGTGAACATGGTACAAAATTGGAGTGAAACCTAATGCAACAAAACAAAAATTTTGAAAATCGGTTCGCAAACGGCGGAGTAATCGTTGAACATACACAAATAAAAATAAAAAATAAAAAAATATCCACAGCCGAACATATAACCTCCTCCTTTTTGGAAGTCGGTTAAAAACGTTAAATGCATCAACAAACGAAAGGCTTTTTCTAGCCTTTGAAATATATTTAAACTTCCTAATTAAATCCAGAAAAAAAATTGGGTGCTACATATCTCACGTACATACTAAAAAGACGCATGTTACGACCTATGTTTAGAAAATGCTTACCTGAATACAAAAAATATCAGTTCTTAACCTAATTTGTATTTTTTTCCTTTTAGTATGTTTTACCGAATCTAATCAATGAAAAAATTTAAATAAAAAATAAATTTTATTGTGTTAAAACCAAACCAAAAGAAATAAAATACAGATTTTCTTCGAAATATACGCGAAAAGTTTGTGCTACATTTTCGGAAAAGTTAATAAAGTAAGAGCTAAAAAAATGTACGTATTAATAAACAGAAGTCTTTGTAAAGCCTAAGAAATAATTTTAAACTTCCTATTTAAAACCAAAAAAAAATAGGAACAAACATATTCGGAGGCATGCTCATCTAGATTCTAGATACAAAAATATTAATTTTTAAATCTAAATTATGTATTTTTTCCACTTATTTTCTTTTTTTGGAATATAAGCAACGATTTGAATAATTTGAAAAATTTGCTACATAACTGAACTGAAAGAAATGCACGTTTTCTCAAAAATTTTAAAATATATGAGTGTAACTGAAGTGGTATATAATATCCACTCCTCCACTATTATTAAAATAAGAAAAATGTCACGGTAAATATTAATATTTATTTTTTAAAGTCACTCATAAGCCAAAACATCTGTATATAAGAATCATTGAGGGAAGAGCGCCGTTTGTGTTCTATAGTAAATAATAATAATAAACTAGCGTCCAAGATTTTTCATACCACCGGACCCGTACTCGCGCTTGGGCATGTATATGCTTTTGCCCTGAAACAACACAATATTATTAGAAAAGTACTACTAAGAACGGTATTACTAAGAGACGTTAATAATTGATCAATAAATTCAATTAAATGATAAGTTTGACAGGAAAAGTAAATGAAAAACTCGGAATACAAAAATGAAATAGAAACTCAAACGAGAACTGATTTTTCAACGTAAAGGTACAAGTTGGAACCGAGTGACACGCGACAATTATTGCAGACGACGTGTCGTCTGGTTTCCATGTATTTCTATGAAATACCCTCGAACGACACGAAGTTAGCGACTCTTAATTCGTAGAAGTACATAGAAACCAGTAGTGTCGCGACGACACGTCGTCTGCAATTGTCGCGTGTCGCTCGGTTCCAACTTGTACCTTAATGGTCCAAAATTGAACTTTAGTTTTTTTGTTTGCAATTTTTGTCAGCTGGAAATCATTTATTTCTGTTATTTATGCATTATTATTTAAAATACTTACAGGCTTGGGGTCAGCTTGCACGACACCAGCAGCCAAAATCAGGCCAAAGATGAATGTGGACAAGATCTTCACGAAGTTCATGTTGCGTCTGTAGTCGTTGCGGATGTTGTACAGATTACAAGTGGACAACTAATGATAATAATTTACCTACTTCACCAAACCACGGTATATATAGTAGCGCAAAACAGTTCGGGTTTGATTTCAACATCATGATACATAATATTTTAATAACAAGTATAATATCAAATCTACTTGATTATTATTAATACCATAGAATTAGAACGTATTAGTATTTTGATATCGTTGATTAATACTAGCTGTTGCCCGTATCTTCGTGCGCGACAATGTATTGTTATAATCGAGATTAATAAAATTAAATACTCTTACGGCCGTTCCCAATATTCAATCTATCTCCGGTTTGACATACGACCGATCGCAGCTAACATTGAATTGACATAAAATGTATGTCTCTAATGTCTAATGAGAGCTATTCCTATCTCTAGTAGGGCAAAACCAGAGATAGATAAAATATTGGGAACGGCCATTAATCAACATCGCATTTATAAGGATCAGGATTAGTATTAAATTATACACAAAGAACTTCAAGCGTTATTTTATACTTGTTTACTTGTAACATCTTGTAAGTTGTGAGTCAAGAATCATGACGATGCATTTAAAATACAAGGGATACATATCCTTTAGGATACGAGTATGTATGTGTACTATACAAGGTGCAACAAAACTTTAGTTTTGTATAGTACAAAATTAATAAATCACAATATAAATATTTTATTTGGATCTGACCTAGATCTAACTATATTAAGTATATTTTATGACGGTTATAAACACTGACGCGGTAGTAATGTGGTAATAAAAGAATAGTTCTAGTATTTTGTTAATTTATATTTAAATGATAATTTAAGTTATCGAATTACTAAAATGTTGTTGTTTTTTAAATATCGGCGCGGTCGCTCTGTTATTTAAATAAAATTAATTGTGATCTCATGTTGTAGACAGCATATAAATCGAACCTTAAGGGCCTTCCCTACGGAGATTCCGTAATTTACCGTATTTAGAGCCTTATAAACTCATAATTTGAAAACTACAAAGTTATAATAGAAATACAACAATAATCTTCAGTATATCACCATTCCCTTCCCCGTTTTAAATTTTCTATTTTTGTTTATTATACTCATGATATCAGCTTCCAAAGTAAAACCAATTTATTCAAATTCAAGCATACATTCAGCGTCTCCCTAGTATTTACAAATTACTTTTATTTGAAACACACGCCAATAGATCGACAATATCATAAACTACATATTATAATTCCCCGTTTAAAATTTTTTTAGGACAATTTTGAACTAAGATAAGTAACAAAAATATGGTTTTGGTGCGATCTCGGCAATTGCACACATGCACATTTTTGCATTATTAGTAATATTAAAGTATGTAATACAATATTACCAAGGTCCAATTAACTCTTCAATTCCCAAGTGCAAGTTAATATAGGTATTTGGTTTTCTGGGATAAATTTTATTAATACATATTTTTTAACCGACTTCCAAAAAACGAGGAGGTTATATGTTCGGCTGTGGATATTATTTTTTTTATTTTTGTATGTTCAACAATTACTCCGCCGTTTGTAAACCGATTTTGGAAATTTTTATTTTGTTGTATTAGGTTTCACTCCAATTTAGTACCATGTTCACAAAAATGATGATTTGATGATGGGATCCATGAGTAATCGAGGGAACTCCTCGAAATTTATATGGAAACATATGGTGATTTTGGTTTTATGAGAATCATCCTAAGCATATGGTACCAAAATGTAAGAATTTGCACCGAGGTATACTATGGTTCCGAAGATACTAAGAGAACTCCGGATTCCTTATAGATACAAGTTTGGGGGTTTAGGCGCTGTTTTAAGAACTGAAAGCATATGATATTTGGTTTTTTTGGGATAAATTTTATTAATACATATTTTTTAACCGACTTCCAAAAAACGAGGAGGTTATATGTTCGGCTGTGGATATTATTTTTTTTATTTTTGTATGTTCAACGATTACTCCGCCGTTTGTGAACCGATTTTCGAAATTTTTATTTTGTTGTATTAGGTTTCACTCCAATTTGGTACCATGTTCACAAAAATGGTGACTTGATGATGGGATCCATGAGTAATCGAGGGAACTCCTCGAAACTTATATGGAAACATATGGTGATTTTGGTTTTATGAGAATCATCCTAAGCATATGCTACCAAAATGTAGGAATTTGCACCGAGGTTATACTATGGTTCCGAAGATACTAAGAGAACTCCGGATTCCTTATACAGGGTGCAATTTAACTTTCCTGCCAAATTTGGATATATTGATCCTTGTTAAAAATAAAAATACACGTATTTCTTCTTTTATAATCACGCAGTACTAAAATTTTGAGAAATAGCCTCCGAAAGTTATCCTACCAAACACCACAAAATATGGACACATGCGCGGCCCGACCCCGCCCCGCCCTTCCATTGACATTCTTGTCATTATCATAAGTTGCGAATTTTGACCGGCCGGCCTCCCGCCTCCCCGCGCGTAACCCCCGCTTTACCCCTAGGCGTAACCGGTTTTCCGACTGGATCTGTGCGGCGCGACGGACTAGCGCTCGCAATATCGTAATTATTATGAACTCATGAAGTGACCATTGTGCACCGAATTTTTTGGGATAAAATATGTTATTGTAAAAAAATTAACACCCTATTTTTTCTGGTTTAATGAACTCATCTAATGATGCCTAAGCCCCAAAAAAAATTTGGCAGGTAGGTTTAATTGCACCCTGTAGATACAAGTTTGGGGGTTTAGGCGCTGTTTTAAGAACTGAAAGCATATGCTACTTTGCAAATTACATTCATCATCATCATCACTACCACCACACCATGCATCATCAAATTATGACCAAGTGAATAATTAATAATAAAAATTGGTGTAAGATGTACCATGGTCCGAAGGTGCTATGAGAACTCCGGATTCCTTATAGATACAAGTTTGGGTGTTGTTACTAGGTTACTAAATAGAGTGAAATTATTATTATTTTTAACAAAAAATTAAAACCGACTTCCAAGGTAAAAACAATAATAACATCCTCATATGAACTAAAAAGTATTAAATAAATTTTCCCATCTAAAAGTGCCTTTTTCCGAATTCGGCTAAACCTCATCAATTTCTGTTCTCAATCTTCATCATTTTGAAGTCGGTGCCAGTTCCAAAGGTTTGAAATATTCTGTCTGAGAACTGAAGATTAAGCTTACCGACTTCAAAATGATGACGATTGAGAACAGAAATAGATGAGGTTTAGCCGAATTCGGAAAAAGGCACTTTTAGATGGGAAAATTTATTTAATACTTTTTAGTTCATATAAGGATGTTATTATTGTTTTTACCTTGGAAGTCGGTTTTATTTTTTTATTTAAAATAATGTTTATAATAAAAAATGTAAGTGAAAAAAAAAACAAAAGCCCGTTCTTTTAAATTAGGGTGTCATCTACAGGTGATACTGGGTATTGTGAGATTCAGATTGCTAGCAAGTAACAGTTTGTAAGCAGGAACTAAGTAGGAATAAGAAGCTAAATTATATAACGATATATTTTTAACCAACTTCAAAAAAAGGAGGTTATCAATTCGACGTGTATGTATGTAATATTTCCAGAACTGCCCAGTTTTTGTATATGCTAATCTACAACAGCTTCTGAACAAATGTGCCAAATTTCAAAAGTGTATGTATGTATGTATGTTTTTATGTTTGTGCACGTATATCTCCGGAACCACAAGTCCGATTTTAGTGATTCTTTTTTTATTGTTCTAGGTATTGTTCAACTTAGGGAATACTGCAAGTTTCATCAAAATCGGTTCAGTAGTTTTTGAGATAGGAAATTTTATTAATTCTTAATTACGTACAAAAATTTGAAGTCGGTTTTATCTTTTTAAAATACTATTATTATTTATATACAGTATTTTTTTGGGTAGAAAGTAGTTTGTGTGAAAGATAAAAAAACTTATTTTTTATGAAAATATACCAGCACTTCAGGTGCAAACCGACATTGCATTTGCCACACATTTTTCTCGTGCGTTGATGACAATAGACTGCTTCTTTGAGAGCAGTCGATTTGCTAGTGATCTTCAGCATTTGCTGCACTCCTCAGGTCACTAGGCACTCAAATATTTAGGGGTAAGCCACATTCTGAGTTCTGCGAGTTGGAGGCTTTCCATACTTTTGCAGGTACTATCAGAGACGTTGATTCCTATGCAGATCGGGGACCTACGTAGTTTGGTTGCGTTACGTCAAACCCAGCCGACAGATCACAATTAACATTAAATTGACATATTCGACCAAATAACGTTGAACTACGAGTATCAACTGCATAGGAATCAACTTCCTCGATGGTACATAGTTGCGACATTTTGCCGGAAGCCATAGTAGGTAAAATTGTTATCTGACTGTCTTTTGATCAGCCATGCATTCTGGCATGCTGCATCGAACCCAAATAAAGGGAACCACCACTTTTTGCCCCGAAAAGCTACCCTCATGGAGGGTACAAAAGGCTTCCATACTGGAACTTAGAACAATATAGAAATTATTATAACGACCAGTGTCACCTGTAGGTGACACGTAATATTTCCAATGCTATAACAAGTTTGTTAAAAGTTACATTGACTGATATAAACTGAATGAAAAAACAATACTTACGCTTTAGGCATTGTTATTTCACTTTTTATTACGTAAGGTAAGGATAACACTGACACACGCGGCTCGAAAATTGCGCCAAGTATCTGATTTTATTTGACACGTAACATATTTTGGCAAGTGTTGTCAGACTAAAAAATATATAAGTTATACTTATTGGCTTTGGAACAATAGTAGTAATATTTAGGCGGGACAGGCTCAGTCCCGCTTTTCGGGGAAAGCCCGAACGTACGTGCAGCGTGCTGAGAAAGAAAGGAGCGTAATGAAGATAAGAGTGTGGGAGATAGAGGGGTGGATTTTCTTTGGCTACTTTTGATATATTTTATTGTATTTTGTTGTTTATTGTTTTATTGATTATTCGTTCCAAAATTTACGTATGTTTTGCTGTGTTGTCAGCTCTGGAAGTTCCCAGAACTTCTCCATAGTTTAGATGACACCCTAAAACATACGCTTTCCACAATTTTGAACATAAAATTTGACGAACATCTTGGACCCAAGCTACACTACCAGTAAGGTTCAGTGGCCTGGGAGTACGAAAAACATCAGACAGACACAGCTTTACCGGCGTTCTTGTACTCGGTCCACGCAAATCGCGCAATAATATCCAAAATTTTAGAGCCCTCTTCTTGCCCATTCGTCATTCCCTTCGCGGACGAGGCCAAGGACGCCTGGGACATTGCTAGTGCCGGCAGCTAGGTCCCCAAGAACTCATCTTCCCAAAGGCTCTGGGACGAGCCCATCTGCGAACTGGTGCGTAATAAACTGTTTAACACGTCTACCAGCGCCATAGAACGGGCTCAACTTTTGGCCATGGAGAGGTGGGAGTCGGGAGCTTGGCTGCAGGCACTACCATCTAAAAACACTGGAACATTACTGGACCGTTATACATTCCGTCTTGCCACTGCCCTGCGTCTTGGTACCCCCCATGTCGTCCCCCATCAGTGTGTTTGTGGCGCGCACGTAGACAGCTACGGTCACCACGGGCTGTGTTGCTCGCGAAGTGCTGGACGCTTTTCGCGGCATCACAACCTGAATGACCTCATTCGCCGGGCTCTTGTCACTGCCGGCGTGCCAGCGATACTGGAGCCCTCCGGTTTGGCACGTGACGATGGCAAGAGACCCGATGGAATGACCCTGGTCCCCTGGAATGTGGGGCGGGCCCTTGTGTGGGACGCTATTTGTGTCGACACACTCACCTCGTCCCATATTCAGGGCACCTCGAGGTGTGCGGGCGCAGCCGCAAACCAAGCAGAGAACCTCAAGCGGCGCAAATATGAGAACCTCAGCGGAGATCTCATATTTGAACCGTTTGGGGTGGAAACTCTAGGCGCATGGGGTCCGGGGGCACATAAGCTTTTTAGAGGAATATCTAAGAAGCTTGTTGAAGCCACCCGAGACCCCAGAGCTGGGAGCTGAATGGCACAGCGGATAGCAATTGCCATCCAACGTGGCAATACTGTCAGTTTGCTGGGCACTCTGCCAAATGGGGATGACTTGGGCAAGTTTTTCTTTTTATAGTTTTATATTTAAAGTTTGTATATATCTTTATATTTTAGATTGTATTTTTAGTGCTTAGATTTTTATCCTATTATTCATAACATTATTATGTTATTTATTCTCCAATAAATAAAATAATATTTTATTGTCATGACGTAAACGTTATTTTCACGCAAACAAAAAGATAAAAATTCAAAAAACTTTTGATGTTATACCTTTTTTAGGGTTCTGTACCCAAAGGGTAAAAACGGGACCCTATTACTAAGACTTCGAAGTCTGTCCGTCTGTCTGTCTCCAGGCTGTAACTCAAGAACCGCAATAGCTAGACTTCTGAAATTTTCACAGATTGTTTAATGTGTATATCTGTTGCCGCTATAACAACAGGTTTAGCGTTATCATGGTGAAAAACCACACCCCTTCTGTTAATTAATTCCGGCCGTTTTCTCTTAACTTCTTGCTTTAATCTTATCAGATGTTTGCAGTACAGTTCAGAATCCATGGCCCCGCCTGGCGGTAACAGCTTAAATTATGTCCGTTGGGCTGATGTGTGTTCGGAGCCTTATGGGTTGGAATGCGGGGTGAGGCAGGGGGGGATCAGCTCACCTCGTATTTTCAACCTGTATGTAAACTCGCTTATCGAGGAGCTCAGCAGCACAGGTGTCGGGTGCCACATAGGTAATGCGTGCGTCAACCACATTAGGTACACTGATGACATGGTGCTGCTGAGTTCCTCTGTAGGCGGGCTGAGAAAGCTAGTACGTACAGTAGGGCTTCGGTAATCCGGACTCCCGCTTGTTCGGTGATCGCTGTAATCCGGCTGGCCGGATCTTTAAGCATTGCTTTAAAATGGGCTGAAGATAATGAATTTGATAGCCACGAAGTTATGTTTCTCCGTCAACTTAGAGAGTAGAGACCGAGATTTCGAAATAAAGTACGAAAATCATAAACAGAAGAGTATTGAGTACAGACTTTTTCAAAAGTAATTAACTAATGTTTTATTTTAACTTAAGTGCTGATTTCTAACATGGTTGTAATTGTTATGAACATGTACATTAATTTGTCTTTATGAAATAAAATTTTTAAAATTGATAAAGAAACTAAGGTTAAACATGACGTGTTTTATTAATATTAAAATATATTGCATACTATAATCCGGACGCCTCGATAATTCAAAAAGGGTCGTGTTTTTGCCTCTCCGGATTAACGAGGCCCTACTTTGTGAAAAATATGTGGAGGCCACGGACTTAGGTACAATGCTACGAAGAGTGAGTATATTATATACTCAATTACTCACTCTTCGTAGCATTATACCTAAGTATAATTATACCTATACCTATAACATTATACCTATCGTACCTGACTTGAAAACCATATATTGGTTTTCAAGTCAGGTACGAAATGCTATGACACGAATCTATATGAATAAAACTCAAAGGTGACTGACTGTCATGGTGGTCTATCAACGCACAGCCCGAACCACTGGACGGATCGGGCTGAAATTTGGCACGCAGGTGGATGTTATGACGTAGGCATCCGCTAAGAAAGGATTTTGATTAATTCCAACCCCAAAGGGTTAAAATAGGGGATGAATATAAAAATATTTCATAACGCGAGTGAAGTGAAACCCATCTTTAAAAAAGGCGATTGTACAAATTTAAACAACTACAGACCAATTACACTCATACCGATATTCTCAAAAATATTTGAAAAATGTGTGTATGATAAATTCTATAACTTCTTTACAGAATGTAAAATATTGAAAACAGAACAATTTGGATTCAGGAAAAAAACCTCAACCGTACATGCTTGTTTCACGTTAGTTAAGAAAATCACAGAATGTTTTAATTCTAAATCTTTATTAGCAGCGATATTCCTAGACATGACAAAGGCTTTTCATTTTGTAAACCATGCTATTTTACTAAAAAAACTATATCGCCAAGGCATCAGAGGCGTAGCCTACAAATGGGTTGAAAGTTTTTTGTCCAATCGCCAACAATGTGTGGAAACAATTGAAATAAATACAAACTGTAAAACAATTTATAGATCTCCATACATGCTAAATGACGTTGGTGTACCTCAAGGCTCCATATTGGGCCCGTTATTCTTTTTGAATTATATTAACGACCTGCCAGATGCATTAGACCACGAATCTATACTGTATGTCGATGACACCACAATACTCGTCGAGGGAAAGAATCCAACGGTCATCGAGGCTGAAATAAATAATGCCATCGCTAAAGCAATGACTTGGCTGAAAAAAAACAATCTAAAAGCAAATCATATCTAAAACGAAACTTGTAAACTTCAAAACTCGAAAACAATCACATAATAATCAAAAAATATGCTATGAGAATTCCGAGATAGAAGTAGTAGATTCAGTCGTTTTTCTAGGCATTACTGCGGATAGTCTCTGTAATTGGAAAGATCACATCAACAACATATGCACTAAACTAAAGAAATATATGTATGTTGTTAAAAATATTGAAAAAACTGTAAGTACATCTGCAGCACTTCTTTGTTACCACGGCTACATATCCTCCGTACTGCGATACTGTTAAATTAAATGGGGAAACTCTGTTGACCAAATAAGAGTGTTTAGACTCCAAAAGAAATTTATTAGATGTATCTCCAATGTCAGCTACATCAACCCCTGTAAATCTTTATTTAAACGGTACAATATATTACCGCTACCTTGTCTGTACATCTATGAAATGAGTTTATTTGTGAACAGAAATATAGATCGCTTTTTGTAAAGAAAACTGAAGTAGCCACCAAGAGCTCTAGACATAAATTTAAATTGGTTGTACCCCACCAAAGACTAAGCATTTGCAGTAGAAATGCTTACTGTATGGCAGTGTCTATATACAATAAGCTCCCTGATCACTTTAAAAAACTCCCTGAGAGAAAACTACAAAAAGAGCTGCATGCATGGCTACTTCACAAAATGTATTAAGCAATAAACGAATATTTTAATTATGAAATGGATGACGTTAAAAGCTAATATTTCTGACATGATTCTTTTAGACAATGGGCAAAAATGTATGGAACCTGGGACCATCCACCAATGGCATTGAAATATGTGTCATCGGATAGGTCCCTTGAATTGGAACAACTATAGCTCAGACACATTTGTTATTACAGCTGTCCGTTCTGAGTTATGAGACTTGTAAGTTCAGATATAAAGGTTACATTTACCCACGGCTAGCCAAGCTACTTGATTACCCAAGCTATTTTATTAGCTTCTGTTCTCTGTAATTCTGCCCTCCTGTTATTTAAGCACTTGCTTTTTACATAATTGTAGAGGATGTTTGTTGCATCCACTTTGTGGCGTATATGATCTTGTGCGTGTGTGAAAGTGATTTATAATAGCAGCAGCTATTTAAAAATTGACGAACATGTAAGGCAGCACTCTATTTTTGCCGCAGCAGCTTTAATTAATCTCGTTTAAAGCGGCTGTTTACCACTTCCACTACCTAGCGACATACTGTTACAGCTCGAGCTTCACTTGCCTGGCCCTGTTCTGTAACAAGCTGTGTCTCTCCACGGTCTTTAGATGGTGTTTTTTTAGAAATAAGGGGGCAAACGAGCAAACGGGTCACTTGATGTAAAGCAACTTCCGTCGCCCATGGACACTAGCAACATCAGAAGGTGCTGCAGGTGCTTTTCCGGACTTTTAAGAGAGAATAAGGTAATAGGGTAAGGAAGGGAATAGGGGACGGATGGGAAGGGAATAGGGTAGGCGATTGAGCCTCTGGTAAATTCACTCACTCGGCTAAACACAGCGCAACGCCGTTTTACGCTGTTTTTACGCCGGTTTTCTGTGAGCCCGTGGTATTTCTCCGGTCGAGCCGGCCCATTCATGCCGAAGCATAGCTCTCCCACGTAAAACGGAAGCTTCGAATCACGTACGGTGGTACGAACCATTCATAACCGCAAGCTTCGATAGACTCCAACCCATCCCCAAACCCACGGTCCAAGAAAAACGCGTCATATTCTTGAATGCAATATGTTTTTATGGTCATTCATGACGTCTTGAATTATTTGCGTGTCAGTTTTCATGTCAGCAAGTGTGTTTCTTAAGTTTAGAATATATTTTTCTTAAGCGATAAAAAGTCTCACTACTCCAAATGGACAGTTGTTACGGGAAGGTGGTCATAGTGATTGTTGTTCCTATTGAGGGGACCTGTCCAGTGACATGTACCTTTTTGCTATTGGAACCCGGTCCCAATCTGCCCAGTGTCAATTTATTTTTATTGTAATAAAACATTAACTTATACATTATAATTAACATTTGACATTATTAAATATTCATTAATTGGACAATTTTTTTAAGAAATATAGTTAATTAAAATTGAATTACATAGAAAAATTATTATAATAACAATAACAATATTTGCACACTATGTTAATAGTAGAATATGTCTGAACTCATAAAAATGTAAACATCTACTGTACCATATTCTTAGCAAATAAATAAATTTGATTGATTGATTGATTTGAAGCCGCGGGCAAAAGCTCGTGTACCTATAAAACTATGTAGCACTCCACTCAAAAGAGTTAGCAAATTTAAGTACCTAGGTCATTGGGTCACCGATACTCTAGACATGGAGCGTGAAAGAAGGGCGTTGGCAGTCCGATGCAATATGCTGGCCCGCAGATTTACACACTGTAGCAGAGACGTTAAAGTTACTTTGTTTAAAGCGTACTGCCAATCTTTTTACACGTGTAGTCTGTGGTCCAGTTATACGCAGAGGTCACATAATGCTAATGCATTATGTGATCTCTAATGCATTGGCATTATCTTATTGTACTGTACTCTCAATAGAGTACAGTACAATAACGCATTCAGGGTGCTGATGGGGCTGCCGAAGTTTTGCAGTGCGTCGGGCATGCTGGCCGAGGCGCAAGTAGATGACTTTTTTTGCCATAATCAGGAAGCCTCACTGATGGCGAGGCTTCGGGACAGCACCAACAGCATCCTGAGGGCGTTTGCGGACAGGTGGGTCTCTGTAATGCTTAGGCACTGGATTCGGCTTCATGCGCCCGTAGCACGGTGCATGCTCGTCACTTAATGTATTGTCAAGCAATTAAAATTAGCTAAAATTAAAATTAATTACTAATCCACACATAACTTAAGGAAAAATTGTTACTAATCTACTAATAATTAAATAAAGCATTATTATTATTATTATTATGTTTGTGTAAAGCACTCCTTGCTCACGGGCAATTAAATCCCGGACCTTTGGAAGGCATGCGTGGGGCCGAAGCCAACATGTAGAGGCCCGTTACACAGTTTTAATCATGTAATGTGACACTGGCCGGCGACTCTCCCTGTCCGCACTATAGGAGTACGACCAAGGAGAGCCAGCGGCCAGTGTAGGACTATTGCAGTTTGCAGGGAATGGAATTAAAATGATATCGGGCTATGGGGGTAAGGTGCTAGTGGACTGGGTAACTGGGACTATGGAAGAACTATGGCGTCTGCCGATACAACGTTGTAACATGTAATATCATAAAGTTGGCAGACGGTGACTCGCCAACTCTTTGAATGGGCCCTTCAAACTTGCAGTCGTTTGGTGGGCTTTATAATATTTTGCATTATATTTCGTGACATTTATGAATATATATGTCGCAGTCATCTTGTTCAATCTGCGATTCGATTGAATGACTAGCGCATTCATTGAATGACACCATTCATTTGAATGACTTGGCCGAACGTCGATTGAACGATCGTCACTCAACGTCTAACTAGTTAGCGATTTGTAACATAGCCCTTTGAAGATAGCGGACATGAAATCAGTGAGGTAATTGAACGTATTTCACTTTTTCTCCACTGCGGCGCTAGTAGTCAATTAAACAAACATGGCGTCAAACAGCTCACACAGCTGATAGCACTGTGTTGATATTTTGTCTATTAAATTTACTTGAAAGTGGTTTACATGTAACAAAATAAATGACAGCGAGGATTTACCTATTACTACTACGTCAAAAGCTACTTAAAAAAAATTATAGCATCGCATTTAACGACTTCACCATATTATGACTTCTAGTCAAAACGTTAAACGTCACAGTCAACGTCTTGACGAGTTGTCCTTTAGTCATTCAATTGAATGATGTCATTCAAAGAATGCGCTAGTCATTCAATCGAATCGCAGATTAAACCAGATGACTGCGACATATACACATTAATGTAAATTGACCATGGTGCTGTAGCATCACCTGGTAAGCAATAGGATACCCAACTCTCACCAACTTAGAGCAATAGTTTCGTGTTTGGGCTCATTTTAATTGCGACAACATTACTAGTGAGACGTAGATAAACAGTAAATATTTGCATGCTGCTTGCTGCATCATCACCTGGGTTCTATAGGAGCCGAGCTCCGTATGAACCCAAAGTGGAGATTTCATGTTTGGACTCATATTGACGGCCTCATCCAAGAGGACATTCATAATGGTATTTATTGGGATATGATCCTGTTGATAGGAATCAAAGCGCACGGAAGTGCGCAGGCCTAGTTCCAGCAGGCCGCGCGCATGCCGTGCACTATTTACACGAACCGTTTCGACGCACTTTTGACCCCCCTGTAGCTCAGTGTCTATTGCAAGTGCAAAGATAAAATTATACCTACGTAATTATATACTACTACTTACGAAGTATACCAAATTTCATAGATTTAGCTTCGGTAGATCCTGAAATATCTCCCTGTAAAAATAGCTAATTTTGGCACTCACTCACTGACCGGTAATCAAAACCTCTAGGCCACTTCCAATAGTCCTAGCGTTACGAAATTTGGCCCACAGGTTGTGTGTTATATGTAGATTAACAAAAAATTAAGAAATTTTAGAAATCGGTCAAGCGTGACTCGGCTCATCTACGAACTATAAAAGGCTACTTCCAAATGTCCTAGCGTTATGAAATTTGGCACACAGGTCGTGTGTTATATGTAGATTAACAAAAAAATTAAGAAATTTTAGAAATCAGTCAAGCGTGAGTCGGCTCATCTACGAACTTTAGAGGCTACTTCCAATTGCCAAATATCCTAGCGTAATGTAATTTGGCACACAGGTCGTGTGTTATATGTATATTAACATAAAATTAAGACTTTTAAGAAATCGGTCAAGCGTGAGTCGGCTCATCTACGAACTTGAGATAAAAATTCTTATGTATGAGAATACGATAAGGAGGGTGGGAGCAAGAGAGGGGGGGTATAACACAGGGTGTCAAAAGACCGCTTCCAATAACTTCGTGGGGTTATTATAGGGCATGAGATATATCCATTGGTGCAAGTAATTTTCTTTAAATCGCCAGTTTTTAAAATAGTCAAAATTTTCAACACGCAATGTATAACGCTGATGTAAATGCGCGATAGTATCGCACGCCAGTGGAGCCCCGGGCCGAATCAGCCCCCACGCGCCAAGTCCCGCGCGCGCAGCCCTGCGCTAGACAAAACAACTGATCGTGGTGTGCCCTAGCCCGTAGGTAGTGAATAAACCACCAATATTGTAATAATTATTAGATAACATAATGTTAGAATTTATTAATTACCGTTTCTTAGGTTATTAGTTTATTACTCAAAAATACTCAGTTTTTACTTCCGGACAAAAAGGAAAAGAAATCATAATTCACATCCGAATCAGGTTGTAAAAATACAATACACAGTTACTTATACCTATCTATGGAAAAAATACTTGATAACATGTTCACTGACCTGTGATCAGCTGTCTGCTTTTATGAAATGCAGTTCGAATCATGTCACGGCCCGTTATTAATTACAAACATAGAAAAAATATTAATTACAAACATCCATAAAATTAAAAAACTTAAACAAAAACGTCACAGTACACAGCGCGGCGCGTGTTTACAGCCGACTGAACAAAATTGAATAAAAACTTTGTAAAATAATCGGGATGTATCTCTGTGCATATTTTGAGTTAACGCTAATTTTTATCGATAAATCGTATTGTTTTACATACGAGTACGTTTTGATTTGTAGTCAAACTAAAAATAAGCAAATACCTACTCAATGTTAAGAATAGCAACAATAATTAAAAGTTATTTAATTAATTAGGTATTATTATTGTATTTTCATTGCGTACGTAGACGCGCATAACGCGTGCCATGGCTTATCAATCACTTTATCACGGTAATGTCGGTATCGAAATTATCGAATGCAACTTGACTATGTATCCCGATAAAAACTTTCTGAATTTATAACCTCTTAATAGAGTTAATTTTAAAAATGAGAATAGTAGACCTACTAAATAATAGTTATAATTTTTATTATTTAATGGTAATATAAATATCGACTACATCGTTTTGAATTTATAGGGTACAACACTTAGATTGTCCTTGAAATGGATTAGCGACACGTGCGTCGTACACCTACAGAGCGGCCGGCGCGGCGGCGCCTTTGACGTTGCCGCCAAGCGGTCTGGTCGTCCCGTCGGTATCTTTGAATTTACCGAAAGTCGATACAATATGTTTTTAAAGACTATTTTCGCATAATTAGACTTTAGTTCCAATTTGCATCTTGAGGTTGAAGGTTGTCCGTTGAGTTATGTTTAATTAATAAGCGTATTACGATCTTTTTAAAACGTATTATTGTGATAACTAAATGTGTAAAATGTAAATTAATTAACTATTATTTCTTATTTGCTTGCGTTAAAAAAATAAGACGTGCCGTGTAAGATATCGTGTAAAAAGCGATGTGTTGTTATTGATAGTGTTATTGATTGGTGATATGGACTATTTTCAAAATGCATAGAGAGCACATTCAAAAATCAGAATTCAACATTTTTCACACAAGTAATTAATTGCTAGTTTTTTCATACTGTATCGTCTGTAGTAGATAAAAAGCGATAATTGCAGATCTAGGTACTGTCCATCCACAATTATCGTTCTGCATAACACGGAAAATGTGTTATTATTTTTTTGTTTAAACTTTGTGTTGTGTTAGATTTCGTGTAAGAAACGTGTTGTTGTTGGTAGTATTATTGCTTAGTGCTAAAGAATACTTACAAAATGCATAGAGTCTATAGAAATAAGAACACTTCAAGAACTTAACATTTTACACGTAAGTTTATTACCATAGTTTTACGTACGGAAGTTTTCATGCATCGTCTGTAATTTCGATAGAAAGCCTGACTCCTGAGATTGCGTAAGACGGTGCATCCGCATATCACACAAAATCGGTTTTGTTCCTTACGAATAACTTTTTAACTAATCGATAAATAAGTTGTTACTCATGCTCAGAAAGTTACTTACAGTTTTGTACATGAGTTAGGATTAAAGTTTTAACCCATTAAGGCCCATACGAGTACCGGTGATCGAGACAACTCTAGAATACAATAGCATTTCCAAGAATCCGCGATCGAAGGATTAAATTAGCCTAGGTAAGAGATCATAGGTCAAAGTTCTGAGTTACTTGAGAGAGTTAATGGAATCAGGCGTTACTTTGCGGAAATCCAAAGCTTAAAATTTAGTTTGTTATTATTTTTAACAATATTCCGCGAAATAAACTTCCACCTTTAAGTAAATGAGTGAGTGTACGCATAGGCATGCGTACAGCACCTCCCTCCTCCCACACTGCCTATGCGTACACTCGCATGCAAGAACTTGCAAACACCGCACAAGCAATAATGTTGGCAAATCCGTGCAAGGCCCCCCACCACCATGCAGGTTGAAAACCTTCACGCACGTTTCGCTCCAACACCGGAGCATCCTCAGGATGTGGACTCTACGAACAAAGTCCGTCAAGTGCCGCCACCAACCAAAACACCGCCTTTTATACCCTATCGAGCCCCTCTACTACCCCCACTACCCTCACCAGTACCCCCGAACATATTAATAAGCGGTGACGAGTGTACGCATAGGCAGTGTGGGAGGAGGGAGGTGCTGTACGCATGCCTATGTGTACACTCACTCATTTACTTAAAGTTGGAAGTTTATTTCGCGGAATATTGCTAAAAATAATAACAAACTAAATTTTACTTGAGAGAGTTGAATGTCATGGTTCTTGATAGGTTGGAAAGAGCATAAGGTTAAAAACTGCCGCGACCGTACATTATGGTCGTTTACGACCTTATGTTATTAAGCGCGCTACATTTGATATCAATGACTCGCGTCTTTTACATCACGTATCGGGATAAAAAAAATAAAAGTAAAAAAATATTTTAAATATTTTTTGTAAATGGTTTATCGTTTTGTCTAAAGGTTATTTATTATAAAAAATATATTAAAAAAAATTTTTTTTGAAAAAAAAAAAAAAAAAAATTACATTTTTGTAATCAGAAAATATAGTATAATAATACCCCAAAGTTATTGGAAGTGGTCTTTTTACACCCTGTATATTGTCATGTATAATGCATACTGAATAGCTTAATAAATAAATATTGTTTACTTAAAAATTTGGCTTCTATTGATAGTTTAACAAATACCACTAGCGGCATCTATCGAAACTATTGTTTATATCGGGCGTGGCACAAAAGGAAAACAATAAACGTAGGTATGATTTCTTGAAAAAAAAGTATTCAAATCCCACCAAAAACATACCTGTTAAAATAGGGCCTAGTTCCTACAGGCTGATTTATGGTCTAAAAAAAGAGTTGAAATCTAATCCAATGCCAAGTTTAGAAGCACTTCACCGATCATAATCATCTTCATCAACAGCCTGATCCATAACACTTCTAAATTTGAACTTGGCAGGTTTTTGTGCTATACGTAACACTTGATTAATTATATAATAAGATAATATTTATAGAATTTAATTAGCCTGCCAAGTTTAAATAAGAAGTATTATGGATCAGGCTGTTGATGAAGATGATTATAATCGGTGAAGTGCTTCTGAACTTGGCATTGGATTAGATTTCAACTCTTTTTTTAGACCATAAATCAGCCTGTAGGAACTAGGCCCTATTTTAATAGGTATGTTTTTGGTTGGATTATTCTTCACTTTAACCAACACAAGTTTAAAAAGCATGAAATAAAATTAGTGACTTTAAGTTTAAATAATTCCTAAGTGTAAAGTGATATTTTAGTCCATAATTGTTGTCAAGGTGTGTCGGGGACCGCTAATGTAGCTATATTTGATTTCACATAACATAATAGTTTAAGGGTCAGTTCATAGCGAATCAAATCGAGACAATCAGTGACAATTGGCGATACAAAATACAAAAGTCGCTGTAGGCGGTCCCCCGACACACCGTGACAACAATAATAATTATTATGGACTAAAATATCACTTTACACTGAATTATTTAAACTTAAAGTCAGTAAATATTACTCGTATTTCATTACTTTTTAAAGATATTTGGCGGGTTTTTTTTTTTATTTCTTAATTTTTGCATATTTTACATTGGTGTTCTTCCGTACTAATAGAGTACGAGTATGGATAAACCAACTACATATATTAATACTTAATAGAACTATGATTGTCTCAACAACTTTGAGCGACTAACCTATACATACCTCATAGATCCCATGATCAAATTGCCACCTTAGTAACTGCAACACTAAGGGCCTGTTTCACCACTTCCTGATAAAGTACCGAATAGGCTATCTATAAGTTTTTTGACAGATTTTCCATACTCTATCTATTCTATATCTATATTGTTAAGTGGTGGATAGCCTATCCGGCACTTATCAGGAAGTGGTGAAACAGACCCTAAGAGGTCAATTTATTAATACTAGCGTAGAATCGAAGCAACTTACTCTCTTTTTTCTCTCGAATCTCAGAAGTTATAATGTGTGACTTACGCTCTGGAGTTAAGGTTGAATTTGTTATGTTAAATTTTGTGAAGAGGCCGGGTACCCTTGGAATTTCTCATACAAACGTAATTCCAAAATCATTTTCTCATACGAAAATATTTAACATGTTTGAGTTATTTTTCAGTTTAAGATAGTAATAACCTAGGTTCCTACACAAAAATTTACTTCAAAATATTTAAACAAAAAATTTTTTTTTTGTTTTAAATTTTTTTTTAGTAAATTTACTACTAAATATTTAAACACTAAAAAATAGAGTAAAACACAAAAAATATATTAATAAATAGTAAATTTACTACAAAATATTTAAACTCTAAAAAATATTTTTTAGTATTTAAATATTTTGTAGTAAATTTACTAAGGGAAAAGACCTAATGGCAGACACTTTAAGGAAACATGAAACATTTGAATGTTATAAAATATATATTTATGAAAATAAAGGATTGATAACTTCTTCCATGTCTTCAGTAACTCTTACAAAATAAAACTATTATAATTATTCTCTGACAAATCAATTAAAAATATATATTATTGGTCTTTTTGTAAACTTAGTCATAACTACTAATAGATGACATCACAAAAAACGAACATCACTAATAGTAGACACCAATATGAACTAATAGTTGACATAGAACATTACATTACATTTTACATTTTTCCTATTATTAGGTCTTTATTTGCCATTTTTCAAAAGATTTCATTTACTTCATCATAGTAACAACATGCATCAGAAATATTATCCACGTTGTCTCCAGATTCTACTCATTCTTCTTCCATGCTGAAACTATCTTTCCTTTTATTTTTATTTTTCATAATTTTTTCCTAGCAAATTAATTTTCAGTCTTTAGTCTCCATGCTTCTTTTGCCTCTTTTTTTTCTTCTTTCTTTTCTCAGCTCTCTTTTTTCTTCTTTTTACTGCTAAAAAACTAAAGCAATCGATTTTAGATCAGTACAAGGTCTAATATTAGACACCATGTCCATTTTTAGGTGCAGTAGTTCTAAGTTCTTAGATTGTTAATAGAATTATATTTTCAGAGAATAGTGATGATTTTTGCAGTAGAATAAAGTACAAAATAACTTTAATATGTATTGCAAAACTCAAAGATGAGATCCATGTCATCTATTAGGTTTTTTACATTTCCAAGAACTAATAGTAGACACCCTTTATATTGTTAGGGAAAATGGATAAAAAATCTTAAATAAACATTAATTAGTGTATACAACATGACCATTAATCCAATGAAATCAATAGAAATTACAAAAAATCAAATAAATGTATTCAAAACTTACGTGCAAAATTTCGCCTTCCTTAACCTATTTGCTAAGAAATTGCCGAGCGCGTGTTGACGCGGTCATATTATTTACGAAAACTGATCCCATTTTAAAATTTTGTTCCCGAAGGCGTCTCTAATATATTTTTTCAATTCAACAGACAGCTTGAGAAGCTTATAAAATTTACAGTGGTGACAAATAATTAGAGTAATTCTTATTTTTATGGTATTTTTGTCATAAGTGTCATCTGTTAGTTCAGTGTCTAGCATTAGGTCTTTTCCCTTATTTATTTATATATTTTTTTGTGTTTTACTCTATTTTTTAGTGTTTAAATATTTAGTAGTAAATTTACTAAAAAAAAATTAAACAAAAAAAAATTTTGTTTAAATATTTTGAAGTAAATTTTTGTGTAGGAACCTAGGTAATCTTAAACTGAAAAATAACTCAAACATGTTAAATATTTTCGTATGAGAAAATGATTTTGGAATTACGTTTGTATGAGAAATTCCAAGGGTACCCGGCCCCTTAAGTCGCTTAGACCTTGAATCATATTTTATTTTGAAACAACATTAATTATATTTTCAAAATCGCTATGAAAAGTACCAATAATAATGACATAGCGTGATGATAATATAATATGGTGTTGTCCCCACAACACCATATTATATTATCATCACGCTACATATTGTATCCATACACAACCATGTGACATTGGTGACCCTGACGTGGTAGTGATGATGATGATGATGATGATGATGAATGTAATTTGCATAGTAGCATATGCTTTCAGTTCTTAAACAGCGCCTAAACCCCCAAACTTGTATCTATAAGGAATCCGGAGTTCAAAAAAAAATTTAGTTTGTATTATTTTTAGCAATATTCCGCGAAATAAACTTCCACCTTTAAGTAAATAAGTGAGTGTACGCATAGGCATGCGTACAGCACCTCCCTCCTCCCACACTGCCTATGCGTACACTCGCATGCAAGAACTTGCAAACACCACCACCACACAAGCAATAATGTTGGCAAATCCGTGCAAGGCCCCTCACCACCATGCAGGTTGAAAACCTCGACGCGCGTTTCGCTCCAACACCGGAGCATCCTCAGGATGTGGACTCTACGAACAACGTCCGTACGGACGACGACGACGACGGACGTTGTTCGTAGAGTCCACATCCTGAGGATGCTCCGGTGTTGGAGCGAAACGCGCGTCGAGGTTTTCAACCTGCATGGTGGTGAGGGGCCTTGCACGGATTTGCCAACATTATTGCTTGTGTGGTGGTGGTGTTTGCAAGTTCTTGCATGCGAGTGTACGCATAGGCAGTGTGGGAGGAGGGAGGTGCTGTACGCATGCCTATGCGTACACTCACTCATTTACTTAAAGGTGGAAGTTTATTTCGCGGAATATTGCTAAAAATAATACAAACTAAATTTTAAGCTATGGATTTCCGCAAAGTAACGCCTGATTCCATTAACAATCCGGAGTTCTCTTAGTATCTTCGGAACCATAGTATACCTTGGTGCAAAATTTTACTTTTTGTTAGTAGTTATACACTCGACCTAAAAGCGCTATTGGGGTTTGAACAAAACAATATTATGTATCTTTAGTTTTTGTAAATTTTTCAGTATAATTTTACTTCTTGGTAGATTTGACATCTAATCCAAAGCACGACAACGTACTTTGTAAAATTAAAGGCCTTATGAAGGAAAATAAATATTTATTAATATTTATTATTTAAAGTAACACATATTAACCCGATACATCTGTATATAAGAATCATTGAGAGAAGATCGCCGTTTTTGTTCTAATAGTAAATTATAATAATAATTTAGCGTCCAAAACTTCCGTAACCACCGGACCCAGGCGGGCCTTTGTACTGTTTGTTGTTGCCCTGAAACAACACAATATTATTAGAAAGGTCTTACGGTATTACTAAGAGACATTAATCGATGATCACTTAACTTTAATTTAATGATAAGTTTGATAGGATAAAACTCGAAATACAGAATGAAATAGAAACTTAAATGTGAACTGATTTTTTAACATAATGGTTCAAAATTGAACTTTAGTTAAAATTATTCAATTTTTGTTAGCCGGAAATTATTTATTTCTGTACGAATTATTATTTAAAATACTAACAGGCTTGGGGTCAGCTTGCACGACACCAGCGGCCAAAATCAGGCCAAAGATGAAAGTGGACAAGATCTTCACGAAGTTCATGTTGCGTCTGTAGTCGTTGCGGATGTTGTACAGATTACAAGTGGACAACTAATGATAATTTACAACACCAAACCACGGTATATATAGTAATTAGTAGCGCAAAACATCTGGTTTGGATTTCAATCTCATGAATGATAACATTTTAATAGTATATCAAGTGTACTGGATTATTATTAATACTAGCTGTTGCCCGCAATTTCGTCCGTGACAATGTGTTGTTATAATCGAGATTAATAAAATTGCTTACCGCCACACTCAGAGACATTTAATTATAATTTATCTTCAGTTTAATGAAAAGTTTGTCAGGTAATGTATGACAAAATTACATTTAAGTACTTAATTAATCTACGAATAATAAAAACTAAGGAAAGTTCTCAAGGTTCTTTTCGCAAACTAAAATAATATGGCAATAGCTACGAAACACCATAGTGAGGGAGCCCTAGAATATTTTTTTTATTACTAACAAGCAAATTTTTTGTGAATAGCTTCATTTTGATATATTGGAGTCGCCAGAGGTTTTAACCTCCGAAAATTGTAATAGTGAATGGATTTTTGTTTTTGAGATGTCATTTTCTTTATTACATTATAACTTGCAAAGTTTACCAAAAAATGTTTCGTGCTTTTAATTTTTTAGTTACTTACTTAATTAAAAATTAATATTTCACCACATAAAACCAGTCAAGAAAAAAAAATCTTGTTCCTGTTAATTTAATGACTCTTATCCGATTGTTTACATTGAAAATTAACCAAAAACACAATTTTTAAAAAAGAAAGTTGGCTTTGCTAAGCTAAATAAAACTATAAGATTTTTTGTAAAGTTTTTAGAGATTAACGCTCTTCGTAACCAAGATAAAAGGGTTTGGGAGCATTTCAGGGTCGTAAAGAAAAGTGTGTTACACGTACTTTTTGTGCGTATTTAATTTTTAGAGAAATGATGAGTTTTAGGTAGGTACTTTAAAACCTTTTAATATCTCCAAAAATGTTTAAAATAGACCAATTTTTTTTTTCTACATTTGTTGAGAATTTATTTAAGTAAGAGCTAAAACGTTAAAGGCATCGACAAGTTAGAGGCTTTTCTAGCCTTTGACATATATTTTAACTTCCTAATTAAAGCCAGAAATAAATTTGGGTGCTACATATCTCACGTACATACTAAAGACGCATGCTGCAATTGTGTTTGGAAAATGCTTACCTGAATACAAAAAATATCAGTTCTTAACCTAATTTGTATTTTTTTCCTTTAAGTATGTTTTAGCAAATGTAATTAATGAAAAAAAATTAATAAAAAATAAATTTTATGCTGTAAAAACCTAACCAAAATAAATAAAATACAGATTTTCTTCGAAATATACGCGAAAAGTTTGTGCTACATTTTCGGAAAAGTTAATAAAGTAAGAGCTAAAAAAAATTACGAATTAACAAACAGAAGTCTTTGTAAAGCCTTAGAAATAATTTTAATTTTCCTATTTAAAACCAAAAAAATAATAGGAACGCCATTTATCAGGTACTTACTGCCGAAGCATACAACAAACTTAATCGGAAGTATGCTCATCTAGCTACAAAAATATTAATTTTTTAATCTAAATTATATATTTTTCCTCTTATTTTCTTTTTTTGGAATATAAGCAACAACATTAATAGAAAAAATTATAATATATTTCATTATTTTTGCTACATAACTGAACTGAAAGAAATGCAGATTTTCTTCAAAATTTTAAAATTTATGAGTGTAACTGAAGTAATATAGAATAATTAAAAAAATAAAAGCACAACCTTTCAATAGGTAAACTTTTTTAATTATGTTATCAGCTACATATTCCTCTTTTTCTTTTCAATTTTCATCCACTATTATGGAAATCGGAGGTTTGCATGATTTTTACGCTCTAGGCACTCCACTAATAAGACAAGCAACTTTTTTATCTGCGAAAAATCTTGAAAGTGGTGGTAACAGAGATAGAAAGGATTTTATACTTTGATTTGATGGTCCTAAAATATGGATTGTTCTATTTGTAGGACAATGTTACTCTTAAATTATATCAGAAATATAAAATCAGCTGGTTAGGGTTCCGTTTTAGGGTTCTGTAATCAATAAAACTTGGTTGACTACGGTACCCTAAAACGGAACCCTAACCAGCTGATTGTTTTGTATATTGGTAGGTTAATAGTTATAATATAATTTAAGAGTAACATTGTCCTACAAAAAGAACAATCCATATTTTAGGACCGACAAATCAAAGTATGAAATCCTTTCTATCTCTGTTAACTACCACTTTCAAGATTTTTCCCAGGAAAAAAGTTGTTTGTCTTATCAAAATGAAGATGCTCACAAAAAATTTGCTTGTTAGTAATAAAAAAAATTGTTTTAGGGCTCCCTCGCTATTAGTCATTCTCATTACATTTAAAATACAAGAGACACTGTACTCGTATACATAATGTTCTTTAGGAATATGTATTATTGTGTACTATACAAGGTGTAAAAAAACTTTAGTTATGTATACTTAGTACAAAATTAATATACTTATTATATCACAATATAAATATTTTATTTGGATCTGAGTATATCGATGGTCCCTAGGTAAGTAATCGAATCTGAAAAATGGCAATTTTTTTTATTACTGTTTTGGGCTCCTTTTAAAGGATATTTTTAATACAGCTTCAAAAATTTTGAAAACTCTTTAGGTTTCCGATATTTAGAGACGTATATTATCGAAAAGTAATAGTCTATCCGTCCTATACCAAAGAAGGTTAAATTTCGCGAGTTTACGATGTGTCGGTGAGCGTCAAAATAGGACGAAACTACCACTATCGCGACTGTACGTACCCTCATCAATAATAACACTTTATTTGATTTTAAACTATAGGTTATGTAAATTTGATTTTACTTTATTTTTATACAATTTTAGTAGCATTAAAAATGTTTACCGCGCAAATTATTGAAACGGGCAGATTCCATTGTTTAGGCCGTTTTTTCGTCTCTCAATAGTATCGTACGTACCATTTTCGATTTTGTACGTTGTTTTTTTGTACATCATTTTTATCGAAAATGACCATTTGGATTCTATACGTCGTGTTTCAAATAAAAATCTTTGTCACTTTCGATTTTTTTAACCGAAAGAATACTTATATTTTGGAAAAAATCGACAGTTCTTCAATAAAAATGAAGTACCAACTTGTTTTTTTTATGATTTAGTTTCTATCCATACTTAACATAATAAATGCAAAAGTGTGTCTGTTTGTCTATCTATCTGTCTGTTACCACTTCACGCCCAAACTGCTGAACCGATTTTGCTGAAATTTGGCATGGAGATACTTTTAGTCCCGGGAAAGGACATAGGATACTTTTTACCGGAAAAATGTACGATTCCTGCGTGATAAACGAATTTTTAAGCAGAAAAGTAGCGGGCGTCATCTAGTGATTAATAAACCTGGTTTTTAAATGGAATTTAAATATATTTTTTTATAAAATTTCATATATTTTCAAAGATATATTATACATAAACTAATATTAGAAATGCGAAAGTTGTTTGTCTATTTGTTTGTCCTTTCTTCACACCCTAACGAAGCAACCAATCGACTTGATTTTTGTAATAGACTTAGTTAAAAGGATGAAGAGTAAAAAAGGCTACTTTTGGTCTCGGAAAACATCATTTTCCCAAGAGAAGCGCAGATATCATGAAAAGTTTTTTTATATCATGAAATATGCGCTCGATTTCCACAGTTTGAAAGCTGGTCAGATTCTTTGTATATAGAAAAAACCCCAATTGTCAAAAAGTTGTAGATACTGCAATGGTTAAGAGTGTTTTTGATCATGTAGCTTGCTTCCAACCAGAATAATCACAGTATACACGTAAAGATATCACTAAATTGTACTCAGATAACAATTTGAATATGAACAGGATATTTTCTCTACACAAAGAATGGGGCCAGCTTTTTAACTATGGCAAACCCTTCGTCAGTACAGAGACATCAGTAATGCTGGCATAAACACTGGGTTTATTATTCCTAAATAGGATATCTGTGATAAGTGTCATAGTTATTCTGAAAATATTATGTTTCCGACAGAAGAGCAAATACTGGCTCGTAATAAGCAACTATGAGAATGGGACGCTAGCTAGGGAGATAAAGAATAATATTGTATGTACTACATTATTCTATTACGCCACGAATACTCATCCACAGATGAAATTCGTGGCACCAACCCCAACCATATCGTTCAATTTATGAGCAGTATTGGGTTGGGGATGATACTCTAGTGCGAAGGAGTCACAATAGATCCTGATGGGTCGCAGTGACGTCAGGGCTACAGCGACCTTGCCTTCTATAAAAAAATGTACTACATTTGACTTTAATTTTTTTTTTTAATTATGCACATGGAGACGTTGGTTTATTCTATTTATAATGAAAATTTTATGTGTTTAATTTTACTGTTTTCAATTTAGCTTTAAAAGAAGGCACCTGGCACATGCTACAGGTGGAATATGGTTAGACCGGTGAAAGGGGAGCCTAAGAAGTATGATAGCTGTTTGATGTATTTTGAAAACGTAAAGATATCATTTGAAGATGCCAAGAAATTCTCATTTTGGTCCGATATTTGTGCTGGCCAAAATAGAAATACAGTCGTATGTTTGTTATGTCATATTTACAGATGTTTTATATATATTTTGTTGTTGTTGATGCTATTACAAAATAATGGCAAGTACAAGTAATGTACGCCAAAATAAATCGAAAGTGACACTTTAAATAAAATATTCCTAACATAATCCAAAGTAGCATATTGAAATAGGCAGATACGATAATTTTTTGTATTTATAGTTCCCTGTAAATAATCGAAACTGCCACTTTCGACACATATAGTTCAATTACGAAGTGGACTATTGTAAGTCAATTATCTCGAAAACTACTCATAATTTAAAATTTTTGCTTTCATGTAATAATTTGTTAGGCCAACACAACTGTCTATCCCAATTTTTATAAAGATTCAATCACCCGTTACAAAATTATGCAAAAAATAAACTTTAAATCGCTCTCCTGTAAAGTAGCGTTTTTCAGATTCGATTACTTACCTAGGGACATTCGATATGTAATATTTTATGACGGTTATAAACACGGACGTAGTAATGTGGTAATAAAAGCATAGTTCTAGTATTTTAGTAATTTATATTTAAATGATAATTTAAGTTACTGAATTACTAGATGTTGTTGTTTGTTAAATATTTAAATACAATTGATTGTGATCTCGTGTTGTAGATGCATATTTAACTCGAGCCATAATATAAATAATACAAACACTGTTTTTTCATACAAACGTATTCCCCAATTTACTCCCTGGACAATGCGTCTAGACAAATGATTTTTTATGCAATATTGGGATCTGTTAAAACTATGCCTCTACGTTCGATTTTTTTAAATTTTCTAATATATAAAAAAATAAGACCATTCGAAAATTGCCAAAAACGAATGCCGCGTACCCCGCCAATCAACCGACCATAAAATAAATTTGAAAGATGTTTACGATAAAATAAAAACGTAGTGGCATACTCATTCTTCTTGAAGATATTAAAAAAAAATTAGGCTCTATTTTGAAGGAGAAATCAGAGGAATACGTAACCTCGATTTACTGTATCTGTCTCTATCACAATACACGTGCCGGCGCAGGGTGAAGCGTGATAGCAATAGTTTCTTCGTTTAAATTCAACTGTACCCGCGTTCCCTCTTAAAGTATATCCGTATTAACGGCTTAAACGTAAAGAAGTAACAGAGAGACAGACAGACTGACACACAGGCACATTTTTAACCGAATTCTAAAAAGGAGGAGGTTATAATATTATGTTCGGCTGTGTTTTTTTTTTATTTATAAATTTGTAAGAATTTTATTTTCAAGTGAAATAATATGTTTACTTGAATATTTAAGTATGCAATACAATATCACTATGGTCCAATTAATTCGTTTATTACCCACGGGATATAATATAACACTAGTATAGAAGAAGGTGGTAATGTGGCCCCCCCACTTTGTTTAAAAAATATAGGTGTCAGAAACCTAAAAAATACATTAAGGGACTTCTTATTCATTTGTTTAACCCTAGAGTGGGCGCGTTATTCCGTGAAACGTCATTTTGCCGCCCCTTTTCTTTAGCTATTTTAGTAGGAATTAAGCAATACCTCTAATTTATTTTGACATGATTTAAACAACACACAAATAACAATTGAAAATTCACCACATTTATTCAAATCTGTTTTAAGGACTTTGGCTTACAAAACATTTTAGAAAACTTAATATTTTTACGGACTTTTTTTACTTTGTCATAAATAATACCCTATAATATTGAATTTTTTCAAGAAAATTTAAGAAAAAAGGATCAAAATTATATGTTTTCCTTATCTTTAGCATATATTTAATCTAAACAGTCTTCACAAAAGTATAAGCAATGTTCATTGCACAGCAACTTTGGCCATCTGTAACACCCTTTTTAGTGCACATATTTTCAAAGATTTTATTTTATTTTCAAAGAAAAATAGGCGATGGAAGATCCATCTTCCTCTTGGAAGATGATGCTAGGTCTGCTTGTACAAATCGAGTAATTTGGTTCCTCAAAGAAATATGAAAAGTGTCTATAGAAGACCTATATTATGACTTGACTGGCACCATAGCAATTAATTTAGTATTTGAAAGAAATCTTTCAAATACTACGTTGCTATGACTTAAAACTTTTAAATTCTATATTTAAAATTGTTTTTACGACAAATCCACCATAAAATAAAGTCAGTATTGCAAATTTGGAAAAAAATAATGTCAAAATTTTTACCTACGTCAGTGGGCGCGCGGTGAGCAATTTGCCGCCCCGCGACACCTGATGGTAAGAAACTTAACTTAACCTCGTGTTCTGACGACGTCCAGCTTTTCAGCACGCATAGCTAACGAGACAAGGGGCAGCTACTTTAAGGTGCAAGACTAAGGAGATATTGTTTTACGAATTATTAACGTTTTTTCAGCGCGGGCGGCAAAATGCTCATAGCGCGCCCACTCTAGGGTTAAACATGTTTTATTAGGAAATAAATAAAACTCGTGCAGGATAATCGAAAGTTTCATTTATTTATAATCAATCAGATTTGGTATTTTTAGGATCAAGTGATGGTAATGTGGCCCCCGGGGATATCACATTAAATGTATTGCACAAGTGAAACTTAACAATACGTTAAACGTAATAGTCACCTTTGGAGCCTCCACAGGCTACATAGCCCATTAGTCAAAAATTTTATACTGTACCCATGGCTCTCCAGCTCTGTCATTGGAACAACATTACGACCAATGTGAGGGGGCCAAATTACAATCATTGCTAATATTTAAACAAACGTACCAAAAATATTTATTAAATGTATAATTTTATATTTACCTTTTAAATTCCGTAGGAGAACAGTTTGATGTATCCGACGTTTGAACACAAAAGCCAAATATTTCTGTTTCTTATTCTTAACAACTATCGAAATAAAATCACACACTTAAAAGTTTCGCAGGTCGCAAGTTTAACTTGATCGAATGACAATCGAACTTGACAGCCTCCGTTGGATTTGTACGGTGATAAATTAGTAGCATGCCACGAGCATCCCGTTTCACCAAAAATATACTGGATAGCGTTGTTAAAACATTAAATATTGAGGGGGGCCAATATAATATGTGCAGGGGCCACATTACCATCTTTTCCCTGTATATTATAATATCCGGTACTTTTACCCCTTTCATACTTAAGGCCGCACCTAGCTATTACATTACCTAACGGGAAAGTTTTGATAATAATATGTCGGGATAAAATGTAGAGTATGTGTACAGAGCCTAAGCTATATTATTATTTACTTAAGTATAAAGGTGAACGCAGATTTGGCCGCACCGCACGCACCGCAGTCGCCGCATTTCGAATTCTTCATATGTCGGCACTACAAATAGGCGAACGCGTTGGCCGACGCGTTGGCCAACGCGTTGGCTCAATGTGTAGAACAGGCGTTGGCGCGTTGGCGGTAGATATTTAGACGTTGGCCGACGCGTTTGCGAGCTTGCCGCGCGGTGTCGGAATGATCAAAGGAAATTTGTCGCAAGGCTTGCGTTCCATCCACACATAGGCCGCGCGATCAGTTTGCCCGGAGCAGCGCTGAAGAGTGCACGTTTCCTTCTTGTGGCGAATTAACATCTAACTTGACGAAATAGCGAACAATATAAGTATCGAGTAAACATTTTTTATTGAGTTCTATCAGAGTCAAAACTGCCTGTGGAACAAAAAAATCATATTAGAAATGCTAAAAAATAAGGTTCTTGGACATGCTATTTTCCTCACGATTTTTTTTTAGGGTTCCGTACCCAAAGGGTAAAAACGGGACCCTATCACTAAGACTTCAATGTCTGTCTGCCTTTCTGTCTGCCTTTTTGTCCGTCCGTCTGTCTGTCTGTCTGTCTGTCTCCAGGCTGTATCTCAAGAACCGCCGCTATAGCTAGATTTCTGAAATTTTCACAGATTGTGTACTTATATCTGTTGTCGCTATTAACAATAAATATACTAAAAACAAAATAAATTAAATATTTATTAAATAATAAATATGTATTAATCATGATAATTATAAGGTTATAAATATTACATAATATAATAAATAATAAGTAATAAAATAATTATATTATTTTAATATTATAAAATATTTAAAAGTGAGTTTATTTCTTTGTTTGTTACGTTTTCTCGCTTTTAACTTATTTATTTCGAGAATACCCTTTAAAAACTTTTTGTTGTCCACATTTATAAAGTAATTATAAGCTGTGAATAAAATATACAGCTGCAGCTGTTAGCGACTCAACATCCATTTTGAATGCGTCCGCACATTGGCGCGATCCAAAGCATACTGAACGACCTTCCAATGTGTGGATTACTCACAAGCGCCGTTTCAAGCGCATCGCCAACGCGTGGGCCAACGCGTTGGCGGTGCGTTCGTCTATATGGGGAGGCAGCAATATAAAGAATGTAGAAGTTGCGAAGACTGCGGCGCGGGTAGGTATGCGAGCTTGCCTTTAACTTCATATAAAGAATTCGAAATGCGGCGACTGCGGTGCGTGCGGTGCGGCCATCTGCGTTCACCTTAACAGTACCCGGCGATAAATATTGCACATCGACCTTTGGAAAGTGACAGTCGGCTAATTTCGGTTTTGTAGAGCGTTATCTCTAACGCACGAAATACAAAAAGTCCGGTATATATTAGGAGCTGTTAAAACAATTATGGTTTGCTTCTTTTGACAATTTCATTATTCTTTGTATAAAATACACCAAATTTTCTATAAGTTATGGCTTTAGGTTCGGGTAAAATAAAAAAAGGGTGTTCAAATTATGTTTACGTATTTAAAATTCTTTTGGAAAATTACAGCTGTAGCAAATTTAGGGGTGTTAACAACTCTAGATATATATTTTGAAGTGGACGCGACTGCACTGTATTGAATTTGAACAACGACTGACATAATGTCAAATAGGTGTGTGCTACAAAGAAAACGCTGTATGAAACCGAAATTAGCCGAATGTCTCTTTCTAAAGGTCGATGTGCAATATTTATTGCCGGGTATTGTACTTTCTTTTTTCGTGAAGCTATGTACTTATGTCTAAAAATTTTGAAATATTTGCCTATTCAATGACGTAACTGTCGTAACTGAACAATTAAATAGGAATTGATTTTGATATTTATTCGTAAATCAATAAGTCTCTACATATAAACTCAAAAAACTCAAACTCAATCTCAAAATTTTTTATTCAGAATAAATTCCAGCAAATATTTTCTAAAAGTCTACATGATGCCTACCACCGGTTCGGGAACTAACCTGGCGAGAAGATATGAAAATCAATGCCACTTCTCGTTGTGATTTTTAACCGACTTCCAAAAAGGAGGAGGTTATATGTTCGTCTGTTTATATATTTTTTTTTTGTATGTTCAACCATAACTTCGCCGTTTATGGACCGATTTTCATGATTCTTTTATTGTTGTACAGGGTTGAATCCGAGGTTGGCACCATATTCACAAAAGTGGTGATCTGATGATGGGATCCATGAGGAATCGAGGGGACTCCTTGAAATTTATATGGAAACATATAGTGATTTCAATTTTTTCTGAAGTATTTCAGGCATATACTACCAAAAAGTAAGATTTTGCACCAGGATGTACCCTGGTTCTGAAGGTACCCAACAGAACTTTTGAATCCTTATAGATACAAGTTTGAGGATTTTGGCTTTATTTAAACTACTCCAAGCAAAAGCTACATTATTTCTGCTGATCATAAGCTAAATTTTATTTTGGAAAAAGTAGGGTTTCGTAAGATATTTGGGTTTTTCGGACGCCAGGTGAAAAAATCAACCAGAAAAGTTACTTATTTTGCGTACGCTGCCGAAACTATAAAAGATAGAACCACAAACGTTCTAAGTAATTATAGATCTTATAAATATCTACAAAAAAGTTCGCAACCCACTGTACTTATCTATATCGAATGAGGCACAATAACCATTTTTTTATTTAAAAATCTTGAATTTTTTGGACTACATTTTAAAAAACGCATTTATTTTACTCATGCTATTAATCCTTATCAAAATAAATTATTTCATCACTAAGTACAGCTTATGTAGATAAAATTTGGTCTTTGAATGATTAAATTGGACGTTTGGTTTTGAAATTATGGCGAAATTAAAATATTAAGATAGTGGGCGTCACCAAGCGGGGATGCGCGTGCAGACAATCTGTGCAGTGTGCACTGTGCACCCTTTTTTTAAACGGGCTTTGGCCCACCACACATTCCCACCACTGTATCTCCTGTGTCGCCAGGATCGACAGCGGCATCCAACCACGAAAACCCTTTGATATGATCTCAGGGAGCCCGAGGGACATGCTAATACTGTCTTGGGACCCGCAACGAAATTAATCAGAAGAAAATAGGAGGAGTAGGAAGATTCCAATTTCCCTCCCCATAAAAGCGGGAGAGAGCACAAAATTACAATGACCGAAAGTCAAAGAACTTAAGAGGGAGCACCACGGAAATAAGGTTAATAATTGTGACTCCTAAGCTAAAGCTAAGTTAATATTGGAGTTTTATAGTGTTTGACTGTTGCCAATAATAATTGTGGCAAAAACGCTTGAAGGCACGGAAGTTCCTAGCGCTGTCCACGAGATCACCGTAGTATGCGACTCCAGATATACAGAATAGGTTGTTTAGCATAGTAGTTCTTTCGTCCTGCCAGAGACTGCACTCCCAGAGAACATGATGAGCGGTTTGTTCAAACATGTTGCCTTCGGTCGAGCACTCGCACATGGGTGATGCTACTAGTTTAAATCCGTAAAGTTTGGCCTTAAAATTTCCATGACCGGTCAGGAATTGAGAAACGCAGTGATCAATATCCATCCAATGTGTGGATAGCCGTTCACGAATATTAGGGAAAAAATTATAAAGGTGTCGGCCCTTTGGTGGAACAGTCCCATCGTGACTGCCATTCGGAGATTAGGCTTTGCACAGAGTTTTCTAAAGGTTCAAACAATCTTTCTATTTTAATTTTATCGCGAGCGCTTAAAAAGAACGGGTTGTCAATGTTTTTTTTATGATAGTACATTGTCGCACGACGCTGAATCTCAAGGTCAACGGGTAAAACTCCGGCTAACATAGGTAAGGCTTCGGTGCTTGTGGTCCTGTAAGCTTTGCATAAGAATATAAGAGCAAGACGTTGGCTTTGTAGCAACTTGCGACGAGCCGCGCCGATTGTTGCTCTGTCGGCCCACACGGGGGCCCCGTAGCAAATGCTGCCTAGGTAAGTAGCAGTGTAAATTAATTTTAGGGTTTTGAAGGAGAGGCCCCATGTCGACGTAGATATTTTGGTAAAGGAGTAAAAATTGCGCTTCGCTTTCTCACCGGTTTGAATTATATGTTCTAAAAATGTAAATTTATTTTCCAAGTAAAAACCAAGATAACAGAGTGACTGTTTGCGTTTAACGTTAATATTGTCAAGTTTAATGCTAGGGGAAGATATAAGGGACCCTTTTAAAAGAATTTGGTAAGTTTTATGCGCGGCGAATTTCAGGCGATTACGTTTACCCCAGCTCGATATTAAATTAAGACTATCATTGGCTTTAGATTCAATTTCAGAACGTGAATTTGCATGAACGATGAGAAAACCGTCATCGGCGTAGCCAACTAGTACGCACAGCGGTGGTAGGGGAAGACTTAATAAATCATCAAATCCGAAATTCCATAGTTTTGGCGAGATAACAGAGCCCTGAGGGCAGCCGCATGTTAAATCTTTGGCGTGTGTACAATGGCCAAGTCGAAGCTTAGTTTGACCGTTAAAAAATAAGAACGTATTATGGCATAAATATTAGAGTAGCAACCTCGATTTTTTAGTTTTAATAATAACATCGGCCACCAAGCATGATCGAACGCGCCGGAGATATCTAATGAAATGGCGACCACGAATTTAGATTCCGAAAGATTTACTATTTTTCTAACTTCCATAGCCGCGTCAACAGTCGATTTCCCGGTGGTGAAACCGAACTGATGACTATGAAATTTAGGGCCACCGGGTAGCAGGCGAGGTACGATGAGACGTTCTAGTAATTTACCTAAGCAAGGCAGTAACCTTATCGGACGGTAAGATTTTGGGTCGTCAGGAGGTTTGTTTCCCGCTTTAGGTATTAATTTTAAGCGACCGGTGCGCCAAATTTTTGGAAATATACCTTCTGCGATACATCTGTTGTAAACATGTAGAATCGATGAACTGGCCGATAAGCACGCTTGTTTTATCATAATATTCGATATTTTACCCTCGCCCGCAGATTTTTTATAGGCAAAAGGTTTACTATTTTACTAAACTCCTCCGAAATTGGTAAATCTGAGGCCGGTGTATGAATGGGGTCTAGCATTCTACTCCTAATGTCGCGGTGGTGTTCATCATCCAAAGAGGGCTCGTCGTCTGGGATGAGAACGTTTAGATACTCGTATGCCTTCGCCGTTTCGTCTAAACTACAAGTGTAAGAGTTGTTAATTTTAATATTTGAGAAAAAGCTTGGCTCATTACTACTACCGGGTTTAAGCTCGTGGTATAAAGAGACCAGGGGTATAAAGAGGATCTTTATCCAGTCGGCGTTCGTAACGGCGGCGCGATAGCGTGACCTTGAAATGCGTAGGTTATTCAAACTAATTATGTAATTATCATCCGAACGATCGTGGCCAGATTTACGAAGATTATTGATTTTGCGCCTGGCCCTTCTAAATTCCCGACGAAGATTAAGAAGGTTACTGTTCCACCATTTACAGTTGTGATCTTTTTTAAGAGGTCTACGACCCAAGGCTACATCGACACAGTAAACAAATGTGTTTGTCATAATTTCCGCGCACTCATCGACGTTTAAATCCGGCAGAGTGAAGTCTCCGGCATGAGCGGTAATGAGGGAGCGGAATAAATTCCAATCGCCGTACTTTACGTTGTATTTATAGTCATTAGAATTGACTACGGTATCACTCGGGACCGCACGAGAAAACTCGTACACCAATAAGCGGTGATCACTACATGACGCATCAGGAAGGACACGCCAATGCCTAATCTGGACGTACGCGCTGGATAGCGTGACGTCAATCGACGATTCGCCCGTTGGGCTACTATAGGTAGGTGGTGCATCGGGGATGTTGTGAATTTGGAGGTTAAACTCCGCAATAAAGTCTTCTACAGCGGTACGACGGTCGCGGTCAGTGTACCTAAGCTGGCCGTGCCATAAGGGCGAGGATGCATTGACGTCGGCGCCAATAATAATTTTATCACCCGCGAGAGATTGTAATACGCGGCGGAGTTGATGTAAATGTGGGCCTACGGTATCCGCGTACTGAAAGTAGCAGCTTACAACGTATAGTCTAAACTGAGGACACGATACCTCGGCTACCGCACAGTGCGACGTCGAAAGGTTAGTTAAGGCCGTGACTGAAAATCTAGACTGAGGTGTGCATATACCAGCGCGAGCTAAGTTATTAATTTGTATCATTTTCGACCGAAACGACGCGAGTTGATATTGTTCTTGAACAAGTACTAAGTCTAAATTGTGGTCAGAAACTAACTTTTCTAATTCTAAAGTCGCGTGCTTGTTATATTGGAGGTTTAATTGTCCTATATTTAAACTATCCATACCTAGTAGTTAAATAAGTTGCTCCATTTTGCTTTTATATGTTGGACAGTCTGGGGAGCCCGTGGGGTGGTCGGAAGGTTTTTTATAACGTTGGCAACTACCACAAACTGGCTTAAAATTTTCTTTATCTTTGTTGGGGCACGACAACGAGCTGTGTTTTTCGGCACAGTGATAGCAGCAAGGATTAGGATCGCGACAGAATTTAGCGACGTGCCCAAACTGTTGGCAGTTGCCGCAGCGGACCAGCTCAACGTCGTCCACGAAGCGACACATCGCCCAATCGATAAACAGTTTTTCTTTTGAATTGATCAGGTGTTTACGCACAGCGGGGTCTAATTCGATACCTATCCATTTCCTGTTGTTGTAATCTTTATTTAAATTACGACGCCTTACTATTTTTGTTGAACGCAAAAATTGTTCTTGAGACATATTCATTTCGCCATTAATATTTTGATTAAAAAGTGCGAGAAGGAAATTATCATTCCATATTAGCGACCTTGGTTTCCAAGGAGGAGTTCTTTATGGCGAGAAGTGAGACGATAGTAGTTATTTTTTGAGTCATACTCATAATCTCGGACTTGTTGGCAAAATTATTACGGCGAGACACGGTGTCGTTTGCGAACTCGTTTATTTTGGCTAAGTACGAGCTAGCTTCGCGGACGAGCTCGTAATAATTGCAAGCATCGTCGGATGCGCGGCTTGTGTCTAATAATGACGTAACGGGGGACAGCGGAGGCTCGTCCCTAGTGGGTTGGTGACGCTTCTCCACAGGTGACAAGGAGGAAGGAGATAATTCCGACAACAAACGTTTACCGGACGAGAATGTCGGAGAACGTGGAGTTTTATCGCTTCTATTAAACGGGTTTGTATCTTTATCTGGCGGCATATTATTTTGGCTCGACATTGTGAGTTAATATAAAATTTGAATGTACCAATTACACTTATTTAATTTAAATTAGAATGAAACAAAAGTTTAGCTTAATAATCACAGTCAGCTGATCGCAAGGCCGGCCGGCGCCGCGCGAGCGGTACCGACACACAATATTTTACCTACCTACAATTCCCTACTGATAAAAGTGAACAAGGAAATTTACTTACCGAGTTAAATCCAATAAAATACGAGCAAATGTGTTAAAAAAACTTACAGTACACGTAGATTACACCGTTACCTAGCTAATTACACACACTCAGCACGAATTTACCGATTTAAAACCACCGAAAATATTTCTTAATCCCGGAGCGCACGTCAGACGATGTTAACCGTACGGAGGCCGCGGGGGGAGAGTACACCCTTCGGATAATGACTGCGTCCGCGTCCGTCGATGTCAGTGTCGGAGTCTGTGAATTGACCTGGGAATCATTTTGCTGACCGAGTCTTTCCTGTGTAGGCTTTTTGCAGCCGTGTTGCATTTCCACGCGGGCGGAGCCTCGGGCGACCGCTAGTAATATGTACATTGTACAACTGACAACAAGCTATATAATATAGCCTTGTCGTTTCATAATTATTATGTAACTAAAAAGGGTAAAATTATTATTTTTTAACAAAAAATTAAAACCGACTTCCAAGGTAAAAACAAAAATAATACTTATTCATAATCTAAAAAGAATCAAATAATTCTTATTCCTTATTATAATGGCGTCTTCAGACTTCGCCTAAACCTCAACTATATTTTCTGTACTCAATCTTCATGCTTTTGAAGTCGGTACCAGCTTACCTTAGCTTGAAATTTGCTATGTCAAGGATCTCAGAACTTTTCCGGGCTGGTACCGACTTCAAAAGTGGGAAGATTGAGTACAGAAAATATAGTTGAGGCTTAGGCGAAGTCTGAAGACGCCACTATAATAAGGGATAAGAATTATTTGATTCTTTTTAGATTATGAATAAGTATTATTTTTGTTTTTACCTTGGAAGTCGGTTTTAATTTTTTGTTAAAAAATAATAATATAACTTAAGAACGGGCTCGCCTATCCAAACCAAATGTAGGCTTTGTTTGGACTATTTAGTAGATGGTTTATGTAAAGTTTGCACAAAATCGGTCGAGCGGTATGTGGTAGCGGCAGCGGTAAATGAAGATCATATTTTATCACATTTTTTGTAACAAATTAATTAATTGTTAATGGAGATTTTACTGAAACTTTTTTCAGTGTTGGCCGGGCCGCTATCGTATTATATTGCGTATGTGTATCGCTATTAAAAATATAATATGCTACTCACTGTACCTTGAAGTGCTCATACTACGTTTAATGTATGATGCATCATCACAATATTATATGACAAGTATTAATTAAACTTGATATATATACAAAGTAATAAAGTATTATGTACTAGTTCTACTAGATATATAATATTTTGATTTTATTGTAAGTATAGTATTTAAGTATATTACGTTGTGATTTTATGTTTTGTTTCATGGGAGTGGCATAGTCGGTCACCGACAAAACCCCGTCAATAAATAGGTAGATAGAAAAAAAAAGTATTACGTCATGCGACTAGAATTTAAACAATTTTCTCGTTGTTATAAAGATATCGTTGTATTTTGGTGTAATAAAATATCAGTAGGGTACAGCTATATTGCAACTAACATGTTACATGAACTTCATAAAGATCCTCTTTTTTTTGGCCTGAACCTAATTTTGGCTGCTGCTGCTGTTGTACAAGGCTCCGACCCTAAGCGTGCAAGTATTTTTATAGAACAATTCAATATTCCAATATTCCAGTGTGCAAATTAATTTGAAATTCAACATTCATTAGCATTTTTTTGTTTTATCTTAAGAGTGTCGTACCGGCATGCAGCTCGTAATTTCAACTGTTTCCTAACAGTAAATATTACAACAATTATAGTCAATACGCTTAAATTTTGAATCCCAGATAAAATAGTGTCGTCTCTTATTTCGATGTACTCGTATCTGACTCACATTTTGATATTATGACTAAGTTTTTTTTTGGGACAAAACTAATATAATATGTATATTAAACAGTTATTTAAAAAGCTAATACAGGAGAAATGCCATTAATAATTATTGCGATAATGCTATAGCATTATCGCAATATTTCTTGTTAGTGTGGCCCCGGCATAAATGATTTTCAAGTGAAGTGAATTTCTAGTAAAGGCTAAAGCTCACTTTAAACATTTTTTTCTATAAAAGTTCTTGTGTAAAAACCTAAGCAAGAGTTTCGTCTTCTGAGGTTGGACTCTTGCAATACCAAATTATTAAATAAAGTCTTGCAATTAAAGTAGCAATTTCGTTCAAAATACAGCGCTGCGTCGCTTGATGTAAACTGACCCTTATCGGGACTCGATTTGCTTGCAAAATTTTGAAAGCACGGAAAATAATAATTACCACTGTGTATATTTTAGTAAGCCCAGACTAAATATTTGTATAAAGTTTTGGGCAAACAATTGTGTTTAATTATTCTACGAGTAATAATCTCATAACAGTCCGAATAATATTTTATGTCGGCAGTAATCCCCATTTTTGCGATACAACGACGTATTATCATTTTAAATAAATATTAAATACCCTTAAGGCGACGCCTTGATAATTTGGCTGTAGCGATATCGATTTTTCTCATCAATGACTAAAGCTAAGAAATTAAAGTTCATTGTCAGTATTCATCATGTTTTTGTCTTTGAATTACCCATAGCATAACACGATTGGTCAACTTTTATAACACAGAATAATCAATCAAAAAGACTTCTGTAAAAAAGGGGTTTCTATTTTGCCAACAGAGGAGAGTGATTTAAGCTTCCAAAATTTGTACATATAGATTGGTTCGAGCATACACTTTAATTTGCCTTTACTTTATATGAAATGTATTTATGGTTTTTAAATTACGCGACAAAAACCATTTTGTCGCTACGCCCTTTCCATTTTTTGCTGTTCCATAATTACTTGTTTTCTATGAGAGGCCGGGCCGGCCTCTCATAGAAAACAAGCAATCTAAAACATACCCAACACGGTTTTTACGTTAACGCGGCGTCACCTTAACAAAGATCCCTCAGGCCATATTTCATGACAAGTTTGGACGGTTTTGTTTCAGGCTAAAAACAATGTACTATTTTTGAGAGAGACGCTATTTACCTCGTCATAATTAAATTGTCGCCTCTTCACATTAAAAATTATTGAAGTGTCATCAGCAAAAGGTTATCTCATTATAATTCAGTTAAGTTAATTTTTTTCTCCTTTGTAAGTATGCGAAAACAATGTAATTGTGTATCTTCTTGTTATGTAAATTTTTAATATTGTCACTTAATTAAGTATTGTTTTGTTTTCCGGTAAAATAAAAAAAATATATATCTTTATCTAGATGATGTAAGAGTTAGACGTTACATATTATCTATACTAATATTATAAAATATGCGAAAGTGTGTCTGTCTGTTGCCTCTTCAGTCCCAAACCACTAAACCAATTTTTTGGAAATTTAGTATGGAGGATGGAGACATTATGTATATACTTTGAATCCCTGAAAAGGACAAAGGATACTTTTTATCCCAGAAAAATGTACGGCTCTCGCGCGGTAAACAAATTTTGGCGCAACGGAATTGCAGGCGTCATCAAGTTTAGTCTAATATAACATGTGCTCATCCGATTTTGTACAGGAGGATAAATCTACAGTAAGAATTTCGAAGTACGAATATAGATGACTGAAGTATGCTCCATTTTCTCCATCTGTATCAAGGCCTGTGTTTAATCCGTATTTCACCTTCCAATATTCCCTCATGACATTATGACGTCCACAAAGTCGAAGTCGGCATTCGATAATTCCTGTAATACTTCGCACGGGAGTGAATACAAAATCACACAAGACGTAGTGTAAATGAACAAACTATTTTGAAAGGTTGTTACATGAATATTAATTCATGAAGCCCCAAGCGGCCACATCCGGCCGCGATAACAATGAAAAAGCTATTGTGTCTCGTTTTGCCATGACTGATGGGTTAATCCAACCATATTGTGTAATGTGTGTGTTAATAACAAGCTTAATTTAAAATTGAGCGTCTGGGTAAGTTTTGAGTCAATAAAATTCTTAAGTTGTTTATTGTACCTACCCCTAATTTTCTTAATCCTTAGATCGGAGTTTCCAAGAATTGCTATTGTATTCTATTGTTGTCGCGATTACCGGTGCTCGCGCGGGGCTTGATGGGTTAATTGAAATACCAGGTAGCGAAATAGAACATTAAAGTCTATAAAATTGCTAATTTTGCCGAGAATTTCCAGGTAAAGCTAACAAATAACTGTGACAAATGGAAATACTAGCAGCTCCGAGAATCAACCATTTTGCAGCATAACAAAATAATCACACGTATAAAACGTTTGCCACATGCTAAATCAAAATATCATGAGTGCAAAATATTTTTATACGATAAAGGAAAAGGATAAACGTAAATAAAATACTTTTAGCTAATCCATTGAGGCGCGAAGGATCAGAGGATTGCCCTTCCGAATATAATGGCGGCCGTCAGACGCCGGGCTCATCTTATTACTCCCACTTACAACTTTCTATTAGCTCGCCCGGCTGCTTTATACGCTCGCTGTTAATATTTCAGTTTGATAAAACACTTGGATAAAACGATGAACTTGTTGTCTAACAAGCTGATTTCAAATTTCACGAAGTACAAAACTAAATAATGTAACTTACTGAGCCATAGACATAGCCTCTCAATACTAATCGAGATATTATGACTAAAATGATGAATGCAAAAATGCCAAATAAAGCTAAGTACTTCATATACGGTTTTGCTTGATCGAGCAATAACGTCGAGCAAAACCCGCGGCTAGGGATTTCATCCACACATTCAGCATTGATCGATATTTTTTATCCTAAATCGATATATTTAATTCTATCGAGCCGGCCTTCGAGCAGTGAGTTTTGCGGTCCACACATTATTATTACTCGATTTGGAGTAAAACTATCGAGCAAAACCACATTACACTTATTAAAATACTCAGCCAGTCAATGCAAAGAATTGTAATAAGCCAGCGACATAAGCATTCGTCAGCAGTTAAACGATTATATTATTTTTAACTTGGGACGAAATGAATAGTTTAATTTTTTGCCATTTAAACCATTTTAAGCAAATAAGTCACTGGCACACGATTGTCACCCGAAAACGTGTCAAATTACAAGTGCAAGGACTCGTTGGGAATGAAATGGTAATGTTTTCCTTCGTTAATTCAAGGGGCGTCGTTGTAGAAAATGTGTTTTACGATTTTATGAACGAGCTTTTTATACTCTTTTAAAAGACACCAAACAACTTTTCATTCGCTCAGAAAGCATTAACGGTCGGCTCGAAGATTCTTTTGAAAATAATTAAAAGCATGAAATTGAATAAAGCGGTGGTGAGACGGAGCGAAACGTGGAATCGACTGGAGGCAGATCGATATCACACTAATGAGTAATGAGTGGCGCGTGATGAGCTGCTGCGTCACGCATGGCTTCACTCTTCACACAACTGCTGTTAATTAATTTACTGCGAGTGATGTTTTCCTCTCTTAATCTACCTGTACACTTAATACCATCGCCACTGAAGAATGGTTGCCTGGTACCGAAGAAACGACAAAGTTTCAATTTTATAAAAGGAAACTTATCATTTGACTAGATGACCTATTATTATATTATACTATTGCATGGAAACCGTAAATTTTTCCGGGATGAAAAGTATCCTATTTTCTTTCCCGGGACTCAAAGTATCTCCATACCTTCAGTCGGCGAAATCGGTTCAGCGCTAATTAGGTGTGAAGAGGTAACAAACAGACAGACAGATAGACAGACGGACACACTTTCGCTTTTAAAATATTTAAGTAAGTATGTATTCCTAAATCTATAGGATGTGTGATGCTTTATATAATTATTGTAGTCCTGCTGAGCCTTCCGAGATTCAAGTCTTAGAATATAGATTTGAAGTTATCGTAGAAAGTATCTAAACATACTAGGCCGAAGTTACTCGGCGTAAATTACGTCCGCAATGTCAAACGCATACAAAATACGGACGGAACGCGACGGAATAGTGTGTCATCGGTAATTTAAAATACATTGCGGGCGTAATCATGCGGAATTTACGCCGGCGTAACTTCGGCCTAGTGTGTTTAGACACAAACTGTAAACTCTACATAAATCTCTGTTCATACTAAGGCGATATATCGAAAATAAATTAAACTGCAAGGGCAATTTTATACTTAATTTGTATGACTATAAAGTCGTGAATACGCTGCGGCCAGAAGCTATCGGCTCGCTCGGAAAACATGCGACAAAACGTAATTATAATTATTTAAAAAAAAAATAGGAGCATTTAAGAAAAATGCTTCTATACGATTTTGAGTTGCAAAGGTGTCTATTAGCTAGACTAATTTCCTACAATACATCTATTTTCGTTTAAAAATAATCTTCAAATTTCGTATTTTTAAGAGGTCATTTCGAAAATTAAATGTATCGAGGCAAAATACATTAATCGTGTTTCTAGTTCTTCTCAAACCTAGATAAGGCTATGAAGATATGTATGTGTATGTGTGTATGTATATGTATGTATATATCTCGTTACCAGATTTGTAACATTTCTGAGGGTCCTATAGTATTACGTCAAAAAGGACAGTTTTTTTCAATATACTCGTAGCGCCTTAAGCATAAGTTGAATAAACGCATTCTCAAAATCACCATAACCGTAACCACTTTACGCCGGTAATAATCAAAACACTTTGAAGTTAATTTCATGAACAATTTCTCTTCGAGTCAGTGAGTACAAGGCCGGTGATATATCTGTGTGCCCGCCGCAGTTCCGGCGCGGCGACATTACTCACCCCTATCTGATTCCTTCGCTAATTGACCAGAAGTGAAGATTACGCCTATTATCCGTAATCCCAGTTTAAATCCCGCCGTTTTCCGATTTTAGAACATGAAGAAAATCTCAGTTTAAATCTATCGGTAATTGAAATAATACTTATTAAAATAAATAAGTAGCAAGATACATTCCACATTAATATACATTTTACAATTGCTTTTAATATCCTACATGACAAGTCCCGAGGTATAACCTTATTTCACATAGAAACGATACGTTAAGTATATTATTATAATCGCACAAGTGGATGAAATCCTTGAATAATTGCTGTGAAATATATTCCAACATGAATATTATAAAGTGATCATTTAATAAACATCGTAATAAGGCACCTATTGTACAGACGTCACACTATAGACAAATTATAGGCATTATTGTGTTGAAGTTGTATTGTTTTAACAGACTATTACGTTTAATATTCTGTGAATTACCTTTCGCACATTAATATTTTCATCTAATATTGATTTCGCTTGCCGTAAAACAAAGGTTTCTATAGACTTACAATATTATTACAATATTAATGTTAAAATAACAAGCTCAATGAAGTCCCTTTGTTATTAGTATTATGTTTCTGCGCTGAAGAAAGGCCTTAATAATTTTCTTATTCACTATTCTACAAAGTAATTTAAAATTTTCAATAATGTTACTGTTGTAAAAACGTATTTTCTTCACACATAAATGTTAACTTAAAAGTAAGCGTAGCTGTAGGTGATATTTTTAATCGTGATAGTTAAACCTGTATTGCAATGGAAATAAAACAAATATTCCAAAGGCAAATTTTATTCATGGTCCTGCGTATACTGAATGAACGGAACCATTCAATGTAAAATTTCGCATTTACACTTATACATTATATTACAATATTTACAGACACATACAAGAACAGCAATAACACTGAGCACTCAGCCGGTCGCGAGATAAGCGATCGTCGCCAGCGCGAGGACGAGGCGGCGGGCGCGGTGCGCACCGCGGCGGGCGGACCCGGCCGATGCGCGCGCGCGGGCGCTGCCGCCCACCTCCCCGCGACACACGGCCGCCGTCGCGCTTGCCAGGCTCCGACCGCGAACCTTCAGCGGCGATATGCACTGATTCTCCTCCGCGAAATCCGGAGTCAGCGCCAGCGGATTGGCTAGAGGGTCTCGTCCGCACTCACACGGCAGGTGGTTGCCTCGTATGACGATATTTTCGACCTCCAGCACGACCAGCTCGGGGTTCTCGAGCATGTGGTTTCCGGTCATCTTGAACGTGGCGACGCTGTTGTTCTGCACCAGCGCCAGCTCCTCGATGCCGTCTATTTTGTTGTTGCACATCTCGAGGGTCTCCACCCGCCGCAGCCCGTCGAAAGCTCCCACCTTCACCACCCCGAGGTCGGACTCCCGGAGCGACAGGCGGCCCACGCGCAGGAGCCCGAAGAACGTGTCGGGCAGGAGAGCCGGTAGGTCCATGTAGGCGAGCTCAAGCACTCCGACGCCCTCCAGTCCTGCGAAGGCCTGCGGCTCGATGGATCGAATTCCGGAGGGGAGCTCGATCTGAGTGACTTCACTCAGCCCGGAGAACGCGTGGGCCGAGATCTTCTTTATGGGGTTGTTCCGCAGCGAAATCAGCTTTATAAAATTGGTTCCAGCGAACGCGTACCCCTCTATCTGGGCGATTTTATTGTGCGTGAGGACGATAGATGAGATGTTCTGGAGGGCCGCGAACGCGAAGGCGTCGACGGTGGCGAGGGGGGTGTGCTGGATGAAGAGCTCGTCGAGGCGGGGTAGGCCGCGGAAGGCGAATGGGCGTATACGGGTGAGGTTGCAGGCATCGAGCGTGAGGCGGCGCAACTGGCGCAGGTGGGCGAAGGCGTCGGAGCGCAGCACGCGCAGGTCCGCGCGCGACAGCGACAGCTGCATCACGCTCGACCCCAGCGCCGACGGCACGCCGCGCAGCGCTGCGCTGTTGCACACCACCTGCAATCACCAGCCCCATTAGCGATTAACGCTCTACTACGTCTACACATCTACCCGGTGCCCAGCCTGTGTCGCATTATAAATCAAATTAATGTTCCTGTTTATTTAATTCAATCGTTGCAGCGTTTACGTAAATTGCAATTTGTAGCGAATGTCATTTGTCAATGTTTTACTCGCAAATTAGATGTTTTGCAGGGTTAGACTAAAATAAACATTAATAATAATTTACGTTTAACCGTTTAGGTATCCAAGTACAATTTATATTCTTTCTGTTTTTATTGTTCTGTGTATTCTTTAGACGATTGTAAATTCTCTTATACACATCTAGATGCTTGGTCATTGTGCACGGCAGTAATTTGCAAGCAATAGAAAAGGAACGCGATCCAAAAATATAATATGACGCTATAATACCGAATTGAATTTCGAACGCTCTATTTTGAAATCAAATATTATTATTTTCTATTATTGGAATTCTTAATCCGTATCCCAACAAAATATGGCCGTGCGTATCATCGCGCCATAGGATTTTAGGTGGGAGATTAAATTTATTGCTAAATCAAACAATATAAATGCAATTCCGCCGCGACCGAATTGATCACTCTGTGTATGTAATCGTAAATGCGACGGTTTATCGCTTTCGGTGAATTGGTAGATAAAGCAGAACAGTATTAAAATGTGTGTAAAACCAACCATAATATTTGTGTATCAAAAGTGGAGCTTAAAGAGAATCAACTTCCGTATCACTTTAGATCTCATCATACATTTATGTTAAGATATTCGTGTTACGCATAGAATCCAAACGTGCAAAATTTCAAATAGCTCTTAAGTTTCTTCAAAGAGAAGCTACGTAGAACGCACACGTTTTAAAACTTATTTAAAAAGTATTAAAATAGCCTGTATATATCCATAAGACCACTCCAATAGATTCAAAGTAGGTCACTCTATCAGAATATATCAACACAAAAAATACGCAGCCGTAGTTTTCAAAACCAAAATATTACACTGCTATTATAATGAATTTAACTCGGACATACAAATTTTCAATATAAGTTGAAATTGATACTTTATAAATTTATTTCTGCAAAGCAGATGTGACTTCGTAGGATCAATACAAGTCCGGAGTCTGACAAAATGAAAAGATTTCTGCCGACTTATTGTTTTTAAGCTTTATATTCTCACTTGTAAAATATGACTTTAATCTATGACGACGTTGAAAGCTTAGTAACACTCGAAGTTATATAATAACAGTCGATGATAATATTTAGATCTTTATCTGTAGCTGGTATTTCATGGGTATTTCAGTAAATATCCTTTTCATATTTATTTAAATTATGTAAAGACAGCAACAAATACAGCTACATAAAAATTTAAATAAAACTATTTAGTGACTTTCCTATTTCCAATTTAGTCGGTTGGGACGTTTGATAGTCCGAATAAATTATTCACAATGATACCCCTATATTTACAATCTTAAATTTTTATATATAGCTTGTATTTTCGTGATATTCGTGGCGATATAAACAGTATAAACACTCGTTTCTTTTTTTATAGGTCGTGCTCGTTTTATTGGTCTATTGACTATTTTATTTTGTATCGACAAAACATCAATTACAAAAAGCTTTAGTGATATTTTGTTTTAAAAATTCAATAGCCATATCAAGTTTATATAAGTTTGTGGGATACTTTCTGTCTATAAAATATATTATTGTCTACTAGTTTTTTCCAGCCGTGTATAATGGCGTTTCCAATTTTAGCTTCTTTGTATTTGCGTTCGTTTTGTGTACTTCAATGTGCAACTTATTGTAGTTTCCCCTTTATTCTATTATCTCAGGTGGTTTTCCTTCTTCTATAGTTTTACTGTGCTACCAGAGAAAACAATAGGACATTAAAACCTGGCATTTATATGTTCCGCCGGAAGCATACTAAGAACTAATAGTGAGGGAGCCCTAGAACAATTTTTATTGTGATTACTAACAAGCAAATTTTTTGTGAGCTACGTTTTGATAAGACGAACAACATTTTTGTTTTCGAAAAACTTGATGACTTGATGGTCCTAAAATATGGATTGTTTTATTTGTAGGACAAGGTTACTCTTAATTTATATAACTATTAACCTACAAATATACAAAAAATCAGCTGGTTAGGGTTCCGTTTTAGGGTTCTGTTATCAACAAAACTTGGTTGACTACTGTACCCTAAAACAGAACCCTAACCAGCTGATTTTTTATATATCGGTAGGTTCATAGCAAATATCTCTGTTAGCTACCACTTTCGAGATTTTTCGAAAATAAAAATGTTGTTCGTCTTATCAAAATGTAGCTACTCACAAAAAATTAGCTTGTTAGTAATCACAAAAAAATTGTTCTAAGGCCGTACTATAAGTGAAAATAGATTTTCCAGAATAATGTTTTCATCAAAAATATTCTACCTATTACCACCCAGCTACTGGGTTTTATACCATTTCATAGAAATTTTAAGTCGTCAATTAGTTCAACAGATTCTCGAGTATGACGAGATGGTAATTTAGATATCTAAAATAAAATCGGAGATCGTAATAAAAACTCATGTATATACAATATGTTGTTGATGAAGACGTGGAAAGTTGAAATACTATTAATACAACTACGGTATTTCTAAAATAGAAAAAATATACGACGATGTCGTCATTTATACAGTCGGATTGTGCTATTGAATACGTCTTATTCAGAGAAGTTGATTCCTAGGCAGATGGCGGACGTACATAATTTTGTCTCATTACGTCAAACCTAGCCGTCAGCTGATCATGACTAATATTGAGTTGACATAACTCGACCAAATGGCGAAGGTCCGTTAACTGCCTAGGAATCGATTTATTCGATAGTACATAAACCCCGCGTTCCACTTGACGGTAAAAAGTGGAACGCAGTGAATATGTGTGTATTGTAAAAAAATATTTTAATTACCATTTACCTGTGACTGTGATAGGCAGATGCACTCAGTGGGACAGGACGGCACGAGATTGGAGGTCAGCGGCCTCGCCTGCCCGATGACCGTCCACGCCGAGAACGCGACCACACACCGCACCAGCCACCTGCATTATACAGCCTATTATAGTTTAAACAGAGAGAAGAGCCACGGCATTTCAGAACTTGCATAATTCATCAGTCTTACTGCCGCACTCAGAGTGAAAATTAATTACTTAAATGTAATTAATTTAAAATTTTGACATAAGCCTCATACATTATCTGTCAAACTCTTAATTAAATTGAAGGTTAATCATATTTAAGTCTCTCTGAGTGCGACAGTAATTAATGTTCATGGTCTTGTCTATATGAAACGTGAGCAACGATAGTCGATGATGCTGCGAACTTGAAGTATACTGCAAGTATTATTATACATTGTTTCTAGTATATATTATTTCTATAAATATTAAATAATATATTATTTACTAGACGTGTGCTGGCACTTATAGTTCCTGCACGTTCACTATACGAAACTCATCGTAATAAAATTAAGAAATTTTTGATTTGAAATATGTAATTTAAAAATAAGACTAAAAATAAAATAAAACTTTTAGTTGTTTGTGTAATGCGCATGTTATTAAAACTTGCTAGCATTTCTTGGTATAAAAGTTGAAGTTGAAAATGGAATAGCGTCAATAAAGCTGAAAGTATCATATCGGACCCATATACGGAGGAAACTTTAAGAATATCTGATTCGATACGACTTCGAATATCGGATTTTCAATAATGCGATTTAAGTTATTGATACTGATGAAACTTTTAAAAATGTTAAGTTTTGTCATTACATAAATGAAGCTGCAGTTAGGCCTGTACTTTCCCAAATTGCCTCTCGATGAGACTTTGGCTCCTCGCCAGGGTTTAATATTAAACGAGACGAATCAATTCGATCTGGTAAAATATTTAATATTTACCCGCCATTTACAGTCTGACTTTAGGCACAATGATATAAAATTTATTTCTTAAGAAAGTTGTCGCCGTATCCTAATGTACACAATTATACCCTAAATTATTTTTCAAACCCACAATTTAGGGTAAAAAGATTATAGCTTACTTTCTTTGACTTTTGGCCTTTCGAACATTTTAATTATTCAAATGTAGACCAGCTCGATTCGATTCGATATATTTTCTGCGTCGGAAAAAAATTGAAACAGTTACTATATTAATATTTCTCATAAATATAATAAATTGCAAACAAAAGTCAAAATGTATTTATTGTTTGCACATTACAAAAAAGTTCCGAAAGTAGAAAAACAGTGATAAAATTTTGGATCAATTGGACAGCATAAATGAACATAACTCATAAGCTACCTTTTATTGAGATAAAAAGTTATATTGCACTCTCAGGATTTGATTTTCAATTAAGTCGTGTCTTGTGTTAATTGGATTAAACAAACTTTTAATTTGCCAGTAACTATACATTAGTGGAGTTACCAGTAAAGTAAAACTGATATCAAGATGAACTGTAACAAGTAGTATTTGCGGACCAATACGACTTGCAAACCTTAAAGAAGCGTATTCCCCCTTAAAAGGCCGGCAACGCACCTCTTCTGAAGTTGCGAGCGTCCATGGGCGACAGTAGTTGCTTTCCATCAGGTGACCCAGTTGCTCGTTTGCTCCCTTATTTTATAAAAAAAATAGGATGATGATACATCCTAGCCATATGCTATGTTACTCACCGTATATGTAGAGCAGATGCCATGGGCGGGCGCGGACGGGGCGGCACGCCCGCCTTCCGTCCTTACCTGCAGACTTCCATCTCACATCTTACACCGACCTGGGAAAAAAAATCAATCAAATCATTTAGGTTCTTGCAGAATAAGTACAAGTAAAAAGATGTTACACTTGTAGTACGGGAGGTACAACTTATTCTGACCTGTCTGAGGTATGCAAATTTTTATAATTATGAAAGAACTTTACATAATAATGTATTTAAAATATATGAAAACCCTCATCACAAATTTTTCAGAAATCTCTGCTAAGATTAAGAATTTTTTAAAGCTTTTTTTTAGTTCGCACCAAAATCATAAATGTCAAAGTGTCAGTCTGCCTCTTCACGCTTAAACAGCCAAACCAAAATTTTGAAAAAAGGTATGGGATACTTTGAGTCCTGGGTCATAAACTAGTTACTATCCCGATAATGAGCATGGTTATCGAGTGACAAAAGTATTTTGTACCATCGAGGAAATTGGTTCCTAGGCAGTTGACGGACCTAAGTCATTTTGGTCGGCTTATGTCAATTTAATGTTAGCGCTGTGATCGGTTCGGATCGAGTTGATTTAATGCGACCAAATTACTTAGGTTCGCCATCTGCACAGGAATCAACTTCTCTGATAGTAAATAAAACATGGACACTATCTAGTTTTACATTCGAAATACGAATTCTAACTTTCCCACTGGACAACAATAATACATTTAACATATTAAACCTAATTGACTACATCAAGTAGTCGTAATAAAAAGCTTTTACGCCGAGTTAGCAACAATAAGGCGCAATCAAGTTCAGATCACGTTGGCCGGAATTTGCGCCGTGAATTTGCCAGATACTAATTGTAGTACTGCAGTAATATCATTGATCACTACACGGTGCTAGTTATTAGCATGACTGCTTCGAAAACTAATCTAGAATGGACTTTAGCCATGTTGTGATATGTAGTTAAAATTAATGAAAATAATAATAAGCACTTAACAATTAGCTTTAATATGTAATGCCCAGTTTCTGAGTTTTTTAACCGGAGTTTATCTTTTTACTATTGTTTTTTAGCTGGTTCGTCTTTCTGGCTAGTTTCAAAAACTTAACCAATAAACAACGCTAGTGAAAAGATAAACTCCATTAATGTCACTAAAGCTAGGTTCAGTGGTTTTTTGGCAGAAGTTTATCTATTCACCGTCGGTCTCGATTGATGGATACGATGCAAGCTAATCAAAAGCGCTAGTGAGGAGTAGAAGTCAAAATAAAATAAGGTGGCCCCAGTGGTCATTGACTTTTTAGTCAAGGAGCTATAACAGTGGTGAGCTGTTACCCCTATGGCCTGTTAGAGAAGTCACCCCCCCCCCCCCCCCCCCCCCCCCCCCAATTCAAAACAACTTTAGAAATGTGTATTGGTAAATATGAAGAGGCCGCTCTCTCATTTACAAGTGGTAGCTATACGGTACCAACATTTTCAGATCTCTGTCGGCAATGATAGGGTATTCTGAAGCTGTGTTTCTCCAAAATGTACAGTTTATAATATAGCTATTCTAAAGGGGTAACCTCTGTTACCCCTTTAGAATAGCTATTTTACCCCCGCGGGAATAATTACCCACAGGTACTACTGAGCTATATGGACATACTAGCATTAAAAAAATATAAATTGTATAAGTGTCATGATTTTATCCATGGGAATCCGGACAAATCCGGTACGGATTGAAAATGAAGCCGGATCGCAATCCCTACTATTGGTAACTCATAGTTGATTCGATTCAATGATAATTGTATGAGTTTGGAAAGATACCTATACTTCATACTCAGTTGTCATCAAGTATCAAAAATACTAGTTTCTTATGTCAATGACCGCTACGGACAAGATTCGTCAATTTGAGAAAAGATAAACTCCTGAGAATACCCCGAAACCTGGCATTGACTTTATTCAATTTCTGACGGCTAATTCAAGTATAATTTATTATGTTTTGTTTTCGAACTACACTAAAGGTTCTGGCTTATACTCCAACATTTTACTGAGCTGTAATGATAAATCATATTATTTTGATGAAGGCAGTTTAAATTTTGCACTCTAAAACGAAAATAATGATATGTAAAATGAATGTTTACAGGAACGTTCTTAGATACTATTTCACAGTTAGGTATACTTATTGTGATATTGTAAGAACTGAATCTGATGCTGTAGCTACATCGTACATACGCGCTGCTGATGATTAGCATAAATGAGGGTGCCCACAGTAACTAGCTTAGAAATTGTACGGTAATAGGTTACTAACAGCCACGACAACGAGTCCAACCTCAATTTGCGACCCAAAAGACTCGTTATCTTCTATTAAAAGCAGCAGTATATTTTCACAGAACTGTACCTCGGCGCCTAAGAATGAGGGTCGGGCTTAATATTCTTTTTAATAAAGACATTTAATATATCCTATAATATTCTTCGCGTATACTAATGTTTGTTTTTGTTTCCATAGACATTGGACATGAAAAACAAATTGTTTCTATTAGCGGGCCAACGATCAATTTTATTTAAGTAATGCAATATCACGTATCGTGCAATATTATTGACCGTCTTGGCTCTAGCCCTACTCTAGACCCTAGCCCTACTCTAGGCCCTAGGGTTAACATTAAATGCGCCCGCTTTTCAATATAATTGTCAATATTGTGTGTAATAATGAATAAAATTGATCATCTAGGCCCGGGACCGCTTAGAAAGATTAAATTATTGGCGATTTTTTAAATTTAGAAATAGGAACCCCTTCGTGCTTGCATTAAACAAACCTATTTAAGTGGATAAGTGTTTCATAACAAGCTATTAATACTGAGTAAATATTTAAAATGTTTGACCTACTTTATATCCATGTGATAGAAAAATTTAGAAATTTCGTAAGTACAAACTCTAAAATCCACTTGAACAAAAATTATTTTTTTAAAGTATGTTACAGATAATTTTATACTATCAAGATAACTAAATAATTTTAAAATAAACTTAAGTAACTTGGACGTCCAATGTTTTTTATTACTCTCTAGATCTGGGATAGCGAACCAATGGCACGCAACCAGTGGCACGTGACATAAAACTTAGAGCACTCTACTGCTCACAAAAGTAGTACCTATCGAAATAATTATTTTACCAACAATGAGTGCTATAGATCCACATCTACTCATAGTGAGCACTTAATTAGGCAAATTTTGAAATACGCACCGAATCCCAAAAATATTGAATGGCACGTTTATGACTAACTAGATTACGCCCGCAACTCCGTTGCGCTAAAATTCGTATATCGAGCGGGAAACGTACATTTTTCTGGGATAAAATTATCCTATGTCCTTCCCCGGGACTCAATGTATCTCCATACCAAATTTCAATAAAATTGGTTCAGCAGTTTGGGCGTGAAGAGGTAACAGACAGACAGACAGACACACTTTCGCATTAAGTGGGCGACTAACCCTAAATTTTCAATTTTATAATTCATTTTGATACTTGAAAAAACGCCCTGAATTGTTTCATTTTCTAAAATTAGATACTACATTATATTTACAAGAAGTCAATCTAAGCAAAAACACGATATCTAAAAATTTTCTTGATAGAAAAAAATCACAAACATGCATCTAATTTTCACGAATTTTTCGTGTATTGCCATAACCGTGCATTGAACTAAGTTAATATTTTAACACATTGTATAAAATTCTATCATTGAGAATCCGACCTAGCGGATTTTTAAAATGTTGTATATTTATCGAGTTATTGAGAAAAACCTAATTTGGCGATGAATCCGCGTCGTCCTTTTTCACCTGGCATATGAAAGATGGGCGTGAGTGTGAAGAGAGAAGGACGATATTTGATTTTTGGGGTTAGTCGCCCTCTTAATAATATTAGTATGGAAGTATGGATTCAGAAAGATTTCTTTAGAAAAGGGCACGTTGATACGAAAAGGTTCGCCATCCCTGCTCTAGATAGAGAGTCTATATTAAATATCAGCCCGATGAAATTCTATTAGTAGTCTATTGATCCCGGTCACGTGACACCTGACGCTTGCTTCTTTCTTTCTTGCTTCAGATTCTTTGTTTGAAATAAAACCTTTAACATACACTTTGTATTATGAATGAAAGAAATATTTTGTTTAAACAGAGATGGTACTAGCTAGTATAATATGTTCGTTGTTCACTCTTTATAATTCGAAGTGTTCGCTCTGTGTTCGATTCATTTTATATCGAATTCGAGCTCTATAACCATGTTTGTTTAACTTGAAAATGATGCAGTATGTTCTACGAATAACAAAACATGTTAGAATTAAATTTAATTTTGTTTTGTTTATTAATCAACGTGTGCGTAATCATTTAATCAGACACATTACGCAGTTAATGAATATTGGATTCATACGTGATAATAGCATTCCTCATTACGGCCTGGACTTTAACAGGGTGTCAATTATGATGAACGACACGATAAATTGATGAAAAATATTCATCAATATATTGCATACTGCACGGATTTTAAGTAAAATTGATTCTTAGGCAGTTGACAGATTAACGTCATTTGGTCGGATCATGTCAATCAATTCAGTGTTAGTGTATTTTAAACACATTCCGCATTCCGTCTGCAATGCATTTTAAATTATAGGTGTACCAGAATCTGATGGCAAAAAGTGAGAAAATAAATTGACTCTAGCAATACCGGGGTAATAGGAATAAAATATTTTCATCCTTTTTTATTCCTTTAGCGGCTTATTATCCAATGATCAAGGATATTTTTTTGAAAATTTGCTGTCAAAAATTGCCATCAGATTCTGGTAGACCTATACCTACGACCATAGAGTTATTATGTACTACTATATTATGTCAGTGCCTATGACACACTATTCCGTCGCGTTCCGTCCGTATTTTGTATGCGTTTGACATTGCGGACGTAATTATACGGAATTTACGCCGCGTCACTTCGGCCTAGTGTGTTTAGACACTTAATTGTGATCTGTCCGCTGGGTTGGACGTAACGCTACCAAACTACGTAGGTCTCCCATCTGCCTAGAAATCAACTTCTCTGATAGTACAATTCGCCGAATAAACCGCTCTTAGTCAACCAACCGAGTACCAACACAATAACGAAAATGTTCTATGGACATTCTGTGTTATTTCATATTTGCTTTCGTGGAAAAATAATAATTTCCTTACTTTGAACTGAGTGCATTTTCTTAATAATAATGTTTTTCATTGATCGATTTACGTACAATTATATTATTATTTTATATATTATCTTTGACATTTTGTAATTTTCTTTAACAGAACTAAAAATTTTTGGTTTGGTTTGGTTAGGTTTTAGTTTAGTTTGGTTTGCTTTTATTGTGAAACTAAGTTGTTTAAAAAACTCAAAGCTCATTGGCACATTATTAGCGAACATAAAAATGTATGTATTAACAAAACTTTGTTCAATGTTCGCATGTTACCTACATGTGAAGCGACAAAAAACTTTTTTTGTGGCAAACCTGAGTGGTGAACAATGAAATGACTGGTTATTGATTAGAGAGGTCCATGGACAACATCAATGTTGTCCATGGACCTCTCTAATCAATAACCATTGATTTAAAAGCATATCAATATGCTTTTAAAGCATGGGAACAGTAAATGTCGATCCTGGCGACACAGGAGATACAGTAGTGGGAATGTGTGGTGGGTCAAAGCACGTTTTAAAAAAATGGGTACAGTAAACTCTAGATCAAATCTACTTTAGATTTAGCCACTAGATCAATTACTTTGATCTAGTGGCTAAGAACACGAGTTTTTGTCTCAAAGTTTGTGAGTTTGACTACCGAGTTTGTTTCTGAAACTTATATATATATATATTCAAGTTGATTGACAAGAAAGATGCGTGTTAACTCATCATGATCAGAATATTGTGTAAAAAATCGGTGCAACGTCACAATATATTTTTTAATTGTTTCACTTTATGTCTCACAATATAAAAATAAAGAAAGAGACTAGAGATCAAGTTACAAGGGCACTTTCAAAATTACCCCTGTTGACTTAATTTTAATAAACCCACACCGAACCCAGCATGAGCTTATTCTATACTAGATGACGCCCGCAACTCCGTTGCACCCACTGCTTGTGGTTGCGCCAAAATTCGTTTATCGGGCAGGAGCCGCACATTTTTCTGATATAAAAAGTATCCTATGTCCTTTTCCGGGACCCCAAGGTAGAGATAAACTACGATAACATGGCGCGCCCCTCCAAATTACTGTTTCAATGTGTATAGTCACATCCATATTATGAAAGAGTTTGTATGTAGTAAGTATTCAACCAATCAACCAGTACTCGTAATATTTCACCTAATGTCACTTATTACCAAGATTTGTTGGTCAACTAATCATAACTAGCCGACCGCGCAAGACAACGCACTTCAAACGTTTAGAATTTTGGATTTTGTGGTTTATCTCTACCCCCAATTACCCAACAAAATTGGTTCAGTGGTTAGGGCGTGAAGAGGTAATAGGCAGACATACTTTCGCATTTATAATATTAGAATAGATCATGATAAAGCGACCTCTTTTATCATGTTTGTGAAATTGTAGTAGGTGCTACACCGATAAGTTACTCGATGGGCTGGGTGTCAAAACCATCCTTTCAATAGAAATATCCAAAGATTCGTAATGTTACTAGCTTTCCACGCCTTCAACTTTAAAGACCTTACGGGAATACTATTTTTCGGGATAAATAGCAAACTATTATCAAAATATATGTTCAATCGTTTTACGCGAAATAAAATATCCATACATCCCCACAATCTTTCATATTTAGGTAGGTATAATAATAGTAGAAGGATGATCTCACACGTTCCTGGTCTACATATGTACGTGTGTGTGTGCATATGCAGGTGTCCTATATTTTATCTTGCATTTGACGTTTAATGTTATGAATACAGAACACACGACAGCCACCACGTAGAACAACTTTGTTTTCCTTCCTTTTCATAATATTAAAATGTAACTTTATATGGAACTAGATGTTATCTGCGAATTCGTGCACGTAAAATAAATAACAATATTCCGCAGGACCCGTAGGTTCGCTAGGTAGGTAGCTTTAGGCTGTGTTTCCACTGAAGCGGAGCGGAGCTTAGCGGTGCCCGAATTGACCAATAGTGCTATTCCAGCGGAATGACAGCGAAACGGAGCGAAGATTTCGAGCATGGTGATTGGTCAATTCGGCACCTCTAAGCTCCGCTCCGCTCCGCTTCAGTAGAACGCAGCCTTAATATCGTTTCCCGATGTCTACTCTATATCTGAGCTAAAGTTCATTTAAGTATATCAGTAGTTTCGGAGCATTCGATAGAAACAATGAAATATGTATTTCCTGTTTTTTTTCTAAATTTTATTTTATTTCATTTAGGGTCAATTCAGATTTATTTCATTTAGGTCATTTATATGGATTTGACAGATTCGCAAGACGTCTCACGCAACTGAAATCTGTCAAATCCATACAAATTAATGCTTCGTTCAAACAATTATGCCACGCCGCGCCTCGCCTCGCCTCGTCGCGTTGTGGTCTGAATTGACCCTTAGACTTAAATACACAAGGCTCTAACTAATTTTCTGTCTAATTCTTCATACTATGTAACTATTCGAAGATAACAATAAATAGTGTGAATGTTCAAAAATGATAATTTAATTGGATGCAGAATAATAATGAAAGCAATAACCGAGTATCTTATAATAAATTCTAATTTCTAGCTCGAGTATCTTGTGTTTCGCTGAACTTTATTATTCATGCTCTCAAATTAAAGGAAGCGCCGGACCTCACGAAATTCCGTGCGCTAACGAAATTAATTTAGTATTGGGCGTATGCTAAATAAGATATTATCATATTAGCATAGGTGATGTTCTTATTATTCATTATTATTGATCTTGTATGTAGATGAAGAAGTTTCTTTTATTTATTTCGGTTTTGCACTCAGTTGCTTGGTTGGAATTCTTATTGTCTTTATCTTAAGGGCCTTCCCCTACGGAGATTCCGTAATTTACCGTATTTAAAGCCTTATAAACTCATAATTTAAAAGCTACAAAGTTATAATAAAAATACAGCAATAATCTTCAGTATATCAATATTCCTTTCTCCGTTTTATATTTTCTATTTTTGTTTATTATGCTCATGATATTAGCTTCCAAAGTAATACCAATTTCTACTTTCAGCATCTCCCTAGTATTTACAAATTACGTTTATTTGAAACACACGACAACAGATAGACAATTTCATTAACTAGATATTCCCCGTTTTAAATTTTTTTAGATCAATTTTGAACTAAGATAAGTAAAAAAATGGATTTTGGTGCGATCTCGGCAATGCGTCAAATGTATGGTCAAGGTCGTTTGCTCGAGGGATGGCCTTAAAATAGAATTTTGTATTTAAAAATTAACTTTAGTGTTATTTTCTACACGCCTGTTATATTTGAGCTTAAACTCGTTCTAATGTATCTCGTTACTCGATATTTTGACAGCAAAATATACTTATTGAACAAATAAATATTTGTTAAAATTCAATGCAATTCGAGTCGACATCAGATGTATTCGAGAAATACTTTGAACAAATATTTCCACGGAACAAATCCAAAATGAAATCTCAGTTGATATTATCAATTGAGCTATCGGTCGGAGCGTGGTCGTATGGAGGTTGTAGCGGCAACAGAATATAGGTAACGATACATCGTTTGCTTCCAGCGGCTCGGCCAGGTGACCTCGTTAGCACTTGCCACTTCAAACTTTTGCGATAGCGTACGTGGAGAGCCTCTGAACAACCACAAGATTTCTGATCACATTACCGACTTGTTTCAACCGACTTCCAATTTCATCCCGTTTTTGTTGGCGTTCCGTTTATGAGTAGATAGATCATAAGATCACTTGCGATTACCATCGCCAATAAGCACACTATATCTGCGTAGACATGGTCGTTTTCACACAAAAAGGTCGTAGATTATAATTTGGTACCAAAAAGTGATGAAAATGTTCAAGAAAATTTAACCAAAATTCTAAATGTTATAAGATCGTGCCTCATTTTAAGTGTAGAAGCACTTCAAGTAAAAGTTTGATCTTTCACTTCATAAATGTAGCAGTGTAATATTATTTCAGACAGTTTAGTTTAGAAGTAAAGGCCGCCCTTCACAAAAGGTATCACGCCTACACTAGAAATCCCGTCTATCAGAGTCAAGCTCTTAATAATCACTTGAACAAGGTACGGAACTCTCTATAAACAATATTAACATAATATTACAAACATTTTCAAATGTTGAGTACAGATATAATAGTTGAGGCTTAGGCCAATCCTAAAAAAGTTACTACTGATATAGAATAAGAATTATTTAACACTTTTTAGTTTATACTTTATTTATAGGAATATTAATATTGTTTTACTGTAGAAGTCTGTTTCAATTTTTTATTTGAAAATACCTCTAATTATGGTAATATCAAGCTCTAGTACCTCCTCAAAAATTAGAAATACATATCAAAGAACATCGGGCACCTTTGTATGGGACACTTACCTACGGCGAACAAAAATAAAATTAGGTCCGGTGGATAGGCTTTAATTTATAGTTTTATTGAGGAGATACTAGAGCTTGATAAAACTTATAATAAGAGCTAATAATAAGATATTGATAAAACTAAAAAGTTTACATGAAAAAATATAATTTACACGCAATATGTACCGGCTGTAGCCGACAACTGTGTTACGCAGCAATGGGGATTGTCCATTTTTTTTTTTTATTTTGCTCATTACAAAAACATTTCGAGGAATAAGGTCAGTGATCGTTTTTCTGTATTTAAACGAAAAAAATACCCATTAGTTACTTATATTTTTGAACAAATATGTTTAACCTTAGTTTGACCTTCAATGGCGTTAAATTAGCAATAAATTCGACCAATATTACGTTTCGAACTCTTGGTAAGCTTCTCGTATCAGCTTTCACATAATGAGAACTTGCATTTGACGAACCAGCCATTATAAATAAGATTGAAAGGAAATTTAAAACATACTGCAGAGGTCAATTGGCCGCCGATGATGACGTCAGAGCGAAACTTTAAAAATTTATTGAGAAAAAACTAGCCAGTGAATTTCAAAATTATTTAATTTGTATTCTTAAAATACCCTACTTTAACGAAAAAAATAATAAAAAGTACATGTGATTTTTTTTGGACAATGCCCATTCCTTTATCACACGGGAGTCGGAAATCGGAACCATACATTTTTACATGATAAAAACTATGCTATGTAAGTATTCTTAATAATTAATGTTTTAATGAAATAAGGTATACTGAATATCCACACCTTATTTAATTAAAATCTGTTCAGCGTTTTAAGCAGAGAGGTTACAGATAGACACACTTTCATGTTTAAAATACTACAAATTTGAAATTTACTAATACGTACAGAAGTCGAGCATTTTTAGCAGAGCTGAAAGTTTAAAACATAATATTTAACTTAAATATAAATTGAAATCTAATCCGAGTTCTTGGTATTTTTAGTTGTACTTGTTTTTCTTGCAGAAATAATTATGAGCGTAATCCGAACTTAAAATGTAAAGCGTTCCTATCTAGAAATTTTCTAACTACTTTATAATTTAAGCAAAATGAGCAGCTTAGCCTTATTAAGCTTTTTTAAAAAATAATTTGTAGACCAACCACTTCCTTAACATTTTATATTTTGTTATTAAATATTTCAGTCTTATATTTAAAAATAAAGTCGGGAATACTGAGAACTATTGTAAAATTTCTTAAAACTCCTTGTTATCTTAATAAGTAAACAAAAGAAACCTTCGTTTCAATTTTGTAATAAAAATAAAATAACTATATTAATAAGCTTAATTTTTATAGCCGAAGGAAATCCATTCTGGTATTACTTATTAGTAGACATCGGCATAATATGCATTTGCATAATTGCATATGCAAATGCACATATTGGCACTTTTTAGGCGATAGTGCATATTTTGGCAATTTTTCGTTGATAGTGCATATTTCAGCCATATTATTATGCCCTAGAAGCACAGAAATAGATCAAGATATAATATGTCTGTGCCTAGAAGTCTACTAAAATAGCTATTGTTACGTGCTAGGGTTCGATGATTCGGAGAGAAAGACCTGGTGACTCTCTTGAAGACTTTATTCACAAACACTAGCTCGCACAAATCACTAAGTCCAAACACTAAGCACTAGATCCAAATCACTGAGCACTATCATTGTCCTAGGTCGTAGCCGGGTCACTATCACAATCACAATCACTCACTATTGATCACTTGTTTTCGCTTCGAAGTCGCCTCGAAGATCGCTCAGACGAAACTGAATTGACTGCCGGCTGTTTACCTTTTATATGGCCCGCGAACTTTCTGGAACGTTCCATTCTGGATTGTTTACGTAAACACGCAATTCACATAAACAAGGGTTGGACTTTTCTAGAAAGTACGCGCAGAGGTAAACAACTGTCCGTATCCGTAACACCGTCTTATTACACGCCGAAGCCAATATCTTTCTACAAACAAAATGTTTCTGTGTAGTTTGAAAAAAAAAGAATAAAGTAGGTAATGAACGCCCAAGGGCACTAAGATTGCAATCGGAAAGAAGAAAAAAATCCTGAATTTGTAGGAATAAAAATTGGCGCATTTTTTATGGGCAACACCGGAAAACTCTTCCAAAAATAATACATTTTAATAATAAGTGACTTTCGACTGTGCATATTTTGTGCCTATTTCGGCCATTTTTCGTGCATATTTGCATGCATATTTCGGCACTTTGATCGTGGATATAATCCGATGTCTACTTATCTATATCTATACATATTATAAAACAAAGTAGCTTTTTTTTCCCTCATGTCCCTTTGTTCCCTTTAATCTTTAAAACTACGCAACGGATTTTGATGATTCTTTCAATGTTAGATAGCCCATTTATCGAGGAAGGCTATAAGCTATATTTTATCACGCTAAGTATAATATAAGCTATATTTTATCACGCTAATTAATAGGATCGAAGAAATAAAGAAAAATGTAGAAAAAACGGGGAAAATTAAAAGGAAAAAAAGGGCTAACTTGAACACCCTAATCTCAGGAACTACTGGTCCGATTTGAAAAATTCTTTCAGTGTTAAATAGCATTTATTGAGGAAGGCTATAAGCTATATTTTATCACGCTAAGACTAATTATAGGAGAATGTGGAAAAAACGTAGAAAATTATTTGAAACGGCTTATCTCGCGAACTACTGGAGCAATTTTTATGTTATTTGGCACAGCTGATAAGAAGTAGACCACGTGAAGGATAGGCTATCGATTTTAATCATTTTTTCAGTGGCTATATATTTTATACCCGTGCGACGCCGGGGCGGGTCGCTAGTTAGATATAAATGCGGAAGAATGTATGTCAGCAGTGGTGGCCTTAGGGGGTGGATAACAGGGCAATCGCCTAGCTCACGTCAAGCAAAATAAAAAATAAAATATTTTTTTTACTTTATATATTTTTTATTTTAAAACTTTCAATTTTTAAATCTTAATTATTTATCAAGGTTATAAAATGACGGTAAGTTATAATAAAGTTATTCATTCAATAGCCTATGATCTACTTCTTATCTGTGCCAAATAATGCAAATAACATAAAAATTGCTCCAGTAGTTCGCGAGATAATTTTCCCCCGTTTCAAATAATTTCCAACGTTTTATTCACATACTCCTGTTAGTCTTAGCGTAATAAAATATAGCCTATAGCCTTCCTCAATAAATGGGCTATCTAACACTGAAATAATTTTTCAAATCGAACCAGTCGTTCCTGAGACTAGCACGTTCAAATAAGCCCTTTCATATAATTTCCCCCGTTTTTTCCACATTTTCCTCTATTTCCACGCTCCTATTAGTCTTAGCGTGATAAAATATAGCCTATAACCTTCCTCGATAAATGGGCTATCTAACACTGAAAGAATCATCAAAATCCGTTGCGTAGTTTTAAAAATTAAAGGGAACAAAGGGACATGAGGGAAAAAAAAGCGACTTTGTTTTATAATAAGTATAGTTATAGCTAGGGTATATATAATTTATATACCTAAACGAAAATTTGCAAAATATGTGCTGTTATCTTTACACCTTTTATAGATGTACCTTGTTTAAACTCTAAATAAACATAAACAACTCGTTTCCCGGGATAAACGTTTAACATACTCGTAGGTAATATTGCATATTATAATAATTATAGTTACTCTGTGATCACATAACATGACACAAACTCAAAAACAGCTGTGTTATATTTTTGTGTTAATGAGCCGCGGGTATTATTCAGTTCTCAATATAATTGTATCTTATCAGCTTATCCTCCTCCGAAACGGCTTTACTGATTTTTACCTAATTTTATATTATGCATATTCAGTAGGTCTAAGAATCGGCTACATGGCTACCTTTTATATTGATAAGTGCATTTGTTGAATAAATAATAGTAAATTATTACAACTCGAGACTGACGGCGACCATTGTGCGATGGGATAGTGATGAATGTTGCCATGGTGCCATACTTATTTAGTCACTTCAATAAAATAACATGGGCGACATATGGGCGAAATACTTTATATGGCAAAACAACGTTTGCTGAGACAGCGAGGATTATAATTATATATTATTATGTTTCAAGAATATAATTGACGATTGTTAACAATAAAATGCCGAAATAATTATAAGAATACTACGGGGCAAAAAATATTCGAGTTGAGCCTTCGGCCGTTTTGTAAATATTTTTACTTCGAAAAACTGTCCTTAAAATAAGTTGTATTTTGCTGAGAGTCGAAAAAATGATTCCACGAAAAGCGAAATACTTTATTAAATTTTAAATCAGAGCTGTACCATTCAAAGAAACATTCAAGACCGTTTCTGCCGGAAGCTAATCGTGGGTTAATATTAATATTATAATGTTACTAGCGATCCGCCCCGGCGTCGCACGGGTATGAAATATATATCCACTGAAAAAATTATTATAATCGATAGCCTATGATCCTTCACGTGGTCTATCTTATCTGTGCCAAAACCATAAAAAACATGAAAATTGCTCCAGTAGTTCGCGAGATAAGCTCTTTCAAATAATTTCCCCCATTTTTTTCACATTCTCTTATTAGTCTTAGCGTAATAAAATATAGCCTATAGCCTTCCTCAATAAATGGGCTATCTAACACTGAAAGAATTTTTCAAATCGGACCAGTAGTTCCTGAGATTAGCGCGTTCAAGTTAGCCCTTTCAAATAATTTTCCCCGTTTTTTCCACATTTTCCTCTATTTCTTCGCTCCTATTAGTCTTAGCGTGATAAAATATAGCCTATAGCCTTCCTCGATAAATGGGCTATCGAACACTGAAAGAATCATCAAAATCCGTTGCGTAGTTTTAAAGATTAAAGGGAACAAAGAGACATGAGGGAAAAAAAGCGACTTTGTTTTATAATATGTATAGATATAGATTTCACTCCATTTTGTCAAAAACAAATATACTATCAGAGAAGTTGATTTATAGGCAATGATATTCTACTTATACAGATCTGTTACATTCATACTATTTTCCGGCTTAAAGGATCATGGGCATTTTGGTATATTGCTCAACAGAGATAAAATATAATATACCATTAGATAGCTCTTAGTGAGTAGGTAAAAAAGTTAAATGGCGCCCAGCCCCTAGCAACTGTACTTTTTGAAATAATGTACAGTCAACGTACAAGGCCGGCGTTACCGACGTAGTTTTTGTCGTCTATGTGGTAAGACTTATTTGCGCTTAGAATGGTTACGGATGTCTTGTCTTAGATAGTACACCTTAGATTTACGCTCACAGTAGTAGTTTAACCCCTCCCTCATACTGCTCACCCTTGGACGGCGGAGCAGGTAACGATGACAGAACAGAAAATATAAATAGAAGATAAGTGTAGACATATAACACTGTTTAAGTGTAGGTATAAATTGTATTAAGAACATAAATCCTTCAACTTAAAATCAGGGACAGGAGCATAAAAAAAAATAAAAAAAACGCGGATAGATGGACAGACAGACAGACCGAAACTATAATATCCATGTTGACTACAGAACCCTAAAAATGCTATAATGTATCGTGATGTTATCAACATGAAATGTATGAGCGCTGATGTCACTTTTAACATGGCTTTACTCAAAAAGTACAACGAATCTTGACAAGCACCCTATTGGTCATTAATGTACATGGGTATACCTTCCTAAAAATATACAATCCATTCCTGTTGAGCACTATACCAGAGCCCATACATTTTTTCCCCTCATCATTTCTTCCGAACAATTTTCAAATTCAAAATTGGACTTTGACAGATAAGTGAAACAAAAGATACGAAATACCATTTACATAAAAGAGACAGACTAAATAAAAGACGACCCAATTGGGTCGTATTTGAGTCTTCACAACGCGCGCGGTAGTAACATATCTGCTTTGAGTTTTATAAAATAATATCATTGTTTATAAGCATATGGCAGACCTACGCGTAATTTGGTGGCGCTATGTCAAACACAGTCAACACATTACGCCTGGGTTGATTTGGACCGCAACGCGACGCGTAGATGCATTTCTAAAATTGTATTGATTTGACAGATTCGCAAGGCGTCTCACGCTATTGAAAGCTGTCAAATCCATACAAAAGAGAATGGGCAAAAATGTATGGAACCTGGGACCATCCACCAATGGCACTGAAATATGGGTCATCGGATAGGTCTCTTGAATTGGAACAACAATTGCTAAGATACATTTGTTATTACAGCTGTCCGTTCCGAGTTATGAGACTTGTAAGTTCAGATATAAAGGTTACATTTACCCAAGCTATTCTATTAGCTTAGTTAGATTACCCAAGCTATTCTATTAGCTTCTATTCTCTGAAAGTCTGCCCTCCTGTTATTTAAGCACTTGCTTGTTAGTTTTTACATAATTATAGAGGATGTTTGTTGCATCCACTTTGTGGTTACTGTTTTGTGGTTGCTTTGTAGCGTATATGACCTCGTGCGTGTGTGAAAGTGATTTATAATAGCAGCAGCTATTTAAAAATTGACGAACATGTAAGGCAGCACTCTATTAAAATATTTTTGCCGTAGCAGCTTTAAATCTCGTTTAAAGCGGCCGTTTACCACTTCCACTACCCAGCGACATACTGTTACAGCTTGAGCTTCACTTGCCTGGCCTTGTTCTGTAGCAAGCTGTGTCTCTCCACGGTCTTTAGATGGTGTTTTTTTTATGAAATAAGGGGGCAAACGAGCAAACGGGTCACATGATGGAAAGCAACATCCGTCGACCATAGACACTCGCAACATCAGAAGAGCTGCAGGTGCGTTCCCGGCCTTTAAAGAGGGAATAGGGTAATAGGGTAAGGGAGGGTAAGGAAGGGAATAGGGGAGGGATGGGATAAGCTCTCTCACTCGGCGAAACACAGCACAAGCGCTGTTTCACGCCGGTTTTCTGTGAGCCCGTGGTAATTCTCCGGTCGAGCCGGCCCATTTCTGCCGAAGAATGGCTCTCCCACTTAAAATGGAAGCTTCGAACCACGTACGGTGGTACGAACTACTTATAACCGCAAGCTTCGATAGACTCCTAGTTCCAACCCATCCCCAAACCCACGGTCCAAGAAAAACGCGTCATATTCTTGAATTAAAACAATTCATGATGTCTTGAATTATTTACGTGTCAGTCTTAGTGTCAGCAAGTGTATTTCTTAAGTTTAGAATATATTTTTCTTAAGCGATAAAAAGTCTCATTACTCCAAATGGACGTTTGTTACAGCAAGGTGTTCATAGTGATTGTTGTTCCTATTGAGGGGCCCTGTCCAGTGATATGTACCTTTTTGTTATTGGAGGGTGGTCCCAATCTGCCCAATATCCTTTACGCCGCGCCTCGCCTCGCCTCGCCTCCTTACATTGAATTGACATATTATTATCCTGACCAAACGACGTAGGTCCGTCAACTGCCTATGAATCAATTTCTTCGATGGTACCTGCTGAAAGAATAATTATATTGTAAGTACCATCGGGGCAAGAATTTTTTGATGGAACCACATACATCAATCAGCTTATGCACCCACCGTGATATCTAAAAAATATGCATATTATGCATTGTTTCTTTTTGGCTAAAAAATCTGCTGTTTTTTATAACGTGAGCATGCATTTTAGCACTTTTGTATAAAGTGTTGCTAAGTTAGAATCAACTGACCTTTAAAAAAAACTAGACAGAGTATGCTAGAGAACATTATTTCGTGTACCCTTTTTTTTCAGACGACAGTATGCTACTGCGCGGAGTATTATACCTACTATTGAAAATTGTTTTTCAATAGGTAATAGACCGTAAGTTTATTGCAATATTAAATTATTACCCTACTCATTAGGTTAAGTTACTTAACAAATCGTATTTTCCGTTTTCTACCATTACTTACATATTGGCCGTCTTTAATGATGCAACATGTTACTTAAGTCTTAAGAGTATTAAATTATATTACTTATTAATAAGTCTGACAAGAGTATAAAAGAGTGTTCCATGGATTAACTAATTAGTTAATTAGGATTAATTTTAATATCATATTACGGAATATTACATTGTGGGGTATAGGAAGCCCCAAAAATGAAATTTTATACCGACCGAGTAATCTGCTTGTTAATATTATTGATAGCAATGGCCTCGGTGTGATATTAATGATGGGATATTTAATGAGCTACTTAATTTTTATAAAAAAATCTATAGCCTCGAGTATATGAATCGCTGAATTCAAGTGGGTGGCATCTTGTATAATCTACTAAATATAGTGGCATGGAGTTATACCTCTTGACTTTGAAGTCGTGGATTCAATGGCCGCATTGGACCACCTACAAATGATGACATCGCTAAAAAGCGACCTAAGCTGCGCCTGATGTATCGCCGGTTGTGTCGCTCCTGATCCTTGTCTCCTCCGCTCTACTCCTCTGCGTCTGATCCGCGGACTTAGGAGAGATAGGAAACCAAGAGTGGCCTTATGTATCTTGCACACATACAGACACCATAAAAATGATCCTACGCGGCTTGGTTTCAATTAACCGGCCAGGAAATCGGTGTGAGAGCCAGTATTTTATACAAATAAATAATAATACACGTACAGTAGATACGCAAATGTTGATAGTAAAAAACTAGATAAATTCTTGTTAGCGATGAGCTTAGCAAGTAATTAATATGTCCTCTCTGTCCGCACAGTAAATGGGCCAGCGACAGTCGCAGCCGCGACAGTTGTAAGCGCGACCCCGCAGCGCTCATTAGGGCGACGTTTTGTAGCCGCGTCCATTCATTCACGCCGGATCGTAGCGCGAATTAAGTTAAAACTTCCCCTTATTACAACCGTACGGTAAGTACTCATTAAAAGTCAACCCCGTACCCATCCTAACTTATAAATGCGTGGATCACGTCGTACAGAAAGTACCTACTACTTACCTGTTGAATATACATGTAGCAATCTGAATAATTTACATTAGTAACTTTTTGTAATCAAATACTCTAGAATGTAATTTTTGTTAGCTATGGCTTAAGTTACGTAGCTAGTTACCTAATTTTAAATTACATATTTTGATTAAATGTTTGTGACTTTCCTTGTGGTTTAAAACATTTTATTTTTACAGGTTGCTATAGGTCTACCAGAATCTGATGGCAAAAAGTGAGAAAACGAATTGACTCTAGCAATACCGGGGTAATAGGAAAACATTTTCATCCTTTTTTATTCCTTTAGCGGCTTATTTAGTGTGTGAAACATGCAAATAATATAAAAAATTATCCAATGATCAAGGATATTTTTAGAAAATCTGCTGTCAAAAATTGCCATCAGATTTTGGTGTATGTAATTGTAAGTGAGTCGCAAAAATACTGAAAAATACGCTACAATTTATAGGCGATGGCACATTTCATAAATCATAGCACAATATATTTTGCAATGATTTTGTGCGGTTTGGTAATAATGACAACGACAACGCAGCTTGTTTGGAGAGTATATGCATAATTACTTCCGAAGCCTGCTGACAGTCTATTAATGCAATAAATTAACACTATTTTATTATTAAATACTGTGAAACAATAATAAGTTGATACTGATCATTTGCCGTTAAGCCTAAGGCTTCATCCACATTTGTATCATTTGCGCGATCAGATCTCCGATCAGATCTCCGTCGCGTATCATCGAAGCGTATCAAAACTATACGCGTATATAGATACGTGTCGTATCAAATACGCGCATGATCGGCAGAATGATCTAATAGGCGTCCACACTATGATACGCATACTTGATACGGCGCGATGATCGTGACGGAGATCTGATCGGATATCTGATCGCGCAAATGATACAAATGTGGAGGAGCCTTAACGTGTCGTGCATTTTCTCAAGTGATTATATTTAGAACTTCTTAACCGTTCGAACTTCAAAGACTAGTCGTAGGTTTGAACTTTAAATATAATAATATTATATTTGGGCACTGCAATGTACCAATAGTAAATTAAACAAAATTGATAGTCATCACTAACGTAACGAATAACGATATATATAATGTAATATGTCCTGGAGGTCCCACTAGTAAAATGATAGAAGCAGAAACCAAACATGAGTGCTAAGATCTCTGAAGTTGAAGAATGTGTTGAAGTGTGTCCTCTGGAACATTTTTTATATTATTGTATTCAAGGATCTCCACTCACAAAAGTCGAGAGCAAAAGATTTGATATTGTTTGCTCTTGATACTAGTGTTTGTCATTGAGAACGACCCATAACCAAATATCGAGGTGTTATTTTGTGCAAAGACGAGATATTTCAGTATAAAAATACAGCTTTTCTGAAGCTATAAGCGGTGGTGGCTTAACCCTAGATAGCTAACCTTCTGGGAGACCCTGTTTAAGCTAACCATCCGTCGAAACGACGGGTATTAAAAAATGAGTATTTTTATTGAGATTTTACCACTTTCTGGACCTGGTTTTTTTTTTACAGATATATGATGAGCTTAGCAATAAAACAACACTATGCATATTTACATTTTTTATTTACTTCTGAAACTAAAAAAAAAATCTTAGACCTCTAAAAAAATAGGAACATTTTCAATCAAATTGTTCTTAAACAAAATAAAATAATACTCAAAACAAAACAATCAGTTTTTTTGGCATTATATGGCACATAGAAATAAAAAACGTAATAAAAATTAAGATAAACTTTTTTTCTTTAGCTCATGTGATACAATAAAATATTTTTTGTTTACCTCATATTGCTACCTTACAATTATAGCAAAATATACTTTTGATCATGCGCTTTTCTGGTAGTAGCATTTCCCACATGTTTTTCTTTTCCGTTTTTGTCTTGAAGAACTTGGAAAAGACTCTTCTTCGTTCTCTATTCCCTCCAAAGAATCTTGGCCCGACGACAACTGCTCTGCGCACTAATAGTCGATGGCTGTTTAGAAAGAACGCTTCTAAATATTTATTTTACTAAGCTCTTGGTTTCGTAAATTATTTATAGTATCTTAAATTAACGAAAACATGGTAAAAATCTAAAAAAAACACAGTTTACGTCAAAAATAAATACACGCTTTTCAGTAGCAAAAACTAACGGTAAAGCTAACCACCCGTCGAAACGACGGGAAAAGTCTGCATATAGCGAAAACTATGGCACTTACCTGTACGACGAGTGCGCCACTGTAACGAATTCACCGGCAAATGAGTTAAATAGGCGAAACAAAATATTCGGACGCGACATTAAAAAAAATGGCGATATTAGTTTGCGCCGCCCGTCGATTCGACGGAGGTTAGCTATCTAGGGTTAAAAAAAAAAGACCGTTTATTATTTCATGTAAATAAAACTTTTATAGCTTTATTTACTCGAACTGAAATAGCTCTATTTAATAGTCGGAGTTAATAAATATAAACAGTTTTCGCGCGTCGTATTTCATGTAAATTTTGCTTTGAATAATGTGGGTAGATAAAGAAGTTAAAATTGCAAGAGTATGATTACGCGAGGCGTATAGAGAGTCCCCGAGCGCTCGGCGCCATTACGCCGCGTGGCGCGGGCTTTCACACTAAACGATGTTCACGAATTACAAGCGAATAGCTCTTAATACATAAACACGTCATATGTTCATGCGCATGTGATAATATTATGTAGAAATTGCTTGTGTGACATTTCACTACTCTACATCTAATGGCTGGTTTACACGTATTAAGTAGATAAGTAGTAACTAAATTCTAATTGTCATCTAGTTTAGTACTTAAACTTGCTACTTGCTACTAAATTTTGTGTTTACATGCAATTAACAACTTAAAATTAAATTTAGTTAACTACTTATCAACTTAATACGTGTAAACCAGCCATAACTGAAAGATACTCCCGGACGCTCTGTCTTCATGCGATACGAAAAAGGATTTTACTTGACAATTTTCTACATAATATTAGCTGCTCTTACCACTAACCATATACATATTTTGAAATAGTTTATTAAGATACAATATGTCTTGTGGCAAATCTCGTCCAGATTGCTCTGTACCCAATTATTCAAAACTCTTGAACATCTACCTCAAACAAAACTCTTATTACATAATTCATGGAATTTCCCCCTTTAACCGTACCCGCGTTAGTGGATACTTTACGCCAAGAATATTTAACATAATAGTTGGTAAATTAATAGGTAAATAATAATATAGTAATAGTGACACTTAACGTATACCGATTAAACTGCACTAATATAATCAGTCTCAAAAGTTCTGGCCGCCACCGATTCAGATGAAATTAAAGATGCAGGCTCTTTATCTACAACTGTCATCGAACTATCAGTTATCGTTGATGTCGGTAGGCAGAATTACGTACGTTACGAGAAAACTGCTCAGCTTATTACTTATGTAGAAGATCGGGCGAAGATGTGATATGTAATATTATAATATTTACTGGACCGAACTCAGTTATTATCGCCCGTCTTGCTATACGCTTAAAGACAATACATTCAGTAAATATAACAACACAATATGCATTTGGTCACGAAAAAGATACAAAATATGTCATAGACGATTGTCTAAACGTGCACCGATACGTACGAAAGTATGAAGAATGAATGTAGTCCTGTGTTTGTCATATCTCAAATGATCTAACTATACAGTTTACAATAGAGAAAAGTGATTTTTTGTTTCAATTTAAAGCTTCCTGTATTATTTTTCAATGATCCGGTATATCAGAATCGTTTGGGAGAAATTACAGGTAATTCAAATCAAATTATTTTTATTTTACTTATAATTCAATGAATTTTAGAAGAAACAAAAATGTTTGGCTTACAGACTACAGTGTGAACTTTATTATTGATAATAATAAGAATTTTTATTATGATTTTACCGTATTAATCTTTCAGGCCCCGCGCGAGCACCGGTGATCGCGAGAACAAAAGAATACAATGGGAATTCCTAGAACCTCCGATCGAAGGATTAAGTAACATAAGCAATTACGTACTATAATAAAAATGCATAAAACACCACAAAACATTTTCTTTTACAGTTGCATACAGTTCCATCGTCTGCGGCGAGCACAAGTTTTTATCGCCTTATTTATGACACAAATATAATTAATTTTATAGGCGCAAGTTCATCAGTCCCGACATCTCGGTGCTGTATAACAAATAGTGTTCCAATTTACGGTGCTCAGTGTAGTGGACAAGTTTAATTGGTTCCCGTCGGAGTGTCATCAATCACGGCGGCGGGTGGCGACCGGCGGGCGGCGAGGGGCGGGTGGCGAGCGGCGGGCGGTAAGCGGGGCGGGCGGCAAGCGGGAGCGGGCAGCAAGCGCAGACGGGCGATAAGCCCTGTCAAAGCAAAGGTCAATCGCGATGAGAACACCCCGCAAACTATGTAAAGTGTCGGACTATTTTTCGACAAACCCCGTTCCGTCAAATGTAAACAACCCACTCGACCCTAAAGCATTCTATCCGACAGTTTTGGTTCCCTACATTTATTTGTATATTTATGCAAATTGTACACAAATAACAACATTGAGAAGTAACATAGATTCCACCGCGGCCGATTTCTTAATACAAAGTCAGTGTAACAGTGCCGCTCAGAGTCAGTTCATGGCAGGCTGGCGTAGGCTCCCTCCTGCCAACCTCACACAGATACGCACCGAAGCATTCGTGCCTGATGAGAATCTGTGTAAGGCGAATGGGGAGTGGGCGCCTCCACGCCGCAAGAACAGGACGCAGAACCTGAGCAGTCCGTACGAAATCCTCACCTCACCTCCTCAGTAGCCACTGCTCACTTAGCCTTCGCATCCGCTGGAGCTCCTCCCATTGGAGGCCTTCGTTTGTTACCTCCTCTCTAACCTTCGGTCCCATTTTTGGAAGTATGGGTAAAAGATCCACAGCCTGCACTGCTAGCCATACTAACTCCGAACGTGGAACGTTTTTTTGTAGATTCTGCCGTGGATTCCTAAGTCGAGAGTCAAGCTTTATTGGCAACAGAAACCGAAAGCCCTTATTTTACTACTATAATAATTATAGCTGTAAGTTAATAATTATTTTTATAATAGTGACAACTCATAATAATTTTGTAATAAACGTATGTGAGCACTGAGCAGACTAAGTGCCACTGCATATTAGAGACACCACAGTTTTTAGACAGACTATCGCATGATAAAAAGTACTGGACGCGCACATTTGAAACAAAACGTCTCATAGACAAAGATGTCTAATGCGTACGAGAACTGCACGGCGACAAGTCTGACTAACGACTGTCGGCTTCCCTTTGAAGTGTATGCGAGCGCGCACATCAACGACAAAACTGTCTAGCGGTGTACCTTTTTTTTTTTTACGCAGTGAAATGCTGTGACGCATTCAACGCAGGGGATGGGGACTCCCGCTGCGGATATGTGGGGCTCGCCGCGGCAAAGATGGTGAGTGCCGCGGCCCTACCCACTAAAACACTGCGATGTTCCTGACTCCTGCAGCTGGCGGATACACGGGTCCCGACGAGCATTACTCCGTTGGCCGTCAGCGCAGCGCCTGCTTGGTCTTGCGCAGGCCCCTCTTCTTGGTGGGGTGTTGGCCCCTTAGGCCGAACAGAGGCCCCAAACGGGGGGCTTGCTTAGGCCATCCTCCTCCGGTGGTGTCGCAATGCGCAGGAACATGGGCGCATCACGACCGTCTCGGGACTCGGTGCAATGGGCAGCGGCGTCCCCACACCGCCACCCCGAGTACCCCTGCTAAGGCGGGACGTTTCGGCCAACTTGGACGTTCCGTCTACGCCTCAGCCGTCGTCTCCGACGAGGGTCGAGCGCCTCCCTCTCTCTAACTCGCTCGGCTTCCTCTTTGGAGGAGATCACCTCCTCGGCGAATCTCTCCACGTCTCTCCAATGGTGCTCGCTGCTCAGCATGGCTTGCACCAGTGCCGGCAGCGAGAGGTCTGATCCGATGGCGGCCGTTAAGGCCACTCTTTGTCTCGTCCATGAGGGACAGGCCAAGATGGTGTGATCGGCCGTGTCCCTGTCCGCGGTGCAGTGGTGGCACCGCGCTGACTCCTCTCTCCGGGCTATCTCACACAGGTACCGACCGAAGCAGCCGTGCCCGGTCAGCACCTGCGTAAGGCGGAATGAGAGAGCGCCGTGCTTGCGGCTCACCCAGTCCTTCAGAACCGGGCGAATGGCCTCCACTAGGCCTACACTGACTCGTGGCTCCAGCAGGCGCTCCTCCCACAACTCCAAAGTCCTCTCCTTGGCCTGAGCCCTCCAACGACGCACGGCGTCCGGAAGGGGGTTGCTACCCCCCGCGCGGACCTCTGCGCAGCGCCAGTAGACGTCAGCGAGGGCTCTCGCGTCTATGTCCCACGGGACGCTGCCGGCGAGCAGGCACGCCGCATCCTTCGATATGGTGCGGTATCCCCGTACTGCCCGCGTCGCCATTACCCTCTGCAGTCGCCCCAGGACAAGTCCGTTGACGCGCGACAGGTTTTCTGCCCAGATCGGCGCCCCGTACATACACATGGAGCGTATTACGCCCATGTACAGGCGCCGACATTCCAGGCTCGGGCCCCCGAGGTTCGGGAGCAGAGAGGCCAGAGCCCCAGCAGACCTGGTCGCCTTCTCGGACAGCCGGCGGAAATGCTCCTTGAAGGACCATCGACTGTCAAGGACTAAACCGAGGTACGTCATGGAGGACGCCACGTCGATTCGGGTTCCGCCAACCATAATGCCAGACCTGGCGGAGGCGCATTCCTTGGCCGATGGAAGAGCAGGGCCTCGAATTTATTGAGGGCCACCGTCAGGCCCAGCGACTCGATGCGCCAGACAGTTTGCGCAACCATCGCCGTCGCGAGTATCACCGCGTCGCGTATCGTCTTGCCACGGCAGACGACAGCGGTGTCGTCCGCATATGCGATCTTCTCTGCGCCGAGGAGGTCGGCGCCTCGGAGGACATAATCGAAACCGAAGAGCCCTATGGGACGCCGCAGTCAACCTCGTGTTCCTCCCAGGCGCCGCCCTCGGAGGGGTATTTGACGGAGCGCTCCGACAAGTAGCTCCGAATCGTCCTACGCATGTACCTTGGCACGCCGTGGTACCTGAGCGCCTCGTTAATTGTTGCCCAGGGCAGAGTGTTGAAGGCATTGCTGATGTCTAACGAGACAACCAGCACTACCCCATCCCGGGAAACCTCCTCCTCCGTGATTTGCCGGAGTCGGGCCACCGCATCAACGGTTGATCGACGAGATGTCTAGCGGTGTACCTAGTCTAATATATGCGTTGCGTCGTCGTAGACAAAACAGTTTCGTCTTGGTATGCGCCGCGTGGTAGACAAAACACTTTCGTCTGGGTATGCGCCGCGTGGTAGACACAACTGTTTCTCTTTAATCGTAAAGTCGACTCGTCTATGTGAAACAAGTTTGTCTAAAAATGTCGTGTCTCTAATGTGCTGTCTGCCTAAATTATACGTAGAGCTTCAGCGTAGCAGTACTTCGTAACACTGCTACGATCCGCCCGCTACGTGCTACGCACCATTCGTAGCTCGTAGCGCTTAAGCTACGTGCAGACTACACACTATAATATTATAGATTAAGGAGCTATTATAGCATAAGATATAGTGCTTTCGCACCACTTCCGATTCGAATCGGATCTAAATTGAGATGCGGATGACGAAGAAGAGTAAAGGTAGCCGAAGTCAGTGCGAAAACTATCATAGATTTAGCTCTTAGTCTACTCTGGACCGTATTTTTACGGCTATATTTTTATTTACAATCTAAGCCGTATATAGGGAGTTTCAAAAAAATTATACAACAGCCATTTTGGCATGTCCTTCATTTTAATATTTATTTTATTAAAAACTTTGACCATTATTGGTATTTATTTATAAAGTAACTGAAAGAGTGTCTATTTGTAATTTATTTTGGATAATTAAAAACTTAATTCAAACAGAAAGAAAAAAGAAATTGTGGTGATATAATTTTTCAAGACCCTCTTTTTCCAGTATCCCCAGTAACAATTTGAAACTTCGGACTGAATTAAATTAACATTTTCTGGAAATACTTGACACATTCAATTGTTTTTTTTTTGGTTAAATGAACCATGTTCTTTACTTTTAAGGCTCAATTTAAAGCGTAAAACTACTTTAATCCATTTAAATTTGCAGTTATCTGTTGTCCTCGGAATATGCTATTTCCGAACATTCCAGTTTTGTTACCATAATTTTTTCATGATAACATTCTACTAATTTTTTTTTTGTGTTCTGTTTATGGCGAAACTAATATTCAGTACGAAGGGCCATTTTAATACGGCTTGGCTGAGTAATTTTTTCGGTGGTGCAAAGAAATGTGTAATCAGTTGGAATGGACCGAAAATTGATAGTCAGGTTTGTTACGACTGTTTGATACTTTTTACTTTCTTTATTTGTAACATAATAGTTTGTAAAGATAGACTGATTTTTGAACTAAAAGTAAGTGTGTGTAGTTTGATTCAGCGTAAAACAGAAAAAGTTTTACATGTCTTTAAGTGTAAGGTAGACGCATAATGTTACTTCGGTTTTGTTACTGCTTACAGGGTAACATATAGACGGACCAGCAAAGTAACAAAACCGAAAGCACAAAGCTAGTCATACACTGTGGATTTGCGTGGTGATAAATTATCTAAGAAGTTTCAATTAAATACAATTTTTGTAAAGTTAAAGATAGCTGATAGTTTGTTTAAAATTTTTGTTTTACAAATAGGTATTGGGAGAGGTTAAAATTAAAATCCAGAGTAAATTAATGAAAATTTTACGAAGCTTAAATAAAAAAAAACATATCGGAACTGAATCCAGCTGAGGCAGAAGCTAGAACAGACGAGTGGAGTTAATAAAAAATAATTGCTAATTTTAATATAATATTGAATTCTAAGTCTTGTACACTATGCCTTAAAATTTTGTTACTGTCGGTTTTGTTACTGTCCCTGAATTTATTTAAGGTATTTTTAAGATTTTGACGTAAATTTCTATCTTATGAGATATGTCTCCTGTCTTAGCTAAAACAATTAATATTAAGCGTTTTTAATTGCATTCAGATTTTAAACAGCTCAATTTTTGAGAAAGTACTATAAAAAATGGATGTAGTTTTGGAACCCGAAATAAAAATTGGATTTTCTAATCTGTTTTAAAATGTGCAGTGTCTTAATTTTTTTATGTCAATAACGTAAAAGAACTGTATTATTTCAATAAATACGTAAGAGTCTCAAAATATATTATAGTTTTATTTCTATTCAACTTGATTATGGTAACAAAACGGACACAAAATTGATACTAACTCACATATTTTTGAATTTTTTACTAGTAAATAGTCTATTAGTCACAAAAAAATATGATATTTAATAAATTTAGTAATATACTAATATAACTAAAATCGTAAAACCACCTTATGTGAAAGTTATTATTTTTGGCCGATTTTCGTCTGTTGTAGTATTTTTTTGAAACTCCCCATATAGGATTTTCGCCAATATCCTTTTTTGCTATTATGTTATAAGTTTTCACACCAAGGATATGTTTTTTTACATTCTTATTTTCCATCACTAATATTATTTAGTGAAGGAAATTTTTTCAATTACATTCTCGCACAATTTTCCTTAAATTTGGCGATTAAGGTCAAAATATTTTCGTTACAGATTACATTACGTAAATATGTAATAAGAATAAATTATGCGAATTCAATCTGTATCGTAGAGAAAGATGAAACCCACGCTCGTGGCAAAACAAAGTATTTATTTAAAGATGTTTATAAAAGCTTTATAACGTCGTAAAAATACATCATTTAATAAGAATCAAAGCAATTCGTCTTATTATGCAGTGTATAATATAAATAAGGACGCGATTGTCATGAACAAAATATAGCGGAGGCGGTTTGTAGTGGCCCTTTTTATCGTTTTACGGTCTATTTGAACTTATGAAAATTATGGTGGTTTAAAAATGTATCTAAAAAAATCAAGCGAATTTATAAAAAAAAATATTTAAAGAAACGTGTAGTACACTAAATATTAAAGATCATTTCATCAAATAGACTATTTTTAAATTATATCCAATACTGGATGACACCCGCAAATCAGTAGGCCTACTACGAAATTGTTTTGAGACTCATAGTGCAGTCGCCAGAGGTTTTAACCTCCGAAAATTGTAATAGTGAATGGATTTTTGTTTTTGAGGTGTCATTTTCTTTTTTACACTATAACTTGCAAATTTATTATATATATTAATTGCTTTGAAATATATTTAAACTTCCTACTTAAAGCCAGAAAAAAAATTGGGTGCTACAAATCTCATGTATGTATGTTTGGAAAATGCTTACCTGAATACAAAAAATATCAGTTCTTAACATAATTTGTATTTTTTTTCCTTTAAGTATGTTTTAGCAAATATAATTAATGAAAAAAAAAACAATTTTATTCTGTAAAAACCTAACCAAAAGAAATAAAATACAGATTTTCTTCGAAATATCCGTGAAAAGTTTGTGCTACATTTTCAGAAAATTTAATAAAGTAAGAGCTAAAAAGTTATACACATTAAGAAAGGCTTTGTTAAGCCTAAAAAATGATTTTAAACTTCCTATTTAAAACCAAAGAAAAATAGGAACGCCATTTACCTGGCGAGGCACACAACAAGCACATTTGGAGGTATGCTCATCTACATACAAAAATATTCATTTTAAATCTAAATTATATATTTTTTCAATTTATTTTCTTTTTTTGGAATATAAGCAACGATAAAAATAAAAAAAAAAATATAATATATTTTATTATTTTGCTATATATTTAAAAGAAAAGAATATGCAAATTTTCTTCAAAATTTTACAGTTTATGACTTTACTTGAAGTGGAAGAGAATAATTTGAAAATCAAAAGCACAACTTTTCAATAGGTAAGCTTTATTATTTATGTTATCAGCTACACATTCCTTTTTTTTTTCTTTTCAATTTTCATCCACTATTGCAAAAATCGGAGGTTTGCACGATTTTTACGCTCTGGGAACTCCGCTATCAAACAATCGGACGAGAATGCCGCGTCCTACTCTAACAACGTCATTTTACGTTTGTTAGAGTGGGACGCTGCATTCTCGTACAATTGTTTGAGTCTCAAAAAGGTTTCGTGGTACGGCCCCAGCTGCGGCAACATTCGTTTATTGCGTGGGAACCGTACATTTCTCCGGGATAAAAAGTATGCTTTGTCTTTTCAAAGTATCTCCATACTAAATTTCAGCAAAATTGGTTTAGCAGTTTGGAAGTGAAGAGGTAACAGACCGACAGCCGGACGGACGGACGGACAGATGGACGGACAGACACACTTTCGCATTTAAAATATAAGTATTATCAATATCAACAAGTTTTGTAAAGCTTGTTAAGAAATATTGTGGCTGATATTATCTCGAGTCGTTTCATTCGAGTTTATATTGTTCCAGGAGACATATAGCTTGGCTTTACTGAAGCGCAATAGAAGACTCAAAGATATGACACGCAATTACAGCTGATATAAAACACGCTTTATATTACACCCCACCTGCTTTGAGTGGAAAATGACTTTGAATATTTCTAGTCACATTAAAGATATACCTGTCTACTGCTGATACTCTTTGAAATGTATAAAAATAAAATACGTCGACGTAAAATTACCATTTGTAGAAAAAATCCATAGCTTATTTATTCATATCATGTAGATAATATTATTTATTTAAATAACATTATCAACATAATTTATGATATGTTATATCGTTTTTATATAGCACATGCTGTTAATATAATACCTACTTTGGGTATTAAAAGTGAATATAATCCTTATTGATCCTTCGATCGTGGATTCTTGGAAATCTATTGTTATTCTATTGTTGTCGCGGTCACTGGTGTCCATATGGGGATTGATGGGTTAAATATTTTAAATGCGAATTCTGTATAATATCTTTTTGCCTTTCTGTAACCTCTCTCAGGCTAGTTTTTGCTAGCAATAGCTATGATATTGAACAGAAATTGGGCATATTGATAACGTGAGAATCTGCCTTCCATCCTAGGAGGTAAAAAGCCGGATATCTTTCTGGCTTTTTGTAGAAAGATTGTGGGTGTACTACATAAGTGAAATTGACATACATACTTTAGTGTGATATTAGTCTTAGGTTCTATTAGTAGGGTTTTAACTGTGATATTAGGGTTCGTTGAATATTGTGCCGTAATATTTTGACTTTGCTTGAATTATATTAGAGTTATTGTATTATTTGAATTTTTTTATTTAATTTGAATTTAATTCGTTATTGGGAATTTTATTGCATTTTAAAATAAATAGTATTTTCAATCTAGATATTTTATTGGAATTCACTTATTGGAAAATGTATTTATTGGAATCTATAGGAACATTGCAACATTTACTTCATAGGCTATTAGAAATTGGCATGTTAATTTTATCACCGTATCATTGTATTTTATTGAGCTGATTAAAAAAGACCGAATTACAAAATAGTTATTGTAAAACATTGTCAAACAAAAGTGCTAAAGACAGTTGTAGCTGTAAGGAAAAATGAAAAATGTTGAGTAATATGATGTAAAGGAAGTAAAAATTTAAATAATGTATGAATAGCTATATTATAAGAAAAATCGTAAATACAAAAGGAAATTAAAAGAATTAAAAGAAATTAAAAAAGACAAGCTCTGACACTGATAGGGGGATGGTTTAAAAAAACTGATCACGCTTACACCGGCGGCTGTAAGATTTCCAGGAATTTAGATATCGAGATACTTTGAACTGATAAAGAACAATTTTATCCCGGAAAAAGTACGCTTTTAATTTAATCCCGGAAAAAGTACGCTACCAATTATTAATAATTAAATCTACAAAACTTGAAACTCGACTAAAAACAATGTCAGGAACTGCAGACAGCTTCCGAACGAGAAAATTAAATTGTATGACTTACTAGATGACGCCCGCAACTCCGTTGCGCCAAAATTAGTTTATCGTGCGGGAACCGTACATTTTTACGGGATAAAAAGTTTCCAATATACTTAATGTATATAAATCTCCATAGCCAGCAAAAACAGACAGACCGACAGACATTTTCGCATTTATAATATGTTTTTTATAAAAATAAGTGGGCAAACGAGCAAACGGGTCACCTGATGGAAAGCAACCATGGACACTCGCAACATCAGAAGAGCTGCAGGTGCGTTGCCGGCCTTTTAAGAGGGAATACGCTCTCTTCTTGAAGGTTTGCAGGTCGTATAGGTCCGGAAATACTGTTGGTGACAGTTCGTTTCAGAGTTTTACAGTGCACGGCAGAAAGTTACGCGAGAAATGCACGGTGGAAGACTGCCACTCATCAAGGTGATGAGGAAGGAATATTTAGCGTGCGACGATGGCGAAAAATTGTATAAAATTAAAAATTACTAATAATATTATTATTATATTACTAATAATTTATACTATAAATTATTAGTAATAATATGAATATTACTATGGAAGTAAGGATTTAAGTAGGTCGGTGAGAATGTTTTGATAAATGTTTAGAATAACACAATCAACAAAGCAAATTAAAACGATAGCAAACCGTAACGTAGACATTGTAGACAAGTTTATATTTTATGTTCAACTAGGGATTCATTTAATTAAACATGGCGCTGATTAAGTCGCTTCCAAGAGGATTAAAGATACAAATGTAGGCTCTGGGAACATCAAAATTATATCAAAACAGTCGTAATGTATGGCATCGTACAATTATGGTAATGCAAGATTATTTTACCAGGACAGCATTATACAGAGTATCTCGTTTTGTGTAAATAATTATTTTTAAGAAGTAAGTGAGCCAAATCCTTTATCACCAAAAAGAATTTGAGTGGTTATGATTTAAAGATTTAGTTTAACACGTTGTATAAAGTCTGGAAACTTTACTTCTTTAACGATCAAATTATTCCGCATATATTTTTAATATTCATGAACGTTGAAATATTTCATGCATAGTATTTTAATTGGCTAACGTTAAACTAGTTAGTTTTGCCAATGAAACATATTCGAAATGAAACATTTTTGGAAAATATATGAGTACGACTTTTAGTACTTTATTCTCGGTAGATATTATAGTATTATACCTATTATTATAGCAAGTATTGACACTGTAAAATATGTAGCTACATATTATATATACGGTAATGCTCTTCTGTACTGAGTGTTCTCAGTGAGTTAGGGTTAGGTACCGAATTGTATTTAATACAAACGGCAAACAAAGCTTACAAGATCATAGTAAGTTATAACATACGGCACTCCGTACTACGTTGTGTGGGAACAATTAAGGAGCGCCAGAGATTAGTAACTTAACAAAGTTTCGGCGCAGCGGTTTGCCCACTTGATAATTTATGATAGTAGCGGCCCTGTTTCTAATGTTACATTAGTTTAATAAATTATAACTGAGTCGGGCCCTCTTGCTCGAGTCTGGGCTACTGCTTATCCTGTGTAAATATCATGCCTTCTCTTTCACAAATACGAAGAACGAGAGCGATAACAGTTGTGATAGTGCCACTCCCACCAATGCCTGTCGTTAAAACGAACAATTAACAGTTGCAGGTGTTAGTGAAATCGGGCTTTTAAAATCGATAACCATAACTACTCGCTTAAGCTTGTAAGCTTTCCACTAAGTCCCTTCATTGTTTGTAAGTCTATCATAATATTATATCGCTTCTAATTGCCAATCAGATACTTGTTTTGTTGCTTGCCTTTAATTATTACTTTCTCGGAAATCAGAGAAATTGATACATGTAGCCCTAGCATGGCCACCAGTAGAAATGAGAAATTATAGACAAACTGTGGACATAAACTAAAGGTACCGTTCCGATCTTTACCGCGGCTAATCGCGACCGACAAAAATTCAATTAAAATGCCACTTTATGACAGGCTGTATATGTCATAAAGTAGGATATTATTTAAATTTTTAGGAATATAGTCTGTCACTGTCTGTAAAAGGCCACTTTATGAAATGGCATTTTATTTGATTTTTTCGGAACAAACAAGATCAGAACGGCACCTTAAGTTTATCTCCACAGTTTGTAAATACTTTTGCATTTCTACTGGTGGCCATGCTAGGGCGACTGATAGATAGATTACGCTATACGGCTGAAATTGACTTGACGTAGCCCGAAAAAATTATGTCGGTCCACTATCTGCCTTCAATTTCCTGTCAAATGTATTTAAAATACTTCTTGTCTCGGTTAAATGCAAGATTCACTTTGAATTTCTATTAGAGAGTTTTTGCAAGATAAAACAAACATTGAGTTGTGTTATGCGATTATCCGGAGTATAAATTGTCCCAAAAGTTCCTGTCGAGTTTAGCTTCGCGTCGTAATTGTGGGGCGCACGCAAACCTGAACTTTGTTCCAACTTTATCAACTACACGAAGATAATAGTGACAGACAAGAGAACTTGTTACATGCATTGTATTGTTCTGTAATTAGTATAATTGATAGAAATGTTTTGAAATTCTAGTCAGTTGCAATGTACCGAAAACTTCGTAAGGTCACACTTTAGACAAACGTTTACCACGACGTCGTTAGACAACAATTTAAAAACAAAAACATTCAATACTTTCAACAAGGCAATTTTGTATAATTGTGTATTAGAATTTATGTTTGATTTATTTATGTATTTTAGTTTCTCGGCAAGGTCTTATCCCTGGGGAAATGTGCAATTTTAGTTATTCATGTAAAAAACTCTCTGAACTCGGTCTCCTAGTAGTATTTTTGTCTGCTAAATCACATCATCACATTTTCACTTCATAAACTAATCAAGAAAATATTAGATTTTCAGTGCATTATTTTTTGTTAATAAAGATGCACGATTGCAAGTTTCATTAGGAACATAACTACGTCAATCTATTTTATTTTTACTTGGTTATTTTTATTGTAAAATTTAGGAAAGTTAATTAATTAGTTCAACATTTACCAACCTCGCAACTCAAACCCGCCAACCGCGCTCTGTCAACTTTTAACAACGCTGGCAAAGCCCGGATTTAAAATTAATGCACTAACGTTATTAAAATTCTCACCTCACCTCAACTGTTTTAAATAAAAAAAAAGTTGAACTGATTTAAACATTGTACAACTTACGGAAATGATAACATTTAAAGGTTGAAATGAACAATGAAAGAAAAAAAGTTAAGTCTGGGAGTTCTTAAAATTAATTATTATACTTATTTTAATGTAATATTACTTAATTACTTACAACGATAGCTCAGCGACCCAAAGTAGATCTTGGCCTCCGACACGAGTTGTTAATAAATAAACTTATTTAAGAAAGACTAAATTTTCCAGCAGTAAACGAGCTGCTGATAGGAACTATTTGTGAGTACACTCTAGAGTCTAGATTATGACAGCTTTCAAACAAAAAAAATCTAAATTTCCTTTTAACCGTCGATATAAATGTACCACATTTTCACTTACTTACTTTACTTACATACTTAGTGTAAATTAGCTTAAGCTACCATTGTTATTTTCCAACTTTTTGGTAAAAGGTGGACCCGCGCGAGTTTCTTACGCCGGTTCTTCTCGCCGGGTTAGTTCCCGAACCGGTGGTAGGCCTCATGTAGACACGACGTTCTAAAAGTGTTAACTTTGTTAACCTATTTGGGAATAAAATATTTTGATTTTGTTTTTTTTTTTAATTTAAATGGACCCACCAGATACAATGCTACGATACCATGAACTAACATACACACAAAAAGACAGACACGGTATACTTTTTCAAACACCCCTGTTCTCGTCGAGGGTTAAAAAATAAATTTCTCATTTCAGTTTAAGACGTAACTGTTCTCACAAAAGCCACTGGTTACTAATATTTTCTAATACGAGTACGAAAGTATTTTTGTAAGAAAAACAACACTATCTAAAAGCAAAATAGTGACTATCATTTTATTTTAAGTTAAAAAATGTTATTGTGTAAGTTTGTACAAAGTTAGTCAATTTAGAGAGCAGTAAATACATTCAACAAATCCCTCCCCTGCGAACTATGACTAAAGACGCTCTACGCGGCACTTTAACCATTATTATACTACTTTTGAATTCGTATCATTTAGGTCAAAATATTTTTAACCTACATTCAGTGACTTCTAGTCAAAATTATGTATCCAAAAGAAAGTCACCTTTAGTGAGGGAATGAAAAAATTGATATCTCATCTTTTTTCAAATTAATCTGGACTATAATAAGCTCAATGCATTAAAATAAAGTTAATTGAAATTATGTAATTGAAGACATGAGTGGATGAAGCGGGTAAGTAACAATTATTTGAAAACGTTTTTGACGTGAGAATGTCTTATAATTCGATGCAGTGCGCGCACGAAAAAACATGACGCAATATGCGGCGTTACCTCGCTCTGAGGCGTTCCATTTAAGGCTATGACGTTGTCACGTTCAACTATCGTCAATTCACCGCACAGAGCACCGTACAGTCGGGGAAAATTGTGCTAAGCAGAAATGTACAGTCGGGGAAATTAGTTGTTTAGCAGAAATGTACAGTCGGGGAAAATTGTGCTAAGCAGAAATGTACAGTCGGGGAAATGAGTTGCTTAGCAGAAATGTACAGTCGGGGAAATGAGTTGTTTAGCAGAAATGTACAGTCGGGGAAATGAGTTGTTTAGCAGAAATGTACAGTCGGGGAAAATTGTGCTAAGCAGAAATGTACAGTCGGGGAAATGAGTTGTTTAACAGAAATGTACAGTCGGGGAAAATTGTGCTAAGCAGAAATGTACAGTCGGGGAAATGAGTTGTTTAGCAGAAATGTACAGTCGGGGAAAATTGTGCTAAGCAGAAACGTACAGTCGGGGAAATGAGTTGTTTAGCAGAAATGTACAGTCGGGGAAATTTGTGCTAAGCAGAAATGTACAGTCGGGGAAATGAGTTGTTTAGCAGAAATGTACAGTCGGGGAAATGAGTTGTTTAGCAGAAATGTACAGTCGGGGAAAATTGTGCTAAGCAGAAATGTACAGTCGGGGAAATGAGTTTTGACGTGACAACGTCTTATAATTCGATGGAGCCGGCTGCACGCACGAAAAAATATGACTCATGCGGCGTTACCTCGCTCTGAGGCGTTCCATTTAAGGCTTGAAGTGCAAGCGAGAGCGCGGAACGAGCGACAAAGAGGCACGTTGTCACGTTCAACTATCGTCAGTAAACCGACTTTACAGACAACCGTTTTTGCATAAAGATAGGACCGGAAAAATGATTCGAAATGAAAAAATATTGATTCCTTGTATAGCTTGATATATTATCTACGATCATGTCTTGATCATTAATTAAATGCGGTTTAAAATTGCATTTATAAAGCATCTCAATGATTGAGTGACATTTTCCTAGTATCCTGAAACGAAACAAAAGGGGCTTATATTTTTAACAAAAAAATTTATGATCCGTTTTACAAAGGAATTTGAAGCCTAAAGAGAGATATTGAGTCACGTAATTTTAATTTAGTTACGTTGCTCATACTACAAAGAATGAAAGAATCTTTTATATTTTGTTTTGAAGCAAACAAAATATTAAAAACGTTTCAGTAGAGACATTCTAAGCTAAAACACTTCACAAAAAATATTCAATTTAAAGAAAACAGAACTTCAGAACTGAGAATGCTGCATTATGGCTATTAAGGGACTTTCAGATGAAAGTACAGAGATTACGAATCATTTTTGCTACCATACGCTACTGCTCTTTTGTCTTTTTTATGCCCAATAATATTTCATCGAATTTAAGGTATATGAATTCATCTACCATAATTCTGTCTTAATACTCTTTGATTTTGAATTTGACGTACAAGTGTAAAAGTACAAGTTGGAACCGAGCGACTCGCGACAACAGCAGACGACGTGTCTACACACTACTTTTTCTATGTATTTCTATGAAATACCCTCCGCAGCTAGAGATACGAAGCTAGCGACATTATTCATAGAAATACATAGAAACCAGTAGTGACGCGACGACACGTCGTCTGCAGTTGTCGCGTGTCGCTCGGTTCCAACTTGTATGTTTACGCACCGTCTAGGTTTTCTTTTAATTTTTATCTAAATCAAAACAAAATTTCAATCCGTAATTGGGTAAATTCCTACTGCCTAATGCCATAAGTATTATGTTTGACATTAAAATGTTCATCAACGGTAGCCCCATAGTTATGTATTATTTTCATTCAGTTAAAAAAACAATCGGAAAATAGATAAAAATATATCTGGGTACCTTACGATACCGTATTGTATGATAAGTGATAAGTTGATAACTTTTAAAATATCAACTCAAATCGACAATGGCAGTTATTGACAATTTTTCAGTTTATCTGACGCGCTCGCGAATTCAAAAACCATTACCGAACCAAAAAAGTTGGCAGAGTTCGATTTTAGTTTTGATGGATTTGCTAATGGATATTCCTTAACTTCCGATTGGTATTCAGCAATTATTGTTAGTCGTAGAATTCTGTTTCCCGATTCTCTAGCTCAATTAATATTTTGTAAAGTATTAATGCAGCTTCGTGGGTTTATCGCTTTCTAATTAAAGCTATATTTTATATTGATAGGAAACACTGATAGTGACGACTGACGAGTTAGCAATCAAACAGCAAAAGATTATTAATTATTTTCGTTTCGAATTTATTTATAATTTATTTACGTCAATCAAATGTTTGAAACAGTTTAAAAGTTATTAACGTTACTTTGACATTTCATGAAAATACCACTTTGTAGTTTGATATAGTCAAAATGAAATATGGTGTCCCCAGCGGTCATTGACTTTTTTTATATGAAAAATGCTCGCACTGTATATTTAGTCAACTTAAGAAAAAAATTGAACTCTTATATAAATACACAGGCTATAGATTCATCGGAAAACCTCTTGTCTTGGTAACTCTCAGAATGATAATCTCAACTTTTTATGAGCTAGAAGTGATAATAATATATTTTATAATGAGTTCTCATCGAGTATGCAAATCGAGTATGCAAAATACGATATCGTCCTTAGACTAGAAACATCTGTCACTTCATTTTCAATAACGCTTTGTATAGAAAACGATGACATACTATGACTAGTTTTTTAACTAGAGGTCAATGACCGCCACGAACAGGATTCGGCAATACGAGAAAAGTAAATTGGCCAGGCGCAATCCGCAATGTGTAACAGAATAATTGTGGTAGTCTTATTGATCCGAAATGCAAGTTTCATCCAGTCCAGATTCTATCCAGCAGCAAAATAGTATTTTCCGTTAAACAAGTACGTCATACAATAATCAAACGTCTGTTTTTTGGGGTTTTACTAAAGAAATTGACGATTCCTAATTAGAACTCATTTTACGTTGATTCGAGATATTTTGTATACTGTACAGCCATGACTCCATCGAAACTATAGATCCACCAGGATGATGGCAAATTTGGATGGCAGATTTTCAAAAAATATCCTTGATCATTGGATAAATTTTTATATTTGCATGTTTCACACACAGAATCAGCCGTTATAAGGAAAAAAGGATCAAAATGTTTTATTCCAATTATCCCGGCATTGCTAAAATCAATTTATTTTCTGACTTTTTGCCATCAGATCCTAGTAGACCTATTATATTTCTTCGCTTCATTCTTCGATATATAATTAACCAAAAGTAGTACCTTTGCTTATCTGCTAGGCAATCGCGTTTTTTTTTTTAAGACGTATGTGGGTACTTAGAAAAGTTACCCGCTCGCTCGCGGTCACTCGACGTTCCGGCGTTCCTCCTTATTCTTTGTAACGCGAGGCAACGCGAGCACGTATACTTAAATAACCATGCCAAAGCGCAGCTGGTTATTATTATTAAGAGGATTGAGTCAGTGTTGTAAGTAACTAAAGTCAGTGTTATTTTATCGTGTAACAAGAAAATACATGTAAGTACTATTAAATACTTAAATAAACGGCAGGCACTACCGAGGCCTAGACGAGCCAATTATTTTCAATACTAGCCGGCTTGTACTGCGACCACGAGTCAATAAACGTACAATGTGTTGGGACTGCGAGTCTTTATACACAATCTATAATATTATGTATGCTTTATCTATTCTATAAATAGAATTATAGAACTATATGTTTGCCGGATTGGGGGAAACAACTGCAGGCGATTACTGCAATTATTTAATTAACCGACATGTGAGTCAATAAGTACAATGTGTTTGGACCGTGAGTCCTTTTACACAATCTATATTCTATATGCATCGGAATTGATTGCGGATCTCTGACGATGTTTTACCTATTCTATAAATAGAACTATACGTTTGCCCAATTGGGGGAAATAACTGCAAGTTAATTACCACAAGTGTTTAAATATTATATTAAGTTATTTTATAAACCGCCATAATGTGTGGATTGACCGCGAGTCTCTAAACACAATTTATATGCATCGGAATTGACTGCGAGTCTCTGACGATGTTTTAATTGTTCTATAAATATAACTATACGTTGGCCGGTTTGGGGGTTAACAGCGAGTTATTTTATAAACCGCCATAATGTGTGGAATGACTGCGAGTCTCTAAACACAATCCTTATGCATCGGAATTGACTGCGGGTCTCTGACGATGCTTTATTTAAAAACAGAAGTATAATATGTTGGCTGGTTTTGAAAGGATTAACTGCGAGTTAATTAATATTTAAATTTAAAATATATTAATATTTTTTTAAATCAACATAATGTATGGATTGACTACGAGTCTCCGACAATGTTTAAAAATAAAAATTAGCAACTACCGCGGGTTTTCCCGCGCTCTTTGTTCTATAAATAGAACTACATAATTATTATTATAATATTAATATCTTTGCCGTTTTATAGAGAACAGCTATTTCGAGCTAATAACTAGATTAACTGTGAGTCTCATCAGTTAACAACCTATACGCGTCCCGTGCGATCCTTTTGTTCTAAATATAGAACTACGATTATAATTTACTATGTCTGCCGGTATATAATTATTATTATTAAATAAAACTTACACCAATGTTGGGACTCGGGATACACCGCGAGTGTATAACGAAATTTAATATCCTACGTAACGTGATACTACCCTCAATATTTTTTGTAACATATTTTATCGACACATAAGTCGATATATATTTTATTTCCCCAATATTTATTTTTCTAGGTCACTAAGACCAGGCAATTGGGGAAATATCACTAAAAGTGACTAATATACGGGTCGATCAGGTTACGAATGAACCCGAAGCTTCCCCACTCCTAAACCAGGTGCCAACGGTCGATTCTGAGTACCGGCACCGATAGAACCGGACCAGATCCGGATAGATCCACTGACGTTAGGTGAACCCTCGTTGGATTCGCCAGATTATGGTTTTAAATGATCCCAAAAAGATTAAGATAAGCTACTGCTTATAAAACGTTCCTGATAATAAATGTTGCAGATCGATTCCATTTCAATCGATCATTATCATTATAGATTTCACCTGACAAAGTCTCGATATTATCAGACTTATCAACAGTATCTGACTTATCTCGATATAAATTATTATCAAACTTATCAGATAATATATATATATATATATATATATATATATATATATATATATATATATATATATATATATATATATATATATATATATATATATATATATATATATATATATATCAGACAAGACAACTTCGTAACGGAAACCTATAACACTCAGACTCGATAAGTCTTGTCTCAATATCAGACCGAGATTATTATTGTTTCGCTGGATAATTCCAGTATTTGTTCTCAGAGACAAATTAGTACATCCCAATCAATCGGGTACCTTTTGGGCTCTGGCAAACCCTTCCCGCTACCCGTCAAAGGGGGGTGGGAGAGCTGGTAACCGTTGGCTGGCGCCGCTAGCACTGTGCCGCTACAATCAACCTCCTTCGAGTTCGAAGAGCGTTGAGACGACTAAGCGCTCAACACCGCAGCAGTAGTGCTGACAGTTATTTTTAGATATATATTTTATAGATGTTACTATTATAATTATTGTGGCCCATCGGGCCACAATAATTATAATTATATCATGCGGCCCATCGGGACTTTATTTGTAGCCCGCGTGATGTTAAACCATTTTGAAATTCACGCCCACGGGCAAAATATTATACAGTCAACGTGAAAGTCACGGGCAAAATATTATACAGTCTTTTTCACTTGTCAATCGTTAATTTTGAATAACGTTATTTTTTAAACCTAAAAATGTTTTTTGCGGCCCGCGACACCAACACCAAAAATGTTTGCGGCTCGCATGAAAAATAAAAAATAAAAAAATTAGGGAACTTCGTTCCAAAAACAAAAACAGGTTGGGGACCACTGGCTTAGTAAATTATACATCATGACATCAATAAATTATTAGAATTTAAAACTTTATCTTCGTGTACCCCCACCGAAGGTTACCTAATTTCAAAGATTTTCTTTTCCCCTAACAAAGCGGCGGAAAATATTGTATTATATTTTAAATACAATTTTTGATTTTTTTTTAATTTGAAACCACTTCGTTAGTTTATTTCGAAATTACATATTAATTTGGAAAATTAACCTTTAGGTAAGGCTTCCAAGCCAATACCTAAAAGTGGATATCTAGCAAAAATTGATTTAAGAGCCTTGGTTCCTAGTAACTCACTAGTCGATCGAAATATTTTAATTTACGAATTAAGAGCCTTAAGTCTTGACGTACAGACTATCAGATGCGCTAACATTTTTTTCACAAAAAATATAAAGAAGGAAACTAGACCAGGCGTAGGCGAGAATTTTCAGCGCCTCAGGCGCCCCTTTTGTGTTAACGTTTTATGGTTAATAATGCCATGGGTGCATTAAATCCACAACAAATATGTAAATATTTAAGTCTAAACGTTTATAATATATATTATTATAACATAACTAGCTGTCCCGGCAAACGTTGTTTTGCCATATAAAGTATTTCGCCCATATTATTATTTTATTGAAGTGACTAAATAAGTATGTCACCATGGCAAAGTCCATGATTGCTATCCCGTCGCACAAACAATGGTCGCCGTCAGTCTCAAGTTGTAACAATTTACTATTATTTATTCAACAAATTAATACACTCATCAACATAAAGATAGAAGAGTAGATGTTGTCCGATTCTCAACCCTAGCCGATATGCTCGCTAAGATTCATGAAAATCGGGCTAGCCGTTTCAGAGTAGTTCAACCACGCACACCGTGACACGAGAATTTTATATATTAGATATATTTTATAATAATATATGCCTATTAAAAACGGAATATTACAGAACAGTTAAATCAGTGTACTATTCGTGAGCTAGCTCAACTGATAGGTGTTTTGACACCTTCATATCCTGATTCCTGACTCCCACCGCGGAATGCAACTGGTTTTCAGCGAATAAAATATTATTTAATACTAAATAAAATATGCAATGATAATTACGATAACAGAATCACACTTATTCTTGAATAATAATTGTTAAAATATTCATCTTGGTGGACCGAGAACAATATTCTCGACTTTCGATCATATTAATATGCAATTATCACATAATCGACGACCACAGAGCCGGACCCAGTTAAAGCAGTAGACTCCTTAAAATTTATTCTAAAATACTTTACTTCGACTTAGATTTTAGATAAATGCTCTCTTCAATCTTATTAATTAATAGATTTATTACAGAGATATTCGTCCGCTCCATCGGAACCTTAGCCAAACAATTTGACAATGGCTGTAATACGATATCTTCTACAGACATCACTGTGCACTGTCATTGTTTATGAACAATGTTGACATTATTGGTTGGTGACATTGGCTCAGATGAATGTGTGAAGCGCCTTTTGAAAGAAGCTTTCCTGTAAAAATCCTAGCCCATACCTGAGTAGTGTAGAACCCGGGATCCACTTATAAATTATTTGTTTTTTCTTGCACTCTGTACCTACAGCTGAATACTGATCATTGACTTAAAACTTTCTGCCTAATAAAACTCGGCAAAATAAAAAATTAAAATACGGTTTTAAATAGCGGTATCGAAATTTTTATTACAAAGACAAACTCCCGGGCGTGATCGGATGTTATCTTTAAAAAAAAAGAAAAAGAAGAAGAGGATATAATATTTAAGTTATTACGCCCTGCGATGGTTATTCAAGATTATATTAAATAGGATAATACTACAGTACGGGTTATTATTGCTAACGCTTAACGCTCTGCACAGAACAGCCACCTCTCAGTCGGTCGGTTAGCCGCTGGATAATGCAGGTGCTGTGCGAGAACGGCGTGGCGTCGACACGAGCGTCAACACGGGGATTGATACTGGACACTATTAGTAAGACGACAGTCGACAGGCAGGAGTCAGGACTAGCGATTCCAATACTTTCGCTATTTTCTTTAACCATAATTTTATCGACAAAGTTTCGCTGAATCAGTTAAATAATCACCATGATCCCAGTATGTTATCATTTGAATCACAAGCCATAGAGGTCTCTCACGTTTGGTCTCTACTGACTATTATTAAAATGGGCATAATGTTAAATGTTTTCTTGAATATATACCGTCGGTGGCCAAATTATTATACTCACTTGAAAAACAATACGTTTTTGTGCCTCATAAGGAAAAAAAAATATCTTTAAAAAATATATTATTATTTTTTTAGCCTTATGGTAAGGTGCAGAGTCCTGCATACATATGCAGGTCCCGTCTGGCTGCTAATCATCAAATAAAACAAGCTGGTTATCCAGTGCAAAGCAACGTGCAGAGTAATTTATTGAATTTGACACATTTGAACCAGAGACACATTACAACAGAATACATAATAGACAATATTACAATAGAGTATAGACGAGGTATCTAAGACACTGACAGTTTCTCAAATTTGGTAACAGATGGCGTTAGCATGTACATTTTAACATTATAATATTTTTGATACCAACTGACAAATCAGGCATCTGGGGATGGAGATGACTTTGTAAAACTAGCAGATATTGGTCTTAACGCATGGTTCCTTCAACCACGTGTAGTAGACCATTCCCGTTTGAGCTAATCTCGCCCCATGTCGTAACCGACGAAGGAGGTTTCACTCGTATTTATAAAAATTTTCATGTCGCCTTCGGTGAACAAACTAGGTATTGTCCTGAAGGATCTGAATCAATTGGGGTATTGGCACCAGTAGTCAGCCTTTTAGTGGACAGCGCAAGTTTAAATGTGGATAGAAAATTATTTAAAATAGTAATCAAAAACCTTTTGTTCTCATTCACTTAATAATTTATTAAACTTTGTTGTGAAATTAACATATTAGATATTTTTTCTTAACATTTCCCCAGTACTCAGCCGTCACAACCCAGTTCTCGGCCAAATAGCTACCAGTAGTCAGCCTCTCCTTAGATGGGCCTCGAAAGAGACCTATGGAACTAAAACAAATAAACAATGCATGTCTGGTCTCTGACAATGCCAAAAAACTAATAAATTATTTGGTAGGTAGGTGCTTCATAAATAAATGAATAAATTAAGCAGCGTAAGTTACTGATGGCTGAACACTGGGTATACCTCACCAGTACTCAGCCGTGGTTCGACCGTATCTAGTTAGGCGGCCGACTACTGCTTTTTATATGGAATTTTGTATGACCAGTACTCAGCCGGGAGTGGCCGAACACTAGATAATGTACAAGAAATGCATACCCAGTAGTCAGCCACCTCATTATTTAAATAACTATAAAGAAACTGTTCTATAACTCATTTGATTTAGACGTAAAAAATGTAATAACAATATATTTTAATAAAACATGACACAAAAGTTAATAAGAAATCACAATAACTCACCTTTTTGTCGGGCACTTCCCACTAAGAAAATTTTGGCGCGCACGCCGCATCTTGGCTCGACTAGTGACAACGTCGAATTGGAATCAGATTACCATTTCTTGCAGCCACTCAGCGTCATTGTGACGTTCTGAACCGACCAATAAGAAGGCCAAGCTTTTTTTAAAAGTAATTTGATTGGTTAATTTGCAATAGAACGCTATTTCTATAGGTTTTTAGCTGGAAAAGGCTGACTACTGGTGTGGGGCTGACTACTGGCGGCCTTACCCTGGGTCATATTAAGGTCACGCCTTTATCTTCATAATTAAAAAAAATGAAATTAAAATAACTTGTTTTCCTCCTTTCAGGATTCCTCAGATCAGTTTACATTGTAGCAAACGCCAATCGCTTAGCATGCATGCATCTGGGGTAATCTTAGGTTTTTTGAAGGACGGAAACAACTGAAATTCAGTTTCTTCAGTTTCGCCTTAGCATTCTGTTAGATAAAGCTACGCTAGCATCATCTAACAAAACTTTTATGACTTTCAGGGGTTTTCTTCTGTTCTCAACAATAAAACGCCATGTTTCCTCTCCTGTTCAAGCAGTCGAAAGACGTTTTCTACCACATTTATCAACTCGCTATGGAGACAAAGATTTTTTTAGGTTCATCACTTTTTTATATTTCAAAGTGTAGACTGGGAAACGCCTACTAATCTCGCAATTTCTCTCCGGGTATGATTGATATGACTCGAAGGTGTCTAAATTTTAGATTTATTTCCAGCTGAAATGTCTGCATTCTACATCTTTCATTATTTTAACTTAAAATTACATTATCACAAAAAATAACCAAGAAACACTAGAATCATGTGTTAGCCTATAATTTATACATTATAATAAAATAGATAAGACTTAAGTGTTGCTTTTTATAACACGTTTCACACAAAAAACATTTTTAGCGCCTGTGTCTAACTCCCTATTGCACGCACTTAACACAGGAAAATATGGCATAAGTGACTGTCGTACTAAATGGTGCTATTATTACAAGATTATTATTGAATAATAAATGTTACTGACTCACAAAATGTAGAATACAGCCTAAAGTAACAAAAAATAAAAGAAAAAACTAAAACTAACAACACAAAATGGCTAAACAATCAACCAATACGAATCTATGTAAAAATCTCACACTGAGTATATTAATTTGGCCACCCACTGTATAATGATTACTATTCATAATGTAATCTACTGTATTTTGTAAAAAAAAATATTTCTTTCGTTACTCTGAAAATCTACTTTTGGTTAATTATATATCGAAGAATGAAGCGAAGAAAAATAAATGATCAAAAGAACTTACCAAGTGAAGTTCGATCATTATTATATGAGTCGCTTCATTCGAAGATATAATCTCCCTCCCACCCAGTCTGCATGAAACTATGTTTGCTGCAGTACCCAAAGAAAGAAAGAAAGATTTTTTGCATTACTTCTCTCTAAACATAATGAGGAACGCCGGAACGTCGAGTGACCGCGAGCGAGCGGGTAACTTTTCAAAGTACCCACATACGTCTTTAAAAAAACGCGATTGCCTAGCAGATAAGCAAAGGTACTACTTTTGTTTAATTATATATAATCGAATGAAGCGACTCATATAATAATGATCGAACTTCACTTGGTAAGTTCGTTTGATCATTTATAATATATTATATTATGTTGGATTAAAACAGCCATACTTGAGTATAGTATTTTCACCGCGCAGGCCTGGAGTTCCGCGAAGCCTTTGTAGGGGCTCCGCGAGATAAAATGAGAATGAGCAGAATACTTCTCTGCCATCAATCTGTGTCCCAATTCCGTGTTTTATTAAGTCGATTACGCTTTTAAATAACTTCATAAATATTCATTTAACAATAAATTGAAGAATGCATATAAATATTTTTGATATTTTGGCGTTACCTTAGAAATTTCGCTGTTCAAAAGGGTTCCGCCACTAAAAGAGTTTAAGAACCGCTGGATTGAAATAACAGAATTAAGGTAGGACACTATATTATGGTAACACTACCCCTCGCGAAATAAAAGCCAGCACGTACTCGCACAGTCGCTGAAAGGACTTTGGAACTACCAAGCTATCTGCATAAAACGTTTTAGCTCGCATCTTATTACGTAAACTTGTATTGCAAAAGTATAATTGCATAGTAAGTTCTATGTTGTGCATAAAGTATAAAACATTTCTTGATACCAACTTACATGAGTTATTCAAAATACATGCGCGTTTTCTAAGAGCCGGGACACAAAAACACGGCACGACGTCGTACGGCGTCGCACGGCGCCGTACGGCGCCGTGTGGGACGCGCGTCGCAAAAAACCACGGCACGGCGCCGTACGGCGTCGTACGACGTCGTACGACGTCGTGCCGTAGAAACTCACGTAGAAATTCAAGATGAGTTTCTACGGCACGACGTCGTACGACGCCGTACGGCGCCGTGCCGTGGTTTTTTACGACGCACGTCCGACACGGCGCCGTACGACGCCGTACGACGTCGTGCCGTGTTATTGTGTCCCGGCCCTAAGCTAACACGAAACAGAGAAATAATTCTGTTTCTCACAAAACTAAATGTAGGTACCTACATAGCCTATAGCGTACTATATATATAGAGTACCCATATAGCATATAGTAAACTATACATTCTACTACTACTTAAAGCATAATCCTCTAACATGTTAGGTTTAATAGGAATTATGTAAGGATTTGTTTAGGTGTGATATTTATTCTCTTGTATTCCTAGCGCGAGCTTCACAGAATCGTGGGTATCCTGAAAGCCCCAAATTCCACGAAGCTTACATTGAAAAAGCTTCGAAAGCCAATTAGATACAAGAAAGTGAATTACATCGACTTCAAACAAACGGGCGGGCTGAGTAACGCATTAGTACGTCGCGCACCGGCCGATATGACATACTAAGTCAAATATATTTTCGAGATATCTTCTGAGTCCGCCTTCTCGTTAGTTCTGTTTACTCTGGTTGACGTCTGGCGCACGATCTCTTCTGTGTCCGACTTCTCGTTAGTTCTGTTTACTCTGGTTGACCGGGTTGACGTCTGGCCCACGATCTCTTCTGAGTCCGCCTTCTCGTTAGTTCTGTTTACTCTGTTTGACGTCTGGCCCACGATCTCTTCTGAGTCCGCCTTCTCGTTAGTTCTGTTTACTCTGGTTGACCGGGTCTGGCCCACGATCTTTTTGAAATATGGCATCTTGTCCGCATGTCAAGAAGATAACTATACCCTAGGGGGATATAGATTATCATTTATATTGGACCCTAGATCATTGGTCATTTATATTGGATAATGTAATATAGATAAATGATTAATTTCTTCCTTGATCATAGATTTTTGACATTTACTAAAAGATTGGATCCAATACGGTCATAGAAATAGGTGCTGCCAGTTATTTAATATAAAAAAGAGTTTTTAATTTCTTGTTCGTTAATATGTTTCAAGTAATGTAATGTAATTCTTTTTCTAATCTCTTTCTGAAATATATAAAATAATCTTGCTGAAATAATAAACAACAAGCCATATTAAAAATGACGATGTCTTTTGACAAATCGAATTCTCTGAGATCTGGTAACCCTGACGTCAATACCTGTCAGCGTTAGCGCTCTCCGATGGCTATTGAAACCACATATGACGTAAAATAGGATCAATGAAATATGATAATGTAATACACAGATACTACCACAGATATGATCAAATGATCATATATATGATCCTATAAAATATGATCCTATAAATGATGAATATAAATGATAATGTAATATCCCCCTATACTAATTGGTCGCTGTTAATCATTAGTGTAATAGCCAACAATTTTTTTTGTTGTTAAATTTTGAATGCAGTCGTGTTCTAAATCATCTAAAGAACATAACTGCATTCATAACTCAATACGTATTTTTTGTGAGTTAGTACACGAATGCTTCAGAGCGTCCAATTAGTTTGTATATAGTTTAAACAGAGGCATGAAGCATAATTTACGTATAGCGATCGACCGCGACACATCTACATGTATATTATATATCTCAAAACAGAACAGACACAAGGACACCTTCCGGTACTTTGTATACTTAATAGGTTTAACCCTATTTTAAAGTTGGCGCTCGAGGCCCGAGGTAGGCAGCTCGACTCCACGTAGGCTTATAATTAAAACGTATATAATCCACCGTGCCTCGGCATTTCACGTTATGAATATATAAACATGTAACGTTTTCGACTTCTCTCCATAATGGAACCTTTTTTAATATCATTATGTGTACATGCCGACACGCTATTTTCCTAAATTTTGTACCGTATTTAATGTTTTTAATAAAAACGTCAAAAGAAATTCAGCTTTTTCGTGCTTACTTGTAAAAACGTTTAGTAAATATTTGAGTGTTTACCTAACAGAAACATTAAAGTCTATAAAATTATGATTGTTTGATAAACGATTAGAAACATAAAATATTATATATTATTACTTAATTACGCTTCCGAAATACACAAGAATAGGAAAATATAGATCATTTCAGCTCTCAAACAAATAAAAATGGGCGTAGGTTGTACCAGGGTACATCATGTCCCGACAATAATAATATTATGATGACGGGACAGTAGATTAAAGTATTCCTGGATAAATCATCTATTGATGATTTTGACTTTTTTGATTTTTTGATTGCGACCAATATTTATAATGTAACTAGCTGACCCGGCAAACGTTGTTTTGCCATATAGATTATTTCTTATTCTCTTAAAATCAGTTGAGCCGTTTTGGAGGAGTTTATATTAGATAAAAGATGGCAAACAGTATTAACACCAGCGTACTCTATATTGATTGTCTCACGTCGCGTCGTAGCGTACTTGGCAGGAGGTCTGTATGTAATCAACAAACTAGTTAGCAACGTAAACTTGATTATCTGCAGAAACCTATTATTAATTAACTAGCGACCCGCCCCGGCGTCGCACGGATATAAAATATATAGCCACGGAAAGATGATTAAAATCTATAGCCTATGATCCTTCATGTGGTCTACTTCTTATCTGTGCCATATAACATAAAAGTTGTTCGCGAGATAAGCCCTTTCAAATAATTTCCCCCGTTTTTTCCACATTCTCCTATTATTAGTCTTAGCGTGATAAAATATAGCCTATAGCCTTTCTCAATAAATGGACTATCCAACACTGAAATAATTTTTCAAATTGAACCAGTACTTAGTTCCTGAGATTAGCGCGTTCAAGTTAGCCTTTCAAATAATTTTCCCCGTTTTTTCCACATTTTCCTCAATTTCTTCGCTCCTATTAGTCTTAGCGTGATAAAATATAGCATATAGCCTTCCTCGATAAATGGGCTATCTAACACTGAAAGAACCATCAAATCCGTTGCGTAGTTTTAAAGATTAAAGGGAACAAAGGGACATGAGGGAAAAAAAGACAATCCCATATCTCCCTCTTACCTTATAGATCGCTTCAACTTTACTAGACCTCTTGACATCCCGTGCAGGTCTAACGTGAGGACGAATCTATCCCTCCCCTCCCATCGCTCCAACTTCTTCTCCAATTCCTTTACCGTTCATGCAGTTAGATTATGGAATTCCCTTCCCCACACCATTCGTGACAGCCCTTCCTTCGCTGTCTTTAAAAATCGGCCAAGTACGAGTTGTACTCGCGCATGAAGGGTTCCGTACCACTACAGAGCAAAAATAGGCTAAAAATTTATTTTTTTGTGGGAGCCCCCCTTAATTATTTAATTTATTTAAATTTTATTATTAATTATTAAAGTACAAATACAATTAAGTATTTTGTGTACATTTCAATAGTCTATTCTAAGTTGCCGTTATTGATTAAGAGCAAAAAATAGCAAAAAAATCACGTTTGTTGTATGGGAGCCCCCCTTAAATATTTAATTTATTTTGTTTTTAGTATTTGTTGTTATAGCGGCAACAGACATACACAATCTGTGAAAATTTCAGAAGTCTAACTATTGCGGTTCTTGAGTTACAGCCTGGTGCCAGACAGACGGACAGACGGACAGACATCGAAGTCTTAGTAATAGGGTCCCGTTTTTACCCTTTGGGCACGGAACCCTAAAAAGCGACTGAAAGAGCACTACCTCAACAAAGAATCCTAAAACTTTTATTAAATATACATATAGTATGTATTTTTTTATTTATTAATATATAGAATACTAGCCGTTGCCTGCGACTTCGTCCGCGTTAACATAGTATAATAAACAAAGATGGATACTTTTCCCCTTTGTGTGGTTCCTTATACAAAGGGTAAAAACGGGACCCTATTTAAGCAAACGTCAATAAACTTTCATGTTTCTAACTCAAGAAATGACGGACTTTCATTGAAACTTTATACCCCAATTTCACCCCCTTGGGGGTAGAATTACCAGAAACGCTTAAATACGTATCCATTCATTTTTAATCAGCAGTCCAAAAATAAACTTTCATATTTATTTTTTCGAACTTAAGAAATAACGGACTTTCATTTAAACTTTCAACCCATTTTTCACCCCCTTAGGGATAGAATTTCCAAAAACACTTAAACACGTATCCAATCATTTTTTAATCAGTAGCCCAAACATAAAATTTCATGTTTCTAACTCAAGAAATAACGGACTTTCATTCAAACTTTCAACCCCAATTTCACCCCCTTGGGGGTAGAATTTCCAAAAACGCTTAAATACGTATCCATTCATTTTTAATCAGTAACCCAAAAATAAAGATTCATGTTTCTTACTCAAGAAATGACGGACTTTCATTCAAACTTTCAACCCCTATTTCACCCCCTTCGGGGTAAAATTTTCAAAATTCCTTCCTTAGTGGGTGTCTACTTAAGAAAACAACCCTACTCATTAAATTTCGTGGCTGTAACTTTAACAGTTTTTGCTCAGCGATGATGAATCAGTCAGTCAGTCAGTCAGTGAGTCAGTCAGTCAGTCAGTCAGGACTTGTAATTTTATAAGTATAGATTTTATTTATGTATCATAATGTAATTATGTCATGTATTTATAATTATATAATTATTATATTATTATAATGTTAGTTGTATGTGTATTATTATGTAGGTTTCTATAATTATTATTTATCTGTGCACGCCCTATCTGATATTTCCAAATTTATCCCCCCCCCCCCCCCCCCCCTCTAACTTCTAAAGTAAATGATCAGTCTAAAAAAAATATATGATGTACATTACTCATTACTACTACAAACGAAAATTGGTTTGAACGAGATCTATCAATTAGTTTTTTTTATACGTTCATGAAATCAACTAAAATATAAAAAGGAATCAAAAACCTTTTAATTTCATAAAAATAAACCTTATTGCTGCTGCGGAACCCTTCATGGGCGAATACAAATCGCACTTGGCCGATTTTTTTATACTCGGTCCTACAAAAAGTTGGATGTGGCTCTCGAATCCTTTCGTTTGAGTCATCTACTACGGAGCAAATTAAAGTAGTAATAATAATTATTATTAATAATAAAAAAAATACGAATACAATAATTTTTATTACATACTAAGCTAGAATGGTAGAGCTGTTGAATAGTGCTCGTAGTACACATATTTTATACTGCAGCTGTAGCACTCGACGATAAAGATTCATTTTATTACATTCGATATAAAGAATATTCTGGATGAATTTAGTTCCGGTCGCCTGTTTTCCATTGAATTTTACGCTACAAGCGAACCTTTTTTTCCCAACTTCGTTGCTTGGGACTAATTTTGAAATGTGCTTTTAATTCTGACACCAGTCTGGTCGCTATAAAGCAGAGTTATTAATTAAAAGGAACTTTGCAAAATAGCCCTATACAGAAGCAATATAATTACAAGAACATTTTTATAACATGTTTTAATTTAAACATCATATAAAGTGATACTTAAATTGTATCATATCGTCACTAATAAAAAGATCTACACGAAGCATTCAGAGTACAGACGTTACGATGCTTTGTATTTATTCGATACGTTAAAAAAAATTCACTAACAAGGCTTATCTTAAAAATTTTAAGTTTTAACCTTGTCATCAACATTTTGAGATTATATTATATTTAAACATTACATTTAAACCTTAAAGTTTATAACCGTAAATTGCGAGACACTTATTGTAAGATTGTCTTTGGTAAATAAATGCAAAAGGAACATAAATTGCTATGTACTCCTCATAATGAACTGTTAAATGAGGATAAAGGAAATGGGATCACATATTATCCCATCGCTGGGATAATTTAGTACATAGTTAAATAGCTATAAAAACGGCCATGCATCAAACACGCTCGGTCGCTCGCCGCTCGCCTCCCGTGCACTCGGATCATGAACTCTTTAATCATTATTTTAACACCGTTTTACATTAAAATTAATATTGATGACTAGCTGTAAATAGTACTCAACTAAAGCTTTTTCCAGTAACTTAGAGCTTACCTATTTAGTGTAAAGCTTCACTGAACGTTACTTGCGGTAATTTTGATGTAGAAGAAGTCTTACATGTTTAACTAGGTCGCAGTAGTCAGTACTTTAAAGCACACAATTAGTGCGATTTTCAACATTCGTGTGGTTCTATGATCTTAGAAACACTACTATTAATATTTAATACTATTATGACTTTCTAAGAATGTAATCAGGTAAGTTTCAACAAAGTGTTTTATATTTTATCTCAAATTATCAAGAGAGTCATTATATCGACATAACTCAATTGCTAGCAACCATCTGTGATTTGGCGAACTCATATAAGATGGAAACTAAAGCGGGTGATCGAAAGGCGAGTAAGACAAGACCGCGGTTTTAAATATGTACTGACGAACGCTCACGGCTCGTTGGTGCTAATCGACTAGCGTATAAAACAGTCGCAAACACGTCTTGTTCCATGGTTTTGCGTCACGAGCCGAGAAAAAAAAAAAAACGACAACGAACTGTGAGTCCAGGTCGGCGGTATTTAAAACCGCGGTTTTGTAATGATACACCTGCGAGCTATGAAACCGCGGTCTTAATCATCCGTCGATCACCCGCTTTAAAAAAGAATGAGAACACTTTTCAAGAAAGTTAGAGAACACAGCTAGACTACAACCATTTTTAAGTGCACGTAGAGGAGAAGAAAAGTTAGAAGCAATTATGTTAAAATGTTAACTAGATGGTCCCGTTTTGTTCAAAACATTTCCAAGGAAATTGGATTTTACTAAATTTCACCCCCCGAATTTTTTTATGCAAGCGAAAAGCTAGTATAAAATAATTATTGTAGTATTTACTTTATTGTTATTCAAATTATTACACTTCGCTATCTAGCCCAATTTTATCTTTGTTCGCCATTTTACAGTAAACTAGTGTCTTACGCCAAAAATCTGCTTTTTAGAAGAGTCTGTTTGTTTGTTTGAACGCGTTAATCTCAGGAAGTACTGGTCCGATTTAAAAAAATCTTTCGTTAGATAGGTCTCACGCTAAGACTAATAGGAGCGAAGAAACAAAGGAAAATGTGGAAAAAACGAGGAAAATTATTTAAAAGGAAATTCTAGTTTAGGATCATTGATTTTATAAAATTCACCATAAAGACACACACAGTATTTATGTTTATTACAGGTACATAAGCTCAAACCCCAATTGAAGAAAGAAAAAAAACGGTTGTCTGTAAAGTCGGTTTACTGACGATCGTTGAACGTGACAACGTGCCTCTTTATCGCTCGTTTCGCGCTCTCGCTTGCACTTCACACACTACAAATGGAACGCCTCAGAGCGAGGTAACGCCGCATGAGTCATGTTTTTTCGTGCGTGCAGCCGGTTCCATCGAATTATAAGACGTTGTCACGTCAAAACTCATTTCCCCGACTGTACATTTCTGCTAAACAACTCATTTCCCCGACTGTACATTTCTGCTTAGCACAATTTTCCCCGACTGTACATTTCTGCTAAACAACTCATTTCCCCGACTGTACACTTCTGCTTAGCACAATTTTCCCCGACTGTACATTTCTGCTAAACAACTCATTTTCCCGACTGTACATTTCTGCCTAGCACAATTTTCCCCGACTGTACATTTCTGCTAAGCAACTCATTTCCCCGACTGTACATTTCTGCTTAGCACAATGTTCCCCGACTGTACATTTCTGCTAAACAACTCATTTCCCCGACTGTACATTTCTGCTAAACAACTCATTTCCCCGACTGTACATTTCTGCTTAGCACAATTTTCCCCGACTGTACATTTCTGCTAAACAACTCATTTACCCAACTGTACATTTCTGCTTAGCACAATTTTCCCCGACTGTACATTTCTGCTAAACAACTCATTTCCCCGACTGTACATTTCTGCTAAGCAACTCATTTCCCCGACTGTACATTTCTGCTTAGCACAATTTTCCCCGACTGTACATTACTGCTCAACAACTCAAATGGAACGCCTCAGAGCGAGGTAACGCCGCATATTGCGTCATGTTTTTTCGTGCGCGCAGCCCATATCGAATTATAAGACGTTGTCACGTCAAAAAACAACAAATGGTTTTCTCGTGTCTTAAATAGCAAGAGTAATTTGTTATCATATATAATATCTATAAAGTAATCTATCTAAAAATTGTATTTGGGTAACTTTATTCAATGCTATTAATTGAGATTAGAATTATACAATATGTTTTGTATCAGAACTAATCGGAGTCCTAGAAAGTTAACTTAAATGCATTAAAAATTACTGTCTACTTAAATAAATAGTTCGTTACTCGTGGGAACATAATACTCGATTAATTCCTGTCGTACATCCGTAAATACTCGCTGCAGATAAAATAAATGTTTTGTAAAACGCTCAGTCCCAAAGGTATACAACACCTGATAAACGATCGCTACAGGCGTTTTATGAAAATGCGATTCTACAAAATTGTAACGTCATTTTGCGTTGTGTTCGTATACCCAGGTGGACGAAACCGGTGGCCACTATCGAAACATAAAACAAGGTCATTTGTAAATAAGTTCGGATTCTTACGCTTTGTTTATTTATCCAGCTATCTGAGTTGCCTGTTGGGCTGTGTTGCATACATATTACAAAACTTCCGGATTGTACAGTTAAATAAAACATCGGCCAAGCAACCAGCAAAAAACAAATGAATACTTACTTCGAGGGTATTGTAGGGGTTTGAAAGTATAGATTTTATTACGAGTTTATGTAAAACTTCGACTACATAACGTTTTATTTACGGACCGAGCCGAAGTATCATAATATAAAAATTAATTACGCTATTATTCAAACGACTGAGGAGAATAAAAGGGGAAATATCTTGGGCGTTTTAATTTTTATCTCCAGAATATACTCGTAAAATGGCCGAAAATATAAACTACGGGAAACGTTTCAATGGAATGAATTGCATAAATCGGGAGTCGTGGGGAACTCGTGTGTGGCATGGCATACGTCATCCACGTCCCATTATATTTCACATTTTTGTGCCGGATTTTCGCCTCCAATCGCGAATGGGAAGCTATTTATGCTACTTTATATTATATACGCTTTTTATTCACCCCTTTGCTGATAAAAAGATATAGAAACAAAATGTTTTGTCCTTGTCCAAAACGTTAGAAGTTGCTTGAATAAATAATGATTATAGTACCTACATACAATATGGATTTTCATTAGTTAGTGTCTAATATAAATCTTTAATAATTAATTGTTGGCTTTTAAATAAACCCTGATTTTACTTTTATTTTGGGTCGTTTAAAATTTTTAAGCTACTTTAATAAAATTTATTATTTATAACACTTACGTATAATAATAAGTGCGAGAAGGAAACAAATGAAAATACTAAAATACTTTACGAGCTTTTTGCTTCGTTAAACGGGTAAGATATTGTTTCGGGCATTGTTATATATTTGAGGACTACTGTCGGTTAGTTTGTGGGTTTGTTTCTTTTTGGTATTTCATTTATTCTTTGTGCTTGCACTTCTCGCGGAATACTAAAAAGTAATTTTGTTTCTTCCGAGTGTTTTGCTTTGTATTTTCGTTCTACAGCTCAGGCGTTTTCAGCAAATATTTAAAATACTGTCTTGGATTATTCTTTTTCTTTAACGCGAAATAGCGAGGACGTAAAAATCGGTTTCCTTTCAGATAATAATCAAGTATTCGTAGCATTACTAAATAAGATTGTTTTACTGTTTGCCTTATATTATTATCTATATCTAATATCTATATATCTATACTTATTATAAAACAAAGTCGCTTTTTTTTCCCTCATGTCCCTTTGTTCCCTTTAATCTTTAAAACTACGCAACGGATTTTGATGATTCTTTCAGCGTTAGATAGCCCATTTATCGAGGAAGGCTATAGGCTATATTTTATCACGCTAAGACTAATAAGAGCGAAGAAATAGAGGAAAATGTGGAAAAAACGGGGAAAATTATTTGAAAGGGCTAACTTGAACGCGCTAATCTCAGGAACTATTGGTCCAATTTGAAAAATTTTTTCAGTGTTAGATAGCCTATTTATTGAGGAAGGCTATAGGCTATATTTTATTACGCAAAGACTAATGGGAGAATGTGGAAAAAACGGGGGAAATTATTTGAAAGGGCTTATCTCGCGAACTACTGGAGCAATTTTTGTTATTTGGCACAGATAAGAAGTAGACCACGTGAAGGATCATAGGCTATCAATTTTAATCATTTTTTCAGTGGCTATATATTTTATACCCGTGCGACGCCGGGGCGGGTCGCTAGTAATATTATAAAACAAAGTCGCTTTTTTTCCCTCATGTCCCTTTGTTCCCTTTAATCTTTAAAACTACGCAACGGATTTTGATGATTCTTTCAGTGTTAGATAGCCCATTTATCGATAAAGGATATAGGCTATATTTTATCACGCTAAGACTAATAGGAGCGAAGAAATAGAGGAAACTGTGGAAAAAACGGGGAAAATTATTTGAAAGGGCTAACTTGAACACGCTAATCTCAGGAACAGGACCAGTAGGTCCGATTTGAAAAATTCTTACAGTGTAAGATAGCCCATTTATTGAGGAAGGCTTTTATATAGCTAGGGTTATATTTTATCACGCTAAAACTAATAGGAGAATGTAGAAAAACGGGGGAAATTATTCGAAAGGGCTTTTCTCGCGAACTACTGGAGCAATTTTTATGTTATTACTTATTTGGCATAGATAAGAACTAGACCACTGACCACGTGAAGGATCATAGGCTATCGATTTTAATCATTTTTTCAGTGGCTTTATATTTTATACCCGTGCGACGCCGGGGCGGGTCGCTAGTATATGATATGACCTTTAACCAATTATATCATTATTTAATTAAAAGCAACGAATGTTAGATAATTATATAAAAAAAAATTAGGTTAGGAACAAGAACTTGGTCCAATGCCGCTCTTTTGTGACGTCAACAAATAAATTAAGTGACCTTCTTTCTTTTTCGGTCATGATGGGCAATTGCGGGCTAATGCTAAAGTGTAGAGAAGCGTATTTGCTTGTGATTGTATTTGAAGTGTATTTGATGATCGGTTCCAGTTAATATTATGTACACTGTAGAGTGGGGATACCTAGAAAATGTTTCGTAGTACCCTAGGGCTCTCCACATAAGTACTTACCTCAGTAGGGCACCCTCTGTGGTATCGTCAAAATAATTATGAATCAGTTTTGTAATGAACAAGGCAACAGTGCTTTAAACAAGGATACGGTTACATGTTGATTTTATAACGATAGCACCATGAATTTCTTTCAAATCGTTTATTAAATGACCATAAAAGAGAGAAATTAAATTTCGATGCAACCACTAGAAGAGCAAAAAGTTAGGTAATTACTCGTTATTCCATGATAGGAACAAATATTTCTATTTGTATCTATTTCCTTCCAAGTTATAGGAAATCCCATTGATGTTCCCGTATTTACAAGCCGGGCACGTACCGCTAAAGTACACAAGAAATTCCACTAAGCTGAAGATTCTGTAAATCCTTTACATGCCAATACTTAAGCTGCAGCCGCTGCATAAAATTAGTGATGCGACTAATACAAATATTTATTTATTTTTACAATAAAACAAAATGTCTGTATTTTTTTTTTATGTAAAAATATTAAAAATCTGCATCTTCTAGTAAGAAGAAGCAAAAATTTAATTATTAATAAATATAATAATTAGTACAAAAATAATTAGTTATTTTGAAATACAAAATATATCGGATTTCGTAGGAAATCCCAATTTACCAAACACACATACCAACATTTATAATTAATCGCTTATTGAATGGGGTGGAATTTAAAAAAAATATCTTGATGGATTCCTACATTATTGCTTAGTACTTACATATTTGACATATTTAATTCCATCGAGCCGGCTCGAAGCGAGCCTTCGAGCTGTCAGTTTTTTCGGTCCACACGGTGGTTATATTGCTCGATTTGGAGTAAAACTATCGAGCAAAACCGTATGTATGTCAGTACTTAGCATTAGAGAGGAATGCGTGTGCAAAATGTAAGTGGTTCAGCTATAGCGGTTTATTAGCCTGTGAATTGACGTCAGCCGGCAAATTAAATAATTTAACTTAACTCGATAGTGTACAAACTTTCATGTAATATAAAACATTCTCTCGATGTTTGTAATACAGCACAACACTAGCTCAACATTCGTTCGTTTTATTTAAATTTCGAATAATCCTTTGCACCGATTTCTCGCATAATGAGCACCGCTTCATTCCAAACAGCATTAGTGAGCATCGCTGCAACACTACCGGAATAAATGGCCCGATCTCCCCTGTGAATCTCATTTCATACTAAATTTTCGAAGCTAATTGCATTTACAGTTAAATCTTTGCTGTAAACTACCAGATTTCCATTTTTCTATGGCGTCAATTACTAATTTTCAGTGTGATATTTTTCTTCACTATTAGGTTGGTATTCTTGTGAGGTTTTACCAATATTATACAACCTTACCATATAAAAAAATAAACTGATGTAAATCCATACTAATATTATAAAAGTGAAAGTGTAGTTTGTCTGTCTGTAACCTCTTCACGCCCAAACAGCCGATTTTTCTATTTGGTGTGGAGAAACTTTGAATCTCGGGGAAGGTCAAGGAATACTTTTCATCCCGGAAAAATGTACGGCTCCTTCGCAAAAAACTAATTTTAATACAACGGAGTTGCGGACCAGTGATAAAATTAATATAACATGGTTTTCCTCCAACGATATAAAAACAGTTTAATAATCCCGACTAATCTTCTTTCACATCATCTTCCTACTTTCTTTGTTGCAGACTTTTAGCCGTTGGTTCACATCAATATGAGGAGCTTACTGCCAGTTCATAAAGCTAAGTATTTAAGGGTAGCGAGCGATTTAGTAATTTACCATCGAGGAATTTGATTCCTAGCTTCCTAGGCAGTTGACAGACCAACGTCGTTTGGTCGGATCATGTCAATTCAATGTTAATAATTGTGATCTGTCGGTTGGATTTGAAATAACGCGACCAAACTACGTAGGTCCCTCATCTGCCTAGGAATCAACTTCTCTGATAGTACCATCAGATAAATTGATTCATATGCAGATAATATTAAGACTTAATAATTTTTTTGTTGTCTGAGTTTGACCAATATAGTTGTTGTTGATACATAAATTATTATTTATTTAAATTATGTAATAAGGAAAACCAATCCTAATAATATTAATGTTACTTTAATACGGGATGTATATAATATATATACATTATACACACATCAATTTTAAACAGTTTAACAAGCTCGGTTAGTACTTAGTATACACGAGACTGGGAAGTAATAGATATGGATTAGGGGTTGCAAGCCCGCGCCAATTTTAAATCTGCTGGATCCCGCACCTGCAAAATGCGGATCCGCGGATCCCGCATAACCCATTTGCATAATACATAATTTCTCGGGGAGCCCATATGATGGAAGCTTTGATAGCAGCACTTTGTACCAAACCCGATCAAAGGCCTTCGCAATGTCCAAACTAACAACCAATGCCTCTTCCTTCGACACATTCGCCTGAGCCCAACGATGAGTTAGGTACGCCAAGAGATCATCAGCCGAGCGACCCTTATGGAACCCTGGCCGTCCAAGTATCGAAGGAGCTGGCTTTTGATAATAATTGATTCTATTATAATATTATAAATTGGTTATAACGATTGGGGATCGGATACACCAAGGCTGTCTTCCAGGAAGCCGCTACAATGCCAGAAGAACAGGAGAGCCGAAAAAGACGCGTTAATATCAGGGCCAACTCTGGAGCATACTTTTAACACAATAGGAGGGATCCCGTCAGACCCACTCGACTTTTGGATATCAAGGGAACGGAGGGCTATTTGCACTGAGCGCTGATTAAACCAAATATCCGACATGACGCTCGTGCATCGCGGTATGGTCGGCAGTTTCTGTCCCCCGTCATCTCGGGTCAAGTTTGACGTAAAGAAGACCCAGAAGATCGGCTTTGTCTTTTGCGTCATGGGCTAACGATCCATTTTTGATGTGGGTGTAGGGATGGTAGGGTTGGCTTGCAGAAATTCCCTTCAATAGCTTTGACCAGAGACCAGAATGCACGGGTTTTCGAAGGGAGGCGCTCGAGTCTCTCGCCAATTCTATTGACGTGCTGTTTCTTTTGCCTGAGTAATCTCTTTCTTGAGTTCTTCATTTTATATGTGCTGGTATTTAAATCCCGAGCAGACACTGCATTGGCCTAGGATTGGTAAGCCTTCTGCTTCCGGCGAGAAGCTTTTTTGGAGGATGAACCAAACCAGGTATGAAATCTACCGCAAGTTGGCACTACAAAAGACGGAATGAAAAGTTTCATCCCTTGCATCACCACATTGGCAACGGAGTTGGCACTGTTGCCGGGGTTATCCGGCAAGAAGCACAAGTGGCCTCCAAGGATAGGATGCAAAAAACGACCGCATCCCATTCCAGTCCGCTTACTTGTAGTGCCACACACGACGGTATTTAACAGCACGCTGTCGCAATACCGTCGTAAGTGGCACAGAACTCCTAATAAGACAATGATCCGATGAACCAAGTGGTGCGGTCATGGATGCTTGGTAGCCATTAGGTTTTGAAGTCAGCAGAAGGTCCAACAGGGAAGGATTCTGACCGCTACATCTGGGATTCGCGAAGGCGTAGCAACCATTTGTGTTAAGTCGTTCGAAAGTGCAAAGTCGCAGACAGATCTGCCCGCATTATCAGTTTTACTGGAATTGAGCCGGTCGGCGTGGTGGGCGTTAAAGTCGTCAAGTATTATGATCTCTGCGGATGGGATCTGCTGCTGCACTAAATCTGAAGCAGCTTGCAGGTGTTCAAATAGTCAGTCCGTCGCGGGGTCACCACTATCGGACCTATATAAAGGCACGCATAAACGCAAGGGTGGTCGTCGCAATCAATGCGGAGCCATCATGTTGAGAGCTCCCTAACTTCAAGATTGCTGAGGCATTATACATTTTAATTTTAGGATCTAATAAGACTAAAGTGATTACATAATTTCATTGTTATTTTGTTACAAAACAAATATTTTGTGGCATAATATTATGAGCCATTTTCTATGAATAAAGTTGATTATTAGTAAAACATAAACCCGTAGTTTCAATTTATTCAATTTTATAACATAAATTAAAACATGCCAATCCCGCAAATCAATCCCGCGGGATTGAATAAGGTGCGGGATTGCAATCCCTAATATGGATTTTATAGTCCAAAATAACTATTAAGCCATCAAGAACTTTATAAACTCCTGGAGCCTATAAGACGAGAACATTCACTTGACGCAGTAAAAATAAAGCTAATTTCCGAATAGATAGATGGTACAACTTTTGGCACCTACAACATAATTATCTGTATAAAGAAATGTGACAGAACAACAAAAACGCATTTAACTTAAATAATAAAGTTACTTCTAAATGCGACCGTGAAGGTTACACAATGCTCGGCATTTGACCTCCGGCATTTGAACACGTGAAATTAAAAACCGACCAAGCGTAAATCTTACTTGACGGGTTCTGTACGATTTTCAGGTGAAAAGAAATTGGTTCAGATATTTGTCTGATAAATATATAATACTTTTTGTGGACTATGATACTGCATAGAATTTATTATTATAAACATTAAAAATCCTCAAGTCATAACAAAACATATATAAACATAGCACGGTCAGCAGACCGTGCTCGGCCATTTTCTTAAAAAAAAAAATAACTGCCTTAACACGGTTTATAAACATTTTATTATTAGATAATGACACGGTTGCGAACCGAGCGCCAATGGAAAATGTCTCACTATAGTGCTAATAGTGCTACGTTGCCGCATTTAAGTGATTAAAGTACTTTTACGGCTCTTATCAGAAAACCCATGACCCGGGTTGCAGCAAAATGAAACGTCGCGAATCTAATACCATAAAATAAACCGGAGAAAGATCCATAAAAGTAATTTTATTACTATAATCTCAAACACCTATCTTGGATACAGGATTTAATCGAGGGTATAAGATGGGTTAATATGATGTTCAATTATCGAGAGTAAAGTATAGTACAAAATTATAATAATTTGTGTAATTCGTTGTCAAAATATAACGAAGTTTTATACATCAGTGGACCTATTATTAGGTACTTTAAATATAGATCAACTACGTAATAAAATAATTCTTAAGTCATTTATTTAATTTGGACTTGCTACACCTTACAACAGATTCACGCCGAAAGATCTTGCCTTTACCCCAAAAATGCAGATTAAAGAGAGCACGTTCGTAACATTTGAAGCCTCGCCAGGTCAGAGATCTTTACCGTAAGTAGATATTTTTCAGCGGCCACTTAGCAAGGAATGTCGTATTGTCAACTTGATTTATATGATCCCCCAACTGTGTCCATTGTAATGAGCGTACATTTATCAAAGACCAAGAATATAGCAGAAACGTTTTCCTTATTTATATCCTGTATGTGTCTTATGCTGGACGGATCATAATATGAAATACTCACCATTTATTGGAAATTCAAACTTTACTGACTAAAAATATTGCGATCACGCTGAGGTTTAAGTTTTTATATTTACAATATTTCGTTCGTAAACTATTGAAAAAACATTTTTTTTCTTAATTACTTAAAGTGTAAAGCCGACAACAGTATCAAATCACATAGGCCCTGTATATTATATATTATGTATGTGATAACCGATACTGAATACAGCAGTTTAATTTCCTTTGGTTTATTATAACTGTTCCAACGGCATATTGTTCATTTGTGTAAAAGGTAAACTGACGTTAATAACATAACTCTCTACTCACTACTCACGTCAATCCTACTAAAAAAGCTCTTAAAAAACAAAACATTTCACTCTCAATAGCTGTGTCCACACTGTGCCTTTTTTTTTCATCAAGGGCATACGTTATAGCGCAGTCAACAGCGAACGTGAGGCATACCCGCGACGCATGCCCTCTGACCGTATCCAAAACTTTCGCTTTGTTCTTTAATGACAATTTTGGCGTTGCGTTCGTTGACGCATTTAATTATTGAATGCGTCAATGCGAAAGTTGAATGAAAAAAGATAACGAAAATTGAAGATAAAAACGCACAGTGTGGACATAGCTAATCAGAAAGAGAATGGAGAGGATTTCCCTGAGATTGGCCGTTTCATAACATTGTATACAACATAATGAGGGAGATAACAGTAATTACCTGGCTATTATAAAAACAGTACAGGTCGGCGCCAAAATTCTGTATTTATCTTTATAATTACAGGCTTTTTGTACCGGTAATATATACGGTTCCTTCAACCTTTTTAACATATCTAAATGTCCCTCGGATGATTTTCAGGTAAGTTTTAACATGTTTTAACATCTTCATTAACACAGTGACATTTAATGTCTAAACACACTATGCCAAAGTTCCGCGGCGGAAGTTCGGCATGATTCCGCCTGCAATGTATTTTAAATTACCGATGACACACCATCCGAAATTCCGTCGCGTTATATTGTATGCGTTTGACATTGCTGACGTAATTTCGGCATGGTGTGTTTAGACACTTATAGCAAGAAGATCATAATTGTCTCTGTAGTAGGGGAGGGGAAGGTGCTAATTTTGTACTTAGTCACTCGAGCGTCATGGAGAACATTAGGTAAAGCTGATAAAAAAATAATAAGAGCGTTTTTATTTTAGCGGTGGGTTCAGAAACTGCGGCCATTTTAAAGTTTTGAAAAAGAAAATATATACAGAAAATTGCTTATTTCGGTCAGTTATTATCATATTTTAGACAACAAGGACTAAATCATTTAGTTTAGTGCAAAATAAAATATCTGCAAAGCTTAGTTAGGAAAATATGAAGCTTTATATTTTTATATTTTAAAATGTCCCTACAGGCTTACCTAACCTTTGAATCGTCAGTGCTTTTTATGGAAGCTTCTTTGGGGTATACTAAACATCCCCTATCTTAATCTGACAGATCCGATGACATTTCAATACTCAAAAAAAAATTTTTTTAACCCATCACGTGAGAAATCTGATTTCCATACCATGATAACTAGACACATGTCGGAAGCCTATACAAGCTTAATCTGACACGCTCGAGCTACGCCCGAAATCCCCTCTTCCCCTACTCTACTACTACTATCATTATTACAAATCGTTTTCCCCAATACGTTTCTCAATTTTTTCAATTGTCTTTTTATAGCGGAATATAGACGATCGACAATGACGACTTTAGCTGTTTTTCGTTAACCAGTCGTAAGGAAACTATTATCTCTACAAAAACTATTTCTTTCCTCTTTTCGCTTATGGCTGCTGTACATCGGAAGAGGACCAAAAATACAAGATTTTTTACTGTCACGAATATTTGAAAATAAATGATTTAATATTGATGCTTTTTGTCCAGTCATAAAGTGAATCTTATTGACATCATTCGAATAACAATCATTTGTTGCCCGTGGAGCATAACCCAATAATTATATCAGGCAACGGACACTATTCATGTCTTATGTCTAAATAGTCTATAGCTTGATTCAAGTGGCTTTTTGCCTCATGTCCGTTCTACTCGTCCCTGGAGTTATTGCCGAATTCAAAATACAAAATACACGTGCCAGTGACAATAGCAAGGTCAACAGTCTCTTACACATAAACCTTCCTTGAGCGTGGGCCAAGACTCGCCGAGTAAGCAAGCACTCGACAGTCGAGACGCGCACTTTCGTCGCCAAATACGAAGGAACCAATATTTGAATTACACATTTCCTGACGAGTGTCTAAGGAAAAGATTTTCCGGATTATACTTAGTATTTACTATTCTATTAAAAGGTAATTAAAAAATCCTCTTCTTTATTACATTTAGTTAAATTGCTTCTAAATATCTATAGGAAACGAGAAGGATATCAAGTAGAGTAAATAAATGCTAAAGAAATAAAAATGTTCGCAGTATGAATATTATGGTCCTAAATTAGTAATTTATGGTAAGCCAGAATATCTAATAAAAAAATAAGCCCGAAGAATTTGATATTTTGTTTTAGCATGACATTTAACAGGATAAATTAAGTAAATTGTACAAGAAATACGTGTTAATTCAAACAGTTTTTTTTCGGATGGTTACAATAAATATAAAAAATAAAACTGCTACCTAATTAGAATATAAAAAATTGCATTCTACTTAAATTAATATTCAAAGTTAACTTTCAAACTTACCATAAGTCTGCTCGGCAATTCGGTACATTCGCGTAACATTCGAACACAAAAACAAGCATGTTCAGAAAACTGTACACAGTGTAAAAAATCCCTAAGTTTAAATATACACTGTTGAAAAATTCTAAGTTTTAATATACACGGTTGTAAAATCCACAGTTGGCACAGTGTCGCAAGTGATGCGAAAGTTCTAACAACGTACGACTAAAAGTGTCGCTACGTCGTAGGCGCGTAGCGGGAGACGTGCTACGACTGGCGTAGCGCAGGTACGAGCGAAGTTCCGAACTCCGCGCAGACGCAAAACTAGATTTTCATTTGTCTCAGTTGTAGTCCATATACCTCGTAACCGCTGACATGTACAAGCGTAAATTAATCCCTCCTCAATCTCACTAATACCCTAACCCAGAAGAAACTAACAGTTTACGAAATTATCGTCTTTTTTTGTACGAATATGGTAGTTTCTCAAAATAAATTCATTGAAATGTTATATTTTGATGAAAAATTAAATTAATAATATACGTAAGTTGTAACCCAGAAGAAGCTGACACTAAAAAAGTTTACGAAATTATCGTCTTTCATTTTTGTACGATTATGGTAGTTTCTCAAAATAAATTCATTTAAATGTTGTATTATAATTAAATTAATAATATACGAAAGAGTTAATTAAATATATAGAATAAACAATTCTTTGACTTTGCACTTAATGACCAAGGTTTTGGGTTGTAACTTGTTCTAACGCGAAGTGTTGAGGTTTCTAATTTTTCGGTATAATTTTATAACGTGAGCCTAAAGCCACGTTACCCCAAAAGTGAATGTATATGTTACATCTTGCTGCGAAAAATAGTAGTCCAACTCTAAGTTTTGTATCGCTCCAAAAGTGTTTACAAGACTATTTAGAAAAATCTACGTAATATAAAATTTAAAAAAATACACTACTCGTATACCTAGTCGAACGCACACAAACAGTGTGCCGAAGTCTGCCGAACTGAGACGACGTTAGATGATACACGGCTTTCAACGCCGCAACGCTGTGCCGGTCGGAGTGCGGGTGTTAGGTTTATTTTCGTTACGGAATTTCTTGATTCGCTTGCCACGCTCAAAGCCCGCGATAAAAGCTATGGAATAGCTTAAAAAACATTAATAATTGCATAGAGGGGTTATCCTTTAGAAAAGGCATTCCATACAATCGTCAGCGCGAAAATGTGTCACCCTCGAAATGAGTGAGCTCACTCATCTGAGAGCAGTGTGCCATAGGGCGTGGTGACAGTTGACATCGTTGAATAATATATTGTAAAGATAAGCTACGATAACATGGCGCGCCCCTCCAAAATTCAAAAAGTGCGTTGTCAAAACGTTTGAAGTGCGTTGTCTTGCGCGGTCGACTAGTTATGATTAGTTGACCAACAAATCTTGGTAATAAGTGACATTAAGTGAAATATTACGAGTAGTTGATTGGATGAATACTTCCTACATATAAACTCTTTCATAAGGATGTGACTACACAGTACTCACATTGAAACAGTAATTTGGAGGGGCGCGCCATGTTATCGTAGTTTATTTCTATTTAATGTTATTTTCACACTTGTGTAAGACCGAAGACGATATACTATGACATCAGACTTTGATGGTATGTCGTCTTGTATAATACATAAAAGCAAGCTGCATCATCATCGTGAGATCATCGCCCTAGTTGTCAGTGGCGTAAGGATTCTAAAGTTCTTCATCATAATCAAATAAAATACGCTGCTTTTGTTACCTATTTAGCGGGTATTTGCAAATATCAGACATTAACATAGTATGTTACTTATTAAATGAGTAACAGTAGGTACATTTTGTAAAAAGTACTTTACGTTAGAATATGCTGTTATTACCTAATATATTTTGTGTCACATAAGAATCCCGATTCCCGCGGTCCATGATAACAATTTGTAAAAAGAAAAGAACCTATTATATTTAATATATTTTTTCACCACAAAACAAAAGCGTATATACTATATACCTAAGTTATTTTTTTCTCTAATCAAAATTAGGAAAACGTTTAAATGTCAAAAAGGAGTTTGGTGCGTCATCTATAAAGGCGCTCCCAGACAGAAGTTATATAACGTTAGATAACATTTTTGTATAACATTTTTTAACAATTTATAACAAAATACGCGTTTATTTTTGACATGTTGTAGCGTATGTTACACGATGTTTTAAAATGTTATCGTGTTACACAATGTTTTATAACGTTATATAACTTCTGTCTGGGAGCACCTTTACATCAGTAAGTAAATAATTATTACTTACATAAAATTTTAAAGAGCTAATTTGTTTTCTTTCCTAAACCTTTTATAGAGATATCATTCAACTATAGTGAAAATAATTTAAGGTGGTATCAGCAGTCTTTGACTTTTTTAGTCTAGGAGCTCTGTGAAAAATACTCGCACTTTATTCTTATAACTTAATAAAAAATGAACTCTTATAAAGACACACACTATTTAACATTTATATAGACTCATCGGAAAACCTCTTAGTACGATACGAACGATATGAACCTCTTTGTACGATCTCCAACTATTTATGAGTTCGAACTTCGAAGTGATATATTTCATAGTTCATAGTTCATACTCATAACTGAGTACACAAAATACGGTATCACCCTTAGACTGGAAACATCCGTCACTACATTGTTAATCGGATTTGCATAGAAAACAATGAAATGTGACATGGGTTCAATGACCGCTACGGACAGAATTCGGTGATTTGAGAATTGAGATAACTTGCATCATTAATTTGATTGAGGCACAGATTTGGTAATAGAGTTATAATAAGGTGGGTTGCCGAAATGGCTGCCAGCGCCGTTTTCCGAAGTTTGCCGAAGTCACGCGATGTTTGCCGAATAGGCTGCCCGCGCCTATTCGGCAAACATCGCTTGTCAAATTACAGAATAATGATGAAAAACATCAGTCTTGAGCTAAAGGACTATAAAAAGTACAAATAATAAGGTCATAATGTAATACGGCCTCCACACGATGGGCCGTCATGGACAATCTAGAATGTGCCATTAATTGTGACAATGATCGCGGATCTGTCCACACGATCGCTGCACCTCCATTTGTTAATTGTCATCGGTTTACAATGGACGTCGAAACAGCAGCTGCTACTATTTACTTATTTTGTGTCTATAACCATCAACTCTTTTAGATTAATCATTTATATAATTATAAATAATAATATAATAATAATAATAAATACAATAAATTATTTCTATATTATTATTATTATTATATAATTTATTATTAATAATAATATTATTTTATTAATAATAAATTAAATAAATAAATTATTATTTAAATTAAATTATAGAAATATAATAATTGTAATTAACAAATAATAATATAAATAATTTGTTCGCATGTCAATTACCACACACGTCCGCACCGTACCGTAAACAAATACGAATTGAGTGATCGGCGATCGTGTGGACACGCTTACAATCATGGCTGAACTTCCTTTGATGATAGTGCGAAAAACCGACACAACGGCGATTACGCACAATCGACGGCCATCATGGCCAATCGCAAACGATTATGCCCTCTACACGATCGTGATCGCCTGTGATTGTCCATGATGGCCCATCGTGTGGAGGCCGCATAAAAGGATTATATGTATATTTTAATGGTGGTTATGATGATGTTGATAAATGTGATCTGCATAGTTGCATAATATGTTAGTACCTTTGCTTCTTTAAACAACGCTGAAACTCTCTAACATGTTTATGGAATAAGGAGTCTGAAGTTCTGTTCAGTACCTAGGTACCTTTGGAAGTAAATATACCACGGGGTTAATAACTGTGGTGCAAAATCTTACTTTTTGGTAGCTCTGAAAAAAGGTAGCTAAGGTAAAGCTAAGGTAGATGAAAATGCATCACAAAAAACTAAAATATCCATAGCCGAACATAATAATTGTAACCTTCACCTTTGGAAGTCGGTTAAGAAGTCGATTATTTGAGATTATAATTATTTCTTGTTAAAATTTGTGTATCGGCACTGGAACCTAGCGTTTTACGCATTATCACCGCGACCGGTTCCCATTTTGAGTGCCCGCGCCCGCAGCTGTTGTTTTAAATCTCGGCTGCCGCGGCCGGCAGTATACTTACCGCCGGTTCCCATTACTGATATTTATGGGAGCCGGCGCCGGCAGCGGAGGCACTCCTTATTTTTTTTTTACTGTGGGCAAATGACATAACTTTATTAAACGTGCTATTTTGTATTTCCACCTAAACTCCATCAAAAGTTGACTTGAACTGCTTGAAGTAAGATTTGAAAATAATAATTTTATGGAAAAACTTTTTTTAATGAAAATGAAATGGGTTTTCCTCCTATACTTGACACTGGCAGTCTTTGGGCAATGGCTTACTTATCGACGGAAAGCTGGCGACCAAATTCGTCATGTAGCTTCAGCTGTATTACTCCCTTGCTAGTTCCCTGAACAACCCTTTCTGTTAATAATCTGCGCGCTGGCAGTCCGTGGGCGGTGGGTGTGGGAGTAGTCAGTAGTAGGGTGGGAAAAAAAATAATTAGGTTCAGCTGTATTAAAACTCCGTTAGCTACTTCCCTGAACAGGCGTGCTGGCAGGCCGTGGGCGGTGGGTGTGGGAGTGGTGGGGTGGGGAAAAGCTAAAAAAAATGTACCTATGTTCAGCAGCTTTGATTTTTTTCGTCTGTCCTTCTGTCTGTCCGTCGGTCCGTCTGTCCGTCTGTCTGTCTGTCTGTCTATCTGTATGACTCCAGGCTGTATCTCAATAACCGCTATAGATAGAGTTCTGAAATTTTCACAGATTGTGAATGACTGTTGCCGCTATAACAACAAATGCTAAAAACAAAATAAAATCAATATCTAAGGGGGGCTCCCATACAATAAACGTGATTTTTTTGGCCCTTTTTGCTCGTAATCGATAAATATGGTAACAGCTAAGCACTTAAAATTTTTACAAAATCCTTAATAATAATTATATTAATTGTATTTTAATAATTAATAATAAAATTAATCCCATACAAAAACACACCGACCGAAAGTAGACAAAAACACAATTTTTTGTCTACTTTCGGTCTATATCAGTACGGAACCCTTCGTATGTGAGTCCGACTCGCACTTGGCCGATTATTCATTATTATCCATGTGAAAGAATTATAAATTATCATCGCAAACACTATTAAGTCGCTGAAACTACATTTTTTTTCCCCGTTCCTACTACACCCACACCCATCGCCCACGGCTTGCCAGCACGCAGATTATCAGAAAGGGTTGTTCAGGAAAGTAGCTAACGGAGTCTTAATTAATACAGCTGAAGCTACCTACATGACGAATTTGGTCGTCAGCTCTTAGTCGATTAGCTGTAGAGCGTTAAAAAAACATTGCTGTCACTGACCTAATGACAGCTGTCAATTCACAGCTGAGGTTGTTTACTTTTTAATCGCGAATCTAGACGTATTTGCAAGTTTATGTTGAAAAGTAGCGGCTCTTTATAGTTATTGAGGTCAAGTTTGATTCATTTTTACTGCGAGTGCTAACCAACAAGTATCTTCCATTTATTATTACGAATATTTAACTGCAAATACTCTTGTGTGTAACAGTGTACCTACATAAAAACAAATTTCTTTAAAACATTACATTTAATTTCGTATTTAAAAGTTTTAAGTCTTCCCAGATTTAGTACACCATGAAAGCGAAATCAGGTTTAACCCGATTCCATAACTGCCAGATCCTGCGCGATGGCAAAATTATAAAAGAAGATTTGTGGATAAGGGATGGGAAAATAGTGAATCCTGAACAAGTATTCTATATAGAACAAGTGGAGGAAGACGTTAGGATTGATGCCGAAAATTTGCTCATAGCTCCAGGCTTTATCGATATTCAAATAAATGGTAAGGTACCACCTATACATAATGATTTTGTTACTTTAAGGTCAACTTGTACATCTCTAGGTTAAAGTTAACCCTGGAATAAAATATATAATGTTACCTTATTCGTATTTTTACCAAGTTTTAATATGTTATATTATCTTAGGTGGATGGGGAGTGGACTTTTCGTTTGACTCGGAAAATGTTGAAGAAGGGGTAGACAAAGTGGCTAAGCAGCTCTTGGCTCATGGTATCACATCTTTTTGCCCCACTATGGTAACTTCTGACACTGAAAAATATACCAAAATACTGCCAAGGATTCATAAGAAGCAGGGAGGCAAACATGGTGCTACGGTGCTGGGAGTTCACTTGGAAGGACCTTTTATCAATACTACAAAGAAGGGTGCTCATGCTGATGTTTTCATAAAAAATCCTGAAAAGGTAATTTTGTTTCAATATAATACCATTATAATAAATATTTACAATAATAAACAGCATCCAGTCACAAAATCCATGTCAAAATAAAAAATTATAAATAAGTACTTGTTCGTAAAAAAAAACAGTTTACAAATAAACAAAATTAAAAATACAGTTATCAACTTATCACAGACTGAAAACTAGGCTGATGAACTTGTTATCAGTGTTGACTGTTGACATATTTACTTACAATACTATCTCATGTTTAATGCCTACCTAAACAAGTACTTGGGCAAATGGTTTTCATAATAATAATACATATATTTTTAGTACTCAAATGCTACTTTAAAATTGCAAAACAAACTTTACTGTAACATTAACAAATTTTTTTCAGGGTTTAGATACTGTATTGGAGACGTATGGTGCAATTGACAATGTTATTATAGTTACTTTAGCACCGGAATTGCCTGGCGCACTAGATGCTATAAAGGGCCTCACAAAAATGGGTGTTAGCGTAGCTGTTGGACACTCCGCTGCTAGCTTAGCTGAAGGGGAAGAAGCGATTAAATGTGGCGCAAATCTGATAACGCATCTGTTTAACGCTATGCTACCAGTAAGTATTAAATTGTTTAATGATTTTAGATCTAGATATTATATTTTCAAATAGTTTATTTGTTCCTAAGAGCAGGTACACATTGAAGCGTACGCATGCAAGCGCGCCAGTAACGCGCGCTTGCATGTGTACGCTTCAATACGCGCGTTTTGAGAACCCCAGCTCAAAACGCGCGTTAGCAAAGTGCACGCTTCAAAACGCCCAATGTGTTCCGGGACTTAATGTTCAATTAAAAATGTACAGGTACCTACTTTAAATGAGTATAATCTGATACAAATAGCGCTCAAACAAAATGGCCAGTTGGATGGCCATAAAGCCCTGAGCTACCTTTGCTAAATCAAACCTAAGTGATTAATTAACCCATCGATCGTGGCAAAACGAGACACAATAGCTTTATCATTGTTATCGCGGCCGGATGTGGCCACTTGGGGCTTCATGAATTAATTTACGCCTTGCTTAGCTGACATGCTACTAATGCAACGGCCATAACAGTTAAAACTATGAACTAAACCTTAACTTATAATATTTCGAGCAGTGCAAAATAAGAAATGTACTTAATTTTAGTTCCACCACCGAGACCCGGGTTTGGTCGGTCTACTGGCGTCTACCACTGATAAGCAAGTGTACTATGGCATCATAGCGGACGGCATACACACGCACCCTGCGGCGCTGCGAATAGCGTGCAGAACTAACAAGGAAGGTCAGTCAAACATTATCCTTGTGCTAAGGCTCAACCCACGAATAATAAAAACTAAGGAAGAGTACTGTGTCAAAAAATTTGTTCCGATTCTATAAAATGTGACCTGAATACATGCATACTTTATGCAAAAAGAGACCCAAATACATGCAAGAATTTTGTGTAATGGGGATTTTCCATTTTTTTTTAATTTTGCTCATTACAAAAACATTTCGAGGAATAAGGTCAGTGATCGTTTTTCTGTATATAAACGAAAAAAATACCCATTAGTTACTTATATTTTTGAACAAATATATTTAACCTTAGTTTGACCTTCAATGGCGTTAAATTAGCAATAAATTCGACCAACATTACTTTCCGAACTTTTGGTAAGCTTCTCGTATCAGCTTTCACTTAATGAGAACTTGCATTTGACGAACCAGCCATTATAAATAAGATTGAAAGGAAATAAAACATACTGCAGAGGTCAATTGGCCGCCGATGATGACGTCAGAGCGAAACTTTAAAAATTTATTGAGAAAAAACTAGCCAATGAATTTCAAAATTATTTAATTTATATTCTTAAAATACCCTATTTTAACGAAAAAAAATATAAAAAGTACATGTGATTTTTTTTGGACAATGTCCATTATAGGTTTTATTTTGGCAATTTGAATGTAGTGTTTCGTAGCTATTGCCATATTATTTTAGTGTGCGAAAAGAACCTTGAGAACCAAATTCGTTACGTTTCCTTAGTTTTTATTATTCGTAGGGCTCTACGTATTCATGAACATCCGAAGCCTCTGCTGACGCGCGCTAGCACATTTCCAGAGCAGAAATTAGTACTTAATTAATAGAATAATAGAGGTGAATATGCTGTAGTCGAAAAGTCGTGACGCCTCGACTCTGCGCCAGTTAAGCCTAACACTGTTGATATAATACAGTGTATCAAAATAGAGTACTTATATTTTTATTTGTAAGGGTCTACACAGACGGACCGCATTTCAATTGCAATCCAACCGCAAATTGCAGTTCAAGTGCAGTTTGAATGCAGTTGACACGACTGCAATAGAACTGCAAACCAAACAGTTCACACGACTGCACGCCAACTGCAACTGAACTGCAATCCGACTGCGCGTTTGGTTTACAATTCTATTGCACTCGTATTGCAGTCGTGTCAACTGCATTCAAACTGTACTTGAACTGCAATTTGCGGTTGGATTGCAGTTAAAATGCGGTCCGTCTGTGTAGACCCTAAGAGTATATTTTATACCTGGCACTGACCTCTAGCCCGGGATGTTCACCGTACATAAAAGGTTATTGACGCCAAACTTGCATAATCATATAATCGAAAAAATAAAAATACAAAATAAAAATACATGTTTCCAACTTATAAGAAATGCGAACTTAGGTCAATGCTCTGCACTTTAGTGCGATCTATTTCTGCTGCATTAGACTTGGTTCACACGGCACAATATTGCACGTTTTTTGCAGTGTTGCTATACACATTGTATGCGCCACTATCTAATCGTTAAGACGTGTACTGCAAAAAACGTGCAGGATTGTGCTATGTGAACTTGAGCTGACCTGAGTCCTCATAATTGCTTATCATATCTTGTTAAGCAAACCCAGTTCTAGCGGTTAAGTGGTGAACTACATACATCATAGACTTACATAGCCATTGCCAGAACTCGCGTCTCTCCATCCAAAAAACAATTAGCAAAGGTTAAATTTTAAATGTTTTTCCAGGTTTACATAGCCATTACCAGAACTCGGGTCTCTCCATCCAAAACACACGTAAAGGTGAAAATTTTTAAATGTTTTTCAGGTTTAGTCCTGGTTAGTGACGCCGTGGCCGCCCAGGGACTCGCTGACGGCAGCTACCACATCGGCCCACAAACTGTCACTGTGGAGGGTGGCCGTGCATATATCTCTGGCACTAAAGTACTCTGTGGCAGCACTTCAGGGTTAGACCAGTGTGTGAAAATTTTCAAGGAATCTACAGGTGATTATTCTGTTTTTTTATAGTGTGAACATATTTTTAATAATATTCTTTGGTGCTTATGTGCAGAGTACAGTTCTTTAGGCTAAATGAAAACTAACGCTGGTGACATTATTAATTTCAGACTGTTCCCTGGAATATGCTCTTGAGACTGCATCCTTGCACCCTGCCAAAGCACTTGGTATCGAGAACAGGAAAGGAAATCTCAACTTTGGTTGTGACGCTGATTTTGTTATTCTCCATCCGGAGACATTGCAAGTTTTATCCACCTGGATATCTGGAGAGTGCGTGTACACAAAAGAATGATTGTGATAAAAATGTGATATTTTTTTTTATTTATAATTTTGTATGCTTGAAGCAACTATAATATTATTATTATACGTATAATACGTGACTTACCAATTATATTTTATCTTGTATTGTCTGCAATTTATTTGAGTTTTGTTTGCCCAATTGGTAATATTTTAGGGTGTGTTTGTGTCCCATATTATATTATAGAGTTCATTATGATCACCAAACCAACCAAAATGTTTTTTGTGATTTGTATATGGGCAAGCGCCCAAGCGCGGCGCACAGTGGTCCGAAATCGCTAAATAGTGGGCATTCGCAAAAAAGTTGGATTAAGTTTACAAAAATGTATTTTTTAAAGTGAAATCTATTTAAGTATAGATTCTTTCTAATTTAAGTATAGATTTTTTCCCATACATAATTTTTCGTAAATATTTTTTTTCTACCTAAAATATACAAGATGTTTGTGTAAACACCGTTGTCCGTTGTCCTTGAAACCATCGAATGAGCCCGTCAAAATGAACAACTTTTTCTATGAGAACAATGCTGGGAACTCAAAAAAAAATGCCATCTTCATACCCATATGTAACCATACGGATGCCCGGATCGGCAATTTGTATGGGTATGAAGACATTTTTTTTCAATTCCCAGCATTGTTCTCATAGAAAAAGTTGTTCATTTTGACGGGCTCATTCGATGGTTTCAAGGATAACGGTGTTTACACACACTGTATAATATTTTTGTAAAAAATGTATTATTGATTTATTGTTAGGGCCGATTCACACCGGAACGGCAGCGGCGCGAAGAGCACTTTTAGTGTGAAATAATTTTAAACTTTATTTACATTCTTATAACTACTAGTATCGCTTGAAAACTTCAAAAAGGGCTCGAGACGCCGCGCGTCCGTCGGCGGAAAGTGCTCGCGGCTGCCTGCGTCCGCGCGCGTCGCCGCGAGGTGCCGCTCCTTGCGTTGGCTCCCCCCGCCGCACGCGCTAGTTTTCTGTGTTCTAGCGACAGGATACGACGTTGTGTCAGAAATTATATTAATTAAACGAAAATATCGTATTGCAAACAAAAAATGGAAACTAAGGAGAAACCGAATATAGAATCTTAACTGAAAGGCACGCATGATCTGGAGGTGGCGCGCGGCCACAAGCGGCCGCGAGCGTCCGCCCGCGGCGACGCGAGCCGCCTCTGCCGACCGCTGCCGGCCGCTGCCGTTCCGGTGTGAATCGGCCCTTACTCTTAGAAATCTATCGAATGGTATTTTTTCCACACCTAAATAGTTAGTAAAATTATTTCAAAACTTTGAACTCCTCTCCTGCAAAAGGCTGCACGTAAATTTGCGTATTTTTTCTAAACCTTATAATATACCACTGGAACTTTACTTGTTTCAAAAATGAACCAGTATGTCTTAGTAGTTTTTGCAAAAAATCTATTTATGGATTCTTTCCCATACATTTTCCTATTTTTTTTTCATCTTAAAAATACATTTTTGTAAAAAACTTATTAAGGATTTATTGTTACTCTTCTTAAAATCTATCGAATGGTATTTTTTTCCACACCAAAATCAAACTTTTTTGCGAATGTCCACTATTTAGCGATTTCGGACCACCGTGCGGCGTCACGAGTTTTCCCGTATAAAAGTGAAAAAAAATGTTGCTCTTTCAGCGCTGCTACTTTTACACTGAACTCTATACACGGGTGACGGGACTCATACACACCCTAAAGTATTATCAATATGTTTTGTTACACCTGTATACATGATAAAAAAAAAGCAAAGGATCGGGGGTAGAATTTTTTCACTCCAGGCAATTCTCGCATTATTAAGCTGCGTTATGCGTATCCATTTGAGGCAGACTCAGGGCGAAGCAGCCGCTCGACCCGAGGCCGCACAAGTGGAGACGCTGCCTCAACCTGAGGCAGCGTCTCCACTTCCTCTCTCCGTTGCCTCGGTTTCCTTCAAGTCGAGGCTGCTCGGCCTGAGGCTGCTCTAATGGATGCGTTTTAGAAAAGTTGAAAAACACCTGGCTTAAAGTATAGATTTTTTTTACATTAAACTTAAGTCATTAATTAAACTTAAGCTTTTGAGCATCTATTTATAAGCTTAAATGTAAGGGATAAAGGGATCTTGAAAAAAAATAATTTTCTAGTGGCATGGAAAATCTTTATTGAAGTAAATATATTTATAAAGTCAGTACAATTTAAGTTCAATAGTTTCCAAAAATATTAAAGTGCAGGTTGCTGATCACCTGGCAATGTTAAATATGATTATTTCTTAATTAAAATACAAGCTAATATTGAGAAAACTGTAATATGTGAATAATAACATGTATATACCTAAATAAAATCATGACAAAAATATATTTTAGGCAGGCTCTGAATTACACTGCTCTGTGCTGTTGTTATCCTGGCCACAGTTCACGACAAAAACTTAATAATTAAAATGCCGCAACGTCACGTGAAAATTTGTTCTCGTCGTAAATAACGAGATTAACACTGTCCAAACTCTCAGGTAACATTGGCGGCGAATAAATTTGGTCAAGGAAGATGTCAACTGGCTAGGAGCAAGGACGCGTGCGCGCCCGCATCGTGCCCGCACTGTGACCGCAGCGCGCCCGCACTGCGCACGCCGCGGCGGCGAGTAGCCAGTTGATCATCTTCTTTTACAATAAAATCAATTTACAAACTATGCAATGTATATTATTCATGTATACAATAATAATAGCTACGTGTATGAATGTATAATAATGTAAATACACTTTCATGAAAACAAAATAATATCATGGAATATTCAAAGAGCCAAAATATTTGAGATTAAATCTACCTCGATACCGTTAACTTCTAAGATCTAGGCACAATGCAGCAGAGACTCCTGTATGGATAACAATAATTTCGTTGACTGTGGGGCAACATAACTCACTCGGCCGACTCCGCCCGGCCGATCCCGTCCGACGGACTAACTATAAAATTATACTAAGCGTTCCTCGTGTTAGGCGCGACTAGATTCGTGTAGTAACCTTGAGATATTGGTGGGATTTATTTTCATTTTTTGGTACGATCTTTGTATAGATATAATATGACTTAGCAATTTTGGAATGTAAAATAGGTCACTAAGATATAAATTTAGGATATCTACCATAAGAAACACTATGGTCGCTCATTGAATATAAAAATAATAAAAATTGTATACAGATAACAGTCAATAGATATAATAAAGTCTGACGGATCGGGCGGGCGGTGGGCGGCGCCCCGCACAGCTTGCCTCGTCGCAAGCCGCCCTCAAGGCAAACAACTCTACATCTAATAAAACATCAACGTTACAATGTTCAAATCTTCACGGAGGGTATTGTCTGTAAGATATAATTTCCTGTCCGGAGTCCACTAATTACGTAACCCGCGTGGACTACACCTAAGTTAAAAATACTTTAACAGAATAAAATCATTGAGCAATATATTCTTATCAGAATATAATAGACATTTGCTCGGCTGCACCTCTACGACAAAATCTCGTAATCTTAATATCAAATACCAATGCACACTCCACAAATGTCATTTTCAAATTGTAAATCAATTAAAATTATTATTTAAAATTAATAAGAACGAAAGAAATCTTTGGATTAAAAATTAAAATTTGCACTTCGCATGCATCTTTCACTCGAACGCGTACAGTAATTTGTTCAATCAATGTAAAATGGCGAGAACTTAAAAAATGTAAACTAGTGTAATATACTTAAAACTATTTTGAAAAAACGAAAGCCATTTTAACGTTAAACTAAGCCGAGAGGAAAAAGCTGTAGCATAAACACTAACCATTCTCACATTACGTCAGATGCGAGACACAAGACTAGCCCTCTGTGTTGCACCGCCGGCCTAAGATGCGCAAACGAGAAAATCTCGAGATATCTCACTCACGTGTGTAGTTATCATAAAGTTAATATACCTATCGGAATAGAGAAACAAAGGCCTGAGTAAGCGAGATGTCACTATCAGTAACACTGTAGAAAGAGAAGCGTGATTTGAGGTTGCATAGCTTTTTTTTCATCTGTTTGACAGTCTGTCTGCCCCTGAGCCGATCGTTGTCAATTTGGGCTCTCAGAAAAATTGTGATTTTAAGTTAAATAATAAATAATTTTTAGAAATACTGCTCTAGAAACATGGTTAAATGTTTGTGGAATGATTGTGGATCCACACATCGAAAAAACCCGGACAAATATTCATTTCACAGGTGAATTATTCTACATCGACAGGACCTAGTTTTAAGTTTATTTATGCCAATTCCCTACGAGTTATTGGTATTGATTTTCATAATTCACTTCTTTAAATATTTATTTATATGGAAAACATAACTTGACTAGCCATGGTGCACAATTGAAGGATATTTTGTGTAAACAATTTTCATATATTTTACACTAGGGCTACATCAAGTTATCGATAAGTAGTATCGATATGAAAATATTTTTTAGTTAAGTATACTAATTATCTACGAATGTTGAAATGATAACATACTCATCCGTAGTTTATAATTAGTTTAAGTATATTAATATACTATCATACATAATTTATCGTTTTTAAGGGTCCGCACCCAAAGGGTAAAACGTCCTAGTAGTCGGATCCCGCTCTACTACTAAGACTTCGTTGCCTGTCCGTCTGTCCATCCGTCCGTCTGTCTGTCTCCAGGCTGTATAACAAGAACCGCTATAGTAATAGACTTCTGAAATTTCCACATATGTAATGTCATTCTACATCCAATATGGCTGCTCATCCAAGATAGGGGAATAGTTTTAAAAAACACTTCTGCAAGATGGGCATCAAATAAAAGGGCTCATTGAGAGTGAATTGAAAATTAATAGGGTCTAGTGAAGTCGTGTCGTGTCGTGTACTGATGTGACGTGACGTGACGTGACGTAACCTGTCGTGTCGAATCGTGTCATGACATGTCGTGTCGTATCGTGCCGGGTTTTAGAAAATGCCCGGTTGAAACCGGTCACCCTTCATGCGCGAGTCCGACTCACACTTGGCCAATTTTTCAGATTTCCTGCTGATCTGGATACCAGAAATTCATGGCTTAAAATAATTAACCGTCCAAACTGGACTCCGAAGAAAAATTCATGCATATACTTAATTATGCAGCAAGCATTTTGAAGAAAAGTCATATTTTACTTCAAAATTACAATTTTTATTATACCTATCTATGCAGTTTTGTTTTATCCCATTCTGTTTTTACAATCTTACAATTATTATTCCATGATCGATATTTTGTCGAATTACAAGATGTTTGTACATCACTGACACGCACACGTAAACATAATTGTATACACAGATGTAAATCAAATTTTGGTTAAGCTTGACAGCTCGGGATTGTTTCTCTATTACGATAGGTATATTACCTTTATGGTAGTTATATTGTCGATAACGACATAATGTCAAAATCATTTTTTGACATTATGTCGATAGATTTTGACGACAGATCTACACGAGAAAAAAGTATGTCATGTTAGGGAAGAGAAAAGCCATCAAACATCGAGAAAACGTGTAGACAAAATTTTCTCGTTGGCGTATGCTAGAGGGGCTGGGCTGTACGCGGAAGTCGGAACGAGACGTTGTGACCTCCTGCATCGTTATCTCTGTTCTCTTGCACATACATATTCGGGAACGGTTGCAATCTACAGTCTACACAATGTGGCGTAGTGTGAGACGAGAAGATTCAGTATGATATGTCTCGCAATTTACTGAACGATTTGCTACTCTCGAGGAACTAAATGGCCGCTTGTTTGGAAAAAATTATGCTTAAAAGTTATATAATCAAACGAATTAAAAAATAATAGACTACGATACGTAAATACCAAGAGTTGTATAATATTAAAACATTTGTACTTTTACTGACTAAAGGAAAAACATTGGCAACTGCTAATAATCCTACGATTGTAAAAAAAATAACTTGTATAATGTAGATTGAAAATGGTCATCTCAAATTCGTTCACTCTAGATGTGGAATGCAATTAGAATTCTTTAACAATATTAAAAGGTATAATAATATATTAAATTTTTATAATCAGCTCAACAATGTATATAATCTATAATAATTTAAAAGCCTAGATCCAAACTGTGATATTTATTGCACAAGCACACTTGTGGCTTAAGATTCCGACCGGAATAGAGCTCACAACCTCGTTTGTTGGTTTCGAACGGTGGAGAAATAATGACGTCGGTGGTTAGGTGGGTGAAGTTAGAGAATAATAGGAAACATAACACGTCGATCAGTCCAAAAGTAAAGTTGCAGCCGACGCTGGGTGGCGTCGGTCGACGAAACAAATCGATCACTACTCGTCAGGCAAGCCGGTGATCAGCTGACTGTGCCCTAACGGACGAAGGCCGTACACGAATAAACTAAATCGGCTGAACCCCACCTCCAGACTCCCCGAGAATCCGCTCCAACGGAACGACTTACAAACTTGCAACTGCGCGAGCTGCGAAAAAAGTGCACCTCGCTCCGGCGCCGCGCACTCCTGAACTCTAAAGTTTGGACCGAAGAGAAACTTCTTATGACTTAACGTAGAGTTCAGACGCAACTCGGCTTCGGGTCGCTCAGCAAAAGAATCCCGCAAGACCAAACTCTCGATATAATAGTCGCAGCTCGACAACTTCTCGACCACTCGTGCGCAAGACGGCGGCGGGCGTGTAAGTAAAAGGGCGAAAGCACACGGCGTATTTTAGACGCGCGGGGAAAGCTCGTATGGGAACGCGCTGCGCCGGTCAACCGGTTCGCCGTTTCTTTTTTCGACTGAACATTTTCGAACACCGATTGAAGCGCTCGTACGCGCGTGTAAAATACGCCGTGCCCAAGGAACTGTGGCCCGGTTACGAGGGAACCAGTCGAGCGCCCTTGTCGCCGTCACCGCAACCGGTCGAGATGTCGCCGGGCCGCGGCACAATGCCACATCTCAGTCGACTCCACGTGGAACCATCGAGCCGTGCTCGGTGCCGTAACATAGGCAATACGCCCACCTCCAATAGGGAGGGTAACACTAGAGCTCACCTTGTGCGCTGCGAACCCCTACCGTACCGCATCACTTGGCATTAAACACGCAAACCCGCTACCCGGTACCGACCCCCCCCCCCCCCCCCCCCCCCAATACCCTTACCGCTAAAATATTAATGTGACGACACAGATTCGTTTTAACACCACGCAATGCGATAACTACATCTACAGAATTAATTTTTATTGCTGCATACATAAGGGAATATAGATTCGAGAGAAATATAATATTTACCAAAAATTGCTTTAAAGTGTATATAGGTAACTTTTAAGATTCCCGAGAAAGGCTACAGTAATGTACTCTAATGATACAATTATTATCGAGTAACGTCAATGGACAATAAATACCATTCGACCTGCCAAAAACCTCACTAAGTGCTTACTTGCTACAGCAAGAATATACAGCCGAGCGGCGCGGCGAAAACCCGCCGCCCGCACACTACAGCCCCGCCCCCGCCACCGCTGCGTCGCGACGCACGCACACTAGCGTACCGCCCCGCGGGCCGCGACGCCGCGTCACAGGAGCGAAGCCTGATACTGTCGCTTGTAAATCGATTGAAAAATACTAGTCCCTACAAAACTGCTACTTCCCTACTAGATACATGGCAAGAGCAAAGGAAACGTCGTACACGAATCACTATACATTTAAATTAACATACGAATCATAATACTTTACGCGTTCGGCCGAATAGGGAGCCGACGCGAATTGAATCATTACAATAATTAATATTATAATAACCTCGAATTTTTATTGAATTCACACATAAAATAGTATAATTTGTAAAATTATCCAAAACTTATCACACCACTTTTTTAATAATTTGATGCAACCCTAAAGCGATATTAATTAGTAGCGTCAAACGCTCCCTTTGGGGCTCATATTAACTTCTATTTCGGTACGTTACGTCACTAACACACGAAAATTTGATATCAGATAACAAATAAAAAAAATGAACAGTTAATGATATAAAACCCTGAATATTATCGATAAACATAAAATTGGCAACAATTAGTAACTCATCATACACAATAAAATACAAATTACAATGAAATAATAATTACTATGCGCATGCACAAACGTCGTAAGAAAATAATTTTGGCAGTAAAATTCGTAACACTAGTGGCCCACTCCGCCGGCCAAAATACTATTTAGACGTAGGCCATATATAATAATAAAACAAAAGAAAAAAAAACAAATTTAAAAAATCCGAGTATTATTATTCGAACCTACAACTACAATGTGTAGACGAAATTTAATCTAATTAATAATCAAAAAATTAAAATAAAATTCCCTAATCCTATCGGGACAAAAATCCTGAAACAAAATAACTTAAAAACAAGAAATATCAACCCAAAATATTAATCACTAATAAATAGAGGATTCACGAAATAAAATGTCAAAAGACTAATTACTGGTTCAAACTGGCTACTGTGTCGCGCCGCGCGCCGGCGGCGTGCGACGTGCCGCGCTCAGTTCCGAGACATCTATTTCCGTTCCTGCTCGTATCACATCCATACGGGCCGAGAGACGACAACAAATAAAATACTACTAATTAAGTACATACTTCAGATACAATCGCTAGTGAGTACCTACAATACTGTTTACCGTTGGATGATAATAATATGGCTCCGAAAGTAAACAACGATTGATGAAATATTTTCATAAAATAGTTTATCTCTAAGCTAGTAAAGGAACTTAAACGGTCGAAAGCGGTGGCATATTCCAATATTTTTTCGAATGCGATCAGCTTTATCTAGAGAGCACTGACAAAATCCACGTTGCGAACTGAATATCACAAGACAGATGGTTCGGTTAAGTACATATTTGCGTATTAAATTCGAGAAAATTCTATATAAAACACCTACCGTCATTATATACAATCTAGTCGCTGTCAACGAGTAAAATTTTGATTTAGCAAATTAGGGTCTTTTGGTGTGGAAGACGACAGTGTCGATGATAATTTAATACGCAAGCATAATCTTGAAACATAATATTATTGTCTCGAACATAAACCATATTATTATCACGTGCTAATTTCGATATAACTGCACGCTCTACAGCCAGCGTTATTAAGCCGAGGGATTCTCAATAAGAAACTCTAAACATTCAACGTCCGACTACCTAATATGAACTTCAATTTGGAATAGTGTGGATAAATATAACCATATATAAATATATAATTTGGCGTACTGTGTATAATATGAACTTCGAACAAATAGTTTTGTAGAAATAAAGTGTTTGCAATGGCACTTTTACGCTACATCGAATGAGAGTATAATAATATATTTAAATCGGGTAATTATTAATTTTGTGACCTTATCAATCTATACAATAACTAACGTTTAATATTTTTCACACATAAAGGTGCCATTTGAAACAGTTACATTTTCTACCCCTTCTAATTACGAGTAAACATTACTTTTAGTTAAATAACAATGGCATCCCAATATAATTCTGTATCAGAATTTTCTAAAATTAACCAAACCGTACTATAATATTATATCATTATCATAGTAGCCTACTCATGAAAAAACTTTAAATAGGCTCTCAAAACAAGAGTACATGGAAAAAACATTTTGTATAGACACAAGAATTCTGTAAATGGTAAATATATTCAACGGACAATATATAATATTGTATACGCGATTAACCTAAACTAGATGGCACGTAATTTAGTGTCGCCCCTTTGGTCAATAGGAAACTGGGTAAGTATCATATAACAGAATTGTGCGTTCATACACTACGTTCTCAGCTCTAGGAATCCGTCTGCCAAATTCGTTACAAGCGAACCTAATGGTTACGATAAAAAGCCGCAAACGCAAAACCGCGTCTACTCAAAATGCTAAAAAACTTATAAAATATGAATTCGACTCGACTCGAGCACATCCCTAGAAGATAGTTATATTGTCGAGCAACGAACATCGTCTACTGAGGCGACACTTCCACGCAAACCCCTAATTGACATGTATTATTAACTTCACTCGAACTAGGAACCATACCAGCTGCTCAATTTAGAAAATGAACAATAACCCCAGTCGTTGGAGCAGCGGCCGTGTGCCGATTCACGCTGACCGTGCTATGTTGCAGAGAACTGTGCTTCACTCCGCAATACATATATGTAGTTAACTTCACACTGGTCGCGGTAAATCGTCACAAAACAGATGTTTCAATACTACCGATTCACTTTTAAGCGACTGAGACCGCGTTAGCCGAAATAAATAATACTTGACAAAAAAGCTTGGTGGACACAAACAACATTAATACAATAACATTTTTGATAAGTTTTGTGAGAGTTTGAAATATCTATAGAAGTCTTATAATATACCACTTCAACGACTGGATTTTAAACTTAATTAAACAAAATATTGTATATTTATAGCCTAAACTTTGGATTTTCTGTTTACAACTAAATGCAACCACAAAAATGAGAAACGAAACAAACCAAAAACGTAAGTTTTTAGTACTTTGGGAATAAAATTATTCATATCCAAAAGCAGTGAAATCAGTATAAGTAGTAAATGTTACGTATAAATTTGATAAATTCCAAATTTCAACTAGGGTAGAGAGTAGTAAGCGAATTAGGATGGAAGCCACTGCTATTGGATATAATGACTTACATGAAATTAAACACGAAACAACAATAAGTAGTCAAATACTGGTTTAGCAAAAAAGGTTAGCTTTGTAAAAAACAGCAATTAAATATAATATATAGGGAATAAATGTGAGATCTTGTAGTATGCAGACTTACAGCCATCGAGTCATTCCTCAGACGATATACAGGGTGTTGAGGACTAGAACGTGGTGGTTATTCTTAGCCAGAGTGACGATGTAGCCCTCGGAGGTGATCTTCAAGCCGCAGCAGCGAGACACCTGAAAATATATATTGAAAGTACAACTACAAAATCTTATTAATTCATGAAGCCCCAAGCGGCCACATCCGGCCGCGATAACAATGAAAAAGCTATTGTGTCTCGTTTTGCCACGACTGATGGGTTAAATTACTATATAATAATACATAATAATAATTTATTGACTATGAAAACACACTATTCATGGCTATTTAAAACGGAAATGGAGGATATTATGCGAAAAAAATCAATATTGATTGAAGTGAAAACACTTCGGTTCAATCTAGACACGCGGTAGAGTGTCAAGCCAAGTTCCAGCATAACAGAATGGCGAGCATGTACCATGTGTAATATTACACGAACCATTTGCAGCTACTTTTGACCCCCTCATAATTCAGAAACTCTTTCACATAAACGTTTCAAATTTAGCTCATATAATGAGACTTGCGAGATAAATACATGCTTTAAATTTCATAAGCACAGCTTAAACGGTTGTTGAGATATTAACGTCCGAAAATCTAAATTTTTATCACTGACTGACTGACCTATAGATCAAAATTCTAACCCACTTCCAGATGACCTAGAAGGCTGAAATTTGGAATCCAGCTCGGTAATTGTGTGTAACCGTAGGGAAAAATCCGAAAACAAAAAAAATTGGTCAAGTGCGAGTCGTACAGAGCGAAAATTGTGTTTTTTGTATTTATTTTATTTTACTTTTATTATTTGTTATGAAAGAAGAAATATAATTAAGGATTTTGTGAACATTTCAAGTACCTTTCGGCTGCCATTATTGATTTAGAGCAAAAAAGGCCAAAAAATCACGTTTATTACCTCGTAAACATTTATTTGTGAATTGAAAAAACTTGAAATGAATAGAAGGTGACTTTATGAAGTGTGTCTATCTGTCTGTTACGTCTTCACGCCCAAACTGCTTGTACCGATTGTTCTTTGGTATGGAGATATAGTTTGAGTCCCGAGAATAGACATAGAATTATTTCAATATGTCTGTCCGTTTGTTTGTCCGTCCGTCCGTTTGTCTGTCTGTCTGTTAGACAGCTATAATAATAGCTACTTAACTTCCGCATAGTAAGTCGTACACTATATAGTTAATGGTTTTTTTTTTATAAAATTGGAGCCGTCTATGGGCTGTTCGCCCATTATAGTTAATGGTTGGAAATACACTTGTGTTATACCGTATTATTCCAATGCCTTCGGTTTCGCTTGGATTTTCTTTGTTCTATTCGTCTGATACTCAAGTCTCAACAAGGCTTAGGGGCTGTTTCCCCACTTCCTGATAAGTTTCAGATAGGCTATCCACAACTTATCTGATAGATGAAGTATCTGCCAGATAAGTTGCGGATAAAATAGCCGACACTTGTAGGGAAGTGGTGAAACGACACCTTAAGGTTGCGAATTGCCATTGAATATAGTTGAATATTATGGATGTTTGAACTGGGAAGATGAAGGTGTCTACCCTTGCTCGGAAAGTTTTCTTTACAAAAAGTAGTGATATTCCACCAAAAACATAAATGTAAAAATGCTGAGCCAAGTTCCATACAAACATTATATTTCTTGTCTATGGACTTCGCCGTAAAAAGGATGGAGATCTAAATGAGTGCCAAGTTCCATGGAAAATCAAAATAAGCACGTATAGGAACCAAATAACATTATGAACAAAATATAATAGTCTATTTCTTTGCTTTATTGAATATCTATAACAATTGATGTTATTTAAATAATGAGAGATCTTAAACTAGATTAGATTTTACTTGGCTAGTTTTATATTTAGATTTTACTCCATCCTTTTTACGGCGAAGTCCATAGACAAGAAATATAATGTTTGTATGGAACTTGGCTCAGCATTTTTACATTTATGTTTTTGGTGGGATCAATATTACGCTTTTATTTACGTTCTTTTAACGTTGTAGTCGCAAAATTATGGGACCACAGACATAGATCAAGATAGATACCGCATGTGTATGTACTTCGCGTAACATATCGCGTTCCCAAACGACGAGCAATGCTCGTCTTTCGAAAGTCTGCAGGGCAATCGCGCAAAATTTATTCAACTGAACCGCAAATGAAACTCGGACGTTGATCGACTTTTGGAACGATTCGGTATCGCGCTAACGTTTTGACAGCTAGTTGAGACGTTACTGAACCTCAGCCCAAGCGCAAACGCTGTCAAAACAAAAAGTTGATACAATGCTACTTCTACTCGCACGTTTCTGAAACGTTTCTTATTTTGGTGTGTTAAATTGACGAAAATCGATGAGAAAATATAACATAAGCTATAATCAAATTATAATATAAAGCTTATGTTTTACTTCAAAGCTGTAAAATAACACTGCGGACTATTTGAGTTTGTTAAAAAGTGAATTGAATTTTGACATTACTTCTTAACGTAAATGTTTTCTGCGCCACATAAAACTTTTGTCACATTAAGTCACTAGTCACTACTCAACACTTATGGCGTTTGTGAAATATAGTAAAACAACATGAATTTAACTACGTAAATTAAAACATCCAAGTAATAATCATTCGCATTCATAACTACCAAAACATCTTCACTCGTGTCATATTCATCCATATTATGTAAATAAACAATTTGTCAATGGACCAATTAACGCATCAGAAAAAATTTGTTCATATTTAAGCCAATCAAAATAAAATCAGAAGGGCGCTGATTGGTCCGCTGCAATGTCTGTCTAAAGGTCAAACGTTGCACTTCGTTCGAGTTCCATCTAAGGTTTAGTTACGGTTGAAACGATAGCATGATACTGAAATTTGTTCAAACGCAGCGGAACCTAACCGTAACTGAACCACAACCAAAGCAGATGTGAGCCTGAATTGAAACCTTTAAAAATAACGCGTTTGCCCTGCAGTTCTTTAGTCTGCTATCGGAATCGGACGTCAATCGGAATTTTAAAAATACCTAAATGCCTATAAGTGCCGTATTGAGCTGTAGAAATTGAAATAGAAACGTTGACCTTGATAATAGACACGTTTCCTATCATCGGTACGTCACAGTGGTAGGAAAAAAGTGACACGCTCGTTTTCATACAAATGGAGCGACATGCGGTATCTATCTTGATCGATGTCTGTGGATGGGACACATTTTAAATGCATCTTCCCGTTTCTCCGATGGTATATACCTTCACGTAGGGGCATTCAAATTCAGTGACGAGCACGCCGTCCCGCGAGAAGACGGCGACGTGGAACTTGTTGCCGTGCGAGTCGCCGATCAGCACGTCGCCGGCGTCCGACACGTCGATGCCATTGGGGAAGTTCGTGACGTTCTCGCATCCGATGCGCCGCAGGAACCGCCCCTCCTCGTCGAACACGACGACGCAGTGACCCTTGAAGTCGCAGACGTAGAACTCCTTGCCTGGAACGCGCGATTGTACATGGATCAAAATAATGGGCCAAGACATAATCGCGACAGCGCGCGGCTCAGCGCCACGTCGGAGCAGCTCGACGAGCTCACAGGTATGTTACCCCGTCCCGCTCGCACACATCGCCCCGTCCCGCTCTCGCGCGGACTGGGATGCGGCCGTCGCGCTCATGGACAGCGCGCTGAAGGAGCGGTAGTAGAAGGTTACAGTAGTCATTATGTTTTGTACTATTTGGTGTAATGTGAGTGCGCAATGAGTATAGGTCCACTCATTGCTGGTGGCGAAATCATTAACATTCCAATTTCAATAATTCGTTGACTTTCAAACCTTTACCTGCTTGAATCCATCGGTTTATAAGTCGCAAATTGTTTCGGATAGCTTACAATTATTATTGTATATCTTCTGGATATAACACGGACTATCCGTGCTAATGTTATAAAAGTAACAGGGCCTGTAGACAAGTGGCAAAGCGCTAACGCTGACGCTAACGCTAACGCCAGCGCTACAAAATGTATGCGATTTGACATAAGTCATCGCTTCGCTAGCGAATACTAATGTCAAATCCCATACATTTTGTAGCGTTAGCGTTTTGCCACTTGTCTACGGGGGCTGAGCAGACACATTCGGCTCTTTAATATTAAAATATCTGCTGCATAGCTGTGTCAGTGACACCGGCCACCGACACCAAATCCAGTGTACAAGCTATTTTATATACAATGTGTCCCGACACCGGTGTCCGATCCTTTAATGTCATAATCTATGGCATATTTTATCGACTAATTGGCTCTCAAATTTTTTTCTCTCTCTCATGATTGTAAAATGGCAGCCATTTTAGTTTTTCTCAGGCTTTCACACTAATCTGACCAGTACTTCTCGTGTAAATATTCTATGAAGATAAAAAAGGTCTCATTTGATAGCTTAACTTATGGACTACGCTTACACAGGCAATATGTTATAAATTTCGTGGAATTAAACATAGAAAAACCAAAGTTAAAGAAAAAAAAAAAGGTTGTCTGTTTTAAAAGTCGGTTTACTGACGATAGTCAAACGTGACAACGTGCCTCTTTATCGCTCGTTCCGCGCTCTCGCTTGCACTTCAAGCCTTAAATGAAACGCCTCAGAGCGAGGTAACGCCGCATGAGTCATGTTTTTTCGTGCGTGCAGCCGGCTCCATCGAATTATAAGACGTTGTCACGTCAAAACTCATTTCCCCGACTGTACATTTCTGCTTAGCATAATTTTGCCCGACTGTACATTTCTGCTAAACAACTCATTTCCCCGACTGTACGTTTCTGCTTAGCACAATTTTCCCCGACTGTACATTTCTGCTAAACAACTTATTTCCCCGACTGTACATTTCTGCTAAACAACTCATTTCCCCGGCTGTACATTTCTGCTTAGCACAATTTTCCCCGACTGTACATTTCTGCTAAACAACTCATTTCCCCGACTGTACATTTCTGCTAAACAACTCATTTCCCCGACTGTACATTTCTGCTTAGCACAATTTTCCCCGACTGTTCATTTCTGCTAAACAACTCATTTCCCCGACTGTACATTTCTGCTAAACAACTCATTTCCCCGACTGTATATTTCTGCTTAGCACAATTTTCCCCGACTGTACATTTCTGCTAAACAACTCATTTCCCCGACTGTACATTTCTGCTAAACAACTCATTTCCCCGACTGTACATTTCCGCTTAGCACAATTTTCCCCGACTGTATATTTCTGCTAAACAACTCATTTCCCCAACTGTACATTTCTACTTAGCACAATTTTCCCCGACTGTACATTTCTGCTAAACAACTCATTTCCCCGACTGTACATTTCTGCTTAGCACAATTTTCCCCGACTGTACATTTCTGCTTAGCACAATTTTCCTCGACTGTACATTTCTGCTAAACAACTCATTTCCCCGACTGTACATTTCTGCTTAGCACAATTTTCCCCGACTGTACATTTCTGCTAAACAACTCAAATGGAACGCCTCAGAGCGAGGTAACGCCGCATATTGCGTCATGTTTTTTCGTGCGCGCAGCCCATATCGAATAATAAGACGTTGTCACGTCAAAAATTGTGTATTTTTTAATTAATGGCTTTTTGTGAAAAATCTAGCAAATTAAACTGGTTCTTTTTTATTTTAAAAAGATAGAGGAGGGTTTCATCTTAAATAAATTCTTTACCTCAATGCTCTAAGTCAGATAGTTTAGAAGTTATAACGATTTTCTTATGAAGTATAGGTCAGATTAGTATGAAGCCAGAGAAAAATATTTTTTTCAAAAGTTGGAGAAAAAAAAGTTTGAACTCATGATTTATGGTATATTTTAATGACAAATTGGCTTTCAAATATTTTTTTTCTCAAACTTAAAAAAAAATCTGGCTTCATACTAATCTGACCTATACTTCATAAGAAAATCGTTATAACTTCTAAACTATCTGACTTAGAGCATTGAAGTAAAGAATTTATTTAGGATGAAAACCTCCTCTATCTTTTTAAAATAAAAAAGAACCAGTTTAATGCGCTAGATTTTTCACAAAAAGCCATTAATTAAAAAATACACCATTTTTTTTCTTAAACTTTGGTTTTTCTATGTTTAATTCTAGTGTAGGAAACGAACCAAGTGAACCTCGGAGTAATTCCTCAGTCAGAAAAAACTTTATAGCATGGTAAAGTATCATGAATTAAAAGTTTTGTATAAATATCCAAAAAATAATAATAATAGAAGTTAGGTATTTTTACCTAAATTCGTAATTAATTAATATCTTTTGTAGCGAAAATGCTCCGTCGAATTTTTTTTCACTGGACATATTCATGGAACGTATAGAAACAATGTATGAAATATCCAAAAAATTATCCCAGCAGAAACACCAAAATTTAATAAAATATGTTTTTTTGGCGTGGCTTGGACGATATTATTATTGAATCTTACGAGTTACGAGCAAAAAAATCACGTTTCTTGTATGGGAGCCCCCTTAAATATTTTGCTTAAATTATTAGTATTTGCTGTTATATAGCGACAGAGTACAGACGGGCAGTTTTTACCCTTTGGGTACGGAACCCTAAAAAGGAAAACATAAAAAAGTGCAGCATAAAATGAAACGACGTATTAATAGTGCTTATACTTGAAAAAGAAGAGTTACTCGTACACGTCTCTTGCAGAAAAGCATACATAAACGAAAATATTATCAAATCATAATATTTGAAAAAGAAAAAACTAGACCTCACCAAAAACATTTTCATGTAAAAATGTTGCCAAGACGAGTACATAATATTATAGTTTGTAGTGTCAAGTCACCAAGTTTCTAACCCATTCCCTGAGCAAACGACCTGGACCATACATTTGCCGCGGTGCCGAGATCGCACCAAAAACCTATTTTATTACATGTCTTAGTTCCAAATTGACCTAAAAAAATTCAAACGTCAAATATGTACCTAATGAAATTGTCTATATATTGACGTGTGTTTCAAATAATCGTAATATTATGTAAATACTAGAGAGATGCTGAATGTATGCTTGAATTTAAATAAATTGGTATTACTTTGAAAGCTGATATCATGAGTATAAAAACCAATAGGAAATTAATAACTATGAAAGGAACATTCATATAGGTACTGAAGATTATTGCTGTATTTTTATAATAATTTTGTAGCTTTCAAATTATGAGTTAATAATAAGGCTCTAAAAACGGTAAATTACGAAATTTTTGTAGGGGGAAGGTCTTAAGTCGCGGCAAAATACTTGACATAATGTCGGGCACTGTATGATTATTATCTAAAAGATGTTTATGATTTATCAAAATGTGACTAAGTATTGTCAGGATGACCATTTCTATAAGCCGCTATAATATTTTCTTTAAAACGAGTCTCAAAGCTGCGTTCAGTTTGACCAACGTATACACTATCCGCTATCGCATATTTTAGGATAATCGATCCTATATTTATTTACTTAAAAATTAATTTAAGGACACCAAACAGTACATAAATTAAAACCTTGTTAAACACAATAATAGTAATCTGTACCGCTGCATGCACCTTAACAGGCGACACAGCATTCACGATTATAGCTCTACAGATACAGTATAAAAATTGATTTCTTAACAAAACACAATTAAATCGATAAAATATTATTATGAATTAAATAAAATTAAAATGACATGCAAGTTAATTATAACAGTAATAACAAGCTAGACATTTCATAATAATAAATAAGTTAAAACTACGAGAATACATTTAAATCTTAACTAAGAGCAGTATAAATAAAATAAAATTAGAAAAGAGTAAATACAAACACAATTTCAAAACAAGATCAAATGGGCCATATCAGTAAAATTATTTAAAATTTTATATTAATAAATTTTTGTTATCAATAATTAATAAATTACTACTAATCATAAAATATGTTAAAAAAAGGGAAATCTACGAAAATTTTAATTACTTAAAGCAAATAACATCATCATCATCATCATCTTATAGACACCAGACTGATATTTTTTATCAATCCGGTCTTTATTGTGACACAAATGATGTTTTAAAGTATTATTTGTCCTGAATGCGACATGCATATGTAGGTCAAACTAGACTTATATCTAACTACCTTCTTGTCAATAAGACCTGCGTGCAAAAACTTAACCAGTTCTTTCTTGGTATTATTTTTTAAATTATTATTATTTATTAATATATTTTTTTTTATAATTTTGGTACTATATCTATATTTAAATAATTTCGGGACTATATCCGTTGCATATCGCAATAGGCTACTTGACCTTTATTTAATTTTATTGCACAAATGCATATTTCTAGTAGAACTTGGCCTCTCTGCGACGCTCCTCTCGCCAACCAAGACGAAGCCACGGGCACGACACACCCACCGCAACTCCGTCAGTGGCCGTCCGACCTTTGTCAGACCACACTCATTTGGGGGAGCCTCTCGCCCCGCAGGCCGACAGAGGCCCCACTTGGGGCTTGCTTGGGCCCGCCTTCTCTGGTGTCACGATGCACGGAGCGTTTTGTGCATCGTGACTCACTCTGGGACTCGAATTTGATGACGGCGTCCCCACGCCGCCACCACGAGTACCCCGGCTAGGGTGGATCATTGTGCTGGCGTCGCACACGTCTCCGCCTTAGCCGTCGAGCCGAGGGGTCGACCGCCTCCCTTTCCCTGATGCGTTCGGCCTCCTCCTTAGCAGCCATAACCTCCTGGGCGAAGGTGTCAACTGCCGTCCACGCGGTCTCGCTACTCAGCATTGCACGAATGATAGCTGGTAGCGAGAGATCCCGTCCAATTGCGGCTACGAGGGCCGCACGCTGTCCTGTCCATGAGGGACAGACCATCACAGTATGTTCGGCCGTGTCCCTTTCGTCTCCACAATGATGACACCTAGTGTCATTCTCTCTCCTCACTATCTCACACAGGTACCGACCAAAACAGCCGTGCCCGGTCAGCACCTGTGTCAGACGGAAGGAGAGTGCGCCGTATGTCCGGGTGATCCACTCTTTCAGGAGCGGGCGTATGGCCGTTATTAGGGCAACGCTCACCTGCGGCTCTTGAAGCCGCTCCTCCCACAGGATCAATGTCCTTTCCTTCGCCGCTTCCCTCCACCGACGTACGGCGTCCGGTAGGGGGTTGCCGCCCCCGGCGCGGACCTCTGCGCAGCGCCAGTAAACGTCGGAGAGGGCTCTCGCTTGTAAGTCCCAAGGGACGCTTCCAGCAAGTAGGCAGGCCGCATCCCTTGAGATCGTCCGGTATCCGCGAACCGCTCTTGTGGCCATTACGCGCTGAAGCCTCCCAAGACTTAGCGCATTTTTAGGTGACAAGTTTCCAGCCCATATCGGCGCTCCGTACATGGACATTGAGCGGATAACACCCATGTACAAGCGCCGACAGCCCAGGCTCGGGCCCCCGAGATTCGGGAGTAGAGTCGCCAAGGCCCCCGCAGATCTCGTGACCTTTTCGGAGAGCCGACGGAAATGCTCCCCGAAAGTCCAACGCCCGTCCAATACAAGGCCCAGGTAGTAGAACTTGGCCTAGGAAACCATATTTCACCCTTATCATCAAATAAAAGCTTATGATTGATAAATAAAAGTCGATTTGAAAATATGATTTTATATTTTTTAATTTGCACTGACGAAAACGTTTTTGCGGTACTTCCGATTTGGATGTGACGTCATCAGACTAGTAATTTAATATCTTTTATTTATCGTGCTCGTTATATGTAAGTTTATTTGTATATAAATAGAATCATGCCCCCAAGAATTGTGCTCTGCGCTGCGGCTAATATTGAACAATATCGCGTAACAACGGTTCCCGAATTATAGCACGAAAGTAAAGGTCGTATGTCCCAAAACTGTTTATGATGATTATTTAAAAATTAAATACAATACTAATATTTCCTTTATCCATTATTTTATAAAGTGTATGATTGTAGTAGTGCAAGTTATTTAATGATAGTAACTCAATAAGTGTAACAGATATTTGTTGAAAAGCCCAAAAAGATTCATAATTTCGAAAAATAAAACTATCGAGTATCGAGTCAAAATAAGTGAATCGTGTTTTCCGTTAGCTAAATATCAGATAAATATACAATGATTAAATAAATCTCAATTTCATTTGAGTCAATCGTCTTCCGAGATCGTAATACTTATTAGAAAACACAGCAAAATTGCACAGCCCGCTCTTAAGACACTAAGCACTAACTAGATATCTATCTACCGATGATATACCCGAGATATCGATGGTACGGGTACAATCAACAATGATTCATAAACTACAAATGTAACTTTGTAATCCTATACATTTATATGGGATCACAAAGTTATTCACGAAGTTAGTGTATCTAGAAAACTGGACAGAAATTATTATGAAATGTTTAGGTTTTCCCGTGATTAAGACCCAAAGCACTAACAGCTAGATATCTGTCTACCGATGATATAGCTGAGATTATCGATGATACGGGTACAATGATTCTTAATCATAATCTGCAAAATATGTAACTTTATAATCTACATTTGTATGGGATTACAAATTTAGTCACGACGTTAAGTGTATCTCGAAAACTGGACAGAAATCAGTCAGTCAGACAGTAAGTGACAAAATTAAGAACGTTTAACAAGTTTCAGTTCTTAACCCTTAATCGGGTACAGGGAAGTATTTTCCCACCCTCTCATTTCTCAATCTATCTAAAATTCCGAATATCTTTGAAATGGCAACTCTTTATGGTTTTTTCTTTTCACAAATAGAATCTAAGATAAGTACAACATTATCTTACAAGCAACCCAGCCCTTGAAAGTGTCTAGTGTCAATGTAAGAATCAAATAAATGTGAGTTTTGAAAAAATTGCGCAATTTTCACATAGTGGAGACATAAATCTGCAAAGTTTCTTCAAAAAAGATTCTTATAAGTAGATATTTAATTTGTTATGTACTTATTTATTATATTCTTTGTAGCTTTGTTATGATTTTCAGTGCAAAAACGTAGTGTTTATGTGGTTTTGATTCATTTGAAATACATACTTGCAAGTGGGGAAATAGTTCTCATTGTCCATTAGCAACTCCATTTAGCGTCACTATATTATATACTCAGTGGAAACTAACTTGGTAACCTTTAAAACTTACTTGTGCAATGAAATAGATAGTGGTCGGGAAGTAGACACCATTTATATGGACTTTTCTAGTGCCTTCGACAAGGTTTGTCATGCCCGGTTGTTAAAAAAGTTAAAAAGATATGGCATTGGAGGATCTCTTTTAGAATGGTTTCGATCATACCTAGCAAAGAGACTTCTATATGTTGTTGTTAATGGTTTTATGTCAGACGATTACACAGCAGTTTCTGGTGTACCTCAGGGCTCCCATCTTGGTCCAGTACTTTTTTTAGCTTTTATAAATGATCTCTCAGATGCCATACACAATAGTGAGTTCAGTCTATTTGCTGATGATCTTAAAATATACAGAAGGGTAACCTGCGCACTGGATGCTGATCTTATTCAGCAAGATTTAAATAGCATATATTACTGGTGCTGTACTAACGGTATGGTTTTAAATGCTAAAAAGTCATTTTATCTTAAATTTACACGAAAACATGAAAAAAATAATGTAACCGCAACTTATGCTATAAACTCTGCCGTACTTAAACAGGTTACAGAGATTCGAGACCTGGGCGTGGTTTTTGACTCCAAGCTCAATTTCAAGTCACACATAGATATGTGTGTCAAAAAAGCGTACAGAATGTTAGGATTTCTTAAAAGAAACACTACAGGATTTTTAAGTATTAAGCCTAAAATTATTATATATAACTCATTGGTTTGTAGCTATTTGGAGTTTTCATCAGTAGTTTGGGGCTCTCGATATATTTCCCACTCCATGCGCGTAGAAAATGTCCAACGTGCATTCACGAGACATCTCGCGTTTCACTCTTCTGGTATTTCTCATCGTGCTACTTATGATTTACGCTTTAAAAAATTTAAAATAATGACACTTAGTAATCGCCGAATGATAACTAATATAATTTTCTAAAAAAAGATATTATTCGGAATTATTAACTGCGACAACCTACTTCGTTGCATAAAATTAAATGTCCCGTATCACTATCCTCGTTATCCAATTACCAAATTATTCTACACTCCTAAAAGTAAAACTAACATCCTAAAATACTCTCCCTTATCTAATATCTGTTCTGATTACAACCTAGCTTGCACATCTGTAAGAGACCTAGATATTTTTAATGATTCCTGTAAGAGTTTAAAAAACAAATTAAAGAAATATAATACTCAAACTTCTGCTTTCGAAAATTAAAACTACATTCATGTAATCATTATTAGATTTAAGAAATAATTATATATCTACTGTTCTTAATGAATGCTGTACACGCCTATAATTGGCTTACACATAAGTGCATGTTTTAGTTTAAGTTTTAAGTTTAAATGTATTTCTGTGTTTTGCTGTTGGCGAGTCTAATAAAGAAATAAATAAATAAATAAATATAAAAAAATGGGAATTTATTTTTGTCAACTTTTAAGATTTGTCAATTATTTTAGTTTATTTTAAATGTTTAATATCAATTGTTTTAGATAATGCCTTTAAAAATGCAAAGTGGCATTATGTCCGCAGGAGTGTTTCAAACAGTTTCATTTGTCTGATGTTTTTTTTTTAAAACACCTCCTAAAGATTAGGTATTTTATTGTTTATTGGATGCTTTATTCGCATACTGATACATAAGCTCGTTTTAACTTAAATAATTTTGTGCACATTAATCGAGGAAAATAAATTCAAAAGTAGAGTCAGATCAACTAACTAGTATATTTATTTATACATTTCTTTCGTAATCGGGCAAAGGGAAATAATTCCCCATCTTGGTTAGTCATGAACAGGCAAAGGGAAATAATTTCCCATCCGTAAAAACCTTATTATTTTCAGTTTCAATAAATTTTCAGTAAATTTCATTCAATTTGAACCTACTGGTTCAAATATTTTTAAATACTTAAGTATTCCTTGTTTATACAACGCTTGCTTAGCAACTGAAAATTCAAGCTTATGCTTAGCACAAACCTACGCGACCACGCGACTGCGAAGCGGGAGCGTCAATACAAAACACACATTTGACAACTTGTCAAATCAATCAAAAAAATCAATACAAAACACACATTTGACAACTTGTCAAATGTGTGTTTTGTATTGACGCTCCCGCTTCGCAGTCGCGTGGTCGCGTAGGTTTGTGCTAAGCATTATTGTTTTATCCACAACGAAGTTTTAGGGGGTCAAAAAGAGTCTGAATTGCTTTGAGAAACGGATGGTTAAATCCATGGACGTATAAAAAAAGGCGGACGGAGTCCCACCATACACAAAACTGTGTCGTTCAGAGTCGGCCAGCTGGCTGTATATACACGGTCCGCACGCACACATTCTTGCGCTAGTCCATACCATTTGACAGGCGTCAGAATGTGTGCGTGGCCGACTCTGAAGAAAAGTGAAGACACAGTTTTGTATATAACAAGACTCCGTCCGCCTTTTTTCTACGTTCATGGTTAAATCATAATTTGAAAGCTACAAAATTATAATAAATATACACCAATAATCTTCAGCATAATTATAACCTTTCTTTTTACTGTTATTTATTTCCTATTTTTGTTTATTATACTCATGATATCAGCTTCCAAAGTAATACCAATTTATACTTGAAATTCAAACATACATTCAGCATCTCCCAAGTACTTACAAATTAAGTTTATTTTAAAACACTCGCCAATAGATTGACAATTTCACTAATTACATATTATTTACCGTTAGATTTTTTTTAGGTCAATATTGAAGTAAGTTAAGTGAAAAATAGGGTTTTGGTGCGATCTCGGCAACGCGACAAATGTATGCCATGGTCAAGGTCGTTTGCTCAGGGGACGGCTTTAATACGTCCTAAATATAAATACTTGATTTCCTAATGTAACAAATCCACCAAATATTTCATTTAATATTTTTAAAAATAAATAATGTACTTAACTAATTATAATAATAAATTATTATCTTGAGGTGCTCAGACTTTATCCGACCCTGCCATAGCCGATAGTTTATATTTTATGGTGTTAATGGAATCAGGCGTTACTTTGCGGAAATCCATAGCTTAAAATTTAGTTTGTTATTATTTTTAGCAATATTTCGCGAAATAAACTTCCACCTTTAAGTAAATGAGTGAGTGTACGCATAGGCATGCGTACAGCACCTCCCTCCTCCCACACTGCCTATGCGTACACTCGCATGCAAGAACTTGCAAACACCACCACCACACAAGCAATAATGTTGGCAAATCCGTGCAAGGCCCCTCACCACCATGCAGGTTGAAAACCTTGATGTTGATGAAAAACATCAGTCCCGTGTCTATAAGATCGATTGTCCTGAATGCGATAGTGTATATGTGGGTCAGACTGGACGCAGCTTTGAGACTCGGTATAAAGAACATATCGCGGCTTATAGGAATGGTCATCCTGATAAGTCACATTTTGCTAAACATCTTTTAGATAGTAATCATACCGTGCCCGATGGCCATTCCTATAAAGTTTTACATAAATGCGATAACGGCTTTCGGCTGAGCGTGTTGGAACAATTAGAGATCATAAAAGTAAAGAAAAATAACAGATTTGCATTGTTGAATGACCAAACTTGCTTGACTACGTCACCGCTTATTAATATGTTCGGGGGTACTGGTGAGGGTAGTGGGGGTAGTAGAGGGGCTCGATAGGGTATAAAAGGCGGTGTTTTGGCCGGTGGCGGCACTTGACGGACGTTGTTCGTAGAGTCCACATCCTGAGGATGCTCCGGTGTTGGAGCGAAACGCGCGTCGAGGTTTTCAACCTGCATGGTGGTGAGGGGCCTTGCACGGATTTGCCAACATTATTGCTTGTGTGGTGGTGGTGTTTGCAAGTTCTTGCATGCGAGTGTACGCATAGGCAGTGTGGGAGGAGGGAGGTGCTGTACGCATGCCTATGCGTACACTCACTCATTTACTTAAAGGTGGAAGTTTATTTCGCGGAATATTGCTAAAAATAATAACAAACTATTTTTTTTTTATGGTTTTTTTCAAGCATCTGTACAATTCGTAAACATAATTAATAATAAAAATAATTGCTTATTAACACTGAGGTAAATATGTTTTATTAATTATTTATTATTCTATTCTACATAATATTATGTTATGTAGGTAGATACTTACGTGTAAGTACCTATAACTTTTAATTTTTGGCGAAGATAAAAATATATTATCTATCTCAATTAGTTTTGTGTTGTCTACGTACCCACAAAGAAAAGAAAAATGTAAAATGTAAAGAATCACACACCGACCCGCGAGGTCCCTAGACCACTGCGGGTCACGCGGTCATGGTCGTACTATATGCACGATGACGCTAATCTGCACCTAACTAGTAAAGCAAGACGGTACATTATTGCGTAAACACGGGATAGATACATAGCTTCGCTTCTAAAATTTCGGTGTTCTGGATGGTATTTCTTTTGGATATTTTGTATTTGTGTGTATATTTCACTACATAACATAGTTTTGAAAAGAAATAATGCTGAGAAATTTTGCATATTAAGTTTTTTATAGATTTTTAATATTTTTTTATTGGCATGTTTTTTTTTTTTTTGGATAAGACTCATGACGCCAAATGACATTCTTAAGTCATATACGAAAAAAAATAATACTGAGAAATTTTGCTGGGAAAATGAGGTTAGAAAAAAGAATTATCATACAAAAGCAATACTTATATTTGAAAAAAGTTTTGGATTTTTATAAAGTATCACATACTTGTATAAATAAATCATTTGGTAAAATAAATTTAGACTAAGAAATTATGGCGTTCGATATATACACAGATTTGTACTTTTAGGTATAAATAACTGACTTCCTAATGTTTTTTTTTTTTGGATTTTCACTAATGTTATGACTTTTATTATATTGGCTCATACTATTCTATAACCCAGCAAAGTTTCATCGACTGAGGAATTATTCCGGGGTCCCCATACAAAGAATCTGTTCGTTTCCTACACTATTCCACGAAATGTATAGTATATTGCTTGTGTAAGCGTAGTCCACAATTTTAGGTATCAAATGAGACCTTTTTTTTTCCTCATACGATATTTACATGAGAAGTACTGGTCAGATTAGTGTGAAAGCCCGAGAAAAACTAAAATGGCTACCATTTTACAACCTTGAGAAAGAGAAATAATTTGAGAGCCAATTTGTCGATAAAATATGCCATAGATAATGACATTAAAGGATCGGACACCGGTGTCGGGACACTTTAAGGTAGCATTCGAATCAATACGACCGCGACGCGAGACCGCGACCGACAACCGGTCGCAGGTCGCGCGGCGACAGCTATATACTACTAATCTACCCGACCGATTCGCGCGACCCATACGAAAGCAATTAATATTTCGTCTTCGTGCGAAGAAAACACGGTCATTTTGTATCGGTCGCGCCACGGCACTGCCTTGTGAGCGACTGGGTCGCGCGACACAAGTCATGCATCCGTCAGCACTTCCTATTAATTCATATACAACAGTGGGTCGCGGTCGCCGGTCGCGGTCGTCTTGATTCGAATGCTACCCTTAGGACTCGACAGACTTTTTGTTAGGAACTTGTCTCACCGCTGATAGCAATGTCGGAGGGTTCCCGCATGCACTCGCTGCAGTCGAACCAGCTCAGCAGGTCTCCGTCTTCGGACAGGATGAACACGGTCGGAGTCACGCTGTCCACGGCAACGATCAACCCCTCCGCCGTCACAGCGAGGCCGGCCACGATGTCTATGAAGCGCACCTAAAATAATAGAGTACTATCAGAGAAGTTGATTCATGGTGGACGTAATTAAGTGGTGTCCATATTAAACCCAGCTGACAGATCACGAACCATAAAGTCATAAAGTGGCATTTCGTTTGAATTTTCGTCGGTCGCGGTCGCTTGCGGCAAAGATCCGAAAAAGCCACCTTAACCTCCTGAGACCCGAGCTATAATTTAAATCACTTGCCACTACGGCCGAATGTCCTTTATAAAACATTAAACTGTTTTTGGTGCAAAGTCCGAGACTTTGCAAGTTAAAACATAGACCAGGGGGTTTTTGGGGATTTCACTAAAAGAAATGTTTTTTTGGTATTATTTGATTAATACATCAAGCACATTAAAGTTTAGGTATTTTTTGTTCTTTGTAAAGGACTTCAGGTCATTATGGCATAAGTAGGCTAGGTGTTTAAGTAATACAAATAATTTTATTTTTTATTATAATCTTAAGTAATGTCACAAATTAGGTACCAAACATAAACATATTTATTTATTTCTATCAAGTTATTAATAAATAGTCACAAGACTACCACAAAGGAGCGTCTTGTGGTCGAGCCAGCCCTCGACTGCGAGTGCCACCACGTGTAAGGGCCCGACACCCAGCACGTCGTCGGCCCCGACCTCGACGATCAATATCCCTGCCTGGACTACCAGCACTACCCCGACCTCTTGGTGAATTGCTATCAGCGCTGTTGAAACTGTCCTTCGAGCCTTCATCTGCTGAAGATAGGGATTCGTTTATGAAGCATGTCTCTCAATTAAATCTTCATCCTCACTTGAGTCTTCAAACACGAGTTATTTATTAATTCAGTAAACATTCATAAAGTAATAATTATTATATATAAATACATATAACAATATAACATAACGTACGTATTGCGTACGAAGTGCCTTTCTAAAGGATTAATTTATTTACGACAGTTTATTTACTTAATTATGCTTTATTTCTTGACAAAATTGTGTATTTTTGTAAGAATATTTATTAATCTACAAGTCTATAAAATATCTACAATATAACAAGTGACTAAAACAAAAAAAATGTAAATTTACTTACTGCGTCGGCCGCGCGCCGACGTTGTTGTACACTCCTGGAGCAAGTTTCGCGCAAATGAAGGGCACTCATCATGCGATCTCTATCGAACTCCAAGGACAAACTATTGCCATTGGTTAAATTTCATTAGTTGGAAGCATTCGCGTGTCTAATACTTTTTTAGCGGGAAAAAACAAATACTCGAGAATTGATGCTACATAAAGGTCGGTCGTCCGTTGTCGAGCTAAGATGGCAAGAAATACTCGGCCTTTAGAGTACGGTTTATTTAGCACTTTATAAAGGACGCCAGGTGTCAGGAGGTTAAGATTGAATTGTAGACCGTACTTATATTATATTTTTTCTGTGAACTTGTATTATTATTTATTATTTTTAATTTAATGTGTACCTTTGTATTGACCCATCAGCTCACAAGCGGTACCCGGGTGCCGCATAACAATTGAATATCTATTGTGTCTGCGATTCCCACGATCGAGGTATTACAACCCTTATTTTTTTTTATCATAGTCACAAATTACATGACTAACGTGAGTTCATATAGATTTAAAATAATTTTGAACCTAACCCTCGTGTCATAACGTTAATGAAAATATAATGAGAAGTATAAAATTTAAATAATTAGTTAAATATAATTAACATACAGACCATTATTTGCCTTCCTTAAATCGGAAGGTAATAATAGGGATGATGACAAGGTCAAAGATTAGCAAATTTTGTTAATAAAATAAATAAATCACGGTAAAAAATAAGTGTTCCCAAAATTTCAGCTCGATAGCATTTGTATTTTTTTTTTGTTATGCGCCTTCAAAGTTGGATAATCTAGTCGATTTTTTTTTCTATTAAATTTCTTAATATCTGTATATCATTCGATAACTTCTGCAATTAAAAGCAACTTTTGTTATGAAACCACTTTCATAAACGCAATATTTAATATACCTATCGAACAAAATTCTCTCCCGATCCGTACAAACTACGAAAGAGTGACGTCAGTCTTTCGTGGCACTTTGTATGGAGCGTTTCGGGCGGGTCTATTTTATGAGATGTTTGAATTGTCATATCTTGGTGAATTTTTGAGCTATCAGAGTCATTCTTTCAGCGATGTTTCTATTTTTTAAGGGTCTTTCAATTACCAATAAGAAAAAAATTAGTCATCAAGCCTATTGTCTGTATGTTATATTATGTAGGAAAATGATAACAGTTTATCGCCTAAATTCTGAACATTATTTACAGATATACGAAGCAAATAATTTACAATTCAAGATGCAGCAAAAGAACTTTGAACTATATTAGCATGGGAATTGGGATTTAAGATGATGTGCTTAGTGTGTATGTAGGCCTTTGGTTTACACTCGAGAAATTGCGGGTTCGATCCCGGGCGAAGGCGTATACCAATGAGACATTTTCAGATCTCAAGTACTACGGACGCTCGTATGGTGAAGGAAAACATTATGAGGAAACCCGCAGATGGTTGGTCCCAGACGTATTGACCTGTCATTCATCCCTCTGGGCTGGGCCGTCTTTATTCCGAGAATGCCGTAATATGTGCTTGAGCAACCAGACGGACATTTAAAATCTTGATCCAGGCACTACAGTATTTGAAGAGTACTTCGCTCTGAAAATACTGTATAAATCATCTAGAAATGATGCTAAGGCCTGGTTTTTTAAATGACGTGATAGACGTGATAGCTTTATGCAATTTTATGTTGTATTGTGTGTATAATAACGCCTCCGTGTTCCAGTGGTTTAGAGCGTGGCTCTTGACTCGGAGGTCGTGAGTTCGATTCCCGCGTTTGGTTAGGACAATGCAGGCTGATCACCTGATTGTCTGACAAGTAAGATGATCCATGCGTCGGATGGCATGTAAGGGTGCGTCCACATTTGTATCATTTGCGCGATCAGATCCCCGATCAATCTCCGTCGCGTATCATCGAAGCGTGTCAAAATGATACGCGTATCATGATACGCCCCGATCGCTATTAACCGCGTATCTAATACATGCCGTATCAAATACTCGCATGATCGGCAGAATGATCTAATAGGCGTCCACACTATGACACGCATACTTGATACGGCGCGATGATCGCGACGGAGATCTGATCGGAGATCTGATCGCGCAAATGATACAAATGTGGACGCACCGTAAAGGTAGTGTGGACGCCTATTAGATCATTCTGCCGATCATGCACGTATTTGATATGACACGTATGAGATACGCGGTTAATAGCGATCGGGGCGTATCATGATACGCGTATCATTTTAACACGCTTCGATGATACGCGACGAAGATCTGATCGGAGATCTGATCGCGCAAATTATACAAATGTGGACGCACCGTAAAAAGTCGGTCCTGCGCCTGATCTCTCGCCAATCGTGTCGGTTTTCCGTCCCACTGGGTAATGAGAGTTAAGGAATAGGGAGTGCTCTTGTGTACACACTGTGTACACACTTGGGCACTATAAAATTACTTCTGTGTAACTGGTCTAGTTTCAATGAAACCGGCCACCGTCACCAAAAGCGGTGTGGGGGTTATTATTATCATAATAAAGAAATTTGTATTTAACTTACAGCTATTTTCTTCAAGAAGTGTCCATTTTTGGTGAATATTTGCATGCGGGATCTCTCGTTGCCCCTGTCGCAAACCACGAACTTGCCCGTGGCGCGCACCACCGCCACCTTGCGTGGATACCACAGCTGACCCTCCTCCTTTCCCGCCACACCAAAGTTAAACTTGTGGTTTCCAGACTTATCGAATACCTACAAAAACAAAAATTGTGTCAAACAACTTGTGGGAATAGTCACCGTTTTTAAAATTATATCCTCTAATTACTAATACTAAAGGAAGCACTGTATATACACAAGATATTGTCTGTAAGGTCACATTTGTAAAATGTTAGACAAAGACAAAACATTGTACAACAACATCAGAATAAAAAAAGTTGACTTAAGGGTTAATCATACAAGTAGTTCAACCAATTATGTGGGATACACAACACAGTTATTCACAAAAAAGTACTTACTACTTTATAAACATACCGTAATACGATGGTTGTTGGTATCAGCTACGATGATGTCCTCATCGTTGCCGAGACAGAATCCATGGGGGGAGTTGAATTGCCCCTTGCCACCACCGAGTTGCCCGAACTTGAATCTAATGTGCATCGGCGTGGCCTTGGTCGCTCGAACCAGCGGCGCCGGCGGGGCAACCAGAGCTGCCTCCTCTACAGCCGTTAGCAGCGGTCTCCCGGGGGAAACCCCTCGGGGCCCAACTCCCCCCATACCGCCTACACTACCAACACTGCCGAATCCATTCACATCTGAAAATTACCAACACCATTAGGTTTTGTTCGCATTTGTGATTTACCTAAACACATTTATTTTTGTCAGACATTAATAGATTGTTATCACAGACATTTATCAAGTTTGATAACGATTAACGCATGTGTATGTTACTTCGCGTGCCATCGCGTTCCCAAACGATGACAAACTTCAATCTTTCGAAAGTCTGTTCTTTAGTCTGCGCTCCACCGTTATCAGAATCGGACGTCAATCGGAATTCTAAAAATGCCTAGTTGTGCCGTATTGGGCTGTGGAAATTCGAATAGAAACGTTGGTCTAAATAGTGGATACGTTTCTTATCATCGGTAAGTAATTTTATTATTAAATCATGTGTTCTTTATTTTAAAATAAATTATTTAATGTTAATCGTGGGTGGTTGTAGTTTTTACCATGAAATCTACATAACTGCGTGTGCACCGCATGATTCATAATACATTGCCGCTTTAGTTAGAAAATTATAGAGCCCGTTCTGTTTGTCTGCTATTGAGCGCGCAATGGAAATAAAACAATCGATACTTTCACTCATCGCTTAGTTTCGAGGTACAGTCAATATTCTCATTTTTCTGTCAAATGAAGCAAATAGTGTTGTACATATTCTCGATTCTAATTAATCGATTTTCGAAACAGACATGAAAGAGAGGAATGATAATGTTCGCTTTGGGATATTTTGTGACTCGGTAATTATATTTTATGTAATATGTTCCTATTTAGTGATTTAGTTTAGAATAATATAATATATTACTAGCTGTCCTGGCAAGCACGTATCTTAAGATGTATCATTCCTCTGTCTATGAACTCGAATAATAATCGATAAAAAATCGATATACCTATTAAAATGGCAAAAGAGGCGGGGCGCGGCGATTCCTTTGAATCGATTCCACGCGTACGGGTATTCCCATCACTAAAGCGCTCTTGTGACGTCACAGTAGGTATGAAAAAAGTGACACGCTCGTGTTCATACAAATGGAGCGACATGGCGCTTCTATCTGGATCTTATTTCTGTGATTGTAATGTTACAGGTGGCACAACACAAGTATATTTTATAGCAAAACTTACCCGCGTTCAATCCCAATTTGGCCAGGGCCTGCAGATTATTGTAAGCTTGTGGTGAGTTCAGGTCTCCCGCGAGTAGTTCGGCGAGGGTGAACGTAGGAGCGGGGGACGCGTGGGGCGGAGGCGGCACCTCCTTCTCGGCAATACTGGCCAGCTGTTGTAGATTGTACTCGACCATCGACGGCAAAGCCGGCACGCCACCGACCCCCGCGCCCACTCCGGAGACGTTGTTTACGACTCCCGATATAACGCTGTTGTTGGTGGCCACTCCGGGCACGCTACCCACTCCCATCGGTGGCACACTACCGACGTTCGGAACACCGACCAAGTTTCCCACTCCCCCGGTCACCCTCCTCATCCCTAGTGGAAAATCGTCGAACACCGGCGCATTGGTGACAGATACGGCGGGCGAATGACAGTTGGAAGCCAAGGATACGATAGCGGACGCTTCACTTGCGCGTTTTCTTTCCTCCGCTTTTGTCGTTTCGGTGCGAAACGTTCCGAACGTCTCCTCGGTGATGGCGTCGAATTTGTCCACGTTCGTGACGAACTCCACCGAGTAGTCTACGTCGAATTCGGGTGCACCCTCCATGACTCGAGCGAACTGGGATGCGACCGTTTTCTTCAGCATAACGATCTCGGTTCCGTCGCCGTGGCGCAGAAGTCTCGCAGCAAAATTACAGGCGCAATCTATACGTTGAACAGTTTTGTCGACGCGATCGAATAGATCCATCACTTTGAGCTCCCTCTCTTTATGCAGACGTTCGAGCTCCTCGAGCGCCTTGTCGCGGCGCCGGCCGAGAGCGGCCACGTAAGAATGGTAAGCTTCATTGATTAGGTTTTCGGCGTCGTCGCGTTGACGCTGAAGCTCCCCGAGAGCATCGTCGAGCTTGGCCGATGCGCTCCCGGCCGCGACCGCCCTCGCGTTCGCTTCCTTGATAAAATTACGAAGCTCAGCTCGCAGATTCGGTTCGGCGTCCACGATACGCTCGCAGCGATGTTCGCCGACTTTGTGGTCGACCGTCAGACATTCCGTGCACGCGCCGACCTCGCACTCGCAGCAATAAAACTTGAGGCTTTCCCCCGCGTGGCGAGCGCAAAATATCGGTTTATGCACGGCTGCCTTATCCTTAGAGGACCTCAAAGCGTCGAAAGGGACAACGCGATGATTTTCGAAGCAGCGCATGAACTCATGGGCCGAGTTACAATTGGCGCAAAGGAAATGAGAACAATCAGTGCATCTAGCAACGGCGGGTTCCTTGCTTTTGCAGCAGGTGCAAACAACAGACTGATCCATAGACGAGACGTCCAAGATGTTGGTAACGACGTAATCGGATGGCAGAGAAGCGGCTCCACCATTAGGCATCTGTTTTAAAAGTCAAACAGAGATTAAATTATTATTTAGATAAATAAAATAATTAATTTTATAGGTTAAATGTACAATAACCATTTGCATACCTTAGTTTCTTGTTTGCACAATGGACATTCCACAGCCAAATCATATTTAAGAGAATCACCAGCCTCATTAACCATTAATTTGTCGATGCACGCTTCACAGAAAACATGAAGGCATGACAATACTCGAGGACTGCACAATTTATTGCTAAAAAACACAAAAATGTATAAGAAAAACGACTAAATACCTATTCCTACAAATTGCAATATTACTTAACTGTACCAATCAATTAAGACTTACTCGCAAATTTTACAGTTCTGATCTTGATTTCCATTTTCAGAAGACTCTAAAGAACCTTCATCTCCCAAACTAAGAAGGCCATCACCATAAAGTTCCCCGTTTAAATCTTCCATTTTACCTTACACTTACAGCAATATATTCGTATATTTTAACCTCCTATTAATAGAATATCTGCAAAAAATGTGTGTCTTTTATTAAATGTATAGCTTTTAAGAAAGTGATTATTATAAAGATTAAAAAAATCAGCCAAGTGGGAGTCGAGTTGAGTGGGAGTACCATACCAGTATAAAGCGAAAGTAGGCAAAAAAATGGTGTTTTATGTATGGAGGCCCCCTTAAAAATTTATTATATTTTAATTTTATTAAGTACTAAATATTAAAGTACAAATACAATAATTATTAAGGATTTTGTGAATATTTTAAGTGCCTACATGACATTAATGATTGTTTTCTTAAACTGTCTTGCGTGGTTAATGGATGGTCCCCGAAACAAAATAAAGAAACAATACAGTTAACAGTTACCTATCAACAACATCTTTAGAGCATCTGTCTTTTGTACATAGGAAAACAATGTAATATTTATTTATGAAGCAAAACAGATAAACCATATTGATAAACATTTGAACCACTCTGTATGTCACCTATGTATAATTATTTTAAGGAGAAAAAGTATTAACAATTAATGCAAGGGAACTAATTTTTTGATCAGTTATTTAAATATTTGAGATGTTATTATGATCAGTTGAAAAAAATATTGAGCAGTTATTTAATTTTCTGGCGGTTGATTAATTATTGTGACTGTAAAACATGGACAGTAATATAAAAACTATTGAGTGGTAAAAATGATGGAATGAGCAGTTCGATAAATGAATGAACAGTAATAATGATGGAACGAGCGGTTCGATAACGACTTAACAGAAGGCCTACTTAACCGCGGATACCGAAGCGGGGGGACGGAGGGGCGCAGCCCCTTAGAAAGGGGGGCTCGGGGGGCGCAGCCCCCCGCCAAAACAAAAACAAACACGATCCAGGAAGTCCTAGAGTAGGTTAGGTTAGAACTTAGACCATAACGGCAGAGGGAGCCGAGCGAGCGCAGTGAGCGTGCTGCGGCAGCAGCCGGCGACCGTCTTATACTTTCGCTTTATAACGGCACGGAACCCTTCATGGGTGAGTTCGACTCGCACTTGGCCGATTTTATTATATTTTACCGCCTCATTGTTTAAAGAACTTCTTAGAATGAGATTTCTTACTGACAAATTCCAATTTGTTACTGCCCACACGTAACCGCTCATTCATTAATTTTTACTGACCATTTATTTTACTGTTCAATAATGTTTTCAATTATCCATTTCATAATTTTTTACTACTCATTTTTGTTTACTTTACTGCTTAGTTTTAACTGCTAAACTAGTTATTAAACGTGGCATTTATAATTTTTAACTTACCAAAACTACAATTTACAACTGCTCCTTTAAATCAGTGCCTTAATGTAAGACCAAAGATCACTATGCTAAGTGTGAGCTTTGTATGACATTAAATTGACTACCTAGAAACACTACAGCAAACAAAAATCCATACTGATGCAGAATATAATTTATTGTACCATCGAGGAAATTGATTCCTAGGCAGTTGACAGACCAATGTCATCATGTCAATTCAATGTAAATTGTGATGTGTTGGCTGGGTTTGACATAACACGACCAAATGATGTAGGTCCCCCATCTGCCCAGGAATAAACTTCTCTGATAATACATAAAAATATTTCCAAAGTCCAAACTATCTGTTTCTTGAGCCCAAATAAGCCCTTTAACCCATCAATCCCCAAGCGGCACTCGGCTGTTGCATAACAATAGAAAATCTATTGTATCTGCTATTCCCGCGATCAAGGTATTTAACACTAAATTCCTATAAAAATTTAAATTATTTAAACTTCTAAATCCTTTTCAATGGAGTTATCGTAACACTTCAACACCCAAGCGACCATAATATGTGGCCGTGAGAACAATAGATCTCCCAGAATCCGCGATTGATGGAATTAATCCTATAAACTAAATGTATATTTTAATATACATTAATTAGTATAAAGCTATTTTTATTTTCTCAAAGAACATTACATTGTTCACATAAGGAAGACTTCATGAATTGTATTTTTTATTAACCATGAAGAGGTCTATTGAGTAAGTACAGGTTTTACCAAATATCAACCACTGTGTACATTTTACATGTTACCTAAGAATATCATAAAAAGCAACACTTTAATGCTTCAACTGTGGGAATCACAGACAAAACATATTCAATTATTGTTATGCGGCGGGGATTTATGGGTTAATGGTTGTTTCAAAATAAAATTTTAGTCCATCTTTGTCCTTACAAAGATCAGAGATTAAAAATAAATTTTTATCCCTGATTTTGTGCTATCACTAAACATAAAATGTGATTTACAATAATTAATGAGAACAAAATAGATTTCCAAGTTTTTTCTAATAACTTGGAAATACCCAATATATTTATTTATTTATTATTTTGGCCCATCAACAGCTTGTAGGAATTCACATTTACCTTCTCTTAAAAATAATTAACAAAAATGTAGTACACTATACTCAACTATTTGATCCCATGTTTTGTTAGTCATTGAGCTTTTGAACAAATTAAAAGGGGTTTGGGTAATATTAGCATCATTTTCAAATCTCGCGGCCACTCACCAAACCGGCATATTATGAAAGAATATATCAAGAGGAGTAAACTTTATTATGGGGGACATATAGCTAAACTATATCGGAGCCGAGATATTAGGCATTTTAAGTTCGTATTTTCAACTAAAAGTAAATTCAATCATAATATGAATACTCAGTAAAATACAAAAAAACTACATTATTTATTAGCTTAAAGCCTTCCTCGATAAATGGGCTATCCAATACAAAAAGAATTTTTCAAATCGAACCAGCAGTTCCTGAGATTAGCACTTTCAAACACACAAACACTTCAGCTGCATAATATTAGTATACAAGGTATAACAAAACTAAGTGATAATACTTTAGTGTGTGTACTGTGTATGAGTCCCGTGTATAAAGTTTACTGTAAAAGTAGTAGCGCTGAAAGAGAACATTTTTTTTTTATTTTTGTAAGGGGAAATCTTTACGCCAGGGCGCTTGCCCATGCAAATCACAAAAAAGTTTCTTAGCAGACAAAAGCATAAAGGTCGTAGTTGACGGCGAATGCTCGGAAACTCAGTCTGTTGATGCTGGTGTCCCTCAGGGCTGTGTGCTATCGCCAACCCTATTCATACTGCATATCAATGACATGTTACAGACCAACGGCATTCATTGCTATGCGGATGATAGTACAGGTGATGCTGTATATACCGGCTCCCCCAATATTTCTCGGCTAAATGTCATTGAGAGTCGAAACGAACATGTGCCTAAAATAGAGAATTCATTGGATAAAGTATCTGAATGGGGTAGACGTAACTTAGTCCAATTCAACCCTGCCAAGACACAAGTCTGCGCGTTCACCGCTAAAAAGTCACCTATTGTCGTACATCCTCGTTTTGAGGGCACATCTTTGACCATCTCCCCTAGCATTGAAATACTTGGCGTTAGCATATCGAGCGAAGTCCAGTTACGATATTATCTAGAGGGTAAGGCCAAGTTAGCCTCGAAGAAGCTTGGTGTTCTCAACAGAGCGAGACAGTACTTCAGTCCGGACCAACGCCTACAACTTTACAAGGCGCAGGTTCGGCCTCATATGGAATATTGTCCTCATCTCTGGGCAGGAGCGCCAAAATACCAACTGCTCCCTCTGGATCGTATCCAACGAAGGGCCGCTCGAATTGTTGACTGCCATAGTGTTTCAAACAGCTTGTACCCCTTGGAATTACGCCGAGATGTAGCTTCACTCTGCATCCTCTATCGGTTGTATCACGGGGAGTGCACTGAGGAATTGTTCGGAATCATACCACCTGCAACTTTTCGCCGTCGTCCAACGCGAAAAATATTCCATCCTCATCACCTTGATGAGTGGCAGTCTTCCACCGTGCGTTTCTCGCGTAACTTTCTGCCGCGCACTGTAAAACTCTGGAACGAACTGTCACCAGCAGTATTTCCGGACCTATACGACCTGCAAACCTTCAAGAAGAGAGCATATTCCCTCTTAAAAGGCCGGCAACGCACCTGCAGCTCTTCTGATGTTGCGAGTGTCCATAGGCGACGGTAGTTGCTTTCCATCAGGTGACCCGTTTGCTCGTTTGCCCCCTAATTTTATAAAAAAAATGAATTATCACTTAGTTTTGTTACAACCTGTAGATATAGATACAAGCATAATAATTATTCATTTCATCATTTATTTTTAATTTTAGTTATTCGTACATTTTAGAAGAATGACTCAACCATTAAAAGCTAGACTGAAAATTCTGCCGAAAGGTGGCGTCCAGCTTCATACTGCAGTCTGCACTATGGCACAGAATATATAAGTATTATAGTATCAAACTATGGCCAAAATTCGCTAAATAGTGGAAATAATCGACATTGTATTATGGGAACAACACCCTAGTCATTTTATCCACAACACATTAATACACAAGAACGATAATTATTACAATTGCCTAATATTGCATCCGGCCCTTTGAAACCACTGTCTAATGAAAGATAGTCTCAAAGATATATATATACATCTCAAAGATAGTCTCAAGTCTGGCTATATTTTAGTCGGACGAGAGTTAAACCCAGTGTGAAAATTTGTATGAAAAATTATTCATTTATTTGACGCAGACGAAGTTGTGGGCAATAGCTAGTGAGAAACATATATCCAATAGATTAATATACCCTTTCTACATCTGTTTGTTAAGGATAGCTCCATAAAGTAATGTTAATTACTATTGATTTTGTGAACATAAGGTGCAAAAATATATATAATACTAAAATAATCATAGCTCAGCTCCGATATTACTTAGAACAATTTTTATTACTGATATATGTTTCTCTTATGTAGTGCTACAAAATAGTAATTTATTTTGGTTTTATCCCTGGCCGCTGGAAAAAAAAATGACGCCACAGGTCCATACAAAGTTACCCAATGCCCTTTGGATAGTAAATATATGATAGAAAAAGAGTATAGGTGTAAGCTATACTTATGCATAAGCTGTAAGGCTAGTTCGCATTAGGCCAGTATTTTAGTCAAGTAGCGAGTATTTTAGTAGCTAAATGTGTCTGAACACTAAAAGTTTAGTCAAGTAGATTAGTAAGTAATTACGTCGAGCCAATCCATTTTATTCTATTATTTGCGGGCGAGTAGCACCTCCCGAGTGGCTAAACAAGTCCGACCCTGTCTTTTATTAGTCAAGTTCATTATTTACCGCAAAAATTATCTAACTTTCAGACATTCTCAAACTTTCGAAGTATTCTTTGGGATCTTCCAATGCTAATTCCTTCAGAAGACAATTAGTAGTTCCCTTCTATCGATCCATTTTCGTATCCGTAGCTTCTTTTTATTGATTAAATTCTTTCCTCATCTACCTCTTCTAAAATCGCCCTCAAGAGTTAATCAGTTTATTTACTTTATTGAGCTGTTCATCTTGCAAAACACCACTCACTTGTAAACTGTACTCGAACGAAGTGCGAACGATTTTGGGGCAGAAGCGAGAATTTTAGCTACTAAGATACTTGGTACTACGCCTAAGCCTTAACATGCAATTGATAAGATCAAATCAATCTTTCTGCTGTATTTCAAATAGTTATGCCTGTAATTGCTAGTGTTCCTGCAGATATTATTATCTGCCAATTGTTGTTGAGGAACTCAATCAAGTACCCAAGTAATTAACATAAGACTGCTCTTAAAACTTTATCATTTCACTAATGTACTCTTATACATCCCATTACATAACAGTAGGAGAGAATAAATAGCTTAAATGCTTCAATATTTTGGTAATTTTTGAAGCTTGAACCCAATATGGGTTGTACAGAAGGAAGCATGATCAAGAGTAAAAACTATTCGAAATTAAATTATTGTACATTACCTACCTCATAGGAAAGTATTGACAGGTGCAAAATTATATTTATCGTGCACAAACCATTTTAAAGACTGTAAAAAGTATGATACGATGTTTAGTCCCGAAGATATCTACATAACTACAGTGAAGTAAGTATAGGTATAATAATCGTGTTTAACAAAAACGCAATGCACCATGCTCGATGCAGACAATGGCGAGGGTCGATAGTCTATTTTTTGGATTTTTAAAAGGTATAACCTTATATAAAGGTATTCGTTTCTTACAAATCGAAGTGAATAATGAATTTTACTAACCTTTTGTATAATTTTCAGCTAAGATGTTCAATCAAACGCAGAATATTCTACCACGCCGTAACTATGAAAATTTGCATCACTATGTAAATAAATAAAAAAAGAGCATCAAGCTTCAAATTATTTTTAAATAAAATCGTTTCTTCGATGAATAAAGAAAATATGTTTTGTCACGTTCTCATTTTAAAAAAGACGAATGGAAACATCAGTGTATTGATTTTCTGCAAAGTACCTACTCGATCTCGATTGGATTGCGCTCGCTTGGTTGTATTTTCAAATACCGTATTCTATTTTTAATTATAGCAACCCTAGATGACGAGTCGCCGCGCGTAGTCGGTCAAGAATCAAGATACAACACAACACAGATTAACAACACAACAAGTACAAGGAGTAGACGCTGAAATAAAGTATCTGATACACGGTGACGACGGTGAACGGTCGTCAACGGCGGTTGTCAACAGCAAAAACGGGTATACGCGTTGCCAGCCACACTGTTGTCAACGTGTTGTCAACCACAATGTTGAATAGATTTTGCGTGGTCGTCAACCGCCGTTGACGACCGTGCATCAGATGTTTTACGCTCTGATAGGTAGGCCGTAGGTATGTACATTTTTTATTTTAGTCTGTCAAAATAGTGAAGAAATTAAGAAGTAGCAACATCGTAGTGTCATCCACACAGATTAAGTCGTGTTCGTTCGTTTGTCAAAGCACATTGCGCATGCGCAAAGCAGAGACATGGTACTTATAACTAGACAGCGCACCCAAAAGAAATGTTTTGCTGAAATGAGTTCTATTTTTTTAGCAATACGGTAGGTATTCCCTCTCTAAGCGGTAGCTTGCAAAAAGCGGTCCGAGCGAGAGCGTTCCCGCTGGTAGTGTGTCCTTGTCTGACTTCTTGCCAGCTCACATAATCATTTCTTTTGATAGGAATGTTAGAAAATGAAATACTTTTCTTTTTATTAATTTGCCAATACGAACATTTCGTAAGCTTAGAAACGTATTTAAACGAATTTGTACAGTTTTAATAATTAATAAATCAGTTGATTGTACTCGAAAATATAATTCAAAACAGAGCAACAGTATCTGTGGTAATTTCGATATTTGGTACTGGTAGCACTAAATGTAAGATGGCGATTTGCTTTGGTTGTTTGGTTGTTTTTCGTGTTTCGATTTGCAACACGAAAAGTCCTTTTTTGTAATAAAGTTTATTATTTTTTTATGAAAAACGGTGAATTACTGTTGTGTGGCAGGGTGCAATAATGAGTCTTATCCCGGTAGTCGCTTTTCCTTCCACGGGAAAGTAAAAACAACAATCTTAATCTTTAGGGTAACAATGAATTTGAATTATTAGAGATGCACCGAATGGCATGAAAAATATACTACAAAATCGGACTTCAAAAAAACCACATCGTAACAAATGAAGCTCTGGATTTTTTTTTAGTCGGTGCTAGCCATTATAAATCCTGGCTTTTATTTTTTACTTCTACTATCGGAAACCGCCGCCTACACCGCCTATATATTACCCAGGATATTACCGCTATAGCTAGACTCGTTATCAATAACTAGATAACGCCCTCAACTCAGTTGCCCCAAAATTCGTTTATCGCGCGGGAACCGTAGATTTTTCCGGGATCAAAAGTATCCTATGTCCTTTCCCGGGACTCAAAGTATGTCTATGCCAAATTTCAGAAAAATCGGTTTTGCGGTTTGAGCGTGAAGAGGTAACAGACAGACGGACAGACAGACAGACACACTTTCTCATTTATAATGTTATAGAATAAAATTTAAATTAAATAAATATTTATGGGGGCTTCCATACAAAACACAATTTACAAACTGTGTTTTGTATGGAAAACACCATTTTTTTCAACTTTGACAATATAACGGTACGGAACCCTTCATGCGCGAGTCCAACTCGCACTTGGCCGATTATTTACTTTTAAATTTAATTTTTTAAAATTAGGTTCATACCTGTAGTTAGGTAGGATAGAATATAATATGATATATCAGAATACCTGAATTTGTATAGTTAGTCTCATATTTTGCTGTTTGGTCATGGTCACCACATTAGAAAGAGACACACTCCCAACGGGGGCCCTCTCGCTCAGACCGTTTTTTGCGCCACAGTGCACAGTCTAGTTATAAATACTATGTCTCTGGCGCAAAGTTATAAATTAGTGTCAAAGTGAGTGTCATGTTCTAAAATACCTGTCAAATTTTGACAGAAATTGATGGTATTTTATGGCTTCTACAGATTGCGCGAACCCGGTCTGCAGACCGCGTCCGTGAGGGACGCGGTCCGTCCGTGAGAGACAAATTTGACAGTTTTGACGGTTCGTCGTCCCGCTACACACTACACGAACCTCGTCCGTCATACCGGAATGACATTTGTAAAATTGTTCTCGGATTTTAAACTCTATTACATTGCAATATAGTTCCAAGTGCCCAAAAGCTTCATTAAAGTGTTACCAATTCTGAAAGAAATATTTTCCCCACACTGTATTTGTATAACTCCGGCCGCTGGCGTGATACAAAAATCACAAATTAAGGGCAAAAATGTTTTTGTGAGAAGTAGAAAGGATTTTGATGCTGTCCATTAATTATTTGAATTTTATTGAAGTGAAAACTTCTTTAGCGGCGTTGAGCACTTTTGTGGGATGGGTAAAAACTGTGAAACTCGCGTCAGATTCTCGTGCTGATCGAAAAACCGTAAGACGGTTGGAGAGTAGTGTTGTAACATCGAAATCGATTAATCGAACAATCGATTGTTTTTTTTTCGATTGTCGATATTTTTTAATCGATTGTAAGGGTTTCGATTAATTAAAAAAATCAATTTTTTAAAAATCGATTTTCATAAAAATGGGTTAAAAAAATTGAAAGGGTTTCGATTAATTAAAAAAATCGATTTTTTAAAATCGATTTTCATAAAAAATGGGTTAAAAATTTAATCGATTGTAAGGGTTTCGATTAATGTAAAAAATCGATTTTTTTAAAAAACGATTTTCATAAAAAATTGGTTAAAAAAAATAATGCACAACGTTAATAATCAAGTTTTCACTTCTGCCGGCACTCCCGGAGTGCAACCCGTCTTTTTTTTGAGAATATATCGGTTGTAAGTTGTAACATGGTTGTAACTTGTATCTAGAGGTGGTTTTAATTATTATCGTGGAAAATATCCTTAGTTTGCAATTAAAATTTTGGTCGCATTAGAGCTGGATCGAAAATATTAATTAAATTTAATAAATTTAATTAATATTTTAATATTTATTAATATTTTATTAAGAATTAACCCCGATTATTTTTAAAGTAAAGACAGGAGCCGTAAGTAACGCGGTAGAATGCATCTCGTTCCCACTCCTCCGCGTGTAGCGTTGACGAGGGCATGGGGGGGGGGGGGTAGTCGGTAAACCTCTGCGGAGGGAGTCCGACATACCCCTGCCCCTTCCCCCGATGCGTAATGCATTTCCCCTCCTCAAAAAAAAAAGGAGCTGCAAGTTATGTTAAGTTTTGCGTTAAATTTATTATTTAATACAATAAATATTTTTCCTGATATATAGGCAGATATTTGTTAAATTGGCAGCACTAAGCCCACGTGTCAAATTTGACGGTTCGCTGCGAACCGTCAAAACTGTCAAATTCGTACGAAGTGAAGTAGCTGCATACGAGTTTGACAGCTGTCAAACTCGCTTACGCCTATTTTCACTTCGAACCGGGTTCGTCCGTCTGTAGAGGCCATTAGAATATTATGACAGTTCACACTGACACACAAAAAAGCCGCGCATGCGTAGTTGAAAAACTCAACGAACACGACTATTAAAGTCGTGTTCGTTACGTTTTTAAACTGCGCATGCGCGGCTTTTTTGTGTGTCAGTGTGAGTGTCATATTTTAAAATACCTTGTCATGTTCTAAAATACCATCAATTTCTGTCAGATCCATGGAGGTACACTATTGGACTTGGCCTTATATTTTGACAGTTGATCATGTTACTTTTTCTAACTAACGCGAACGATGCAGTAAGTTGAGTGAAAGAGAAAGCTCATATCGGTGTATAAACGTCAATAGTTTGTAATGTTATGTCCTACCTAATGGGACATAACAAAGGAGTCGGTCTGCATATTTCATGTTTTAAAAGTGCTAATAAAAGTGTTTAGTGAACGTTAAATGCAATATCTTGTTGGGTTTTGTGGTTGCGTTATATAATAAACCATAAAAACGGCCAAGGAATGCCTCAAACACGTGGATTTAACATAACATACGTAAGTTTTCAACAACGTGTTCTGGGCTTATCAATCGGTATTTTTGTAAGCTAAAAAGAAAATTTATAAGTTTAATAATCCCTCAATCATGCTATATAACGCATTAGTGATAAAAATGTCACATCAAGTAATAATTTGGCTACAAATATTGCATAACTTTTTACGTGTATTTTAGGGATGCACTTTACTTGAAGTATAGTTTATCGATAAAAATATTGTCATGGACTAAATGATTTTTTTTCAGGATTTGAAAATGCTTCAAAATAGACGACGAACAGAAATATTTAGACGCAAGTTTCATGCAAGTTTTTAATCCTTACTCCCTCATGAAGGTTTAGAGGACCGGTTGGTCTCTCTAAGAGTTCACTAGAGGTCGGAGGAGTAAAGAGTAAAACTCAATTTACTGTGGTGAACTGGAGTGCTTTATTTACAAAAATGCGCTGCTTATATACAAAAAAATGAGTTAATTATTATTATTACAAACTGTACAGAAACTGAAAAGATTAATTTTGATTGGCTATTGCAAAACAGAAAGAGACATAATGAGTGAGATAAAAATATTTACAAACAAGAAAGAGAAAAAAATCGAATAGGAAATATTTACAAGATTGAGAAATTATCCGCGCGGGAGATTCGGCCGTACCGCGGTTCGTGGCGCTGGAATCGCCCGAGTATAAATATGGGCTCCCGCGGTCCGCGAGTTCAGTGAGCTCGAGCTCAGCATACCGACATCGTCTTCCGGTCGCTCGCTGCCGCGCCGTCGCGAGTAGCTGTGCCGCCATTTTGTGAAGCTCTGCAAACCTCGATGCGTAGTGTTGTGTTGTGAAGAACTCTTATTAGAAAAAGTCCTTTTCAGGGCTACTTCATGTCCGGTGCAAATGCACTTAATATACACGGACGGTTTCTCTCGTCATTTCGAACGTACGTTCTTGGCAGAACGATTTTCTTCTATGTTTCAATCTTCCACGACGAACGTGTAGGTACTTTGTAGGTACTGCTACAAAGGCATTACAATATTGGGATTATCATTTCAAACGTAATTTTGAAATAATGATTTTATTGAAATAAAAAAAGTTCTAACGGAGAGTAAAATGATCAACAGCTCTCACACATCCTCCCTGTAAGTACTCAAATCATTACTTGGATATATTTTTGAACTTTTATCCTGGCATTACTCTTTTTTAAATAAAATGTAAAATTTTAATAAGGCTAAAGTCATAATCATTTAATAATATAAATTTGATACCTCGATCGTCGGATACCAGTCACAATAGATATTCAGTTGTTATGCGGCACTTGAGTTCCGCTTGGGGCTTGATGGGTTAGGTATGGAAAACTTACATAAAGCATATTGCCCCGTATACAATAATAAGTATGTATATATTTTATAGTATTAAGCACATTTAATGACACTAAACTATTTTTTTAGATTTTTGGAATGCTTCTAAAGAAGAGTTCAATATGTCATATGATGGTGATGACGGAGAGACCTATATAATATTATTTTTAAGCTTAGATTATAACCGAGTATTCTGGTGGTGAGATGGAGTGAGGAGGGATGGTTTAAGTGAGGAAAATCCTCCCTTATCACTACCACCTTCAGGAGGACCAGTTAAGAAGACTGTTGTCAGTTGTTTTCATTATTTGAATATTTTTCATTTAAGAGGCCGGGTGCCATCGAAATTCTCATACATATGTAATATCAAAATCATTTTGTCATACGAAAATATTTAACATGTTTGAGCTTTTTTTCAGCTTAAAATAGTAATTACCTAGGTTCCTGAACAAAAATTTATACACTAAAAATATTTTTTGTGTTTAAATATTTTGTAGTAAATTAAATTTAAACACTGAAAAATATAGTAAAATACTAAAAAATATATAAATAAATAATAAAAAAAATATATATATAAAAAAATATATAAGTAAATATTTAAACTAAAAAAAAATTTTTTACTATTTAAATATTTTGTAGTAAATTTACTATTTATTTATATATTTTTTAGTGTTATACTATATTTTTAGTGTTTAAATATTTTGTAGCAAATTTTTGTGCTGGAACCTAGGTAATTATTATTTTAAAGCTGAAAAATAACTCAAACATGTCATGGAGGCACTTGACATGGCTATTTGTATTTGCGTATTTGTTGTATTTGCCAAACAATCACCATGTGTAGACGGTATGTTTGACAAATATTGGCCTTATTTGCCTATTTGACAAATATGACCAATACCAAATACACGTATCCGTAGCTTTGTCGGTTTTTAACGCACCAAATCTATCCAATAAAATATCATCAATTATCCAATAAAATCAAGTAAAAGTTTGATATTTGACGTCCATGTGTGGAAGGCCGTATTTTCCTTTATTTGCTTGTTTGTGTATACGTCAATAATTTTGCCAAATGCAACAAATAGCCAATAGCAAATACAAATAGTCATGTGAAGTGCCTGCATCAAATATTTTCGTATGAGAAAATGATTTTGGTATACTCGTAACGTATGTATGAGAATTTCGATGGCACCCGGCCCCTTAATTTCTAATTTTTAATATATTGTGTGTAATATTATACAATGTGTCCTAACACCGGTGTCCAATCCCTATAATTATGTTATGATGAATGGCATATTTTATTGACTGGTTGATCGGCCACTGGTGTAGGGACAGTGGACACATTATATTATTATGTGTCCCGTCACCAGTATGAAGTATCCAATGCTTTAACGTCTTTATTTCTTCGACAATACATAACAATTGTTATTTTAAAAAATTGTTGTTTAATAGTTAGGTATAATAAAGTATATTTGATCTTCTGTTGTTTTTTATAAAAACTGTTGATTTTATTGATATTACACTCCGGTCAAGCCTTCGTGACTTATGAAGTATTCATATTATGTATATTATTTTTAACTATTTGTGTAATTATATACTTAAATATTTTATTTATATAAGTATTTTTATATAATGGTCATAATATTGTATCCTAAATTAAACATGCAGGTCGAATTGATAACCTCCTTTTTGTGATGTCGTTTAATAAAAATCTATAACATAAAATTATGGTCGACTATTGGTCGATAGCTGTAGTCTAATTTTATATTTTTATCGATATATACAAGCAGATCGCCCATCCCTACACGCACACTACGGCAATTGCACACAAGCATAAAATGGCCACGCGCTGACGAGCTAAGAAGCCATCTACCTATATCCTTAATCTGTGGTCAGATCAGAGAGAAATCTGACAGGTATTTTAGAACATGACAAGGTATTTTAGAATATGACACTCGCTTGACACACAAAAAAGCCGCGCATGCGCAGTTGAAAAAGCAAACGAACACGACTTATGAGTTTAAATAGGTAGTAGCAGAGTCATCCCTTTCAAATCAATCTGAAAAAAGGGATGACACTACGATGTTGCTTGCCACTTTTTAATTTCTTCACTTTCTTGACAGACTATGACTTCTACAGAGTAGGTACAGACGGACGAACCCGGTACGAAGTGAAGATAGGCGTAGGCGAGTTTGACAGCTATCAAACTACTTCACTTTGTACGAATTTGACAGTATTGATGGTTCGCAGCGAACCGTCACAGATAAGTGGGCTTAATGCTGCCAATTTAACAAATATCTGCCTACATATAAAGGACACTACAGTTCGACAAGGCTGTTTATGAACGTGGCGAGAAAAGGAACTAACACTTCTATCATACAAAAACATAATTTTTGATAGTTCTCCTTTACCAGCAGCGCCCATTGGCCATTGACATCATTGACATATTAATTTAAAGCCTTGTCGAACAGCTGTAGTGTGTATATAATAGCGGGACGACGAACCGTCAAAACTGTCAAAATTGTCTCTCACGGACAGACCGCGTCCCTCACGGACGCGGTCTGCAGTCCGGGTTCGCGCAATCTGTAGAAGCCAATAAGGTTTTGTACAGTCTGTCAAAAAAAAGTAGACACAGGGACACAGTACAAAATTTTCTACAGTTCGACAAGGCTGTTTATTTAAGGATGTATATAACATTTATAAATTCAAAGATTCTGACCTAAATTCAAAATATATAGTAGAATAAAACATCCATCGATTGATACCATAAAATCAATACCTTACCGACAAGTTAAGTGAAATAATTCATTTTAAAATTTCCATGAATCATACGTAATTTTTGCCGGAAGTGGTCTATGATATAATATTATAAAAAATTTAATATTATTAAAACATCATTGGAAGTGGTACAATTTTTGAGAATTCGTCAGAATTGGGAACTTTGTATCAAAGATAAACGGCTAAAAAACTGCTTATTAATTTCTTTGTAAGATTTGCGATTTTTTAAGCCCAAAAAAAAGTGGGTTCACCGGTGATCCTGCGGAAATATTTCAAATTGAAATTGATGAAAATTTTCCTTCGAAAAGTAATGGCGATACAGCTGTTAGATGACATAATATATTCGTTTCATTTCAATGCGCATGTGCAGCTTTCGCGCATGTGCAATAATAGAAAATTGAATCAATTTCTATCAGATTTTGGCACATGACACTAACACTGACACTAATTTTTAACTTTGCGCATGCGAAACGAACACCACCATTGACGACCATTGTGTTTGCGGTGGTGAATTTACATCTCAATTCTTTTCAATAATAATTAAATATCCAATAATTCCTTAAAAATCGATTATAAATAATCATTATAATTAATAATAAGTGTCTGGGTGTCCAATTTTTTACATATTTAGCACTTTCATAATTTAATTGGATGTACTACGGAATTTGACCTTATAGTCTAAGATCCCACTGCAGAATTGTGCAGGTATCGAGTACACGCTTAAAACCACATTTTTACAAATATTCATCATAAGGAGAACATATTTCTACTGGCGTGCCAGTCCAAATGTGGCCGCAACTATTTTTAAAATTAAAAAAAAAAATTGAGTTTGCGGGATAAAATGTTTTCATCGGGTATTGAAAGCTAACATGGTTCATTTCACGGCAATGAGTATAGAGATTTAGAAAAATCCGGTGTGCCATTGGGCACCCGGCCGCAACTCTATTGTAACCAGGCGTGAACAGGTACGATTCCGATACATTTTTGCATCCATAACGTATATTGATCTTTTATATATCAAATGGAAGCTTATTTTCCTCTTATTATTACAATATATGTGTGCCTAATTAAATCTGGCCGCAAATAAGGGGTGCCGGCTGTCAAAGATGGCAAACTATCGAAGGTTGAGGGAAAGGGAGCTAGCGCGTAACATTACGGGTCTAACGAGGATAGTGATTGTACATCATGTTAGTGTACTTAACCATCGGTTCAAACAATAGTAATAATCGGCCAAGTGCGAGTCGGACTCGTATTTTTTATATTAAATTTGTGTTTTTGTTTGGGGGCCGCCCTTATTTTTTAATTTTACTTTAATTTTATTATTAGTAATTAAATTACACATTTAATTGAAGATTTCATGAAATTTTAAAGTACCTATCCATTACCAACATAAAGCGAAAATGGCCAAAAAAATCACTTAGTATTTTGTTGTTATAGCGGCAACAGATATTATACACAATCTGTGAAAATTTCAGAAGTCTAGCTATAGCTGTTTTTGAGATACAGCCTGGAGACAGACAGACAGACAGACAGACAGACAGACAGACAGACAGACAGAAGATAGACAGACACACGGACAGACAACAAAGTCTCAAAACTCAAATTCAAACTCATTTTTTTTTTTATTTAGAATAAATTTTTGCAAATATATTCTGAACGTCTACATCAGGGGTCGGCAAGTTATTTTAGATGCGGTCCGGATACTGTGGAAATTTTTTAACTAGATCTAGAAAAAACACTTGTACTATGTAGCTTGAAAATATTATTTTAATTAAATAAAGGTATAACGAATACCTTATCTATGTATTAATTACTATCTTTCGTGGTTCCGCGACCCGTCTGTTGCCTACCGTTGCAGTTGGTCTACAATCTATATGATGCCTACCACTGGTTCGGGAACTAACCCAGCGAGAAGAACCGGCTCTCTCAGTAATAGGGTCTCGTTTTTACCCTTTGGGTACGGAACCCTAATAAAAAGATTTTATTGTAAATTAAATATATTCAATTAAAAAACTTGCGAGGTGTCAAGGGACACCCGAATGGAACGAAGTTATTTCTTTTAAATTTAAACCCAAAAAAAAACTGTAAACTCCATCTATTGACGCCCAGAAATACCAACAACGCGTCGCTGTTTAATTAAAAAAACGCCATCTAATTGACGCACAGAAATACTAACTAATAACGCCCTCTGCCCCTAACATGCAGGTACACTAATAAAATGGCCTTTTTCGCTCTATGTCGATACTTTAACAGATAGGCACTTTAAAATTTCATGAAATCTTCAATTAAATGTACAATTTAATTAATAATAATTAAATTAAAGTAAAATTAAAAAATAAGGGCGGCCCCCATACAAAAACACAAATTTAATATAAAAAATACGAGTCCGACTCGCACTTGGCCGATTATTACTATTGTTTGAACCGATGGTTAAGTACACTAACATGATGTACAATCACTATCCACGTTAGACCCGTAATGTTACGCGCTATCTCCCTTTCCCTCAACCTTCGATAGTTTGCCATCTTTGACAGCCGGCACCCCTTATTTGAGGCCAGATTTAATTAGGCACACCTATATTGTAATAACAAGAGAAAAATAAGCTTCCATTTGATATATAAAAGATCAATATACGTTATGGATGCAAAAATGTATCGAAATCGTACCTGTTCACGCCTGGTTACAATAGACTTGCGGCGCGGCCGGGTGCCCAACAGCACACCGAATTTTTCTAAATCTCTATACTCATTGCCGTGAAATGAACCATGTTTGCTTTCAATAATACCTGATGAAAACATTTTATCCCGCAAATTCAATATTTTTTTAATTTTTTAAAAATAGTTGCGGCCACATTTGGACTGGCACCCCAGTAGAAATATGTTCTCCTAATCATAAATATTAGTAAAAAGGTGGTTTTAAGCCTGTACTCGATACATGCACAGTTCTGCAGTCGTATCTCGTACTATTATATACATCCTTAAAGCCTTGTTGAACTGTATGCCAAAGTATCGGCAGATTTCTTTATTAATATTAATACTCAGAAACTAGGCGGGGCATGGTCGAAAATCGAAAGCATGTCGAAAGACACTAGGATGAAGTATGCTCTGGATTTGCTACGCAATTATTATTACCATGTGTGAACGAAATGAGGCATTTTCTTATTTTTTTAATTTGATTGTCAAACAGTTTCCATTTTAGTAACTAGATGGCGTATGGGTAGACAACTATCAGTAATCCGTAATACTAGGGAATCCTATCAATAATTGCTACAAAACTGGACAAAAAAATGTAAAACTTGATACATTTCAATTTTAAAAGACGCAATAATATTCCAATGAGTAGGATAATAGAGTTATTACGATGTTTTAGTTAGAACTCACGGAAGAAATAGCCCTATTTACCGATATTCACACCAAATGTCACAGGAAATATATACATTTTGGTTTTGACAACATCTTACCTGCACTTGTGCAAGATAACGGATATTTAATGGCTAATATTTTACCAATAATGAACATCAAAAACCCAAATAACACAATTTGGGAAAAAATAATAAAAACCACACCAACAATAAAAAGTAGAAGAAGTTTGAAAGTGACATGCCCGCCAAAACTCTCTTTCAGTTGTCAGTTTTCAGTTTGACAATTTGCGTGTTCCTAAACTGTTACCAGTATACTAGCCTAATCGCTTAGGCCAATGATAGCTTAGGCGTTTGCTCTTCGTGACTTGACAGTACATTGATATTTTTGACGTGACAACGTCTTATAATTCGATATGGGCTGCGCGCACGAAAAAACATGACGCAATATGCGGCGTTACCTCGCTCTGAGGCGTTCCATTTGAGTTGTTTAGCAGAAATGTACAGTCGGGGAAAATTGTGCTAAGCAGAAATGTACAGTCGGGAAAATGAGTTGCTTAGCAGAAATGTACAGTCGGGGAAGTGATTTGTTTAGCAGAAATGTACAGTCGGGGAAAATTGTGCTAAGCAGAAATGTACAGTCGGGGAAATGAGTTTTTAGCAGAAATGTACAGTCGGGGAAAATTGTGCTAAGCAGAAATGTACAGTCGGGGAAATGAGTTGTTGAGCAGAAATGTACAGTCGGGGAAATGAGTTGGTTAGCAGAAATGTACAGACGGGGAAAATTGTGCTAAGCAGAAATGTACAGTCGGGGAAATGAGTTGTTTAGCAGAAATGTACAGTTGGGGAAAATTGTGCTAGGCAGAAATGTACAGTCGGGGAAATGAGTTGTTTAGCAGAAATTTACAGTCGGGTAAATGAGTTGCTTAGCAGAAATGTACAGTCGGGGAAAATTGTGCTAAGCAGAAATGTACAGTCGGGGAAATGAGTTGTTTAGCAGAAATGTACAGTCGGGGAAAATTGTGCTAAGCAGAAATGTACAGTCAGGGAAATGAGTTGTTTAGCAGAAATGTACAGTCGGGGAAATGAGTTGTTTAGCAGAAATGTACAGTCGGGAAAAATTGTGCTAAGCAGAAATGTACAGTCGGGGAAATGAGTTTAGCAGAAATGTACAGTCGGGAAAAAATTTGTGCTAAGACGAAATGTACAGTCGGGGAAATTAGTTGTTTAGCAGAAATGTACAGTCGGGGAAAATTGTGCTTAGCAGAAATGTACAGTCGGGGAAATGAGTTGTTTAGCAGAAATGTACAGACGGGGAAATGAGTTGTTTAGCAGAAATGCACAGTCGGGGAAAATGAGTTGTTTAGCAGAAATGCACAGTCGGGGAAAATTGTGCTATTAGCAGAAATGTACAGTCGGGGAAATGAGTTGTTTAGCAGAAATGTACAGTCGGGGAAAATTATGCTAAGCAGAAATGTACAGTCGGGGAAATGAGTTATTTAGCAGAAATGTACAGTCGGGGAAAATTGTGCTAAGCAGAAATGTACAGTCGGGGAAATGAGTTGTTTAGCAGAAATGTACAGTCGGGGAAAATTGTGCTGAGCAGAAATGTACAGTCGGGGAAATGAGTTGTTTAGCAGAAATGTACAGTCGGGGAAAATTGTGCTAAGTAGAAATGTACAGTCGGGGAAATGAGTTGTTTAGCAGAAATGTACAGTCGGGAAAATGAGTTGTTTAGCAGAAATGTACAGTCGGGGAAAATTGTGCTAAGCAGAAATGTACAGTCGCGGAAATGAGTTGTTTAGTAGAAATGTACAGTCGGGGAAAATTGTGCTAAGCAGAAATGTACAGTCGGGGAAATGAGTTGTTTAGCAGAAATGTACAGTCGGGGAAAATTGTGCTAAGCAGAAATGTACAGTCGGGGAAATGAGTTGTTTAGCAGAAATGTACAGTCGGGGAAAATTGTGCTAAGTAGAAATGTACAGTCGGGGAAATGAGTTGTTTAGCAGAAATGTACAGTCGGGGAAAATTGTGCTAAGCAGAAATGTACTGTCGGGGAAATGAGTTTTGACGTGACAACGTCTTATAATTCGATGGAGCCGGCTGCACGCACGAAAAAACATGACTCATGCGGCGTTACCTCGCTCTGAGGCGTTCCATTAAGGCTTGAAGTGCAAGCGAGAGCGCGGAACGAGCGACAAAGAGGCACCTTGTCGCGTTCAACTATCGTCAGTAAACCGACTTTACAGACAACGGTTTTTTGGAAACACAGACCATATGTAGTCAGTGATGCCAACCTGCAGATAATTTCAGATCGGTGGGGAACCAATAGAAAATCTAGAAGTGTCTATCGTCGCGCCGTCTGGTGGAGATTAAAAATAAAAAAAAACATCCCATCACAATATACGAAAACTCTAAGGAATGAAAAGGACGGAAAGAACATTTTTTGTCCTTGTCAGAATTTATGTTGGTCACAACTGTTCACAAGGAAAACTTGTGACCAACAAATCAGTTGCGACTTGCGACCGATATAACTTCGTTTATTTATGTGATTTATGTGATTTACAATTAATTTATGTGGTGAAACAAAGACGTACAATACCCGGCAATAAATATTGCACATCGACCTTTGGAAAGAGACATTCGGCTAATTTCGGTTTCATAGAGCGTTATCTTTGTAGTACACACCTATTTGACATTATGTCAGTCGTTGTTCAAATTCATTAGAGTGCAGTCGCGTCCAGTTCAAAATATATATCTAGAGTTGTTAACACCCCTAAATTTGCTACAGCTGTAATTTTCCAAAAGAATTTTAAATACGTAAACATAATTTGAACACCCTTTTTTATTTTATTTTACCCGAACCTAAAGCCATAACTTATAGAAAATTTGGTGTCTTTTATACAAAGAATAATAAAATTGTCAAAAGAAGCAAACCATAATTGTTTTAACAGCTCCTAATATATACCGGACTTTTTGTATTTTGTGCGTTAGGGCTGGTTTACACGTATTAAGTAGATAAGTAGTTAACTAAATTTTAACTTACTTTTAAGTTATTTATTGCATCTAAACACAAAATTTAGTAGCAAGTAGCAAGTTAAAATTTAGTTAAGTACTAAACAAGGAAATTAGAATTTTGACTATTTTCTGTTAAGTTGGCTTGTCACTTGACACATTTCGGGCAGGCACTTCAAATTAAGTTAAAATTTAGTTACTACTTATCTACTTAATACGTGTAAACCAGGTCTTAGAGATAAAGCTCTACAAAACCGAAATTAGCCGACTGTCACTTTCTAAAGGTCGATGTGCAATATTTATCGCCGGGTACTAGTTGAGTGCTGCATAAACTTAACATGGTTATATTTTGTTATAATATAACCGGCTGTAAAATCCGTACTGAGTCCCATAATTCTGTCCCTTTCGGGTGTACGCGCTTGGCAAAAAGGGCCCATTCACGGCAGTCCACCGTGCAGGACTGCAAATGGACTTAGCTCACTCATTGGTTCACACGACCATGGAATTAATATATCTATCTATACATATAATAAATCTGTAGAAATGTCAATTCTGTACATTAAAGATATTCAAAAAATAATAAGCGGAGGGTGTCACAATACCGCTATAGAAGCCGAAAAGTTAGTTAGTTTTTTTGTCTGTCTGTCTGTCTGTCTGTCTGTCTGTATGTTTGTTCCAGCATCACACGAAAACTACAGATCCGATTTGAATGCGGTTTTCGCAGATATATTTGTCTTCTTCCAACTTAACATCTGGTGTATAAAAAAAATTCTCCCCACCCCTCTAAAGGGACGAATGAGGGGGTCAGATTTTGTATAAGACTTTTGCTTTAACACGAAAACTACTGATCCGATTTGAACGCGGTTTTCACAGATATATTTGTCTTCTTCCAACTTAATATCTGGTGTAAAAAAAATTCCCCCCACCCCTCTAAAGGGACGAAAGAGGGGGTCAGATTTTGTATAAGACTTTTGCTTTAACACGAAAACTACTGATCCGATTTGCATACGGTTTTCGCAGATATATTTGCCTCCTTCCAACTCAACATCTGGTGTATAAAAATTACCCCCCCCCACCCCACCCCTCTAAGGGGACCAAAGAGGGGGTCAGATTTTGTATCAAACTTTTTTCTTTAGTGGACTTACTTCATATTATTAACTGTTTTTCCAACTTAACATCTGGTGTATAAAATTTTTCCCCCCACCCCTCTTAGGGGACAAAAGAGGGGGTAAGATTTTGTGTCAACTGATGAAGTAGAAATACTTTAAATGGCAAAACAACGTTTGCCGGGACAGCTAGTACTACGTATAACTAGTATATATTAATTCCATGCACACGACCGGAAACACCGAGTGTGAACCAATCAGTGAGCTATGTTCATTTGCAGTCCTGCACGGCGGACTGCCGTGAATGGGCCCTTAAATCCAGAGCATACTAATTGATCTTAGCGAAAGATACGACAGTAAGTATATGGAAAAAACCATGAACGTAGAAAAAAAGGCGGACGGAGTCTTGTTATATACAAAACTGTGTCTTCAATTTTCTTCGGAGTCGGCCACGCACACATTCTTACGCCTGTCAAATGGTATGGACTTGCGCAAGAATGTGTGCGTGCGGACCGTGTACATACAGCCAGCTGGCCGACTCTGAACGACACAGTTTTGTGTATGGTGGGACTCCGTCCGCCACTGACCTCCATTATACAAGTACGCTGGACTAATGATACCCTTTGAAATGACAGCTATTTTTTGTGCCTATTTGAAGCGGAATCAGCTCCCCCATTATTCGGGGTAGGAACTAAATTTGACGTAAAAATGAAGTTTGAAATTTGCCATATTGGCGCTAATAGCAATAGTACAACTGTCTTTTCTATTATCGATGAAATGTTTCCAGATTCAGATAATGTCGACCATTAGGACAAAAATATTAAATTGAATAATACAAACGCTATATATTTGTATTAAAGATAACAGACTTCCTCTCCGTTATTTAGATAGGCGTAATAAATTAACAACGATTTCATACGTAGATAACGTGAAGTAGCAGTACCTATCAATAATCCATTTATTTTTACCAGTTAGCACTAAGTACGAAAAACTAAAAACAAAACTGAAGATGAGATTCTAACAAAAACTTTGTTGTATTGTATTTTCTAATTTCATTTCTAATATTATCAAAGTAGTGCTAAAGTGTATCGTATTAAAGCTGAACAGAGCTGAATAAGTGTTATGTGTGATTAGACCCTAACTAATCTATACCATATAATATTATAAAGCGGAAGAGTTTGTTTGTTTCAACGCGCTAATCTCAGGAACTGCTGGTCCGATTTGAAAAATTATTTCAGTGTTAGATAGCCCATTTTATATATTTTATCACGCTGGGACATACTAGGAGCTAAGAAATAGAGGAAAATGTGGAAAAAACGGGGGAATGTATAACGTGAAGGATTATAATATAGGCTATTTTTTGTGGACCAATTTGTCTGTGAAATTATATATTTACGTGGGAGAAGCCGCGCGGAACGTCTAGTAATAATATAAAAGTTCCCTATTATTTATTTATGGATCTAGCAAGCCAATTTTTATCTATTTACTTTATCTCATTTGATTTTCGCCATTTTGACGCTGATTGCAGAAGTGCGAGGGAAATTAACTAATTGGATAATTGCGATCAATAAATAAATATAGAACGTTTGAATACATTTTTTTATTGGGGTGGAGTAGGAAAGGTATTTATAAATAATAAAAATATCTGTGCGATACTTTAACATTATATTTTATTAGTTACCGTTACACACTTACAGTCTGTCAAGACAGAGTAGACGCTGAAATAAATTTTCCAAACATAATCACGATCAAATGGTAGTTTTTGCGCCTTGTATTTTCACAGAGAACGTTTGTACACTTCAAATAGTAACGGCAAGCGGTAGTAGCAATTTTCGGACGCCAACCAGGCTTTTCAATTTTTTTCAACCATAATTCCAGTCTTCCTTCGTCAGACGGTAACCTGTCAATTATTTTAAGAGCATAATAATATGTATTTGATAATAAAAATCGGTTATCGGAGATTTCAATACAATTATTATAGATATCGATAAGTTTTATCGACAGAAAACTCCAGCACTATTGAATTTTATTGTTTATCAAAAATCGGTAAAACAAAGGTAAATATGTGGTGAATACGGTATAATAAGATTAGTGCCACATTTTTAAGTGCCTATAATATCAATAAAAGTTTGATATCCATAGACATAGATTAAGCCATAGACAAATATAATACATACATGGTTACCAATGGTTACGTCATTGGACAACACTTCAACCAGCTCTATCACAAATGGCCTGGCTTCAAAGAATATAGATCCAACTACTAGGAAATGGATTAAAGCCACGCTCGACAACAGGGTAGCCTCATCGACTATCATGGACCTGACACTCAAAATCAGGCTGACACAAGGTTGCCCACAAGGAGGTGTGCTGTCACCTCTGTAATGGTCCCTGGTAGTGGATGAACTACTAAGGGAACTGAACCTCTTAGGTTACTACGCTCAAGGGTACGCTGACGACCTGGCGATCATGGTGGTGGGAAAATGCGCATCGGTGGTCGCTGGGTTGATGCAGTCAGCACTAAGAGTCGTCGAGGATTGGTGCCAAAGGGTCAAGCTAACAGTAAACGCTGATAAGACTGTCTTGATACCTTTCACCAAAAAGAGGAAGTTGGAGGGACTAAGACCCCCAACACTCTTCGGGAAAACTATTAAGTTTGCGGGTGATGTCAAATATCTAGGAGTAATCCTAGACAAAGGACTCACTTGGAATAAGCACATCGAGTATATTACGAAAAAGGCTAGATATGCTCTGGGTTCCTGTTGGAAGCTTGTCAGCTCTAAATGGGGTATTCGGCCGAAGGCAATGCTATGGCTATATACAGCCGTAGTGAGACCGATTACCACATATGGCTGCGTAGTGTGGCATAAAAAGGCTGAACAAGTAAACTGTAATAAAAGTCTAAACAGCGTACAGAGACTGGCATGTCTAATAATCGCGGGTGCACTCTCGTCAACACCCACCGCTTCCCTCGAGGCCCTGATCAACTTAACTCCTCTTCCTCTGCTTGTTCAGATGGAGGCCAAAAAGGTGGCTCTCAGGGCCAGGACGGCGGGCAGGACGAATTGGGCCTCCACCCCATTTCGACAGCTGAAACAGTCTCTCAGTGAATCACCTGTCATGGCCATGCCATCAGATGCCATGATCAAGGTGCATAGCTTTTCGAAGCGATACCAGGTTTTTATACCTTCCAGGGAGGACTGGGAAAGAAAAATCCCAATCGATAAAACCGCTGACGAACTGGCTAGGCTCGGGGCCGAGAGTCTCATATATGGCCCAGAACCAGTCTGTGGTATAACTCCCAGTACCACAAAGCAAGTGCTCAAGGAACGGGGTCACAAACTATGCAGGAAGCAATGGGCTGAGACCCCTGGCCTTGAACACTCCAAGGCACTAATTCCTGGCTTCAACAAGAAACTATCAGAATTAGTGCTCACCTTGGGTAGGAACCAATTAAGAATCCTCACCAGAAGCCTAACTGGGCACTGCAAGCTCAACAAACACCTAAACAGAATGGGTATTTGTAGCATAACGACTTGCAGATTCTGTGAGGAGGAGGATGAAACACCTATTCACCTTCTCCTCGACTGTCCTGCTCTACTACAGAGCAGGAACAGGCACCTTGGTCGCCACGAATACCCATCCACAGAGGAAATTCGTGGCACCAACCCCAACCATATCGTTCAATTTATGAGCAGTATTGGGTTGGGGATGATTCTCTAGTGCGAAGGAGTCACAATAGATCCTCATGGGTCGCAGTGACGTCAGGGCTATAGCGACCTGCCTTCTTTAAAAAAAAATGGTTACGTCAAATTTAATTCTCATCCCGAATAATGGGGGCGCTGATTCCGCTTCAAATAGGCACAAAAATCAAGTGGGTATCATCGATCCAGCGTATTTGTATATTAGAGATCAGTGTCGTCCGCCTTTTTTTATACGTCCATGGAAAAAACAAACACACTGCTGAGTTGTCATATAAGTCACAGATTATAGAAGTTTGACGTTTGGCGCAGATTACACGCATCAATATTATTATGATTCCGTGATAATATTGATGGTGTAAGCGGCCGAATCGCAGAATCATGATCTTTTCTTTTTCTTCTTTTTTGGCAACTTGACACAAAGGATGTGTATGTTGTGCCACAGACAAGGTAAAAAGGTAAGGAATATGGCGGGAAAACCATATTCCTCCTATTATAATTTTCAATTATAATTCATGTATCGTCAGGTCTAAAGTATAGTCAAAGTCTAAGTAAGTCAATACAGTCACAGGAGTCAAGTCGGTCGATTCAGTAAAGTGGTAGACGCTTTACTGAAACTTTCGATGGAGTTTTGGAGGGAACACAAAATAGCACGTTTCTGGATATTACATCACTTTCCTACACTTGTGCATGAACATGAATATCTAATGGTTAATATTCTACCAATATTACACATTAAAAACCCAGCTAACACAATTTTAGGAAAATAATATAAAAACACAACAGCACTCTTTCACATGCCCGCCGAAACTCCAGAATCATGATAATATCACAGAGATTTTAAAAATAATGGTATTCTTCTTCTTTTTTTTTTTGATGATATGCCTCCCAGTTGATTTGCCAGTGACAGGTACAGTAGCAGAAAATTATGTTTTTTACCATTTATATTATATAATATATTATACAGATATACAGAATTCATAAACATAATTTTAATAATAAACATACTTAATAATGAGATAAGGAATTCTTATAACAATAATAATTAGAGCCTGATGACCTCAAGGAGTTTATTCTTTTGTAAGAAACATGCCCATTTTTATGGAATCCGAAAGATCTTTAAATATATAAATATATTTAAACATCTTATATTAAGATAGTTAATAATAATAAACAATAATTCGTCTTGTTTTGAATGCGTTTAGTTTTTAACGCGCATGAGAGTATTATTGCTTTTGCTGCTTTTCTCTTATAAAAAAAAACTTGTACGGGACGACCTTCCTCTAGCGATTTCAACTGTGTAGAGTGCGTTTCAACTTTCATCAAATAGTTCCTTTGCCGTCATGTTGGCACTTATGCAAATTAATGTTGCCACATTACCCTTACTGTGCTACCATAAATAAGGGGAGATAATATGTTATCACAAAATGCAATTAAAGAAAATTGTACATAATTCTAACAGCTTTCGCCCGCGGCTCTGCCTACGCTAACGTCTATCCCTCGGGGACCGTTCTTTTTCCCGGGATAAAAGGTACCCTATGTCCTTCTCCATACTCCAGAGTACCAGACAACGTGTACCTATGAAAGTTTTATGATGATCCGCTTAGTACTTTATGTGTGAAGGCGTAACCAGCAAAGTCACTTTCGCATTTACTAGCTAAAAGCCGAGCTTTGTGAGGGCTCGCGTGACGCGTCATCACACCTTCACTGACTGATGATAACACATTTACATGTAAATGCTATGTTAAAGCACAAATCAATAGGCGTGATAGTTTGTCCGTAAAGTGTACCACAAAATGTACAGGTTGTGAGTAGTACTAGGGCTCGCTTCGCTCGCCCTGATAATATTGAAGAAGACGATGCGAATGTTTGATCTAAAATGCAATATATTATATGTGTATTTTTACTTTTCAATTTTCTTACTTTAAAACAACAGTAAATAAAGATGGCAGTATTTGGGCATTTTTTACTACAGGCTTTGGCAGGATTTAGCAGTTTTTTGACCAAAGTACGGCAGGACCTGTAATTTAAATATGGTCACCCTGCGTGTCGTGTCTACAAATATATACTAGTAATCTGTGGTGTCGTGTCGTTATCGTGCAGGGCAGGTGGACGAAAGTTCCGAACAAAAAAAAAATTGGGTTCCAAATTTAAACGTAGCTACTAGATATAATCGCATAATCTGTACAATTTTTAAGCACGGTCGACTGTGATTGGCTGATAAAAAAGACCATAAAGAATATAAACTACATGAGAAAAAAGAGGAAGAAGAAGTTTAAAACTCAAAGTTCGAATTTCATTTTGTGAAAATTATTTATTACAAAATACAAAAATTGTAAATTAAGTGGATTAATTATTGAAAAACGAAAGGTAAGCCATTGTAAAATGTAAAAGTAACCGTAAATTGATAAATTGAAGCAAAACATAACGATATCATATCAAGTTCTAATACAAAGTATGTCGTAGTATTATTTGCTTAATTGTACAATAATTTACAACTTAAACTATATTAATATGAAAAAGATAGATTATTATTTCATAGAAATTATTATAATGTATATCAGTATGCAGTTAATTTGGATAATGATGAAATGTGTATCATGTGTATATTGTTTTATTGTAACAGTTAGGTTATTAACTATACTTAATAATTTATGTAAACTGTATGGAAATGTAGTAAATGAAAAATATTTCATTAATTTCAGATTTTTAGGTCCCTATACAGCTAGTTTGCAATATTTTAGTCTGCAAGCAATAGCTGTTACCTCGATTGCGGATTCTAGGAAATCTTTTGTTCTCGCGGTCGCATGCGACCGCTTGGGAACAAAAGCAGCAAAGAGATTCAAAGCAAGGAGATTTACGGAGAAGGAAGGTATGGGATTATGAGTGGTACGGCCACCAAGGAAAAATCCTCTGATCAAGTGAGGTGGTATGCAGCTGGCCTGAGCCCACGCGATAGATTTCAGCTGTCGTATACAGGGTGTAAGAAAACAAAGTGTGTATGTATAAAGGTGCGGTCCACTGGATCGGAATCGGAGCGTAGGTACGCAGTGGACGGATTTGTTGCTTTGTATGTATGGTACTGACTACTATGAACTGCACTAGAAGTATAATATAAGGAACGTCATTCTGCGCCTGACAAATATATGACGACACGACGTGCCGTCCGCACCGTACGTCCCGATTCCGACCTGGTGGACGCGCAGCTTTAATCCCCTCCCTATATAGAGTTTACTGTATAAGCCAATCAAGTAGTTAGTAGAGTAGCATAGACAGCTATTCTATTATATTTATAAATAAAATACATAAAACTGTACTGTAATATTATAATATTTAATAATAAAAATTAACAAAAGCTTGTGGATTAAATCTGTTTTATTGGTTAATTTACTTTATTACCCTATTTATTAAGTTATGTACAATATTTTTTATTGAAATAAAACATTTATTTGAGCTCATTTCTTTTTTATTTTTTTTAAATTTTTGCTATGTTTAGAGTGAAAGGTATTGCACTTAAAAATTTTAACTTCAGTTTCAAATTAAAAAAATAACGGATGTTTATTTTTTTTCTTCTAAGTCCGACCTCTTGTTACGTAGTATACAGTTTACATCCTCTTTGGTGCAGAGTGCAAACGCCCAATAGGTTAGAAAACATTGTACTGACTACAATTATTTGCAAAATTTAAAAAAGTATTGTTGAAACTGCTAACGAAAAAGAAATATTTTTTACAAATTGTAAAACATATTTCGGTGATATACAGACATAGCAAATAATATATTGATAATGACTTTCATACCTAATTGGGAGGAGTTCGAAAAGTCAGCAGAAATGTTGTATCTTAGAGATCCTATAAATACTCGATACAGTGTAAAGTACTCTCATTCCAAAGGATTATTTTTGGTCAAAATTACGGATAACAAAAAGGTATTAATCCCGTTTATTCATCTAAGACAAAACAACACTTTAGTACACGAGTGAAAGTTCATAAAGCTGTTTTTATCAGTGGTTTTTATTAGCCTCAGATCAGTTATTACTAAAACCTCCTTTTGTATCGGCTTGACTTGTTAATTTATGCAACAATATTTCTTTTACTTTGTCTGTAATTTGTTTTCCAATTATAGAAGTAATGGTACAGTAGACCCTTGCTAATCCGGCCCCCAGCTAATCTGGGGCCCCTTCTAATTTGACATGCCTATCACTGGTTAATTTAGATACATAAACATTATTTTCCCTAGTGTTTAATTTGGTACGTAATTTTTTTTTGTTATATTTCATGCAACGGTTATGGTTACAGCTCGCTGATAAGTACCTAGCTTTTGCAGATAAAACCTTAACATTATGATTTTAATGTTTAAAAATGTATGAAGTATTCTATAATCCAACAAAGTCGCTACACCAACAAGGCCATGCAAAACGTTTGTCGAATTAACATGGGTCTACTGTATGTACTATCAGAGAAGTTGATTCCTATGCAAATGGGGGACCTACGTAGTTTGGTCGCATTACGTCAAACCCAGCCGACAGATCACAATTAACATTGAATTGACATGATCAACCAAATTACGTTGGTCTCTCAAATGCATAGGAATCAATTTCCTTGATGGTACAATGTACATACTGAGAAATACAATATATTATTTTAATTGATAAAATTTTTCTTTAGTGATTGTTTTGATAGAGTCTTGAAATAATTATTTACCTAATATATTTTATTATTGTCAATAAATAAAGTATTTATTATTACTAGCTAAAAGCCAAACTTTGTGAGGGCTTGCGTTGTCACACCTTGACTGACTGATGATAACATGTCTACATAGAAATAAAAATTACTATATTAAATCACAAATAATAGGCGTGATAGTTTTTCCTTAGAGTGGTTCCATAGAGATGTACAGGTTGTGGGATATACTAGGTCTCGCTTCGCTCGCCCTGATTATTATTATTATTATTGTCAATCTATTTATTATTTTATTAATGATCATTGTTATTGATTATAAATCAACACACTTTCACACAAATCAGCATGTACATGTAAGAATCTCACTTCAAATGTTTTAAAATTCTGTTTTTCAGTGTCTTCAGTACAAGACAGAAGTTCAACAAGACGTGAGAAAAGTGGATAAATTTATTACCAACTTATTAAGGCATATGGCATCTAATGATAACTAATTTGAATTAAAAGATATGTACTTGTAACTGTTAAGGTCAATAAAAAAGATATTGCTAATGTTTTTTTTTATTTAGTAAGTACTCAATTTCTAAAATTCCTGTTTTAGTATAATATTATTAAAAAGAACACAATGGAATCTTGGTGTCCCAGACCGCAACAAAATGTTTTAGGGTTAAAAAATAACATTCTCCAAAATTATTGATTTAAAAGTGGAAAAAAATCACGACTTTCAAGACCACTTTACATTATTTTGGGCATGAATTTCAAAATGGTTTAACATCGCTAAGACTAATAGGAGCGAAGAATATAGAAAAATGTGGAAAAAACAGGGGAAATTATTTGAAAGGGCTTATCTCACGAACTACTGGAGCAATTTTTCTGTTATTTGGCACAGAACTGATAAGAAGTAGACCACGTGAAGAATCATAGGCTATTTTTTGTGGACTAATTTTTCTGTGAAATATCTAATTTACGCGGGCGAAGCTGCGCGGAACGTTTAGTATATAATTATAATTAAATGACAGTATTTTATTAAAAAGTTAAAACCGACTTGTACGATGTACGTACGAAATTGTAGGTACCTACGGTACGTAATTGAAAATTAAAATTGCCTCATGAGTCATGATGCCTCATCTCAAAAACTACTGAACCGATTTTGATGGAAACTTGTAGTGTTCCCTAAGTTGAACAATAGTACTAGGTATTGTTCAACAAAAAAGAATCAAAGATTCCGGAGATATGCGAACCCAAATATAATTAATACATACATACTGTATACATACTTAAAATATACACTTTTGGGCATGGACGTATAAAAAAAGGTTGGGCACATATTTTGTTCAGACACTTACATAATATTATTATATAAAAACTGGGCAGTTCTGGAAATATTACATACAAACATGTCGAATAATAATTGATAACCTCCTTTTTTTTATGTCGGTTAGTAATCCCTTTTCCACACTGACCTCCAATTTAACAAGTACGCGTACTTTAATGTACGTAGGTACTTGTATTGGAGGTCAGACGTCAGTGCCAAAGAGGATGTAAACTGTATACTACACTACGTAACAAGAGGTCGGACTTAGAAGAAAAAAAATAAACATCCGTTATTTTTTTCATTTGAAACTGAAGTTAAAATTTTTAAGTGCAAAACCTTTCACTGTAAACATAGCAAAAATTTTAAAAAATAAAAATAAAAAAGAAATAAGCTCAAATAAATGTTTTATTTCAATAAAAAATATTGTACATGACTTAATAAATAGGGTAATAAGGTAAATTAACCAATAAAACAGATTTAATCCACAAGTTTATGTTAATTTTTATTATTAAATATTATAATATTACAGTACAGTTTTATGTATTTTATTTATAAAAATAATAGAATAGCTGTCTATGCTACTCTACTAACTACTTGATTGGCTTATACAGTAAACTCTATATAGGGAGGGGATTAAAGCTGCGCGTCCACCAGGTCGGAATCGGGACGTACGGTGCGGACGGCACGTCGTGTCGTCATATATTTGTCAGGCGCAGAATGACGTTCCTTATATTATACTTCTAGTGCAGTTCATAGTAGTCAGTACCATACATACAAAGCAACAAATCCGTCCACTGTGTACCTACGCTCCGATTCCGATCCAGTGGACCGCACCTTTATATATACACACTTTGTTTTCTTACACCCTGTACATGACAGATGAAATCTATCACGTGGGCTCAGGCCAGCTGCATACCACCTCACTTGATCAGAGGATTTTTCCTTGGTGGCCGTACCACTCATAATCCCATACCTTCCATCTCCTAAAATCTCCTTGCTTTGAATCTCTTTGCTGCTTTTGTTCCCAAGCGGTCACATGCGACCGCGAGAGCAAAAGATTTCCTAGAATCCGCGATCGGGGTAACAGCTATTGTTTGCAGACAAAAATATTGCAAACTAGCTGTATAGGGACCTAAAAATCTGAAATTAATAACCTAATCATACCTAATGTATTGTTACAATAAAACAATATACACATGATACACATTTCATCATTATCCAAATTAACTGCATACTGATATACATTATAATAATTTCTATGAAATAATAATCTATCTTTTTCATATTAATATAGTTAAAGTTGTAAATTAATGTACAATTAAGCAAATAATACTACGACATACTTTGTATTAGAACATGGTATGATATCGTTATGTTTTGCTTCAATTTATCAATTTACGGTTACTTTTACATTTTACAATGGCTTACCTTTCGTTTTTCAATAATTAATCCACTTAATTTACAATTTTTGTACTTTTGTAATAAATAATTTTCACAAAATGAAATTCGAACTTTGAGTTTTAAACTCTTCTTCCTCTTTTTTCTCATGTAGTTTATATTCTTTATGGTCTTTTTTTATCAGCCAATCACAGTCGACCGTGCTTAAAAATTGTACAGATTATACGTTTAAATTTGGAACCCAATTTTTTTTTGTTCGAAACTTTCGTCCACCTGGTCAGTGCTTTTCCCAAAGGCTTTGGCTTTTCCAAGTTCCAACTTCCTGTCCAAGGTCCAACCCTTTTCCTGCTTTTTTTTTTTTAACTTGACACTGGTAATGATATGGTAATGGTTCAAATCGTTTAATGTTAGTTTCAATGCTGTTTCCTCATATTAAAAAAAAAAGTCGGCCATTGCTAGAAATGTCAAAATCAAAAAATGTTGATGGACACAGGACATGTTATTTTACTGTCAGGCAGTGCGAAACATAAATAAAGCGTATTAATTTTATAATAATCATGACTTAATACTCAAAGCTAAACTGATAAAATGAAAAATTCCGTGTAAAAACGTTACTGCCACTTAAATATTTTGTTTTATTAATGACATTATGGATGGTTTAATTCACGCGGCACTGGAAGCAGAGGCAAGAAGAATTTAGTTTTTTAGATACTATCTAGTATATTTTCAATTGAAACTAGTGAATTTTATTCTACTTAAAACACTTTAACATTTTAGGTAATACTTGACCGGGCTAAACATGTGAATAAAAACTTGACTCAGTTTGACAGTGGTGTCTCAGATCATAAAATGACTTGGACTGATGAAAAGATGCATTTAGCAGAAACTGTTGATGATTCTAGGATGAAGTTTCAACGCAATTCGACTAGTTCCGCTGGGAAGTCTACCGAAAAGTTTGATCTTTTCAAGAAACTTCATAAGTTGTACAATGAGCTGAGCAGTGATGAGTCTCAGGCCAACTTTGTAAGTTATTGTAATTTTTGTCTGTTTTATTTATTTGCCATGTTAATGAGCAATCAGAAAACTGCATATCACATACATATCTTTTAAGATCTGTATTTATATACGGTATTTTAATAGTAAAGAAAGTCCTCACACTGCGGCAGGTGAAGACCGTTCATTTGAACTTTCCCTGTATGTGACCAATATTGGACTGTTTTCAAGATGTTTCTAAAGACTTAAGTTATGCTAAACATAAAAAGATATGTTGCTGGCTTTATATTCATTAACCATTTTTCCTTAATTTCAGCAAGGCCTAAAGACAACATCATATCTACTAGAGAAGTTATTAGCAACATATAATCTGAACACATTAATAATCAATTTGTATCCAGGAAACAAAGGGTATTCACTTTCTTTTAAGGTAAATAACCCTTCTTAATAAGGAGATTATCCAAGAATCTATAACAGGGGTCACCAAATGACGAACCACGGTCCGCATCTGGATCGCCGACCCATTGTGTGCGTTGCGGTGCATTCTCATTGATATCTAAATAAAAACCTATGTAATTTCCGTAATTACCTTGAACCGCGGACCGCGAAAGTCATTTTATGTCTTAAAACCGTCCCCGAGCGAAACTAATTGGTGACCCCTGCTCTATAAGTCTATACTGTACTCGGCGTAACATGGCGGTAGTGGCAGAGTAGACAGAATTATAGAGAATGCCGACTTAGAACAAATGTTGAAATTTTTAAATTTGACGTATTATGACGAAAGTCGTCACTAGGGTTGTTGACTTGTTACCTACGAATTTAAAACTATGACATATTCGCTGGAAGTGTTCCTCTTTGGTCGTATTGTTGTTTGTGTTTTGGTACATCACATGCGATTAAAATTGTCAGAATCCAATTTTGAAATCTTTATTTTAAATATTTAAAAATAAATTATATCAGCCAGCGCGAGGCACATTCCGTTCATAATCCTAGTGAAACCCGACAAATTTGACAGACATTGAAACCTGTCCGTTTCTTTGACGTCGAACTACTGGTAGTTATGTCTATTGTGGTAGTGGTAATTGACTCTCTGTCAAAAACATTTCATTTTGTATAGAAATAATAAACTGCAATTGACAATGAAGTGTCAGATGCTGTCAATCGCGGCTTTGTATAGAAAATGACAAGTTTTTGACAAGTCAATGACCACTACAGCCATGTTTCGCCAAGTACAGTATAGTATAATAATCTTTGCAGAATAAAATGTTTTGGACATTTATTTTGTGAGTATAGCTTTTAAAGCACCCAGTCAGCCCTAAAAGCACCCAATCAGATTTTTTTACCATTTATGCTCAGAAAATCTGTCTGGGTGCTTCTTGAACAAATTATTCTGCTTAAAGTGTAGTTTTGTTTTGAGGGAGACAGAGTGTTACTATTAAAATATAAACTATTTTCCTATTTACAAACTATAATATCATTATTTCTAGGCCTCGTCTAGTCAAGATGAAACTTTGATTGAAACACCCAGGTGGCCATATGAAGAGGAGGAGCTTTTAAGTTATATAGACAATGAAGAGCTTCCTGTTGTTTTACTTGACCTGTTGGAATCTGAGCACTCGTGTCTTTTTTATTCAGGATGTATTATAGCTCAAATAAGAGACTATAGACAGGCATATCCAAGTTTCCTATGTGATACACACCATGTGTTATTAAGGCCCACGAATCAGGTAATAGATTCATAAAATTTTATTATTTAATTAAAACATAAATATATTAATTTCGGAGAAAAACCCAAGGCAGTTTATTCCAGAGGCACAAATGTTTTTTTTTTTTTATTAAAGAAGGCAGGTCGCTATAGCCCTGACGTCACTGCGACCCATGAGGATCTATTGTGACTCCTTCGCACTAGAGAATCACCCCCAACCCAATACTGCTCATAAATTGAACGATATGGTTGGGGTTGGTGCCACGAATTTCCTCTGTGCATGAGTATTCATGGCGACCAAGGTGCCTGTTCCTGCTCTGTAGTAGAGCAGGACAGTCGAGGAGAAGGTGAATAGGTATTTCATCCTCCTCCTCACAGAATCTGCAAGTTGTTATGCTACAAATACCCATTCTGTTTAGGTGTTTGTTGAGCTTGCAGTGCCCAGTTAGGCTTCTGGTAAGGATTTTTAATTGGTTCCTACCCAAGGTGAGCACTAATTCTGATAGTTTCTTGTTGAAGCCAGGAATTAGTGCCTTGGAGTGTTCAAGGCCAGGGGTCTCAGCCCATTGCTTCCTGCATAGTCTGTGACCCCATTCCTTGAGCATTTGCTTTGTGGTACTGGGAGTTATACCACAGACTGGTTCTGGGCCATATATGAGACTCTCCTCCTCCTCCTCCTCCCTGGAAGGTATAAAAACCTGGTATTGCTTCGAAAAGCTATGCACCTTGATCATGGCATCTGATGGCATGGCCATGACAGGTGATTCACTGAGAGACTGTTCCAGCTGGAGGCCCAATTCGTCCTGCCCGCCGTCCTGGCCCTGAGAGCCACCTTTTTGGCCTCCATCTGAACAAGCAGAGGAAGCGGAGTTAAGTTGATCAGGGCCTCGAGGGAAGCGGTGGGTGTTGACGAGAGTGCACCCGCGATTATTGACATGCCAGTCTCTGTACGCTGTTTAGACTTTTATTACAGTTTACTTGTTCAGCCTTTTTATGCCACACTACGCAGCCATATGTGGTAATCGGTCTCACTAAGGCAGTATATAGCCATAGCATTGCCTTCGGCCGAATACCCCATTTAGAGCTGACAAGCTTCCATCAGGAACCCAGAGCACATCTAGCCTTTTTCGTAATATACTCGATGTGCTTATTCCAAGTGAGTCCTTTGTCTAGGATTACTCCCAGATATTTGACATCACCCGCAAACTTAATAGTTTTCCCGAAGAGTGTTGGGGGTCTTAGTCTCTCCAACTTCCTCTTTTTGGTGAAAGGTAGACCGTCTTATCAGCGTTTACTGTTAGCTTGACCCTTTGGCACCAATCCTCGACGACTCTTAGTGCTGACTGCATCAACCCAGCGACCACCGATGCGCATTTTCCCACCACCATGATCGCCAGGTCGTCAGCGTACCCTTGAGCGTAGTAACCTAAGAGGTTCAGTTCCCTTAGTAGTTCATCCACTACCAGGGACCATTCCAGGGGTGACAGCACACCTCCTTGTGGGCAACCTTGTGTCAGCCTGATTTTGAGTGTCAGGTCCATGATAGTCGATGAGGCTACCCTGTTGTCGAGCGTGGCTTTGATCCATTTCCTACTAGTTGGATCTATATTCTTTGAAGCCAGGCCATTTGTGATAGAGTTGGTTGAAGTATTGTCGAATGCGCCTTCAATATCAAGGAAGACATACAACATACAATTCAATTACTCTATCAATCCGATCTACCAAGTCCATTAGGGCCGTCTCGGTAGATTTGCCTTTTTGGTAGGCATGTTGTCTTTCATGCAGCGGCATTTTAGTGAGATAGGTGTCCCTTATGTGTAGGTTGATCACCTTCTCCATTGTTTTAAGCATGAAAGAGGTGAGGCTAATTGGTCTGTATGACTTTAGTAGTAGAGCTTTGTCCCTGTCCCCACTCTTGGGTATGTAGGGTGTCCCCTTACCTTTGTCCATGCCAATGGGATGTAGCCCCACGCGAAACTTGATGTTTTGGGTTAGGTTAGAATTAGTTAACTGAAGGAAATCTGGAATGCAATACAAGAGGAGTTATATATTTTATAACAAGTGTTGCAACAGTGTGTTATATTTTTATAAGTGGGACTCCTTTGGCATTTTGGCATTCCTTTCAACTATCAACTGTAATATGAATCTTTGCTATAAATCTTAACAGTACTCCCAAATTAATAATGCGCATGCAAATCTTTGCTAATTGTCGTAATCACGAAAACACCCAAATCTATGAAATGTAAGAGCCCCAAACAATGCACTTGCATTTTGCACCTTGTTCAAAGGAAATAGAAGTAAATATCATATAGCCGCCAGCCGGTGGCTGTCCGCTGTCGCCGGTCCGTCATTGTGCTATAAGTTATAACTCACCGGGAAGCCATCGCGACGTGGCCAGTAACGTTACCATGGTAACGTCCAAGCAACAGCGCTTATTCCATTTCACTAAATTTAGATATCTAAATGATTTAGTGACTAAATTTAGTCAAGTGGAATAACATTTAGAAAGTTACTAAATGTTATTCCACTTGACTAAATTTAGTCACTAAATCATTTAGATATCTAAATTTAGTGAAATGGAATAAGCGCTAACGTCAGGCGCCTCTACGTCGCCGCAAAGCGGTGTTTTTCTTAAAGTTAAGTTTAAAAATAGCGCTTTGCAGCGACGTCTTCCGACGCTCGGGAAATACGACCTTTGCCGAAAAATTACGAAAATTTCTATGCGCATTATCATTTTGTGAGCACTGTACATAGTATTTGTTTATATTCTTTCAGAGCAACGATGTCAATACTTGGATATGGCATACACCATCAAAACTGTAGCAATGTTTTGCATGCAAAATTTGTATTAAGAAAATATTGTCGTCCTTTTTGTCTTATACTACTTTTAGCATATACAGGAATACCTCGCTTTACGCGAAGGATGCGTTCCAAATTCCAATCAAATTCGCGCTAAGCGAAATATGCGTATAACGAGGTCAATGAAATGACAAGCAAAATATATTACAAATTAAGTTTTATTGCCTATAAGCTTACAAAAACGAAATACATATTTTAATAATTTTTCGAGAAATACTGATCTAACGTTTTTTGAGTGGAATTTTTCTTGTGCTCAAGTAAAATTTTTTGAAGCAATTAACACCGTTTTCTATGGATTGCCGCAGATATTTAAAAACACGGTTGGTATCACTGTCCGAAATTTCCAACATCTCTAGACCAGAATATATTTTTGAAAGTGCCTCTTGGATTACACTTGATGATAACTTTTTGGCGGCCGGGCCGCCCGCCAGCGTCTACGAGCGGCCGTAGACTTCTCAAGCGATACTATGTATTACAATAATGAAGATAAAGTTCAAAATCAATGCGTCCGCGTAAAGCGAGGTCATTTAGCGCGAATTTTAAAAACCGCGTTTATATATAACGAAATCGCGCAAAGTGAGGTCGCATAAAGCGAGGTATTCCTGTACTACTTTCTCTTTCACTCATTTTACGCTTTCAATGCATATTTTACGTAATCAATGCATTAAACACGTCCGACTGTCACCGCGTCCTATGGCACACTGCTCTCAGATGAGTGCAGTGTTGTCAACTCTTCAAAACATTTTCCCCCTAAAGCAGTTGTTTTTCAAAACCCACTAAATTTCAACCAAAACTCCCCAAAAAATCAAAATATTTAAAATTACTTGGGGTGTGTTCTGCTAAGCGCTCAAAACGCCGAAATACACCATCAGCCGGTTTAAATGGCGATGCGATCGTTTCGACCACGGTAAAAACGAAAAAAAGGCAGTCAGTTATTTATTTAAAACTAGCGACCCGCCCCGGCGTCGCACGGGTATAAAATACGGGTAGCCACTGAAAAAATGATTAAAATCGATAGCCTATCACACCTCAATAAATGGGCTATCTAACACTGAAAGAATTTTTCAAACCGGACCAGTAGTTCCTGAGATTAGCGCGTTCAAGTTAGGCCTTTCAAACAATTTTCCCCGTTTTTCCACATTTTCCTCTATTTCTTCGCTTCTATTAATCTAAGCGTGATAAAATATAGCCTATAACCTTCCTCGATAAATGGGCTATCTAACACTGAAAGAATCATCAAAATCCGTTGCGTAGTTTTAAAGATTAAAGGGAACAAAGGGACATGAGGGAAAAAAAGCGACTTTGTTTTATAATAAGTATAGATTTAAGTTACAAATTACAAAATATTTTTATATTGTAGGAATGAAAAAACAATTCAATATTCCAGAAATTTAAAATGTTAATTTTAATAATAAATGCTTTTTTTTAAATATTATTAAACTCAACGGTTAAACTATAGAGACATGACGTGCTTTGTGTGGCAGTTCCATCTAGTAGCTGTTGCAGTAATTTTCTTTATAAAATTTATTTAAATCAATACCAAACTCTAAGGTTGTTAGTAAAAAAAATATCCATTCTTCAACTATTTTACCCCCTAAAATATCCCCAAGATATTTTACCCCCTAAAAAACCCACTAAATTAATTTTTTCCCACTAAATTTAGTGGGGAATCCCCATAGTTGGCAACACTGGATGAGTGAGCTCACTCATTTCGAGGGTGACACATTTTCGCGCTGACGATTGTATGGAATGCCTTTTCTAAAGGTCATAATTCTATGTTTCAGAGTATAATAACTGATGCAATGTGCATTGGTAGTCGTTGTGGCTGGGTGGGAGAGGAGCGAGGGGCGTTGGAAGCAGTAGAAGCGGCACTCGTGAACGCCGCAGCTCCACCGTTGTGCCTTGAACCTCGACCGGCTATCGGTCTGCTTGCTGCTAGGTTACATGCAGCACCGAGACTCTTCAATACTCCGAGAATACGGAGGCAGGCAAAAAAGTTTTCCCAGGTACTTTTTGTTACATCACACACTGGGTCCAAGCAATGTGTGTCGAGTTGGAATGAAAATTGTTATGGCATATAAAACTTTGCAGGTGGCTGTAAATAGAAAACGAAAATTAGATCAATTTACGCACTACCACGGAATAGAATTGTTGGAATTGATACATCGCCAAAGAGCTAAGAATAGTAGGCAATCAGTACCTCATACGCGCCTCACTTCTAAGTTCCCGAAGAAACCACCAGAGGTAAGAAAAATCCCAAATAAACGTGATAAATCCATACTTATATTATAAATGCTAAAGTGTGTCTATCAATCATATTATGCGCCGCTTTAAAACCAATTTTTATTAAATTTGGTATTGAGATACTTTGAGTCCCAGAGACACTGTGCTAGATCACACAGCTAGCGACCACATCGCGACTGTATCGATGCAGACGCGCGACAGCATCGCTTCAAAAAGTCGACGTGTGCTAGGGCTCTAAATTAAGTTCAGCTGGGATGCAATTATCTGGACCACCATAAGAGGAATCAGCCACTATCAATGCATCTTTGAATTGATTGTCTAGTTTATATTTTCGTTTTTAGGGTTCCTTACCGAAAGGATTACTTCGCCGTCTGTCCGTTTGTCTGTCTCCAGGCTGTATAGCTCAAATACCGCTATTTCTAGACTTCAAACAAAATCCTCCATTAAGTTTGGCTTCGCACGGGCATAAAATATAATAGGTGTCCAATGAAGCGATCTTCAATAATTATCTTGCGACAGCAATGCAACAGCCGTTTGACAGCAGAATATAATATTGTCTAACATTGTGGATTGTATGAAGGACTGTGATTGACCAATAATGTTGGATTGACGTAATATCGCGTGTATAAACATTAATATGTGTATAACCCTATATCAATATTAAATACATTTCAAATATACGAACAAAGAGGACAAATTAAAACTAGTAACTACACAATGTAATATTTTTAGTACCCAAATCTAAAAAAATGTGTAATTAAGTAGTACCGTAAAATCAATACATCCAATATTTTAAACGTGATGAAACATTCTATCCCGCAGTATGTAATCGATTCTACTGAAGTACCTACGAGTACCTACCTAGTATTTGGATAAAACTCAACAATACCTATAATTCAAAATAAAATGAAGCCTACACCTAAATATATTTCAATGAACAAAGGAATTATATATTTATTTCTACCGTTGCATGTTTTAGATTGTGTGTTTCTGTTGCCGAAGTATAAAATGTCGTTCAAAGAAATAAGACCTGCTGGAATTTCTCTTTCAGTGTTGTTCTGGTGTTCTTCACTTGCATATATTTCGATCATGGCTTTCATAAGCTTTGCATATTTATTCTCCAGCAAATCGCTGGCTGAAAAGTATTTCATTATGTTCACTTGTGTTTCTTACTCGATCGCGGCTTTTGCTGCACTCCTATCTACGAGGGCTGCTATTTATGTATCCGGAACTGGCCACTTACAAGAACAATATTTAAAAAGTAATTACAACATTTGAAAATAGAACTCTTTGGTTGAAGAATACATTTTGTTTCATGTGACTGTCAATTATTTTTCCATTGTGGCGTCATTTTGAAAATTGTGTGTCTTCATTTGCCATGGATTTAACGCGTGAACATTTTCGTGCAATGATTTACTACGATTTTCGGCGTGGGCTAAATCAACAACAGTGCTTTATTCAACTCACCGCAACTTTTGGAGATAAGCACCATCAAAAACCACTGTTTATCACTGGTACAGTGAGTTTAATCGTGGGCGGTCTATGCTCACGGATGAAAATAAAGAAGGTCGCCCAAAAACAGCTGTTGTCCCACAAAATATAGATGCTGTGCGGGAACTAATAATGCGTGATCGTCATGTTACATATCGCGAGATAGAGGCGTCCTTAGGCATAAGTATGACGAGCATACATAAGATATTACACGAACATTTAGCTGTAAAAAAAATATGTTCGCGTTGGATTCCGCACAACTTGACAATCGATCAAAAACGGGCTCGTGTCGATTGGTGCAAAAAAATGATAAAAAAATACAACCGTGGTACGTCAAAAGCCGTTTATAATATCTACACAGGTGATGAATCTTGGATCTATGCATATGACCCCGAAACTAAACAACAGTCAACGGTGTGGGTGTTCCAAGATGAGCCGAAACCAACAAAAGTTACTCGTGCAAAAAGTACTTTGAAGCAAATGGTCGCCTGTTTTTTTGGAATTAATGGACATGTGGCTACAGTGCCATTAGAGAATCGTAAAACGGTTAATTCTGAATGGTATACGACCATTTGTTTACCAGAAGTCTTTGAAGAAATAAGAAAGGACAACCGACAACGCAGAATCATATTACATCACGACAATGCTAGCTGTCACACCTCAGCTGAAACAACTCAGTTTTTGGAGGGTCAAAAGATCGAATTGACTGGTCATCCGCCGTACAGCCCTGATTTGGCACCTAACGATTTCTTTTTATTTCCATACGCGAAGAACAAATTACGTGGTCAACGTTTTTCAAGCCGCGAAGAGACTGTTGATGCGTTCAAAATGCACGTTTTGGAGATACCTCAATCGGAATGGAAAAAGTGCTATGAAAATTGGTTCCAGCGTATGCAAAAGTGTGTCGATCATCGCGGCGAATATTTTGAAAAGCAATAAAACCATATTAAATGATATATGTTTGTTTTTTTTTTTAATTCCGGATACATAAATAGCAGCCCTCGTAGCATCGCGCACGAAAAAGTTAAAATTATTTTAACTTTACAAAAAACCTTGAATATTCTAAAAGTAGAAACATATACATGGATGCCTGTGGTTGCGTCGACTTCGTTCCGTATATTCATAGTTATTCTTTTTCATATAAGGTGTATGTCCTTTAACTCCGAGGAATCATTTCGTGTATTCGTTCAAGATTTTTTAGTACTTAATAATTTTTTTCTGGAAATGAATCTTATTTACTCCAATACAATTACGAAAACTTTAAACTATGGAATGTCGCGTTTGCTTAACACAATTGGAGAAAACATCAAGAGGAGTACTCCAGATTTGTGCAGAAATCACTTGGAAGCATACAAGTGTATCCTAAAAGTTTACAAAATCAATAACAAAATGTCTCAGCCGCATGTGAGTAAATCTTTAGTAGCTTCTGAATACGGTAGTACCTAATACACAGCGATTTTTTTCCTTTTTTCAGATGATTTTGTATGTAGGTGGCCTTATACTAGGCACAGTAACGTTCGGTCACAGGCTACACGGTCAAATTTTCATCAATATGATCCATCAATCTGATTGACGGAATATTGACGGTTATAAAAATTTCATATTAAAAATACGATCAATCCATCAATCAGTGGCGTACACGATCAAATTTTCGTCAATCCGTTCCAGATTGATGGATCAGATTGATGATAAATTGACCGTGTAGCCGGTGACGTCACATTTTCCAAATGAATGTCATCGTTAAATCACATAATGGTGATGGCTTTGATGTAAGTAAGGGAACGTACCCATATTGCGTTATCTTTTTAGAGGGGGAGGGGAGTCTTAAAAATGTTACAGGAATGGAGGGTCGGGCTTAGGTTTTTGTCACATAGGTCGTAGCACTCGTAGCCCGTTTCGCTGAGAAAACTTTCGAACTTTAGGATACATACATAGTCTTCTGAAATAAAGACGAAATACGAATATAACACGAATTTTTATTATACTTAATATTAAAAAGCAACGCGCATATACAGTAGGGCCTCGTTAATCCGGAGAGGCAAAAACACGACCCTTTTCGGATTACCGAGGCGTCCGGATGCAATATTTAATGTTAATAAAACACATGTTTAACCAATCTCTTTGATCAATTTTTTAATATCAATTTCGAATATTTACGTGGCGGCGCCCGCGCCATGATCTTAGCGAACGCGCTAAATTGACACTGTACTACGTATAACACGAAAGGCGATAAAAGACTGCAGACGGTTGACGGCGCATAGCTCATGGCAGCCCGCACCTACACTCGCCGCCCTCCCCCGCGAATTCCATTGGCCGGCCGGATTACAGCGATCACCGAACAAGCGGGAGTCCGGATTACCAAGGCCCTACTGTAATAAGCATTAGAGCCGGGACACAGAAACACGGCACGACGCCGTGCCGTGGTTTTCTACGACGCGCGTCCGACACGGCGCCGTACGGCGCCGTACGACGCCGTACGACGTCGTGCCGTGTTTTTGTGTCCCGGCCCTTAAGCAATGCTAAAATCCTTTATTATGCTAAGTTCGCATAGTGACTTCACCACTCTAGCCTTATGAATGATTCTAATTTTAGGTATATTTTGATTATCGAATAATGTCACTTTTTATTTGGGCACTGGAATATAGTATGAATATATTTTTGAACTCCAAAGATTATCAAAAGTTCTACACTCTAGTACGAGACATTAACGTGGCATGTTTGATGAAATTGAACCATTTTGATGACGTACCAGGTAAATAGACTATTTTCAAGCGGTTTGAAGTATACGGACTCTTCACTGTCGACATGCCGTTTAATTTCAACCTACTCTCAGTGTACACCAGCTCTGTCGTTGTTTTGCTGCAGTTTGCTTTACTCGAGGAAGATGTTTGAATATTAACAACATTCAAGAAGCATTTGAGATCTGCTCGCAGTTGACATGCGGCTTACTCTCAGCTTACTCTCAGTGATCAGTCTGATCACCAGTTTTGTCGTTGTTTTGCTGCAGTTTGTGTGCTTTTAAGAAATATAATTTCTATTAGAAGACAAACTAGTCCTCTTATTTGATGATTTCTGCTTGGTTTAAAACATTAATTATATCGATGTATTAAAATTAATTTTATTTACCCAAAAACTACTAACAAAAGTATGACAGGTATGGAACTTGTTACTGTAATATAAACCTTTTTTAATTGGGGTGAAATGCATTAAGCGTTCCCCGAGGGATAGCAGCAGCCAGCAGGGATATATCCGGATTCTCTCCAGTTCAAGTACTCTGAAAATCTACCGACTATGCGTTCTTACTGCCGTCGACAAGTGCCGTTCGTCTGTAAGAAGTCAGTCGACGGCAGCCGTCAACTGATTGCTGCTGTAAGAAGCCTTAAGCACCCCGAAGCGCTGTAGATGGGCTTCTTTGGCGCCTAGTACAGGAGATCGGAAAATAATTAAATAAGGCATCAGTCCGCGTCCCTGTTATTATGTGTTCAGGTACATTTGCACGGATAATTTGAATTATAAATGACGCGGAAAAAATTTAGAAATATCTTAGTTGTAAAATTACTTAGATGACGGTATAGTGCAGGTACCAAAGTATCTCAACCAAAATTCCATTTAAAACGTTTTAGCAGTTAAAGCGTAAAAAGAAAGCAGACATACTTTCGCATACTTATATGGATATTCACAATATATTTGTTATGCAACAACGTTACTCACCTTTGAATAAGACTTGCGTTTACCTATCTGGTATGTAATTAAATAAATTATAAATGTTCTTTATAAATATTATCGTAAGTATATTACGTACGATATTCACCATTACAACAATTTAACAGGTATTCAAACCAATCGAACCTCCGAAAATGGATCCACTGCCTTTAGCGTTGCCTTCAGAACCGAACGGACCTCTCAAACTCGCCAGGGCCTATGAACGGCCTCGGCCCACGCCCGACTGTCAGCCGCAACTGGTGGAGGAGTATATTCTAGAAACTGAGAGAAATTCTGCCCAAGCGGGAGCGGGTTTCTTCCACATAAAGCTATCGATACTCCAGCGGCCATCGGATCAAGAATTTTTAGGGGAACTCTACGTTGATAGAGATCACGTGGAGGGAGAGAAAAATGGAGCTGCATGCCGTTTTGCCTTAGGTAAGTCACGTTGTTCATCAACGCCCGAGTTATATGAGTAATTCTTCAAAAATTATTCTCCGCGTAACTTTCGTGGGCTCACCCATTTATGAGTGAGCCCACGAAATAATATAATAAATAAATAAAGAATATAATAATATAATAAATAATAAATAAATAATAGTAAGTTAGTTTTTGTAACATTACACTCATTTATGAGTGAACCCACGAAAGTTACGCGGAGAATCATTTTTGAAGAATCACTCATATAATGGATGAGATATACAATGTTTTTCCTTTGTCGAGCTACTTTTCGTATTAGTCAAGGACAAAACAATATAATATAGACTATGATACCACTTTGTAGGCTTCTTGCTGTTATGTCTCTTTATTCTCTTTGCATTATTCTATCAATTTTATATCAAACTTATTGTTACAGGAACACGACTTCAAGCCAATAAATATATACAACAGTTTACCGAAATATTTACAGAAGAAGGACGCAAGTCTGTTAGGATAAAACATATTGTACCCGGTCAGTTACCTAGAGTATCTTTCACCGGAGGCATGAGAGAAATGGTAAGTCATTTAAGGCTTCTTACAGACGAACGGCACTTGTCGACGGCTGACGTCGACAGACGACAAGTGCCGGTGGAGGCTTAAGAGGCCGGGGTACCCTCGAAATTCTCATACATACGTAATACCAAAATCATTTTCTCATACGAAAATATTTAACATGTTTGAGTTATTTTTCAGCTTAAAATAGTAATTACCTAGGTTCTTGCACAAAATTTTTCTACAAAATATTTAAACACTAAAAAAATTTTTTTAGTGTTTAAATATTTTGTATTAAATTTACTACTAAATATTTAAACACTAAAAAATAGAGTAAAACACTAAAAAATATATAAATAAATAGTAAATTTCTACAAAATATTTAAATACTAAAAAATATTGTGTATAGTGTTTTACTCTATGTATGTATGAGAATTTCGAGGGTACCCCGGCCCTTAACATCTTACAAAAAAAAAAAGAAAGTATATTGTTGTTTTACTAATTTTTACTATTTACTATGGAAACAACCAAGTGAATAATGTGTTTATAATAATTTATAAACCGCTTCAATCCATATTATCCTAATCGTAAACAAAGCTCCTTATACTGTTACCAATAAAAAAAATAAAATAGAAACAATATCTGACTTATCTTATAGGGTTTTTATGACGTCAAAATAATTAAGTACCTAACTCATACATTAGTAAAACATCATTTACATAGCGATCACATTTGTCTTCAAGGCGGATCATTGAACGAACCAGTCATGGAGCCGATAGTTTTTATGTTTCGTTTGATTTTAGTCATCACAGCAACTCTTACTACAGCAACGGAATGCAGCGGCTGCGGCTGCGGCTGCGGCAGCGGCGGCGGCGGCGGCAGCGGCCAGCAGTGCTAATGTTACACACGCCACCAGTTTGCCAGTTGTGTTAGTATTGTCACACTATTTTTTTAATATCTATGGACGCTTCACACTACGTCAGTCTGGCCCCGTGCTAAGTGAAGCCTACCTACCTGAAGGACTTGTGTTACGTACCAGACAACGGAAATATTATATTTAATACCATTACGTTATACATAATATATTTAAGATTTTTATTACATACACATCCATGACCCAATAACTTTGAAAACTTTTTGTTCCGTCGGTGGGATTCGAACTCGCGACCCCCGGTTTGAGCTACCAACAGCCCACCAACTGAGCCATAGAGGTCGTCAAATATCAGATCAAACAGCAGCCTTACCCCCGAAACTGATACGATTTTGATTTACGAGTTTGATTAGTTCCAAATTGAGCCGCAGCACGATCTTGCGCTAGTATAGCTGTTAGGAGTGGGAAAAGCGAGATCGAATTAGTTCCAATTTGAGCCGCAGCACAATCGGCGCTAGTATAGCGATCAGGAGTGGGAAAAGCCGTTGAGATCTAATTAGTTCCAAATTGAGCCGCAGCACGATCTTGCGCTAGTATAGCTGTTAGGAGTGGGAAAAGCGAGATCGAATTAGTTCCAATTTGAGCCGCAGCACAATCGGCGCTAGTATAGCGATCAGGAGTGGGAAAAGCCGTTGAGATCGAATTAGTTCCAAATTGAGCCGCAGCACGATCTTGCGCTAGTATAGCTGTTAGGAGTGGGAAAAGCGAGATCGAATTAGTTCCAATTTGAGCCGCAGCACAATCGGCGCTAGTATAGCGATCAGGAGTGGGAAAAGCCGTTGAGATCGAATTAGTTCCAAATTGAGCCGCAGCACGATTTTGCGCTAGTATGTTATATGTCGGAAGTAGCAAAAGCTGTTGAGATCGAGCTGATTCAATTCTCGAATCGATTCTGATTCTGTTTGGAGTAAAGCAGCAGAACTAACGAGTAGGTCGACTCAGAAGAGATCTCGTTTATACGTTTGACGTAGTATGTCATATCGGCCGGCGCGCGCCGTACTAATGCGTTACCACTTACCCAACATTGTGAAACATGTCGAAAGTGACACTCGCGCCCCACTCGCGTACAGTCGCCCGTTTGTTTGAAGTCGAGGTACTCCTTAGTTCTGTCTACTCTGCTTATATTATAAAGGGGAAAGTTTATGTTTGTTATTTCTTCACGTCTAAACGGTAGGAGCGATTTTAATAAGTATGGAGTTAGCTGACACCCTGGATTTACACAGGCTACGTTTATTGCGGGAAAGTATCGCAATTTATTTTCTCAAATAAACCACCGGTAACATTGCGGTGTGCAATTAGTATACATAGTAACATTATACTATATACTACCTTTTGGCCGCGCTTTGTTCGCTTGAAATAGTATTCTTGGAATACAAACTTTAATTGATCTACATTCTACACGATGTAATCAAAAAAATCCCTTTATCAAAATATTTTTTTTACATTTTGCAGCAATAGAAAGTCGCCTATAACTACTTTAGTAAAATCGGTCTAGTAGTTTCCGCTTAATTCTCTTCGCCTGCTTAATACCTATAAACGAATATTTTTTCTCAACGTTAAATTTAAATTTCAGGACCTCTACGATAGCTACGCCTAATGTGCATACGGCGCCGAGGCAGTTACCAATATTGGTAAGTTTTCACGATTTTATAAAGGGTACTATTGGAAAATAAAGCTTTACAATAAGTATATCCTGTAAGAATTAGCTTTGTGTTTAGTTAGTAATTAGTTGCGTGCAATTTTCGAACATAGTTTCGTCGTTATTATTAAAACCTTGCGACCACGGCTAACCACTTACCAGCAACGATGATCAATTGTATGTTATAGTATAGAGTATAGACTATAGAGTATAGACTTATAGTGTTTTACCACAAAGCAACGTCTGATTCTCTTAACATATTCTTTTTCATTAGCAGGCACAACTACAACAGGTTGGCGCTGGCGTGACAGCGGTTGGCACTGTTGTGGGCGCAGTTGGCACGGTGGGCACGGTTGGCACGGTGCCAGTGGGCAACGTCACCGCCGTTGGCAGCGTCGGCAGCGTCGTCAACGTCACCAATGTCGCCAATGTTGCCAATGTTGCCAACGTAGCGAACGTTGCTAATATTGCCAACGTCGCGAACGTGCCTACCCCGGTTGCAGTGGAAACATTGAAGCAACAACCGTCACCTAGCACGCCCAGGCTTTCCCCGCAGGTAAAATTTACATTTCATACATAGTAATTAAATAATATTATGAAGTGTTCTTGCTCACATTAACAAACTATTAGGACAGCGTAAATGTTTTTGTGTTGACTGTACATTAATAAAATCCTTTGTGTTTTTGCCTCGTTAAATCGGGAATTTCCATTTTAAACAACCTGCGCAAGCATTTCTTGTATGTGCCTGCGTGTATGTGTGTTTGTCTGTATCATAGTAACTTCCTAGCGGATGATTCGGTTCCGACGACGATGAATTTGTTTTACTTTTTTACATCTGTAGATGTTGTCTAACAAAGTGTTTGTACCAGGTTCATAATGCTCACTCGGCGCAAGCGTCCACGAACCAATTACTGGCTCAACAATTGACTAACCCACCTCAACCACTAAACCCTCAGAAGATGCAGTCGGCCATTATCCATATACAGAACCCACTAATGTCCAATGCTGGGACGTCGCAGGTATTTTTTGTATTATATGTTATAATATCAACAAAACAATGTTGCTAATGCCCATATCCATTTTGATAAATACCTCTATATTTACATGACACTTATACAAATTGATATAACTGTCTTTTTTGATGCAATATCCCTGTCTGTGTGTCACTACACAGACAGGGACAGCATCGTGAATTAGTGTCATGATTACAGTCAAAATGCTTGTGTGTAAAAAATATTGTAAAAATAAGGCAGCGTTTTTTGAAAGAATGCATTTTACAGGTACAGAGCATACAATATACAACAACTACAATGTCGCAGCAAAAGGCGACCGTCACAAAGCCGAGAGCAACAAATCCGGCTATAAGCGCGCTCGTCACAAGCCTCATGAACTCCGCCCAACAGTTTCAGCAAGGTAAAGGTAATGCTGCATTTAATTTTTTTGATAAAAACAATTCAATAAAAAAATATTTGCGTGTTATTTTGATTTCGCGAGTCCATTTTCGTAGTTTATTATTATTATCATAATTTTGCCAAGCGGTGACAGTGAGAGCCTAGCAATAAAGAGCTTCCTAAATTTCGATTCGGAGTGCTAATAAAAACAATCGACAGTATTCGTTACCTCGAATGTAAAACGAATTGAGTTATCCAAATTTTTGTAGAATTCTTTCGAATGATATAACGAAAAATCTGTCAGTTGTTTCTGCTTATCCCATTGTTTTCGACCGTTAAACTAACCATTTCCTTAATTCTAGCGGCTGCCAATCAGAACGCGGCTAAGGCGGCAGTGAGTACGGCGAACAGCAACGCGACGATACTGAATCTGCTGAATAGCGCCCCGGCGGCCATGTCGCACAATGAGCCGCATGACGCGCACAAGCTGCTGCGCACCGTGTCGCTTACTGGTGCGCGCCTCGTGCCCGCCTCCACCACCAGCCACACGATACCTACGTACACGCATCAGGTACGCACACACGCAATAGGCTACTTGACCTATATTTAATTTCAATGAAAAAATGCATATTTCTAATAGAACTTGGCCTAGGAAACCGTATTTCACCCTTATCATCAAATAAAAGCTTATGATTGATAAATAAAGTCGATTTGAAAATATGATTTTATGAAAATAGGAATTGTACTGACGAAAACGCTTTTGCGGTACTTCCGATTTGGATGTGACGTCATCCCATTTGTAATTTAATATCTTTTATTTATCGCGCTCGTTATATGTAAGTTTATTTGTACATAAATAATATAAATAAGCCTAGAAAGATTTATAAAATATATTTTCTTGAATAATTCAAATCAAACATCAGTTTTATATATTATCTCCATTTATTGTTGCTGGGAAATGAAATGGCCAAAACTTCTCTACAAAAGTGTTCAACATTACAAATGATTTCTAAATTCTTTTCTAATTTTTTGGCACTGTTAGACTCGTACTCTTAGCACATAAGACTTTTTTCAATAAAGAAAGTATAAAATACAAAAAAACATGACGTCACACTATGGCGGTACAATGGCGGACAGTGTTTTCGGCGATGGCGCCGAAAACACTGTCCGCCATTGTACCGGATTTTATATGGATAAAAGGCATATTTTTCAATCAACATTTTTATGGGTTCCTACTGTTTAAAATATTAAAATATTAGTTTTTTTGGTGAAAATGAATGACTAAGTAGCGATTAGAATGAAGAAAAAAAAAATAGGTCAAGTAGCCTATAATATGTTACGTACACGCGTATCAGTAGGCCTACTACGAAACAGTTTTGAGACTCAAACAATCGGACGAGAATACCGCGTCCTGCTCTAATAACAGGTCTTTCTCGTTTGTTAGAGTAGAACGCGGCATTGTCGTACGATTGTTTGAGTCTCAAAACGGTTTCGTGGTGCGGCCCCAGGTACGCATATACACGCATCAGGTACGCACATACGCAGCTTAATATGCTACGTACACGCGTATCAGGCACTCATATACTTATACACGCATTAGGTACGCTTGTACACGTGTAAAACACGCCTATATGCACGTAGCAAGTACGGTCAATGCTCATACACTCATTAATGTATGCCAGATATACGCATCAAGTTATAGACACGGATCAGTACAGGCACAAATATACTTTTTATTTCATTTTGTGCTAGTAAATAATATTTCTTAATATAGTGTAACTTTGCAGGTTATGAGCTACACCAGAGACAACGAATCAACGAACGTGTCGAGCAGTGAGAGCGCGTTATTGGAGAGGCTAATGGGCGCGGATACGGTTGCGGCAACACCCGCGCAACAGCAAGCGCAGGCGCAACCGCAACAACAGGCACAAGCGCAACCAGTATGCCATTTACAGGTACGGGCTTCTCTTTATTACTACTGGTAAGTGGAACTCCCGTTACATATATTTTTAGCACACCCTTGAATCTCCTTTGAATCCAATCGAGAATGAAACGTTTTTATGTCATAAAAATCCATTATCTTAATGATGGCGATATAAACGTCCAGATTTTAAAATGTGTGATATTTTTAGGGTCTCAGTTTGACGTCTCTTCAAGGGCTTCAAAGCTTGCAGGGTATACAGGGTTTGCAGAACGTGCAAGTTCAGATACCGGGTCTGTCGGCCCCGATATCGCTGTCGTTGAACGTGTCGGGCGCGCCCAGTGGCCTGCTAGTGTCGGTGCCGCCTACCACCTCCGTGGTGCTCACCAACCAACCATCCGTACTCTCTTTGCCTATTGGTATGTATTTTTGTTATTACATTGGATACCGCTAAGTGTGATGGTGTGAGTTATCAGGGACGCTCTTTTGATGCCATTTATTTGTTGTTCAAATCCTTACGGCGCAGCTATAGTAGTGAAAAGGGAGCTAGTGACATGTGAGTAGTGGCTAGTGACATAGCATTTTCGAATAAACACGAATGCCAATCCAACGCCATAATTCTGTGCCCGATAATGTTAAAAGTATTAACTCTAATACAACATATAATATGTTAATAGGCGCCTGTTAATGTTAGAAGCTATCTCTCAATTGTAAAGAAATCTGAGGACGACTTCCGTCAACACGTCGCAGACAATACACGTTAACTGTTTAGTTTTAGCATTTAGCAATATAATAATATGTTGGTTTGTAAGTTCTTCATAATAATTATGGGCCAAGATGCCTGAAATAAAATGTTAAGAAAATAAAAATTAAGTGTTGTCCCGTAAATTCCAGCTCAGCTGATGTCAGGCGGCGTGAAGGGTGGCGTGCGCGGCGGTGCGCTGCAGGTGGTGCGCGGCGCGCGGCCGGCCCGCCTCGCCCGCCCCGCGCCGCCCCGCGCCTCGCCCGCACCCGCCACGCCCACAGGTGCGTACACTCTTATGCTAAGTACTCACGTACGGTTTTACTCTAATATAGTTTTACTCCAAATTGAGCAAAAAACACCGTGTGGACCGCAAACCTCACAGCTCGAAGGCTCGCATCGAGCCGGTTCGACGGACGACTGTCGTCGGCCGCTCGCAACAATAGTAATTGTATGAAATTACTATTGTCAATAGTCATACAATGACTATTGTCGCGAGCGGCCGACGACAGTCGTTGGCCGCGCGCGGCTTACGACTGTCGCGATGCACGAAATTGTACCTTAAGTATAGTAGAGATAAACTACGATAACATGGTGCGCCCCTCCAAATTACTGTTTCAATGTGTGTAGTCACATCCTTATGAAAGAGTTTGTATGTAGTAAGTATTCAACCAGTACTTAATATTTCACTTAATGTCACATATTACCAAGATTTGTTGGTCAACTAATCATAACTAGCCGACCGCACAAGACAACGCACTTCAAACGTTTTGAATTTTGGAGGGGCGCGCCATGTTATCGTAGTTTATCTCTCAGAATTACTCTCTTTTTTCAGGCACAACTCAATTCATTGCGCAGGCACAGACGCAAGTTTTAAACGTGCACCAAGTGCGGCGGAAGTCGAATGCGGACAGTTCATAGTAGAAGCTGTAATATTAGCACTGCCAGTGTATATAGCCTGTACATACTGCATGTAGATAAGTATATAGTAGTCACGTTAAAAGTACTGGATATTATATTTTTAATTAGTAAAATATTGAGCAACATTAATATCGTTTTATGGATTGCGTTTTAAAATAACAATTGGTGCTGTTTTTAAATATATTTATTTGTGCTAATTTAAGTTTCGTGAGGTCTGGAATAGTGCATAGCTAATATTATTAAATAGTTTGAGACCCAAAAACGTTTGTTTGTAAAATGTTTAAGGGGCAAAGCACATCTGGTACTGAGTGCCAGCTAACTATATGCTGTTGTAGACATATTTTGCCATAATTTGTGACCTGGATATCTTATTTCTGTTGGGAATGTTTTACTCCCACAATGAACTTTTCATTTAGACTTAATTAGATACATTATTAGGATCACATTTCTAAATTTGTACTGAATTGACAGATTTCGTGAGCTTGAGACGTCTTACAAATCTGTCATATCCATACAAATTTAGAAATGCATCTACGCGTCGCGTTGCGGTCTGAATTGACCCTTATACATCACATACAGTTTCGATGTTGTGTATACGGCAGCTTAAAACTGAACGAGCACTAATATACCTCTAGAAAGCAATAAACTAGTGTAATCGGGAATTTTTGACAATTACTTATAGGAATAGAACTAGGCAGATTTAGAAATTATGTGCTTCTTTTTGTGAAACCTAGAATAACTGTTGTAGTCTTTATTTGTTTAAAAATAATTATCATGTGGGGCGCTAAATGCAACTTCATCGACAGTCGGTCGGCAAAACAACACTGACAGGCTTTTAGACCCGATACATAACGGGTAGGCGGCTTGTTTTTATACTTTGTTTACTTTAATGAAATTTCCTAAATTGAGTACTTATAGCTACTACTACTACTAGCTTATACCGTAACTCATTAAGTATATTATATAACTCATAAAGTGGTAGGTAATGGAATTAATCGTGCAATATATTTGAAGAAGGCTGAAGTATGATCACATCGAAAACTATACAAACCTACAAGGATGTTTTTAAAGTCGAAATCAGAAGCAATGCCGCTATGTTGTAAAATTTCACTTGAAAGCTTTGAGTTGAGAAATATATGGAGAGGCCCTATTCTACTATAGATATGTCGCAGTCATCTGGTTTAATCTGCGATTCGATTGAATGACTAGCGCATTCATTGAATGACACTATTCAATTGAATGACTAAAGGTCAACTCGTTAAGACGTTGACTGTGACGTTTAACGTCTTGACTAAAAGTCATATAGTGAAGTCGTTAAATGGGATGCTATCATTTTTTACGTAGCAGTTGACGGGGTAGTAATTGGTAAATCCACGCTGTCATACTATTTTATTACAAATAAAGCACTTTAAAGTTAATTTAATCGACAAAATATCAACACAGTGCTATCAGCTGTGCGTGCTGTTTGACGCCATATTTGTTTTAGTGACTACTAGCGCCGCAGGGGGAAAATGAAATATGTACGTATAATTACCGGACTGACTTCATGTCCGCTATCTTCAAAATGCTATGTTACAAATCGCTAACTAGTTTGACGTTGAGTGATGATCGTTCATTCGACGTTTGGCCTAGTCATTCAATGAATGCGCTAGTCATTCAATCGAATTGCAAATTAAACCAAATGACTGCGACATAATATACATTATCATTGCATTTATATTAGAAACTCGAAATATCATGTTGTCCTAACAATACAATTACTGAATGTGTCTTAAGAGATAGATAATATTTTGCCTTTTCGTATTTGTTTACGTAGGGCCGATCCATAGGGTCAATGTGTTTGTTCACTTTTCGAATTAGTTAAAATTATCTCATATTTTTTTGTAACAAAAATGCTCAACTCATATTTTAAAAACACCAAAATCATGCATATAACAATAATGAAATTAAATATGAAGGTGCAGACAGAAATATATTCTGCTATTCTTATGATCTCATTTCTTTCTTCTTTCTTAGTGTAAATATCTTTGTAGGTAACATTCTTCTAAAATAGTATAATATAGTTAACAAAATATTCTTTGCCTGACTTTCATTATTTTATTTCAAGTTAGTTTTTTCCTTACCAAATCTTTTGTTTAATGCTTTGAAGACACAAAGCATTCGCAGTCTTGGGAAATTCTCTTGTATTGTGTAATTCTGTGTAACAAGATATGTAAATGTTACCGTTAATGTGCGTAAACCAGTTAGACTGCAGATTAACAAGGTATTCTGCAGATTATCTGGGTGAATCAGTTAACCCATCAGTCGTGGCAAAACGAGACACAATAGCTTTTTCATTGTTATCGCGGCCGGATGTGGCCGCTTGGGGCTTCATGAATTAAAGTGCAAAAAGTTTATTCTATTCTTATTAAATTACGTAAAACAGATTCTTGTTTTAATAAAACATGTTATTTAGCGGTAGAGAAATATTAACTATAATTTTTTGGACATAAACAAAAGGAACAAATTATTTAATTTTAAGTAAAATGTTACTCCTCTAATAAAATATAACAGGTCGTATCAACTAGAAAAAAACCCATTAAAAACAACAACATTCTTAGGTTGACAAGCTTAAGTCAAAGTTTTTAGGACTTTTACGAAGGAAGAGAATTGCAAACTAACTAGGTAAAGTACAAAATATATAAGCTTTTCTATTTAAAAATTTTACACTTTAACGGATGGTATCAGGGCATCTGCAGATTACCTAGGTAATGTGCACGTTAACGTATTCTGCATTCTAACGGTAACATAAATATTAAATAGTAACAAAATCACAAAAAATTCATACTGTCAAATAGCCTATTCCAGGTGCTTTATACACGTGAGTTTGTGTGCGTGCGCGTAATTAAACGGCGCTGTTAAGCGATTTTCTGCGTGCTTGGTCGAGCGGCAACTTTGTCGATGGTACATTGTGATGGGTGTACAGTGTACACTGTACATGGACTGCCTTGGATATGGTACTTAAAACATAAAATTATTCTCATATTATAGAGTTTTGTCATAAAGAGTCGAACCAAAAACGAATCAGAAAATATTGTTTCGCAATAAAATAGATTAGTTAATACATAGTGTAGTGTCCGGTGTTCAATCCGCGTTACAGTGTTACATGTTACAAGGATCTGTTTCGTGTGGCCAATATTAGAATTGATGTTGCCATATTGTAAAGTGAGTGTAAGGCAGACTCGTAAATCAAAATCGTTTCAGTTTCGGGGGTAAGCCTGCTGTTTTGCCAAATGGCTGAAAAAGTGCATCACCTTGAATTATTATGTTTCACATTCACCTCCTGTCAATGTCATCTAAACGCGAAAAGATTCTAGTAGCATAGTAAGTTGTAATGTCTAAGTGTAAATGTTAAACTGGCCAACAATGTTTCAAGCTGTAAAAAAAGGAGCTTTTTTATCATGTTCACTAATCGTTCAGTACATTTAACGCGAATTGACCTAAATAATATACATATATGTCGCAGCCAAATGGTTTAAATAGCCGTTCAATCAAACAGCTAGCCTTTTGACCGAACAACACCATTCAATCACACGTCTAGCTTTTTAATTGAATATTTAATAAGCTGATACAAAAGCCGCCGTTTGATTGAGTTAGTTCAGCCAACTCACCACCGCGGCGCTAGGTGCGTTTTGTTTACAATATGACGTCAACTAACCGGTGTTTTGTGGTTGTATTAAGATATTTTTCGTAAATAAACGTGTACGGTGGTTTGGTCCCGTACAGAGTAAAAGACAAGTTAGATCCAATAGGTTTATTGAATCCTTAACTTATGCTAAAATGGTTTAATGGTAAAATGGCGACCTCTGACGACCTCTGTGGCTCAATTGGTTGAGTGTGTGGCTCAAGCCGGGGGTCGCGGGTTCGAAATCCGCCGACGGAACAAAAAGTTTTTCAATGTTCCCGGGTCTGGATGTGTATTTAATGTGTGTATAATATAATAAAAATCTTAAATATATGTATAGTATAAAAGTATTAAATAAACACACCGGCAAAATTAGAGGAACATAACAAAATTTTTTTTTTGAAAATTATCGCTGTTTTTTATATATTTATAATTTAATAATTGATGATCAAAAAATAAAACTTATATAAATTTAGGGCATAAAAACGTGTAAAATAGAAAAAATCTGCAAAAATAAAAAATTAAGAAAAATTTTTGAAATTTCAGTTGTAAATTTTTAAGTTAAATTCTCATTTTTACTTAAGAAATGCCATGTTAAAAAGCGTTTAATGCCTTCTATGGATCTAAAGAGAGTCTGGATACGCCATTCCATGCTTGAATTTTGATTGTCATTCATTTCCTGTGGGATATTCTTCTACTCCTCCAGTAGCGCCAACTCTAGCTCCTGAACACATTTAGGAGCTGGAGTTTTAACTCGTACCGTTCACCCATTGACGTGCCACACGTCCTAAATTGGATCCACATCCGTAGACCGTGCTGACATCTCCACCTGGGCTATGCCAGCATCATTTAGGTAATAATGCCCGATTTTTTTACTCTATGGACGTGCATCAAATTGAAGTTACTGCCTAAAACTGTGTTTTACACAGTCACAACAGCACAAGGCACAACATGCAGTTCTAGGATGTCTGTGCTATAGCCCAGTACTGTCAAAGTACCATCATTAACAATCATCAGCTCTGTGCGGGCTCCAAATCATATGCCACCCCAAACCATTACGAAGACTGCATGATAGGCCACTGTTTCCGTTAAGTTTGATGGTCTATAGCATTCCTTACGATTTATCCACATTATTTATCGCATGTCAACAAAATTTACACAGAATTTGCTCCCATCACTGTACAGCACACAATTTCACTCACTTGTCAAATTTTGATGTTCACGCGCAAATCTGAGCCTGGCTCTTTGCTGTCCTGTCTCAAGTTTTGGTGCCCTTGCTGGCACCTTTGAGTTTAATTCAACTTCTTTGAGTCTTCTTCTTACTGTACAATCACTTACACGTACATCTCGGATCTGTTCCGATAGGTTTCGTCTCTGCAAAGCAGTTTGAGGTCGATTTCTTAAGGCCGATTTCCCTTACAAAACGGTCATCCTGAACCATTGCCACCCGATATCTGCCTTGTTCTCGTCTCCGAACGTAAGATCCAGTCTCTCTGTAGCGTTGAAAGTTACGATGGACCACGAAAGACGACACACCTAAGGCCTGACTGACCGAACGGTAGGTGTGACCTTTCTCTATCGTGGTTACAGCTCTAGCTGTCGTAGATGCTGGAAAATCACTAATTTTGTATCTAAGCAATGTGTTCTTCCAAAAATTAAACAATCAAATGAGCTGGCATACCTTGCACTCCGCTAAAAACGCCATTCTTATCAGAAACACTTACAACGCCAATCATCGAAAAACACTTAGTAGGGCATAATTGCAATAAAAATCTGTCAACTTGCCAGTTTTGTTCAATATTTTATTTCTTAAATGAGCTTGGAATCTATAAAAAGGATTTCACACAGCCCGACCCACTTGAATTCAAGTTGTGGCCCTTTTTACCTATGTTCCGCTAATTTTGCCAGTGTGTGTATATATTTTCGTTGGCTGGTACCTGTAACACAAGTCCTTCAGGTACTTAGCACGGGGCCAGACTGACGTGGTGTGAAGCGTCCATAGATATTATCATTTATTATTATTTTATTATTAATGGCAAAGAAAGCACGCGAACCGATTGGCGGCTTGACGCGAACTGGTTAATTAAAGTCAATTATAATACCGCGTAGCGGCGTATACGCTGACAGTGCGAAACGTGACGTACTGTCGACAAACTGTTGACTGTACAATACCTACAATTAATCTGCCTGTTATCATTACGCTTGTGTAATAATAGCACTAAACTAATGGTCACCTCAGTTAATTTACCATTTAACCAGTTGGCTAAGCGTCATCTAGCTGTAGTGTTGAACGTTGCAGTCAACAAGTTGGCTTAACGACGTATAGCCATGTAATTGAATGGCGTTGTTCAGTCAAAGGGCTAGCTGTTTGATTGAATGGCTTTTATAACCAGTCGACTGCGACTTATATATCACCTATAACACCACCACACAACTTATATCTGTCAGTTTATATAGCCTTTTTACATAATTATCTACTAATACAAAATATAACAAAGCAATCATATTAATTTTAAAGTAAATATTTCACATAGATAAACCGTGTTATGCAGACTGCTTTTAAGTTAAATCTTCGTAGAGTGCAGCAATATTTCGTTTCTAATTCTAGTTTCTATTACTTTTAATCAGTATGAATGATGATATACAGAATCGACAGCAAGACAATAATATTATTTAATATTGGTCAATGTTTAACAATTTAAATGAAAAATGAATAATGAAAAAAAGTTAAAATAAGCTATAGCTTTACAATACTACCTTTTAAACTCATTTCTCGTCTTAACTAACTTTTTGAGATTAAAAACAGACCTTGCGATATTTGAGAATGTAAGAAAAGTCAATTAGTAGGCCACATCATGTAAATGTAGCAAGTATACATTCGCGGCTGATGGTTTGCGAAATTTGTCATATAATGTATAATTCTTAAGTTTACTATACATTTTGTACGGTCCCTGCTAACGTTAAAATTTGACTTTGTTAAACCTCTACCTCGAATAACAACTATGACGTAAAAGTTATATGAATAACGTCACGCAGCAGCATCCTATTGTGTGTCTATAATAAGCAAAAAATGCGTCTCGCACAGCATGCCTGCAGTAGAAAAGCGCCCTAATCTTTGTTTTGCCAGTCCTATAGACCAGCGTACAGGTGGCGCCGCTAGTCGCGAAATTTAGAGCAGAGGCCTGATGCTAACGTAAAGCTTCTTTTATGCAATCGACTATCATATTTTGTGACATAACTGTATGTCTTTTGTAAATTTCTACGGTAAACGTACCCACTAACTCGCTCAAAAATTCGCTTACGTTGTAACAGCTATTCAAGAGAACTTGGACGAATGATTAAAATGATGGTTTTTCATTATTTTGTTTTATCACAATAATTAAAATGTTCTGTCATAATATTATGTTTTGATTACTACTTAAAGATGATCAAAGAGCATCACGGTTGTACACATTTAGTACTTAAAAGTTTCAAAATCTGAAGATTACATAATTATAATTAGTACATAATTATACTTATATATATTGTTTTAATACAATGATTATTTAATATTTAAAACTTTTGAGAAACGATAATATTTTGTTTAGACGGTGTCTCTCTTTATTCTCTTGTAATGGTTAAAGTTATAAAACAAGGCCACAATTATTTAGAATGATTAAGTATTTATGTAATACATACTGTATTTAGCCTATTTGTATACACTGCCGTAAAATGAAGACAGCAATAATTTTAATTTTGGCTGTAAAAGTGATAATGCTGCGTGTCAACTGCATCGGAATCGAACCAAACGTTGGCATTTGTTGACATGTACCTGTCGCAGTCATCTGGTTCAATCTGCTATTTGATTGAATAGTTATTAGCTAGTTAGCGAATTCATTAAATGAAACCACATAATTACTGACTGTAACATTTAACGAAACTAAAGGCCAAATCGTCAAGTCTTTAGCTGTGAATTCGCTAGTCATTCAATCAAATAGCATATTCAACCAGATGACTGCGACTTATCGATTAATATGGAACAATCGTTACGCTTCATGCAGAATTTTATAAAATACTGATAGCGAGCCCGGCCTGATTTCGAGGAGTCGTGCAGCTTAAATAATAATATCCTAATACATAGTAGGGATCAAATATGATATGTAAATATCAAATGTATACAGTATACTGTAAAAGTGTCTATTGCCATAGTAGTAGGGATGTATCATGTATTTGATACAGTCATGCCTATTTCCAGAGCATTTAATTGCAGTGTAAATACCTACTTAATAATAAGATCTACACTTTATGTTAAACAGACGTTTTATAGTATACATTGTTCTTGTCTTTCAAGTCACTTTTCTAACTGATCGGACAAGGACAAAACCTTATAAAAGTAAAACGTCCCCAAAGTGTGGATCTTTTTTTATTAGTGAAGGGTTTAGCTCCTAAGTCGTTACAATTTGCTGCCTTGTAAAAACTCAACAGCTAAGAGCGCTAACAGACGAACGACATTGTCGGCGGCACGCGTCGACGGCAGCCGTCGAAAAGTGCCGTTCAACTGTAAGGATCCTTAGAGAAATAAGTAGCTTAAATTGTGGTTGTGGTTTACCACTTGTGCCCCTAAATATACAGTTTACAGAAACTGGATTATTAACAAATATTTTGTTCCCTCATTCAAGTGTAGTGAAAGTAGCGATAAGTATCTTTGTCTGGCAAGTAGGAAAAGTGACTTAACAGATAAAGACAGAGGACCTTGATTAGATAGACGATGCGTAAACGACTTCATTAGTAAAGGGGCTAAATATATCAGTCATATCCAAAGTAATAATAAAAACGCACAACTTTATTTGCGAGATGTATTAACAAAATAGGATAAAGACTATTTATATTGAATATTGATATATTGTGTAATGTGTTCATGGTTTCTTTGAGATCCTTATCCATAATGTTATAACTATAGTATATCGTGAAGTAGGAATTATCCTAGCCACGTGTATATTTCTTGTGTATGTTCTTATTCTTCACTTGTATTTAGGTTTATACACTGAGGTTTATTTTACATTATGATATGGACCGTGTTGGTTTGCTTTCTTATTTTCGTCTTTATTTATATGAAATAAGTGTAAAAAGTTACTATCGTTTTGTATGGGACGATGGATAACAACCTGTTTAATAATAATTGATCGTTAAACTTTGAATGGAATTTAAAAAAAACTGCAGAGAAACCGTTTTCAAATTATACTCATTAGCCATTACAGTAATATTCAGTCCTTAATCCGTACTAATATTATAAATGCGAAAGTGTGTCTGTCTGTTACTTCTTCACGCCGCTGAACCGATTTTGCTGAAATTTGGCACGAAGATACTTTGAGACCCGGGAAAGGACATAGGATATTTGTTATCCCGGAAAAACGAACGGTTCTCGCGCGAATACGAACGAATATTGGCGCAACGGAGTTGCGGGCGTCATCTAGATTCTAGAACATAATTATTATATTAACTATAAACTATTGAAGCTCTTTAGGGCCTTATCACACTGGCGATTAGCGACCGATTTGAAAGCCGCTAGTGAAGTGAAGCTAGAATAGTGTCCACGCCACGCCGCGATTGCGCGGCGTGGCGTGGACACTATTTTGCACACTCGTCTAGGGAGTATACAAAATACGAGTGTACAAAATGGCGTCGCGTCGCTTTCAAATCGCTCGCTAATCGCCAGTGTGATAAGGCCCTTACACTAATATTATGATATACTTTAAATATAAAAATCCCTCATATTATTGGAGCAAGCGAACACGGTCAGTCTGCATGATGTAGTTGTAATGCGGCCTCTCCACGTTGACCCATGGCCATGATGGACCAGAGCCTATAGCCAACACGTTTTCTTTATCGCTTCTTTATAGAATCGCCGATCAAAATGTATGGAATTGACATGACGAGTCGAACGTCAACGTTATAATATTGTCGAACGCTTATGTCAATTCCATACATTTTGATCGGCAATTTTACAAAGAATAGATGAGGACTTGGCTACAAGCTCAGTAGTCTACACAGTCGATTACGAATAAAGTCAATCATAAACGAATATGCGTTTATGGTCACATAAAATAAAATAATTTATTTCAGGCTTCTGAGACCCATAAAATTAATTACAATTACACTAAAATAATTGCAATGATTCTAATTTCCCATGCAGCTCCCCAATCATAGCTTGACGTGAAGAGAGGCCTTAAAGCGAAATAATTATGGGAATTGTTGATCTCATTCGTTAATGAACATTATAGCTCAATATGTAAGATTATTATTTGTAGTAAAAACACAAAACGTTATCCGAGTATATGAATTATTGTTGCAATTAATATAATGTATATTTTTAAAGGAGATTTTTATACATATTAACCGTATGAAGTTTCCAGTGTCAAATAGTAGGTGTTAAGTTCGTTTTACTGTAAATATTTTGTTTTTAAATAATAATTATAAGCCTAGTGACGCTTACCGACAAATTGTATCATAAAATTTATATTAATGCGTTAAATTTATTTGTGTATAAATGATATTGTATAAACTTACTCGACTATGTTGTTCAGATATTGTCATTTCGAACATTAATAAATAATAACTTTTACACATATTTGTTTTGTTAATGCCCAGTACGATAAGGTTACAAATTAGTGATTATAAAAGTTGTAAACTTGCTATTTATATTTTTTTATTAAAGTAACGTCAAAGAGACTAAAGTAATGCTTTGGTATTACATTTCGGTATCTTGATTCAGTATAAATACAGAGAAATTTAAATCTACGGTCTACACAGCGGAATACTATCTCTATAATATTATAAGAGCTGTCTTTAAATATTTTTTTTTGTTTTACATAAAAACTTTGTTGTATGCTTTGTTCATTAGCTATACTGTCACTGCTAAATGCTAATATTTCAAGACAAAGTTCAGAAACTATACGCTGTGTAGATTTTAAATCAGTAATTACTAGTCAGGTCAGGTGGTTGGAGCCTATACACGAGACAAGGGGATTTAAAATCAAACGACACAATGATTTGGTTAAAAAAGTATGCTTTTTTATTATTCTTTCAAATAGTCTTCATCTAAATTTTATAAGAACATTGGACACAATTGAAGCTTTTTACCGATAAATAAGTATAAATAATTTTATATTCACATAGATCTTATTTTATACATACAATACATTTATTTTATATCAGTCCTCACAAAAAGGTCCACTCTCTCCCCGCAACACAAAATTAAATATTTACATAGCGATAGGGATTCGCATCTACCGTACATACATACATCAACAATTAACAATCAATAGAGACTATTTACAAAATATATTTATTTAACCGCTCACACATGTACACACTCGTCCGTCGCCAGGCACACACACCGATTACATTCACACGATTTGGCATATGGATGGCGGCGATCACTAGCAGAGGTCGTCCCGCGCGAACCACCAGGGCGCGCGGCAGGCCTCGCGCTTCCGCCGGCGCCGCTCCGCGCGGTCCGAGCGCTTCTTCACGAAGCGGACGTTGTAGGGGTCCTCCGCCAGCTCCGGGTAGCGCGCCACGTCGTGCACGTACTCGCCCTCGTAGCCCGCCGCCGACCCCGACTTCTGGATCTCGTCCAGCTCCGCCGCCGACCAGTCCAGCGACCCGCCGAGCCCGGCCCGCAGCGTCTCGCGCTCGCGGTGCCACGCCTTCCTGATCGCCGCCGCGCGCGCGTGGTGCAGCAGCCGCTGCCGCTCCCTCTCGGCGCTCGTCCCGTACCGCAGGTTCACGATGCTCGTCTTCCCGTGGATCTTCACGTCGGCGTACGAGCGGCCGCCCTCCGCCACCTCGTGGAAGGTGACGTTCAGCTTCCCCTGCATGCGTTTCAGCTGCTGCTTGTCGTCGGCCGCGCGCCACGTCTCCTCCTTCACGAAGTAAAATACGTCCTGCTGATCCCCGTGAACCACGAACGAGAACGGGAGCAGGTGAGATCTGTTAAAAACTGAGGTGTAAACGTCCCGGTAGATGGCGTTAGCCGAGGGGACGGCCGTGACCACGGCGCGTCCTCGGGAGTTTCGTGAGATCAATATGCCGCGTCCGAACGGCGGCTCGGAATCTGATCCGATACGTTTGGGCGCCAGGTTCAGCGCGTCGGTCTTGAGCGCCGACATGGCCGGAATGGAGAGGCTTCTAAAGTCAGCTATTCTCTTGTTGGACATGTGCGATAGGAACCCGGATTCGATGATGACACTGGGAAGAAGAGACATCGCCGATGGCAACCCCGGGCTTCCGTCAGTCGGAGCGGTTCCCCAGATCGGGCGCCCGTGTGGAATGCTGGGCAGCACGGATCCTCCGGGCAGCTCGTCTGGATATAGTTGTGGCGCTAGACTCTTCGTGTCGTAGCCGAGCAGTTTCAACCAAGACAGATGATCTGAAACACAATTATTGTAAGTAGTTAACGACTTTGTTATTTTTATGCAACTTTTATAATTTTGTTACAAAGTTAATGTAAGTTAAATAATACCTGTAGGCTTCTTGTCGTGAGGCCGTACGTTGATGGGATCGTTTCCATTGAATCTATATAAGTGCAGTTGAGTGGGGTTATGTATTCTCTCTATCAAGTTTTCCCAAAGTGGAGACATCCATTGACCGATCAGTGGATCATAAACTTTTCCATTAGCCATGTGCACCAAGGATGTAACTTGATCTAATAACCCGCCACAGAAGTCCACAGGCAAATATAGGTAGGGATTCGAATCGTAGACAATATGACCATACGGTGATCTCATTATTTCTCTGATTCCTTCGCCGTACTGGTTAAACACCATTACAGGAGTTCCGCATTGATCAGTAGCAATATAGTACTTATGACGAGCAACCTGAAAACAATAATTAATTTTTAAAATTTTACATGTAGCAATACCTACCTTCTCTGTAAGATGATTAATTAATAATTATTATTATAAGAATTATAAATTATAGGTATAACCTATTTCCGTTTAGTTAGTACAAAGCAATATTTTACCTGAGTATAAATAAGATGACCTCTATCGTCATAAACGAGTGTCATAAATCTGTTTTCTCTCGGAGAATAAATATGACTGACTTCATGAGGTCGATCCTTGTTTGTGTAGAAGAATTGTGTTACGTTTCCGAAATTATCCTTTCTCGTTGAAAGTCTATCTAGATGATCGTAGTAATAACGAACATCAAATCTTCCCCGCTTAGAAGCTCTTATAAGGAGCCCCTTCGAATTGTACTGAAATCGTTCCTCCCGAGCGTTCTGGGATACGAGACCTCTACTATCATAACGATATTGTCCTTCTCCAAACTTTATTATTCGGTCCATGTCATTATATTCCATAGGAATTGTGTTTCCCCGATAGGTCAAAGACAGCATATTGCCGTTGTCGTCGTATCTGAAGCCCCATGGCTCTTGAGCTTCTAGTCCAGTGAGTTGACCATCGCAATCCCAAGTGTAATTTTTAAGATTTGTGTAAGTGTTTACACCAACGTTTCTCGTATGCGTTCGCGTTTGAGAAATTCTGCCATGAATATCATAAGTAAATTCCATTCTAAATACTTCCATTCTGTGAATGTTCACAGAAATTTCTTTTTCTAAGAATTGTTCGTTCATAGTTCGCGAGAACATCGCGATTCCATCATACACTGATGTTTCATTCCATCTTTGCTTCGATACAGTGAACTGTCCAAGAGTTTCGGGAGCTCCGGTATTGCTATTATAAACAATATGGTGTGGAATTAACGTTTGACCCCCTATGCGTCCTTGAACAGAAATAGTTCTATAGTTGTTATCGTATTCGTAAATTATTTTGGCATTGCTTAGCCCCGTTTTAGCGCCGTAGTCTATCCTTTCCTCCATAAGTAAACCACCCGAGTAGCTGGATTCCCAGCGGTAATCTACATCACGATCGACGTGCAATATTTCCGAGGGCAGGCCGCTACTTTCTGAATAATGTATTTGTGTTTGCCCATCTCCGTGAACCACTTCTGACACTTTATTTGTTGTGAAATATCGGTAAATTACCCTCGCTCCGTCACCTGGAAATACTGTTTGAAGGAGTTCTCCCGTGTGTGAATAATGTTGCAAATATTTCTTTGATGAACCTGGCGGGGAATAGGTTACTCGTAAAAATCCTATTGAAGGTTGCACGCTGAATGAGTGATTCGTTCCAGAAGGTAATATAACATTCGTCAATCCGCCATCGCTGTCGTACGTGTATTTAAAGTGTCTCTGACTAGCTAGAGTAATTTTAGATACTAGATTACCCTCATTGTAATAGATGAATTTGGTTCCATCTTGCGGACTAGAGATTTCAGATAACATTCCATGCGGATCATAGCTATATATTTCTTCACTATTACCCCACTTCCATCCGTTAATTCTATAAAATCTGTCGTATGTAATGTTAAGAGGAACGCCGGCTCCGTGAGGTGTAAACGACAAAGGCAGACCTGCTGCGTCGTAAGCGATGGTAAACAGGGGATTTCTGTCGGCATTAAAGAATGTCTCTTTACTTTTAAACTGGTCAAACTCTATGATCAGTACTCGTGAATCGTTGACCCATATTTCTCTGTTTAAAGTCTGTTGCGGATTTCTTACATCTCCAACCAAGGTGTATAAGGAATACATTTTATTCACTAAATCGTCTCCAAATGTTGTTGTCTGGTGCGACCACATATGAAGCATTTCAGCCTCGATTGGTAACGCCGCTTCGAGCAATGGGTGCTTTGCAGCAGCGATGCTTTCGAATTTGCCCGACCATGGAGTGTCCAATATCAGAGTATTATTTGAAAATATGCGTCCCTCCGTTACTTGTTTTCCATTGTTAACCGTTATCTGTTTAAACGATTGACCATGTAATACGTATTCACATTTTTTGGCTACTCCCACAGGTATACTGCTGGTTGGATTTGACACGGTGACCGCAAGTCCATAATTTTTGGCTAATCCGGAAGTAATGTGCACTTGTTCTCCCGAGGGCATAATTATTTTCGTTACTCTTCCGAGTTCATCGTAGTTATAAATAACCGTATCCCCAGCCTGAAAAAAAAAATAAAGTTAACATCGTATGTGCATAGCAAAGAGAGTTATGTTTCTTTAAATATAGAGTAGATATTAAAATAGCTTACCCCTGAACGGCTATTGAGCAAGCCGGTATTAGCATCGTAATCTAACTCGATCTCAGAAGAACCCTTTTCAGTTATCTTTGTCAGATATCCAATGCCTGATATTTTCAGCTCTAATTTATGATCTTGTGTATTTTCAATAGAACTAACGATGTTGCTGTAGTCTCTGAGAAGTTGTATTTTATTCCCTGATGCATCTGTCACTGTCGACAATTTTCCAAAGCTCGTATTTTTAGAATACAAGAATGAGTATCTCGTTTTTCCTGAAGTCAAGTCTTTTGTTGTTATGTGTTGTCCGTATCGATTGAATACATAAACTTCTGACGTTGGCGGGTAAGGTATCCTGAATTCTCCATTTTCGTCGTGGGTAGGTAAGTAATGTTTCAACGCTAAAATATGCAAGGAACCTAAAATAAATTACATTTATTATTAAAATTTAATTAATGTTAATCGTTTTATAACAACATTCGATAAATACTAAAATATAAATAATATCAGTAATAATAATTTAAGGTATGTACAAAGTATAGTATTAGTACACATTATATTAGGTTTATGCAAATTTAACTTACCTTGATCTACAACATTTAAAACGCCATCAGGCGTTACTGCTAGTGCTGATATTGTTTGGAATTTAGCGTTAGATGACAGAAGTGTCTCCGTACTTGTAGGAGGTTCATCGCCAGCTACAACGCTAAGACGGCACGGACATCCAGCTCCCTCATCGCGTGAATTTGTTGGGATGACAGTTGCTGCGACGGATGAGTTACATTCGCAGCTGAGTTCCTTAAGATTCTCTTGTAGTTTTCCAGCAAAGTGCATAATTTTGCCCGATGGATCGATTGTCTTAATTGTGTTTGTTTTCTTAGAATCAGATTCGGCAACGTACAGCATACCGCTAGGAGCGAAAGCGATGGCCAATATGGTTCCCAGGCTGGAATCTTCGCGGAAATCGGTAGATGTTTTATTTGTAGTTTTAGCAATAGGTTTACCGTCGCTACCGATACGACAGTGAGAAGGTTGACCGGCAATAACTTTGATTTTCATATCGACTGTTAGTTTTAAAATGATTCTGTCGTCGATAAAATACAGGGATCCATCTAGCGGAGACAGCGCGACTCCTGTGGGCCATTGCAGTTGAGCTTCATAGGGTGGTATAGCTCCTCGACAGGGCACAGGAGACCAATGATTATGATGACCATGATGTCCAACAAGTGTGTGGATTATGCCACTCGGATCAACCGCCCGTATGTTAGTTCCATCCGCAATATACATAGTTCTGTCAGCGGCAATCGCAAGTCCTAGAATAAATATGTTACCAATAAATTTTTGAATGCATGCTTTTGCGTTACGTTACTCGTATATAAATGATATTTATTATTACCGTAAGCTGCGCAAAGAAAAGATGGATATTGACGAACCTTTAGGATGAGCTAACTTCGCCTTTATAGCTGGTCCTTCGTCGCCACAGTTAGAATCATCGCCAGGAACACATCGGTCTCCATTACCCACAACGGCTTCTGAATTTGAGGAAGGATCGCGAACTTTCTCCAACAAGAGAACTCTCCTGACTTGATGCCTCTCTGAATCAGATATGTAAAGGAAGCCGTCTGCCGGTGATATGCACATGTAATACTGATATGCGACTTGCGTTGTCCTGTAAAGAAAGTTATAAAATAACTGTTACTGTCCTAATAAATAGCTATAGATACTTTCTTAAAAAAACTATTTCACAAAAACTTCGTTTAAAATAATTAATTAATAATATTATTAATAATAATACTTACTCTAATTGCAACACTGTTGTCACCACGCCTTCGGGCGTTATACGGCGGACAAGGTTGAAATCACCGACGTAAAGTGAACCATCTGGACCAGACGTTAACGCGGTTGGAGTCAAGAGGCGTGAATCTGCTGCCTTGCCATTGCAGTGATCAGGACAATTCAAAGATCTTTGAAGCCCAGTTCCCATAACCACCTGCAATCAAAAAGGCGTCATGAATCGACATAGCCAAATGTAAAATTAAATGTGACAAGATAAGTACAATTTCCATAGAAATCGTGTATGTTTCTATGTTACCTGCACAGTCCTCGGATATTGCTTCAGATGAAGTAAAGCTCCGTCTCCTTTTTGTAATATTCCTTCGTGGAAATTGTAATGATGATGGATATCGAGTCCCCAACCTCCAATGTCCGAAATGTCAACATCGAAGCCGGCTAGCGTAGCTGTTTGTGTCTCCCAGACAATAGAAGTACACGAGGAGTATTCATAACCTATTGATACTTTGGCCTGAGCTTGCCCGTAAACCTGGCGAACAAAAGGTTTATTGATCGAGATGAGGCTAAATTGTTTACGCTACACTTAATACTAACAAAGATCATAACAAGTCATTATTATGACTTATAAAGTTATAACCATTTCAATAGCATTGCACAAATTTTACTATAGTTAAAGTTGTAAGAGACACTATTTTATTAAAATGTGCTAACACAAAAGAAGCCCCCTGAAGTCTAAAACGTTCTCGAAATACTCTCGCGGCGTTCGATTAGGGTTCCTACTTTTGTATTAGAATTCATAACACGTTCATCGTAACTATTCCTTGGCTTACCTTCTGCTTATAAACATTCCTCTTGTTCCACGCGAACACATGGGTCAAGTCTGGGTCAGCCTCGTATGTGTGCGTGTACAGCGAGCCCTCGATCTCCACACGCACATGGACGCGCGCCAGAGACGCGGGGACGACGCGCCGCGTCAGTTGGATGTGCACACACGATAGGTACCCAGCGGCTTGCGATGATCGATATGTGAGCTTCACTAATGAACCAGGTATGCCGAATGATTCGCTCACGATCTGGAAGGAAACTTGTCATGAATCCCATGTTGTTCCCGAATGATCGAATCCCATATGGAAATAAAATGTAGAAGAGTAGCTAAGAAAAATTAAAGATAACTTACAATATTAACAAAACACCGTAAAATAAGGCTATCAAATACCATAATATTATTTAATTACAATAGACATAGGTGAATAAATAGATATTATCTGTAACAAAGGGTTAGGGCATTGTTATAAGGTGTGATCAAGTGAAATCTAGATACTATACAGTACTGCATGAAAAGTAATCTGAGGCTTAAAATAATTAATGTACCTGTGCCTCTGGATAAACAACAGTAGTTGTGGCAGCGGTAGAAGCAGCTGGGGCTGCCAGCACTGGCATGGCGACAACTTCTGGCCTGAGACGCTCATGGTCGTGTGTGGCACAGGGCGGTGCACCCGCCTCCCACCACTGAGGCATCGGAGACCAGTCAAGACGCGGCGGAGCCCTAGGGATCACACGGAATTAATTGTGTTAATCGAAAAATAAGTTTTATTGCTACAAATTCCTTGATTTTATCGTTAAAGACATTCACGAAATTCTTTAACAAGAATTTTATTTGGCTTTTGCCTTTGTGCTGGGTTTTGGCCGCTTCACCTGCCTCGTTATATGGTAATTAAAACACCACTGTACGACTGCTTATGCTAATCCGATTAACGATCTTTTTGCAATAGCATGCTGCATGTAAGCATTATAAAGCAAGTTGAAAAACATTTCACCGACTATGACCATTGACTCCGTAACTAAATATATCATACTCGTAGTTGCGGATTGAACTTTTCGTAATGGCAAAAAGTTCTGTTTGCTAGTTACGAGATTTTCTTGAAATCGAACTGATTGATTTTGAGAAGAATAAAATATATCTGTACATAAACACTACAAAATTTACCTGCACCTATAAAAAATTACTATTTATTTTAATTATTTATTACAAAATCTTACAACTAAATACAATATTCCTAAAAACTCTTGTCGAGTTTGTCCAGGCATAACGTTCTCAACTACAAAGCTTATTATGGAGTGGTCGCGCCGACTACCATTGTAGTCCACTAGGCTCTATATAGAGTCTTGTGGACTACAACGGTAGTCCTATCTACTATTTCTGGTACTGACCTCGGTGTGGGCACCTTTACGCTGTCGTCGCTCAACTCCATCTGCACCGGAGGCAGTACCACTATCTGGTTCCACGGCACGAATACAGTTTTCCTTAGCGGCTTGAATGGCGATCTCTGGAACTGCAGCGTCACGGCTCCACCTCCGTTCACCAACACGTCGAACCTGAGTTGCATATTTTGTTAATTTTTGTCATTTTTCAGTTTTTGAACACTATAGAAAGGAGGGAAGTGTTAGTGAGGCCCAGAGATCTACACTTATTACGGATTATCTGTTTCAAGTGAGAACAACAGCTATCTATCAACCAACCAATTTTGATAAAGGATTTAAAGAGAAAAATTAGACTTTCTAAAACGCTCGCCACAAATTAATTAGATATTAAATAGTTAAGAATATGTCATCTATCTTTACTTTTAATCTTATTCCTTATAATAATCCCTTTATAAAGTAATAAAAATGCGCTGATTTAAGTCTGAGACATCAGGCAAAAGAAATAATTGAATACTAAGAGGAGCACCCGCACAAAGATACCCATCTCCGTCGCCGACAACTGTAGTTGGCGCAGGTTTTTTAACGATCGACGATTTTACATTCCTACAAAAAAGCTTTGATTTTCCTTTACCTCACGTTTCGTTAGTGTAGTTTAAATCAGACTTTTTATTATTGAATGACAATATTTGTATGGAATCTCGCTTCGTCATAACTTATGCTTAGCCTATTGATTTATGATGATGATATTATGTTTGACGGAGGTTGGTAAAGCTTAACATTTTCTCTGCATGGCCTGATATAGGATATCATGCTATAATCAAAATTATAGCATGTTATATGCCTACAAATTACCTACTGACTTTACTCAAGCAATAATTGTGGTGTTCTGCCTTAAATCTTTACTTAAATTAATAATAATTAGTGTTGATAGAATAATGGCAAAATTATAAGTCATTCTTCGTAATTTGCTGCGAGTATTTGTCACTTAATCCTCAACATTAGATATTAAGTTTGCATCCTTATGAAAACAAAACAAATAAAATAACGTTTTGTTTTATAAAGAAAAATATAGTTAAAAAGGACCACTCTCAACTCAAGTCACTTGCAAATTATGATTATACGTAGGGCTTTCTAATTACCGAAATTGCTAATTAAAAAAGTAGACCCTTATATAAAACAAAGGAACATCTTACGATCCAGCCTTATTTATGCTAAGCCAAGCGCACAAGGGCCCTTTATTGTTTCTTAATTCTTACAGCGGCTTACCCGGGCCCAACATAAAACCCAAATAAATTATCTCGCTGTTTTATTTGCTTCGGACTAAAACTATTCCCTTAATTAAAACAATAAACGAACGTAAGTATGGTATGAGTTATGCTTGGTGGAATATTTATGTATGAGTAATGTCGAAAAACGGCAAAAATAACTTTAAGCCACTTTTACGAAAGTATACGGCTGTTAAATTTTTAGCCATGAGCCGTTGAACTGATTTTGATTAAATTTGGGTAGCAGGTTTTCAGTCCCAGGAAAGGATATATAACATACTTTATGACGGCAATATTATGTACACTTTCAAACTACATATACATATAATATAGATTTCCTGCGCAAATGAAGTTTCGGGCAAGTTCTTGTTTTTGTTCTTGGTTACTTATGTTGTTTTACTACAAACAACTTTTAAGGACAGTGATAAAATACTGTTAGCCAAAATATGATTATAATAATTATCCTTTAGCGTTCCATAATTTTTTAGAGGCAGAAAACTATTTTTTTGTTGTGACTTTGGTTAGGCCTCTCCCAGTGACTTTCTGGCTGGCTGGTATGTATGGAAACTATGAAAACGGGTTAGAGTAATACACGAGGCTACTTAAAATTTCCATGAATATTGCTGGGCATAACCGTACCACTTTGTTTCCGAATCACGTCGAAAATTTCGTAAATGCCCGACCATCCCTATGTAAATAAACAAAACCTCGCTTAACATAAGGTAAGAAAAATACTGGCGTACCCTTATTAAAATAGATCCAGCGTGATATTACCATAATATTACATACCCACGTTATAAAGGCACGTTCCTTACCTAACAAAAATACATAGTTACATAATCATTAGAATCTGTTTTATGTTACTTGGGTAATATAAAATTGTTATGATAAAATATTTTTTTAAATAGAGCTGCACCATCTGTAAGCGTGTCACGGGAACTGTACCTTATTTTTATTTTATTTTCTTTATTTATTTAAAGGGATTTTTGTACAAAAAAGACGATGTCAATCCCATCGTATTTCGTACCTTATGCTAAAATATAACAAAACTTAAGTACCTACTTACAATAATTCTGACTTATAGTTAAAATTATACAAGGTGTAACAAAGCCAAGTGGTAATACTGTAAGTATATATGCAGTATGTGTTAATTGTAAAGATTTCACTGTGAAAGTAGCACCGCTGAAAGACCAAAAATTTTTTCACTTTTGTCACAGAATACATTATATTATTATTAACAACTTTTGTATGTACATGGGGAAACTCGTGACGCTGGGGCGCTTGCCCATACAAAAGTAAAAAAAAAATTGGTCTTTCAGCGCTGCTACTTTCACATTGAACTGTTTACAAGGAACACGTACACACCCTAAAGTATTGTCACTTAGTTTTGTTACACCCTGTACAGCATTCTAACAGCCTCAGAAGAAGGCTCTGCTAAAATGCGATGAAATATGCCAATATTACAATTTACATCTACTTAATTAATTTAAAATAAAAAATCAGCTGTTCTCTTAAGTTTGCATTCCGGGAACACTCCAAGCGGTGGTAGATATCATCCCGCACACCACATTCCTCACCACTCGTTTAACCACACCCTTATCTAGAATTATAGAAGGTCCTTACAATAGCTTGAACAGTAAATATAGCGTTTTTACGTGAAGAAATCTTTTGTTGAATCCCATAAGCGTTAGGTTAGGTAGGCTATCAATATCGGCTTAGGCAGATAATAATATTATAGTCAATACACGCATTGACGCACATCATGAAGATAGCACTATCATCTATGACCTAAGTAATAAGTAAGATCTTCTATAATATAATATAAAGGTAGGTAAACATAATGTCATAGAAACTTTGCATCTAATTTGGTATTTTAACAAAGCTATACCTTAACAAATTATTATGCCGGAGAAAACATTGTTTACGATTATAATTCTCACACCCCGATTAATAACTTTACGGATAAACCACCAAGGCGTGAATAAAACTAATTAAATAATATTTTCAATTACGAAACGTGTTCTGCTAATGAAAAACAAGCTTAGCGTCGATACGATTAATGACTTAACAAGCGTAAACCTTCGTTAACATCTAGACACGGTTATTATGAATTTCTTACACGTAATCGAGTTACGTGACGTGGAACTAGCTGTACGGACTATTACGGAATTGCCTGACACGCTTCAAAATTATTTCAATATTGATTTTCGTTTAGGAACGGTAGATTTATGGGAGAGGAATTTAAAGCCTTGTTACGTATCAAATCGCTTTATCTGCTTTTATAACATTCATCACGCCCTTTAGACACAACTGAATAGATAATATAATTACATAATATTATTATTTGCTTATAATATTTTTCGTCGTTACACCTTCGACAAAGTTTCGTTTTACATTATATGGGCTTAATTTATAACAATTTAAATTAATTATCATTATCTACTTCCATTTTAAGATACTTTATTAGAAACTTGTATTTTTTATGGTATTAGATTAACGCCTTTTGCTCCCCCTTTGTTAATTTTACTATTGAATTTTCAACCGAAAATTCGCTTTAAGTGTAATTAAATTAATTTATACTTATATACATCAACGACAATAATATATTTTAAATGTCACTAAAATATGTGAGGCCTAGTGAATTTATGGCTTCACTTAATTACAATGCTTTATATTAACAAACAATGCGGTCGACATGTGAATAATTAATTTTATAAAAGTAAATAACTAAAGGTGCATGGTACTTGTAAGCGTCATTAATTTGGGCTATCCTTTTTTTTTAAAGTTGGAATTGTGTATTAAGTTAATCTGTATTTGTAGCAACCCTAAGGTGGTGCAAGATATGTGAAAACTTTTTCGATTTCATCTGGCTGCTGTTTAGCATTGGTGTTCTATTCCACATAAAATCGGGTTTTGAATTAATAATGCAGTTTTATTCTTTAGAACATAAGGTTTAAGACAGTGAAATCCATTTTTTTTAAACCCACTGTAGCATATTCTAGAGTACAAAAATGGTTAATGCTAATTCCTCTAAGTGAGGTTTTGTATATGTCGTAGGATTATTTGATAAATCGAATTATTGCGAAAATTCTAGAGACTTCGCGAAAACACGGATAATTAGACAATGGTGATTACATTTTTCAAACTTACTGACAAAAGGTAGCGTTTTCGCGAAAACACGAGTTGCCTTAGTAACATTGCACATTCTTAACGCTGATTGGCTTGATTTCTACTTACTGGCCAACTCTTATTCTGATTGGGTACTATCTTTCCCTATGTATCTTTGAGGTATTACACCATAGACTTATAAAGGGTAAGAAATGACAATGCCTGTTCATAGGAACTTTACTTTTTATTTAACCTTTTTCTTGGATAAATATCTATCACAGAAAAGTTACTAGTCATAATATAAACGTAACTACGATCACGTTGTGATTTTGGTTGTTTAAGTACATTAGCAGAGTTGAATCCTTCAATTGAAGCTATTACAATATTTATTCGTTCTTTCGTCCATTCAGGTTTCGTACATCCGTCCTGTTTATTAGCGTAAAACTTTCTTAGCTCTAAGTCGAATCTTTCTTTATCGGACATAACCTCAGAATTAGTTTCTGCCCCCCTACCATGAGCTCTTATAGCAGTATTACTTTAATATTACTTTCAGATTTGGCACAAACAAAAACCATACTTATGTTTATATAAATAGAGATCATGTTTGCTTATACGAAATCCAAAAGTAATATTAAAGTAATACTGCTATAAGAGCTCATGGTAGGGGGAGCTGGTTCTGTTGAACTTTCAGCACTAATTTCACTTGTATCAGTCATTTTGTATTTACAGACACACTTTTAGATAACTTTTTGCACTATTTTTCAAATCCAACTGCAATTTTAAACACATTAAATATTAAAAACTGCTAGTTCGCTTACAAAAACAACCACAAACAAAACAATGCGTGACAATCAATTGACATTTCAAATGTCAACTCTTCAACCAATCAGAGAAGATGTTGTTGTGGGGCGCTTAAACCGACCAATCAGTGATTTTTTTCGATAATAACTAACGACTCGTTTCACAATCTTACTAAGGCGACTCGTGTTTTCGCGAAAACACTACCTTTTGTCAGTAAGTTTGAAAAATGTAATCACCATTGTCTAATTATCCGTGTTTTCGCGATGTCCCTAGGATTTTCGCGATAATTCGATTTATCAAATAATCCTACGACATATATAGCATTTATGTACTATGTTTCTAAAATGATTTGCGCTTAAACTGCTGAACCGATTTAGATAAAAATTTGTATGCAGATACTTTGAATCAATTTAAACTACATTAGATACTTTTTGTCCCGGTAAATGTACGGTTCCCGCGCAGTCAAAAATGAATTTGGCTTATATCGATATTGAGTAGGTACATGTAGATATTATCTACGTTAGGTTTTGGAGAAGGACATAGGATAATTTTTATCAGGGAAAATATTCGGTTTTCACGCAATAAACTTTATTAATTTGCGTTTAAGCTGCTGAACCGATTTTGAATAAATTTAGTTAATGTAGAAATAATTAGTTTATCACGTGCAGAGTTGGGCAAAAAGTAATTAGTAATTTTAATCAGATTACAAATTAATCAGATTGATGAAGTAATTGTTAAAAATAATATTATGTATGTATAAAATGTATTCTAATTTTAGTTTACAATAATTAGATTAATAATTAATTTAATTAGACTAACGATTATTTCAATAATTATGTCTAATGTCCAATGCTGGTAATTATCTAACGCATGAGATACAAAAAGTCCGGTATATATTAGGAGGAGGACAATTTTATTATTCTTTGTATAAAATACACCAAATTTTCTATAAGTTATGGCTTTAGGTTCGGGTAAAATAAAATAAAAAAGCGTGTTCAAATTATGTTTACGTAGTATTTAATTCTTTTGGAAAATTACAGCTGTAGCAAATTTAGGGATGTTAACAACTCTAGATATATATTTTGAACTGGACGCGACTGCACTCGATTGAATTTGAACAACGACTGACATAATGTCAAATAGGTGTGTGCTACAAAGATAACGCTCTATGAAACCGAAATTAGCCGATTGTCTCTTTCCAAAGGTCGATGTGCAATATTTATTGCCGGGGCAGTGCCATGTAAAAGTCTACCATAAACTAAGAAAATAAATACCTGATTTTGGTATTAAAAATACTTAATTATAGTCACAATATTATGGTACTATTAAGATTTTATAGAAGCAACAATTTCTAAGCATTACTTTTTTAGCAAAGCTGCCATTTATGAGATGATGTCGTGAGCTCGGCTGAGTGTGGTTTTGTGTGCTGAAGTTCTGACTTAGTATTCACGTTATGTATTTTAAATTCTTGTCTTAATTTGTTACAAACTGACTGTTCAAACAATTAAATACCGATATAGCTTTTGAGATTCGATAAAATTCATTTGTATAAAGATATAATAGGCTTGTAAGATCACAGTGTCGAGTTGTAGTGTCGGTCACATAAAAAACAATACCTTTATCTTTAACTACAGTAAAATTACTTTTACATCAATAAAATTAGAAGAGAATGATGCCGGCATTAAAAATTTGTCATCTTTTTTTATAACACCTAAACTCTAAAAAACATTTTTGTAGTGTCAGTCACATTATAGAGTCGATCACGCCTAAAAGTAGCGTTTTGTTTGTTATTTTTGCTGATAGATGGCGAAAATAGCTATAGAAAGCAGAGAGAGAAGCAGAAAGCTAAATTATTATTTTAGGAACCTGCCAGACCACCTCAAAGTCAAATAAAATCTAAAATTTAGCGATGTCTGGAAATGGAAAGCAATTGCCACAAAATCTGGCAGTAGAATATGAGATTCTAACAGATATCGCAAGAAAATAAAATAAAATTATTGATCTTTAAACTTTATTGAAGGTAACGTAGACCTGCAGAACTGGAAACCTTCTAAAGTAATAGCGACCGAAACTCCATAGTGTCTGGTCGTTCTTACCTCTATAGGGCTCATATAAAGGAAAATTTTTAGCTTAAAAAAAATATGAAAGTCTGCCTATCGCTGGCTCTTGGGTTATTATGTTAATAGTTTTTGAGAAAATTTCGTGTTAAGTTATTTTTTGACAAATTATAAGTGGTTTCGTTTTTGTGATGTTAAAGTTAAAAAAAAGCATTTTAATGAATTAACTAATTACTGATTTGCTTTTATATAATTTTAGGTTTCGTGTAAAACTACCGACTTTTACCTGCACAAAGTGAGTGTAGTGTCGGTCACGTTTTCGGCTGTAGTGTCGGTCACAATTTCTTTTGCTAATAAATATTTTTTTAAATAACTTACAGGTTATAGGTAACCATTTTATAATAGTTTATTTCATGCACTTTCGATAAAAATACAAAGTAGAGTTATTTAGCACAGAGAGAGGAAGATTATTGGTTTTTACAAACACTCTCGGAAACGACTTCCTTTTGCATGTAGTGTCAGTCACGTTTATGTTTGACTAAATAAATGCTATTTGAAAACAACAGTGATTACCATTTTTTATACATAAGTTAACTTGTTTAATCTGCTACAAAGCCATCTTAAAATTGATATTAACAACATAATAGTAACCATAATATATGACAAAATAAAACGCAAGTCGTATCAAATGTAGAGTCAGTCACATATGGAACTGCCCGCCGGGTATTGTAAAAAAGCTCCCACACCGGTTTCGGTGGCCTGGTTTTATTGAAACCGGCCAGGTTTCAATAAAACCAGGCCAGTTACGTAGGAGTAATTTTATAGTGCCCAAGTGTGCGCGCAATACACAAGAGCACTCTGGTTTTGAATGAAACCAGGCCAGTTAAGCAGGAGTATTTTTTATAGTGCCCAAGTGTGTGCGCACTACACAAGAGCACTCTGGGTTCAATGAAACCAGGCCAGTTACGCAGGAGTCATTTTATAGTGCCCTAGTGTGTGCGCAATACATAAAAGCACTCTGGTTTCAATGAAACCAGGTCAGTTACGCAGGAGTAATTTTATAGTGCCCCAGTGTGTGCGCAATACACAAGAGCACTCTGGTTTCAATGAAACCAGGTCAGTTACGCAGGAGTAATTTTTATAGTGCCCAAGTGTGTGCGCAATACACAAGAGCACTCTGGTTTCAATGAAAACAGGCTAGTTAAGTAGGAGTAATTTTATAGTGCCCAAATGTGTGCGCAATTCATAAGAGCACTCTGGGGGAAGCGTGGGAAGGGAAAAAGAAGCGGGAACTCCCTGTCCTTTCCCGAGACATAACGTATCTGCATACCAAATATCATTAAAATCCATGTAGTGGTATAAGCAGAAATCATTTTATTTAACACCTGGGAACCGTACATTTTTTCGAGATGAAAAGGATCCTGTGGCCTTTTCCGGGACTCAAAGTATCTCCATACCAACTTTCATTAAAATCTGTTCAGCGGCTTAGGCGCAAAATAGGAAATTATATAACGCGGTAACCGTACATTTTTCAAGACAATAATTATCTTACGTCCTTTTACGAGAGTCAAAGTATGTGCACACCAATTTTCATCAAAATCAGTTCGGTGGTTTAGGCGCAAATCATTTTTGTTTATCATACGGGTACCGTACCTTTTTCCCGGATGTATGTCCTTTCCCGAGACATAACGTATCTGCGTACCAGATATTATTGAAATCCATGTAGCGGTATAAGCAGAAATAATTTTTGTTTAATGCCTGGGAACCGTACATTTTTTCGGAATCAAAAAGACCCTATGTCCTTTCCCGGGACTCAAAGTATCTCCTTACCAAATTTCAGAAGAATCGGTTTAGCGGTTTGGGCGTGACGAGGTAATTTTATAACATTTTGTTAAAATAAGCACTTAAGGCGGGCCATAAACCCCAATTTGTTATTCCGTGACTCCCGGTTTACCTAGTTCCAATATAATAACGAAATGTAAAAAAATATGAGATATAAAGCACAATATTGAAAAGACTTTAAACCATAAACATTTTCATAAAACGTAATACTTTGGCTGTAATTAATTTACAAACTCACCTCCGAAAAAATTTTAATTCATCGAAATATAAGTATTAACTAGGATAATTATACATTTTATTTCAATAAATTGTTAGTAAATCTATATTAAAATATCCTTAACCGAACAATTTTGTTTCTTAATATTTATTTCCAAAGATATTTAAAAAAAACATGAAAAATAGAGAAGATCCGCCGCTAGTAACTACAGTTTTATGCTAAGCTAAAATGAATCTTATTACGATGCGTATACGCTTGGTCTTTGATTGTGTGCAAGGTTATCGTTTTGGATTGAGATTGATCCTTGCCTTAAATTTGTATTGAAAGAACAAATCAGAATTTTGCATTTATGTGAAATATCACAAAGGACATTAATGCTATGTAATAAGCCCTATAGCAATATTGCATTAACCATTTTTATACGTTTTCTCTTAAAACTGAATGTAAAATTAAAATGTTTTTTCATAATCATAATCTACGCATTTCAACAAAAAAAAAAAAGATACCGCACAGTAACATTTTTTGCTTAAAATAAGCAGAAAATAAAGTTTATCCCAAAAAAACTTAAAACGCCGATTACTCAAAACTAGTCCGATGTGGGATGGTACACGACCGTTTAACAGCATCCTTCTATCCTGTTTTAGATTAAAGTTAGGGTAACATCCACGACGTGTTCACGTTCATGGGAAATTTTGGAAAATCACTGTAAACATGAATTATTTCAGTTGATATTGAGTTACATTCCAGAAGCACCCCCTACACGTGTGCCATTCGAGTTTTAATCTTCACTTGAAACGTTCATTTACAAACTGTATAAACTATTAGCTGCTTTCTTCTTAACGTTTTGCATTTTTATAATATAAGTTATACTTGTTGTTTGATACATATTTAAAAGGAATACCCGCTATTGCGTTTAAAGGTAAAGGTGAACGAGACTGCAAGCTGCTCATTGTATTTTATAAATTACAATGCCAACTTTGAGTTTTCACCACCTGGCGTTTCTTTATTTTTGCATCGACAATAACCCACAAGGCACGTTAAGGCTTTGATAGACTGATATTTTTTAAACGGGCTTTGGCCCACCATACATTCCCACCACTGTATCTCCTGTGTCGCCAGGATCGTTCGATCGAATGGTATCCAACCACGAAAACCCTTTGATATGACCTCAGAGAGCCCGAGGGACATGCTAAAGCTTCCTTGGGACCCGCAACGAAATTAGATAGACTGAATACTTTTAACTTTTTTTTAAATGCTTAGGAACTGATTTGTAAATGTTTTTAACAGGCTAGTTACTCATAACAATTTGGAAATAGAGTTTTTCGAATTCGTAATGCTATTGTTGACAATAATTTTGATCTGTTTGGCGTTGCAATGGTTAATGCTTTTGAGCACCTTTGGTTTTTAATAAAAATAAGATCTAGTACCAATTGTGGTAGTCTGGAAAGTTTGTTTCAAGTTTCATATCACAAAGGGATTGGACACAATCGGTCTATTCACCGTGGACTTCAAAGTCCAAGTATTTTTCAATTGATTCGCATTTTATGATCATGCAAGGGTTCTTTGTGTGTTACTTTATGTGGCGGTGCGAGTAAAAGAGAAATGTAATCCAAGTTTCGGCATTGAACTTTATCAAAATTGGTTTTGCTGTTTTCTCTTGAAAAATATAATATGATTTTGCTTGAGAATACTTCTTAGAATCGAAACATCTATAGAGTTAAATTACTACGAAACAGACATAATACAACACGGAATATCTTTTTGTGGAACTCTACAAAAATAGTAAAATATCACTATAGTTTACTGTAACGTATTTAATTTCGACTTTTATATCATCTTTAACACAAATAGCATTAATCAAAGAACGTAGGTATATAGCAATAAAGATAAACATTAAATAGTTAGTCCATATATCAGTACCATTAGAATTTCCACTTACCATCCTCCAGCTCTGGTGAGAGTGAATCCGAATCTCGCCTCCCGGTCCACGGAGACTCTGATGCCGATGATGCCCAGACCCTGGGGGGAGACTACCTGGCCCCGCATCACCGACACTCGGCTGCACATCACAACTCTCGTCAGACAGGGTCCGACCGGCACGGCGGTAGCGATATGATTCATTGGCTTTATTTTTATATTAGTTAGGTACTATAATTATTGATTGATAAACTTGTATTTTTTAAATTTTTAATTAATACGAGGTACGTACCGGTACCATCGAGGAAATTGATTCCTAAGCAGTTGATGGACCTACATCATTTGGTCGAGTTATGTCAATTCATTAATATTAGTCGTCTATCTGTTGGTTGGGTCCGAGATAACGTGACCAAATTCTCTGATAGTAGTTAGTACACTGTCAAAGAAGTTGATTCCTAGGCAGACAGTGGACCAGTAAGTAATTTGGTCGCGTTAAGTCAAACCCATCTGACCGATCACAGCTAAAGTACCCCGCAAACGATCAAATTGTTTGTCAAATTTTACGTGTTTGTCAAACAGTTTGATAGTGTACAGCTTTGTTTGAAGCGTTTGTCAAACAAACTACATGTTTGACCTGTTTGAAGAAAGTTTGCATTGGCGTAGCGTTTGACAAACGTAATATTACTTGCACTTTTTCCACTATATTCATAAATTACAATTTAAAGACTTTAAACACGACCGGTTTCGAACTAAATAATCATCAGGTGTTTATCATCAATTTAGTTCGAAACCGGTCGTGTTTAAAGTCTTTAAATTGTAATTTATGAATATAGTGGAAAAAGTGCAAGTAATATTGTGTTTTGTTTGTGTATAAAATGAATTTCCACCAAGAACCGTCAGTACAATCAATTACATATAATATTTGACAAACGTGTTTGAACGTGTTCCGCTATATTAGTCAAACAAGATCTCATGATCTCAAACCGATTCTAGCTAATTGTTTGTCAAACTTGTTTGATGCACGTTTGTTCGTCTGCGCTGCTGTTTGATGAAAACGTAAATTACATCAAACGTGTTTGTCAAACAAATTTGATCGTTTGCGGGGTACTTAACATTGAATAATTGACATAAGGCGACCAAACGACGTAGGACCGTCAACTGCCTAGGAATCAATTTCCTCGATCGTGCCTACATGCATAATGTCGGCGCTATTTTGAATTATATTTATTGTAAATCACTTTCTTTAAGGGCATTTATTAATGTATTAGAATTTGACAAACAAAAACAGAAAACATTTTAATATAATAGTTTTATATTAAAGTAAATTAAAATAATCACATCTATAATATACATTAAAAGCTCTTCTTTTACATAAACCGACGGGCTTTTTTACGTCGCAACTTTTTATTCGTGTTCACTGTTCAGTTCACAGTAAGTGGATCGATCAATAGTGTTGGATTACGTTTGTTACCTAATTAGGATCTTTGTTTTTCTCTTCTTTGTAATAATATCTGCTATCGTTGTATTATTTGGTACTCTGCTTTTCATTACCACTTTTAGACTCGATAAGTGAAAACTGATAACATTCAGTATCTAATAAAAATATTATCTTCTATTGTTTTTGCTTTGTACAAAAAAAAAAATGGAATAATTATTCCCTCTTGTTATTTTGTACTAATAAATCGCACTAGATCATGAAACTCGTTATAATTCTTGCAAGTCTGAAAAAGACCGATTTTTATAATTTCGTAAGCAGGTCACTAAAATATAATATTATATAAAAATAGTTATTAAAAATTGATTTATTTTATTTTTAAGTAGTTCTTTTAGTTATAATTTAAAGATGCTTAATTTATAAGAAATCTGAATGTTTTGTGGCACTTTATCTGAATTTTTTAAATTCTTTATTTGAAAGGGGTTTGGTCACTTAGTGATTAAGTTACCCCCTATCTATTAAATGATAAACTATTAAAAATATCTACCGTTGTAATAAAATTACCATTTAATTTAATAAGTTTAAATTTTTTAACCAGGTTTGTGACACATTTTAAAAATATTTAATATTGATACAGTTCTAATAGCTTATTTTTGTATTTTGTTGAATTAATGAATCATATCGCTAGCCGCCTTCTCAATTTCGAGAAAGTGCTTTTCTTAATAAATCTGTGAAAGTGAAGTATGAAAATAAAATCGAAAATAAAATAAGAAGATTGTAGCATTGCACATTCTCTTTTTCAGGAGTAGCTAAAGTTCTAGGCGAGATTTTAGTTTACTCGGAAATTCTATTGTAGGTAATGTTCTTACCAAAAATACTATTTTAACCAATTATAATTTATGTAATCATAAATCTGCCTAGATAGTGTAGGTAATGCATGTAACAGCTGCCACATAATATATTCATTTTTATAGTTATCGTATGATTAAATTTCGGTTACTTTATTACATGAGAAATTGGTGCTGAGAAAGTTATCCAATTTATTAAAATCAATAAATGGTAACACAATTTATGATTATGATTACAATAGAGTTAAATTTTGTGTTTAACAGATAAGATTAATTTTATTGCCATCTTAAATTATAGGTTCAACTGAACAAGTAATTCAACTTTCCTTCTCACAAGTTAAACTCAGCATTGTGAGATTGAGTTTTAACATATTTTTACATCGCTGTTAATTATAAATCGATATTAATCTAATTCTGAGATATCAAACGTATTAAATATTAATAATGAAAGTTTAATACATGTTTTCATTACCAAAATCGTTAAAAAATAGGTTATATTTTGTTGCCTTAAGAGCGGGCTGTGCAATTTTGCTGTGTTTTATAATAAGTATTACGACCCCGGAAGACGATTGACTCAAATGAAATTGAGATTTATTTAATCATTGTATATTTATCTGATATTTAGCTAACGGAAAACACGATTCACTTATTTTGACTCGATACTCGATAGTTTTATTTTTCGAAATTATGAATCTTTTTGGACATTTCAACAAATATCTGTTACACTTATTGAGTTTCTATCATTAAATAACTTGCACTACTACAATCACACACTTTATAAAATAACAGCTAAAGAAAATATTAGTATTGCATTTAGTTTTTAAGTAATCATCAAAAAACAGTTTTGGGACTTACGATCTTTACTTTCGTGCTATAATGCGGGAACCATTGTTACGCGATATTGTTCACTATTAGCTGCAGCCTAAAACACAGTACCCGGGAGCACGATTCATGGAATTATTGTATCACGATTGGAGGATAGCGTTGTGTGTAGGCGGGGCTAGCGTTTTGACCGTAGGCCCTTAATATATGTATTTTTTGTGTTAACAGTTACTTTCCAAAAATTTGTTTAATTTCATCCCCAATACACATATTATTCATATTATCAAGAAATGAACTATTTACCTTCTAAAAGAGAATTTTAACTTAATAGATACAGTTAATTAAAATTACTTAAGTATAAACATAATATTATGTTTTATAAATTCTAGTGCAAGTGAATAACTCTGAGTATTATAGTTAATTTATCAAAGTTATTATCTTCAAGTTAATTAATATTTCGAAGTTCAAGGGTCATTTCGAATGTATTGAATAACAAACACAAATAGTTCAACGTAGAAATCGTATTCAAAATTTGAATAGTCGTTCGAAATAACAGTTGCAAAAGTTCGTCCGTATGAATACGGGGTTTGGAAATTTTCATAGCGTTTGAGCTTATCAACTGTTTGCAGATTTACGTCCTCTGGGGTAATAACGCTCAATGTTAATGTAACTTTGCTTTATGACTCCATATTTATTGTTTTACAACAAACATAAACATGATTCTCTGAAATCCTAAATAGGCTCATAAAATATTTTTGCGTTCTAAACATGTTCCATTTATGTTTTACTGGCAAAGTATTCTACACTTTTCAGATTGGTAATTTTTATGGTTTATATAGTACTAGAAGGTACGGTATATACTTAGAGGAATGTACCTAATGATATTCAAATAACAAAAAATAAATAAAATGAATAATGTTGAAATAAATCATAAATTGTCGAAACATAGAATGAACACAATCAATGCATTAGCTAAAATACACGCCTGAAATAGAAACAACACACGATTAATATCACAGGATATAAATTCACAGCACCAATTTCCTGCTGTACTGAACGACCGATGGAAGCGATGTAATGTACAATGTCGACGTGGTCACAACGTCTCGCTGTGAAGTATTCGAGTACATTCAGAGTTGTGAGGTTAGTTACAGGGGTGAGGAGCTAAACACATAGAGAGCTGGGGTAGAGGGTTCAGGGTTGGTTAACAGATGAGAGACGCAGACAAAGGACAAGGAACACATAAAAGGGTAAGTTTATTCGAAGCGTAATTGCGTGTTCTTCGAATCGCTCATATTATATTTTCGCTCAACTATTTCATAATTTTGAAGGACCTATCGATGTGTTTATCGTTTTGCGTGAAAGCGTAAATGATTTTCCTAGATTTTCATAGTATAATATATTATAGTATGTGAGCAATTATAAAAGCAATAGTCGTATAACAAACACGTACAGTTGTGGGTGCGCCAAAACGACCGACGTCAGTGTTTCAAATCTTCCACAAAACATGGGGTAGATTTGTCGCAACCACAATAAACAAAAATAAATAACATTCAAGACAGACATACAGATGTTACATACACATAGAATGAAACGAATACAGACAGAGGAGTAAACGAAAAGTGAAAAGCGTTAGTAGTGCCGTTCGCATGCCACTCGGTAGACAGACGGCGGGCAGTAGCATCACACATATATGCAGGAGACGCAACAAAAGGGAAGAGGTCAACAGATACTGAACACTGAGGGGCGAGGGCGGGCTGACTGACACTTACCATGGTGTAAAGGAATTCCAGAACTCGCTAGGAGTGGCGGACACACGGCGGCACAGGGACACAGAAAGACAGGACAGATTACTACACAGATACCTACATCCCTCAGTGCAATCCCCCCCCCGATTTGCAACCGCTGAGGGCTGAGCTCATCTATGCTGGTTACCTTGCGTTTTAACACTTGCTTTAATGGTTGAATTGAATTCAATTTCTTAATTTATCGATTCTGTCATAAAGCCCGTTTGCATTAGAACAACTTCACCACTTTTATAAATTTAGAATACTCTAATTTTTGATCTGATTCTTTAACACTTGCTGTCGCGAAAATAAAACATGCTGGATTGTAAATATCACCGGGATATTTTGTTATTAATAACGTTTATTCAGGCCTCACAAACAAATGCCAGAACGCAATATAACCCTTCCAGACTTCAATACAAATAAAATAGTAAAGCGGCTTGTGTTTTAATGCAAACAAACTTTAGAGGCGCTTTTGCATATAAAGCGTGGTGGGTTGTCTACTTTATATATTCAGTTTTGCTTGGTCTTATTTTTCATGTTTTACGGTCGGATGTTACTTTGAGACGTATAACGTGATCCAATGTAAATTTTTAATGTTCCAATAAAATTAACTCTAACCACAAGAGATTACAAGTAAATGTTAATTGTAATTTAAATTTATCCAACGAAAGTAATAGCTTCTGTGAAATTGTAAACTCCCATGATTCGAGCCTTTAAAGAGGGCCTTATTAAATTAATCATAATTTATTAGTCGAAAGACAAACAAAACTGTTTGTAAGCTTTGAGCGTTTAGTAATTACAGTTCATATCAAACTTCACCAAAACCATCAGATGACGTTTATTAAGACAAACAGGTTAGGTTAGACACACACAAAGGATAAACATTAGACAATACACAACACATCGGATCTGGTGTGAAATAACAAAAACATCAAATAATAATTATTATTAATTACGTACAACATAAAATATTGTAACATGTTAAATTAACCATGCCGGGATTTCTAACAATAAATTAATAAATCACATCAAAATTAGGAAAATCAACAACACTTCCACCAGATGATAAAGAAAAAAATAATAAAAAATGTATAAAGTATAAACTTGAATTACAAAAACTAAAAAATTAAACACACCAAATCCTAGGAGAGGTCAGGGAAGAAGACAGGAGGTATATGGTAGGGGTGCTATTTTAATACCTAAGTATATTATTAATTTTGAGTCGGTTTCTTTAACAATTTAAAAATGATAATGATTTTACATTTCTACTGGATTTAGAGTGCAATAAAATAATTTATAACTGTGCAAAACCGATAAGATCAATTTAAACCAACGTCGAATAAAAGATATCGCTTTTGGGGTCTATTGTGATATTATATCGATATCCTTCACATGATAAGTGACTCGGTGTTTAGTTTGGCTGGTTTATAAAATACAAATCACTTACCTCTCAGAATATTCGTCCATGTGAGCGTAACTCTGTACAGAGTTTTCTTCGATGAGGAATTTTACTCGTTGGTAAAATGATGCAGTGACGGATGGTGGTTGCTTACGGAGAAGAACTTCCACGGGGTCATTTGAGGCCAAGCACATAATGTGCTCCGTGCACTCCGGGCGACTGCAGCACTCCGAGTCATGGCAATCGGTCATGCCATCTTTAAAATGCGGAGATGAATGTCAAAAAGAGCGAAAATGATGATTCGAAAACACAAAGGGACAGTCACAATTGTTACCTTCGTCGTTATCCTCATTATCGTTACAGGAGAGTTCGAGTGCGATGGAGCAATCGGTTCCGGCCCAGCCCTCGGAGCAGGAGCAACGGTAGACACCGTCTTCAAGATGACACTGACCATGGCGCGAGCAACCGTTGGGGCAACCGGCTAAATATAAAATGGATATTAATTATTATGTGCATAAAATATGCTACTTTCATAGTGAATTTTTTATAAGTCACACATACACACCCTAAAATATCACTTTGTTTTGTTACAATAATATTATCTTGTAAAAATACATATACACATCCAGTGTGAATTGCACATAAACTATGCAACATTATATTCGTAAGTATATAATATAATTTAAACACATATTGAAGGGCAAAAGCAGTTCAATAAACTATAGGATTACTTTTCATAAATATCTCATTGTTATAGTATGACTTACGCAAAGTACAGTGCTTTCCATTCCATCCTTGGGTACAAACACAAGTGCCATTTTTACATTGGCCATGATCTTGGCATCGAACGTCGCATGGGCGTTGATCACACAATGCTCCAGTCCAGCCATCGTCACAACGGCATACACCTTCTGCGCATACTCCATGCGGTCCGCAATCCAACGAACAGACAACTAAAAGGCGTCGAAAATAAAAATTATGTGCATTTCATTATTTATACAAAAATCATTGTATATTAGTAACTTTAAAATATATAACAAACTATTAAATCGTCTTGTTCTCAAATTTACCTTGTGAACAGTCATCTCCTGTATAGAGTGGATCGCAAACACATCTTCCAGCATCCAAGTCATAAACGCCACGTTGAGAACAAGCAGGCAGGCAGCGTTGTACGCGGGCGTCGCGTTCATTGCAAGCCGATCCTCGCCACCCGGCGCGGCACACGCAGCGCCCACGGACGCAAGAGCCGTGACCGCCGCACGTAGGATCCAAACAATCCTCTACAAAAACAGTACGTAAGCCGTTAACTCCAGAATTATCTTTAGAATAGCGATCCATTCATGACGGTATTTCATCTCTTATAACGTTGCATTACTTACCTTCGTCACATTTTGGTCCCTTCCAACCAGCCTTACAATTGCATTGTCCAGCTACGCATTGCCCACGTCCAGAGCAATCAGCTGGCTCACAATCATGTGCTGGAACATCACATTCAGCACCTTTCCAACCCTCGGAACAGTGACAAATTCCACCAGCATAAACGCCATGACCCGAACAAAGTACAGGACAAACACCTAAAATATTATAAAAAAGTTAAGTATATTTCAATACTTTTAATTTATTTTATAATCTAATATTATAAAATAAATTAAATTATTTTATAATCTAATATTATAAAATAAATTAAAAGATATAAAAAATTAAATATAAAAAATCTGTGACTTAAGTTAAGTACTAACTTTTAGAACAATCGTGTCCTTCGAAGCCGTCCATACAATCACATTTTCCGAGGTAGCATGAGCCGTGGCCAGAGCAATCGTCAGGGCAAGAGTTGGTTACACCTTCAGCTTCAGATACAATCATTTCTACGCTGTGTGATTGAAGTTCGTCGTTATAAACAGATATGAACCATCTTCCTGTGTCTAAATATTGTAGAATGCTGACGTTCACTCTCATATCAGTCGATCGTTTACTAATCGTATGGTTCCATCTTTGGTATGGACTAATGGTGCCCAAAAATGCGTCCCAGTTATCGTACGGATCATCAGGAACGTCGGGAAAGCTTCTTCGTCTTCGCCTCAATCGATGATCAACTCTACCGCCCCGAATGAATTCCACAAAATCGTACTGAGTTACGCTGGGTGCAACGTTTCGCCGTCCGTAAACAGCAAAGTTGGCGCCCCACGGCACTGTAAAGTTGAGGCTGACAAATGCAGGTTGTTTATTCCGAAATTCGGAACTCCAAAATTGATAGGCAGGTATAGTTGCGCTGTGTAACTCGTTAAACTCTCTCAGTTCCAGAGCCGGTGACCACGGCGGCGGGGCAGCCTGTTGTGCTTGTTGCGGTATTATTGCGGATTCTAAAGAAGCCTCGGCCGTAGTTGACCAACCCAGCGATGATGTTGATATCGATTCTAAAAATATTAAAAATACATCAAATTTCATTCTTAATTATTATTCTTTAAAATATAGCGAAATAAGTGCTACTGATTAAATTTACATACCATCGGATGGTGATGAGGTTGATAGCGAATCTTTCATACCGTGTGCATGTGTTACCGCTTTGACATCTTGTACCAGTATACAATTCGAATTGTCTATATTACTTTTAATTGACGATAATGCTGAAACAAATAAAGAAGAGGAAATTAAGAATTAACGTTAATCTAAATATAGTAGTGATGTAATGAAAAAAGGTTAAAAATGAATGCCTCCATGTAATTCATAAGGGAATGGAAACTAGCGCTACGCCAAGAATTTATCCAGGCACATTAATCAATTGCGCTGTGATGTAGATGTGACGTGTGCTTATGGACGCGTCGTTAGCTTAATGCATCTTATCGTTTGATCGTCAATTGGTAGTGGTAGTTTAATTCTATTAGCCTATATATCTCGCTTCGAGACACATTACACAACAATGAGAAGTGTCATAGAAGAATTTGACGTTTGAATCGTAAGTGAGTAGGGTGCCGTGACGTCACGTAGAGCTTTAATTAAGCGGGGGCCGGGGCTCGGCTGAAGCGCATAATTCGTATCGGTGTGACTAAGTAATCGGTTCCACCGCCACGGGCTTCGAGCATGTAGGTGCTTCAACGTCACTCATTTCTATCCGCATTTGAATTAATAAAAATGAATATTTTTTTATATTCTATAACTAAATATGAGTCTTACCACAGAATATAATATTAGGTATTACTTAGAAATTACCACACAATTTATATTCTCACTCACAATAAAATTTCAAAATACCATTATCTATTCAGCACCTAACATATGGCTACATTGTGCCGTGTCCTCCTAATTATATCTAATATTTTTACCGCACGGGATTTGTGTTCAATCGGACATGGGAGATTTATTTGAAAGCGCCTGCGCATGTTTGTATCCCGCGAACAAAGACCATGTGTCAAATGGGACATTGGATATGGGATGTCGTAATTGACGTGGTGGCGTTGCGGAATCCAACTAATTGCCTGAATAACATTATTGAAAAATATTCAAATAAAACACGATAAAGGAATCCTAAAATAAATGGGCGGAAGATATTTCAATTTGGATCCAATAACAACCAAATTCGTTCAGCTCTGCTCTTAGAATAACACTTTTTTGGAGACGTCGCACTCGAATGAAATGTTTGAAATTTTTGTGATTACCAGCTTGTTGTAAAATTAAATATTATTTGATGCTTCGGAATTTATTACAAATTAAAATATATTTTTAAATTTTTAACTCCTGGTGGAATAAGAAAACAACTGAAAATATTTCTACTCTTAGATAAGCGCATATTCTTTCAATTTTCACGTTCTCGCCGTGGGGCAAATCTGTTCTTATCGTATGTTTGCCTCAATATTACATTTTTGTCGCAAGGATATCAAACAATAAAAAACACTTCTTTCTTTAACAGATGGTTATCTATCCCTCAGTGAAGGAGATTAGGATCGTGATGCGTTGAAGCCATTTGGCCGTTTGCGTATTGATTGGACGGTTTATGTTAAATGTGTTGAGGGTGATAGTTAACGACACTAAGTTATCTTCAGATTAATCAGCGGTTAAACTGGTCATTTATATTCATATGTAACTACTAAGCTCTCCAGCTTAAATTGCGCACTGGTCGCAAAGATAAAAGGCTTTTGAATAGCGTACTATTGTTCGGTACTCGTAGCGGCTGTTTATGGATTGATATATTTTTATGGTCTATTAAAGAATTTAGGCAAAAAATGTTTATTCAAAACAAATTAAGAAGGGAAACACAATTTGGTAAGAATAGGAATCTTGATTATTACCAATTTTGAAACATAATTATAATAAGTACATTATAATAAGTACATATTCTAAGACATACTGATAAGTTCTAAGAGAATACAGATATTCTATAATATAGATTGTATATATTTCGTTGCGACAGGGTTACTATCACTGCGATCAAGAAATCCGATATGATTATAATTTATAACGAAGCTGCTGAGCACTATCAATTTACTTCATTCACTGACGAGCTTGATTGTTAAGCTTCATACAGGCTTTAGATCAGGCAAATTATCCATTGTCATGATATCAAATGCACAATATATTGTGAACAAATTGGGTCATAATCAATATTGATTATAGATAACGTTATAGTTAGCCCACCATTCATTCACTGATTTGTTCAAAGGATTGCATTGTTTCTTACATTGAGTAAAATAAGATTTTCTTCCTGAAGAACAATTAGTAGTAGTGACTGGTTGATATCCTAAATGAAAATTTAATGTAGTATCCATATAACTGTAAAGATGATAAAAATACATCCTCAAAAACTCCCATCATTAATTATTATCGTTAAACCTATAATCGACAAGAAACAACCAATAAATTTAGTTGTACCTTTTATTTTCATTCATAGTCTTTTATTTAGATCAAACTACAATCCCATAAACATTTCAACAAAAATAAGCACAAACGACATGATTTCCGCCCACAAAAATGATATATTTTAATGCGGTGTCGTGACTTTCCCGATGATAGCTCGTAAAATCTATAAATTTTCGCTATACAACTGCGATGGGGAAATGAAGGGTCTGGCCGATATTCGGGACAATTGTGTGCAGATGGACGATGTTTGCTATCTGCGCTATTTTTCGAGTTAATACAATTTATTGTAATACGATTCAGCATAGATTGCATCGTGGGTTGGGGGAGCGAAACTCGTTTGAAAAACTCTCTGGGGATAGAAACGCGCCGTCGCATCGACTGGGTATTAGTCACGTGATAAATCTTCCGCTTCGTGAATATTACTATCTCTTTCTATTTTCGGTGATAGATCATAACATCATCTCTTTCTCGTGTAAATATAATCCGCATTTGCGGAGGGTCGGGGCCTCGTTTGCTCCTTTATGACGTGCAGACAAGAAAAATTATGTCAAGTGGAAATAAGTTTAAACGCATTCATACTTTTGTAATGACCTAAGTCGATCATCACACTTTAGCTGGGACAGTTTCCGTATAAATAAATAGCTGCGTACAAATAAATTGTTCTTAAACCATTCTAAAAAATTTATACTCGTTAAAGCATTTTCTAATCGATTTAACAGCGAATGTGATTTATTTACTGTACTCCTACATTTTATCTAATTATTTGTTTATTTAGATTCCAATCACTTAATCTCGCTTTACTTGGTTCATCACAGGAATTCTTAGCCGTATACGGTATATCGTACCGCAAAGAAGAATGTAACTTTCGATTTCAAGTTTTGTGAAATACACACTATGTTATGAATTAGTTTAAATTAAGTTCGTAATGTTACATTTTACATTTTAGACTGACGGTGTCCTATACTTAGATATAAAACATTTTACTATGAATTTTACTAAAAAGGATTAAAAACTCTATCGCTGTTTGGATCCATATTATATTTTGCTGCATTTAATAACCTGAGTGCTTACCATGTGCATGATCAAAATATCAATATTTTAAACTTTAGTTACACTTATAGGGGCTTCGATAAAACATTTGGGGCTCCTAAATTTTCAATTATATTAAAAAGTTGATACAGTGTTATTTGTGCCCATTCATCGTACGTACGCGTAATGAAGGGTGGAACAGCTGGGTCACATTTTTTCATTACACCCAAAACTACCGAACCAGTAGATTTATGTCGGATTAATATACGAAGCCGGTTTTTATTCGCTACATATCCGGAACGCTAGGAGGCGTGCACTACAGATATTTTATTGTTCGTGGGCCCAATAGAGCGAAGAGATTCTTTATTAATTAAAAGGACCGTTTCGTTATTATTTGTTTCTCGAAGTAGCTTCGTTAAATTAAAAGTTTTGTTCTTTGAGTTAATTAAAGTTCCTCACAATATTTGAGGAGTTATAAAATGTTCCGACGTAATGGTGTCATTAAAAGTTGTTGTTATTACATGGGATGGAATTTTCAGTTATAAACAGTAAACAAATTCTAACTTGCTTGATTATTAAACGAATGAAAAATCGTATTGTTAATATTCTTAAGAAGTTGAACTTATTAACACAAAGATACATCATACAAGGAATAACATTGAAAAGTTTAAAATAACGTATGTTACATATTATACAAAATATTTACACGAGCCAGTTTTATAAATTATTAGTAAAAAAAAATGCAATTATACATATTGTAGCAATAACAATGTATTAATATGTACGTATGATAATATTATTATAATCTGTTATGGTCTAAATAACTTATACCTACGTCATATTTGGTTTAATTTCTGAATGAGAAACACTTAACCACTCAAGCTTTATTATCCTTTCCCGGAATCTCTGGCATAATGGATTAGATATACATTATAGTAGTCTCCTTACTCTGTTCAGGAATTACCAAGCATTCATGAAATTCTAGCTAAATTGTTCCTAAGATTAGTATTGTAACAGAATATTATAACTACGACATAGCCTTGCGCTATATCCAAGATGTTTATTGTTCCTTATGCAAAACGAATGGAAGAATGAAGCTTAAATGAACAAAATTATTGTCACCAAAAGTGTGAAAACCATGGAGTATTAACAAATAAAACGAATAAATTGTTTACCACTGTCCAACAAGTATTAAGTGTACGAGATTTATAAATCCGTACCTTCCATTTAGTATTAAATGAATTCCAATTTACTGTTTCTAGTAGGCGTCGGCGTATCTTCTCTGGTCGGAGAGACTATCGGCTTATCTCGGAGATCTCTAAATGTGGCAATTTGGAGGCGTATAAGTGATTTAATTAAAAATACTTACACGATTCGTCCGAGACATGTTACCGGCTAACCGATACAAACGTTATCGGTCTATAATTTTGTGTGCTTCTAAACGGAGATCGAAGATAAGATCAAGTCGCATTTCACGTTGCTTTCATTAGTTCCGACGAATGCCTCTTAGTTCAGACTTCAGGTACACGCATTTTTAACCAAATATTTGTATGTAAACTGCGAGTGATTTAAATATTCTGTTACGTTATGTGTTTCATTATTTAAATTTTAAAAGTATTCTATTACACACGATCCACCTTTGAATATAAGTGATTATATTTACATTGTGGTTATGAGATGTTTATACTTATCTAAGTATCTATCTAGCTACTTTACTAACAAATCACACAATACAAAGTACGGATTTTTTTATTAGTTATGAGATTAGTCTAAGAGTAATAAATTTTAAGTGTAATTTATTTGATTATTATACTTTAGTCCCTTTGTTTAGGGAGATCTCGTTCTAGTATTAGGTTATCATTACCCTTTAAGCTTATCCTCCGAACTGAAATGATAATTTGGAAACTAGAAACAACCATCATCAAAACTGGTAAAGTTAGATCCGGTGGCGTGTTTGAAGCATATTTAATGTTCGTTCATACAAATGTAACAGTGGGCAAAGTTTAATTAAAGTGGTGGTATTAACGTGAATATAGAACTATGATAACCCCGTTTGCAACTTTTAATAAACACCTTTCGAAATGTAATTTTAACCAAAATGCTACTGACATTTCTACAAATTATTTCATGGTAATAGGCTATTGGAGTAGAGTCCTCTTAGGCTTAACGGAAAATTATTTCTTATTATGGTTGCAAATTAACGGAGGTACTGGTGATTAAATTTGAAATTATTAAATACATTAATCTCCTTTCCCTCCAGGCTCCATCCAACTTACTTGGCATTCTCCTTACTAACTTAGGTCAAGTAAAGCGGTTGCAAACTTAATAATATCGAGAATAAAAGCCAAATTGTATTACATAAGTCGCTTTAATTTTTGAATTTAATTAAAAACTTAAGTGCGGAGCAATTTGCTAAATTTGCAAAAACAGTTTCATTCACCGAACAAAACGTTCCATTTACAATTAAAACATCTCGCAAAATACGTTATTTGCGTGCCGGTAACGACTAGATAGCTTTCATGAATTCACATTACGAAAACACAAATGCTCGCATATGAAAATATGTTCAACTTCACCTATACAAAAGTTGAAATGTTATGGAGGTGCGCGCCGTATGTAGGTCAGATGTAGTTATCGCCCTGTCGGTGTAAACTTTGATGCTATTTTTGCCTCCATCAATTCGTCTGCGGTTGGAGTTGCGTCTTCACTTTGCCGTATGCCTGCGCCACTTCGAATGATCTTTTTATGGCCCTACAAACGGTAATATCATGTTTGTTTATAATAAAGCACTAGTCGATTCAGACTGGTTTGTACTTTAATAAATGGTTTTTATTGCAGTTTAGTCTTTAGGGCTACTTATTTGTAGTTTATTCTTTCATTCCATAAATAATATGTAGAGACTAAATCGAAACAAAAATGTCAAATATTATAATGTTGTGTGGAATTGGGTCGTTTTAACAATGGCTTATTTGGCATGAAATAGAACTGCAACGATACATCGAAATGAAACAAACATTTGTGCCCCTTTTTTGTTTTCGTAGACGTAACGTGCAGGATATGCATCCGCATAAATAATTTATACTACGAAAATAATGATTTTGTACGCACGGAGGAAATATAAAAGTAGCAATTTATTTTTGGGAGAATATTTTCGTAAATTATGATCGGTCGGACCGGAGATGGGTAGAGATTGCTATTGCTTGATGTATACGTAGTAAAATGATACGGGACGTAAAAATACGGGATAATTTATAACCACGCTAACACAGCAGCGAGGGCCCGAGGCACGCACCGCGCCGCCTCGGGTTAGGCGTATCATTTATATTTTTGTGATGTTTGTTTATTTTTTATCTCATTCGCTGTAAAAGCCGACTGCGAGATCTAAACAAAGAATGTAAAAAGACTAATGGCTAATGTCGGTTTTCATCACGAAGTCGATGTTTAATAAACTCATTTACATACCTGACAGGTTACACTGGAATTGTGTATTCATTTGCGCTTTATTGTTTTATGAAATGTTAGCAAGACTGCATACAAAATTGTAAATATCTCAATATAAGTGTTTTGATGCCTAAGCTTCTTTAAATCGTTAATTACCGAAGTATTTCGTTAAAAGTTCAGTCGTGGCCAGATTTATCCTATTCATGCTTACGGCTCAGGGGATTGTGATAAGTAACTTAAATGTAAAACATAGTTATCTATAATAGGGCACAGGGGCGAGGTTTAAATAAAGCTCTAATCTAACGTATAATTTAGATAGGAATCTGCTAAAGCACTAACGACTTCGCTTTGTCCGCGAACAACGGAACTTCCCGAAGGCCGTGTAAGCTTCGAGGATTCTTTTGGATAAATTTCCAATCACAAAAGATTAAACCTGTCCCTTATTGAATCTTTTGCCCCGGGCCGACTTAGTCCGGACAGAACTAGTGGCAGGATATTGAATCGCGATAGCAATTTTGTATTAGTTTTTTCAATTTAGATAATAAATTTTATCTTATTTTTCTTCAATCTAGACCGTTTTCTGCTAAAGTGGATTCAATGGGATTTTCATAATATTTTCTATTGGATTATCTTTGTAACTTTTTCATTCGTAGGTTTAGAGAAAATTGCTACATCAGTAATCTTATGTTTCAAAGGAAATATTTTTGTAACAAAAGATTTATTTAGCTAGGCACTCTCTTTATATTATTATGCACACTGTCCGAAAGAGGCACTTTATTTAATTTTTGTATGAGCTAATTTACGACGTTGGATCATTTCTCATAGGAACATAGAAGGAAAAAGTAACCCTTGTTACTTTCACAGTGAACTCTATATAGAGGGACATGTAAACATTCTAAACGTCATTCATCACGTTGTTTCGTTACACCCTGTATATTAGATTGACGAATTTTTTAATATCTAAAACAACAAGTTGGAGCAATTGGAGTGAATTTAATAAAAACGGCGTCTATCGCAGCCACGAGCCGAGTGTCCCGCTGGGAGGCTAACGATGATGTATTGTATACTAACTTCGGGCTCTGTTCTACAACCTTATACATTAACTACACGACAGTTCTATTACATTGCATGAATAACTTATTCTTTACACAAAATTTAAATTCCTCGTAACAAGAATCGTCTGTTTCAACGTCTTTGTTACATCTCATAATTTTGTCATATTTTGTTAATCGTAGGATGTAGAGACGTCTGTTATTTTGTTTAATGAATTGATATTTCCATTATTATCGTTCTTATTAATTTGGTAACGTCCATATTATTTCGATTTAGTACTAATCAACATGTTTATGTTAAGTATATAATAAAACAATACTATTATTTAAGGCCGTCCCCCGAGCAAACGACCTTGACCATACATTTGACGCGTTGCCGAGGTCGCACCAAAACCCTATTTTTTTTTCTTATCTTAGTTCAAAATTCACCTAAATAAAATTGAAATGTGGAATATGTAGTTTATGATATTTTCGATCTATTGGCGTGTGTTTCAAATAAAAGTTATTTGAAAATACTAAAGAGATGCTGAATGTATGCTTGAATTTTAATAAATTGGTTTTACTTTGGAAGCTGATATCATGAGTATAATAACAGAAAATAAAAAATTTAAAACGGGGAAAGGAATGTTGATATACTGATGATTATTGCTGTATTTTTATTATAACTTTGTAGCTTTCAAAATATGAGTTTATAAGGCTCTAAATACGGTAAATTACGGAATCTCCTTAGGGAAGGCCCTTAAATTGTATAGCAATGAACGCGTTCTCTCCAGTGCCATCGACTGCTGGCATGTCGAGCCACTCGAAACTAACAGGCGGGTAGAACTCGTTCATCGAACAAATTATAAATGGAACGTCTTCATTAATGTTCAAATTATATGCTTTCCAGGCCCGTAATGGTTTAAAAAAACACTTACGAGTTCTTTATTGTATAATTTTGTTGATATTATAAATCACATTACAAAAGCCAAACGACAAGATGAATTTAATGAATACCTAATAAGTCCATATGTAGCATAATGGAATCTTAGATTACTTAGCTATCCGGTTATGTAATAGAATAAGGAGTTTGGAGGTATTCTTTTGTCATCGTCATTTGTCACGAACGAAAGAGATCACGCAAGAGATAGTTCAGACAGAATTACGTAAAAGTAACTTACCTATGAAGTAGGCGAGCATGGCCGCTAGGATGACGCACAGGCAGATCATGGCTATGGCGAGACATTTCCATGTGCACCGATGCTGGCATCGCTTGTCTATGTGGAACCGCGAGGGCGAGTACACCGGCACGGGGCTGGGCTGGCTGGCTCGCAGGGGGAACACCGGCATCACCAGCGGCTGGTTGGCGAGTTGGCAATGTCCGCCCATCGTGCCCCGGCCCATGTCACTCGGCATTCCCGTCCCGCCCATTCTGTGAAAGAAAATAGAGCAGTTAATACTCAGTTATTGGCTGCCAAATACACTGAATAGCACCTACAAATAATCTTCAAAATGTTCTGTTGATCTGTGAAACCATACATTTCTCAGTGGGTTCTCTCGAGTCATGAATAATTTCACTGATAAGACAAAGTGCCAAGTGAAGTAACGTCTAGAATAAACACTTAAGGAATGGGTTACTTTTCCGAAGCAAACGAGCATGTTTCGTGTGGGTGTAATGTCTTCGTGGTAGGAATTCGTGTTTCGCATTTATATTTGTCCCGGACGGAAATTGCATCCGCGATCCACGTACGGAGCAATAAGCATTACTATTCTTAATGATCGCGACATTCTCCACCCTAACGATCATTTTACAACTGCTGTCTCCACTTCGGGGGAAGTAAAATCAATATTCTCGCTATCACTAGCGGAGTCTACGGAGAGATTCTTCAACATTACATATCCGGTCAACGCGTGTCAGGCCTGAGATGCTTTCTAAATACATTTATGGTACAATTAGTGAGTATTGTGGGACACATAAAAGGTCCGCGGCGGCGAGCCCTAAAACGAGTTGAATAAATATAATCAGGTGTTGGATAAGTTTAATAAAAGGTTCACGATTCGGATGCTACGATATTGTTTGCTTCAGTTAAATTACTTAACAAAGCTACTTGCTACAGTTGCATATATATAATAAAGAATTACTATTAGGTGTCTCCAGTCTCGACATACATCCTGCCCAGATCTCGACACAATTGCTGCAATATTGACAAAAGGATCTTATTATTACACAAGACAAAAACGTTGAGCTTAGACTGTTATCCGTCACAAATATGTTGCGTTGAAAAAATCTCAGGTACAAAATCGGAGCAACAATGTTGACCCAAACAACAGTTGCGAGAAGAACCATATGTTGGCGCAATCACGGTGTATTATAAAGACATCCGAAAAAATGGAATCAAAATTTAAAACCCTGAAGGCGATTAATCAATTAGGCTGGCTCATCTGTCAAGAGTTTTAAGAGTGTTATAACATATGGCGCGGCCGTCCGCCAACTGACGCCGCGCCTGTAGTATAATGACCGTACCGTTTCATCGCCTTTACAAAAAACGGCATTTCACGTTATTTTATTGTTTAAAATATAAAAGTGTTCATTTAAGTACTTGTCTTCATAAAATATTGAAGCAATATTCTAGAAACGTAAGGTGCGTTTAAGATTTATCAATTTTACTTTATTCTCGTAATTATAAAACAGTATTTAATTCGAATAAAACAATTTATCTCCCTTAAATGTTGTTAAATAATGAATTATCAGATCGTACTTCATTAAAACTATCTGAAACAGTTAATTACAATTACAATCAAAAGAATGGGCTTCGACGAAATCGTGTGGCTTTAAAGATCTTATCAACACAGTTAACAAAATAAACGGGTACTAAGCATATCTAAACTATAATTTTTATTTCTTTAATTCGTTTAATGGTCAATAAAAGCCTTTGATATAAATCACTACCTACCCATACTAATTTATATGTACATACTACATACTACGTACTTAGTTTATGCTGTAGAGAACATTATAAAAGGATGTGTTTGTAGTATTAACAAAACTTTGTACAGATTACAAAATAACAATAATTTTGAAACGTTTTTTTTTTTTTTCAATAACAATGTTCTAATTTATGAACCTAGTTCATTAAACATGAATATCATACGTATTTGTATTGTTCCTGATTCCTCAGACTTAAGTCAATTATGAACAAGAAATGCAAAAAATAAAAAGAATAAAACGCGAAAATAATTGGACAGCCTTAGCAAAAACCGAGCGTGACTCCTAAAGGGTTTTGGAGAACGCTTTTGACTGTAATTTTCTTTTGAATAGTGCCAGGAGCTTTCGAACAAAGAATGAGTTCATTAGATTGTGTATAATAACAACAAAAGGGATTAGAATTTCTGGGCTTAGGACTACCTAAACAAGTTTGTTTAATTGGAATTGAATGAAAAGCGCTTAATGTTTTAACAGTGTCAATAAAATGAGAAAACTTTTTAAAGATGTAATGGATAGGTACTAAAATAGAAGATGAAGGCAGTTTAGTTCAAATGTCATAGAAATCTGGAAGACAATACTTCCTATATTTATTTGTAATTTTAATATATTTATTTGTAATATACTTTACTTATACCTGTTTATAGGAGTCTGTGCCAAAGTATAGTGCTCTATACTGTATAAATATACTGTTCACTGAAAGTAGTTCACACAGCTACTTATTATGTCGCTTATGGTAACTGTACACGAAATTGATTTAGTAACATGAATAGTTATTACGTTTTTTATAGTTTGGCAATCTCACAAAGGCTCTGTTATCGGACAGAACGCATCAACTCCGCGCATTACCGAAATGAGGCGACGCCGCTAATGTTTTTGTTTGAGAGATTGTACAGTACAGGTAATCGTTTCGTGATTGTTTTTTGTAATTTAATTGAAAGCTGTTTCTTATAAAGTAGTAAATTTCCGGTACGAACAATGGTTCTCTTCTTAGGTTTGTTTCTATAGTTAAATATAAGAAAAATATGCTGAAAGTCATTGTTTAGATACTTTGTGTTCAAAATACCCAAACAAGGAGCCTATAGGTACTAAAATATAAAAGGAAGCAATTACTGATATTGCTAATAATTCGTCTCTAGCTTAATTTGTGAAGCTTGCAACCAATTCATTTAGGAGTCTACTTTAAAAGAAATTTAAAACGAGGGACTAGGGAGGTAAGATTAGGACAATTAACTAAGTTGATGACGGAGACTATTGTAGGACAATGGCGCGATATTTTAAGCGCGGCGTTCGTTAAGATTTTGACGGCCGCTTGTCGAGAGCTCCTAATGAAGCAGTAAATAATGAGAGGTGTTGAGCTTCTTCAGATCTGGGTGGAAGAAGCAATTAATAACATGCTATCATTTCTTTTGTAGTACACACTTATTTTTTTTCTCTTAGGCTTACACTCTAATTTTGTATTTAGCAGCGTTGTGGTTTTCCTTCTAAAAGGAGAGTCGAAAATCAACCCTTAGGCTGCTAATTAACACGGAGAGCTTTAGAATCCATGCTAGTCAAGTAGGAATATTTAAATATTTTCACACGGCCTCGCAGTTGCAAGTTGCAACGGTAACTTTTTCATAAGGCAAACGGAATGATGCACAAAAAGTATCGGAAGAGCGGCCAGTTGCTGGCGACTCGTTAGACGGCCGCGGCTCGCAACTGTCCTACAGTTTTTATATCGCCACGATCGCGCGTGCAGCGGTCACTTCTAGTTTCGAAGACGGCCCGACCTTCCGCCTCGATCACACAAAACTCCGAACGAAATTGACTCGTATGTTAAGCGAGTAAGAATCACTCGATTTCGAAAACCAATGCGAGTTAAACTGAGCACGAGCAAACAGGAACTCTAATAAAAGCGGAGACGGTTCAACATCGCTTGAAATACTCGAGTCCGTCCAATGTTGTCTTCTAACTGGGAAACGAGAAACAAAAAAGTAAAATGCAGGCACGGGCCGTGAGAACGCTCCTCGGGTGCGGCACGAAGCTCCATACCATTTATCTTACACGGTCGTGCGAGAATAGCTGTCGAAGTGCTTTTATTGCATCGATCCCTTAAATATAGGTCTGCGGCTAACATACGGTAAGGAATAATTTCACCGAATTTGGAGAAAACTGACATGATCATCGAAATATTAAAATACGAAACATTATTCGAATTTAGGGGACATTGCTCGTATAATTGTAATATGTATAGAAGCCCTGTGATTTAGCTTTGTCTTTTATTGAAATACGTATATTATATTAATTAAATTACTCATAATTCATAAATCATAATACATTTTCCTCTATAACCTAATCTGTAGTGACAAGCCTTTGTGTATATGACTAATTTAATTAAATTATGATTTCCCGAAATTAACGTCCAGTCATTTTCACGAAATTAATTAATATACATTTCTACGAAAAGCATATTCTATGCGCCTATTCAGTTTAAATCTAAAGTTTAGAGCTATATTAATAATAATTTACGCCCGGAAATCATAATCTATATTTACTTTACCAATTACCATTATAAAAATCCTTTCCCCTAAATCGCATCCTACGACGTTAACTTTTTACAGGGAAGGATCGTAAATTTAAGTTTCCTAGAAAGCGCCTGTCCAGAAGAAACTTAATGATTTGTTTTGCTTGGCGAGCCCGCCGATTGTAAAAACTTCGGAGAACTTTTTATGGAACAAAGGGGTAACACTGCACTATCCTTATTAGTATCTGTTTATGTACTAATTCTGTCGGTCGTGCTTTATTAAATACTCTGCTATTACGTCAGTCGACACGACTAGGGAGTACTTCAGCCAAAGTAATAATTTGCTGTATAAAAGCTGTAATCTCTACATTGTCTTTAATCCTGACAATAAAGAGCGTCTAAAGGGCTCGTAAATATTATCGTATTTCAACTTAATCATGTTTTACAATGGCACCGTGGGCGTGCGGCAAATCTTAAGACTAATTACTAACAGACGTTAACAGCAGGGATGGGGCATTCAATGTTTTGTTTGGATCAATAGTGCCATTGTGTGGCGCGTATGCAATAATTATTACGAGTGTATAAAAGATTTGTGGAAATAAAACATGAATATTTGAGTGCTGCACTCTCGTATTCTCGAGCAACGTACAAAATGCAGATATACCGATTTATAATTTCGAAGATACGTTGAATAATTTAGTTTTTATTAAAAAATGAGCACTAATTAGATAAAGCGAGCAGAATTCCTGTATCATAATTTATTATGAAAAGGTTTTTACGTTTTAAACTAAACATGGCCCCGAAACATGGACTGACGGTTGCACCATTTCAGGCCATTTTTCGGGGCAAAAAACACCTCATTAGGCGATCTAATGCCGAAAATATTTGTAAGTAGATATCCAATTGAACGTGAAAATATTTTCAGGATTAGCTACAACTTTTCCAACATTTTCGACGCGATTTATTTTCAGATTTTCCAGCGAATTAGGCGGCAGTTCAGCTAATTATTACATACGGTAAATTGAAACAGAGCTAAAATAAACGGAGTGGACAGACCTAATTACGTTTGCGCTACGTGCTTTGGGATTTAGAGGCTGATGTAACATTGTACATAAACTATGTACACGGCATAGCTCCACATAATATGCGCTACACATAGCTTGTAACCTCGTGTAACTTCAGTAAAGCGAAATGGTCTACTGAATTCAATAGTTACTTTGGAATTTCTACTAAACATCTATGAAACAAACTTCGTAATATAACATATTGGTAAAACATGTTATCGTAGTAAGCAAATATGAAATTTCCCGTTATTCATAGCTTTTCATAATAATTAGCTATTTGACCGAGCTTTGCTCGGTATTCGATAAAACACGAATAAAATGACATTTTCTAAAAATGATTCCTAGCTAGATCGATTTATCGCCCCCGAAACCCCCTATATACTAAATTTCATGAAAATCATTGGAGCCGATTCCGAGATTCCAATTATATATATACATATATATATATATACAAGAATTGCTCGTTTAAAGATTTAAGATGTAAAAGCGCAAACAACATATAATAGTATATTTAAATTAAATTTACTTACAATTTACTTAAAATTTGACTCAGTTGCCTTAAAAAAGGTTTTTTTTAAGTTAATTCTTGCTGAAATAGTTAATATTACTTATCATAATAATATCATGATCTCTCTCTTTATTCACAGTAGTAAAACAAAAAGCTGTATAGTATACAAAAAACCTAATATAACGTGCGTTGATGAAAATTTAAGTAAGTACCTAAGTCCCTTTTTGGAATTAAATAAGTATTCTGGGGAAGATCTTACATTAACTCGTTACATACAGTGATGAGGCTAAGAGAATACTTTTTATTCCCTTTGACTTTTGAAAATCTGATTTATTTGAGAAAATTATTTAACTTTCACGTAGGCCAAAAATTGCATGTGATAATCGGAAATTGTATAATATAATAAGACTGTATATTCACAATTCTTTGCTTCACAAAAAGTTTTTCGTCCAACGTAATGTTTTAGTTGAAAATTAATTGTGAAACATTATTTTCCTGTGCCAGTGGTATCGTATAAACAGCTATTAACCGAGGAAAAAACAAAGGCGATAAAGTTATACACATTACAAAGCGAATTCATAAATAGTAAGTGGGCTCGATCGATGTTCTGCAAGTCGCCGCCACCCTCCTGGCGCGGCGTAAATTTAAGAAATCCCCTCAATTTAAAGCGAAATGTGTAATGACTGTGCCCTGTTTCGCCAATTTCCGCCCTCGTCACTCGGGCTCCGTAGGTACCGCGTCGCCGTAGCCGAAAATAGAAAACTGAAAACGCCATTATAATTTTTAATTGTAAATTGCCGCCTTTTCTTATTTCTTTTTTTCAACAGCCTACAACTTCTTCGTTTATAGCGCGGGAACACGTTTTTACATGATTGTGCTATCATATTAATAACTATGTTCTATTCGGAGACTGAAAGATGTCAATTTCATCAAAATTTGTTCAGCGGTTTGAACGTTAAAAGGTATTACTTAAGCTATTTGACCGAGCTTTGCTCGGTATTCGACAAAACACGAATAAAATGACATTTTGTAAAAATGTTTCCTAGCTAGATCGATTTGTCGCCCCCGAAACCCCCTATATATACTAAATTTCATGAAAATCGTTGGAGCCGATTCCGATTATATATATATATATATATACATATATATATATATATATATATATATATATATATATATATATATATATATATATATATATATATATATATATATATATATATATATATACAAGAATGCTCGTTTAAAGATATAAGATTAGTATATTTGTTAGTATGGATACTTTAAATACAGCTGTTTACATGTTCGTCATTTCTCATCGATAATTTTGTATGTAAATTTATTCCTTATCAATAATTCAATATGTAAAGTTTCGGTAACCTATTTCAGTACGCTCAAGTACCTACCTACAATAAGTTGTGAGGCTCCTGAAGAATACAATTTCAGTGCCAAGATCTTCGTAAATATTATTTTAAAACCTGACAGGGCAGGATGTTCCGGGAAAATGATCAATCATTCATCTCCAGACGAGTTCTTTACACAGTTCTAACGAGAACGTTATTACAGTACTCGTTGGAGTACGTTTATAACGTAAAGATTCAACATTTTAATTACATTTTTATTACAAAAAAAAAGGAGTGCTCAAAACGTTCGTTTAATTAACTGGAAAAACATCCAAAATAGATGAGAATTTCGCTTCGTTAGGAAGTATCTAAAAAAGGTCCAAGTTATTCAAACGCAAGTATCAAAATTATTCATTCCAAGAATTTAAAGGAAAATAATAACTCGAAATTTCGGTGTTCAAAGCTGCAATATCAAAGCGTCGCTTAGCCAAGTTTCCTAATATTTCCCCGCCGCCCTACGTGGCGTGTTTAAGATTTAAAGCGGTGGCCGGTATCGTTGAACCCGCAACTCTTATTAATAACCCTCGTCGCTTGTTTGTTTTGGTCGCCTCGGGCGCGGTTAGGTAACGCTGAAGTTGATTCATGAATGGGAGATTGCGAGCCCAGCGAGTGCGGAGTGCGGAGTGCCCGCTCGCCGCTCGCGTATATTTAGCGAATATCGTTTTCCTAGAAACACACGACGGAAGCTCTAATAAATAATTGCAGAGCCGTTTGACTATTTCGCTAAATGCACGCGAAATTTTCATATTGCGGGGAGTTAATCTGACGAATGTTCGAACGTTCCGACTTAATTGTGGGATCTTTTGGGTGAAAGTAAACACTGAATATTTAATGTTGCGAATGTAAAAATAGCACCAATTTGCCAGTACAAAAGAGTAGATTTATTTCGTATTCAGTATTAAATTTTCCGAGAGCGAGGTGCAGGACGGCCGAGCGCCTCGGGCGGTTTTATCCCGAGAATGAATGGACTCTATACTGAATGTACGGGCGTTATTGCCGACGCACCGCCACAATAGAGGCGTGCATCGTACACGCACACCACCCTGACCGCCGCCAATACAAAATAACAACACTAAAAGATATTAAAGTGGCTATAAAAATAATTTATTGCAAAAATAAAATGCAAGCTCCGAGCTCTACATTTCATAAATTCGTAAAAAGATTGCTTGTTTAGTAAGTTTTGTTTACTCATTAGAAATATTTTGATTGCGGACTCTCATTTTTTTCAATCGCCTGAGTAAGTTATAACGTATACCGACTAGGATGAATCCAGGCCCTTACACAGCTTAGAGTTATCTGACGATTGAAGAAGCGAAACGTAAAATTGAAGCGAAAATAACAAAAGATAATTAATCTATGTATGTATTTACATTTTATACTTAAAAGAGATGATGGTAAAAATCAATTTTCATATCTTTTCCATACGCAAAAGATATGGCCTTTATAACTAAGTTGTCGTCGGAAGATATTATTATGCTAATGTTAGCGAAATGCAAATTTAGTGGGGCAATAGATTGTACAAGTATGGCGGGGTCGAGACGATTAGAGAAGCTTTTATTTAAAATTGCACTATATTTTGTGGATTCACTTATTCTCAATAACGCTAAATCGTTTATCTTGAAACGTTTCGAATGGTTCAACATTTTAGAGCTTTCTGAAATATAACAGAAATTCGACATATCCCAATTTTGTGTCTTGAAAATTGTTTAATACAAGGCTTAAGACATATTAACCTATCAACTCCCATAAGGACACCGGCGACCGCGACAACAATAGAATATCAATAGATTTCCAAGAATCCGCGATCGAAGGATTAATTCATAATAATTATATGGTTAAGTATTACTAACACATTCTTTATATGTACTAACATCTTCTATATTATACTAACATATTCTGCGGACTATATTTTTATACTAACACATTCCTTCGATTCAAGCGGTCCAGTATGAAGATGGTCTACTGTAATTTATATTGTGGTATTGAGCAGCGTGGCGGAAAAACGGTAGCCCGGGGCAGTATTTCGTCCAGTTCAATATTATTGGAGAGGCACAAAGAAGCGGAAGGCCCGTGCCGCGCCCGCCGCCGCCCGCCGCGGGCTCCTCCATATTGTCGCCGGTATATTGACGATATTCCGCCGATACGGTTCATTGAAAGTTTTATAACATCACCTTCTCACCCTATATTTTTCATTTTATTCCGATTGCTTTTATTCGAAAGTTAAAAATTGCAGGTAGGCAACTATGAATATTATGTACCGTCGAAGAAATTGATTCATAGGATGGTTGACGGACCAATATAATTTGGTCGAATTATGTCAATTCAATGTAAGTCGTGATCTGCTACCTGCTGCTGGGTTTGACGTAACGCGACCAATTTACGTAGGTCCGCTATCTGCCTATGAATCCACTTCTGTAATAGTACATTACATACGCATAATATCTCGTAGCGTTATAAAGATCATTATATTTTTACATGATGATATACGTTAATTTAAATAACTTTTTATAAATTTCTAGAGTCCTACAAAACCGAGAGTAAGTAGTAAAATTTTATCGCCCATTCATAATTACCTTGACATTCAAAGGGAAAGTATCATTATAATAAAAACGTGATAAATATAGGAGTAGTCGGCGAGGGGGAAATATTAATAGAACTTAAACGTAAAAGGTTTCGCGGCGCGGCGAAAGCGGGTGAAAAGCTAGGTGAAAAGTAGAAGCGAGCGCCGCTGACAAACCATTCCTGACATTTCGCTTTCCGTATAACGAAACGTTTAAAAACATGCCCCCGATTTGACATTTCAACTCGAATGTTTTTCCGTTGAAAATTCGAAAGCTCAACTTTGAAAGGAAACGTTCGCACCGATTTAAGCCTTTTGATTTTTTATGTATGTCGGGCGGTACATAAACGTCGCTAGTTCGCGGTTTGCGCGCCTTGTACAGCTTCACTAGGGGAGAGATAGGTATAAAAATCAATAAGTGCTCAAAGGACCCTTGTTCTGTGGAAAATGGGGCGTGAGAGTATGGTTTCAGTACATTACTCCCGGGCACCCGCCGATCGGGGACCCGTTCTCAAAAACACGATCTATTGTCAATTCTCATTTCCATTTTTCGGCAGTGCTCGGTCCATGGGCCGTGAAATTCATAAAGGACGATTCCATGCGTAATATTTTATCAATTAAACACGGTCGGCTTCGATTTCGCAATAACATTGGACGTCATTTATTTTATGCCACAGTTTTAAATTAAAATGTCACGGTGGCGCACCATTTGGCTTAATGGGGTTAATAATTTTTGACGATTGTCAAAAATGGGTCGGTCTGTTTGCGGCTAGCAGGATATATTAGGAACGAATAGAATTTACGACGTTATATATGGATAGAAAGGGAAACAATAAACAAATTGGTAGGTTTATTTTTTGAAAATATTTTTATAAATTACTTAAGGATTTTTCCTTATTATCATCCTATCTAGTATATCCCACAACCGGGGCACTTTTGTGGTACACTTTACGGAAAAACTATAACGCCTATTGATTTGTGCTTTAACATAGTAATTTTTATTTATATGTAGATGGGTTATCATCTACTTAGTAGTACTTAATAGTAACCAAACCTTGACTAACTGTCAAGGTTTGGTTACTATTAAAATATAAAAAAAACTGCCTTACAGATTATTACCACGCAGAAAAACGACGCGAGCCCTCACAAAGCTCTGCTTTTAGCTAGTTATATAAGACAAGTAACTAACTTGTAATATGAACACCCGTGTATTATTATATCGTGCACTACACGGATAGTACACAATATTATAAATATAGGACAGTAATAAACTACCCGTCGTCGGTCGGTATCGCTAAGAGCTTTAACCTCTCGGAAATGTCAGGACGGCTCCGGTAAATTGAAAAACAATATTCAACGTCCGTGAAATGTAATTCATCGGATTAGTTGCAATAAGACAAACAAGTGGGAGAAAAACTAGTTGGAAGTTGTCAGCAGTCACGGCTGACCGGCGGTGGTGATAGCACTGGGTCATTGGAGCCGATCGATCCGATAAGCCCCTGTTACATGCGCACTGAATATTTATACTGCTGACGACGTCCAAAGACACTCAAAAAACTTGCTAAGAATCACCCTCCTGAATGGTAACAACTATTTTACGGTACAGAGAGTTTTGAAAATATAAATAAATAAATAACCAATCTAAATAATTTTAAACCATTACGTTAGCTTGTTTTTTGTCTGAGTTAAAATCTACAAGGTAACCTTTTAATCATAAAAATAAAAAAAACATTTTATCCCAACACTTTGCGTTGGGCCAACTTTTACGAGCTTGAGTCTAATAGTGGTATTAAAAAAATCCATTTGATCAAAGGTAAATTGAAATATTTTAATGTATCTTCTAAGTGTCGTGATACGAGTGCTCCTAGCACCCTTTTTAATCGGATCGGTAAGTACCTCTTAAGATGAGACAGACGTTAGAAGAAACATGTTTTTAAAGTTCAGAGCAAAATGCAACCTTCTTTACAATACACAAAGTTAAAATTTGCGTAGAGTTTAAGGTATGTCTGATCGGTGCTTTATGTTAATAACATCAAATGGAATGTAAACTGCGCTAAACAAAATTGCTACGTCTATACTGTTTTGCCTTAAAATTAAATTACACAGTTCACGTTAGAATTTTCAGTCTCTAATTGAATGCGAAAATAGTAAAAAAATGTTTTTAATCAAACATCAAATTTTTGTTTTCCAAGTAGAGCTACGAAGCTTAATATAGTTAAATTTTTGTGTGTCTGATGAACCTGGTGTGCTGAGGGCATCACTCAGAAATGTCCGATTCTGCCCTTGGCTGGGCGAGTTATGATAATGTCCCAGTAACAATGGTACTCCGGACGTCGTGTATTGATACTTACGACTCTGAATTTAGGGTTTGAAGGGCGATCCATTTAGACTCGCCCGGTGACGTGTACCTTGGACAAGACCAAAATTTTATTAGAATGGCGTCGTCTGGTTTTTGTTAACGTCTTAGAACACCGTTTCCACTCTCCCTCGTGTTCGTCGTAAAGTACAACTTTATTAACTTTTTTCTGTTTAAATTGGACATTTCCCGTGTTAATAACACGAACCACGACTAACAGACTTTATCAGTGAAATATTAGGCTACAAAATGTGTTAAATGCGGTGCCAGTTAAGACTTAACTCGTAAATTAAAACAAAGACATTCCATTGTATCTTCCTTTAGCAGCATATTGCGGCGAGTGCACGAATGTCCGGACAAACAAAAGCTGTCGACACGCGAAGTATGCAGGATAAAAAGGCGCTTCGTGGTAAAAAGTTGGGGCGAGCTTTGTTTGTGGTAACGTTAAGTGTTTAGATAAGTGTAGCGGGGAGACGCGTTTATCTCGGCCAGTTGGCTCGACAAATGCCTGTGTGGTCCGCTGTTTACTGTTTAGCTAACTCTTCTCTCTCCGTACTCTCCCGACCAAATATGTGCGCTCCCATCTAAATTCGCCTCTTTAGTGCGACGCATAACAATTGTCTACGGTAAACTGGGTATTATGTAATGCAGACCTAATATTTGTTTTTGGGTGTTCAGACATTCCTCAATATTTTGGTTATGTTATGTGTATGTTGTTGACTGGTAATGTAAGTCGCAGTGAAGTAACACATTAATGAGTGGGTAAAAAGAGGATGTCTTTTCCGCAGTCTCAAATATAGGAACCATCTTCTGAAGAAATCTGTCAACGTGCAAAAATATTCTTCAGAATGAAACATGTTAGCTTTCCAAAAGTCCGCATTCAAATAAGGAATGAAATAAACGAAAGCGAGATACGACTTTACATATTACTGGTCATGCCGGCCGCCTATACATTACATTTATTTATAGCAGCTACTGTCAAAGCGACGTTTGTATTTATTTAGTAAGGCCGTTTGTTTATTTTGTAAAGGCTTTTAAATATCCACCAGATAAGCTCGCACGAATTTAGTAACTCGACCTACTCGCTTATCGACTTTAACGTAAACATTTCATCGATAAATGCCACGTGAAAATAATATTTTCCATGCTGATGTCAGACGTCACTGTCATTTCTAAGTCATGACGAAATAGAGCACCAAAATTAGAATTACGTGATTACTCAAGAGCGCGTTCACTGAACTCAAATCCCGGAGGATCATAAAGCATATTAGCTTTATGAGTTTGAGTACAGTACAGATTAACGTTCGTATGGTTCGTAATTAAACGGCGGCCATCTTGAATTTTCTGCATTATTAGGTCAATATTGTTGTTGTTCTGAATACGCCCTCTGATGAAAACTAAGGTGTGGCTTGGATTAACAACGTTTATTAATATAAGGATTATTGTGATGAATTATATAAAATGTATATTTATTGTATCTCGAATTTGATGGTATTGTTCGTATCCTTAGTTCTAAGATGACAGTCAATCAATATACACAATGGGCACTTCTCGAAACGGAAACAATTATGGCCGCATCATTGTGTGAGCCACGAAGCCTCAAAATAAACAAAGGACATAAAAACTGGACGAGATATGGGATTATGTTTGTAGCGTTTTATGTGATAACGGCGGGAACGGCTGTCGATGCTGACAGATTTATGTCTAACTCCGTGACAGCGGTGTTCTCGTAATCCAGGATTACTCTTTGTCCTAAACAACTTGTAAATCACTGCATACCATCACTTATTATTATCAAGGTCACATTGAAATTGTGACATTCCATAAATTTATTAGTCATATTAACTATTCCCTCTCGTTTTCTTTATCTTAGAGACTAGAGAGGTAAAAATCACCCGTCGCATGTTTTGGGTTTGCATAATAATTAATAATTATTATTGTAGGTTTTAACTGTGTCAATAATCATAAGATAGACGACCTTCCAGAATGCAGCTTTTTATTACGTAATAAAGTACAAGTTACAACTATGTATGTATGATACTTTACTGTTAAATGATAATAAAATTATATTGGCTTGTTACCGTACCGGTTGCAGCAGTTTTCGTCTATATTTGCAAATAATGTAAAGATATAAATAGAAACACCTTTTGTCATCCATGTGCTCAAAACAAACCCTTTAAGGTCAATAATAAAGTAATTAAAAAACGTTTAAGACTTTTTTATAAGAAAGAATATTGAAACCAATTCCAGTGCGCTGATACTTACAAAAAATAATAAATATCATAGTTTCGTAGCGAGCTAGATTGAGCCTTATTTTGGTTCAAACAAGACGACTGACTCGGCAGTAGAGTCAGGTCGATGATGATGAATTTACTCGATGACGCGTGTGGCCGAGTAATTGGTAAGTTTAGCCGGTCGAATTATTAGCAATTGGGGCTCGAAGAATCACTTTAATGAAATGATTTCGATATTAAATGGCATTTGAAGGAAGGTAATTGAATTTCCTGTGTTGTGTTGGCTGTGAGGTCGGAGATAGTGCCCCTTTCATACTCCGTTCGCTACTGATGAGGCGTTTCCTCTAATTATTCAACCTATTAATAATACACGAAGTAAGATTTCGAACAATCCATCACTTTGTCTGGTTTTTACGTTCGACTATAAATGGGAGCTGAAATTAATATGAAAGTAGAAAGGGTTAAGTTTTTTGTACGATATTATTTATTACGTCTTTGATATGAATTGTAGCTTACGTATTACTAAAATTAGAGTACGCTTAGCTACTGTGTCATTGAAAAAAAATGTGTTTTGACTCTACTTGGCCCTATGAGCATACACGAAATTTCATTACAGCTACTACAGCTTACTTAGGAATCTACAGCAGCTTTTGTTAATTCAGCTAAAGATTCATTTTCGTCAGTGACTAGATGATTTTCTGGTGAACTTCGTATGACTTCAAAAAATTAAATGGTCGTTTAAGTGTTTTACTCGCAATTTTTTTATACTTTCTCATAGTACAAACCTGCCCTGGACTGTAACATAATATATTTCTAGACTAAAATAATTAGCAAAATCGGTTTAGCCGTTCTCGGGTTTTAGGAAGGCTGACATAATTTTAAATCCTTTTTATATAATAATATACTAGATAAATAAAATTTTTAGGAGAGCGTAATGAGTCCCGACTAATTATTGTGAATTTCTTATTTTTGGCCTGTAAATTCAGACAACTGACAAGAATAACGCGCTGTCAGCTAGCTTAACAAACGTCAGTAATCACTCGTCATTCTAGCCTAATTATTGTTGTAAATAGTTTGTGTGTTTGTTTGTTGTCTGCCAAGCAGTTATTTATGATTCAGTAAAAAAAAAAACTCATAACCATTTCAAAAAAGTAGACCGTCATTTTCTTCAAAATCAATTAATGTTGTATCAGTTTATGTAATAATCATAATAGTATGTAACAAGATTTTTAGAGATATTATAGAAGAACAACCCGCATACCTACTAACGTTAATTTTGGAGTAATATCTAGAACAATGTACACCTAAACAAAGCACGATGTTCGGTTAAACTGAGGTTCAAACTAGACGCCATTAAGCAACTGGAAAGTTTGTATTGAACTTTGATGTGTGAACTGTGTTTGCGTTGTCCGGAGTGTATGGAAATAATTTCTTGCTCGGACGAACTTCCGTTCGAACGAACAAATATTTGACTAGAATCTCTTACGATTTTGATGTTCTTTGAACGTTAATAAATATTTGCTCGTGCATGTTTATTTTGTAATACTTTGTACACGAAAATTGATTCGTTTCTCTGTCACGGTCGACCCTGGCGTGAATGGTTCGGAAAAAGCTTAAATAAGAAAATTTAAAGGAAAAAATAAAAGCTCGTGAGTTATTCCACAAAAAGTTGTTTGCTATAGTTATAACAGATTGATCGAGAAAATCTCTGCAAATTTATTTAATAACTCCTAGTAAATACACTGATTAATAATTACTAGATCGAGCAGTTCAAATTACACTAAGCAAGCTTGATGAATCGCTACTGTATGAAGCACTCGAATTATATAATTAGTCTCTTGATTTGATGGAACGCCACGCTACGCCGCAGTCCCAACATTTGTCACCGATAAAAGTGTCTTCAATTAGTCGAGGATATGGATATTGGATAATTACGCGCACACACCCATTATAAGTAGATTATGACAGCCGAAAATACCACTCGAATATCTGATAGTGGTGCTCTAAAATATCACCGAATACACATTTATATCGATATTTACATAATTTATGTCGAAGTTTACCATACGAATGTGCTCGGGAGGAGTGAATAAGTGAGTGATAATTTTAGGCGCGTCTGGGCAGCGGGCACCCCTCGATGTTATCTGTCCGCTATTGTTGCGTGCACTTAACCGTCACATGCCTCGACTTACTCGGGCCTTGTTAACACGTTGTCGAGGAAATTACATTCTTTACACGCCGAAATACGGCCCAGCACTAGCCCTCGACCGTCCATCCGCCGTGTCAAATTACTGTCATTATACGAGTCAATAATGAATCAAGTTTTACTTACCGCGCTCGCTTTTTCCTATTAGAACGGTTCCCATAAGTATAAAAAGTCGACATCTTTTTATGTTAGATATGGTCGTGAGTTAAATGTGTTTTGACTTAAGTATAATGGATTCCATATATGGTAAGGTGAATAGCTCCGAGTCTGACGCATCTGTGTAGGCGAATATAATGAAGTATAAAATAATGGACTTCTTGGCTGCGTCTCCGATAAAGTTCATAAAACCATTTTGAGAAACATTTTATACTTCATCTTTATTTAAAAACTTTAATTTATAGCACAGATTCGAAGATAGAACTGGCTGAGTTTGAAGTTTTTTAGGCCTAAGTCCTAACATGTTTAAGTTACTAATTCAAGAAATGGGGGATTCAAAACGGTACTTAGGGAACCTGGGGAATAGTATGAGTTCAAAGTTTTAATCGCTTAATTTATAACATGTTTGTGATCACGCAGCGTAAACACTTTATCAACTTATTCATAATTAAGTTAATGCAATAATTAGAGAATCCTATTAAAACTTTTAATTGGAAATTTACGCGTTAGCGTTAGTGAATAAATAATGTGACTATTGAGACTCTAGAGTCTAGACATTGTTATGTCATCTAAACCATCCATTCATCATGGGATAATAATATTCATCAGGGATAACAATTTCATACAAAAATATCACACATTGATAAAACATCGAATAAACCTTTTAGTGCGCCTATTCGTACACGGGTACTCAAGTATTGCTATTTTATGCTTCTGAAAAAAATATCACCACTTCTTACTGGTAAAATAACCCAAGAATTGCTAAATTAATCTAAATACTAGCTATTTGACCGAGCTTTGCTCGGTATTCGATAAAACACGAATAAAATGACATTTTCTAAAAATGATTCCTAGCTAGATCGATTTATCGCCCCCGAAATTACTAAATACTATACTAAATTTCATGAAAATCGTTGGAGCCGATTCCGAGATTCCAATTATTATATTACATATATACAAGAATTGCTCGTTTAAAGATATAAGATTTGAAGCGCATTATGAACGTCGTATTCGAAAGTACTAGAATTTCTTTGATACCTTTGTAAGTACACAATATTAACTTTACGAGTATCTTTTCATACTTGCCATTAGTCAAATAGGTTCGTCTTGCCAGAAAGTTCGTCTCAGGTCAAAGACCGTCTGAGATGCTGCGAGGTCGGGATATTGGTTTTACAAAATTCATGCATATTGGATGTGTAAAGTCGTATATAGTTTAAATATTATTATGTTTTTGAACTAGCGCAAAGGTGGCTTAATCTTCTACATTACTTACTATACAAAGTCTCAAATTACATAATATTATTCATAAAAATCTGATTATTGTATTAATATAGGTATTGTTTACTCTCACGTGATGCTTCACAGATCACAAACAACAGATCTCGGCTAATGCAGGCACTCGAGAGCACGGAACTTGGCACTCGAGTGGCAGCTCGGGAGAACGCTGAGATCGTAGCATATTGACCCGAGGGTCAAGTCTGATGTTTTAATACAGCTATTATGCTGGAATGATCCATCACTTTAGTCTTAACTTTGAATAGACGTAAACATTTTTTGCTACTCGATAGATTAGTAGATTATGGATTATAAAATTTAAAAGTCCATTTGCATATTTAACAAAGGATAACTTAAGTTTATTATTAAGCGATATACAATGAAGTCATCCTATTGAATCATTCATGGCTATAAAAACCGCGTTCCAAACGAGTCTCAGCGGTGTCAGCTTTCTTTGAAAACTTAAGTCGGTATTCCGCTGATAAAACGATCTAGATTCCCGGGATCACTAATTAAATCGGAAAATTATGCTAAAATTAACGGTGCAGAGGCGAGCATCGTAAGTTGCAGTTCACCCTCGAATAATATGTTAAGCCGGAGCCCCGAGCTGAGCGAGCGGCCGCAGACTCCGCAGATGTCAATAATGGCCGCCATCCGAATATGCGCAAAGATAAAAATCGCATTCCGACAATATTACAAAGACTTGTCTGCGCAGATTTGTCTTTGTTGCAATCTCTTTAATCTTTCATGTTTTCAGTGAATTTGTTCGTTGTAACAAAAAGACGGATTGTTACCGGAACTACCTATATCTATATCTTATCTTATATATAAAAATGGATTTTCAAATGTGTTAGTCGCGCTAAAACTCGAAAACGGCTGAACGGATTGGGCTGATTTTAGTCTTAAAATATTCGTAGAAGTCCAGGGAAGATTTTAAAGTGACACGAAGTTCACCGGGACAGCTAGTATAATATAAAAATGGATTTTCAAATGTGTTAGTCGCGCTAACACTCGAAAACGGCTAAACGGATTGGGCTGATCTTAGTCTTAAAATATTCGTAGAAGTCCAGGGAAGGTTTTAAAGTGACACGAAGTTCACGGGGACAGCTAGTATTATATATAAATGGATTTTCAAATGTGTTAGTCGCGCTAAAGCTCAAAAACGGCTGAACGGATTGGGCTGATTTTAGTCTTAAAATATTCGTAGAAGTCCAGGGAAGGTTTTAAAGTGACACGAAGTTCACCGGGACAGCTAGTATTATATAAAAATGGATTTTCAATTATTGTGTTAGTAACGTTTTAACTCTATATCGGCTGAACCAATTTGGCTAATTTTAGTCTTAGAATGATCGTGATAGTCAAGGGAAGGTTTATAAGTGACACGAAGTTTACCGGGACATCTAGTAATACATAATATTATTATACCTGTTAGTAACATTTTTAGCAATGTAATTTTTATTACATTTAGTAACATAATTTAATGTGTATTTAATGATTTAACATAATATTCAACGCTAATACACCATTATTTATAGTCATCCCAAGCTTTAATCAAATCTATTAATTTATGACTATTATTCTTGTTTACGCATAACTTATCCATATTTTCTATCTAGGGATAAATCTTTGTTTCCATTACATCATTGAGTCATCCCTGTCATGTCCATCTGATTCCCAAACGCCCGGGCGGGACAAATTAGTTTTGTTAGGCCTTACTTTAATAATGGCGCGGTCCTTGGGGTATTGTGAGGTTTCTGTGTTCCCCGTTCGCGATATGAAATAGATGTTTTCTGGCTTCAGGCGGTTTATTATTACTTTGAAACTACGAGGGGAGCTAAGGTTGGGGCCGGGTAAACAAGTGCAATTGATTTCGCTGCCAATAAACACTCTAATATGGATTCTTTCGTCGTTAAAATTAGTTCACCAGAGTAAGGCTGCTTTCTTAGATTAACCAATGATTAATCTGGCTGCCGTCACATATTTGTCGATGCGACATATTTGTCGCCAGTAGTGCGGCAGCCGCGCGACTTCTATACTAAAACGAGCGGCGAGCCGCGCGGCTGCACGAGGCGCACTACTCGCGACTTAGGTGGGATTTCACCAGGCATACTCAAAACTTCGTTTTATAAAACTTAGGATGCGTCCTCATCAGACACGGCACGGCGCCGTCACCGTGTTACGGCACGACGCCGCCACCGTGACACGGTACGGCGCCGTACCGTAACACGGTGCCGCGTACGGTGCACCGCGCGCCCCTATTCTGGGTGAAACTTCCGAACAAAAACTTATTTGGAACACATAAAAATCGGCCAAGTGCGACTAAGATTCGCGCACGAAGGGTTCCGTACCATTATTATAGAGAAAATTAACCAAAAAATTATGTTTTTTGTCTGGGAGCCCCCTTAATTATTAAGTTTGTAAGTAATTTGTAATACGAATTTACCCAAAATTTCCTCTGTTTCTGTTTCTTTTTCAATCTTCGTTTTAGTAACAACAAGAGAATAATTCTTTCGCGATCCATATGCAGACAAGCAATCTCGTTCGAGCGCAAATATCGACTGAATAGGGACGCACCGTACGTGCGGCACCATGTTACGGTACGGCGCCGTACCGTGTCACGGTGGCGGCGTCGTGCCGTAACACGGTGACGGCACCGTGCCGTGTCTGATGGGGACGCAGCCTTAGTTCTCATTGAACGCGTTCACGCGGTGACGTTAATCTCGTTCTGTTTATTTACTTTATTTATTTAAATTGATACACCAACAAATTTCTTTTCTGTTTCAAAGATTTCAAAAAATTCTTTTTATCTTTTATTAAATCTGAGTTTACGTGACGTCACGCGATTATTTTATATGTTTTCATCATTTTAAAGGCTTTTCACGTTAATTTAACTACAAAATAGCAAGAAACAATACATAAACTAACCAAACGCATGTGTCAAAACTGTCATCTTGACATTTCTTTTGTCTATATTTTTCGTTCCGCCATGACAGGGCTTGAACGGGTTTTATGACGTTAAACTCCGGACTTTGGGCGTTCAGAAGATAAAACTCGGATTTGCTATGAACGCGTTCAGTTTATGTTGGTGAAATGCAATTCGATGTTATAATCGCGTTTATACGTTTTGAACCGGTCCAGTGTGCGTTGAACGCGTTCCATTTCGTTGGTGAAATCGCCCCTTAATCATTAATGTGAAGGCAGTCTAATAGTTGACCTGTAGCGAATGACGTGGGCTGAAATCATCATTGAATATTTATCTTAGGCCCCCTGTCGCTAATCGTGGCTACTGCTAATTGTGTGTCAAAATATCGCACCTTCTATTTTAAAACCTAATTAGGTTTTATTAACCTTATCTACGTTGTCAATTTGATATAAGATAGACTAGCGCAAAATGGGCTTAAATCATACCTCCCTTAAGTACCTATTACTTCAAGTCATTAGATGTATGTACATATTATTTTAGCCATCTCTACATACTTGCATGTGTGTGTCGGTATTGTTCAATGGTATTATTCTTACAGCACGACTAATCTTCTCTCAGTTCTCACAAGAATATCAGTCGGCTCTTTAAAATATTAAGTAACGTTTCTAAAGGTTTTGTCTTCGCTGCAATCGATCACATTGGTTCCGCGTTTAGTTTTGAAAGCGGAGTATCATGAGTGATTTACATTAGGTCGCATACAAAACTGATATGAGATGGCCAACACGGACTTTCTTTATGTTTGACATAATCTATACATATAACAAAACTGTAGAAATGAAGATTCTGTACATTAAAGATATTCAAAAAATAATAAGCGGAGGGTGTCACTACATCGCTATAGAAGCCAAAAATGTGGTCAGTTTTTTTGTCTGTCTGTCTGTCTGTCTATCTGTCTGTCTGTCTGTCTGTCTGTCTGTCTGTCTGTCTGTATGTTTGTTCCACTATCACACGAAAACTACTGATCCGATTTGGATGCGGTTTTCGCAGATATATTTGTCTTCTTCCAACTTAACATCTGGTGTATAAAAAAAAATCCCTCCACCCCTCTAAAGGGACGAAAGAGGGGGTCAGATTTTGTATAAGACTTTTGCTTTAACACGAAAAGTACTGATCCGATTTGAATGCGGTTTTCGCAGATATATTTGTCTTCTTCCAACTTAACATGTGGCGTATAAAAAAAATTCCCCCCACCCCTCTAAAGGGACGAAAGAGGGGGTCAGATTTTGTATAAGACTTTTGCTTTAATACGAAAAGTACTGATCCGATTTGAATGCGGTTTTCGCAGATATATTTGTCTTCTTCCAACTTAACATGTGGTGTATAAAAAAAATTCCTCCCACCCCTCTAAAGGGACGAAAGAGATTTTGTATTTAAAGACTTGCTTTAACACGGAAACTACTGATCCGATTTGCATACGGTTTTCGCAGATACATTTGCCTCCTTACAACTCAACATCTGGTGTATAAAAATCACCCAAACCCCCCCCCCCCCCCGTCAGATTTTGTATCAAACTTTTTTCTTTTATGGACTTACTTCATATTATTATTAACTGTTTTTCCAACTTAACATCTGGTGTATAAAATTTTTCCCCCCACCCCTCTTAGGGGACAAAAGAGGGGGTAAGATTTTGTATCAACTGATGAAGTAGAAATACTTTAAATGGCAAAACAACGTTTGCCGGGACAGCTAGTCAGGTATATAAGTGAAACTGATTGATCAATATCTAATTGATCATAGTGTTTGTTCTATATTTTTATGGTCCATTAATTATGTAATTACTGCTAGATAAAAGCGAAAATACGAAAATAAACTTCAGTTTGCTTAACTAGGATTGTGCCTAGGTACATATTAAATATACAAAGTACAGACTACTTAATATATTATTAATAGAATCTTCAATATTGTAATACCTCGAGAATACTTGTTGTCTCGTTAGAAATGCCTATCTCCGTCGTAACGGTAAATATTTACGATAGTGTTTAAACCCCACATGACCTTTAATACTAATTGCTTTATCGTAACTAGTACATAACGAACATAAAATTTATTTACACGTCTGTTTAAATTATGATTATTATTCATTGTTAAATTATATTTATCGTTACTTCTCATACGATATTTTATATCATAACGAGGTGTGTGGGAACACATAATGTTAATAAAGTTGTGAAGTAAAAGAAAAAATATTATTTACATATAAAGACCAATTAGGAATAACATGGAATACCTTCCCGTGAAGTACTCGTTAGCAAAAGAAAAGGTCCAATTTGGGAAGGTTACGACAAAAAGGGATTGTTTGGTATGTACCTTATATAAACCAACGAATTTAAATAGATTTTTCCTTTTTTATCATGCTTAAGTACCCCGTAGATAGGTATAGGTTGGTACTACTAATAATATATTATTGTGGTATAATAAGGGTATGACTTATGAGAATGGTCAAAACCATGAAGCAAGTTACAATATTTAATACATCAAAATTGGTGTGTAGTTTTGTGACTAGCCTCGTGGTTAGGACCATATAATTAATTTCTATTCCTAATTACTTAATACAAACAGAAAGGTTCACTTAAAAAACTCCTCGTTGTTAATTTAAAAGTTAATGAATGTTTGTTAGAATGTGACATTAGTGTAGCAGCTTCGTAGCACTCACCTAGGGTCTACGAAGGGCTCGGCGTAGATGTTCCTGACGGGCTGGCGGCGAGGCAGCGGCGGAGGCACAGGGCTGAACCCGTCCATCATGTCCTCCCGCTCGCTGTACTTCAGGGATTTCATCGTCATCTCGACAGAGTCACACTAGAGCGCACGATCCAACATCACTTCACATCCCTGCACTATCGTCCTCGATTATACAAATCCACTTCAGTCTAAACGTACATCTTCAACGAAGGAACCGGCTACGAAAAGTAAATGATTAGAGCGCGCGCCGGCAAACGCTCCCCGCGGGAGTTCGAGTCGGACTGAGCCGAAGCTCTCGGTCCTGCGCGACCCTCCCCGAAGCTTGGAGCTTTCGAAGTTTTTGCGCGCGCGCCGAGGTGCCACAAAAGCTCGCCGAGTTATTGGGTATAAAAAATACGGGTAGGAAAGACGGCATGGCGTAAGCGATAGATGAAAGGCCGGCGACGACTTCGCCCGCGACGTGATGCGGTTAATATTACAAAGAATACGTATTGTGCTAAGTGCGAACAAAACACTTTTTGTGCTGCTTTTTGTATGATTTTTTTCGAAGTTCGCTAAACTATCCAGGATTTTGTGTCGAAGAAATATGATTAAATCGTGGATTAATCGTAGCTTTAATAAATGCGTTTAATAAATCTAAAACACAATAAATCTGTAACATGTTTAAGCTTTGAATTATTACACACAACGACGACAATGCAACGTTCTATTTGATGTCGTTGGTTAAAACAAACATAGTGACAGATTTATGTGTCGGGAACTAAACTATCAAACCGGAGCAAATGTTAATTTTTCGATTTGAGAGGGCGGGTTGTATTGTTTAAATAATATACAGTGTGCCATACGCGGCGGCTGGTCGATCTCGACGCTTTGCATATAAACAATTACCCTCCCATATTGTTCGGAGCGAATGCAACTGGCGGGTACAAAGGACCCTACATCGGCTTGTTTGTTTTTAAAGCTCATTACGCATGTCTCGAAATTTACGACGGCAAATATTGTGCAGCGCGAGTTATTTATGTGCGAAAGCTCGTTTAGCGGCAAAACTTCGACTCGCCGATAAAAATTGGGTACACACGCTATCCCGGAAAAGCGTGCTCCCGATACAAAGGACGGCCACAAAATTATGTTAAACCTATCCTACGAGCTCGAATGATCCCACAAGGATAAGGAGTAGGAATATAAAAGAGTCTTAGCGCTCCCTGTCAGGCGTATTAAGCGCCGAAAATTTCCATACACACGTGTAAAAGTAAGTATACAGCGAACTCGACGAGTATTATAAATTGATTTAGCGTCTCGCGACAGATTTGAGTGTGTTTTGACAAACATTAGGGATTTAAAATTCGCAGCGACAAAAGTTTTCGGGGTTCGCCCGGGAGGCCTGCGGGCTGCGAGTTACGACAGATTTTTGTGGAGAATTCGATTTGCAAAACGTCAGTCTCACGTCTAGATAACGCTCATGATTTTTGACGGGGCGAGATGAGTTGAAAATTAATTAGTTTTACTTTTATTACGAGAGGCCAGAAGCTATTATCCTCATAATATTTCGAATTGGATTTTCGTGGTATTCGTTCGTTAATGAGAAACGAAAATCGTTTTATCTGTTTTTACATTACTATGACAAAGAAGTTTTACTGAAATTATACAATTACGAAGGTTTTTTTTATGAAATAAGGGGGCAAACGAGCAAAAGGGTCGCCTGATGGAAAGCAACGACCGTCGCCCATGGACACTCGCATTACATCAGAAGAGCTGCAGGTGGGTTGTCGGCCTTTTAAGAGGGAATACGCTCTTTTCTTAAAGGTATGAATGAACATACTATAATATGTTACCTACAAAGAAACGGATTTGGAATAAATACTATTACCTAGTCAATCTCTTTAACCACAACTTTTTCTTCAAGTTGTAATCATTAGTAGCATTCTGACAGTTCTAACAGTAGTTGTGCATATAAGGGCTGCAGGATATTTTCCCATGGAGCAGGCTCGCACTGGAGGCCTGTTCTTGCACTTGAACCTGTACCGACATGGTTTAGATCACGTGTTTCATAACCACTTTTTAGACGATACGGGACTGGAGGGGCACTTGAGTTCAGTCATATATCGAGCGTAGGCGTGGTTATTATGTTCGAATAACCGGTGTATATTTATACAATTTCACTATTGGAACCATGTAAAAATATGTTTATGAGACGTGAAGACGAAAATGATTGCGATAATTTGATATTTCGAATCCATTTGAATATAGAAGTACATTGAGAGCCTCAATGTAGGCGTAAGTGGTTTCGTCTGGATTTCAAATAAACGATTTGGATTGAGGTAAACGCGTCATATGATACTCTCGTACAGAATGAGATTGCGTTGAAACGACTCGAATTAAGAAACAAAAAATATTTACATGTTTTCGTCTTAGCGACCGCCAACAATGATTTTTTGTAATAGGTAAACGGGCGTCTACCGATTTCTTGTAATATAATAATTCTCACCACAACGATTGTTTTATGTTAAAAGTTAAAAATATAACAATATAACATATTTTATAAGATACGTAATATCGAGGCAAAACAAGTATTTTAAAAATTAAATTATACAAGAGTATTGCCAGAATTTAAATCTGTGACCTGGCGAGAGGCGACCCGCCTCTATAGCCTATAAAACAAGTTTGACATAAAAATAATAAAAACTCTTTACTTAGTGGGTCAACAAGTTACGGTTATTGAAATTTAGCATTAAGGGTGAGTGCTAAGTTCAAACTTTATTGGAATATGAGGAGATTGCAGTATTACGTAATGCTGGATCCGTATAGCGGTTTTCTTTCAATTCTTGTTTTAAGCTTTTAAGTTTTTTGTATCGAATTTAAGTAAATATTAGGTATCAGAAAAAAATTACCATTAAAACAAAATCTATATTCTGCGTTTAGACTACGTATTTTTAAGTCGATCATAAATATTCTTTATCTCATAAATTTGCATTGAATGAAAAAGCCGATACTACAAATCAATCATAAATAGTCTATTCTAAGTCGATACGAGCAACATAATAGAGCTACGCAAATAACGCAAAGCACAATAAATCAGAAACCATTCCGTGTTTTAAAAATGGAACGGAATGTAAAGAATTGAGATTAGTCATTTTGAAACTTTAAAAAAAGTAAATTATAGTGACGACGTTTAAAGTGGTTGTTTTGGAAACGATAAGATCTCGTATTGAGTTAATGTTTACAGGTTCGTGCTGAGAGCCGCTGCGCTTATAAATAGATTTATTATTGAGTTGTAAACAATTAAAGCTAGCTCAAATAATAGTGCATTGCACCAATTATCGCTGCATTGTTTACATTTTAAGATCGTAGCGGGGAACAGTAGCGATGAACACGTTTCGCTGTATTTACACAAACATTAACAAAGCGCCTCTCAGTTTGAACCTAATTAATCTTCACTCTGACCCAAATGTGCTCCGGCATCCGTCGACGGGCCACAAAAAATGCTCAGCTATTTTAATTGGCGTAAAGGTTTGGAGTTTCTGTCATAAAATGTCAATGAATCGCTGCACACTTGACATCTGTGGACTGTGCCCCGATTGTGCTATTTTAAGCATATTGTAGTGAGAAAATGGCATCGTAAATTATGCTGTTATTAGTCATAATTATTGTTAATAGAACTTTAACTCATTGGTGTTGACATAGTGAGAAATCATTTTGGTCTATGGTTATTGGTAAATGTGCAAATAATTAGGTCATACAGACGTAAAACATGCGTCCTCCCATTCGATTCTTACTACATAGTTACATAGTTGAACCAATAGATATATATTGAACCAATACTACATAGTTGAACCAATAAATATCCAACATTTGCCAATAAAAATAAAAATAGAACACATTAAAATAAGCCGCACAGGAATGAGAGAACGCCTGATATGAAATTAATATCAGGAATTCTCGGGATAATGTTTTCATGGATTACGGCTGCCGACTGCCGACTGGCGAGGAGATGCCTCACGTACTGTGTGTGTGTATGTAGAGCACGTTTCATAAAATAAAAGATATCGATTCCGTGACGAGCGCGAGGCTGTGGGAAACGATTCCTGCCCGCTAATAGACGCCCGCGGCCCCGCGGGTCCCTCGGACAACACGTGAACGCGCGAACGTGACTGAACGTGAAGACATGAATGAATTACGAAACTAATTAGAGCCGGAAACGCATGAATAGAATTTGCAACAGTGAATTAAATTTCTAGTCGTAATTAAGGAGTTAAGGGTAGGGCATGAGCACTTTATTCCTAGTTTAGTGTGAGGCTGCGCGGGGCGGCGGCGGGAGCGACCGCATTCTCGCTGGTAATTACTGCCCGCTCCCGACTCCTAACATTTTATGCTGTATTCTGACGTGTGATTTGCCGAACGTGTTATTTACTGTAATTGTCGTGGGAGTATCATGTGTTCGATAAATTAGCGTGATATTTGTAACTATAACTGAGGGATTAATCTGCTAATCGTACGCAAATTTTTTACGACATAATATTGTATATTATTGTATCTTTCTCCGTTTTATAAATTCTCTTTGTTTAACATTTTTTGAATTTTGTTTCCTAAATTTCCTTTACATGTTTATTATTTACTGATAAAATATATCCGTTGATTAGCAGGGACAGGCTAATGTGGTAGTGTGATAATAAAAACTTTTATAATGTTGACTGATAGCGTAGAAACGCCACTCCCACAAAACAAAACCCAAGCCAAAGATGATAGTTGTGATCCTTTGCGTGTAGACAAGTATTGCGACATGCTCCGAGGAATAACCTCAGATGGTAGAGATAAGAGCGACATGTCGACGTACTGTTATAGATCGTAGATTGGAAGGATGCGTGACTCTTGCAAAGGGAAATGTAGTGCTTTTCTAGGTATTCCTACTTACGTATCACTATTTATCTTGGTATTTATGGCCCAATTTTTTGGGACTTACAACATAATATTATGATTATGTTAACTAGTCAAAATGCTTTTGTTGAATATTTTTTAAATAAATAAGTATATCCTCCGCCACATGGTAAATCATATACCAAAGCACTAGCGTAAAATACCTCTAAATTGGCTAAAAGTAAAAAGACAACCCAAGATAGAATTTCTTCACGCAAATTATACTAGGAGAGCCGACCCTAAGTAAAGCGAGAAAAAGTATAAAATACGTATAGAAACTAAATCAGTAAACGATAATAATTTTATCAAAATTTACAAATAAGTACAGGATGAATTGATAAAAAATAAAAATGTGTAGGAAGCAAATTGTCGCAGTGCCGGAACGCGATCATCTTTTCATTACATATTTTACTTTGCATAGCTTGTGATGTTTTGTGGGTGATGGGTCACCGTTACAAGGTTACGACGATGAATTCGTTCTAAAACTAAATTGTTTATACGGAGTACAAAGTAGTTACAAAGTCGACATTGCTTCTACTAAGTACGTCACAATCCTAAGCAGAAAGCCATTGATGATCCCAGCTTATCTACTACTCGTATCTATGATCATCCTGAAAAAAAAAACGAAAATGTCTAATGTTATTGTGAAAGGTTTGCGGGTTAAGAAAAAAAGAGCACTTTATCAAAGCGAAATTTAAGCTTTACTGAAGTTAAAAAACTTATAAAAAGCGGGTTATTTCATAATATAAACAGAGCTTCAGCGTATTATATTGAGATGCTCGTCAACATTTTTACTTTATGATTAATCAAGAGCACTGAAAGCTCTGATGTCGGTTCTCTTGTTTTCCTCTTTTGAATTTCGCAGCTCCGAAGTCGAACCGAAGATACATTTAATTCTAATTTGACGTACGAGGAGTTTTATAAGGAGAGATCAAACGATCTCCGGGTCTCGCATCCGACAGACGGATGCAATGTTTTAGTGGGGAGCGGGCGCGGTGACACCCGCCATCGCGAAATAGATACGAATTCTCTGGATTTATGTTTTTTAATATCATTCCCCCATATTACATTAAAACTTTGCAAATTACTTTTGCATTTCGTGTTTTATAATTCGCTTCAAATTATGATTTAGGACTTGTTTTCTAATTTTATGTCACGAGCTACGCATAAAGTTAATTAAAGTGTATACGTAAAATGTTGGTGTTATGGTATGTTTATATATTTCTGCCGTTATGCCATGGGACTTGGGAACGTAAACGTAGAAGATATTTTTTGTTTTATGGTGCACCTACGGTGCGAACTGGCGAGATCGGAATGTCGGTTCAGAGGTGCTAATAGAGAACGCGCGTGGGCAGACGCCGAGACAAATTATTATAATTATAAGTCGTTCCAACTTAAGAAATTACGATGATTCGTTGCTTCTTAGTCGTAAATCATTATATTATTTGATATTTTATAGAGTAGAAAATCTTTTGACATAGTGAAAATGAATTTCTTACAGTTACAATAACAACAAGCTTGTTGCTAGTTACTGGAACGAAGCATAGCTTTAATATGAGCAAGATAAGTAGCAATCATGGCGGGTTTTCTATAGGTATTATCCTCATCGATATCGATATTTTTTTTAATTTAAGATATCGTATTTACTATTGTTATTGGTTTTACAGTCCATCGTGCACTCAAGTGATGCGGGGAGAGGAGACTGATTAATTGGCGTGATTGTTTGAGCATTGTCTAACGTAATGACAGGAAGGTGGGGCCCGGCCGGATATCGTCATGTTGGCTGATGGCTCGCCACTCACCGCATTAGAGGGCATTAGGACCATTGCGACATAAACTTACAACAATCGAAGCCGGGCTTTTGAAATATTCTCAAGCTGATTTTGAGGTTATATTAAATAGGTCCTTAATTAAAGGGCATTTTTTGAGTGAGTTAAGACTCACACTCGTAGTGCTCGATTTATAGCGAATTTGAAGGCCAAATGTTTGTCTCAAATAAAAAACTACGACGTTTCTTTTCTCCGAAACTCTATATCTTTTCACAAATCATAAACACAAGTTCAAAATTATTATTATAAAATTACTGTTTTATTTTAAGCTTGCTAATTGCAAACACAACAGAAGAAAATTTTAAGAAATTTAACTAATACTTTTTTAATTCTCTATGTTTAAAGTCTAGACTCTAGACTTAATATGTACCTAATTATTTTGTCTCTAAAATGACTATTGAGTATAATGAGAATTTAAATTATAAATTACCCATTTATGCGTGCAGCATTTAATATAAAATTATCTATAAAGTCTCTACCCTCTGTGAAAAATAAAAAAGTGTCTTAATTAGAAAAAAAAAAAATTGGCACTCTAAGATTAACACTATAAAAAGCTCTACCAATAATGTTGTCTGTTAGTATAGTGCGACATATAGAAGAGAAAACTAATAATGTCATAATACTTTATTGTTCTGCTCTCTAAACTTATCTGAAATTACGCTTTTGTATGCTTGCGAATTGCGGTCGATTCTGGCAGTCAAGTTGGCAGCTTGAAGATGGTCAAGTGTTTTATTATTTATGCTGTGCTCATAGGGTTAAAATCAAATACAATAATAATATTATGCACAGATTATAGAAGATATTATGTCTCTAAAAGACATATAAATCTTAGTGATGATTATGTCCATTACGGGGTACTGTCAGGTGTTACGGTAAAAGCCAATCTCTTAACTATCGACAAATTTTCCAGCAATTTAGTCTGACTACATAATTGCGGAACAAGTCAAATCTAATTGATGCTGAGGTCGAGTTCAAATCGCCGTTACGGACAGGTTTTTGTGTGACCCGCGCAGCTCGCTAATGGGTTACATAAACTCGCGCACATAGATAGTATTCTTGAGTCTTAAATCCTCTTTAGTCTTCAATAATAATATAGAAACTTAAAAAATAAATACTTCAGGCAAAGTAAGTTATAAAATAGATTTTTACATAATATCATTTAGTAAATAGTTTTTATCGCGACTTTGATTAATAGTACGGGAGCCCTAGAACAAATTTTTTGTGATGACTAACAAGCAAATTTTTTGTGAGTAGCTTCATTTTGATAAGACAAACAACTTTTTTATCTGCGAAAAATCTTGAAAGTGGTAGTAGCTAGCAGAGATAAAAAAGGACTTCATACTTTGATTTGATGGTCCTAAAATATGGATTGTTCTATTTGTAGGACAATGTTACTCTTAAATTATATGACTATTAATTTACAATTAATAACAAAAGATCAGTTGGTTAGGGTTCCGTTTTAGGGTACCGTAGTCAACCAAGTTTTGTTGGTTACAGAACCCTAAAACGGAATCCTAAGTCCTTACCAGCTGATTTTTTGTATATTTGTAGGTTAATAGTTATATAATTTAAAAGTAACATTCTCCTACAAATGGAACAATCCATATTTTCGGACCATCAAATCAAAGTATGAAATCTTTCTATCTCTGTTAGCTACCACTTTCAAGATTTTTCACAGATAAAAAAAGTTGTTTGTTTTATCAAAATAAAACTACTCACAAAAAAAAGCTTGTTAGTAATAAAAAAAAATGTTCTAGGGCTCCCTCACTATAAATAGAAATGAATCTCAAAACATTTTTCTGCGGACTGCGAACTGAAATAAACCCTTCTTACGTAGCAGGAAAATATGTTCATTCTGGACGTAGGACTTATTTGTGTTTATGTTAAGCCTCACACAGCTATACTAAGTGTATTATGAATGAAAATAAAATTCTGGAGCAACAGTAAAAGCACGTTAAGCCGAACTGGTACTTGATCCATTTATAGAAGCAATGTTTGATTTCGAACCGGTCTATCCTATTAAGGACATCCCTCGGTCCGCACTCCGAGGTACGCACTTGTACGAAAGTTCTCAAGGAAGTTCCAAGTCAGCCGACTAATTGAAAACTTAAATAAATGGTCTTCAAGATCCATGATCACCGCCAAATTTATTTATAATCAGGTCAAAGAAAAAACTTCAAATTACTTTGCAATTAATACAAATTGAAACTATAAAAAATATCTTTACAGCTGGTGCACTCTATTTTAATTTACAGCTACTCAGTTACGCTGTGAACTCGAATCAAATATTGTTACAAAGAGTTTTTGCATGCAGAAATAAATTGTACCTGGTCGATTATTCGAAAATCAAAAGGCTCTAGAAAAAGTATTTTGGGAATATTATTTTAATCTGGATATTTTTAGTTTTAATCTATCATTCCCCGAATCTACAATTTTGTCCTTTACACGAAATCACTGGAAAATATTTTATCAATATTTACACATAAAATTAAGATTTGCAAACAAATCCATCATCAAAGCAACATGTAGCTTTTCCAATTTTTATATTTATCTTGTGTGTTGACGTTGCTAAACTTAATATTTAAAACTCAAAATAATAAAATGCATTGTGTTACACAATATAATTTTAATTATACATAACATCTAGTTAACTAAAACATTGTTTGCGGTCCCCATTAAACTGGGTAGCGCTTAAACAAACTTATGAGTGGTTTGAAACCAGTATAAATTGGCTACCGGAGTGCGTCGCAGTCGACGGTCGCCACCAATTAGTGGCTAGTGTACTGAATTATTGCTCTTGTCTCTCCACTTTCTTCCTCATTACTGCTAGGACTTGCTTATTAGCGGAGAATAAATGTGATGAAAATATCGTACTCACGAAACTGTATAAAATTACAAGCTCTATGTTTCCATCAGCACTATATTTCACTATAGTTGGGGAGGGGAAGAGGGGATTTCGGGACTAGCTCGAGCGTGTCAGATTAAGCTTGTATAGGCTTCCGACATGTGTCTAGTTATCATGGTAATTGGTATAGAAATCAGATTTCTCACGTGGTGGGTAATTTTTTTTTTATATTGAAATGTCATCGGATATGTCAGATTAAGATAGAGGATGTTTAGTATACCCCAAAGAAGCTTCCATATAAAGCACTGATGATTCAAAGGTTAGGTAAGCTTGTAGGGACATTTTAAAATATAAAAAACTAAAGCTTCATATTTTCCTAAATAAGCTTCGCAGATATTTTATTTTACACTTAACTAAATTAATTAATCCTCGTTGTCGAAAATATATGTATTTATAATTTATATAAATAAGCAATTTTCTGAATATATTATATTCTTTTTCAAAACTTTAAAATGGCTGCATTTTCTGAACCCACCGCTAAAATAAAAAACGCTCTTATTATTTTTTTATCAGCTTTACCTAATGAAAAAACCTACTAGGTCTCCATTACGATCTAGTAACTACACAATTAGCACCCTCCCCTCCCCTACTACTATCTTTTGCCGGTGAGTTCGCCCGCGTAGAACAGCTTGACCAAAACTTTTTTCAAATAAAGGTTTCATTGAGCAAGCGTCATTGTGAAAATTATTTTTTCTATACTACCATTTCATCTTTTAAATGCACATTTCGGAATGATACACATTAATCATACATAATATTTTTCAACACTTTTAGTACAAAAAGACGCAAAACATAATAAATATATAATTAATTAACATTTCAGTAGCTTTTAGCCATCGTCTGTATGTAAATGGTCGCTATCGGGCATAGATCTAGACGTAGCTGGTAATAACATTCGCTGGTAACTACCGACTATAGTGTTCGTACGAAGTAGGAACTCTATTCACGACTAGCGAGCAGTACTAGTCTGGCTCTATTGAATGTTGCGTGCTAAAAAATATTACACTGAATAAAATTACATTCTATCATTACCATTTTATAGTACTGAAAAGTTAATTCACGATTTTATCTCTTCATTTATTTATTATTTCACAAGAAATATTCTTTGATTTATAAATATGCCAGTTATTTAGTTACGGTTTAAATTTTTTATGAAATTCCCCGTGTATTATTTTCCTCTATGTTATGAAATAATAATAATCAAGAAATGAAAAACTGACATATATATTTTTTTAATACTATTTTTAATATGTAGTAATACTAGGGCATTTAAAAAAGTCATTGTTTTGCACTAACGCAACCCTCTAAAGTGCACGGATGGGAGGACACGATATCACATTTATGAGATTCGCGCTTCACGACTACCATAAAGCTTTAGCACAAATCACCGCAATAGCTACACTCCGCTGTTCACATCAAAGATAATGAACAGTGAAAAGTAACGCGTGCTTTGTAATCAACACGCGACTCCCCCGTCATTTGAAACTGCTAACGCCGGGCTCGGCAGCCGGCAGGCCGTGTGCGATAGTGCATCCACGTAATTGTAATAACGTGCGTCAGCCCCGGCCTATCATCATCCTTATTGTGATATAGTACTGGAGAACAGTACGATATCTTTGTACAAACACGCGAACGGGATCGATTCGCTCAAAGACACATTTACTTTGCGTGGACTACACGTACCAAAGTCAGAATTTCGTATGTCTAACATTCTAGTGTGTAGTTATTTGGTGGTTGTAATTTTAATTGTTTCTTTACATTTTTTCCTTTTATTTAAAAGAAATAACGACATAATATTTTAATTTCTTATAACCTGGCTCTAATTTTACTATATTATTATGTTTTATATGTATTTTTGGTCAGTACTTAGATGCGACCCGGTCTCAAGATGCGACCCGGTCTCAAGATGCGACCCGGTCTCAAGACGCGGTTCGGCTCTGTGATTGGTCCAAATTTTGACAGCCAACCAATCACAGAGTCTGAACCGAGATGTATCTTGAGTACTGACCAAAAATATGGGGCCTAGACTAGGTCTTATACACAAACACTCCTTCCGTCTTATCATGTTTAAGTAGAGGTGTGCCTTGGGGATGAGCGTCTGGCGCACGCACTCATTTCGACCGATCGATCGATAGGAAGATGTTCTACTGTTCTATACTGTGGCGGTACATTAGACTTTAGAGCGATGAAATTGCAACTGCCAGCAAAAGTAGCAGTCGGCGGGGTCTATCGCGCTATCGGCCGATATCATCTCAGGCTATACCGGCTTTTAGCTCATCAAATTACACGTTCCGCTGAAATTGTAGGTCAGGCCGATGCACGGATATTTTAAGTTGGCTTATTTCATATTCGCGCTCTATTTTTAAACGTCGAAAACAAACGCTCGTGTATAATATTGCCTTTTTAGGGTTCCGTACCCAAAGGGTAAAAACGGAACCCTATTACTAAGACTTCGTTGTCTGTCCGTCTGTCCGTCTGTCTGTCTGTCTGTCTGTCTGTCTGTCTGTCTGTCGCCAGGCTGCCGCCATAGCTGGACTTCTGAAATTTTCACAGATTGTGTATATCTGTTGCCGCTATAACAACAAATACTAAAAACAAAATAATATTAATATTTAAGGGGGGCTCCCATACAACAAACATGATTTATTAGCCTTTTTTTGCTCGATATCAATAATGGCAACAGGTAGGCACTTGAAATTTTCACAAAGGCCTTAAATTTATGTGTCATTTAATAATTCACAATAATATTTAAAGAAAATAAAAAATTAAGGCAGGCTCCCATACAAAAAACACAATTTTTGGCCAATTTTTGCACTATAACGGTACGGGAACCCTTCGTGCGCGAGTCCGACTCGCCCTTGGCCGATTATTTTTGTTTTTTCGTAGCTTAAATTAATAACGTAAACATTTGAAAACTGAGTACCGCACTTTATAAATTAGTTTGCTGCTAGTGGGCATCCAACAAATAGAGTTTTCAGTGACGTTTCGATTAAACAATTCAAATTGTGTTTGGCATAGTGTTCATTAATTTTATGCGGAAAACTATAGTACGCGCTTAATCAGTTTAGATTAAAATAAACTGATGACAATAAAGTTAATTAGTATTCAAAAGGTATTATCCGTCAGCTGTCTGAGTTACATCGACGACAGAGATATTAAGCATAGATTAGAGTCGGCTTAAAAGTTCCCAACGGCGAACAGACAGTGCTGGCTTTTAATGCATTCGACATGCTTTAAAGTGTGTACAGACTTATATTACGAGCGGCGAAATATGCCGAGTTGTTACGCCCCGAAGTTTGTTGAATAGAGCACATTCATGAAACTCGGTGCATATTACATACGCACAGAACTCTGTGTGGTTTTAACTTAAGAAATGACTTTCCATCGCGCTTATTACTAGCGATGTATGCAGCATGAATTTACGACGATGGATCTTTTGTTTGAAACTTATATTGTTATAAATTACTTTTGTAAAGCGTAACTACTGCAACCGTAGTCTGTACAGTAAGGGCCAACCCACACGTACCACAACCACACGACAACCACACGACGTGGTCGGGCGTATATTTCGTATTGTAAATGAACTGGACCATTCACACGTACCACATTTTGCAGTCGTTGTCGACCACTTGTCAGATAACTTGTCAGAAGCAACCACGGCCGACCACATCGCAACCACATCGCAACCACAACGTTGCGTAGATTGAAACGACAGTGCGCGCACACCGCCCGCGCTCTTCCCCCCTCCGTTTCATTGACTTTCGTACGTAACCACATCGCAACCACATCGCAACCACTGGTGACAACGCAACCACGTCGGCATTTTGTCGGTACCACAACGCAACTACAAAAAGCTGCAGCGACACCATTCACACGTAACCACTGCTCGACTACATTTTGTCGTTGCGATGTCGTGTGGTTGTGGTACGTGTGGGTTGGCCCTAACTACAATATTTATTTTGTATCTACATATAAAGCTGATGGATTTTACCTAAGCAAAGAGCTTAAAGCTAGAAACTTAAAATTTCGCACACTAAGTTCTTCTTAATATGTTGTAGACATGCAGTATGAAAGGTTTTTTTTATTTTCTCCTAAAGGGGATTGAATAGCTCATCAAAGCGACAAATGGAAAAAATATTTTAAACGAAATATTATATTACCTTGCCTTTTAAGGTAATTTAGTAGAATTTGAATAAAGTCTGGACTGAAAACTGATTTTTAATATAAATTATAATCAACAGTAGACTGTAGAGATTTGATGTAAACATTATCTTTACTTTAGAAGTTTCTCACGCAATAACAATTTCTAGAAATATCTAACTTTGCGTAAGTAACAATGTAATAATAACAAATTTAGAACCTTATGCAAATTTACTTCGCTTTACTTTCGATAGAACTTTTATTTTCATAGCCTCCGGGCTACAGTTTGTTTGCCGCACGTGTTATTATAGAAAAAAAGTAAACGTCAATTCTCTTTGGGCACTCGGGGCAACGATTACGATATCTTTATTGGAGATCGGGGCAGTATAATGCCTTACATGCATGTATTTTGTAATAGTTATGGTACGTTTACTCTTATTTTCCAAATATTATATTCTATCGACAAAATTTCTTTTGCCTTATCACCGACAATAATGATAATGTATTGGATGTAAAGAAATACATCAACAGTTTTTATGTTTAAAGTTAAAAATATGAAGTTTAAATTAATTTTTTAATGAAAATATAAAGAGAATTTAAAAATATAAAAGATGATTGAGTCAACGATTAAAATAGAACTGCAACTTTTTACAACATGAATGAGCTAAAAGGGCATTTTTAATAAATTATTATTATCGATCATCGTATCAACTAAACGAACTACCTTTACTGTTAAAGCCCTACGATATAATGTGAACATTTTTCGCATATTTTGAAGCTCTACATTATTTTCAAGAATAAAGTTTAGGTACCTAAACTAGGTAGACACAAATTCTAATTCTTTTTATGACTTTAAATATTTTTATTAATTAAATCCTTTAATTAACTTTATTACTTACGAGCTTTTGCCCGCGGCTTCGCTCGCGTTAAAAAGTATTATTATATACAAACTTTGATCCCATATTTTAACCCCTTGGAGGTAGAATTGATCAAAATCCTTTCTTAGCGGATGCCTACGTCATAACATCTATCTGCATGCCAAATTTCAGCCCGATCCGTCCAGTGGTTTGGGCTGTGCGTTGATAAATCACCATGTCAGTCAGTGAGTTATATATATATATATATATATATATATATATATATATATATATATATATATATATATATATATATATATATATATATATATATATATATATATATATATATATATATATATATATATATATATATATATATATATATATATATATATATTTGCTTTACTACTTTCATCTGCATCTACTTGTATAATATGTTCAATGTTCATAGTTTCATACTATACTACTATTATAAATGTGAATTGCGAATGTGTGTCTGTCTGTTACCTCTTAACGCCCAAACCGCTGAATCGATTTTGTTGTGGTATAGAGAGTGGTATAGAGATACTTTGAGTCCCGGGAAAGAACATAGGATACTTTTTATCCCGGAAAAAATTACGGTTCCCGCGCGATACACGAATAAATAATTACTTTATTGTGTGAATTCAAAGATACCAGTTTTTCAGGTCTGCTCTCTCCTGATACAATTTGTTGATGGAATAGAAAGCTGATTTCTCTATCTTATTCACTGTTGACGTTTTTGGTGTTATTCATAATTTGTAGGATAATCCAGAATACGGTTATACATAAATTAGAATTTTATTAATATACATAATACGGGGTCTCGCGCGAAAGGTTTGGGCTTAATCCGATAGGATGTTGCTTCATTAAAATATTTTGTTACTTGTGTAAATTAAATTACATATTTACATTAACAAAATTACTACTTACATGAGACAAGCACGTTATTAAATCAGATGTATAAAATTCTCGTGTCACAGTGTTTGTGCGCGAACTCCTCCAACGGCTCAACCGATTTTAAGGATGTACATATAATGTATGTACCATCGAGGAAATTGATTCCTATGCAGTTGAGAGACCAACGTCATTTGGTCGATCATGTCAATTTAATGTTAAATTGTGATCTGTCGGTTGGGTTTGACGTAATGCGACCAAATTACGTAGGTCCCCCATCTGCAAAGGAATCAACTTCTCTGATAGTACATTCGTTAGGTCTGAGAATAGGTTTTTATCCACTTTTTTATATTGATACTAGAAATAAATTATATTTCAAAACAACGTTTGCCGGGTCAGCTAGTAGTATATAATGAGAAAATGCATAAAAGGATAGAGGACAATAAATTCCCATTTTTCCATTTTAGTATAGAAGACAAACGTTTTTATAAAATATACGAATGCCGTCGTTGAAAATAATTTCATGTTGAAAATGAAAGTTCTCGCTGTTTACATTATTTAAACTTTTAAATTATTTTACATTTAATTTTATTTCACACTGTCGATGTGATTAATTATGGGAACTAATTTTTTGAGCAGTTATTTAAATATTTGAGATGTTATTATGATCATTTGAAAAAAATATTGAGCAGTTATTTAATTTTATGGCGGTTGATTAATTATTGCGACAGTAAAACATGGACAGTAATAAAAAAAATAATTGAGCAGTCCAATATTACTGAATGAGCGGCAAAAATGATGGAATGAGCGGTTCGATGTAAGTTTTAAGTAGTTCGGCAGATCCACGGCAGATTATGAGCGAGCGGTGGAAGGGAGAATAAGTAGAATTGTATTATTATTAAGTGTAAATAAATATTTCTATGTACGTTTCATTTTTATTTCATTTCATTATTAATGAAAAGACTTAACAGAAGGCCTACTTAACCACGGATACCGAAGCGGGGGGACGGGAGGGCACAGCCCCCCAGAAAGGGGGGCCCGGCCAAAACAAAAACAAACACAATCCAGAAAGTCAAAAAGTGGGTTAGGTTAGGTTAGAACTTAGACCACAACACAGAGGGAGCCGAGCGAGCGCAGCGAGCGTGCTGCGGCAGCAGCCGGCGACCGTCATACTTTCGCTTTATAGCGGTACGGGGTCCCATGGGCGAGTTCGACTCGCACTTGGCCGATTTTATTTCATTTTACCACCTCATTGTTTAAAGAACTGCTTAGAATGAGATAGCTTACTGACAAATTCCGATTTGTTACGGCCCACACGTAACCGCTCATTCATTAATTTTTACCACTCATTTAATTATTTTAATGTTCAATAATGTTTACAATGATCCATTTCATTATTTCTTACTACTCATTTTTGTTTACTTTACTGCTTAGTTTTAACTGTAATGTTTGTAATTTTTAACTTACCAAAACTGCTATTTACAACTGCCCCTTTAAATCAGTGCCATTAATTATTATCTTTATCTCTTTATATAAAAATTAATCGATATTCGCGTGGTCACGACATCACGCGTAAACGGCTGGCCCGATTTTGCTGAAATTTGGTATAGAGATACTTTGAGTCCCGAAGACCAACTTTGGTTACATTTTGTCCCGGAAAAATGTACCGTTACTGCACAATGTACTTTTATGTTTTGCGCGTAAACTATTCAGTCTATTTTGATGTAATTTGGTATGGAGATACTTTGAGTCTCGGAAAAGGACAAGGGATACTTTTTGTCTCGGAAAATGTACGGTTCCCGCACAATAAACTTTTATGATTTTCGCCTAAACTTTTCAGTCTATCTTGATGAAATTTGGTATGGAGATACTTTGAGGCTCTGGAAAGGACAAGGGATACTTTTTATCCCGGAAAATGTATGGTTCCCGCACAATAAACTTTTTCGCCTTAACTATTTAATTTAATTTGATGGGCATGGAGATACTTATTTTAATCTATTTTTTTCTTAATTATACCAATTCGAATTAAATAATCATCGTTTAGACAGGACAACGTCTATCGGGTCAGCTAGTGACGTTATATATTTTTATTTCAACCACTTTAAATATTTTATGCCTTACCCTGAACGGGATATTTACGCTGCCATTTTCCGTTTCGAATATTTATGTAACTGGAACTTAAAATTACTGTAACATTTCCCAGTGAAAGCCTCCAGCGCTAATACGGCGATGTGTCAGCGCTGGCAAAGGCAATCTTTTTGGGTTTGTGCCAATTGATTTGGCATCTGTGCCGCATATTGTACAAAATGTTCGCCGAAATCATTGTGTCAATATTTTAAATTGCCGTTAAAATATATAACGAGCTTGTACATCGTGATATCAATATAATAGTGATTTTATGAGTTTTTGGTCCGCTTTTAATTTGTAATGTTAATAATATTGAAGTTTCTGTACAAACATTTCAACACAAAGCAAGGCTCAAATTTAATTGTAAATTGTACAAACGCGCCAACTACGTAAGTAATAAAAATAATATAGGTTCTTCATTCTTGTAATAATATTATGAAATTCCTTAAATAGAAAAATGTTTAGCACCAGTTTTAGTTTTAGATTTAATGATATATTTAGCTACAAGCTTAAATACGGACCTACCTTGTAATTTTGCATATCTTTTTTTGATGAAAAAGTCCGCTTAGTTATTAGTAGTCCTTTAGAATAATATAATCGAGAATGCTATCGAATTGCGAAAAAATCTTGTTACGTAGACCAGCAACGCAACAAGCCCTTTTTACTAATTTCGGCCTACATTGTAACGTACTCGTGTTGTAAATCCATCAACAGAGCTATCGTAGTTATCAACGAACGTCGTCCCGAAATACTTCCCTAATTTATATTTACGCGATAACAATCTTGTAAACGATTACGCTCAAACGCGTGTTCATTAATACCGAATGTGGAGCACGTCAGAACTCACGCCATGCCGCGGCCGTAACACTCGGGAACACAACAAAATAAACACTGATAGAGTGGCACAGAATAAAATGACGCGCCAGGACGGTGTTACTACCTGCCCGTGCAAGCGCTAGGCGTCATAGAGTCGGGGGCGCAGGTCGACGGTGGTATCGGTCAGTGACCGCAGCACCGAGCGCCGAAGACTCCGCGAGTGACCGACACGGGGGATACGCGCGGACCGGCCGCCCTCCGCAGGCGTTTTGATGCCCTTCCGACGAAGCCTCTGCGCGCGCACTTTACCGCCGTTTTCGTAATGATGCCCTATCTCTTGTCTATATCGAGTGATTCGTTATCCTTCCGTCTCACCTCTGCACCGGAATGCCGGGAGTTTTTACCGGTGACAAATCACGGTAAGCCTAATCGTAGGTGACGAATGCGGCTTAGGCTTAAAACGCTCCTATTACAACGATAACGTAAATATTGTCGATTCCTCGATATATTCAGATAAACCCCATCACGACACGAGAAGGTCACCGCTGATTAAATTTCATAATCTCCGGTTAGGGTATTATTAGGAAATAAAATTAATCGACACGGTCCATCCCTAAAGAGATTATAATTGGAGCATGCGTGGTGCGCGGCATAGCGCGGGGCGGCGGCGGCGCGGCGGCGGCGCGGCGGGGCGGGTGGTGTCACAGCGGCGCTACGCCGCGACGTGATCTTGACACCGCGTATGCAAAGCCTCTCCCAAAGTGTGCTAAAATGTACAGTAAACAATACTTTCGATTTCGATATTCCCAAAACTGGTATACCGAAATAGGAGGCCAAACTTTATTTCGTAGAGCGTATTAACTCTATTGGATTTGCCGGGGTGACCCTTCCGCACGAATTCTGCAGAGAGAGCTCGATAGCTTCGCCGTGAATAAAAAATGGGCTTTATAATAAAATACTTTTCCCAATTTATCTCCTTAATATTTGTCAAGGCCGGCGTTTACACGCGGAGTACGAAGTTTTCTGCTTTGATGTCATACTTTTATATTAAAAATATTTTATGGAACTCTGACCTGATTCTCGTCGTAGCTAGCGTCAAAATCTGTTTCACCGATCGAAACAAAGCTAAACAATAGTCAGCCCACAAAATGACTGACTGAATAGAAATATGCAATTAACGCTAGATTTTTCATAATACCACGTCACAAACCTTAATAATTGGGATGCCTATCATCACTTTCGAAATGTTCAAATTCAAATAACAAAGCGAACTAATAAAAAACCGTCGAGTAATCCGGCCTGATCGAAAAACATAAAAAGGATTTAGTGAAAATTTGATTGTAGTTTTGTTAACGTGTAGTAGAGAGATTACGGGGATTAGGCGGCGAGCGCCGAGCGGGGCCGGTCGTAACGCACAGGTTAACGTGCGCCTTCCCCAGTCCCCGCACTATAGGGAAGGTAGGCTTTACTTTTATACAAATTGACATATAACTTTTTATTGTCTGAGCTCGGTGAATTGAGTCTATGATATTTGAATTCCGTTGCTTCTGGAGGGATTTTCTAAGAATTCTCTGTTGATATTGGTGTATTTCCCTGAATTGTATGTTGTGGAAACTGTTTCTTTCTTTTACGTTATATTACGGTATTAGTACTTGAAATTCGTAGCTCGACCTGCCTTTATATCCGACATTTTTTCAATATGACTCATGATTCCAGTAACACATACCTACCTGATAATTTCTGGATCATTATGAACGATAATATCAAATTATTGGCAAATTGCTAGTTACCGGGGTAAACGGTCGTGACGGATCTGACGTATTAGGGCCTGTCATCGTCGCGTGTGACGGCCATGAGTCACAACTCACGAGTCACGGCTCACGGCTGTCAACGAGTCCGCCGTGAGTCGTGACTCGTGAGAGCTGTCATCCTCAGATCGCCGGCCATATTTAGACCGTCATCACACTCATCATCGCCCAATGAGTCTCAAAACCTAAATTTAATAAAGCGAATCGTTATAAAATACTCTCCCGAATACTCGTGGTTTATTAACAATTTCGAATCAAATTATATCAAAATTTGTGGTCCATGCACGTGGCAAATGATTTAATGAGCTTACCCAAAAAGCACTTGGACGGCTTTTAATTAATCAAACCAGGAAAGTCGCTATGAAAACTAGGTATCGTTTAATTTGTTAAATTGTTACAAATTACATCATATAATTGACTTATTTTTACCGATAATAATACCGATATTAATTACGCAGAAACATCCTGCAACGACAATAGTATTGATCGGAATCAGAGATGTCAATAACGTGACCCCAAAATCAATGGTAGTTATTAAATAGTATTTAGCTGGATCTAACTGGCGCCCTCGACAGTTCCACCCTCGCAACGTCCTCCTAACCCTTCCGAACGTGACGCGCCAGCTTAATCTGATGATTACAAAAATAAGTGCAAATTCAATCTTAACTTGAAGTATAATTGGTGTTTGCCTAATGATCTATCAGAAACAGGGCTCATCAAGGGATTAGTTTGTAATTTGAAGCTGTGACTCACTTTGGTTTGCATGTGGGTTGATGGGTGATTTTTAGGCGTAAATTGTTGCTTACAATATTTAGACATGCTTCTTATAAGCGTTTAAGTGCGTAATCAATAAAATACTATTAAAGTAGTGAGACAGATAACTGAATACTTAAAACAGTTCCTAGTAGGATGTTTTACAATAGCATAAAGAGGGCCCAATAGGGGGTACTGTGGTAAACTTTTACCATAAAAAGTCACGAGAGTACTGCCGTGTAGACTGTAGTGGTGGTGGAGAACGATAAGGGAGTCTCGCACTCCCGCGATTGCGCCTTCCGTCTCATGTGGCTTCGCAATAAAACCCCCGTATCAAAGGGAATGAACATCGAAGTATCTCATAAGTAAAAGTTCTGTTTGCGTATACTTAGGTACTGTATGTGTGCTAAATGCATGGGCACGCATGTCATAGGTATTCGTAATTAAACAACTAAAGCTCAGTAGTTTACTCTCCTCATATATTGTAACTTAGCTTAGACTTAACATAAAATATGATTGTCCAGGTAGAATTATATTATAATTGCCAATAAAAATGAAAATCTTTCCCCTGGTATTTTTTTTTTCTTGAGCATCCCTCATCTATCATTATGTGGGGCGTCACATTGTAAAGATCTTTTTAAAAACGTTTGAGTATTGAAAAGACATTCGGTTTAGGGACTTAGCGAAAAGGGAGCTTCAAAATGCTCATTTATGTTAAAATCAAGTGCTTTCTGGATCAAAACAGTTTTTGCATTTGAACAATTTTAATAGGGCAATAAATTTATTAAATAAATTCTACAATTACATTTACTTATTTGTAATAAATTTAATATTTTGTAGACTTTTTTTAATAAAAAAATATCAGTAGCAGACCTGTGGCGATTTATGTTCACGTAATTCTGAAACTAACCTTTATCCAATATTCATTTCGTAACATGGACACCTACGAAAATAAACAATATGGACTTGATAATATTGTGTGTATTATTACAGGTAAGTAATTTAAATAAACAATAGGTTTATTTTCATACCATAGTCCATAACAATACTTTTGCTGTAGCTTTAATCACAATATTAGATACTTATACAAATTACTGAAGCTTATACAAATCACTTACGATACTTTCGGCCTAGTACTAAATCATACTATTTGGGAACATTTACAAGACGGTAGAACATATTTTACATATTGATAAGCCGTTTATTAAACATCGACGCTGATAGCGATGCGCATACATTAGCGGTTATTGAATTCGATATCCGATTGCTTCAGTGCCATGTGGGTGGGTATTAGCATTTTTCGGGAACTCCCCGACTTGTTGTGTCAAACGGTATTAGAAAATGTTTCTACTGGAACTATTACATCTACGACTTCTTAATAAAATACATATTACTAATCGATCGCCTTGCTTTTGTAAAATACCTTACTAGTATTGTGAAAAGTCTTTTATCTTACTTTTGAATCATATTTTCGAAAAGTGGGATACAAATTTTGGCTTTACGTATATTATAAAAAAAAAAATGTTTCTTCCTTATTTTAAAAAATCCGTTACTATTTATGTTTATATGAGTTCTATTTCGGGTGTAACCATTAGTACAAATTTGTTAATTTTAATAGCAAACTTCAAATAAAAATTTAATAACTATTTTATGTTGAGTTATAAATAGGCTATCCTTTAACGCACCATATTACTTTTATGAGAGGTACTTTATAATGCAACGACGGAAGAGTAACGTGGCCTAGGAAATATTTTTAATATTTATAGCTTCCTTAGACTCTAAGTTGTATATGAATATGCATGAGTTTTAAATATTCATTTTTTCCAGGATAAGGCTCTTTATTTCTGTTCTTAGGTTTGTGGATTATAGTGCGTCTGGACTGGAGGTGACAATACTATCGCTCACTCTATTGCTTCCTGTTACACTGTCATTTTATGAATCTATGTATTTAGATGAGTTTTTCAGTAAGAGTACAAAAAAAAAGTCACATGAAATAAAATAATTAACGTTTAATGCGCTTTAAATAATTGGGATTGCATTACCACTTTTTAGGGTTCCGTACCCAAAGGGTATAACGGGACCCTATGATTGAGACTTCGATGTCTGTCCGTCTGTCTGTCTGTCCGTCTGTATCCAGGCTGTAACTCAAGAACGGTAATAGCTAGAGAGTTGAAATTTTCACAGATTATGTATTTCTATTGCCGCTATAACAACAAATACTAAAAATAACATAAAATAAATATTTAAGGGGGGCTCCCATACAACAAACGTGATTTTTCGAACATTTTTTGCTCGGTATTAATGATGACAACAATTAGGTACTTGAAATTTTCACAAAAGCCATATAATTAATATGTACTTTAATAATTAATAATAATATTTAAATAAATTAAAAATTTAAGGGGGGCTCCCATACAAAAAACGCAATTTTTGGCCTATTTTTGCTCTATAACGGTACGGAACCCTTCGTGCGCGAGTCCGACTCGCACTTGGCCGATTTTTACTTATATGAAATTACTTATTTGTACCGAATCCGGAATATCATATAATAATGATTGTTAGTTCTCTTCAAAACTTACAGTGTACTGTATACTGTAAGTCTTGAAGAGAACAATAGTCTATGATGTACACTGTGTACATCATAGACTATTGTAATCGAAAGCGTATAAACCATAAACTGTTTTATACTCCTCCTAACCTGTAAGTTTACTGGTAATCGTTTACAAATAAACAAACTCTGTTTAGAATACGTTTCCGTATCCGGGCAGTAATGACTCCCTTCACCTTCTGCTATTCACATGCACCACGTGTTACCAACTTTGTTAAATAAAACTCAGCAAATTTTGAAGTAACTTTGTAAAAGTGTTTGAAGATTCCGCTCCTAAGTTTTCAATATGAAATCTCATCTGAAAACGATTCACAACACAAATTGTAATAACAAAGTAAAAAATGTGAATATTGTGTTTTGACATTTTTTTAAGTTTACCTATTTGTTGTTAAAAACGAGCAAACAAAAAAAAAAGATACATGCAGCCGAACGTATTACCTCCTCCTTTTTAGAAGTCGGTCAAAAATGACTATCTCTTTGTATATATCTGTTAAGATCATCGCACAGGCCACAGCCTTAGAGCTAGATACTTGATGTTTTGCACACCCACGATTTTATTTAGTAGTGTTGGCAACAACTGGAAACTTTTCCGAATTTCCTTACTACCCTCAAGCGGGTTAAAAAGAATATCAAAATTGCATGCCAAGCATTAGGTAGAGCTGCGGGGAATAGCTAGTTTACAATTAATAATGATTTTGTAATTGGAAAACCATAACAAAATACATCCATACCTCCATACTAAATGCGAACGTGTGTTTGTCTGTCTGTCCGCCTGTCTGTCTGTCTGTTACTTCTTCACGCCCAAACCACTGAACCGATTTTGCTGAAATATGGTATGTGGATACTTTGAGTCCCGGAAAAGGACATTAGATACTTTGTATCACGGAAAAATGTACGGTTCCTGCGCGATAAACAAATTTTGGCGCAACGGAGTTGCGGGCGTCATCTAGTATATTATAAGTGTTGTAAGTCTCGGAATCTAGTTCAGAATTAATCTTAGTGATGAGTGCTATTTATGAATATGAATGACTAGGATCAGTGAACCGTTGATCGCCGGTACCAGATGCTCACAGGAACCTGGGCATTGGGCAAACACCGGGATAAAATCGGAACAGATCTGGAAAAGGGCCAAATGGAGAGATGCCGTAAGCATTCGGCGTATGGTAAATGTCTTATGAGAGAACGGAATATTATGAATAGTTGTATTCAAATTCTATACTATTATTGTATGGTACGCTTGAACCGCGAAACCGATTTAGAAAAACAAGAAATAAGCCTGTGGTTCAATTCGTCCATGGTTTTTGATTCTTGTGCTTGATGTTTTTTATTATTTATGGTGGTCCATGTCATGGTCCATGGATGCAAAGTGCAAAAACAAAAATAACGGAGCGACATAATATTCTGACTACTACAAAACGCATTGGTTGTATGTTCGACTCTGTGATTGTGTGCTACGAGTAGGTATATTATTTTTAATTAACTTTTATGTGCTTCTGAAAATCTTTCAAAAATTACTAAGATACAATATACACCAATCCACCCATCAGCCATACCTTTAACAAATTTTACGTTGTTTTGTACACCAAAACATTTACCCAAGTTTTGATTATTACCGTACTTTGAGTCCCTAAGAAGGAGAAGGGTAGATTTTGCCTAGCAATAATATCTACAGAACCCGGCCAGAGACCACAAAAGTAAGTATGAAAATAAATTACCCATAAAATTAACTATCGCCTTGAGGCTCCAATAGAAATTATTTATGATAACCCCACTAGTTTGTCTTTGACTACAAAGCAATCTTGTCTTAGAAATCTCAGGGGTGGTTGTAAATAAAAATCGCATCCTTTGTTTAACTTCAATAGGTAGATACTTAGCGAGAAGTTGTAGCTAAGTAGCTGTACCAATTTTTTTGCTACCTCTATTAATTTACTTCGAGCTTCAAGTAATATTCTTTTAACAATAATTATTAAATCTTAAGGGCAGAAGATTTGTTAAGCCAACAGGCTTATTCTCCGCCTACCATTATCTAAATTACTATCTCGGCCATAAGGAAAGTATAATGCAACATCAATTTGATATAGAGCCTTTAAATTGTAAGCACATTCAGGACGTGTGGGTACAAACTCCTTGGCGCGTGACTCTTTCCACATGATCGACTTTTTGGTATTTACGTTTATCCGTACCCAATCTATTGGACATCGTAAAATTCTATGCTCAAACGCCTTCGACGTAAACCCACAAATTAATGTCAATTATCGTAAACATGTGATGTATCATATTTTTAATTACCACCATTATGTTTAATGAAATTAGACACACTACGTATGCATGACGTATCGAGTCATTAGCTGTGTTGGGACTTGGGTTATGGTGTGGTTATGGGTACGATTTTAGTGGCTTGTAGTTCGACCACACATGGATAGTCACTTGATTAAGTTACGTGTTGAAAATATGTCTATTTGTTGATATTAACGACATTAATTAGTTTTGATTGCTTATTAACTTTTTAGTTTTCTTGGCATAGCATGAATGTAGCACTGCATTCTTGTGGCTCATACAAGATAGTTACAAAGCTAGCAATTCTATTATAGTCTGTTTTGCTAATAAAGAACATCACGCTATTGTTATATCAAATTAAATGTAAACTGTCATTTATGAAATATATACAAAATATATGAAACAAAATAGCGTACAATAAGCTTCTGTGTAAGGTTTTTGTTTTTTACCCACAAACATGAAGGTGCCGTTAACGACTAGTCGAGCAAATAGGAAATTCGGTCCACCATTACGCATACAAATAACACCTTCCCCTTACTCCTTTCACTTGCAGGGCTGTCGACTTTACAAATGTTTTCTTCGTTTTTACATAGCGAATGTGCGAGGGACTTTGAGCAATCGACGGCCCTAACCCCTTGCCACCCCGTGAAAGTATTGTCTTTGTTCCAATCTGATCGCCTTCGTGTTTGCCCCAAACTTCACTCGGCTCGTGTTTACTAAACAACCTCTAACGACGTCTACTTATGACAGTTCGTGTTAACAACGCCTAATTAGATGAAACTTTTTAGGGCTAGCACGACTTACATTAGCGTTTTGACTCCAATTACTAATATTTATATTACCTCTACAATCTACTAGCTATAATACCTATCGAAACTGTTGATTTCACTCTCAAAGGACCATAGGTGTATACTGTACATAAAATATAATCGGCCAAGTGCGAGTCGGACACGCGCACGAAGGGTTCCGTACCGTTATAGAGCAAAAATTGGCCAAAAATTGTGTTTTTTGTATGGGAGCCTCCCTTAATTTTTTATTTTATTTAAATATTTTTATGAATTATTAAATAACACATATATTTAAGGCCTTTGTGAAAATTTCAAGTGCCTACCTGTTGCCATTATTGATATCGAGCAAAAAAGGCTAAAATAACATGTTTGTTGTATGGGAGCCCCCCTTAAATATTAATATTATTTTGTTTTTAGTATTTGTTGTTATAGCGGCAACAGATATACACAATCTGTGAAAATTTCAGAAGTCTAGCTATAGCGGCAGCCTGGCGACAGACAGACAGACGGACAGACAACGAAGTCTTAGTAATAGGGTTCCGTTTTTACCCTTTGGGTACGGAACCCTAACAAAATATCTGTACAGTAGGTATGTGCTTCAACTGTAAACTTAGGCAATAGGCATCATATAAGCATAAGATGCGTTTTACGACTCGAAATAAGAAATCGAAAGATTTTAAATTTATAAGTCCTCGATTCGAATCATTCAATATCGGGTCGTAAAAGGAATAACATAAAAAGTAGACACGAATTCATAAAAACCTGAAGTGTCGTTATCGTTTGAATCATGACGCTCAGTGCCTCATTTCGAGATATTTTGAAGATATTCCAATCCGAACATTTACGTATCGGTTTACAATGATGTAAATCAGAGATTCAATTGAGTCGTGCGCTCTTTGAAATTAAATTCCAGAATAATTGATCAATCCAATCTGGTTCAATTTTTCCGGGAATCGGTGTTTGTCCAAAAATCTTTTTTGGCTTATTTTTCCTGTCGATATTAAATTTTCTAGGAGCTGGATCCTTTGCCTTGTATGATATTAAATTATAAGCTTTAAATTTTATGATTATATTCTGTAAAACGGCTTTCTGACTTTAGTGCAATTCTCGTAGTTTATACAGCAACACCTACATAATATATTTATATATTATGTAGATAGGTTAAGATATCGTAAATATTAAAACAACTTCTCTTAATGTAAAAAAACCTTAGGTATTAAATAAAAATGAAATGAAAAGTTTATTTAGTAAATATAGACCTTAAATATCGATAAGTATTAACCTTCAGACGAGACAAAATAACATAAAGACGACGGTTACTAATCACTAATTATATAATGCCGACCCCATCAAAAGTGATGGGTAATTGCGTTTCCCTGCACGACCAATTCGAAATGGACGGAATGACATGCCGGACAAGACGGAAATAAAAAAATCGTTTAATGGAAAGTAACGCAACGTAAATCGAAGCATTTCTATTGAAGCGCCATGACTGTGCATAAACGTCCCTGGAATTCTGTTTGTCACCCGCCGGCTCGACGCTCGCTCGTACCACTGCTGATCACGCGATAACACGAAACGACAAAATACTAAATTATTTCATATTATCTTGTTATAATGTAGGTGTGTTCAATGCTTATATTCGTACCAATATAATGAAATCTATACTAATAGTATAGAGCTGTTTGAAGTTGAACGCACTAATCTCAGGAACTATTTGAAAAATGCTTTCAGTGTTAGATAAGGCTATAGGATATATTATATTATCACGCTAAGACTAATAGGAGGGAAGGAACAGAGGAAAATGTAGAAAAAACAGGGAAAATTATTTTAAAGGGCTTAATATCTCACGAACTACTGGAGCAATTTCTATGTTATTTGACACAGATATAGAGTAGACCACGTGTAGGATCATATGCTATTTTTTGTGGGCTTATATTTGTCTGTGAAATTCCTGATAACACAGGCGAAGTCACACGGAATGTCTAGACTCTAGAAGATGATATTTTATATGTAACATACAAATACTCTGGGTGCAAGAACACCCACAGACGTTAGTAGGGATGACTCCAGTGCCGTCCAGCAGGGTTAGCATGGTCACCATAGAAACGGTTTCTTTCTACGGAAAAATAGACAAAGTGACAGTTAGACAATGGAAATCCGCCATTTTGTCGATAAAATCTGTCAGTATGTCGATTCCATCCCATTTCTGCTGTTGTTATGCTAAGCCTGCTGGGTCCGTCATCGTCGGCAAATGCTCTCAAAATATCGTAATAATAAAAAACTAATACCTTATGATCCAACATGTGGGTATATCAGCACAGGTGAAGCAAGTTAAAATATTTGCAATTTTAAGTTGTGAAATTGTTTTCAACCTTAGCATGTGCGGAGTTTGTCAGGGAGTTATGTAGAGTTGTATGACGTTCAGCGATTTTATTACATAAACTATGTGACAAAGTTGCCAAAGGTAGAAGTTGTGTGAAAATATGCTAACTGCATATCAATTTTATGAGTCATTATTTAATTAATGTTCAAACCACTGCTACACACTCGGGACGTTATTTTCGGTGAACTTTACATTTTCTAAAACTAAACATCTATCAACGAAAGCCAAACGCATATGGTTAAATATTGTGTTTATAAAAAAGGGTAACTCAATATGCTTGGGCCTCCGTGGAGCTAAATCATCCCGTATCAGATTACACTACCCCCTTTATTCGTCATTACACTGAAACGAATAGGTGAAAGTTTTGTTTGTTTTGAAGTTTTGTTTACCGAGACTATTTTAGATGGATAAAACGTTTTTTGTGGACAACGTTTCTATTAAACGCATAGTACACATACATAACATAAAGTACGGAAGCAGCCGCCTGGCGCGGGCGACTAGGATATTATTGTCAGTTCATATTATACTTACTTCTTTTTTACACTATAGCAGATATCCAACAAAAAGTATTGTAAAGGCTGTATTAACATCTTAAAGGTAAGCATAATAATAATTATAAATCCACCTTACGGCTATGAGTTTACATTTTTTTTATCGTAGAGTCTACATACCCTGTGCAGTAGGTATTAAAATCGCTAGTTTTGACATATCCAATTAGACCAGCACGAGTCGGCGCATGAGTACCGAAAACTATTCCACCTCAATTTTTTTATGCGATCCTCTTCAAATTGCCCTCCTGATGATATAAATGCATGTTGCCATGGTGCAACCCGGTGCCATATTGTTTAAACAAACATTGTTTAAACAATTGCAAGGAATTGTTATTTTTCAACCGGACAATTTTTTTATATTCCTTATTGAAATACCAATAAAAAAGGACCTATGACTTTTTACGATAAAGTTAATATTTTTAAAGATACGAATTTTTAAAGGTTCGAAAAATCTCAAATTTGGGTACATTCGACCCATGAAAAATATATAAAAAAAATAATAATGTCTAAGCAATATATAATTTTAAATTTTCTATACAATAGTTAATAATATCGTTAGTAGAGATTTTAAAAAATTTCATTGTTTATATCTTTTCTTATCTTAGCAATAGTAGACAAAAAATTGTGTTTTTATGTATGGGAGCCCCCCTTACACATTTACTTTATTTTAATTTTATGTTTAATTATTAAAGTACAAATATAATTAAGGATTTTGTGAAATTTTCAAGTGCCTAGCTGTTGCTATTATTGATTACGAGCAAAAAAGGCCAAAAAAATCACGTTTCTTGTATTTGTTGTTATAGCGGCAACAGATATACACAATCTGTGAAAATTTCAGAAGTCTAGCTATAGCGGTTTTTGAGATACTGTCTGTCTGTTCGTCTCTATGTCTCCAGGCTGTATCTCAAAAACCGCTATAGCTAGCTACTTCTGAAATTATCACAGATTGTGTATATCTGTTGCCGCTATAAGAACAAATACTATAAATAAAATAAAGTTAATATTTAATATTTATTCCCATACAAGAAACGTAATTTTTTTGGCATTTTTTGCTCGTAATCAATAATGGTAACAGCTAGGCACTTGAAAATTTCACAAAATCCTTAATTATATTTGTTCTTTAATAATTAATAATAAAATTAAAATAAAGTAAATGTTTAAGGGGGGGCTCCCATACAAAAAACACAATTTTTGTCTACTTTTGCTAAGATAAAAAAATATATAAACAATGTTTTTTTTAAATCTGTATTAACGATATTATTAACTATTGTATAGAGAATTAAAAAAAATATATAACTTAGACTTAGACCTTTTTTATTGGTATTTTAATAAAGAATATAAAAAAAAATTGTCCGGTTAAAAAATAACAATTCCTTGCAATTGTTTAAACAATGTTTGTTTAAACAATATGGCACCGGGTTGCACCATGGCAACATGCATTTATATCATCAGGAGGGCAATTTGAAGAGGATCGCATGAAAAAATTGAGGTGGAATAGTTTTCGGTACTCATGCGCCGACTCGTGCCGCACTAAATATCCTCATAGAAAATACTATATTGTTGCTTGTTGCTACAGTTAGCTATGTTATTAGTAACATAACTCCTAAATTATTTTACGTTACTATACTGCAGTCACCGTGTTTAGAACTTTTTTACGCGTTCATCTCGGATTGGTTTTAAATATTAAAATAAAAGATAATGTTTTGTCCCTCTTAAGAAATTATTATGATAGGCCATATTATGTAAGTCACTAAGCTCTTCAATGTAAACATTTTATATTATACAGTTGAAATATGGTCTAGACTCTAGAGCAAGGCTGCTCAACCTTTTCTACAGTGGGGCCAAACGGTGGATTCCGACATTTATAACGGGCCATTAACTTAGGCTTAGTTAAATAATATAATACCAATCAAACTTCAATGGGTTATACAAAGCATTTAAAGTAAATTTATTTTTTGATATTAATTAGATTTTTGCAGTTGTATGTCTTTTAACAATTTATTTATGTTAAAAGACATACAACTGTGATAAATCTGATGTTGACTACTGTCAACATCAGATTGTAGTTGCTACTGCAACAAGTCAGAAATATGTTGCTCAGTTAATGATGCGCGGTATTTATTTTTAACATAATTAAGGTCTGAAAACACTTTTTCACAGACATAATATGTTGATCCAAAACTACATAAAAACTGTAACGCTAGATCAGCTATTGCAGGAAAGTCTTCTTTTGGTACCAATTTCCAGAAGACTGAGACTGTCAGGAAGTGCGCGGGACCGCATAGTAGGTATGACCGCACGAAGTAGAGTCTAGAGTCTAGACTCTAGTTATTTGACTCCTAATACAACAAGCGGATTCAAATCACACCGTCAGCGATGTTTTTGCAAAAAAAAAAAGATACAGTTACGTCTTGAGTCTCCTTATATTCAGAGCCCCTATTTCGACGTTACAATGAGATCGATAAAAAACGTTACAAAGCCGCCAATTTCAATAGAATCTTAAATTCACGCGAATACCTACATTGTTACGATAAAAAGTGAACGGCTTTTTTGAAAGACGATACTTTGTTATGTAGTTCGATCACGATGAAGTTTTTTAATTTGATGATAAAATAAACTTTAAAAAGTTTTAAAAATATGTCAAAAGATTTACATTTTTGTGTTAACTTAGTTCATTCCACGAATACCTGAACCTCATTAAAACCGCCATAATAAATTTAATCTAAAAAGGTAATTTTTAATTAGGGTACTATTTTTACCAATATTTTGCACCTGCTCTGAATGATAAAAATAGTTTTTGAATGTATAATATAATATAATTTTTATTACAGAGAGGTGAATTATTATCGGATGAAACAATAAATAAGAGATACATCATACAAGTACTAAAATACAAATGTATGAACTATGACCGACTTAATATTATATAGTCGGTTATTGCTCCTGTAAGACCTGAATGCTGATGTGTCGTGTCTGTGATGTTGTCTTTATGTAAAGAGTCATTATTGAGCTACATTCCGTTTACAAGGCATAACATTATTATGGCTTTGTTTTTATGGTTTTACTATATTATTTATAACTGAATGATTATAAGTAAATTATTATTATTGTAACATTAAATTCAAGCTTCCTTTTTTTTCATCGTCTTTTTTATTGTGTGTAATGTAGAGACTAGATTGCAATTGACAAACCTTGATACATATTTATTTATTTATACCTTTTTAGTCTGTACCTGTAGTAGGTACATCTTACTTTTATATTTTATTGTTTATAATAGAACTTAAGCAATAAGCACACTATTATTTTAATATATTGTCTAACATAATAATAATTATTTGTGAATTGAATAATATTACATATTTTAAATGAATAGTTATTTCATATCTGTAAATTGAAGAATTCATTTGTATCATAATATACTTGACAAACGAACTGCAAGTTTTACGCTTGTTTATTTTATTTTTGTAGCGTAAGTGTCGAAGCTCTAATAGTAAATTGTATGGTGCATCCGAGCACTGAGCGCAAGGAATGAATTGACGACAATATAAATTAAATAAAGCGCGTAGTCTGTCGCCGCTTTATAAGATGTCATCTTACAAAAGTTCTCCACGAGAGTCCTCCTATAGTCCTATACAATAAAAATTGCAAGAAAACGTTTTTCTACTCTCAAATAGAAATTGATAAGCCATCGCTGCATTCCAAGGAATTTTCTCGGAACATCAAATCTGTACTTCAATTCGAGTTAAGCGGTATGTGAATAGTGAATTGTTACTTATAAAGTAAGTAAGCGTACGTTGGCGTACGATTTATGTGGCAATGGACCATTGTAGCGGCAGTGATTACCTTTTATGGAGATTTGGCGTCCTAACTCCCGACTCGGAGTGCACTATACCTACGTACGTTTCGAATATGCGTTGCGACCGCTCGGATTTTTATTAAATCGAGTTAACTTGTTTTGAATTTACCCCAACTGAGCTGGTCACGTGAAACATTCGAATGAATTCAAATAGATTTAGAGTAAAAATTGAAAACCGAAGATAGCCAATTTTGAATTCAATAACGTTTGTGTCTATCACTCAAAAAATGATTTTTTGGATATTCAATATTGTTTATTAGATACAGTTTCAGAGATCTACATTGTTAGGGCTTCACTATTATAAAGATGAAAATGTGTGTACCTATATATACTGATAGTCTGATATATAAATATAGATTGAATTCATGAAAAACAACTCGTAACAGAAAATTCATAATCCAGATAAGTCGATGCGTTTCAATATTCGACTCATCCGAGCCCCTCACTAGCATTAACGGGTTGTGTGTAGTCTGTGTACGTAAAAGTTTTATGTCTACCGCGTTTTACAGCAGGCCTTTTATTATTTAGTGAAAGGAGCAGCGGTGACGTCATAAATCTCTGCTCCTGCTTGAACTTTATCCTCTTATCGCGGCAAAGAAATTGTGAAACTTTCTGCCTCTTCCGAGACAAAGTGTTTGGTTTTAAAATTTCCAAATTTTCGAGACTTTGAAATATACAAATTTTGTGAGTCGTCATTAATTTCCCTAGTCCATCATTTAGCGGTTTGTTTATTTACTGCATTAATCAACTTGAAGAAATTACTCTTATTTACTTGGAAATAGCTTTTCTTTTTCGTCAGTGAGCTGTCGATGGTAAATCGTAGATTTAAAATCAGAATGTATATACATAATAGTGGGTTGCTAGAATTATTCGGCTAACCAATTCAAAGCGAGACCACTCTGCAGTCTCCGCATCCGGTGCGTTGTGTCGTCGGGACTCGGGACGGAATAACGTATGCTATTCTTTGGGTCATTGCAACGCAACTATTTTGCGTAACTCTACAGCTATGTTCTGCAATGTGTTTTCGTTCGAATTTTGTGACCTGCGAGAATTTAGGCTTATTAGTTTGAGCTGAAACCATGTTCACATAATATAATAATAATAATATCTATGGACGCTTCCCACCACGTCAGTCTGGACTCTGACCCCGTGCCAGTATGTACCTGAAGGACTTATGTTACGGGTACCAGACAACGGATATATGTATGTTTAATACTTTTTATACTATACATACATATATTTAAGATTTTTGTTATATGATACACATATTTAATACACATCCATGACCCAGGAACTTTGAAAAACTTTTTTGTTCCGTCGGCGGGATTCGAACCCGCGACCCCCGGCTTGAGCTACCAACAGCCCACCAACTGAGCCACAGAGGTCGTCAAAATATAGTGCACCGTGGTCCGTGCGACAAATAAAGTTACAGAGCTTGTGTCTATAGGTAGCTTAATTAGTAATCTGTGCTATAGCCATCTATCGGTATCGGTTTAAACATAACATTTAAGATAGGTAAATCTATAAAATAATCCCGGCTATACCGCCGTTGTACATTAATCTTGTATTAAACAGTTTCTGTGTGGGCCCAGGACAGGCTGTACATGTTAGTAATTAAATTACGGCTTGGCCCGACGAACCTCTTTAAATTATACCAACACAAATTATAATTTCTCATATTAAAATTTATTTTATTGCCAGTCAATTTAAATTGTTTATGATAGGATGTTAATTTTAGAACTTATTAAATAGTAATCTTAGTAAATTTCTATTAATAACATTATCGTGCAATTAAATGTATTTTAAAACATTTTTAAACTACTGGCTGGTAAATAAATAATAAAGCATAAACATTATTTAATTCATGAAACATTATTTAATAGTATCTATAATAGTAAACTGCATTTAAAGAACCTAAAATAGTAGTCCAAACTATTTCATGACAGAATTACTATTAAACATGCAATTAAGGTAAAATGATTAATGATGATAATATTATGATGGGTGATTTCGGTTATTTCAAAATGTCTCAATATTTGTTACATAGAAAATTCTATAAAACAACGTTATATACGAAATGAAATAAATAACAATAAAGAGCAATAAGAAGGACCGTCATAAAGTCACAAATTACGCCACATCTTCGCCGTCATCACCACCAAAATATGTCATAAAACTATGTCATTAAATTAACTAACCCACCTCGTAAAATATTAATTTTATTGTCGATAAAATTCCCTAATTAATTAATTGAACAATGATTAAGTGGGCCATGCTCACCGGTCACTACTTGGCTACATAAACACCGTCCTATATCGTTCTTGACTCATAAAATTTGACTTATATAGTTCCCAAATTATCTCTAACAAGGCGTTTATAGCAAACAAATAGGATAGATGTGACAGTTAAAGAGATATTAACTCAATTATCTACATTTTATATGGTCGCAGCAGTTTCTGAATTACCAATCAAATGTATTACAATAATTTATAGTTATTAACTAGCTTTTCCCGCGGCTTTGCATGCGTAAAGCATCACTGGTTAACAAACTTCGATCTAGCTGTTTAATCCTTTTATTGCTGGAATTCTTGACAAACCATTTTATGTGAATGGTCGTAAAAGGAACATTATGTGCGAAGTTCTCGATCAATGTGTTAGGTCTGTCCATTGATCTGTCTCGTCTCAGCCTATACTTATAACATCAATACTAGCAAAATCTTTATAGACTGACTTAGCGAAAGCTGATTTAAAATATAAAATCGTTTCGTGGCCGCACAAAAGAAAATTTTGCACGAATCAGACATCCTGCTATGAAAATCTATAGGTAGTAGTTTTGGAGCCATTACAAAGTAAATAAAGATAATAATCGGCCAAGTGCGAGTCAAACTCGCGCACGAAGGGTTCCGTACCGTTATAGAGCAAAATAGGCCAAAAATTTTATTTTTTTGTTTGGGAGCCCCCCTTAACTTTTCATTTTATTTCAATATTATTATTATTTCTTAAAGTATACATATTATAATTAAGGCCTTTGTGAAAATTTTAAGTGCCTACCTGTTGCCATTATTGATATCGAGCAAAAAAGGCCAAAAAAATCACGTTTGTTGTATGGGAGCCCCCCTTAAATATTATTATTATTTTGTTTTTAGTATTTTTTGTTATAGCGGCAACAGATATACATAATCTGTAAAATTTTCAGTAGTGTAGCTAAAGCGGTTCTTGAGATACAGCCTGGAGACAGACAGACGGACGGACGGACGGACGGACGGACGGACAGACAACGAAGTCTCAGTAATAGGGTCCCGTTTTTACCCTTTGGGTACGGAACCCTAAAAAAACTACTCGTACCATACATTTCTTCTTTGTATTATTATTTTTAGCTGCAGGTTGCTGCAGTTGCTGAAATACATTTCAGACGTCAAAAACAGAAATCACGGTATTAATCGAAAGTAAAGTTAACATAGGAATATCCGGGATGGTAAATTAATGCCTAAGTAATATCATAGGCTATTTGTTTATTCAAAGTACTCGACGTACAAAGTTGCGAAGCCACAGGCCAGTGTCGTATACGGTCACTATCCTGTGTGTCATCTGTCGACCATATTTCTATAGTGATAAGGCTCAGAATCCCTCCGGAACTCATACACAGGGCGCTGGACGACGTGTACCTGCAAATTGCAGCCCGCCTTTGAGCTCTAATCGCAAATCACAAGCCACGCTCGTTACAAACTCTGCGCTCACAAAGACCTGTCACTTAAATAATATTTGCGAAGCAATTGCTTTTAAATTTTGTCGCTTTATTTACTGCTTTTTAAGGAAGAGGGAAGAATTCATTATCTAGCAAGGGTTTAACATAAAGTAACAACGTAATATTATAACTCACATCATTTCACTTAATATATTGCACATATTCTCAGGTTTATTGGCTGATATACTATAAGGGCATTTTCAAAAAAATGTGTACCCCCTGATTATGCCTTGTCCCTCGACTTTGTTAATTTAGTTTGTTGAGATAAATAACTTATAATAGAATATATTAATTTAAGTGAAAAAAGTATATGTTTATATATACATATATAAATTGTCGTCTTGTTGTTACTTTACTAAATAAAAAACTTACGAAGATTTTAAAGTATTGAACCTTTCCCTTCCCAACTAAGATCAGATAATGATCGATTTTTAAAAATATCCAGTATTGGAAGTGATTTCTATATATAATTTCAAATCTCAAAAGTCAAATGTATCAGTTGAAGACGTATCAATTATATATTTTTATATGTAATTTTTTTTAAATTAATTTGAATTTGAAACGAAAATTCTAGTCTTCCGGAAGATTCCGCTTTGTGACCGCTCGTTTTTGCAAAAGTTCTTCTAATACTAGAAAGTATTCGGCACGATCTGGCAAAACAACGTTTGTTCTTCATCGATAGGTACGTCTTTTTGTTTTCACTGGCAAAATAACTAGTGACAAGCGCGAAAATGTTGTTGAAGTGCAGGTATTTCAATTTCTTTGTTCAGGTATGTGACCAAGTTTTACTGTTATTAATCACTTTTCTTTGATTATTGTTATTGTTTACACATTGCAAAACTTGTTTAGTATTTGATACCAAAAATGTATTAGTGCTAAATAAGATGGTTAATTTTTAAACAATTTAAAACAACAAGAAGATAGCATTATGAGACCTCCGTTGGGTGACTTTTCCTTCGGTCATTTTTGATATTATCAGGAAAATGCCTTAAATTCCGCGTTCTCTTTTGTTTTTTTTGTATAATAAACTATATTTCCTATTACATTATAGAAAAAAATTACAGAAAAAAGAAAAAACCTACATAAAAATTAAAATGAAATTTTATACCCCGTACACGTTTTTTTGAAGTTGCCCATAAATTGAAAATTAATGTTTTCAATATTTTGTATACTATCTTTTGTGTGAGAATTTGTAAACTTAAAATAAATTTTAGCAGCTCAATTATCTCGGGTGAGACACAATAAATTCAACTTTCCTTTAAAAGGACAAGAGCGCCTTGCGATGCACCTGCGGTGACATTATAAGCACTAAATTTCAAATTAACCGAGCTAAATGCACCTGTAGAAAATGTCAACGGGAAAAGTAGCTCGCTCGCCGGCTCTATATCGTGAGTTACGGGCTACGGCAGGCGCCGCGCCGATCTGGTCTTCTTTTCCCCTAATTAGCTATTCAATTCCCGTAATCTTGTTTACCCGGGGCCGGGCAGGTGCGATAATGGCCGAGCTATTTGCATGCCGCCATATTGTTCCCGTGTCCTGCTCCTGCCGGCGACCCCCCGTCGTTTCGGCCGGGCTTATTGGATCTACTCCCGATTACTTTGTATTGATCCCGCTGTCCATTATCCACATTCGTTTATTCTGGTATCGGTAATGATATTGACGGCGAATCCAATAAGCTAGTATCGACGGGTTGTAAAATTGATATATTGTACGCTTAGGGTTTACGACGCTATCGGATAATCAATTTCCAGGCAGATCGTTAAACTCACATCAGAATATCGTGATGCGATCACACTCTTTTTGCGACATCAATTTTCTAGCAGGTAGTACCTAGAGAAACTATAAACTATAACGCAATTTCTGAATACTACCCAATAGAAAATAACCTTTATCTTACTTAGGACAATAAGTAAGAAAAAAAGTTATTTTATATTAACTGCTTTTTATCCTGCTACTACTTAAAATCTCTCATTTTTCGGTAGTAGGTAGTGCATAATAAAAATCTTCAAATAGGAGATAATAGAGTTCAATATAACTTAATCAAATTGATTGAAAACAATTGAGACATTTTCTGATGCAAATACCCTGATTGGACACTTAAAAATAATGAGAAACTAAAGTTGTTCGTCTTTAACGAGTGTTTGTTGTTAAATTAGGTTATCGCGTCCATTACTGTAATTAAACAAACTTAGATAGATTGGAAATAGAACATTCAAGAGTTAACTAGCTAATTGTTGTTGGAGAAGAAAACTTTCTTAAACAAAGGACGGTATTATAATCGTGACGTCAGTTGGGTACCTCTAAGAATTAATTATAGAATACAAAATCAGAAAGAAGACAGGCTGGTAATATCTTGTCTAAGAGCATTATATTAAAATAGTAATATTCATTTACTTCATTGGTCTAATTTGTATACAACTTTGAAATTAACATAGTAAAATTCTCGTGAAATATACCTCGATGATGGTATACTGTATTCGGTGAAACATGGCGGTAGCGGTCATTGACTCCCTGTCAAAAACTTGTCATTTTCTATACAAAGTCACGATTGACAACATCTGACACTTCATTGTCAATCGCGGTTTATATAGAAAATGACAAGTTTTTGACAGGAAGTCAATGACCGCTACCGCCATGTTTCGCCGAGTACAGTATAGCGCGGCTCCGCGGAAAATCGTCTATAAACACATTATTACTACAAGGTTTATTACTTCGCTGTCTCCGTCCAATCCTATTAAGTGTTCTCTTAGACTTAGGGCCACTTTTTGTACGACAATGTCTCCATTTTGACCTCGAGGGTGCTGAACGTCTCAGTGTGTCCCTGGTTTAGCGACCTCAGATATGCAACGTAGCGTCTAGCCCGACCTTTGCGATGCGAATAATTTTGTAATATCTAAAGCACTTTGTGGAACATGAAGAAGATGTAAAGTGCATTAAGTTGTGCTTATGTAATATCAGTAACGACTTGCGACAGGAAAGGCTTGAAAAGTAGTTCTGTGTATTTATAGGCGAAGACAGACCCGGTAGGCGGTGTACCATCGGTGGAATAAGGTTTAAAAACTGCCATTCATATTTGCATCACTTTAGGAGAGACATGCAATATATGCAAGGATTAGTCGCTTTTTCTGAAGAAATGCTATGACCGTTACAAAAAATCGCCCTTAATAATTTTGCCCGCTAAGCCAAATAAATATTTAAACTTTCCCTCAAACCTAGAGGCATGTATTCGTCATCAACTCATCATCAACATGACAGTAGAGTTTTTAACCTTTCGCCGTGACCATTTAAGCTTTCGTGCGGTAACGAATAAGTTATCATTGTTTGTACTAATGATAGTGGTGCTATTTCTATGGCTATTTAAATTTTAGTAGCCTTAACTTAGCACTCACCAGTCGTACTCGCCGGTATTGTAAGAAAAATCTGCGCCAACTCAATACGAAAGCAAGTTGAAAGTTTACACAGGACTTGTAAATTATTTTTACAGATATGTTACGAGACCGACTAATCTCATAATGTGTCTTATACCCACTATTATTAATTTACCCTGCTCGATAAGTGTTCAATTCTAGTAAGTTATTGTATTACAGTGAAAGAGATCCTATACAAATGAAATTAAGTTTCCGAGAAAATTCCGTTAGATAGATAATTAGGTTTTCCCGTGAAGGTGAAAAAAGTTTTATTTAAGGTGAACTATCCACTACATATGGAGGAGATCCTCGTTCACAAACCTTCATTAAAAAGTAACAAGCAATCTCATTACCTTTAATTTGGTTTTTTCCTCAACAGGATCGTTTTTCGTTCACACTTTGTAGAGTCCGTCAGTCAGGGTATAAACACTTATCATTGTTTAGTTTAGGTTATCCTTAACTTATAAAAGTTACATCCACCTAAATAAAAATGATAATATACCGAGAAAATTGAAAGCTCGACACAATCGCCGCACCACATTCATTGTCCTTATCAAATCGAAACATTTTTAGTTGTTTAAACGCGAGAAAAGGACCACTACTCCACAGAGGTGTTAAGGTTGATCCTGGCATATTATAAACGAAGACATGAGTGGATGTAGTGGGTAACTAACAGTTTGAAAACTGTTGTTTTTATGCATAAACTCCTTTGGGACCGGTAAATGATTTGAAATAAAAAAAAAGACGGGTTGCACTCCGGGAGTGCCGGCAGAAGTGAAAACTTGATTATTAACGTTGTGCATTATTTTTTTAACCTATTTTTTATGAAAATCGATTTTTTACAAATCGATTTTTTTAATTAAGTACTTAATCGAAACCCTTACAATTTTTCTAACCCATTTTTTATGAAAATCGATTTTTAAAAAATCGATTTTTTTTCTTAATCGAAACCTCTTACAATCGATTAAATTTTTAACCCATTTTTTATGAAAATCGATTTTAAAAAAATCGATTTTTTTAATTAATTGAAACCCTTACAATCGATTAAAAAATATCAACAATCGAAAAAAAAAACAATCGATTGTTCGATTAATCGATTTCGATGTTACAACACTACTCTCCAACTGTCTTACGGTTTTTCGATCAGCACGAGAATCTGACGCGAGTTTCACAGTTTTTACCCATCCCACAAAAGTGCTCAACGCCGCTAAAGAAGTTTTCACTTCAAAAAATGTTAGATGAGAAGTAGCCAGTAGGTAAATTGTAAAGTTTATTTAAATTATAAGGGAAAAAATTAGCATAAGAGCTAATTTTTTCCCTTATAATTTAAATAAACTTTACAGTTGTAAAATGTTAGTTACCCACTTCATCCACTCATGTCCTCAAATCTAATATTAATGCATTAATTAGGACGATAGCTCCTACTTTAATTGCGAATTAAAAATTTGTTCAGCTTCAAATATCGCAATAATCAAGCCAAACGCAGGAGGGGGACGGTAATCCGTTACGCAGTAATAGCCGATGGCAAATCTCGTACTATCCGTATAATTAGGGGTGACACAATGCGGCGAACACAATACGTCTGCCACACGTCAATTTAATTTGACTCCTTTTCAAAATGGCCGACCCAGGTTATCAAATATGGTTCGTTACATTTTTCATTGTCCCACGGGTTCGGACGTACTGTTTTATATTTTGATGTCCCAAATTGTGTATTCAAAGTGAAACATAATATTTAATAATTAATTTTTTTCAATGGTAGCTTGAGAGACAAGGAGTTTTAATTATTACAAGGAGTTTTTATTATCAAATCTACATTAATGATCTATACAATACGGTTTACTTAGTCAATGCCAATTACGAGGGCAAGAAAATAAATAATTTAACCTAGTTTAAAAATAAAATTACTTAGGCTCGACGCTAAAAAGGCTTCATCCTACACAAAAAATTTACTTGTCACGTGGGTCACTTTCGATTACAACTGAAATATTAATTCATGATATCAAATCCCAAACATTATTACTTAGTTGAAAACTCACATGCTATTGGAATAACTATGTGTGTTTAAGCTTAAAATTTTAACCTACATTTACATATTTCATCAGAGTGTTTACTCACTTCTCACGAAATTTATTCACCTGCAAATTAATTTGTTAATTATATGGTTCAGAAGTTATGTTAGTTATTATTTGAACAAGTGCTTTAGTTCAATTATAACTTGCAAGGTCTCAACGATACGGCATAAACGTCAGGTTAAAAACATTTTTTAATAATTGTATATTGTAATATTATGAAGTATACAATTATTATTATTGTTAATAATTTATTTACCTTATTTAGGGTAAAATGTGCAATGTGCATGGACTTTACATAATTTATAAAGTAGAAAGATAATTTAATTTATTTATTAGATATAGGCTCTAATGAGAAATTTGGTAAAGAAAGTTAGATTAGGACCATTTTTATAAAGTCTTAGCACAGTTATAGAGTAGATAACGGGGAAGAACGTAGGGTTTACGCCAGTATTATAGTACTCTATGGTAGGGTACTTTTTATAAACGCAACATGGAAGGTTTCCGCGGGGTTTTCCTTTTAGCACTTAGCAATTACTAAGAGCTAAAACCCGCGTCAATTGGGGAAAAATTGTCAATTGACAATCTTCGTGTAAGGCCTAGCGCGCACCACGATTTTATGCAGCGCGATTATCGCATCGCAGAAATACAACGTATGAGTTAGTATGATAGTGCGCGCACATGCGAGTAAATAATGTTTGAATTTTCATTCTATAATAGCCAAAGAATTTTTTGGGATACATCCAAAGTTCATGGTATTTCTGATAAAAGAAACCTTTGATAATTCTATCCGCTGTAAAAGGATGAGTCCAGTATTAAAGAATTTTCTTTTTTTTCTTCTGATCCTCCGAAGTAGTAAATAAAGACAAGCAACTTGTACGAAATCCATGGTGAAAGTGAGCAAAGATCACTATTTATTTATCGCAGTGCGCGCACCGTACTCTCTTCGATTTTTTACAACTCGATTTTGAAATCGTGTCGCAAAAATTAAAATCGTGGTGCGCGCTAGGCCAAAGATCGTAAATAATATTAGAAAGAAAAGCAATAACGAAATTCTCTGTGGCGCACATTATAAATAGAATAATTCAAAGATTGAGAGTGTTCAAAGATATTATTCTGAAGCAGAGAATTATTAAAAGCTTATTTATAAGAAGCTTTCCTTCGTTCGCTAATTGACTGACTTAGACACGCATGCCCTATGTCAGGTGTTCCCAAACTTTTACGAGGAACCACTAAACAAGTGCTTTTTATTGAAACACTCAACAAGTGCTCCAATAATTGGAGCCCTAGTCTGTAACTATTAAACTAATTTTAACGAAACCTCGACGGACGACGACTGTCCTATGGATACTGGGTTTATTTTTCTTAAGGCAGTTTGGAAATCACTGTTCTTAGCTACGATTTTGTTTTATTCGAGGAAATCCAAAGGGCCGAGATTTCTGTCGTTCGCCCACGGTCAATTGTATGTAAATAGCTTAACGTTTTATTCACAATTCACCGAACAAAATAATACGATTGTTTCCATCTTGATTTATGACAAATAGAGGAAATTGTTAACAGTGTACTTTAAGTTTTTCTATTATGTATTATTATTTTAAAGGAAAGTTAAATTTTATTGTGTTTATTTTATTAGGTATGTTGATACTTTGAGACTCCGTCCTGGCGAAAACTCTTATTAGTAAAAGTACAACCCCTAGGTGGCTAAATTTTAATAAAATATATTATCACTTTAAAACAAAAATAATTATATGAAATTAGGATTTTTATTCAAAATAATATCGAAATAAGTCCAAGTAACTTATTTAAAAAAAGACGGGTTGCACTCCGGGAGTGCCGGCAGAAGTGAAAATTTGATTATTAACGTTGTGCATTTTTTATGAAAATCGATTGTTAAAAAATCGATTTTTTTAATTAATCGAAACCCTTACAATCGATTAAATTTTTAACCCATTTTTTATGAAAATCTATTTTTAAAAAATCGATTTTTTTAATTAATCGAAACCCTTACAATCAATTCGAGTTCGAGTTCGAGTTCGAGTTCGAGTTCAAGTTCGAGTTCGAGTTCGAGTTCGAGTTCGAGTTCGAGTTCGATTTCGAGTTCGAGTTCGACTTCGAGTTCGAGTTCGAGTTCGACACAAAACACTACTCTCCAACCGTCTTACGGTTTTTCTCAGGTTTTTCGATCAGCACGAGAATCTGACGCGAGTTTCACAGTTTTTACCCATCCCACAAAAGTGCTCAACGCCGCTAAAGAAGTTTTCACTTCAAAAATATCAACGTTGGTGTTCCTTTCTAGTACTAGCAGGGTATGTATAATAGTTTACAATTTATGTTTGTATCAATACAAAGCTACTGTAATATAGCCATCAAAGAAACCACTTGAGAATTTATGACCTAAGGTAAACAGTCGTAAATAATTTTACGACCATATAAATGTGAGTTACATTTCATTTAGTACAGCACATACACAATTTACCGCGAACAGACAGCATTTAGACCTGAGACTTTGGAGGAACGTACCCCATATTACGTGTCACTCGACTTTTTCCTATTTGTATGTATAATAAACCACCCTTTGCTTATTTCTTTACATGCACAGTATTTAAAATATTAAAATGTATCCCATAGTTCACATTTAAGACGACCTTCAAGATGGACTTCACGCGAGATTTTTGTTCTAACTGCTTGATATTAATTGCACATGTAATAAACTAAACCAGGTATCGAAGAACCCATAAGTGACTAAGTGAGTAATGGAAACCTTAAAATTTTCAGGACCGTATTATACAGGCCTCGTAGTATGGGTATGTTCCCTAAACATAGCTTTCCGCACGTAGAGTATTTTAGCTTATTTACATAAGCCGCCTTTCCTATTTTGTGAACGTCCTCAAATATAATAAATTGTGCATATGTTGACCCTATGTAATATAGTAAATAGTACGTCGTAAAGATACAACTTTAAAGGGTATCAACGATTCCTTTTATATTCAGATTCGATAGGGAATAAGAACCTTATCTTCGAGGGATCTTTGTCAGCTTTTTTGCTGCAAAAATACTTATTTATATTATTATATTGGAAAAACATTTTTTATTTAAATAAACATCAAACAGAGTATCTAGGGTAGGCCCTAGAGGAAAAGGACATGTATAATAATCGTAATATAATAATATAAAGTATTTGAAATAACGAGACTAATTATGTAGACGTAACGAAGTGGTGTGTTATATTATTAATTACTAATAAATTATTTAGTAACTTTAATCAGCAGCAAAAATTAAGTGATGATACTGTAGAGTGTTTACGAGTCCCCTATAAGGAGTTCACTGTGAAAGTAGCAGCGCTGAAAGAGTAAAATTTCTTTTGTGATTTGTGCAAGCGTCCGAGCGCCAGGAGTTTTTCCATACAAAAGTTTAAAAAAGTTACTCTTGTAGAGCTGCTATTTTCACAATGAACTCAATACAGGGGACACTTAATACAAACCCTAAAGTATTATATTTTATCATTTAGTTTTGTTACACCCTGTATACCATAACGTACGTGTATAACATCTTTAAAAGACAAAAATGCCACAAAAAAAAACTTTGAAATAAACGCTATGCAGATTCTTGAAATCCCGTTCTAACAAGAAATTACTGAGGTGTTATATATTCGCAATAGAAATACAATGGCGTCTATTTTCGAATTAAGAACGCGGGAGCCAGTCAATGGGTGCGAACGACATTAAATTGGCTAAATTGCTTTGGCTTAGCTTTGCAGCTCAGAGGGACGTCCGCCCGGCTATTACTTCACATTTCTTATCTCATGCAAATTTAACCTCTTTATTTTTAGGGGACTATAAAATTTTCTGCCCAATCCACATTTCAAATATTTGTTACAATATTGTTTGGTGATTGATTGATTACTGATAAGTGATTATAGACAACTAGATGATGCCCGCAACTCCGTTGCGCCAAAATTCGTTTATCGCGCGGGAACCGTACATTTTTCCGGGATGAAAAGTATCCTATTTCCTTTCCCGGGACTCAAAGTATCTCCATACCAAATTTCAGCCAAATCGGTTCAGCGGTTCGGGCGTGAAGAGGTAACAGACAGACAGACAGACACACTTTCGCATTTATAATATTAGTAATATGGATAGTGCCAAAACAATAATATATACTATAATTCAGAAATTAGATTCACATAGACGATACACAATTAATTTTGAAGCAGTGAATTCGCGGGGAAAAAGTTGGGTATTGAAGATTAATGTGTAAAATATCAAATTCAAATATTATATCTACGTTTAGCTAAATTAATTTGTTGAACGTTGATGGTAATAGTTGTAAACAAAGGGCTTTTGTGATCACACATCTTGGCCATTCACGGGGTAATATTTAACTAATTTACTGTGCAATCCGGTGTAGTGGAGCTATCAAGTTGATGTATACAAACTGGCCCGAACCAATCAATCAGCCCGACGGAGCGTCGCGCGATAATTGAACTCTTCCCTGCCTCCAACATTCTATAGATAATTACTATACAAAAATTACGTAAGTTGTTGATACAGAATATTGTTTTTATTAATATGCCAATAAGCATAATAGTACGGGAGGTAGCAATGTTTAAAAAAAAGTATTTCAGGTCGGCTGATTTTGTGATTTGTCGTCATTCTTGCTCTTCTGGTTACAGGCTGGGCGGTCTGGCTGCTGGTAGTCGTTGCGTTCATCTTTGTGAATATCACTCGTGATATTCACAAAGAAATATCTATTTAGGACCAAATTGCAAATCTTAATTAAGTTCCATTGAAAAACATACAAGGTTAAATCGTGACCGTGACATTCCAAGTCAGATCCATCACAAGGAAAAGTCCGTTCAGCGATCACAATCCGTCACGTCAGAGGTTTAAAATAACAAGCACTCTATTCTCTAAGTTACTATCTAGGTACGAATTCGGGCTTACGCATTAAACGGAAGCTCTACGTGCTCTATACTCTGTGTCTCCTATTCGACTCATCTTCGGATTAGCTCCCAATTCAAGGACGTATTAATAATGTTCGCTGAATGCACTTACATTGTCCATCGGGAGCTGAATGTGTGACCATCGGAGCAAATCGAATGAGCGCGCCGCCGCTCGGCACGTGCTAAATTTACCGTTTGATCGACTTCAGGTAAAGACAAATGGAAGCTTCCAGAAAAACCGCGCTAACGAGTTGCCTGACAAATTTTTGTCACTGATTGAGACGATCGCGGTGAAGTAAATCGCTGAATGAAGTCGAAGCTTTTTTTCATTTTAACGTAGATCTTTGCGCTACGTTTTTCTACGCCCTACGGTAAGTGAGTCAAAACTAAAATAAGTGGAAATTAAATGTGCTTTATTAAAACAATAGATGACGCCCGCAGCTTCGTTGCGCCAAAATTATAGATTAGTCTGTCAAAATGACTTATTTTAGATTGACAAGATAAATAGCAACTCTCTGATGCCAAATATGTCGGTCTGCCTGCGTAAAGTAGTTGCGTTCTCTGTATAGGGCGCCTGAAAACCCAGTTATCATGACCAAAAAAAAAATGATAAGGTAAATGGCTGAGTAAGTTATATTAGGTAAGTACTAGTTGTTCTCATATCAGTAGCGTAAAAACTGACCAAATATTCGGTTGCGTTATGAAGCAACGAGCGTTCAAACGTGATTTATCGTGACCAAAAAAAAAAAACGATCAGTTAAATGGCTGAAAACAACATAGTGTAAAGTATCAGTATGTGCTAGCTTAGTGACACCAAAACTGACCAAATATTTTGTTGCAATTCATGGGTATAAGTTTATTTAGGTTACAGTTATTTTTTATCTTTTTCTACTACCGTTTCGTAGTCTAACAAATAAGAACAAGCTAAGTATGAAAACGCAGACAAGATTACGTGTCATTGTAAAGAATCTAATGGCGTCAGAGGGGGAGCTGCAAAGTTGCGCGTACTGGTGCCTATTTTAGTAGGTATAGATAGGTAACTAGCGATATCAAAATTTACGGTTCAGCCTTTTTATGTCTTAATGCTGGGATGACCTACTCTGATAAAGTTGATACATGCAGGTTTTCGTTACGGTGCTTTCCTCCACCGTAAGAGCGTCGGTTACTATGACAAGAATGAATATAACTTCTGAAAAATTTATTGGTACAGGGTCCGGGTTGGAATTCGAACCCACGACCCTACGATCACGATTATTGGGATCATGATAAGTACATATGTAAATCGAAGAATCTCACCTGTGTGGGTATCTTAACACGCTTTTTCATTAGCTTCACCTGTAACTGAGTCACAATGTAAGAAAATCTTGGAATTCAATTTCAGCCTACTTCTAATTATCGTATCGATTTGAAACTTTGTAAGTTTATAACACATGTCACGACTAGATAAGGAAGGCACAAGATCGCCGTAAAAGATGGAAATGGAAGAGGCCTATGTCCAGGAATGGACTCTTAGTGGCTGACGATGATGATGATGATGAAGTTTATAAGAGTCCGTTGATAATTGCAATTGCTACCATCGAGCTGATCGATGATGGTGTCGTGGTGGGCAATATAACTCTTCCATGGCTGTTGCGAAACCCCTTGAGCTTGGGCTCATTTGTTTTCTACTGATGACCTAATTCGCTACACTTGGTTGGTGGTGAGAGTCTGATGACAGAGCAGGGTGAGATTTCAGATTTTTTAGCGATTAGATATTTTAATCATCGCTGCAAAGTTTCCTCACCGGTCATGAAAGCGTGTGGTTTTCGTTTTTAAACCAAGCACTTTACTAGTAAAATACTTAAAGAATATACGTTCAGACATAGGTCGCCGATAACTATGAATTGCAACCAAATATTTGGTCAGTTTTGGTGCCAATAAGCTAGTACGTACTGACAGTTTACGATTTGAAATTTTCAGCCATTTACCTGATCATTTTTTTTTGGTCACAACAAGTCATGTTTTCGAACGCTCGTTGCTTCATAACGCAACCGAATATTTGGTCAGTTTTTACGCTACTGATATTATGAGAACAACCAGTACTTACCTAATATAACTTACTCAGCCATTTACCTTATCATTTTTTTTTTGGTCCTGATAACTGGGTTTTCAGGCGCCCTATACAGAGAACGCAACTACTTTACGCAGGCAGACCGACATATTTGGCATCAGAGAGTTGCTCTTTATCTTGTCAATGCAATGTAAGTCATTTTGGATATCGTTACCAAAAATGTCGTGACCTCTCGTAATATTAGTTTATCGCGTGGGAATCGTACATTTTTCTGCGATAAAATGTATCGCATGCCCTTTCCCGGGACTCAAAGCAGGTAACTATCTCCATACCTTTCAGCAAAATCGGTTCAGCGGTTTGGGCGTGGAGAGGTAACAGACAGACAGACAGACAGATAGACAGACAGACAGACACACTTTCGCATTTATAATATTAGTATGGATCAATAACAAATTTCATGAATTTATGTCAAATTGTTTATAATTTATTAAATGTAACATAAATTATGAAAACTTGTAACTTCAAATTACATTCGAGTTAAGGCTGATACAATACAAGAGAATATAAAAAATACGAAATGATCCACCAGTAGATAAATAATAATAATTATTGATGGTATTGATAAATATTTATTACAGTAAAAACAAGTATGAAGTAAACGGTACACGTATCAATTGGAAATACTAAATTCAATTACGCATTAAGGCTCATTTTATTAAATACGAGTAACAATAACTGACTTGTAAACAACATAATAACTGAAAATAAAGAAAGAACAAATTGAACTTTGCTCGCCAGACGTGAAATGGTTTGTAGGAAAGTTAAAAATATTCGTAAACAGAACAGAGAACAAACGAACAAGAAAATCCAAGTCCAGATAGAATAACTGAAAACAAATAATGTGGGATATAATAGATTTCGTAAAAGTTGATGTAATAACGTGTATTTTGTTCGTCATTGTTTGGAGTAAAAGTGGAAAGTTGATGCAGGACCGGGAACTTCCATTGAAAGTCAATTTTCGAAGTTGTACTTTGGAGACGCGGCGGGCATCCCGAGCGGAGTCTCCGCGCTCGCCTTTTGCATACTAGACGTCGCGGCACGGCGGGCACGTGCCCCAAACATGCCTCGACCCACAGACATAGATTAAGATAGATACCGCATGTGTATGTACTTCGCGTGCCATATCGCGGACCCAAACGACGAGCAATGATCGTCTTTCGAAAGTCTGTTCTTTAGTCTGCTATTGGAATCGGACGTCAATCGGAATTTTAAAAATGCCTAAATGCCTAAAAGTGCCGTTTTGAGCTGTAGAAATTCAAATAGAAACGTTGGCCTTGAAATGGACACGTTTCTTATCATCGGCACGTCTCATTGATAGGAAAAAAGTGACACGCTCGTTTTCATACAAATGGAGCGACATGCGGTATCTATCTTAATCTATGTCTGTGCCTCGACCGAAATAACCGTGTCATCCCGACCGATGTATTGATAATTTCAATAAGCCGCGCAGATATTATACCGTAACACGCCTAATGTACTTCCAATTTTACATCTAATTTCATGCCGGCTTATGCGGGTATCAATATTTGATCGTATAGGCGAATCGGCATATTATTCCGTTCTGAAAATCTGTTTATTGGCACAAAGTAGGTCCAAGTTATATATTAACCATATATAACCAAACGCAAGTTCGTTTAATTAAAAATTTCGAGTAACGGACACGTTAAATCGAATTAGTAAACTGTACGCTGGTGTCCTAAAATAAACAACCCCAGAGCCATACTTTGATCTAAGGGAATGGGGTTACTCATGTAGGGCGAGGTTTGTACTTCACTTTTAAGGTTTATTGAGGATGTGCAGGTCGTAGGGGCAGATGGTGGACGCGTGCGCTTCCGTTCCCTCGCGCCGGTGTATACCCACTTCCTCGAACGACTAACAGGTGGTCTGTCGATCAATAGTTCAATTTACATGCATTTTTGGATCAAGTATATTGTATTCGTATTTCGTAATGGTAGTATTGTCAGTATTGGATATAGGGATATGCAATGTGCATACATACTATTATTATTTGATAAATTCCTACACGTTGGAAATTTTAGTAGAGAAATATATAATATTTATTTAAATCCCAAATACATAATATTATGAAAATGTTCACGACTTTATGCACTATTGAAAACATCAGAAAGCTCAAGGTTGTGGTTCAGTTTTTATCCACTTTAAAGATAAACGATCAAAATGAGACTAATATACATACTTTCACATGAAGTTAAGAAAATATTAGAATCTAAAACATATTTCAGATTAATATTATGTAAATATATTACGAAGCTTTTATTTTATTATAATTTTAATCTTCAAATGTACAAAATGTTATACAGAAGCTGCAAAATAATCTAGAATGAAAATAAACGCCCTCAAATATTAAAAAAAAACACGTTACCTTGCGGTAGAGTCATAAAGAGATTAGAGCTATTTTTATTAAATACATATTTGAATCTCTGAGAATATCAAATAAAATTTTAACATAGATGATGTATTTGTGTTGTAAGTTTGCAACTATAATAGCAAAATATTTAGTGGTCTTTTAACAGGAGATTTTTCGTTCCCCAAACTTTTAGTCCTAAGTCTTGACCTGTTTTTATAATGTCTTATCTTGGCATAGAAGAAATTAAGTTCTAAGCTTTTTTATACTGAAGTAAAGGACGAATAAAGTTATCCTTTTGTTAATAGAGATTGAGTGCGAATCACTTTGCTCAACAGCGCTTGCTCTAGATTTACTATTATTACAGTTACAAATCGCGGGCCCTAGGATTTGCACTGTACTTCAAGAGAATTAACCAGCTCGCAGTATGATAAAATGTGAATTTCACGTTGCCGCTAATATTTTCAGGGCTAAAATTTTTCATGCCATCAATCAAATACCGCTGAATGAAGAATCGTTGTATGATACGCGAAATTGATTTGTATAGCAGCCTACATTATTTGATAGATTTATATTAAGTAATGTTGGTCGTACAATTATTAGCCTGACCAAATTAAGACGACAGATGTTGCGGTCATAGACCTATAAACAAATATCTTTATATTGATATTTAATTCCAGCTTCCCAGCCAATACAAGATCACGTATTGGCCACATTCATTAATTGAGTTGGCAGCTAATAGTGTTAATCCTCGTGATGTAGGAGTTTCTTTATTGATTCTGTGCCTCAGAATCTTATTTGTGCCCCCAACGCAGATAAGCCATATTAATTATTACTATCTATACTCACAGTCTTACTTTGAAAGTAAAACAGTACAGTTAAAACTACAAAAATACCTTTACAATACATTTCGCAAAACTACAAATCATATTTCAGTTGAACAAAATAATGATGGGTATCTTGAAAAATGTTTTCATTATTGCAGGAAGGAAAAGAGCAGATTCTCCCTCGTCCGCCGGTGCTCGCATGTGTGTTGTTGCAATTTCAAAAAATCCTATTATAGTGAAGCGTGAAAAGCGAGGAAATAAGCAGTGCAGACAATAGGATGTGTGCGGGGAGCGGGGGGCGAGGAGTGGGGAGTGGTGCGGGGTGCCTGCTGACCGTCGTCCGCCGTCCGCGCCGCTGCCTCCGATAAAGTGGGACTCGACACGAGTATACCTCGCAGACATTAAAAGGACGTTCATTTAGGTTTATTAAGGTTTTGTTTGTCACTGTACCGCTTGAAAAGAGACGCATTTGTAATGTGTAGTTACTCTCAGAGATTCTTTTTGTTTGTGAATTTGAATTGCGAATCTTGCTACATAATATTAATAGAATAGAATGCTGTTCAGCTATGTATGAAAGAGTTTATATGAAAAAGTTGCCAAAAAATCAAATAACAACCAAAAAAACACTCTTTCATGATTTTGCCGTAGAAACGAAAGTTGATTATATTAGGTTGGGGGAAAAGTTTCTTCGCATTTTATATAAAAATTCGAAACGTTTGTTTTTAGTATATTTACATTTGACTAAAGTATGTAGGTGCCATTTTGTTGGATAAGTTTTTGCCATCTTGTAGGTACTAGCCACTAGGTAGGGATGTGATCCTATTGCTATAAAAAATTGAGGCTTCTGATCAAAAAACCGCGACAAGTGAGAGGTTACGCTAGCACTGTTTTTCCATACAAATGTACCTATTCCCCAATTCACTCCCTGGACAATGCGTCTAGACAAATGATTTTTTATACAATATTGGGATCTGTTAAACCTATGCCTCTACGTCCGTTAAATTTTATTATTATAAAATCTGCTTTCTAACGTTGGGAAATATAGATTCAGCTGCAATTTATAAATATGTAATTTTATCTATGGTCTTTGATGTTGGCGGACAGTGAACGAAACACGCTTATTCCTTACTTTTATTATTTTTCATACTATGCTGGACTAATTTAAAATTGTATATTGTGATTTTATGTGGGTTTTTTATTACAATATTTTACACACTCTGTAGGTTTATCTTTAAAATTAAATGAACACTCATAATAACAGCTACTGACTATTTTAAAAAGATTTTCTTTTATGCTCTTCAAAAATATACAATACCTTTCAACTTTATTTCCTTTTATAGTTTTCCCGGTAAATATATTACTTTATGCAGGGGTTTATTTTATGGAAATAAAATGAGAAATACAATTTTTCCAATCGATTGGAGTCGTGTGCATTGAGTTTTCATCCGTAATGAAATTAAATAATATTATATTCTTGATAAACTGATACGAAGTTTGTATTGCAGATATCCCCTGTTTCGTTGTTATTACCTGTTTTGTTGCAATGATCAATAGAAAACCAACCGATATGGTTAGTGGCATAACGATTGTCGATCGTATAGACCATAGTTTCTCAACCTTATTTTGCTCACCGCCCACTTTGAGAATATGTTTTTTTCTAGAGTTTTTTTCTTAATTTTACTTACCATTTGTCGCGAATTTAAAACATCTATTGCAACAATTATATTTAAACGTAAGATATTATAGTATAGTCGTAAGATAGGAATATGACCCCTATCCTATTTCTGAGTTTAAAATGAAGAATGAAAGAAGAATGTTTCAATGGGAGCAATTAAAACGCATGCTTAGTTATATTGAGCAATATTTTGCATATATAATACGTGCACACGTGATAAAAATGATTACAATACCTACAATAACATAAATTAAACGATATTAATTTTTATTTTACTTTAGTACGTGATTAGCGTGTATTTTTTTGCCTTTTTAGACTATATTTTTTAATCTACCCACGCCCCATTTGCGTCATCTCAATGCCCCCTAATTTTCTCTGGGTCTTCTACTGCCCCCCGAAAGTCTCAATCGCCCACAAGGGGGCGTTATCGCCCACGTTGAGAACCTATGGTATAGACTATAGATCGTATAAACTTATTCGATTACAGTGTTCTTTCCAAAATTATTTGCAAGTTTAAATTCTGTCGTACTTAACAAAACCTCTAACGTACATTAACAGCGCAAAAGCGAGACCAGATTACTTCGAAAATTGCTCAGAATCACATTAAGATTCCTTAAGTCACAGAGAGATACCGCAACGGCGCTGCCGCAAAGTAGTGGTTTCTGTACAAAACTCGGAAGCCTCGCAAAAACGGCGCGGGGTTCGATCGATCGCCGCGCTCTAATAACATTCCGGGACGATATTTCACGCACCTCGATAGCGGCGTACATCACCTCCCGACACAATGCTGCCGACGATTTATAGCTCGGCTCCAGATAAGGCGTAGACAATAGCTATCAGATGGCGCGGCCGGCGCGGCAGTCGAACACGTGTATGCTTTTAGCTCGAGCCTTCGACACCCAATTACGTGGCACCCGACGCGTCCATCGTTCATCACGGACGAACGGGTGTTTTTATTACGAGGGCAGCGTCTAAGGCCTCGATCGAGATAGAAGATAATCGCGCTTCAATCACTATAAAAAAACTTGATTGCCATAATATGGTCGAAGTAAATTTTGCCCCTCGGACGCTTTTAATAATGACAATAAGTAAAAGGACACTTTGTAACCTTATAAAAAGTTTATGTTTCAAAATACGTGATAGCTCGTATCTATGAGGTGTGGATGTTTAATCATAACTTCGTAGACAACATGGGCGCAAAACATCTTACGACTTTAATCGTTAATCTCGTGTTATAATATAATTGTTACTGTAAATATTTGATGTTGCAGTAACTTCGCCTAATACATAACGGGGTTGAACCGGGTTTGAACGCTCAGGCAACTAACCTCGGGCTATTTGTGAAGAAACGGGAGTCGCTCCCTTTATTAAAGCGCTCATAAACACAAACCAAAGGGCAAATTAAAAAGTTCAGAAGTTGCATTAATTAAAAAACACTTTGACAATAACAAAACCACCGAAACGTCAGCATATTTTCTGCAAAGTAAAAAAAATGCTACAATTTTTATAAGGGCGCCTCGCGCTTAACTAATTTCGTCCTTTGGGAAACGTAACGGAAGCGCCCGACAAGTGCTCTTTTGTGAGTTAATTGTATAAAAGAATTATAAGAGCTATAAAACATCGCATTGTCGTGATATAAATGTGAATTTCAAACGTTGAAAACTGGGAAGTATGGGCGTACTCCCCCGCGCTGAGATATCGACGATGTCATTAAAAGGCACGCGTCTCGCTCGCGTTTTCGCCATTTTTCACGCATCACTAGTTCCGTTTCAAACCCGGCGTGCATAATATTTGAGATGTAGGCACTATTACTTACATGATCATGTACTTTTTCAAATGTTCGTGAGGAAAATTGTTCTGTCGACCTGAAAAAATCAGACTTTCGTAATCTCCATTTCCAGGAAATATTTCTGTACTATATGAACTTTTCTATGAACGTGGCAGATTTACTAGCTTCTTATTTAAGTACTACGTATTTAATGCAATCGCATACCGTGGGGACAATTAGATTAAAATGATGAGGCATGTTTTATTATTTTCTTACAAAATTCTGCAGCTTAATACAAACGTGCTAGAATACACGCACGTGTTGAATAAAACAAAAGTTTTTGAGGCAAAAAAGTAAATAGGCTGTGCCAAAGCCCTCCATTTCATTAATATACAGAGTGTAACAAAATTTTGTGATACCACCTTAGGGTGTATATTGTATAATGTATATGTTTTCCTTGTATAGAGTTCGCTGTGAAAATGACAGCGCTTAAAGAGCAAAATTTCTAACCTCTTTTTATAGTATCTGCAGATAAGCAATTGCAACCGCACAGTAGGAATAGATCAATAAGATACAAGACTTATATTCAGATTATTGTATCTGTTTCCAGCTGAGAGCGATACGTCGTTTTGTGAGATAATAGTCAAGCCGCGGTCTCCCCAGCGACGTGGTGTGTCGCCGTTTCATGAGACTGAAGCGATTTTATTACATTTGTACCCTGATTCTGCTGTTTTAAGCAAACAATTATACAGCTTTGGTAAAATTTCAGTTCTTCTTCTTCTTTTTATTATGGCGGCCTCAGTGTGTTGCCAATGTCAGAGTGATTTTGGGGAGACTTTGCTGTATATTGTAGGTCTGGTGAAGGAACAAGGTACAGTGTCTAATGTTAATTTAAATTCTGTTGAATATATCTAAAACAAACACAAACATATAGAGGTTCGAAATTTCAGTTTAGGCTCAGTATACTCGTAGCAAACGTCAAGCCTGTCAATGTCAAACTAACGACAATAGCGTTCTGATTGGTGAAAACTCTAATGTAAGCCATACACGCTACGGTCTATCGGAGAGGTCCACATGTGATCGGAGAGGTATGCCTGCGCACCTAGACCGGAATGTGTGTGGGAATAGAGCTGTGCAGTTTTTTGAACCTGCGCAAGCGACCGGCGAAAATCAATTCTTTCGAGTGACACCTGCGCAAGCATAACTGCACAAGTGACCTCTCCGGTAGACCGTAGCGTGTATGGCTTACATTAAAATCTGTTATTTGACGTTTGTTTGAGTGAGGAGGAAAATAAACTGTATATTATTTTCTAATAGGACCTGGACTGAGTAAAAACCTGTTTTAAAATTGGATTGAAATAGCAGAATTCGGGTACTGATTCGCTTGCTTTGTTCATATCGATACTGTACGAGCGTGTGAAACGTCTAGAAACAATATCTTTTGTGTGACGAAATTTGTTTGAATTATTTCATTTTATTAATCCACGATATCTCGTATCTAAGACGGAGCGGTACTGACTACTGAACCAGTATATTTCATTTTTATTGGATTCCATGTTATGGTAATGATATATTTATGTGATATAAATGTTGTCCTCAATTTTCCGTGGGAGAGCCGTGCTTCGGCACGAATGGGCCGGCTCTACCTGAGAAATACCACGGGCTCAAAGAAAACCGGCGTGAAACAGAGCTTGCGCTGTGTTTCGCTGAGTGACTGAGTTTACCGGAGGCCCAATCCCCTACCCTATTCCCTTCCCTACCCTCCCGTCCTCCCCTTTTCCTCTGTTCCCTCATAAAAGGCCGGCAACGCACCTGCAGCTCTTCTGATATTGCGAGTGTCCATGAGCGACGGAAGTTGCTTCCCATCAGGCGACCCGTTTGCTCGTTTGCTTTTTTCATAAAAAAATATTTCGTTGAAAGTGTTGGAAATCGATTACTGCGCGGGAGCCGTACATTTTGCCGCGGTATAATACTCTGAAGGTCTGAATCATTTAAGCAGTTTAAGCGTGAGGTGGTAACAATCAATAGACGGACACACATATTATTATAAAATTGCTATTTTCTAGAACCTAAGCATATTACTAATGGACGGCAGTTGTCACTGTTTATACAATATTTGAAGGGTCATTAAAAACGATCGCGTAACCTGTTTGCACAACATTGTTCAATCTGTGTGCACAACATTTTTGTATGTTCCAATGAAATGAGATGTCAAAGCGCGCAGGTGCATTCGGCGTTCCAGTTTGATAAGGTTTCGGCGCTGGTGAAGTTGAAAGCCTTATGCAACATCGGCACGCGACCGCACGGCACGCTCCACTACGCACGGCTTCAGCCTGCATGCATGCGGTGAATCACCGCCGGCGAACACGAGCCCCCTCAGACTGCAGACTTTTAATCGGCCAACAGTTTAGTTTGGCTCTTGATCAGTACGAAGCCTGTGTGAAGTGCGCGTATTACAACGATACCGAGTGATAATTAAGTCTGATGGAATACACGATTGCCTTCAAACTTAACCATCGGCAAACTGTCGGCCAATGCTAAATCAGTACGACGTTCTTCCACGCACGCACACGACGCTGATTGTTTGGTCGGCCGACTCGGCAGAAAATACCGAGTCGTGTAAAAATTTCCATTCAATAATCTATCGTGCGAGAGCAATCGGCCGACTGTTGTCTAGTCTGCGCACTCACTACCAACCCAACTGTTTCATTCTATCAGCCGTTTCAGTTTATCAGCCGATAGAAAGTCTGCAGTCTGCGGGGGCTCATTACAGGCAAGCATCAGAGGAGTCCTAATAAGTTTTAAGCACGAGGGTTTCAATTTCGTGCACTCGGGTGAGCAAGTAAAGCAATGTCTTACATCGCTTTGATAAAATGAGTTTCATATTTCATAAATTTTTCAAGTATTGTGAGCCGTGAGGACGATATTATTCTTCGTATTTTAGAAATTAAAATATATGAAAATAAACACATTTTTGTTATAATTAAAAATGTTAGATATATTTTATTTTGATCCTTGCAAAGAAAGGCATCTTGCAATTTTGCAAAAAATATGAGTTCAAATTTACCTACATCCTGTCATTAAATAAAATCTTTTATTTATAAGTAAAACAAGTAAGATCTTTATATTAATAAGAATGGAAAATAAATACACATGTTTATGAGCAGTCTGTAGTCTCAGACATCTTTAGACATCTCAGACAATTTCAAAGGTAAGAGAGTCAATAACAAATATAAAAATATCTTATTAGGAGCTTTTATAAAATATATTCACACAATACTTTCAGATCTCTCAGTAAATGAACAGTAATTTTATTCAGTATTTCTTTATTGAGTGGAATATTAAATGGAATTCAATTAGAGCCATCATTGAAAAGGTTGCGTGTTAATAATTACAATCAAAATTCTCTGTTTCATATTCCATGATTATTAATTAACATTATCTATCAATATGAGGATTGCATATTGTTAACGGAAATAAAATATACCTGGCTATGTCATTATTACCCTTTGAAGTCCAGAACTTAACGATACTTTACTGAATTTGAGAACGTTTCTGTGCTACTTTAATGATGAAACATTATTTATTTATCTTATATCTTTAAACGAGCAATTATTGTATATATATAATTGGAATCTCGGAATCGGCTCCAACGATTTTCATGAAATTTAGTATATAGGGGTTTTCGGGGGCGATAAATCGATCTAGCTAGGAATCATTTTCATAAAATGTCATTTTATGTGTGTTTTTTTATTTTTTTGAATACCGAGCGAAGCTCGGTCATATAGCTAGTTTTATTTATATGATAACATTTTGTACCTGCTTTAAATCTCATTTCAAGTTCAATAAAAATGTTAATATTCTGTATCTTATGGGCCTGTTATAACTGTAGTAGCCACAATTTATAACAATAGGTAATTATTAAGAACTTAATTATCTTAAAACTTAGTCAATCTGTTAAAGTAGAGATTTTTTCTTTTTTGATATAATACAAATACACTTAAAATTATACGAACTTTAATTATTATCTGAGCTAAAAATAAATTCTTTCGCGGTTAGATTTCTATGATTTCTAGTAATGTTAAAATACAAGTTCCGTTCGTAAGTATACCCCGCAGCTCGGCTGTACCTGGCGATATGCGCCTGCTTTGTAATTTTAGATATCGAGCCTCCCTCACAAATCCCCCGACTCATCCCGACTCAACTACGGATTAGAATGGGAATACTACGGTTTATTATACTCCTTTTGCCCGTTTGTTTTTACCTTTTACTAACTCGGTTTCCATATGAGGGGTGAAAGGACTTTTTAGTAGCATTTGAGGAGCTGTGTTTGTGAACCAAGTCCTAAATAAAGATTTAAAAAAAAAACGAATCAGGCTAGGACTAAATAATTTTTTTTTGTTATCTCAAGATTCATTTACATATTTTAGTGTGATAATCTGTTTAAACGAAATAATATAATATATAACACACTAAGTTTCAATATGATTAATTTATAATAGAGTTTATCAAACATCTAAAGAGGCATTCACTTTGCCGTATTAGTTTGATGCCAGCAGCAGCCCTGTTGCAAGTTGCGTTTGCTTTGATGTACCTTATAAGTAATATTACACCGCCCCTGTAATTTTGTATATAGTATAGGAGAAGGTGGTAATGTGGCCCCCCACTTTGTTTATCAAGCTTTATTAAAAAAATACAGGAGTCAGAAACCTTAAAAATACATTATGGGACTTCTCATTCATTTGTTTAAACATGTCTTATTAGGGAATAAATAAAACTCGTACAGGATTATCTAAAAAAATATTTATTCTTGCCCCAGGGGGCCACATTACCATCAAGTGATGGTAATGTGGCCCCCTGGGGGGGTCACAATTAATTTATTGCAGAAGTGAAACTTAATGGCAAAAATCACAAATGTAATAGCCACCTTCAGAACCTATACAGGTTACATAAGCCCATAAGTCACAACTTTGACATTGTACCATGGCTTTCCAGCTCTGTCATTGGAACAAATTGTGTCGCAGAACATACATGGCACGTCCGCGTTTTCAGGAACTATATTTGTATACGAGTCGTCATAATCGGTATTTACGGCGTCTTCGTCACTTTCAGAGCTACTGCTGGATATTGTAGTGTCTCTCTGGCGTCAAACGGCATTCCTACCAAAGCCTTCTCCATAGTGGTTATGTCTTCCACGTCATGAAACTCTCTTACATGTAAAACTCTCTCTTCTCTTACCCCCGGGGCCACATTACGACCAATGTGAGGGGGCCAAATTACAAGTATTGCTAACATTTAAACAAACGTTCCAAAAATATTTATTCAATGTCTAATTTTATATTTACCTTTTAAATTCCGTAGGAGAAGAGTTTGATGTATCCGTTGTTCGAACCCAAAAGCCAAATGTTTCTATTTTTTAACAACTATCGAAACAAAATCTCACACACTTAAAAGTTTCGCCGGTCGCAAGTTTGAACTCGATCAAATGACAACCGAACGTGACAGCCTCTGTTGGATTTGTACGGCACTAAATTAGCAGCATGCCGCGAGCATAACGTTGCACCAAAATTAGATAGCGTTGTTAAAACATTAAAATATTGAAGGGGGCCAAAATATATGCAGGGGCCACATTACCACCTTTTCCCAATATACATTTAGCTACCAAACCTCAAGCCTATACAATTGTTATCAGTATTTGTCCATATTATACCATCAAAATCATCATTCATTCCATCAAATCTATAACAGAAAATCCCTCTAATATATCCGTTACAGATAAAATACTCAGGCGGACCATTCTACTAAATACATTTAAACTTATTGCTTTCTTGTAGTGCCTAATAGCTTTGTCCACACTGTGCCTTTTTCTGTTCGTCAAGGGCATGCGTTATAGCGCAGTCAACAGCGAACGTGCGGCATGCCCGCGATGTATGCCCCCTGACCGTCGCATTCAAATATTGAATGCGCCAAAGAAAGCAACGCCAACTGACATTTTTGATAACAAAGCGAAAGTTTTGGACGGTCAGGGGGCATGCATCGCGGGCATGCCTCACGTTCGCTGTTGACTGCGCTATAACGCAACGAAAGTTGAATGAAAGAAGATTACGAAAATTGAAGACGAAAGCGCATAATCTGGACATAGCTATATTGCCATACCTTTATGGCATTGTAAAGCGCATAGTGTAATTCTATATTTAGTACCTAGTCTGATAGCATCCAACTGATTGTAATAATATCTGTAAACTGAGTTTAAATCCCGTCGATATTACCTAAGATTCCATTATTTATTTAATTAGTAGCCCAAAACCCTTTACGAGAAATCAATTAAATGTGTTTACTGATGAATTCTAGCTTTGAAATAATTGAATTCGGCAAAATTACTTACATTGCCTCTGCTATTACGAGTACGATACCGATACTTTAAAACCATGACCGAAAAGCAGTTTCGAATATTTTTTTCACAAAAAGCATTCGTTAGGCTATACGACTTTTAAATGCTAATCGAATCCAATTTAAAAGTTTCGCTGCGATTGAAAATATTTTAATTTTAACTGCACCTGATCTAATTTATAAGAAGAGGTTTAAGAGTTTTAGCGTGACTTAAATATTAAACCATATTTGAGTTTACCATTCACCACTGTAAATGTAAAATACATATTAATATTCGTTTATATGTATTTTTGTACAGTCTAATCTTTCCAACGATAGGGAATAAATACCTCTGTGGAAAGTTCATCAAAACTGTGTTTTGTGTTTTTGTTTTTCTCTGTGTTTAAAAAAAATCAAGAGTACAAATAGAAATTCCAATTTTGTAATAAAACGTATTGAACGTATAATTGTACGCAGTTTATTTTTACGTTTTCAGTAGCGCGTCGGATCAGGTAATTCATGCGAATATAAACCTGTAAAAACTTTTATTCCAATTTCGCGTAACAATCAGATATGCTACATCGATAAATACTGACACTTTCTGTACAATCTCATTCACATATTATATGAAAGGGCGCGAGAGGGATCAAAGGGTAGCATTAAGTCATTCGAAGCTCGCGATTCTGCAATTTCCTTTTCAATTACGTCTACTTGAAAATAAAAAAATACAATTTTCGTGCGGTGGTAATTAAAAAGGGATTCTGTAATGAAAAGGTATACGCCGCGCGCCGGTTCCGGCCGCTCCTCTCAATTTCGCTTCCGTTTGTTTGTGGCCACGCCTTCAGGGACGAAAGGGTTGACTTCGACATGCGAGGAATATCAACAAAATTACAACATTTGTTTGTTCTAAATGTTGTCTTTGTATCTTATTACCGTCTTATTCAGTATCCTTTTTAATGCTGCATGTTTAATTTACCACATTTTACGTAAATGTTGGTTTGCTACTTACATGTAATTTTCATATACATAATATGTAATATCCTATCAATCCCTGGCCCAAGTGGGCCGCGATAACAAAAGATTTCCAAGAATTGGCAGTCGAAGGATTGAATAACTTCTGAAGCATGGATTTAAAATTATTCAATTCACTTAACACTACCATTAAACATTAGACATTAATTGTTTTCCGATAGAAGACAGATTATATTATGATACTGATTGCTTTACGATACTGAAGCCTGTGTTTAAAAATAAAGTTCCCGCTCTAAAGTCTAAGTAATTCAGTAGCTTATTGATTTGCCACATAAATAACATTGTATTATTATATTTGTTATTATTGTAGGTAAGCAACTATTCTACCCGGCTTAGCTAGTCCCGGTGCCGAGGGGAACGCTTCAGTTTGCCGGAGCGTTCCCTTACTTTGGTGGAAGTCCGGTCCCTTTTGAGGTGGACCGGACAGTCATGGAGGGAGTCCTGCGTTAGACAGATCCAGGACATCCCTCCGTATACGGCTGAAGGCAAACTGCAGGTGGTTTTAGTGGGTAAGAGTTCCACATACCCCCGGAGTGCTTCAGCTTTTAACTGAGGCACATTCCCAACCCGGGGCACCCATGATGGGTTTCCCTTGCGCATCAAAAAAAAAAGAGGTAGACAACTATTGCATCTAGATTCTAGATTCAGTGAACACTCTGTTTTTCTATTAATTTTTATTTATTTAGGAAACTTTAACTACAGTTTAACTATAGTTTATACCAAACAGTGAGCATTCTAGATTCTAGAATGTTCACTGTTCAGTATAAACTGTACAAGGCAAAATGGCATCTCAAAGTTTGATAAATTGATACTACTACTAAAACCGTATGGTATTTTCGCTGAAAGTGATATTCACATCGAGATATGTTGATTGCGGATCCCGAAGCTGTGACGTCACGGAAGTGCGGCCGATTGCATCCGACTCGATCGTACTTCCTTTTCCGGGAAACACCGAAGTATTTAGACGATACATTGCAAGCACTGAAAAGCGCTTTGAATAAACTTTTATAAAGCCTATAGTTGGGGAGGGGAAGAGGGGATTTCGGGATTAGCTCGAGCGTGTCAGATTAAGCTGTATAGGCTTCCGACATGTGTCTAGTTATCATGCTATAGAAATCAGATTTCTCACGCGGTAGGTTAAATTTTTTTTTTATATTGATTTGTCAGATTAAGATAGGGGATGTTTAGTATACCCCAAAGAATCTTCCATATAAAGCACTGACGATTCAAAGGTCAGGTAGGTAAGCCTGTAGGGACATTTTAAAATATAAAAAAACTAGCTGTCCCGGCAAACGTTGCTTTGCCATAATATAAAGTATTTCGCCCATATTATTTTATTGAAGTGACCAAATAAGTATGTCGCCATGGCAACGTCGATCGCTATCTCGTCGCACACACAATGGTCGCCGTTAGTCTCAGGTGGTAATAATTTACTATTATTTATTCAATAAATGCACTTATCAATATATAAAGTACCCAGTAGCCGATTCACAGACCTACTATTCATATAAAATTTGGTAAAAATCAGTAAAGCCGTTTCGGAGGAGTACGCGGCCTAACATTGTGACACGAGAATTTTATATATAAGACTAGTTGTCCCGGCAAACGTTACTTTGCTATTATATTAAAAAGTATTTCGCCCATATTATTTTATTGAAGTGACTAAATAAGTATGTCGCCATGGCAACTTCGATCACAAACAATGGCCGCCGTCAGTCTCAGGATGTAATAATTTACTATTATTTATTCAACAAATGCACTTTTCAATATATAAGGTACCCAGTAGCCGATTCTCAGACCTACTGAATATGCATATAAAATTTGGTAAAAATCAGTAAAGCCGTTTCGGAGGAGTTCGTGGACTAACATTGTGACACGAGAATTTTATATATAAGATAAAGCTTCATATTTTCCGAACTAAGCTTTGCAGATATTTTATTTTGCACTAAACTAAATGATTTAGTCCTTGTTGTCTTAAATATATTTATAAGGTTATTTCTTGATTTTCGACGATTACGTAGTAAATAATAACACAATTGGGTTTCTGGAAAAAATAAAGTTTTTATTTTAATCAAAATATGTGGATCCACATAACACAGAGCTTTAATTATTACATTTAAATTATAACAAAATCTTACCTGGAAAAAACAAAGAAACGACATTTAGTGTTATTAAATTAACAATCGCCGAAATCAATGATAATACTTTCTAGTTTTTAGTCCATTCGGCCATCTTTTCTTTTCATAGATTACATAGAAGTCGTAGAGCAGAAGGATATGTCAAATAATCATCTAAATGGCGGCAAAATGCAAATAAAGAAAAATACATTTTTTTTACATCTCCCCACCAAAAGAAAATATAATCAGGTGTTTAGTCACGCAAACTCTTAGACTAGATGCCATCAGGAGCTGGGGTTAGTTTTGAGATGTGAAAAAAATTTGACTCCGACTTCCTATGATCAGTATTTATCTTGTAGATTGTATTTGATATTTTTTCTATAATTTGATAAGGTCCGAGTTTCAATTCATCCAGTTTTTTTCTAATAAGTCTGTTACCATTCTCCACAAAGACAATATCACCAACTTTAAAGTCTATGCATATTCGATTCTTATCATAGATTTCTTTGTTGTAATTATGTGATTTCATTGTGTTTTCTAAAGCTTTTTGCCTGTCTTTTATTAAATCATTCTCAGTCTTTTTCAGCTTCATCTCATTCGGCAAAAGAGATACATCTGTGCCATATAGTAGGTACTTTGGAGCATATCCAGTAACCAAGTGTTTCGTCTCATTATAGTTTTTACACAGTTTTGAGCAATGATTGTCCATGCAACTTTTTTAACATTTTCATTTGCTTCGCATCGGATTTTGTTGACTAATGTCTGACTAAGTCTTTCATTTAGACCATTTGAGTAAGAGAGTCCTGGTCCAAAAATCCTTTAAATTCTTTAGAATTAATACCTGGATACTGATCCGATAGATTCAATTCAATATTATGAATTTCTCCACAGTTTTTTATGAGTTTGATGAAGTCATTTGAGTTTTGTGTACTTGAAGTTAAAATATGTGCATACCTAGTAAAATGGTCCACTAGCAGATGTAAATACTTCTTCGTCGACCGTGTACCTCCAAAGCCTCCAATTGTATCAATAGAACATATTTGAAACGGTTTTGTGACAGGTCCCAAATGTGACATTAATCCATATTTGTTCTGTCCTCTTGATTTGTTTTTTATACACACTAAGCTATTTTCACAAATTCTTTTTATATTCTTTGTGATGTTCTCCGCTGTATACAATGAACTAATCATACTTTGCATCTGCCTAATTCCTAAGTGACCCATCGATGATAAAATACATCGAATCTTTATGTATTTTATTTATGAATTGTATGCTAAATTTTTCAGATAAAATTATTTTGTCTTTGTTCTTTACTCTCTTATATGTTGTCTTTTGATATTAATTTATGTTTCTTGCACTGTATATTTTCATTTTTTTTTGATCTAAGATTTCTTGTAGTTTTATTGTGTTTACTATTTTTAATTGTTCATCTTGATTTTTATTTGGTCAAAGGACAGGGTTTCTACTCAGCCAATCAGCTTCAATGTTATATCTGCCGGGCGAGTACTTAATTTGGAAATCATATTGTGACAGATAGAATGTAAGTTCACCCAATTCCTCATCTGTCCTTGATTTAATGTTCATAGTTTCTAACGGTTTGTGGTCAGTAAATACAGTAAATTTTCTACCTATCAATAAATGCTGCCAATACTTAACACATTCCTTAATCGCTAGGCATTCCAGATATATTGCTTTCTTCCTTTTTTAAACTTCATTTAGCTTTTTAGAGAAGTATGCAACAGGTTTTTCTTCATTATTGTCTTGTGGCTGCTTCAAGACTGCTCCCAGTCACTGTATACTGACATCTGTATATATGTGAATAGGGAGATTTGGATCAAAGATTGTTAATATTGGTTGAGAACATAAAAATTGTTTCATTTCATCGAATGACTGTTGACATTTTTCAGTTCAGTTAAATATTTGTCCTTTTCTTAAAAGATTATGCAAAGGTAGGTAGGCTAGTTTTATTGCTATATTTGGCACATACTTATGGTAAAAGTTTATTTTCCCTAAAAATTGCCTTACCTGTTTCTGTGTTTTTGGAATTGGAAAATTTTGTATTGATATCAAATTATCCTTCAGCGGTCTGACTGAGTTATTCTGTATTATATGACCCAAGTATTTGACTGATTGTGCTGCAAACATACATTTAGAAAATTTGAGTTTCAGGCCTTCATTTTTTATGGCTTCAAATAATTGTTTAAGGTGTCTTATATGATCTAAAAATGTTTTTGAAAATACTAATAAGTCGTCTATAAAACTTACTGCAAATTATCCTAGCTTATTTTTTCGTATAATGTTACACATTATTCTTTGAAAAATGGCCGTTGCTGTCTTTAGACCGAACGGCAAACAGGTCCATTGGTAGTGGCCCTCCTGTGTGATGAATGCAGTTTTGCATCTGTCAGTAACACGCAATGGTATGGACCAGAAAGCGAAGTTCAAATCTAGCGTAGAGAAAAATTTGCAGTCTCTTGTTTTCACTATAAGGTCTTCAATAAGAGGGAATGGTTGCGATTGCGGAACAACTATCTTATTAAGTTCTCGGAAATCTATGCATAATCTGGACTTTTTATTTTCATCTCTTTTGTAAGCGAGTGTAACAGGTGCTGAAAAAGGGCTATATGATTCCTCGATTATATTTTTTCCAATAACTTTGCAACCTGTTTTTCTATTTCCTTCTTATCTTGAATAGTGCAACGATATGGTCTTTTACTGCAATATTTTTCCACTTGTAAATCGATGTGTGCCTCATAACCCGTTACTCTCTCTATGTCATATTTATCTTTTGCAAAAACAGATTTATATTTTGATATCAACTCCTCAATCTGAGCTTGATCCTTGAAATCTAGATGATTTATGTAAATTTGAAAGTTTTCTTCACATAAGTGTTCATTAAAGTTTATTATATTTGAATAATTTTTTTCTTAAAAAAAACCGTTGAATTTTAGAACCAGGCAGTTTCTGATGTACTTTCAAATTTTCATCTTGACACAAGTAAAATTCTTTTATGCAGTCTAGTCCTATTAAAAAGTCATAGTCAAAATTATTTCTGTCTATCACAAAAACATTCATTTCCTTTTCCATATCAAAAATGTTTATATTAACTTTGATTATGCCGTTCGCTTTTTTAACGCCATTAATTGTTTTCAAATTAGCATTGTTACTAAAGTAAGGATCTTTATTATTTATCTTTAATAACTTTGAATTGATCAATGATACATTAGAACCAGAGTCGTAGATTCCAAATATCTCAATATTGTTATTAAGAACTAATTTTACTTTAATTAATGGCGGCACAGTTAGTTTTTTTGATCTTCACACTGTAGTTCACATTCTAGCTCTGAATTAGTTTTATTTGCTTTTTATCCTTTTCATTATTTATCTTAGGATTAAACCAACATAAATCTTCCGAGTGGTAACGTACACCCTTTTTTAATTTTTCACAAATGCTACACTTTTCTTTTATTATATTTGGTTTAGTATCTTCTCTCTTTTTGAAAATTCTTCTTATTAAAACTAGATGCTCTAACTTACTCAGTTCATTGAATAAATCTTTTACATACACAACCTCCTCCTTGTTAATTTTGTCTGTTATAAAGTCTGGCAATCCCGCAGCTATTATATCAATTAATGTCCCTTCATCAATTGTTTTTCTTACTTCTAGCAATAGTTTTTCTTTTCTTACAGCATAGTCCAACAAAGAACCTGATTGATACTTAAAAGACAATGCATACTTGCTTGTTGACCAACCTTTAATGGCATAGGTTTTAAAAAAACTTGATTTCCATTCGGACCACTCTGATTGTAGCTATGTTTAATCATCACGGCGGCATACCAATCTGTGCAAGATTTTTCAAGAAATAATCTGAAAATTTCATTTTTTTTACTATTCCAAACCTTTCACATTCCTTTTCAAATTCTCCATCCAATATGATGCACTAATTGTATTTCGTCCATCAAACTTTTCAATAACGAATTTGTCAGCCAGTTTTTTCATACTTTGTTTTTCTTTTCTTTCCTGACTTTCAATCAATTTTTCCAAAATCTTTACAATTGGGTCGACTTCTGTTACTTTTGTATTGGTTTTAGCAAATTGTTCTTGACTTATCTCCTCGAGAAATTGGTCCTGGAAAATCATATTTTTATCCTCATCCACATAAGTATTTAAAATGTCCTCCGTAGTTTTTATCCAGACATTTCTGGATTGGTGTCTCTTTTTCAGTGTATTTTTCACTGTACTAAAGGTTTTACTGGCTTGTATATGTTTGTGGAGTGACACTGCTTGATATTCTTCAGGAATTAGAAAAATCTTGTCATCTTGTGTATTGATTGAGGTTATGGCTTGGTGTTTCGACTTTCCGTCTGATGTTGGTTTTACTTGGAATGCGAATTTCAACCTTTCCATATTTTCTTTTCTTGACAATAAATGTCGTTTTATAAGGTTATTTCTTGATTTTCGACGATTACATAGTAAATAATAACACAATTGGGTTTCTGGAAAAAACAAAGTTTTTATTTTAATCAAAATATGTGGATCCACATAACACAAAGCTTTAATTATTACATTTAAATTATAACAAAATCTTATCTGGAAAAAACAAAGAAACGACATTTAGTGTTAATAAATTAACAATCGCCGAAATCAATGATAATACTTTCTAGTTTTTAGTCCATTCGGCCATCTTTTCTTTTCATAGATTACATATAAGTTGTAGAGCAGAAGGAAATGTCAAATAATCATCTAAATGGCGGCAAAATGCAAATAAAGAAAAATACATTTTTCTTTACATATTTATAATTTACCTAAATAAGCAATTTTGTGAATATATATATTTTTTTCAAAACTTTAAAATGGCTGCAGTTTCTGAACCCACTGCTTAAATAAAAAACGCTCTTATTATTTTTTTATCAGTTTTACCTAAAGGAAAAAAACCTACAAGATCTCCATGGCGCTCGAGTGACTACAAAAATAGCACCTTCATCTCCTCTACTACTAGACAAATCAGATACAAAAGTCATAACCTTATAGGAAAAATTCGCATAGAGCTGAAAATCGGTAGAGACGTTAATTACACCATTAGGTACAAAGAAAGTATGTAATTAGGCTTTTGACAAATAAATTCATAGATAATAATATGACGGGATGATGTACGTCGGTTGTCAAATTAAATTATCAAAATACTAGACGTTCCGCGCGGCTTCGCCCGCGTAAATTAGATATTTCACAGAAAAATTAGTCCACAAAAATAGCCTATAGATAGAGACCTGTGCCTTTAGCTTTCCTCGATAACTGGGCTATCTAACACTAAAATAATTTTTCAAATCTAACCAGTAGTTCCTGAGATTAGCGCGTTCAAATAAGCCCTTTCAAATAATTTCCCCCCGTTTTTTCCACATTTTCCTCTATTTCTTCGCTCCTATTAGTCTTAGCGTGATAAAATATAGCCTTTAGCCTTTCTCGATAACTGGGCTATCTAACACTGAAATAATTTTTCAAATCTAACCAGTAGTTCCTGAGATTAGCGCGTTCAAATAAGCCCTTTCAAATAATTTTCCCCGTTTTATCCACATTTCCCTCTATTTCTTCGCTCCTATTAGTCTTAACGTAATAAAATATAGCCTATATCTATAGCCTTTCTCAATAACTGGGCTATCTAACACTGAAAGAATTTTTCAAATCGGACCAGTAGTTCCTGAGATTAGCGCGTTCAAATAAGCCCTTTCAAATAATTTCCCCCGTTTTTTCCACATTCTCCTATTAGTCTTAGCGTGATAAAATATAGCCTAAAGCCTTCCTCAATAAATGGACTATCTAACACTGAAAGAATTTTTCAAATCGGACTAGTAGTTCCTGAGATTAGCGCGTTCAAACAAACAAACAAACAAGCAAACAAACAAACTCTTCCGGTTTATAATATTAGCATAGATACATTCTAAATTAAGAATTTTCTGGGCATATCTAATGCTTTTCAATTGTCGGAAACCCCTTGAAATATTCTAAGAAATTTGTGATTCAAATGCGCAAAGCCGTTTAAAACACCTTACAAATTAAAGGCGGGCTCGTTAAAGTAATTACTGATTATATTATGACGTCAAATTTTAGGAAGTCCGCCTTTCAATATTATATTTCCATTTTAAGCCTACTTAGGAGCAAGTAATAGATATTGTAATTGTTTAAGTCGAGGTAAGGACTCGATAGTTATATTTTTTTGCATTCACAGAGAAAACAGCTTCTTTAAATTAAATGTTCAAAATTCAAACTCCTAAGTAAATACTAAAATTTTTGCGACTGTTATAATATTATTAGGTAAGTACCTACTTTGTTAAGGTTGTACTACAATAATTATCTATTTAATTATTAATTATATAATGTTACCTCTTTAAGTAATTCGTCTTCAGTAAAAGTAAAAAAAAAAACTTGAAAATTACTAATTATACGCTTTAATAAATTGGTTAATGAAGCTCACCTGCCGCGTAAGCTTTTTTTGCTTCGTCAATACCAAGTTTGACGTTGCAATAAAAAGATCTAACTAAAGCTATCAAACCGTTGATAATTGACGCGGAGTAAGCTCAAAAAAGTTGGGCGAAGCTCTACGACGCAGGGCTCAAAGGATTACAACAAGTAGACTGTGAAGGTTCACGTAACACGGGAGTATGAAACCGAACTAGTTCCGCCGCTCGGAGGAAGTTGGACAGGACTCCCGTTTTAATATTTAACTGGAAGCTCTATTTTGAATTGTCGAATACGCAAACAAAGCGGCCACCTTAATAACCATAGAATCATAACCTTTAGGAGAGGCATTCCATACAATCGTCAGCGCGAAAATGTGTCACCCTCGAAATGAGTGAGCTCACTCATCTGAGAGCAGTGTGCCTTAGGACGCGGTGACAGTCGGACGTGTTTAATGGATTGATTACGTAAAATATGCATTGAAACCGTAAAATGAGTGAAAGGGAAGTAGTATAATATGCTAGTTGTTAATAACCGCGTCCCCGGCACGCTAGAAGCCATAATCTCGCACAATTTCAAACTAGGAGTGTACGGCCGTTTTTAAACTTCACTCTTATTTTAGATTAGCATGCGATAAGTGGTGCCGTCAGCCGAGTCTCGCTAGAGCGGTGCCTTAAGAAAAATAAATACGCAAAAGATTTAATCTGCAGCGTTTCTACGTCTGTTTAAATAAAAGTCACAGGAGACGCCGTCTTATCGGCGCGGCCGGTACCTATTTGCCGAGGCGCGCCGCCCGCCCTCCCGCCCTCGCCCGCGCCGCTAACTTCCCTTGTTTGCAAACTCCGATTGGATCTCGCGTTCTACTTTCCTCGGGACGTCCGCAATTTAGTTTTACGACTTTTAAATGTTGTTACCGCTGACCTAAACAATCACTTTAAATCCTATGCTTACATACTTAGGTGTAAGTACAGTCAAAATCTGTTATTACGACATCGAAGGGACTTCTCATATTTAGTCGTAAAAACCGATAGTTGTAATAACCAGTGTCAGGTGGTCATATAGCATTCAGCCGGGACCTTTGATTTTGGTCAATTTAACCGGTATGTTGTTCTAAACGATGTTGCCATAAACGGTTTTGACTGTAGTTAACATCACCACAAACGTAGTCCGTGAGCTCTCGTTTTTTTTTTTTTAATACAGGCCTGTGGGTACCAGAGTCGGCGAGGTCGACCGCAGCAGCCGGCGCGGCGCAGCGGGCGTGTGACGTGACAATGGCTCCAAAAGGTTTGATGCGCTAACAATACGACAGGACAATATGACTTTGACTAATTGATTGTAATACCATTGAAGTAAATAAAATATATGTTTTTTAAACGACCGTGTGGTTCGTGCCGTAATAAAGCATTATTGTCGGGCTGATATTAGCTACCACTTTTAATCATTTTTGGCGGAAATGGAACCGGCGGGATGATTAATAGATGCATAGAATGAAAAATAGTCTCTTTTTCTTAAAACAATAGAAAGTACACAGTTTCAAAAGTTATATAGCAACGTTTAAGTTACTTCTTCAATGCGAGACTTTAGAGAATGTACAACCCGGTAAATATTTGTTGACTCGGTCGAAATGCATAACACGTAAATCTATCGTCAAAATGCTGATATTTTGACTATTGTTTAACTGGGGTTGTGATTAAAATTTTAACGAAAAACATTCCTATTGGACCAGTTTCATACAGTTATAAATGAACGCATGCAGTGGGAACATAAACAAAACGCACGTGCATGCACATGTCTGCTACAAGTGCGTGGGGCTGAAGTGGGGGGCGGGGAGGGGCAGGGTGAACGAGCCTTTTGTTTACAACATAAAATTATACGACGACGATAAATTCATTGTTTACTGAACCAAGTGTATGTTAGATCGATTCACCGTTTTATTTCGTTAGGCAACGTAAATACAGAAGTACATATTTAACTGCTGAAGAATCAACGTTTTAGAGTTTTTACAGCTTAACAGCACGAAAGTATTAGAATAATATAACGATAAAAGTTGTACTATAAATCAACAACGCAATCAAAATTATTTGTACTACTTTTCATGCATAATGTGTTTGGGAACTTTTAGAATAAAATTCAACTTCATGCGAAGGACGAAAGTGCAGAAATATGTAAATACATCAAAACAAGAATAAAACGCCTGAGTTAAATATATATTTATAAATGCTAGTATATAAAAATGCTAATTAATCTGGATATTGTATCTGAATATATAAAAATAAGTGGCATTTTTCGTTGTCACTTTATAACTCAAGAACGGGCTCACCTATCCAAACCAAATTTTCAGGGTTTGTTCGGACTGTTTAGTAGATGGTTTATGTAAAGTTTGCACAAAATCGGTCGAGTGGTTCTTCATTTATAACATTTTTTGTAACAAATGAATTCAATAAATGGCGGGTTATTCTTTTTAGACGGGACGGGGAAATTTTTGTTTTGTTGTATAGAGTATGATCGTGGATTGGTACCGGTGATCTGATGATGGGATCCGGGAGTAATCGAGGGAACTCCTCAAAATTTAAATGGAAACATTTAAATTTTAACAGAACTCTAGAGCAAAATTATTAGAGATAGCTGATTTTCCGCATTGCTTGATGAACCCTAAAGCAAATACAGTAGAATAATATGCTTGGAGTTTTTTAAGAAATTCTAAAGTGGTAGTGAAGTCAGCTGATTACGAGTTTTCGTATTATGAAGGTGTATCCTGGATCCAAAGTCACTAAGTAGAACACATAAGTATTTACAGAAAGCCTTATATAACTATATAAAAAGAGTGAAATTATTACTTTTTCAACTGGATGGTCCCATTATATATGGTCATAAAGTATTCGATAGTTTTAAAAATTCTTATCCATTACAACCTAAAATAGCATACATGTTACAGATTCAGGGCCAGATTTATCATCAAGTTGGTTCTATTGGTGATGAAAATCGTGAATTGGATCAACGTTTTTAATACAAGACGAGAAATTATTCGTGAGCTACAATGGTTTTTTCCATCAGCATAACGCGTTATTTCAATTGTTTAAAATTGCTCTCGATCGTATGCCATCGGATACTCACAATTATTAACGTTTGTGGTGTGAATTTGGAAGAATCATGTTTTTCACATGGCCAACTTTATGTAGCCTGTTCCAGAGTTGGTACCCCCCAGCCATTTGTTAATTCACACTCAAAATGGAAAAACAAAAAATATTGTTTATTCCAATGTTTTAGATTAAGTTTTTAAATAGCTAGCAATTAAGTAATATATTTTTTTAAGAAATGAATCGATGTTCTAACTGATTTTTGTATTATTTCACTTTATACGTAGCGAAACACGTACCGGGCCGCTAGTTATAAATAAAAATGATTATTTTTCCGACCCAAATATCGACCAATAGAATTGCACCATTCGACGTCACGTGGTACAACCTACATGGTATTATACTGATAATTTTTTGAAAATTTTCTCTGGTCGTTGCTATATATAAAAAACAAAACATGATCCAGTCAAATTAACCACACGTCAAACTGACAGGTTGAATTCAATTGTGAAAATTGGAGATTTTGCATGAAAATGAGTCGATTTGGAGTTTGTTCTCTGTCCGCCATCGATAAAAAAGTCAAAGGAAATGTTCCCATTAATACGGAGAAGGCAAAAAAAAAACAGTTTGGAACCAATTTACTACTTTTTGTACTGAGAGGGAATACACATTGAGTGCTGAAACGAGTGAAGCGCAATTGGCAAACATTATGAAAGATTACGCTTACAATATGAAGAAAATGGACGGAGAAGACTATAAGGAAGGTACAAATTCTTATTTGTTAACTGTACATTTCGTCTCATGGTGCAATTCTATTGGCCGACATTTGGAACGGAAAAATAATCCCCCGAATACCACACGAGCTTCAAAATTATCTGGCATTTCCCTCAAGGTTCCCTGCAAACAAATAAAGTCGTCAAGTTTTTCAGGAAAAATCACTCGCGCTTACGCTCGTGATTTTTTAACCTGAAAAACTTGAATCCTTCATTTGTTTGCAACGAACCTATCGGGAAATACCCGACAATTTTGAAGCTCTTGTGGTATTATAAGTGAAAACTCTAACACAATTTGAAACTTTAATGTTATACAATAATTGTTTAAAGTGAAATTAAAATACATAATTTTATTTTCACTTCAAGTAGATAACAGGTAAGATCATTACTCACAACAATCTTGTTGTTATCATGTCTCTAAAGAAAGGGAAGATTCGGTCCATTGTCATTTGAAGTTCAAACAACATTTTCTGTTTAAAGCTTTATGACAATAGTGAACGTTCCTCCCGATTATGAGGTTAAGTCGAGCAGCGCAAAGCCGTTCCGAGCAAAATCCCTTGAACCAACAGAAATTATCAAAACACTCGACTCTATAAAAGGTCGCAAAGGGAAATGTCAACTCTTTGGAGATAATTCCTATTATCTGGTCCACCTGAGGAGCGGACGACAATGGCGTCGCAAGCAGATGTCTTCGCAAAACAAACTCCGTGACGAGCCAACGTCGTCGCGGAGATAAAAAATGTTGGATTAATTATACCGTACAGTCGTATACAACAATAAATTGCCAATGACATGAATCGCGGTATAAAATGTTAATACCGAGTATTATGTCTGACAACAATGATGCATTGTTAACAATTTGGGGACCGCAGCATGTCCCAGAAAACCTTTGTCACCGTTCGCTTTTTTTGTCAAAGACTTGGACACACACTTAAAATTCGGTGACGCAAAAGACCCCTTACATTTTTTTAAACTAAGTTTATTTACGCAGCGCGGTGTTTGTAGATACAGATGAGTTTTTGTGTGATTGCATTTTTCATTCGACACGCCAAATATTTTACTGCGTGTGTTTCAAGTATTAATGTAAGTAATATTATGCGGAACAGTGAGATGTAACATTTTACTGTTTATACCTTAATTCCCTTGGAAGTTGGAAAACCTATATTTTCATAACACGATGCTGATATTAGTCCTCTAATCTGCGCTTAGCGACATAAGTCGGAATCACACACACCTAATTACAAATCGATGTGTACGTTACGAATTCGTTTTCCGTCTCAATGCGATATTACTTATGCATCGGTGCTTGTTAAAGCCGGCTCGTTTGCAGAAGAGTTTCGAATATTTGATTAGAGTACCTCCGTATCTCGAATCTTTACCTGTTATTATTTATTCTGAAGGATATCTCGAAATTGAATCCATTTAACGGCACCCTCGACTATATTAAATCCTACAGAAGTGTCTTATTTATTATGAAACGGGATTTTTATTAAATATTGTATCATGTTTTCGTATTTACCGAAGTAACCTACTTTTTACATGACAAATTGCTTTACATTATTTATATTTAGCTAACATCTAACAAATCCCTCAAGCAAACTTTCAATTATTTATAGTTACATACTATGTGGATGACCGTAAACTTCGTATCACTTTATTTCTTAACACATTATTTCCCGTACGAACCTTCCCTTCTTCATTCTTGATTTCCACAAATATTTAAAGACTAAAATTAGCCAAATTGATTCAACCTTTCTGGAATTTTAGCGAAGAAAATTGGTACTAACTACTAGGTATTTGATTTAGCTAAATAGATCTCTATTATTACTTTTTAACCGACTTCCAAAAGGGAGGAGGTTATTCATCTTACAATATCCATACTTTTTAAAAACACATAACATTGAAACGCATATTTTAATCGATAACGGTAATATTACACAATAGACGGGGTTAATACCGCCCGGCGGTCGTTGTGAACCGACCCGTACTTATTAAGCCCCGGCACAAAGCAATTTTATCAAAAGAAATTATGTGAGATACAAGGGCGTGTTCACATTACTCGCGGTCCGCCTCCTCTGTTTGGTACAAATGACAATATCCAATGTCGAATATCAAATTGCTATAATTGTTCAGACGTTACATCGATTTTCTAGTATGTTATATCGATTAGGTAATTTGTCCTAAATAGTTATTATACTACCAATGATTACCACTTCAATCGTGTTTCTAATCTCATTTCCAAAGTATAGTCTCCTAAGTATATCAGCAAAAATCGGTATATATGTATTCGCTTTCCAATTCCAATGACATTTTTGTCCTAAGACCTAAGGAATATAAATTCCTTAGGTCTTAGGACAAAAAGTATTTACTTGATTGCGTGAAAATCCCTTGGCCCCTTTAGCTTAGATCGAAATTTCAATACCCCGCGTAACGTAAAGTAAATATGAACAATTCACACTTCTAATTAAATGAACAAAGGGAAATCGTCTTCGGCTGAGCTCGAAAAGGTCACTTAATCACTCAAGGGCATGGAGTAGTTCAAACGCAAATATTAATTAATCTAGCCATTCCGGCTCACCTGATTCGGAAACTTGCCCGTATCTGAATAAACAATCAAATTGCAATATCCCGAAACCTTGGGTACCCCCAAGACGATTGTTTGGATACCTAATGGATTAAGAATAGTGTAATGAGGACTCGAAATATGTGAGGGTGTAGTCTGTATATTTCTATTATTATTACTTTATCTCGTAAGCACACCAGGGAATTATAATTTAACGTTATTAGTACTATTATAATTATTGGAGTCATGTGAGAAAACCGATATATGATGTTAATTCTACAAAAGTAACAAGTTTACAATATTGTTATTATTAAGCGCATATCTTATAAGTATTATGGTTAGTTTTTAGGTAAGTACTTATTCTTATTTACATAATTCCCAAGGTCTCACGCGAGACGGACTCGCGCAATAAGGGTTCCGTACCGTTAAAGAGCAAAAATAGGCCAAAAAGGTGTTTTTTGGGTGGGAGCCCCCTGAAAAATTTATATTATTTTTTATACAGCGGTTCTTGAGATAGGGCCTGTGAACTTACAGACAGACATTCAGACATCGAAATCTTAGTAATAGGGGCCCGTTTTAACCCTATGGGCACGGAGCCCTGATTACTTTATTCGAATAAGTATGGTTAAATGTCTAGCAGCAAGCTTCCTAGTATAAAATGTAATTAAATTTCGGTAAAGCGTCCTGGACGTGAGCATCACAGGAGCAATGTGTCTGACGAACCGTGCAAAATGATAATTAAGAGAAACCGCTCAGTCATCGTTAATGCGATGGCTGCCATGTAAATTACTAGCGTTTGGGACAATGGCGGACGATGGCGTTCATTAAAATTTAATACACGCCGCCGCAATCGTAGGCGACACAATTTAAATTCGACTCCTGAAATTTCTTGAAAATTACTCAATATTTTTGAAGAAAAAAATCAACTTTTTTATAACAATAATATTTTCAATGCCTTACTAGAAATTTTGACTCTTGAAATGTCTTGAAAATTAATTAATATTTTGGATTATGTCTTTTAACATAATATTTTCAATGCCCTAAGAAGCATTTTATCTATGCGTTATGCATCGCCTTTAGGTTGTTAGAAGTTTATAGTTTGCGATTCTAGAGCGATTTTACGCTGCAGTGAGAAAATTTTACGCTAATGGTACACAGCTACATAGGTTAGGTTACAGCTATACAGGTCATGTCATACGAGTACAATGTTGAGCTTTGACGTAAGTTGCTGTTAGCTGGTGAATATGAGGGTCGCATTGTGCGGAACCCGGGCCCAGGGGTAACGAACGGGTACAATCCGCTCATCCTGGCTTAACCACTATTCAACGTAAACTGCGCGAAATAATCGGTCGCGAATTTATTTACTCGAAAAAGGTTATCTACGACCCTCATAAAATATTAGTTCTATTGTAAATAGGTTTGATTAGATAAGCCGTGCTCCTAAATAATAAAATAGTTGGCAAAGTAAATGTTTGATAAAGGAAAACGAGCAGGTCACAAAGGACGCGAGCGGAATTGGCACAACTAACGGTGGCGGTGGAAAAGTTTATTGTAATAAATATTTAGTAGCTACTATAGTTACTAATTTGTTTTCTTCATCAAATACTAACCTCGTCTTAATTTCTATCCAGAATGTACTGGTAACAGCGTATATTTTGTATATTTATTGCGGCTTTTTAACAGTAGTTTCAACCAAGTAATAGGCAAGTAAAATGAGATCCATACATTAAAATATATTATCCATATTCATACTAATATTATAAATGCGAAAGTGTATCTGTCTGTCTGTCCGTCTGACTGTTACCTCTTCAGTCTTCGCGACCAATGAACAAATTGTGGCGCAACGGAGTTGCGGGCGTCATTTCAGGCGTAAGAGTAAATTTATTATTAGTTGAAATCGTTGGTAGTAATGGTATGTACCTATTAGTAGGATGTTTAAGTGAGTATTTTTTGAAATTATGACAATAATACTTATTATAATAGAACTTTCTGTAAAATGAATTGTAAATGATGCCAAATATCTAAATGCCCATAACCTTTTGCTATTAATTAATTATTTTTTTAAGTATGGTGTAGCTAGCCATATTTAACATAGCTTTGTCCACATTGTGCCTTTATTTTGTTCAACAAAGGCATGCGTTATAGCGCAGTCAACAGCGAAGGTGTGGCATGCCCGTGACGCGCGTCAAAATCCACCCGCGTTAAAGAAAAGTGTCATAGCGCGCGCTACGATTTCAACGCGTGTTACGGGCATGCCTCACGTTCGCTGTTGACAGCGCTATACGGCATGCCCTTGATGAACAGAAAAAGGCACAATGTGGACAAAGCTAATAAGTAATAACTAATAATAACTAAAACCGTAGCCGTAGGTAGCTCAAGGAGCGCAGTCTCCTGTCAATTGGCGTATGAGCCTTAGCTTTCGAATAATTGTCTGCTTAGTCTCTAGAGTCTGGAAATCAAAGGTTCAGGACTTCTGTTCGGCTAAGATAAGTCTAAAGTATTAATAAAATCGAATAAAACAAATCAGTCAGACGTAGACCAACGATATAATTGAACTACAGTAAAATAATCATTATGTTAGACCTGCTATTATTACTTACTTATATCGGTAATTCACATTCTACAACAAATCCATCCTTACAGAAAAGCACGCGTTTATCCTCACATAGAAAATCAAGCCATATGTATTTTACTGCTTTATAAAAGTTGCACACAAATCGTGACGTCGACAGCGTTCCCAGTCCTCACTCGTTCAATGTCTCAGAAGCGTCAGAGGTCGGGAGGGTACCTAGTGGGCACGAGTGTCATTACAGAGCCTAGGACATTGTCTGTCGACGATTTACAGCGTTCAACTTTTTATTTACGCGCGAGTACCCTCGAGCATTGTCGAGGAGGAGAATTAAGGTTCTCAGGGTTGATATGGGAGCATTCAACTCGCTCGGATCGGGTTACTCAGCTTTGTTGCATTTGCACGTGTTGCATGCGTAACACACTTTTAGATACTTTTTAATGCCCTAAGAATTTCTGTACATTTGATGTGTTTTTGGTGTTTAAATTTTTTAGGCTTTTTAGAAACACTCAATGTAGGACATTTGTAATATATAGGTTGTAACAAAATTAAATGATAATACTTTAGGGTGTGTATGAATCCCGTGTATACTTAGAGTTCACTGTAAAAGTAGCACTGAAAAAGCAATTTTTTTTTCACTTTGGTATGGGAAAACTTGTGACGCCGCCGCCGGGGCATTTGCCCATACAAATCACAAAAAAATTGATCTTTCAGCGCTGCTACTTTCACAGTGAACTCTCTACAAAGAATACGTAGGCACCCTAAAGTATTATCACTTAGTTTTGTTACAGCCTGTATACGGGTATCCATTCATCCCTAATATTATTATTTTTTAACAAAAAATTAAAACCGACTTCCAAGGTAAAAACAAAAGTAATACTTATTTATAATCTAAAAAGAATCAAATAATTCTTATTCCTTATTATGGTGGCGTCTTCAGACTTCGCCTAAACCTCAACTATATTTTCTGTACTCAATCTTCGTACTTTTGAAGTCGGTACCAGCCCGGAAAAATTCTGAGATCCTTGACATAGCAAATTTTACGCTAAGGTAAGCTGGTACCGACTTCAAAAGCATGAAGATTGAGTACAGAAAATATAGTTGAGGTTTAGGCGAAGTCTGAAGACGCCACCATAATAAGGAATAAGAATTATTTGATTCTTTTTAGATTATGAATAAGTATTACTTTTGTTTTTACCTTGGAAGTCGGTTTTAATTTTTTGTTAAAAAATTATAATTTTACCCTTTTTAGTTACATAATAATTATGAGACGACAAGGCTATATTATTATAACTTGTTGTCAGTTGTACAATGTACATATTACTAGCGGTCGCCCGCGGCTCCGCCCGCGTGGTCATGCAATACGGCTGCAAAAAGCCTACACAGGAAAGACTCGGTCAGCAAAATGATTCCCAGGTCAATTCACAGACTCCGACACTAACATCGACGACGCGGACGCAGTCATTATCCGAAGGGTGCACTGTGCACACTGCACAGATTGTCTTCCTTCCCGCACGCGCATCCCCGCTTGGTGACGCCCATTATCTTAATATTTTAATTTCGCCATAATTTCAAAACCAAACGTCCAATTTTAATAATTCAAAGATCAAATTTTATCTACATAAGCTGTACTTAGTGATGAAATAATTTATTTTGATAAGGATTAATAATAAATAATAATAATAAAAAAAAAAATAATAAAAAAAAAAGCCTTTTATTTCTTACAAACTACAAAAAGTAACATAAAAGAGAAAATAAAATATTGTATCTATTAAAGTAAGAACCCCTCATTCGAAGGTGAAGGCCTCCTCCAGAGTTTGCCAAGTGTCTCTATCATGAGCTTTTTTGAACCATTGTTTCCCGGCCACTTGTACAACGTCGTCTGACCAACTTGTTGCTGGTCGACCTCTTTTTCTGGTACCTGGTGGTCCGCTCCATGATGTTAGTTTGTGAGTCCATCTGCCGTCTGTTAGTCTAGCCACGTGACCCGCCCAACGCCATTTGAGTTTTTTACAGAAGGTCAGAGCGTCGGTTAATTTTGTTCTCTGTCTTATAATTCTATGGGGGATCTTCTGTATTTTTTTTACTTTAAGTATGCTTCGTTCCATGCTTCTTTGGCAGGTTTTTATTTTTGACTTTATGTGGTAAGTGAATGGCCATGTTTGACTAGCGTATGTTAGTGAAGGGAGAATGCACGAGTCCATTATTTTTTGTTTAATTTCTATCGGCATGTCGCTCTTTAATATTTCTTTTAAGCTCCAAAATTTCTTCCAGGCTATTGTACTTCTTCTCTCCACTTCTTGTTCATTTCTTTCTTTGTGAAAAGAGATAAGCTTTCCCAGATATACATAGGAATCGACATAGTCCAGCGATTCGTTTCGAATGTATATTGACTTTCTGGTAGAGTTGGTCATTATACAAGTTTTATTGCGGTTTATTTCAAGACCCACGCGTAGACTTGCAGCATGTAGAGAACTAATCATTGATTGTAGTTGGTTTAAACTTTCAGAAAGCAGGACTATGTCATCAGCAAATCTTAAGTGGCTTAAATATTCATTGTTGATGTTAAGGCCGACTCTTTTCCAATTAAGGCTTTTTATAATTTTTTCCAAAACGGCTATAAAGATAGTAGGAGAGATAGGGTCCCCTTGACGAACTCCTCTTTCTATAGGTATTGAACGTCCAGTTTTTTCTAGTCTAATTTTGCTTTTTCCATTTCTATACAGGTGTTGGAGAACTTTGATATATTCAGTTTCAATATTTTGTGAATGTAGAGCTTCCCATATCGATTCATGAAATAATGTGTCAAAAGCTTTTTGATAATCGATAAATAAAAGGTAGAGCGGTCTATTAAACTCTTGATATTTTTCGATAAGCAATTTAATACAGTGAATATGGTCTACGGTAGAGAACTCCTTCCTAAAACCTGCCTGTTTTTTAGGTTGGTAAGCTTCGATATTACATCTGATTCTTTTTTCTATTATTGCTGAGAACAATTTGTATATCGAGGGTAATAGACTTATAGGTCTGTAGTTGGTAATATTATTTGGGTCTCCTTTTTTGTATAACAAAATTATTTCTGATTCAGCCCACTGAGTCGGTGTTGTAGCTGTTTTTATGACTAGGTTAAAAAGTAGAGTTAAGGGTGCTGTAAGGAATTCTCTTCCTAACTTTAAGGCCTCGTTGGTTATTTTATCAGGTCCTGGGCTTTTTTCAGGCTTTAATTTTGCTAATATAGTTGAAACTTCGTCTTCGCTAATGTCTGTTGCCTTTGAGGTTTCTCTAGGCTCTAGTATTGAAGGCTCTCTATGTACTGACTGATAAAGGTTTTTATAAAAAATTGTGGCTATTGATAGTATTTCTTGCCTATTATGGCTCGTCCTTTTCGCAGTTTTTAAGCCCTCTATCCATGTCCGATAAGCTCGAAGGTCTTTGTTGGCTCTCTTTAAACTCCCTGACTCTAGCATATGCTTTTTAATAGTGTCCAAGCGATGTTTATTGTAATCTGAGTGTATACGTTTGCTGATTAGTTTGTATAGGGCCTTCAATTCGTTTCTCATACTTCTTGATTTAGGTTTTGTAGTCTGCAATTCGCGTCTTCTTGACATGAGTTTTTTTGTATGCGGTGAAAAAATTGAGTATTTTTTGTGAGATGAAATTTCGTATGCACTTTTTAAGCTATTATTTATTGCATTAACAAGTTGGTCGTAGAGTTCTTGAACGGAACAACGTTGCGATACGTTTTTATACTCTTTTATACTCTCTTCGTTTTTCAGGATAGACTTTGAATCGTATCCATAGCTTTTTCGGTTCTTTTTGTAAGTATCTATTTTAAAAGTAGCTCTTACCAATCTATGATCGCTTGGATAGTCAGTATTTATGACTCGCATATCTTGTGCTCTATTTGGCATATTTGTTAGAATGTAGTCTAGTTCATTTTTCACATTTCCGTTTGGTGACTGCCAAGTCCATCTTTTGGTGTTTTTCTTTTTAAAAAAAAGTGTTTAATATGGATAGTTGATTTTCGTAAGCAAATTTTATGAGTCTTTCGCCTCTATTGTTTCTGTTTCCATAGCCGTATTTTTTCATTATTAAATTTTCATCTTGTTTCGGTTGCCCAATTTTTGCATTGAAGTCACCTAATACAATTAAATTTTTGCCTGATGAGTCTATAGTTTTGTTTAGGGTATTATAAAAGTCTTCAATCTCTTCTTCGCTTGCACTTTCTGTAGGCGCGTAGCATTGTATTATACTGGTTTCGAAGTTGTTGATTTTCAACTGGAGTAATGACATTCGTTCAGAAATACCTTTAAAACATACAATGTTTTTCTTGAGGTGTTTGTTTACTAGGAAACCCACTCCGTATAAGCCTGGCGTTTGACCTATGTAATATAATATAAAGTTTTCGTGTTCTTCTATGGTATTTCCCGTTCGTCTTACTTCACAAAGGCCGATTATATCGTACTTAATATTTTTTAAAGCTGCTTCTAATTCGAGTAGGCGGGAGTAGGAAGATAATGTCCTTACATTGTATGTTGCGATGTAGAGTAGGTGGTTTTTGTCGTCGTCGTATGTTTTCTCTGGAAGGTTTTGGTCTACGTCTCCCACGGTGACCGGCCGTGTTGGGAGAGAAAAATGTAGAGGGGCGCAGCTTAGTTTTTTGAAGGGTCCTCGTGAGCAGGGCTGATAGTGGTATTAGTACTATGTTGGCTCAGTATAGAGGGACGCAGGTAGCTCGTAATATTTTGAGGTTTATTTTTCTTAGGCATTTGTTTTGTCTGGTCGGCTCTACTATTTGTGATGTTTTTATCACTTACTTCAGGGGACTCCGATAGAAGTCTCTTATTGGTGTTCTCTCGTGACGTTTTCTGTTTTCGGTTTTTGGGTGTTATTTCTAGAATCTTGTCATAGCGAAGTATTACATTTTCTCCGTTAAGTCGTCTCTTTTGAAGTTCTTCCTGAAGTTCCTTACGTTTTTGTAAAATGGATGGTGAGTAATCTTCTTTAATATAAATGCCAGAGTTTTCTAATGTTTTCCGGGTTTTTAATATTTGAATTTTTCTACTTAGAGTTGTGGTCGTCACCACAACAGGTCTCGTTGTGCCTTTATTTTTTCCCAGCCTTTTCACTGACTCTATTTCCCATTTTGAACATGATATCTTCATTTTGTTGTTAATAGTCTCAATAATTATGTTAAGTAACTCTTCATAATTTTTCTCCACTTCTTGGATTCCGAAAAAGAGTATGTTCTTCTTTCTAAGCTGCTTGTCTAGAAAGTCAATAGTTTGTTGAGACTGGATTTTTGACTCTAGTTCTTTTGTTTTTTCTTCAATGCGGCCAAATTTGTCGTCGATATTGTTATTGATAGTAATTTTTATATTCTCTTCCATCTCTTTCATATATTGTTTTTGTTGAGCTAAGTCTTTTTGGATTCCTTGTAAAACTTTCATTATTTCATCCATTGCTTATGATTTATTAATAGCATGAGTAAAATAAACGCGTTTAAATGTAGTCCAAAAAAATTCAAGATTTTGAAATAAAAAAATGGTTATTGTGCCTCACTCGACATAGATAAGTACAGTGTGTCACGGGCTCTTTTGTAGATATTTATAAGATCTATAATTACTTAGAACATTTATGGTTCTATCTTTTATAGTTTCGGCAGCGTACGCAAAATAAGTAACTGTAATCTGGTTGATTTTTTCACCTGGCGTCCGAAAAACCCAAATATCTTACGAAACCCTATTTTTTCCAAAATAATATTTAGCCTATGTTCAGCAGAAATAATGTAGCTTTTGCTTGGAGTAGTTTAAATAAAGCCGAAATCCTCAAACTTGTATCTATAAGGATTCAAAAGTTCTGTTGGGTACCTTCAGAACCAGGGTACATCCTGGTGCAAAATCTTACTTTTTGGTAGTATGTGCCTGAAATACTTCAGAAAAAATCAAAATCACCATATGTTCCCATATAAATTTCAAGGAGTCCCCTCGATTCCTCATGGATTGGGATCCATGTTCACAAAAGTGGTGATCTGATGATGGGTCATCAGATCACCACTTTTGTGAACATGGTACCAACCTCGGATTCAACCCTGTACAACAACAAAAGAATCATGAAAATCGGTCCATAAACGGCGAAGTTATGGTTGAACATACAAAAAAATATATATATATTATTATATAAACAGACGAACATATAACCTCCTCCTTTTTGGAAGTCGGTTAAAAAGTAAAGTGTGTCAGATTTATTCTGACTTCTTGTTTGTTAATTTTGATTCCCAGAAAAGAACAAAGGAAGTTTTTATCCCAGCAAAATGTATGGTTGCGGCAAGATAACCGAAATATTGTGCGAAACTTTATATTGCTTTATAGAAGCCCTATTTTGTTTCCATGTTACAATGACGTCACGCGTTTTAGCTAATGTATTTCCCGTAGAATGTCTCGCTTATAACCAGCAATCTCGCCGGGCTCGGTAAACTGGGAACTTTCAAACAACTTATTAAACCGTGCCATAAATATTCATTTGAAATATTTTATCGTCGCTATTAGTGATATAATTTGTTGCTATTTACAGCTAAGTAACAGAAACGTTTTCTCTTTTTACGTGTAGTTTTGGTCGAGCAAACTTCCTCAATAGTGGATTTATTAGGTGGCCGAGACTGGAAATTGAATTTGGAACTACGCAATTTCCGGTCGGCATGAAACTTCCGATTCACTTATCCTGACATGTTTGTTGTGTCTATTTTTACGACTTTTCAAATTGATTTATCTTTCCATGCAAATCACTTTATTATTTAAGAACTATGAAAAGGAAAATTGATAAAGTGGAGACAACACCATTTTTGACAAAGTAGACTTATTTTAAGCTCATACAACAAAGAAACAGTGTTACCGATTGAAAAGTAATCTTTATAAAACTGGATAAAATGTAATCGAATATTACAAATTACAATCTACCCTTTTGCTTGTGAAATAAAATAAAGTAAAAAACATTTTTAAAGTGAAAAAGTAAAATAAAACGTGAAGTTTTTAAATTATGACGAATCACTTAATTTTAAAGGCGATAAAGAGGCGAGGAGAGCTCAAAATTAAAAACAAGTTGAGCGGATTAAAATTCAAGCCGAGAGCCGTTTAAAAATTTTAACGAAAATTAATCAAAATACCTTTTGTATTACGCCAAATAAGGCTTCTTTAAAGAAAAACAAGTTCCCATTAGATTAATAACGAATAATCCCCCGCTGACCCACTTTCGAGACACTTGAATAATTTATTGAGTCCAGAAAGAATATTTAATTAATTCCTTAACGTTTTTGTCAAGGTTATTATTAAGCTCGTAATGGATATTAGGGTTAAATATGCAAAGATCGCTGAAAGCCAAGTCTCATTAAAATTATTGCGTTTTCTGAAAACGTAAAACGGGACAAACACGTAATGTTAGCATATACGTCTTAACTAGTTTAATGTACCTAATTCCTTTCATTTCGTTTTACTTCGTTAAGGTGAAAGGTGAACGCAGATTTGGCCGCACCGCACGCACCGCAGTCGCCGCATTCGCAATTCTTTATATGAAGTTATAGGCAAGCTCGCATACCTACCTACCCGCGCCGCAGTCTTCGCAACTTAATAATAATATGAAAAATTGCGAATGCGGCGACTGCGGTGCGTGCGGTGCGGCCAAATCTGCGTTCACCTGAACGCAGATTTAAGGTGAACGCAGATTTGGCCGCACCGCACGCACCGCAGTCGCCGCATTTCGAATTCTTCATATAAAGAATGTAGAAGTTGCGAAGACTGCGGCGCGGGTAGGTATGCGAGCTTGCCTATAACTTCATATAAAGAATTCGAAATGCGATGACTGCGGTGCGTGCGGTGCGGCCAAATCTGCGTTCACCTCAAATCTGCATTCACCTTTAATGTATTCATGACATAGGGACCGTGCAGAGCGATGACACTGCCACTAGTGACGAATAGCCGAAACTTATGCGAAAATTTTATTGTCAAGCTACGGAAAATTATAAGAGTTCTTGAGCAATTTGAGTATTTTCAAGAATTGAAATGCATTGTTGTATTCCCGGATGTTCTAATACGTAAAAGAAATCGAACGATGTAAAATTTAACTATTTTCCTGGCAAAAGTATTATAGTAATATATATAAGTATATAAATGGATAAAAGCCGGTTAAAACATATGTAAGTATTTAAAGAGTTCCATGAATGATAAGTGTAGACTCGTAAAAACACTGAATTTTGTAGATTATAACCGTAAATTAATTTTTGATGAACCCAAGGTTCATACCTAACCTATAACCGTTGCTTCTTTCAGTAAACATCCAAACTGGCTTCCATCTAAATTGATATGCCAATTACGCATAAATTTGCATCAAAAGTAAGGATAATTTGGAGAAGTCCTGCCAGGAATTCAACACTGAGGATAGTATTGAACTTTAACCATCTTGTCAAAGTGTTGGTTCTCAAAAGGATGATTCTTCAAGTAAAAAAAGATTAATAGTGCAGTCTTTGTGTGTTATTTATAGAATACTTATATGGTGTTTGCACTGAATATCCAGAGTGAAATTAGTTAAAAATAGTGACAGACAAAAGTTGTGAAGATGGTATCGAGTGAATCGCAGAAGGTTGATGAAATAAAAGCATTTATTTTAGTGAACTTGTTTTATTTTATTAATCCACAAGCATTTTCAGTAATTATTATAAGTATTTTTGCATCTTCATTATTTTATTGCAATATTTATCAAGTTTTTACTTTCTATGCTGATGGATGCTACTAATTACTCTTTCAGATATTTTCTTAGTTAACTAGATAAGCTTTATACATTTTTATTCACGTTTCGTCCTTTGTTTACTGTTAGAAACTCATCCATACTCAATATTATAAATGCGAAAGTGTGTCTGTCTGTTAGCACTTCACGCCCAAACCGCTGAACCAATTTTGCTGAAATTTGGTATGGATTTACTTTGAACCCCGGGAATGGACATAGGATACTTTATATCCCGGGAAAATTTACGGTTCTCGCGCGATAAATTATTTTTGGCGCAACGGAGTTGCGGGCGTCATCTAGTTTTTTTACTTTAATCCTTCGATCGCGGATTCTTGGAAATCTGTTGTTGTTCTCGCGGCCGCATGTGGCCACTTGGGAGTGTAAGTATTAAATCATTTTATAGTCTAAAACATATGAAAAATTACTTATAAACTAGCCGGGGTCAAAGAGAATGCGAAGCCAAAGTCACTCATAAGTTACTTCTTTTACTCGCATGTCGTGTCGCTGCTGTCGAATTACGACGCCCTCTATAGTTTCTGCACGGTCCCTAATTGTGCAATATTTGACACTGTTAAGTATTTATGTATCATCCCACCAACAAAAATACTTATTGAGTTATGAATGTAGTCATGTTCTTGTTCTAAATGATCTAATCATTTAGAACAAGACTGCATTAAAAATTCAACAAAAAAATTGTGGGCTAATACACAAATGCTTAAGAGCGACCATTTGTGTTATAATATAACAATATTATTATACAAACAATTACAAGTGTGTTGATGCAATGATACACGTGTAGCACATAACATGTGTTTAAACCTCACACAGTGACCTCTGCGGTTCCGATGCATTGATTAAACAATTAATATTTAACTATGCCGGCGTAATGAGAGCGGTCGATACCGTCCATACTTAATGGCCGAAATAAAACGAACAAACGCGCCATTCCGGAAATTGGGATCATACATAATTCAGTACGGCTTTTATTATTATAACTGAACACAGAACAACTGATTCTGGAAATATGTGTTTGCAATAAAAATATGAATATTAAAGCGTAGGTATATATCCAACTTAAAAATAAAACACATGTACGGTCTACGATGCATCAATTGTCACTTTCAAGATTAAAATGAATTTCATGATATTATCACAGCCGTTTAGGTAGCAATCTCGATATGCTCTATAGTAGGCTCTACTCGTGTAAAAAATAATATAAATATGTACCATCGAGGAAATTGATTCCTAGGCAGTTGACAGACCAACGTCAGTTGGTCGGATCATGTCAATTCAATGTTAATTGTAATCTGTCGGCTGGGTTTGAGAAAGTATTCTACGGCTTCAAACAATATTGCTACGAATTCGTAGAACTCTGTAGTTATTACTTGAGATTGTAGCAAGCCATAGTACTGCAGCTTAATCATTGAAAGCTGTAGTTTCTAAGAAAAGCCCCAGCGTTAAGCATAGATTAAACTTTCTTATTTAGTGGAAAATATGATTAAAAAATTTAAAAATAAAACTTATATTTTTAGACTCTTTAGCATTAAAAGGGAACATTTTCAGTTCTTATTAAGATAGAAATCACAAGTGACTTAAACATTTATGGCGTCCTATAATTAAATAATATGCACTTACGCTACTTAGTAAGATGTTACGGTTTCTAAACAATATTAAATAGTTCATGTTGTTATTTATTATAATATCCGAAACAATTCCAACATACTAAAATATTTCCGGTGGAAGATGTGAGTAAGAGGTCACCTACCTGCCAATATGTTGTACAGTTGCCTGGAGGCTGTAGGAAGGAGCTGGAGAAAGTGAACTTGGCACTGTTCCAACTAGCGCTACACATTGTAATGCCTATGTATTATTTATGTAGGAGGAACTAGATGTTTAGGTTCTGAAGTTCAAACGGCAAATCGTGGCACGAAACATACATATTTATATTTATGCCAAAATTTGTTTTTAGCTCTGTGCCTCGTTAATTACCGTGTTATAAACATTTTGTTTTCGATGTATGTCTGCTTCTAATTCTATATCTATACATAAATAAAACAAAATCGCTTTTTTTCCTTCATGTCCCTTTGTTCCCTTTAATCTTTAAAACTACGCAACGGATTTTGATGATTCTTTCAGTATTAGATAGCCCATTTATCGAGGAAGGCTATAGGCTAAATTTTGTCACGCTAAGACTAATAGGAGCTAAGAAATAGAGGAAAATGTGGAAAAAACGGGGAAAATTATTTGAAAGGGCTAACTTGAACGCGCTAATCAGCTCAGGAACTACTGGTCCGATTTGAAAAATTCTTTCAGTGTTAGATAGCCCATTTATTGTGGAAGGCTATAGGCTATATATTTTTATCACGCTAAGACTAATAGGAGAATGTGGAAAAAATGGGGGAAATTATTTGAAAGGGCTTATTTCGCGAACTACTGGAGCAATTTTTATGTTATTTGGCACAGATAAGAAGTAGACCACCACATGAAGGACCATAGACTATCGATTTTAATCATTTTTTCAGTGGATATATATTTTATACTCGTACGACGCCGGGGCGGGTCGCTAGTTATTGAATAAAATAAAATAAAAAAGGGTTGGAAATCGAACGCCTAGATAAGATGTGGACGTCTTAACTCCAGATGTTATCTAGGGGCGTTTAACCTTAATTAATGAGGAAATTAAATAAACTTAGTTATATTAAACCTGAATTTTATGACAGGTTATATTAAGCTTAATCCAATCTATCGAGCACTGAATTGCTACTATAATAATGTAAACGTGCACTTAAATGCACTGAATTACATTAACTGATTGGAAGAAAACGATAACGAACAGTAAAGAAAATTCCATTTTTTTGTATAAATGGAGGCTTTATGATTTTTCTAGGGGAAAAATGATTTGAAATAAAAAAATGTGCATTTTATGTGTAGCCAGATACACACTAAAGCCAGGTGATGAAGTAGATAAGTTACAAGGTATGTTAAAAGTATAAGGGAAGAAATGAGTAAAATATGTCCGTATATTACAAAATGTTAGTTATCGTGTTTTTCAACTCACGTCTTCCATTGCATTCCAGTGCATTGCAGTGCTAGTTTAAATATTTATTTATTTATTTATTTAATAAATTATTGACACAAAACTGTTTACAGTGAAAGTCTTAAGACTAGAAATACATTTTGTACAAAGGTATTACTTATTCCGATTGGAATCTCTTCCAGTAGACCTGTTACAGGAAATTTTGAAAAAAGGTAACAATAATTAGTGAACACAAAAATTGAGACTATATAAAATAATTTAAATAATTCCAGTAGCGATCCAGCGTTGGATCGGTATAATGTAAAATAACGTATTAATTATTATTTAGTAACGTTATATACCTAGATTGTATAACCTCAAACGAAAATACAATGACGTCCCCTTAATAAGATCATAATTTAGATAATATAACATTCATAATATAAAACGTAATTTGAAGATTTCAGCTTGAAAGTGATTTTGTTGAATTCTACTCTGATATGATGACATTGAATTATTTGCTCCGCTGAAAATTAATGAAAGGACGTCAAGCTCTTTTTTATACAAATTACCGTACCTACGTAATCGAGATTATGGATCAATTTTAATTTATAGTATAACTAGCGACCCGCCCTGGCGTCGCACGGGTATAAAACATATAGCCACTAAAAAAATGATTAAAATCGATGGCCTATGATCCTTCACGTGGTCTACTTCTTATCTGTGCCAAATAACATGAAAATTGCTCCAGTAGTTCGCGAGATAAGCCCTTTCAAATGATTTCCCCCGTTTTTGCCACATTCTCCTATTAGTCTTAGCGTGATAAAAATATATACCTTCCTCAATAAATGGGCTATCTAACACTGAAAGAATTTTTCAAATCGGACCAGTAGTTTCTGAGCTGATGAGCGAGTTCAAGTTAGCCCTTTCAAATAATTTTCCCCGTTTTTTCCACATTTTCCTCTATTTCTTCGCTCCTATTAGTCTTAGCGTGATAAAATATAGCCTATAGCCTTCCTCGATAAATTGGCTATCTAACACTGAAAGAATCATAAAAATCCGTTGCGTAGTTTTAAAAATTAAAGGAAACAAAGAGACATGAGGGAAAAAAGTGACTTTGTTTTATAATATGTATAGATAATTTTGCATTCATTTCAAGATTTCGTTCGTAAAACGTTAATTTTTTTTAATGAAATTATACTAGTCAAGTTACGTAATTTGGTGGAGTTACTTGAAGTCGATTGACCACGAGTCACAACTCACGACTAATTCATTAATTTTACTTATCGTACTAGTTACGACTTACTATAAATTATAATGACGTATGTTACTGGATCTTACGATTTGTCTGTATTACATCAATTTTCCGATCGTGCAATAAAAAGCTTTTTCACTCGAATTATTTGAACATCAAGCAGGTTGTTTGTTGAATTAAAATCTGTGAAATAAATGGCGTTCCAATGAGACGCGACAGAGCGAAAGAGATTCTAATAACATTCAAAACTCATCCCTTGGGCCGGTGTCGTTTAATTACGGAGCACGCCGCGCGGCGCTGCCGTCGCCGCTTATTTTTACTCGCACAAAGGACGATTAAAAAACTTCATAATGACGGACGTAGGAAGCAAAGGGTAAAGCGATTCATATTCTACGACGGTTTTAAACTAGATTCCATTGTTGTTGTAAAATCGGTTTAACGTTAATTATTCCTGTAATAGGATTGTATCATAAGAAGTAATTGTTTTCAGAAGTATTTCCGAGGAAGGGTGCAATTTTAATTTTCTATTTAGAGGAATAAAGTATGAGTCTTTGACATTGAAATTACTAATCTTAAAAATAATAAGTATTTGATCATAAGAAATTAAGAAAAATATTATTTATTGTTTTTAGATTCTAAGGGTGGGTTGCACCAACTTAGTTTGACTATAACTTTAACTATGACAAAATGTCAAATGAACTTGTCGAATCTCTAATCAAAGTCAATTATATTACACAATTAATACACAGTTTTTGTAGCGCGTAGTGTAGTAGCGACCCGGCCTTGACACTACCCGTTATTGCTACGCCGTCCTATTATTAGTCAACTTGACTACACAAACCTGGAAAGCCCTTCCCAACTTTTACAACTTATTAAAAGTTTGTTTAGAGATTATTATTAAATATTTATTCCATTTGCCACGGTAACTTTCCTTGTAACTAAAAAAAATGGTATTTTTGTTGTCCTGTCCTAATTTCATGGATAATATCTAGGTATTTTTGGTACCTTACAGAAAATAACGAGCCAAAAGCGTTGTCAAATTGATGGCACCGCAGCGTAATTTTTCCTTGTATTAAAATATTGATTTTATCAAGCATGAGTCGTGCTAAATCTTCAGTTTTAAAATATTTGGAAAAATATGTAACAGCAGTATTAATTCATATTTTATATTTCGTGTATAAGTGTATAAGGCTTTTCAATTTGTATGCTTATTCTGTATTTTCTGACATACAAACATATTTGTAGCATTCCTAGTGGCTTATAAATATGAATAGACGCAATCAGTGTTCGCTGTCAAAGGATTATGATAATCAAGGGGATAGGGGTCGAGCTGTCATTTAAAGTTTGTTAAATTTATTGTACACGTTACTGTTATAATTATATAAACATTTTCAATTACACGTTAGCAGTCACCGAATTAAGCAATATTCTCCTTACATAATATTGACAATTAATAGTATACAGTATCTAAAATTTTAACTTGGGATTATGGGAATATTGAAATTTATAGAATTATTGAATGAACAATCTTTCAAATATATTATTATTTTTAATATTTAGGGCTATCCACCACTTAACTTGACAGATAGAGTATGGAGAATCTGTCAAAAAAGTTGTGGATAGCCTATCCGACACTTTATCAGGAAGTGGTGAAACAGGCCCTTAGTCATGGACTGAAAAGGGATAGCACTCTCGAGTCTCGTAAGCCTAGAAAAACAAAACACAAATGCAAGTCCTAGGATATTTCGGCACACGAGTAACGTCGCGCTTCGGGATTCGGCCTTTTGTTAAAACACAGCTATTATCAGAACCTTACCGAAGGATCATTACTATGTCCGACCATACTTTGTTTGAATTTGCTTGTTAATTTTATAATTTAACAGAGAGAGACCTATTTCAAAGGAATTACCCTGTAACCATGTAATTTGCGTTCATTTTCTGTTTGAAGTCACGATGTTTACCTGAAACAAACAATAGGAAAGATGAAAATAATTTGTAATTAAGTAATATTGTTGTAATAAGTAATTAATTTAATTAAAGAACGAAATTTAATTACAGAATATTTAAAACAAAATAATACCATGTAACCAGCTAATTATTCCGTAGGTTGTAAAGGCTTTTTGAATAACCACAACAATAAATATATCTTTGATATTATTAACACAATAATTAACTAGTTATTTCTGTGAAGTCTAGCTCTGTAGCATTTTCAATACAAAAAAACCTGAGAAATCTTTTTTCATTCTTTTTTATAGTCAACTGATCATAAATAAAAAAAAAACAGTTTGATACTCTAAAACACAATTGATGAGTTTATAAAATTAATAACGTAGATTGCTTCCAAATACTGTAACGTGTATTCAAGTGGAACATAAAACCACCAGCATTCATTCGTTGAAAGAGTATTCGAAAGCCAGCCATTTTTCATAAAATAAAAAGTGACTTTCTGAATGCAACTTTTAACAAGCTTACCAGTTTCCGATTGACAAAAGCTCGAGTTCGACTGGCATCTAAAACTATAAAATTTTATGACTTTTAATTGGGTCTAGTTATCAACAATACAGCGATGTTGTTTTGTTTGTAAAAAAGTTTAAATTTTAATTCATACGAAAGTACGTTTTTTGGTATAAACTTTTGTCAGCAGTAATTTTAAAAGTCATAATATTATAATGATTTATTTTGATATGATATTGTCAACTTAATTCTATTTTGATCGATTTATAATCTGTTTTTAATGCTACATCCACTGGAAGCAAACAAATACTTTCTTATTAGAATTAATTACCTCCATACTGATAATAACATTATAGTCGTGTTTCACAGTTTTTGTTATTATCTGTCAAGCTGCTACAGAGTGTGCATCTTTTTAATATAGCGTAGATTAATAAAACTATATCTACACATCTCACGGAGCTTGTCTGTAAAATACATGGACCATATAGCTGATAACTTCAAAGGGTTCGTACAAAGGCCATGTCAAGTAACGCTCCCGCAGATCTTAACCCTCTCTGGATAAGCGAATGCTCGTAGCTGAAGTGGCGAGCGAAATCCAGACCTAATCGACGTGCAAACCTCTATCTAAGGTTATTTAGAGAGCCATAAAATTTTATGCACTGGTACTTTTTCCGAAATACCAGTGGGCTGAGAGATTTACTGTACGGACACTGGAAAATTATTGCGTAAAGATTTGTATTAATTCGGGTTATTTATTTGAGACAAAAGTAAAATTAATAATATTAAGTAATATAATTTTACAACTACCTATCTCCGTCTAGTAACGTTGTATCACACACATTCGAATCGTGCCCCGACATGACTTGGAAATTGGAATAGAACCTAGTATGTTTTCTGCAGCTCTAGCAGTCTCTGCCATAGACGTTTAAAATTACCAAATGCATTATAATATTGTAATTGATATTGAGCGGTGATATTAGAGGCATACTCGAGTAACGAGCGCCATACTTTAGCGGAGCGGCGCCGACGCATTCTCCTCTTTCCAGGATAGAGTCTCGCGTGGGCAGATTCCACGAATCTACGACGCCATTGTTCTATTGTTTGGATGTGCTTTATTTGTTGTCATCAATTTATATAATTAAGGAAATACTTGAAATGCTCATAGTCTGCTAGTTTGTGATAATACAGTGACAATTTTCATAAGTTACTTCTCCAATCGCATTTATTTCCGGGGCATTAAAGCGAATAAAGATGAAAATAATAATTAATAACGCAGTAAAATATTTGTCTGAAATATAGCTAACGTGCCAATGTTAATAGGTTTTCTGGTGAAAGTAATTATTTCAAGTCCTGAAATTACATAATTTTGATATAATATAAGTGATGAGATGATTGCAACAAAAACTGGATTTTTGCTGCAAGAAAAACTGATTTTTTGTTGCAATCATCAAAAAATTTATAGTGAATTGTAGACGTAGGGATATGAGCTGGCCACCCACTTCATAAAGGCTCCGTACATGCCGATCTACGTACATTAGCATATCAAATGCAATCACCTTCCACTGAATCATCGCGGGATATTTGATATTGGTTTTGCTCAGTGAAATCCACATTTCTGTCAATGAAACGGCTCAAAAGGTTGCCTCAAAAAATATACCTCCATCCAATAAGTTAATGCTTATCATGTAAATACAATGCAATTATAGGCTTTCATTTCTGAATGTAAAATAGATGTAATTAAAGTTTCGTAAACGTAAAATAATAATTATTATTGTCACAACTTATACTTATATGTATTCTGTGTCACAACAAAAAAAAATACTTCGTAAATACAGCTCTAAGCACTTGAGTAGGTATTTTAGCTCTACTATGCCGAAGTACTTTTCGATATGATTAATCCTGAAATACCTAGCATGAATTTTACAAAATATTATATTTTAATGATAATGTTAAATGTAATAATCTTGATTTACATTTATTCGCCAACAACGCTTTCATATTTCCTGAATAATGGTGCGCCCACGCAGTGACCACGCGATCACCCGAGCCACGTTAACAAATGCCAGGTACTGTCAGACAAACTACCGCCCTTATCTGATACAGGGAGTTCGTGACAATGCTCCTCCGACAAGTCACTTCACTGTACAGGCAAATTCTATCATTATACGTTTCAAAGTATGAAACGTATAAGGATATATTCTGATGTCTGCAAAGACAAAATGGTTAATGGCCCGAAATACCAAAATATTAGTCTTCGAGATAAATTTTTTTGGATATTAGGATCAACTGACATTGTAGCTATGAGTTGCGACACAGTACACACTTATAAGTGTGTAATAAATATTATGTTTGTCCTCTTGTGTAGTAAATAAAGCTCAGTTTGTATGGGTTGGTAAAAATATAACCCATGGCATCGACGCGTCACGTGGCAATGCAAACTTACCCATGCTTGTGCAATATGTACAACTAATGTAACATAATATAAATAATCCTCGTGTCTATAAACAAATTCGTTAGTTAAAATATTCACATTTTAATCCTTTTTAAAATCTAGCATCAAGCATTTTATTGGTATCGCTATAATTTCATTAAATTAATTATTAAACTACCTGGTTTTTATGTAACTTATTGTTTAAATTAATTATCATTTTCACACGTGCACATAATTACAGGAAATTTGTATGCTCTATACGCGTTGTCAGAGAATAATTATCCACTTAATCATTAATATGCTAAAAACTTACCGTCAGATGCCTCTTTATGCTTGAACATCTGAGCCAGTGAGGTGGGTACGTTACATTGAGTCCCAACGGAAACCAAAGACATATTTATTAGTAGGATTTAGTAAAAGTTAAAATTTCTGGGGACGAGAGTATAAAAAATTAATTATCCATACAAATTGTCAGGCAAAATAATTTGTTATGACAATACTGTGAACCTAAAGTCAAATTTAACATTAACCTTAACCGACTGACATTAAGTAGTCAGTTGATTTTAACCAAAGATTTGATAGTTTAATTAATATTTTGTTATAGTTAAAGTTAAGTAGGTATAGTTAAAGTAAGTTGGTGCGATCCACTCTTACTGTACTGTGTCATGCAAGATCTAGAACTACTGAAACTAGCAAACTGCTTTTGCTTTCAAGATCAAAGACCGTTGAGCTCAATGGCATCACAAAATCATAAACTGTTTTTCTAACTTAATTCGCAAAGGAAATTATTTATCTTGCTCCCTACTAAAACATGATATAAAAACTTATTACAAGCTAAATAGCTCCCTTGAACTAGAGCCATGCGATGAAAGAGGACTTCTATTTCATACGTTCATAAACATACAAAATGATAGGCAGCAGGAGGGTGGAAGTGCCGTCACCGTAAGGGCGCGTACACACCACGTTACTAAGCTACGTTACGACGACGAGGCATAGAAAGTAGAAACTACACGATGGGTGTGCACTGTGCGCTCTTAAACTTTGAACCTTCATTCTATACAAATGTGAAGTAGAACGGAAAAAACCAAATAAATGTCGCTAATTTTATCACATTTCCGAATAAATAAATTATCATCACTGAAATCATTTTCTTTTCATGCAAATATGATAAGGAGGCACAAGTAGAAATGTTGCTTCCATAGATTCTAGATAGAGACGCATTCGGGAGTGTGTTCAATATTCATTCTGCAAAGTCTCGATATGAAATTATAATCACCCTGTAAAGTTTCATAGAGAAAGAGTTCTGATTTTGGTTTGTGCTTAAAAGTCGCGTTTGACATTAACTATGTTGCTAGCGACTTTTCCGCGTAGTGCGTACGACCCTTTAGCGGGATTGGAGGGGCGGCAATTTGGCCGGTATTCGGAGTGTGCTGTAAAAGCGCGCCATATCTAATTATCGTCGGGTTACGCTGCCCGTACCATGAATACTTTCACAAAATTTTCCTTTGCCTCATAACCAAAAATGTGTCGCATCGCCAGGCTTCCGTAAAATGTTCAAACCCTTTGTCCATATTCATCGTTTTTATTCGAGTTGATGTAAAACTTTATGGAATACAAAGTCACATAATATTACGACTGTACTATGAGTGAATATTATAATCATTTCACGATTTGTTTTAATACGTCATGTTTTTAAATATTATTATTGTTAAAAATAATGAAAAAGCTTCATATTATTAATCATGATACATTAATAATTTATTATTTTAAAAATTATTAGGACCTTATATTATAATCCCCCACCATAACTCTGGGATCAGCGGTACTCAACCTTATTTTATACGGGCCACAAACACGCTTTGTGTACTGTATTGTACTTCACATTTTCAGCATTTGCGTTATTGTAATTCTATACGTCTTCAAATTATTTATAGCGTTTTGGTACAGAAGTGGTTCTAAAATTAGACTATCAAGGAAATTTGACAATATTGTACAACTCTATATACTACAATTTATTTCGAAGGACAATAGCCGCTTAACGGTTGGCACTCTTTTGCCACGAATAAATAAAAGGCACTACAAGAAAAACACTTTTGTATTCGGAGACAATACGGTGTAGCGCTGGTAACACCATTTCCGTGGCCTAACTGAATTACCGTCGACGTTTTTAAAGCTTTTTACAGGCGCGCTCGCTGCTAATCAAGCTAATACTGCGTGTCGTGTGACCGACTGCCCACCGGCAGATCGTTTATTGAGTTAAAATGCTCTTAAATTATTCTTTTGAACTGGTAAAAGCCACTTTTGAAACTCTCCTGCACACTTTATGGAACGAAGCGTAATTTGATATCTCGCAGAGCTTTAGTCACCGGGCACAGTCGGTAAAAATCACAACCGTCGATACGAATATACAAATAAGTAGTAACGATTTTATTCGATTATAATTTGATTGTATAATAATATTATGACTTTCTGAAAATGTGACCTTACCCAAGCTACAATTATTATTTAAATGAAAGCTACAATTACTATTAAAATAATTACCCAAGCTCAGTGCCGTAAATAGGGCGGTGCCACCGGCGCGGTGCCCAGGCACAGGGCGTAGACACTGGGGTGGCGCAAGAATGGCCAAAAAAAAGTTTTTTTTTTTCCAAAATATTAGTATAATATCATAATATCATTATTATTGTAATTGGTCTACTAACACCAAGTTTTACTTAATCATCCTTCAAATGAAATAAAATAAACCTATACCTATTAACTAAAAAAAAGGGCGTACGCGCAGTTATGAATTTCACACAGGGCGCATAAAAGGCTATTTACGGCACTGCCCAAGCTACAATTATTATTAAAATTTTGTAGCCATTACGATTTTAAATCTTGTGCGACAAAAATATATCTAGCTAAGGTCTCATGCCAGAGAGACTTATTTTATGTTTATAGGGCTATTTAATAATAACCCAAGAGCCAGGGACAGCCAGACTTTTCTCATTTTATATAAGCTGAAATATTTCATGTATATGACCTCTAAAGAGTCGGACGTGACATCTACATGACCTTCGATAAAGAGTTGAGCTGAACTTTATGAGAAAAAAATCTTGATTTGTGGGAAGCATAAAAAACTCTATAGTCCGGGTTCCTTAGAATATTTTTTTATTACTATCAAGCTAACATTTTGATAAGATGAACAACAATTTTTTCTGCGAAAAATCTCGAAAGTGGTAGCTAACAATGTTCCTAATTTAGTGTTCCAAAAATATGAATAGTTCTATTTGTAGGACAATGTTACTTTTAAATAATATAATTATTAACCTATCAGTATACAAAAAATCAGCTGATTCGGATTCCGTTTTAGGGTTCCGTAGTCAACCAAGTTTTGATGATTACAGAACCCTAAGCCGGAAATTTTTTAACAGTTGCATTTAAGGTAGTCTCGCTGGGAAATAACTTTCAAAAATGTCCGGCAGTGGAAGACAAGATTCCTACAGTAACCACAAATAAAATAAGAGAAAATATTGATCTTTACTCTTTATCGAAGGTCCTTCAGAACTGGATACCTCCTAAAGTAACCGCGATCGAAACTCCAAAACAGGTAAACTTTAAGCACTTATAAAATGACGCTTTTGTCGTCTGGCTGTCGCTTTAGATTTTGGCAGAAAACGATATATAATATGGAAATTAATATCAAAACATTCACTAAGCAATTACGAAAATCTCAAAACATTCACTAAGCAATTCCTAATGTAATCAATATTGTAGCTGTTGTGTGCCACCGATACTCCTTTACTCTATGTTGGTATCGAATATCAAGCGCTCACAATGGACGTATCCCTACTGCAATTAACAGCGTGTTGATAAAGCGCGTAAATGGAAACCCAAAAAGTTGTAGGGAAGGGTGGGTAGTAGATGAAGCGAAAACGAAAGAAAATTAGGTGGGCTTGTCCTGGAATGTGAAAGTGAAATGGAAAAACAGAGGGTCCCCTCGGTTTGCCCACATCAGACCTCGGAACGCGACAATTTCCGCATGTTTTGTAGTAACAAAATTTTATACCGCAAAAAAGCCTTACAAAATATATTTTCTTGAGCTATCAAAAATAAACTTACCGCAAGTGGAACCATTGACTCGTCGTTGAAATACGATCATAAGCTCAGATTAAATAAAACTAACACAGATTATGTGGAATGAGCGAAAATATTTCAAAGGGTTTATAAACATAGCTCATATGAGGTAAATCCTAAACACATTAACCACTAGCTTTTCGCTTCACCAACGAAAATTAGTGGTTCCATTGTAGTTAAAGTCGGTTGGACCGCAATGTTATGATCGTTTTAGATAATAGAGGCGGATAATGGAACGTATGGAACTTTAATCGTGTGCCGCTCTCCCGACAGTCCCGACTCGCTCTAAATATTCAGATTCAATTATTCCCGCGTAAAATACAGTGGAACATTTCAATCAATCACTCTTCGCCAATTTAGTGAGCGTCATTTGGCAAATTCGATTGCGTCTCACTGATGACGCTGGGATAAAAGGCCGCGCCCGTGACACCCGTACAGACCATTGCAAATTAATTTATCTAATGACGATGTTTATTCATTGGCTAATGACGTCAAACGTTACCGAATTCAGTCGCCATATTCAGTTGACCCACTTTTTCAATGTTCAAAGAGTTGTTTAAAAGTTTTATTTTAGAAGTTTATTATTTCCACAGACCCAAACTGACTTTGGTGCCTATTTGATTGAATCTGAGTTTGCCACAAATCTCCTTTTCTTGATGCCCGACACGATTGCCGAGGTAACCACATTTAAATGTCTTGTCGGATAATCTGATAACTAGCCGCATTATCCTAGCAATATTTTTCGTAATTATACCTCGGGAATCATACTCACGACCTACAATTCGATAGCTGAGTTCAAAATCACTAGACTACGGAAGAATTACATTACATAGAATTCACAAATTTAGATAGGTACGATACATTTTCTGAGGTTAAGATCGCAAGGGCGAAAGGTACTATGATTTATGCCTCTTTAGATTACATGAAAAATGTCTTAATAAACTAAGAGAATTTAAGGCTAACCAATCTATAACTTTCTCTCATTTAGTATCCTATCTACCTCAGGATCTAAAACTTAGGCAAAGAGCCAGAGAAGTCTGATCGATACGTGGTCGGATGTTGTATAGGCGGTGTTTGCCTCCCACCGCATGTTAGCGTGCCCTTTAGACTTTCAAGTCCTAAGAAAATATTTACAATCAACATTATTTAATTCAAATATTATTATCGACAACGGTAAAATAACACGTTAAACTATTTTGGATTTTCCTAATCAAACGCCATATTATTTCACATCAATTTTAGTGGTTTAAAAAATACGTCGATAGTTAAAATAGAATAGATCAGCGGGTATAAAAACTTGCGTGAATATGGACCGTAATTATTTTTTAAATTGAATTCGTCGATATTGGTGAGGCTGACGAAATTGACACGGCTCAGTAGGCGCCACGCGCGAACGCGTCCACCGCTCTCATTACGGCCAACCCTTCTGAACGTGCGGTTATTGATCACCATTCCCGCCCGCCCATCATAAACACTGATTTTATACGAAGCATTTTCACTAAAAAAATATTGATCGACTATTCGCTGCATATTTTTGCTTCCTTTTTTTGTTACGGGCCATCGTAAGTTGAGCTTTAAGCTTTGTATTCGTTATTTACGTTGTAGCTGGGCGTTTTTATAATTCTTTATCAACCCACAACTTTTAGCTTTAATATTATTTATTGATCCACAGTATGGTAATTTAGACGCTGATGAAGGGAGATTTACCAATCTCCCTGAAACGCAGACTCGTCGACATGTGTATTTTGCCCGTACTAACTTACGGTGCTCAGACCTGGTCATTGACCGAGTCGCAACGGTCCCAGCTCGGGGTTTGTCAAAGAGCGATGGAGCGCAGCATATTAGGGGTCAGACTAGCCCACCGAATAAGAAATAGTACACTGCGCTCCAAAACTGGTATTGCAGACGTCGGCATAAAAGCTGCCAAGCTAAAATGGGACTGGGCGGGCTATACAAGCCGTATGGATCCTGACCGCTGGGCAAAGATCACCACAGAATGGGTACCAAATGATGGACGACGCCGCCGTGGCCGGCCTCGAAAAAGATGGCGCGATGAGTTAGACAAATACGAGCCAGGTTGGCCTACGGCTGCGTTGAATCGAGAGAACTGGAAGACTTTGGGGGAGGCCTTTGCCCAGCAGTGGGACAGCATAGGCTCTTAAAAAAAAAAAAGTATGGTAATTTTACGCTTTGCAAATTTTTGTCGGACAAACATTTTCACGTAGGGCTTTGTAATCAGAGCGACGTGAGGCACCTACCACAAGCGAATGCGTTGGTTCAATTTGTTTCCCTATCGAATAAAATTCAGGGAAAGTGGTTCTATCGATTACGTTTGATTCGGTTTAGTCCCATCGGACTCTAATCTTTTATTACTTACGAGCTTTCATCCACTTTACGAAAATTTTAGAATTTCGCTACGATTCACGTCTATATTGTCGCATGTGTAAGTTCAATTAGATCAATAAATCATCTCTCAAAATATATCATCACTCATAATCATAATAATATTGTATGCAAAATAAAAACTTGTTCGCAACAACGTGTTTCAAACATTGCATAAATACAGATGTTAATTAACAACAATATTACACGTTGCCTATGCCACGACGAGTAAGTAGTAAGTAGTGAGTAGTGAGTAGTGCGCACAGAGAACGGGCCGCTTTGATTCATGCACAGGCATGCTCATTACCCCGTAAAGGCTGTGACTCGAGATGTCTGCAAGTTAAATTACATATTATATTCCCGCTCGCCTTACCAACTGAAAACAGATAAATCTCCAGCTTATTAACCGGCTTTGTATATTGACATTGTGCTGAGATAATAATATTATGTATTCAAATTTTGAAGGCTGAGAGCTAATCTTCAGAGTCTTAACACCGGCACAAGAGTTAACGCTTCCGTGGTCCAGTGGTTCAGAGCGTGGCTCTTGACTTGGTCGTGGGTTCGATTCCCGCGTTGGAAACATCAAACATGTTATTTCCAAGTTTGGTTAGGACAATGCAGGCTGATCACCTGATTGTCTGACAAGTAAGATGATCCATGCGTCGGATGGGCATGTAAAAAGTCGGTCCTGCGCCTGATCTCTCGCCAGTCGTGTCGGTCGTCCGTCCCACTGGGTTATGAGAGTAAAAGGAATAGAGTGCTCTTGTGTACTGCGCACACTCTTGGGCACTATAAAATTACTCCTGCGTAACTGGCCTGGTTCAATGAAACCGGCCACCGTCACCGAAACCGGTGTGGGAGTTATTATTATTACAAGAGTTAAAAATAAATAATTTCTTACCTTAAAGAAATTTGATGTAATGTTATGTCTCAAACGAGAATCATTAGAATTAACTTATTTATACTAAAGACTTTATGAGACTTTCTCAACCTCCGTGACCCACATTTCGGGGATAAGCCTCAATAAATTTGCCCTACTCTAGATTTTACAGCTAATGTCTTTGCTGAAATGCGTAAGATAAGAAAATCAAAATCCACTTTACATAGCCAATAAAAACGTAAATTCGATGCATTACGTGTCGACTTGGGGGGTTTGGGTTCCCCAGAGTCATATGGTGTATCGATTAAGGGGCCTTCAAACTTAACCGGTATAGTTACATAGTATCTACGAATAATAAAAATTTATTATTCGTAGCATAGCATAGATAGAACGTATTCGGAGCGTGCGAAGTGGGTGAAGGGGGTAAAGAAAGCGATCGCCGCGCTTGTCGCGGCAAAAAATATGTAATGCAACAAAATGGGCTAAGTTAGTAGTCCACCATGGTCTCCAAAACCCGACGACAAAACTTGCAGTGATAGTTTCATACAATATTTCATTTAAATCCAAAGTATCAGGTGGAAGAAATAGTGACTCACAAATGACGATAAACCAGATACTACAACCGGTTTAATTGATCTTTTAGAAGCTGAAGAGTGGAAATGAAGTTTTGAATGAAAAAGGTTTTTCAATTAAGTAAGGTTTAAACGAAAGGGGTAAAAGAGTTAAAATTATTAAGTAGCCCCCATTTTGAGCAAAACAAAACGAATACTCTTATAAAGAAACCTTGCTCGAGTAAGAAATAAGATTCCATATTGAAAGTGTACCCAATGCAAATACTCAGAAGCATGAAGAATTTTTGCTGTGTTTTAGTAAATTTATAGACTTAAATCTTCTTCAAGAGTATTAATGTTGTAAAACTGTGTATTGTGTTTTATGTTAATATTGTACTGTATGACATGGGCCATATAGCTATGCCGCAAAAATAGCCCATACATTATTATTTTGTAACCTTTATAATATTATTGAAATTAAGAAACCAAAACTACAAAACTATTGAATTTTATTAATTAACCAGTGCGTTTATAGTTCTAAACCGCGAGTAAAAATTAATGTTTCATTTTATCGCATGGTTAGCAATATGTTTTGTTTATGTTGCTCATTAGACTAATAAGGCGCTTTGTTTTCATACGCGACATTTTGTAACTGGTTTATGGCTGGTTTACACGTATTAAGTAGATAAGTAGTTAACTAAGTTTTAACTTAATTTTAAGTTATTTATTGCATGTAAACACAAAATTTAGTAGCAAGTAGTAAGTTAAAATTTAGTTAAGTACTAAACAAGGAAATTAGAATTTTGACTATTTTCTGTAAGGTTGGCAGGCGGGGCTTGTCACTTGACACATTTCCGGCAGGCACTTCAAATTAAGTTAAAATTTAGTTACTACTTATCTACTTAATACGTGTAAACCAGCCCTTAGTGCTTACACTGTGCGCTGTCAATAAAATATAAATAATGATAATCATATTAATATAGTGAACTGGCTATTCCTTGCTGAATGTAGACCAATAGCCAGAATATTATTAATACAGATGCCTCAAATATCCGAGATAGAACTTCCTATGACGGCTATTTAAGTAGTTAAAACTAATGTAGGATCCTTAATACTTTCCAAACAAAATATAAATCATTGGCATTCACCGTGAAGTATTATGTTTCCGATGTGTATCGGAAAGTATAATACATAAGGGCAATACTTTGGAACCGAATAAATACATTACATGGAGGAGTTTAGATTTGGATGAAGGCAATCGGCGAAATGGTTGAAAAGCACTCGAACTGGGTCGGAAGCAATTTAAAGTTTTTGCCAAATAAATATGGCAAGTCAAAAATGAGACCTTAGGATTATTGGAAATATAAGTATCAAGTACTTTGCAAAATAAATTCCCGCGTAATAATTTTCAACTTTATAATGGTAGTAATTTAAGGTGACGCCGCGTTAAAGTAAAAAACCGTGTTGGATATATTCTAGATTGCTTGTTTTCTATGAGAGGCCGATTTAAAAACCATAAATAACTACATTTTATATAAGCTATCGGCAAATTAAAGCGTATGCTTGAAGTTTGAACCAATCTATGTACTATCAGAGAAGTTGATTCCTATGCAGATGGGGGACCTACGTAGTTTGGTCGCATTACGTCAAACCCAGCCGACAGATCACAATTAACATTGAATTGACATGATCGACCAAATGACGTTGGTCTCTCAAATGCATAGGGATCAATTTCCTCGATGGTACAAATGGAAGCTAATCACTCTCCTCTGTGAGCAAAATAGGAATCCCTTTTTTTACAGATGTCTTTTTGATTGATTATTCTGTGTTATAAAAGTTGACCAATCGTGTTATGCTATAGGTAATTCAAAGACATGATGAATACTGAGAATGAACTTTAATTTCTTAGCTTTAGTCATTACTCATTGCTGAGAAAAATCGATATCGCTACAGCCAAATTATCAAGGCGTCGCCTTAATTTAGGTACATATAACTGCTGCACTCAGAGTGGAACATTAATTATTACTTAAATTAAAGTCCCATACATTATTAATCTGTCAAACTCTTCATTAAATTGCAGGTTAATCATATTAAATATCTCTGAGTACGGCGGTATAACTACTAGTAGAGTTTAGTATAAAAAGTAGGTAGATTGTTAAAGTGATTTGAGAGATATTTAGCCGTCCCTGTAATTTACTAAAAATTAGAAAAAATACAACATGGTTCTGTGAATGTTTCTCTTTTAGCATACGAGTTAATTATAAATTAATTGTAGATAAAAATGATCATCGACTTTTAAGTTTTATGTAAATGAATGTAATAAATTACAATAATTATAGTTATCACAACATTTAAACCTATTGAAGACGATGAGTGTCTTATACAAAAATTCGTAGATTCTATTCAAATCTCTACCTAATTTCGCATTTCAGCCACAAAGGAAAACAACATGTTATTGAACATATAGATGCAAGCGATTGAACGTAATTTCTTGCCATAGGGAAGGCCTGATCGAGTTGCTACCGGGCTTTATTATTGTATTAGACATCAAATACATCCGAACACATCTCTACCGGGCCAGAGCGATGTCTAGACACCTCCCGCTGCGCCGCTCTGGAGTAAAGGGCCAGATTGGAAAGAGGAAACCCTATCCTATTACTTCGCTATCAAAGGAGAATAAGTCTTAAAAGAAAGCTTATTTTCTATACCCAATAACTACGAATATTTGTTATTCGTAGCCCAATAATATATTTATGAATGGCACACTTTGAATCGGAGTTAATTTGAAACTAATAAAAATTGATTCGAAAAAGATATACATATACTCAAAAATATAAGTAATAACAGCTGTACTCGGCGAAACATGGCGGTAGCGGTAATTGACTCCCTGTCAAAAACTTGTCATTTTCTATATAAACCGCGATTGACAATGAAGTGTCAGATGCTGTCAATCGCGGTTTTGTATAGAAAATGACAAGTTTTTGACAGGAGTCAATGACCGCTACCGCCATGTTTCGCCGAGCACAGTATAGCCACAATTTAGTCAGAATTATTTCAGTTGCATCACCTCACATTTCATATTTTTAAATGCCTTTTAAGAGCTAACAAAGAAGGAAAAAGGCGTTGTTAAAATGCCCTTTGAAGTCAGCAAATTTTCCAACGGGCACCTCCTAACGAAATTGTTCCTTTCCTCTTTATGAATGTGTGCGTCCTTTGCGCGGGATTTTTGTGCCTAGTTGCTATGGGAATATAATCTGAAACGTCCGGGGCGGCGGGTTACAAATTCAACTCGAGCTAATACAAAATACTTCTAAATTAAAACAAATGGAATTTGTTTATTCAATCAAAGCCAACCAACATTTAAGTAGATTTATAGAAGGAGATTTCATACTGTGCTTTCATTTGTAAAAAATCTAAAAGCCTCTTTTTATATTTCACGCCCTCAAGCAATTTCTTTAAGTATTTTGATACTTTTCCTACTAGTTTCTTAGAAAAATCCATTGAACTCGCTACTACAGACTAGTTCAAAGACGGTTTAAAGATTTTCACTAATGTCTAAAATAAGCGCTTACTTTTCTTTTTTGTAATTAATAGGTGAGACCGATTTTATAGGTTCGCTCTCCCAACTCGTTCAGATAGATTGTACAATGTACGGTTTGAGTTTTGCTGTTTGAATATGCAATTATTTACTCTTAAAATATTATCTGTGTTAAATATTAGACGTTTCATTACGAGACCTCGTAATAAGCGTCGTATTTCGGAGCCCAAAGGACCGTCACAAGTCTTAACACGTACGCTGCGTTGTGAGGCATTTATGCCCCATACGCCCAGTGCGGAGACAATTTGCTGCAATTTCCCTCTGGTGCGGAGCTCTTATTTCATAAAGTACTAAGTGTATGAATGAAACAAATATATAGATGTGATGGCCTACTTAAACTGTTTACTATTTATAAATATAAACATGATGAGGCGGAAAGACCACAAGCCGCACTGAAACAATAAAATTACTTTTCTGTGCGTATGAGTGGCGTATCTGCCTCACGAGGGTATGAGGTAGTCCCGCCCCTCACCGCACTGTCGAATTAGGTCAGTGTTTACATATTAGGAATAGTGTTGCGCTACGCTCGCGTACAAATGAATTAATTATTGTTATATTATTATTAATAATATTATAGTCGATTATCAGAAAAAAATCTCGGCTTCTCACCGGGACTGTTTCTAAAAAGGTTTCTTATGACACTATTTCTACTTAAAAAAAATATATTAATTTTGCTTGGTTTTCACCGGAAAACTGATATAATTTAGATTGTCTTTTTAATACTGGTTTCGGATAGTAAAAAAGCTAAAGACCGACATTTTTCGGTTGCTCGTTGGGCCTATCTTATTCATATTTATGTACGTAATATTTTGCTTTTTAAATTTTATTAAACCACTGAAGGAATGCCAAAAAAGTATGTGCCTTGAATGTTTTTATATTGTTCATTCATAATAAACAAGTTTTGAGTAAAAAAATAAATATTTTATTTTTATCGATATATCACTTTGCCATTACTAGTTCTAATCACAATTAACCTTCACTTACGTGCGTTATGAGGTTTTTCAACCCCACAAATATTTTCTTCATTTTCTCAGCTATCTGTTATCAGATCCCGGGATGAATTTAAATTTAGATTAAGTAACTCTTTCGAATTATGATAATATATAAATTTTAACCGATAAAGTATATTTGGCTTTAGTATTAGCATCTAAAGGGGAACATATACCATGAGGTTGATAAACCTCATAACGCACCACTGAAAATATACACTCTGAGGTTTTTATGCCCCCTAACGCACATTTCGTTAAGTATACCATATTTACTTACGCAGCGAACGTGTTAAGTAAATCCAACAGGAGCGTGGGACAGTCGACCGTCGACATCATAGGACGATTATTAATATCCGTAGACGTCTCACCGACAGCCACTCTGAGGGTGGGTTGTCAAAACAAGGCAATTACGAGATTGAGTAATAAAGTTGGCATTTAATCTAAAATTTTGAGCGCCGCTCACGACGAAAATAAGCCCGGCGCATCGTTTTACGCTTTGGTTACTTCAAAGTAATTCCATTATACATACGCTCGTAGATCCTGAATATTATTACAGAATAACTGTTGATTACATTCAAAATAATGTTAACTTGAATAATGAATAGGATAAAAAAGAGTTGAGATTGCACAGGCTATTCAGGTATTACGTGCCTATGTCTTTTAGTGTCTATGTCTTTAAGTACCTATGTATAATTATTGTCGATGACACACTATGAAATAATAATAATTAGTACTTTATTACAAATTATTAATAATACTCGTAACATACTTGTTATTATTAATATAAATTACGTATAATTACACAAGTTAACAGTTATTGTAAATACACAAATAAAAAGTTGACGATAATGGCTGGTTTACACGTATTAAGTAGATAAGTAGTAGGTAACTAAATTTTAACTTAATTTGAAGTGCCTGCCCGAAATATGTCAAGTGACAAGCCCCTCCTGCCAACTTAAAAGAAAATAGTCAAAATTCTAATTTTCTTGTTTAGTACTTAACTAAATTTTAACTTGCTACTTGCTAATAAATTTTGTGTTTACATGCAATAAATAACTTAAAATTAAGTTAAAATTTAGTTAACTACTTATCTACTTAATACGTGTAGGCCTACTAAGCACTGTTAGGGCTGGTTAGCCCTAGCAGTGCTTAGTAGGTACCTTTTAGCAATAATAATAATTTGTTACTAATTTGGTGTCGATTTTAATGAATGTCTCTATAATGGCATCTTATACACGAACGGCACTTGTCGACGGCATGCGTCGACGGGAGTCGATGGCAGCAACTGTTGGATTTTTTTCATTGATTTTTTTGACACTTGTCGACGGCAGTCGACGTCTGCCGTCTGCTGCCGTCAACGCGTGACGTCGACAAGTGCCGTTCGTCTGTAAGAGCGCTTACAGACGAACGGCACGGCACGGCAATGTGTCGCCGGCAGTCGGCGGCAGTTGACGGCAGCCGTCGACAGTTTATAACGCTTGCAGTTGTGACGTAACGCGTAAAGGTAAGCGTCCACAGGTCGGTATAGTACGCAACGGACGTTTCGCATCAGACGGATATTTTTTTTACAGTACGTCTCACTGTATCGGCAGCGTACGGATTACCGACTAGCTAGTATGTTTATCTTCAAATTAGTCCTTCCTAAGTCAAAATTTCTGCTTTCGACTTTTCCATCCATACCCCCCTTTTGAGCAGTCATTTACTAGGCTTAACAGTATTCCGTACACTGCCGATTCAGCGGACGTACTGTGAAAAAAATATCCGTTTGATGCGAGATGTCCGTTGTGTACGATACCGACCTGTGAACGCTTACCTTGCGGGGGTACATCACAACTGGGGGCCTACCACCACCTCTACTAACCGAAATCGTTTGACAGATAAGAATTTATTACTTTAACGTCAAGCTAGCAATCTTAAAAAAGTTGATATTTCACAGCGGATTTAACAATGTTTTGTATTTTTTTACTCTTTTTTAGTAAAATTATATTTAAAAAGTGAGTACGGTAATGTTATTGTAATCTACAACAAAGTGTTCTGGAAACATGATCGTAATAGGAAAGGTCGTGGTAGGCCCCCTGCAGCGGCAGCCTTTGACAGTTTATGACGCTTCATAAGCTGTCAAGCGCTGCCGTCGGCTGCCATCGACTGCCGCCGACACGTGCCGTCGTCTGCCGTCGACTGCCGCCGACACGTGCCGCCGACTGCCGTCGACTGCCGCCGACATGTGCCGCCGACATGTGCCGTTCGTCTGTAAGAAGCCTAAGCGCTCCAAAGGTTCTTATATTATAAATATTTTAAAAATAAGTAACATCATTTCATTAAGTTTCCCAGTTACATACTCGGCATACTCAAACTATAATTATCTACCTACAAAAACATCTAAAAATCCATCGAGAGGGCCTGACTTCCGCTAATTTGAAACATCTATACATATAATAAAACTGTAGAAATGAAAATTCTGTACATTAAAGATATTCAAAAAATAATAAGCGGGGGGTATTCTACATCGCTATAGAAGCCAAAAATGTGGTTAGTTTTTTTGTCTGTCTGTCTGTCTGTATGTTTGTTCCACTATCACACGAAAACTACTGATCCGATTTGAATGCGGTTTTCGCAGATATATTTGCCTTCTTCCAACTTAGCATCTGGTCTATAAAAAAAATCCCCCCACCCTTCTAAAGGGACGAAAGAGGGGGATTTTGTATAAGACTTTTGCTTTAACACGAAAACTACTGATCCGATTTGCATACGGTTTTCGCAGATATATTTGTCTTCTTTCAACTCAAAATCTGGTGTATAAAATCACCCCCCCCCACACCCCTCTAAGGAGAGCAAAGAGGGGGTTAAATTTTGTATCAAACTTTTTTCTTTAATGGACTTCATATTATTAACTGTTTTTTCCAACTTAACATCTGGTGTATAAAATTTTTCCCCCCACCCCTCTTAGGGGACAAAAGAGGTTGTAAGATTTTGTATCAACTAATGAAGTAGAAATACTTTAAATGGCAAAACAACGTTTGCCGGGACAGCTAGTCTTTAAATAAAGCGAGAAAACTTTGTATAAAAATGTCTTAGAAAGAATTTGTTTAACAAGGAATTAGCATGTTTTTGTGATGTTTACAGTCTCAGAATCAAAGCGGAGCGAGTAAAAGGAAACCATAATTAGAGGAGACAAGACGCTGGAGATTGGCGGCGAGGGGAGGCCGGGGCCCGGGACAGACGATACCTCGCAGAATTAATACTGGAGCTCTATTATAGATTGTGTTTTATCAAGCACACGGCAGATCGATCGTTTTAATCAGGGGCTGCATCTTGACTTCCTGCATTTACACAGGGGTAATGTTTCGGTCGGGGTTATTACATTTATTATTTACAGAGCGGTCGAATCCGCAGGAAGAGTGTGTGATTTTTTTTATTAGAACTAAGATGAAGTGGAAAAAGATTAAAGTAATAAAATAACATTATAAACTCGAAATAACATTATAAACGATAAACGAATATCCTCAATCCCGCATAAAGTTAGGGTAAATGACTAGTGATTGGACAGTACCAGTAGTTTTTAAAGTAACCCCAACCTTGATAATTAATACTGTGTTTTTGTGCTTTGTCCAATGACTAGTACTGTCCAATCACTAGTCATTTCACCCTACATTTATTTAAAGAATGTTAAAGAACAAATTGCAACAAATATCAATTAACAGCGTTAAACGTTAAAACAATTTAAAATCACTGAACGTTAAGTAAATAAAGAGGTGCGAGAACTCGGGCGGGAGTGCTGACGCCGCCCTTTAATTTTGGCGCACTCTGTGCAGAGAACTAATTTGTCATTCGAATATCGAATTACACACGAAATGGCTCGTAACGGTAAACGCTGGGTGCGCTATTTAAAAACAAAAAGCGCAGATAGCTGGCGACTACGATAATTATTATTGGCAAATTAAAGAAGAGCTGTTTAATCACACCAGCATTTGTCATTTTTAACCCACATAATAATATTATGCACCCGCTGATACAAGCCAAGCGAAGCACAAATACATATTTACTGGTATGTAGAATTTGTTTATGTTAGGGTTAGCAGAGTTAGGCCGTCTAGATTCAGATGCTTGGCTCTACATGAGTTTTTTTTTTTTTTTTTATTAAATAAGGGGGCAAACGAGCAAACGGGTCACCTGACGGTAAGCAACTACCGTCGCCCATGGACACTCGCAACATCAGAAGAGCTGCAGGTGCGTTGCCGGCCTTTTAAGAGGGAATACGCTCTTTTTTTGAAGGTTTGCAGGTCGTATAGGTCCGGGAATACTGCTGGTGACAGTTCGTTCCAGAGTTTTACAGTACGCGGCAGAAAGTTACGCGAAAAACGCACTGTGGAAGACTGCCACACATCAAGGTGATGAGGATGGTATGTTTTTCGCGTGGGACGATGGCGGTATGATTACGAACAATTAATTCCTCAGAGCACTCCCCGTGATACAACTGATAGAGGATGCAGAGCGAAGCTACATCTCGGCGTAATTCCAAGGGGTCCAAGCTGTTTGAAACACTATGGCAATCAACAATTCGAGCGGCCCTTCGTTGGATACGATCCAGAGGGAGCAGTTGGTATTTTGGCGCCCCTGCCCAGAGATGAGAACAATATTCCATATGAGGCCGAACCTGCGCCTTGTAGAGTTGTAGGCGTTGGTCCGGACTGAAGTACTGTCTCGCTCTGTTAAGAACACCAAGCTTCTTCGAGGCTAATTTGGCCTTACCCTCTAGATGATATCGGAACTGGACTTCGCTCGATATGTTGACGCCAAGTATCTCAATGCTAGGGGAGATGGTTAAAGATGTGCCCTCGAAACGAGGATATACGACACATTTCATACCTTTTTCACAGGATAAATTGTAAACCTTTTGTGGTCGTCTCGGCAACATTTTACAAGAAATGTTTTTGGTGGGATACATTTGTAGGAATACATAGATAATTATTATACTTTACTCATATCATATCAGGTGACCTTTGCCTTTATGTTTAGCGCATCAAAAACCCCAGTACTTTTTATTGAAATTCCTTATTTGATAACGACTAAGTATAAATAAAGAGCTTACGCGAATATACTCATCAAAAGCAAAATGTGGCGATACAGAGTACTTCTGTTCCTGGCATTTATAGTATTAATAAGCGAAAGTGCAAGTGGTGAGTATAGTTTTAAGTTTTTTTTATCCATACATAAAATCAATCTGTATCAGCTATACATATAAAGAATATGGGAGGAGGAGGAGAGGGAATCCATAAAGGATACCGAACTTAAAAAAAATAAGGAAATATTTGTTTATTTCTCATTATTCAAAAACTAGGCCTTTGCATCCGTTGTTGATGATTTATATAGTATTTTTAGAGCAAAGTGACCACTCCTCAAATACTGTAGTGCCTGGGACAAGATTTAAATGTCCGTGGTTGCCCAAGCACTTACGACACTCACGCAACATAGTCGGCCTAGTCCAGAGAAAAGAACTAGTCAATACGTCTGGGACCAACTATGTGCGGGTTTCTTCATGATGTTTTCCTTCACCGTAAGAGCGTCCGTATTATGTTATATTATGTACTTGAGGTCAGAAAATGTATCATTGGTACATGCCTCCACCCGGGATCGAACCTGCACCCTCTACGAGTGCGAACCAAAGGTCGTCCGTGGCCATTCACTCTTTGTTTTGTAATATTCAGTAGGCACTACAAATACACATTTGGATTTTTTAAAGTACAATCGTGTTGAAGTAAATCTACGGCTATACTTTGAAAAGTTTACTGTTTCTGCTGATTTCAAATGAAAATACATATTCTCAAATAAATTACTATCAATATAAACTTGTGTCTAGTCAAATGGCTCGTGTTAATGGTCCCTCTTGTGCCCTTTGACGGTCAAACTCTCATGTGCAATTTTCCGAAAATAACGTTTAAGAACTTAAATAATTCGAATATTTTTAATGTAACATAGTATGCGTTATTTGAATATTTCTTTTTTGTTTCAGCCAGTCCATTTACCGACTACAATCGGTGCTTTCGGTGCGAGGTATCTAATTCTACAACTTCGCTCACACGGAATGACAAGAAAATCACAGTTGTGAACGAACCAACTAACATATTTCGCAACGGAGCCAAAATCAAGAATTATAACAATCATATAAAAATAAATGTATAAGTTAAAGCAATATAAAATATGTCTTTTTTTTTATTACAAAAACTTACATCTAAATACAATTTAAGGTTAGATATGCCTAAAAACTCTTGTCGAGTTTGTCCAGGCATAACGTTCTCAACTACAAAGCTTATAAACTATAGTTAATCTAAAAAGTAATAACAATCATAGGTAAAATATCAAATATACCTACTCGTAAGTTGTAAATATTCAAGTTAAGTTGCATCGAGCGGCCACATGGGACTTCATAACTGATAAGAAAAAGCCATTCATATTCGCTGCGCCGCTTGGTGCGTATACCTAATTACCTATCACATTTTACGGGTAAACAAGTTACAATAGTTATTATACAGAATGTTTTGTTTTTACACTTAATTATATTAACTTTCAAGTTCACTAAAATAATGTGTTTTTTATACATTTTTAATATAAATTGTTAGTAATTTTATTTTTAGTTTCTTCTGGTAAATTATTAATTGGGTTAGGAATTATATAATTAGAGGTTCTTTTGCCATATTCATTGTTAAATTTAGGTGTACATAGTTTTTTATTTGCTACGAGTATACTTCGTGTAAACTTATGGTGATTTTTAAATGATTGAATATCACTACTAAAATATTGTCCAGTAAGCAATGCATAATCAACTTTAGTATGTATGGGCAGGACACCACAATATTTAAACAGACCTAGAGGGTTGTCCGAGTATAGATTTTTAATTTTAGGGGATACAATCAATTTTAAAAGCCTGTACTGAATGTGATATATATGGTCTAGGTATGTTTTATAGGTGCGTCCGTAACTGCTTAAACCATAAGCTATTACACTTTCTACTAATGTTTTATAAGTAACTAATAATATATTACGCGGTACAGAATGTTGTATTATATAAAATTTAGACAATATAATTCTTAATTTATCACAAACTTTGTTTATGTGGTTCTCCCAATTAAATTTGTGGTCAATAACGAGGCCTAAATAGGTGTGTTCCGTGACTTGATTTATTTTAATGCAGTCTTTACAGAGTGAGTTGGGTGTATGAAGACATTTATGACTAGATACCGGATTATATGCATTTGCATATTTGCATATATATGCATTTGCATATTTTAGCCATTCTTAGCGGTAATAGCATATTTTACCTAAAATCTAGTTATGATGCATATTATCGGTACATTTACAACATTTTTCAATAACCCTGCGTTCCGAAATGCGACCTAATAATAACATAACAATGACAGTTAAAAAACATAAGGGCTATTGAGTAATAGTTGTGACTTTTTACTGCATTTCGAATGCATTCAGTAGTTGTGCGCGTCTTTTGTTTTGACCAAACCCCTATTTTTTTTACTTATCTTAGTTCAAAATTGTCCTAAAAAAATTTTAAACGGGGAATATGTAGTTTATGATATTGTCGATCTATTGGCGTGTGTTTCAAATAAAAGTAATTTGTAAATCCTAAGGAGATGCTGAATGTATGGTATGCTTGATTTTTAATAAATTGGTTTTACTTTGGAAGCTGATATCATGAGTATAACAAACAAAAATAGAAAATTTAAAACGGGGAAAGGAATGTTGATATACTGAAGATTATTGCTGTATTTTTATTATAAATTTGTAGCTTTCAAATTATGAGTTTATAAGGCTTGAAATACGGTAAATTACGGTATATCCGTAAGGAATGCCCTTAAAATGAAAGAGAAAGAAGAACGTCGCGCTTGCCAACTACAAATTAATGGGACGGCAGAACTTTTGCCAGAAACTGTAAGTGCTAACATAGCACCCAAGTTCAGATTCTGCCCAGTTTCCTCAGCGAATGTGGAGCGAACCTTTTCTATTTACAAAAATATTCTAAATAATCGTAGACACAATTTTAGAACTAACTGAAGAAAAATATTTGATTGCTTACGTTTACAAAATTTTTAAATAATTTTAATGTAATATTACAATGTTACTGTGTACCTATTATCGCCTATCAAAAAATTATTTACTAATTGTATGCAGATTTTGAATTTGCATATTGTCATTTAATGTTGCATATTCTGCCAATTTTCAGGCATATTTCAAGCATTTTTCATGCATATTTGCATGCATATAACAAGCTTTTTATGTTGCATATAATCCGGTCTCTATTTATGACAATGTTCTGTAACCTCAATATTTTCTTCCTTTTATGTTTAGACCTTACGTGAATTAGTTTTGTTTTATTAGGATTCAGTACTAGGCCTGAATCGTGAGACCATTTACAGATTGCTGAGAAATCTTTTTGAATTTTATTTTTCGCTAATGTTATGTCATCGTCCGACGCAACAAGACATGTATCGTCAGCAAACTGAAATAGCTTGCAGTGTTTCACGACATTTCTTAGGTCATTTACGTAAGCTAGGTAGTGTTTAGGTCCTATTACTGATCCCTGAACGGTTCCATCCTCAACTGGAATAATATCACTTTTTAACAATTTTAATATCCTGTTTATGTTAATAATTAAAGACGTGAGTTATAGACGAACCAAATGTAACTTGTTAGTTAGGTAACACGAGGACAATACTTTCCTATTTTTCCCCTTATAATTTTAACAAACCTTGTATCTTACCTAATACCTGGGTAATATATCTGGCTATTAGGCTGGTTTTATTGTCACGCGGACCGTCGGTACGGATATGGTAATTTTTCTGGCCCTAAAGCCTCCATTTATGCAAAAAAAGACATTTTTTTAGGCTTATGTTTAACTTGCCACCAGATATACAGGGGGTAATAATTAACAGACAAAAATAGTAAACAATCACCAAAATACAAACGCACCAACGTTAACCAAAGATTAATTAACATCTCCCTATCGGGGGGCGAGGTAGTGCCCCACCAAGACGATCTGGGGGAAATGTAGTGCCCCATCAAGACGAGCCAAGCGAAGCGCAAGGGCACTATAGGTAGTGCCCTTGCGCTGCTTAGAAAAGGTAGGCCTTTTCTCGAAGTGCTTCGTCGTTTTTTTTGGACCCTCATAGAGTTGGTTTCCGATGTACCAGATCGTTAATATTCTCAGGATATGATGTCAATAATAGACTGATTAAACATACAAATTCTCAATTGAATAGCTATTATACTTTCGATTTTGTTGATATCTAAAATACACAGATTTCGTCACTGACACTCTGATGATCATCAAAATGTTTAGCTACTTCCTGAAGTGCTAGAAAGCTGAAAATTGGTATCATTTAATCTAAAAGTTATAAGTTTATGATTTTTTTACATGTATACTAAATTATACAAGTAACAAAAAATCATAAGCTTATAACTTTTACTCCTCATCCCGTAAAATAGTGGGGTGGAAAATAGGGGATGGAAGTTTATATGAGACTTTCACCAATTTTATGAGTAATTAAAAGAAAGTAACAAAAACTAATTACAAAAATATATATAATCGGCCAAGTGCGAGTCGGACTCGCGCACGAAGGGTTCCGTACCGTTATAGAGCAAAAATAGGCCAAAAATTGTGTTTTTTGTATGGGAGCCCATATTTAAGGCCTTCGTGAAAGTTTCAAGTGCCTACCTCTTATCATTATTGATTACGAGCAAAAAAGGCCAAAAAAAATCACGTTTGTTGTATGGGAGCCCCCTTAAATATTAATTTTATTTTTATTTTAGTATTTGTTGTTATAGCGGCACCGGAAATACACAATCTGTGGAAATTTCTGAACTCTAGCTATAGCAGTTCTTGAGATACAGCCTGGAGACAGTCAGACGGACAGACAGACATCGAAGTCTCATGAATAGGGTCCCGTTTTTACCCTTTGGGTACGGAACCCTAAAAAGTAACTAAAACACCCTTTAATTAGTACTTACAAGAATCAACTTACAAAAAGAACTGAAATCCCACCAAAAACATTTGGTGTAAAATGTTGCCAAGACGACCACTTAAGTTTTGCCCTGTGAAAAAGATAAGATCTCATGTAGAGCCAAGATTCTGAATCTACACGGTCGAACTTTACCGACGACCCTAACTTTAACAAATTCTACATGTCAGTAAATAAGCATGGTTTGGTTGTTTCGTTACTTAATTCAGAAGTATAAAGGAACTTTTCGTTCAAATTCCTTCGAACGTAACTGAGATAATGTTGTTAGTAGTGTAAAACACGTTATAAATGTACATTCATTGACCATTCAAAAAACCTAGCGTTAATACGGAACCCTGTATTGCACATGGCCCGATACGCACTTGGCCGGTTTTTTTAACTGTTAATGACCTCCTCCTTCCACTGATGTCTTTATTATTATTATTAGTCAACATTTGGAAACTCTAACAGGCTTATTGTATCTTACTAGACGTTCCGCGCGGCTCCGCGTAAATTAGATATTTCACAGACAAATAATTAGTCCACAAAAATAGCCTATAATCTTTTACTTGGTTTTCTTCTTATCTGTGCCAAATAACAGACAAATTGCTCCAGAAGTTCGTGAGATAAGCTCTTTTAAATAATTTCCCCCGTTTTTTCCATATTTTCCTCTATTTCTTCGCTACTATTAGTCTTAGTGTGATAAAATATAGCCTATAGGCTTCCTCGATAAATGGGCTATTTAACACTGAAAAAATTTTTCAAATCGGACCAGTAGTTCCTGAGATTAGCGCCTTCAAATAAGCCCTTTCAAATAATTTCCTCCGGTTTTTTCCACATGTTCCTCTATTTCTTCGCTCTTATTAATTTTAGCGTGATAAGAAGCCTATAACCTTTCTCAATGAATGGGCTATCTAACACTGAATTTTTTTTTCAAATCGGACTAGTAGTTCCTGAGATTAGCGCGTTCAAATAAGCCTTTACAAATAATTTTCTCCCGTTTTTTCCACAGTTTCCTCTATTTCTTCACTCCTATTAGTTTTAGCGTAATCAAATATAACCTATAGCCTTTTTAGATAAATGGGCTATCTAACACTGAAAGAATTTTTTAACTCGGACCGGTAGTTCCTGAGATTAGCGCGTTCAAACAAACAAACTAACAAACTCTTCCGCTTTATAATATTAAGTATATAATATGTTACTGTAAAAGCTCGAACTGCAGCAAATCCTAAGATTTTCTAGTAAAACCTAAGATCTACCAATTCCTAATGGTAAATGTCCGAAAAGGTTTGTGATACGAACTTTTACCACCCTATAGTTGGTAAATCTTAAGATTTACTTGATGGCACGGTATATGTTGAAAAATAAAACGGCCAAGTGCGAGTCGGACTCACGCACGATGGGTCGCGTACCGTTAAAGGGCAAAAACAGGCCAAAAATTGTGCTTACATTTTATTTTTATTATAAATTAATAAAGTACACATAATATAAAAAAGGGCTTTGTAAAAATTTCAAGCACCTACCTGTTGCCATTATTATTGATTACGAGAGAAAAAGTCCAAAAAAATTACGTTTGTTGTATGGGAGCTCCCCTTAAATATATTGTTTTATTTTTAAGATTTTTTGTTATATCGAAACAAAATTGTCTGTAAAGTCGGTTTACTGACGATAGTTGAACGTGACAACGTGCCTCTTTGTCGCTCGTTCCGCGCTCTCGCTTGCACTTCAAGCCTTAAATGGAACGAATCAGAGCGAGGTAACGCCGCATGAGTCATGTTTTTTCGTGCGTGCAGCCGGCTCCATCGAATTATAAGACGTTGTCACGTCAAAACCCATTTCCCCGACTGTACATTTCTGCTTAGCACAATTTTCCCCGACTGTACATTTCTGCTAAGCAACTCATTTCCCCGACTGTACATTTCTGCTAAACAACCCATTTCCCCGACTGTACATTTCTGCTAAACAACTCATTTCCCCGACTGTACATTTCTGCTTAGCACAATTTTCCCCGACTGTACATTTCTGCTAAACAACTCATTTCCCCGACTGTACATTTCTGCTAAGCAACTCATTTCCCCGACTGTACATTTCTGCTTAGCACAATTTTCCCCGACTATACATTTCTGCTAAACAACTCAAATGGAACGCCTCAGAGCGATCAGCGAGGTAACGCCGCATATTGCGTCATGTTTTTTCGTGCGCGCAGCCCATATCGAATTATAAGACGTTGTCACGGCAAAAATTTCAGAAGTCTACCTATAGCGGTTTTTTAGATACATCCTGGAGACAAACAGACAGACAGACATTGATGACAGACAACTGGAGGATTCAAAAAATTTATTGTCCAAAAAATGCACCTGCAAATCATCAGGATTACTTTGTAATACTAAGTGCCACAGTAGCTGTTTGATCAAAAAATGTTTTGTCTAATAGTTCTACTGTCAGTTCTGTTCTACAGTACTACTGTCAACTGGTAAATGTCTAACATTTACCAGTTGACAGTAGTAAAACCTAGCATATACCGAATTGTAATGGTAAATGTTCGAAAAAATCGTCGTATTTTTAGAAATATTTACATTTACCAACTCGTGTCGGTAAATTTTAAGTTTTACAATTAAATCTTAAGATTTACCGTAGTTCGAGCTTTTACAGTAACATATCGACGACGGAAAACAGAAAGGGCGTATCCCGTTAAAAGGTCGTAACTAGACTACGTATAAGGTCATTATCAGTTTTTTTTCTGCGTCGATTGGTCTGGGTCTGGTTGTTCTACGATGACATGAAATTTTAAAAAAAGTGAGTATTTTAAAAAGTGTGATAATTTTTTTTGGTGTAACTGCCCACAAAACTGCGTACTTATACTTTTTTGAGATACGATTTGAAGAAGTTTGTGTTTTTAATTAAAACATATTTACGCTGTTCCTGTTTCGATGCGTCCCAGATGTTACGACCTTTTTGCGGGAAGCAATTTTTATGCTTGCTGTGTTACGACATTTTAACGGTTCAGATTTTTCTAAGAACAAATAATGACTTCTTAGATACTACAATTTCATGGGTGGTAGAAATAAACTCAATCGTAGTTAATACGAGTCACAGGTCCCGCAATTTGTTGAACATTCCGGAATTTCTTACATACACCCCAGGTAAGTTACCTTAGTCGCTGCGCGGGCGTCGTGTTGAAAGGTTGTGTCAGTTTCGCTGTAGTGAAATCGTGTTGCAAAAACCTTGGAGTGTATAATTTCTCTATACAAGGTATGTTATAAATTCTACAGATTTAATTACCTAGTAATAAGTTCCAGGATACATAATGCATTCTTGAGCTAAACTCAAAAAGAATGTAAGCAAATCGAAATCAAATTCTGCGTGGTACCTATGCGTTGTAAGATTTTAGGTTTTTTTACTACTATTAGGGGTTAAAGTATGAAGTTTCCGTTTTTGTAAGTAGGTGTTCGTGAAATTCAATTTTCCCCTATTGTATTCTATTGTTGTAGCAATCACCGGTGCTCGTACGGGTAAATTTAATTAATTAAATATAAGCATACCCACGTATTTATGGGCATGGTAACTACTAACATGACACATTTTTTAACCCCCGACAAAAAAGAGGGGTGTTATAAGTTTGACATGTCTGTCTGCATGTGTGTCGGTCTGTCTGTCTGTGGCATCATAGCATCCAAACGGGTGGACCGATTTTGATCTAGTTTTTGGAGTTTCCTACTTAAGAATCGATTTTCATATATAAGGCGCCGGGTATGAGAAAAATCCGAGGGGTAAAACCTATTAAACAAGTAACGAAAAAATGTGTCACGTTTTTTGAATCATCGGACATCGGAATATTATATTATATTATATTATATTATATTATATTATATTATATTATATTATATTATATTATATTATATTATATTATATTATATTATATTATATTATATTATATTATATTATATTATATTGTATTGTATTGTATTGTATTGTATTGTATTGTATTGTATTGTATTGTATTGTATTGTATTGTATTGTATTGTATTGTATTGTATTATATTATATTATATTATATTATATTATATTATATTATATTATATTATATTATATTATATTATATTATATTATATTATATTATATTATATTATATTATATTATATTATATTATATTATATTATATTATATTATATTATATTATATTATATTATATTATATTATATTATATTATATTATATTATATTATATTATATTATATTATATTATATTATATTATATTATATTATATTATATTATATTATATTATATTATATTATATTATATTATATTATATTATATTATATTATATTATATTATATTATATTATATTATATTATATTATATTATATTATATTATATTATATTATATTATATTATATTATATTATATTATATTATATTATATTATATTATATTATATTATATTATATTATATTATATTATATTATATTATATTATATTATATTATATTATATTATATTATATTATATTATATTATATTATATTATATTATATTATATTATATTATATTATATTATATTATATTATATTATATTATATTATTATATAATTATATTATATAATAATATAATATAATATTCCGATGTCCGATGATTATATATTATATTTATTATATTATTATATAATTGTATTTATATAATTATATATACATTTTTTTTTTTAAATTTTTTTATATATATTTTTTTTTATAAATATCAATTATTAATATTGTTATTGTGAAGTTATAATTTTTATCATTATAAAGGCTAAAGTGAACTAAAAGTATTTTGAAATAACTATGGCAGAAAGGGGTGTAGATAATATTGCCGGAATATCTGATTTCATAAAATGATATTAATCTTTTTTCAGTTGAATAAACTCTTTTTGCGTATGGTTAGATATTCGTACTTAAGGAGTAAACTCCAGTCGTGCGTCGGAGCTGACACACTTTTCTCACTTTTTTTTTTTGTTTGAAAGCTTTGAAAATGATTGAGAGTGTTCTTAGCCATAGTTCATCATCATCAGCCTGCTCAGTGCTGGAAAATGGCGGTTCATCTGGTTTGTGAAGGGCCGATTAGCAACTTGCAGTCGTTTGGTGGGCTTTATAATATTTTGCATTCTAGTTCGTGACATTTATGAATAAATACACATTAATGGAAAGTTGACCTGGTGCTGCAGCATAACCTGGTAATCAATAGGATACCCAACTCCTCACCAACTTAGAGCAGAGGTTTCGTGTTTGGGCTCATTTTAATTGCGACAGTTAGTAAGACGTAGATAACAGTAAATATTTGCATGCTGCTGCTGCAGCATCGCCAGGATTCTATAGAAGCCGAGCTCCATAATATTATTATGAACCCAAAGTGGAGGTTTCATGTTTGGACTTGTGGCGGTACCCACAATTCGCCTAACATTCCTGCATCGCACTATCAAAGTTTTCTGAGCGCGTCGGTATATATACGACAGCTGAATTGTATCACGTGGGCTTCGGCCTGACCGGGCATACCATCTCGCTCGGTCGGAAGATCTTCCTTTGGCCTCCACACATTATTCCCACATTGGTGACCCTCGACAGAACACGCCTCCTTCATCATCATCACTCCCCGCCCCTCCGCACCGCGCCAGCCAGCATCGCCTCATCGGGTACCTCGTCCACTAGCCGCAATGTACCGCGGCCTGGGCGACTCCGCATCGGCATCATCGGGCATTCTCACTACACCGACCGGTCAGCAAGCAGAGCACATCTCTCCTGGTCAGCACGTAGCATCGGCCCCGCACGGCAGCTATCCGACTCACTGGGACTCACTGCAACAGTTCCGACTCACTGGAACTCACTGGCACTGGCGACTCAAGCGACAAGACTTCAAGATTCGACCTCCGGTCTTCGGGGTTGAGTGATGTGGCGGTACCCACAATTCGCCTAACGTTCCTGCATCGCACTATCAGTTTTCTGAGCGCGTCGGTATATATACGACAGCTGAATTGTATCACGTGGGCTTCGGCCTGACCGGGCATACCATCTCGCTCGGTCGGAAGATCTTCCTTTGGCCTCCACGCATTATTCCCACAGACTCATATTGACGGCCTCATCCAAGAGGACATTCGTAGATGGTATTCATTGAGATAATAATAATATTATGATCATTTTGATAGGAAATATTCTGCTCTATAACGAATACAAGTTAAAAAAGCATGATATAAAATAAATTAAGAAATATTGATGAATTAAATATTGATTTTATATCTTTTCTTATAATTTTAACCTACTTCCAAAAAGGAGGAGATTTCTCAATTCTACCGTATATTATATTAATAATATTGTTCATTTTTTAAATGTTTAATCTTGTTCTGTAATGTTGTATATTATGTACAAGACTTATCTTTGACAATTTTTTTATTTACTCCATAAATAACATTAGTAGGGAAAAATAATATTATGAAGGGAATAATAATATTATATTCCACTCAAATTCTGAATATTATTAGTTATTTATTGTTAATTCTTTAATGAAAAGTATAATTACGTAGGTACCTAAAGTTACTATTATGGATATTTGATAACCTTATATTATGTGTTTTTGTTGTTATTTTAGTGACATAATATATTATTTACTTAATTAGTTATAAAGTTGATATTGTATATTATTATATTTTTTGCTTTGTGTAAGTTCAATAAATGTATGTTTATAAAAGCTTACGACATTTTATTTCGTCATTGGGTGTCTAGACGTTTGACTTACAACCAATTTTCTAACCATTATAATGCATTATGAATGTGTTTACACCCCGTTCCTAAGGGCAAATTAAAATGAACATTAGTTACGACCTTTTTGAGGTCAGTAAATTTCTTATAGTTTAATGATTCAGTACAAACGTCGTGTCATTATACGACATTTTTGAGGTCTGAAATTTTTGTATACAATGGGCGTAACTTGAATAACTTTATTTCTAGCAATAGGAAGTTATTGGCTTGTATGCCAGTTTATGCAGGTTTTTATTTTAAAGTAAAGGTGTTAAAATTATGTTCCCACAATTTACCGTTAAAAAGTCATGATTTAATTTCCCAATATTTTTTTGTTTTTTGGCTCTGGTGTAAAGTTGCGTTAGACCGAGTTACGCCCTTTCTGTTTTCCGTCGTCGATATACATATATTAAAAGGTAAAAAGAGTGTTTTTATGTCATCTGTCCGTCAGTGAGTGACAAAAATGTCATGTAATTAGGAGGTTAAGCTAGTTTTAATTCTTGTTCTTAGTCACCGTAAATCTAAATACCTAGCTTTAACATCGAAGATATAGGGGGTGTGAAATAGCCACGTACCGCTTCAAGAAAAGTATGGTACGGCCGTGCTTTTTGCTCTAATGCTTAGCTAGGGCACTGCAGTGCCCCCAGATTGTCCAAACAATAATATTAGAAGAATAATATTTTATGTTATTGCACATGTTTGTTTTTCCTCCGTACGGAACGGAGGATTCCGTGCAAACTTTGCGCTAGCCTCACGGAATTCCGAATACCTAAAACGAATTCGGAAATAGAATACGGAAAACGTGCGTTTGCGGCCAGCCTTAAAAGACCGTTATTGCGATTAAGATTGGCGGCCGGGGACCCGAGACAGACGATACCTCGCAGAGTTAAACTTAATGGTAAAGCTCTATTATAGATTGTGTTTTATCAAGCACACGGCAGATCGGTCGTTTTAGATCGGTTGCATCTTTTCTGTATTCATATTGGTTTTATTAGTGATACAATTTATTAGAATACAGAAATAATTATTATACATAACTAATATACTAATATCATATCTGACCTTTGTCTTTATATTTAGCGCATCAAAAAACCCAGTGTTATTTAAATTACTTATTTGATAACGACTAAGTATAAATAAAGAGATTACGCGAATATACTTATCAATTTAAAAATGTTGCGACTCAGAGTACTTCTGTTCTTGGCATTGATAGTATTAATGAGCGAAGATGCAAGTGGTGAGTATATATTTTTTTCATCTAAGTATACATACAATCAATTTACACAATATATTATAAGAGTAAATGAAGACGTAAGTGGATGAACACGATAACTAACAGTAAAAAAATGCCGTTTGCATAAATTGAGGCTTTACGACCCGAAAAATTATTTAAAATAAAAAACTGCACTTTATGTGTAGCCAGATATATTGCCAAGGTGATGAAGTGAAGCTACAAGGTTTGTTTTATGGCTAAATGAGTAAATGTCTGTAAGTATGTTACAAAATGTTAGTTATCGTGTTCACCACATCTTCAAATATGAGAGGAGTCCACATATGCATCTGAAACTAAAAAATGTTATTAAGGAAATATTTGTTTGTTTGTCGTTAAATTCACATCATGCCGAATACACTGGTTAGGATAAAATGAAATCTTAGGTGTCCAATGAAGAATAATATAGAACCAATTTAATGCCGAAAACGAAAACGTTCTCATGGGATCTTTTTAGAAAACTTGCCTCATAAACAAAAATAATAAATCATAATTTTTCACAGGATCATCGAGATTCTAGACTGTATTATTATTTTTTAAAAATAAAACTCGATCGGGCAAAGCCGTCCAATAGAGACATTGTAAATACATATTTGGATTTTTACAATCGTGTTGAAGTAAATCTACGGCCATACCTCTAAAATAGTACTACTCCTGCTGATTTAAAATGGATATATAATTATATTCCCAATAAAGTTACTATTAAGATAAATTAGTAGTGTCTAGTCAGATGGCTCGTGTTTGCTCCCTCTTCACTATTTTGCCTTTTCAGGCGTGGAACATCGGTTTTGGTCAAACTATGTATAACGTTGTTTAATTTCCGAAAATAACATTTAAAAAATTAATTTGTCTATTTTCAAACGCTACTAGGTACGTGTTATTTATATGTATTTTTTTTTCATTTCAGCCACTCCAGTGTGGTGCTTTAGGTGCGAGGAATCTCATACTTCAACCTCGCTCACACAGAGTGACACCAAAATCAGTGTCGTAAACGAACCAATTAATACATTTAGCAACGGAAGCAGGATCCTCAGTTTTAACAATCATATAAAAATAAATGTATAAGTTAAAGCTTAAAATGTGTATTTTACTGAGTATCATCAATCGTACAATATCTAGACACGCGGTAGCGTGTCAAGCCAAGTTCAAGTAAAACAGAACTGGCGAGCAGCACCGTGTGTAATATTACACGAACCATTTGGAGCCACTTTTGACCCCCTCATAATTCAAAAACTATTTAACTTAAACGTTTCAAATTTGGCTCATATAATGAGACTTGCGAGGTTAAATATATGCTCTAAATTTCATAAACAAATCTCAAACGGTTATTTAGATAATCACGTCCGAAAATCGTAATTTTTATCACTGACTGACTGACCTATAGATCAAAATTATAACCCACTTCCAGATGACCTAGAAGGCTGAAATTTGGAATCCACCTCGGTAATTGTGTGAAAGCTCAGGGAAAAATTCAAAAATAAAAAAAATCGGCCAAGTGTGAGTCGGACAGAGCGAAAATTGTGTTTTTTGTAGGGGAGCCCCCCTTAAATATTTATTTGATTTTAATTTTATTACAAATTATGGAAGTAAACATATAATTAAGGATTTCGAGAATATTTCGAGTGTCTACCGGCTGCCATTATTGATTATGTGCAAAAAAGACCAAAAAAATCACGTTTGTGGTATGGGAGCCCCCCTTAAATATTAATTTCATTTTATTTTCAGTATATTTTTTTAAAGCGACAACAGAAATACACAATCTGTAAAAATTTTAGAACTCTAGCTACAGCGGGTCTTGAGATACAGCCTGGAGACAGTCAGAGAGACGGACATACAGACGGACAGACATCGAAGTCTCAGTAATTGGGTATCGCTTTTACTGTTTGGGTATAAAATCCTTTAAAAAGCCCAAAAATAAGTTGTGTCCACAATCCCCATACGAAAAACCTTGTAATCCCTAAGCAACCGGTCAACGTTCAACAACAGTCAACATATCAACTTAATAATACACAGAACAGAAGTTAATCAGTAAATGTACGTAAAAACGCTCCAGAGCAACACAGTAACACACAATAATTTCATACTTTAATTCACACTACAATTTCATGCTAAATACTAATATTATAAATGCAAAAGTGTGTCTGTCTGTCTGTTAGCCCTTCACGCCTAAGCTTGATACTTGTACCGATTGTTCTGATTAGTGGTATGGAGATATAGTAAGAGTCCCGGGAAAGGACATAATATTAAATTTCTTTTAATCCCAGAAAAATGTATGGTTACCGCGCGATGGACGAATTAGGGGCAATAGAGTTGCGATTGGCATCTGTCTGTACTCTGTATTTGTCAGTATTACTGTATTTTAATAGCTACTTAACTTTCGCACAATAAGTTGTACTGTAGAGTTAATAGTTGGAAATACACTTGTGTTACATCGTATTATTCCAATGCCTCATGATGGCAGCTGCATATTCCATTCGCTTGAATTTTATTTGTTAAATTCGACTGATGCTCAACAAGCCTTAAGGGCTGCTTTTCCACTTCCTGATAAGTTTTGGATAGGCTATCCACAACTTATCTGGCAGATGAAGTATGAAGTATCTGTCAGATCATATGAAGTATGGAGTATCTGTCATATAAGTTGTGGATAGCATATCCAACATTTATCAGGAAGTGGTGAAACAGCCCCTTAAGGTTGTGAGCGACTATAGTCGAATATTTAAGTTTCTGTTCTTTACAAAAAGTAGTGATATCCCACCAAAAACATAAATGTAAAAAGGGACAGCCAAGTTCAATACAAACATTATGCTTGTCTATGGACTTCGCCGTAAAAAGAATGGAGATCTAAATGAGTGCCAAGTTCTATGGAATATTTAAATATGTATTTATAGGAACCAAATAACATTATGAACAAACAAAGTCTATTTCTTAGCTTTATTGAATATCTATAACAATTGCTGTTATTTAAATAATGTGAGATCTTAAAGTAGATTAGATTTGACTTGGCCAGTTTTTATCAGAATCAAAATGTTCAATAACTTTATGAAATGACTGATGTAATGAAAACTGGTCAAGTTAAATCTAATCTACTTTAAGGTCTCACATTATTTAAATAACAGCAATTGTTATAGATATTTAATAAAGCAAAGAAATAGACTATATTGTTTGTTCATAATGTTATTTGGTTCCTATAAATACATATTTAAATATTCCATAGAACTTTGCACTCATTTAGATCTCCCTTCTTTTTACGGCGAAGTCCATAGACAAGCATAATGTTTGTATTGAACTTGGCTGTCCCTTTTTACATTTATGTTTTTGGTGGGATTTTGTATAGTGTAGTCGTGTCATCACATTAATAGATAAGATGCCATATAAAACCCTTAAATAATAATATTATGAGCTGTGTCCCGCAGCTTCGCTTGCGCCAAGTAGTATTAAATCCTAATTTATAGATATATTATTATATACGTAATAATTATTAAGTATATTATTTTTGGTTAGAATTATCACAATAATAATTTTATTATTAGTCTACATTTGAAAACTCTATCACCCTTATTAATATTTAAAAAAAAAAGAGTGTTTGTCTGTTACCTCTTCACGCTTTACCGCTAAACGGATTAAACGTACAAGTTGGAAGCCGGCTACATGAAGTTACAGCAGACGTCGTGTCGTCGCGACACTATTTCTATATATTTCTATACTGAATACTAGCGACCCGCCCCGGCGACGCACGGGTATAAAATACATAGCCACTGAAAAAATCGATAGTCTATAATGATCATTCACGTGGTCTACTTCTTATCTGTGCCAAATAACATAAGAATTGCTCCAGTAGTTCGCGAGATAAGCTCTTTCAAATAATTTCCCCCGTTTTTTCCAAATTCTCCTATTAGTCTTAGCGTGATAAAATATAGCCTATAGCTTTCCTCAATAAATTGGCTACCTAACACTGAAAAAATTTTCAAATCGGACCAGTAGTTCCTGAGATTAGCGCGTTCAAGTTAGCCCTTTCAAATAGTTTTCCCCGTTTTTTCCACATTTTCCTCTATTTTTTCGCTCCTATTAGTCTTAGCGTGATAAAATATAGCCTATAACCTTCCTCGATAAATGGGCTATCTAACACTGAAAGAATCATCAAAATCCGTTGCGTAGTTTTAAAGATTAAAGGGAACAAAGGGACATGAGGGAAAAAAAGCGACTTTGTTTTATAATAAGTATAGAAGTGTCGCTATATTCGTGTCGTGTAGCTGCGCAGGGTATTTCGTAGAAATACATAGGAACCAGTAGTGTCGCGACGACATGTCGTCTGCGGTTGCTTCATGTCGTCCGCGCCCAACTGGTACCTACCTTTAGATGAAATTTGTTATGGAGCTATCTATGACTTACGAGGCCCGAGAAAGGACATAATAATATGATAGCTGTTTTACCTCGGCAAAATGTACGATTATAGCATGTTAAACAAATATCTACGCAACGCAGTTCTGGACAAGACTTTAGTTTTAATTTTTTCTCATAAACTAGAAAGTGGGTGAAAGTGGAAATTTTCTCATTTTCTCACCACAAGATTACAACATTAATGCACTTTTCTACATAAAACACAGGTTTTGTGGGGGACTGGTAGGCACCAGTCCCCCAGTCCAGTCTAGTTTAGGAAAACTAGGCGTTGCCTGTATTTCAATTATATTACGCAATAATAGTAAATAATTATTCTACACAACTTTCAGTACCTATACTCATATCGAATATTTGTATTAATATTATACATCCGCTCCATGAAAAATTAAACCTGTTAAAACAAGAAGTGTAGTTAAGAGTCCGTATACGAAATTTTGCCGATTTCGCTCATTTAACAGACGTGATTTAACAGTTAAAATACAGTATTTCTATAAGTTTTAATGCACAACATGTAAGATCATTTCAATTATAATCTAATGTTGCAGCTAGATTTTTTATTTTTTTTAAGTATCTTTAAATAATCCGACTCAAACCCGCGACAGTCTTGTGATTTTTGCTGTAAAAGGTTTAGAATATCACCTGTTTATGGATTGTATTGACGTCTTAACGGTATGAAAAAAATACAATGTACTGTTGAGAAAGTCGTCTATACAATGATGGAATTACTTTTTACCACTTTAATATAAAAAACCCTTTAAAAAACAGAATACCTATAACTGCCCGCTAACTTGGCGATCGTCCTTTTTCACCTGGCATATGAAAGACGGGCGTGAGTGTGAAGAGAGCAGTAGAAAAGATAGTACGGGCTCTTAATATTGCAAAAAATCTAAAAGATCCCATTAATTAGAAGTTTCGAGCCTTATCGACTGGGTGAGGCCTTGGTGAGGCAGGGGAATCCTCAGCGAGGGAGGTTCACTTAGGGCAATGGTTTTTCCGCGTTCACACAATGAAATGGCATAAACGTAACGACATCTAATTAATAACGTCTATCATATCTCTATTGCTGGGCTTATGTGTGCCTCGGTGGGGGCGTCGAGGGGCTTAGGGTAAGCGGATTGGTTATGGACGCATGATTTGTTCTAGAGATCGTTAGCGGGAAATTTTTGTTCGCTAAACTCCTATTATATTATTCCGGGCTCCATAATTTACATAGTAACGGTATGATTTAGCTAGTCTCTCTTTCAATTTAAAATTATTCTACTTAAAAAAAATGCTACCACTTACTATTTACATCTCTTTGATTTGAGAACAGTGTCACATATTACTATTTTCATACTTGCTTACTTGTAGACACAGGTATTTTTTTTAATAAGATTATTTAAAAAAGATTTAGAGTGATAAATACTACGAATAATAAAAACTAGATAAAGATGATATTTTGCGCAAATGACGGTGCAGACGTACCTACCTACCTATATTGTTTTTTTTTTAATATTCATTTTCTAATTTAAAATACTGTAATAAACGGAAGCCAATTATTAGGGTGGGTAACACCAACTTACTTTAACTATAACTGTAACTTTAACTTTTTTTTTTACTACAGTGCTAAATGTCAAATCTTTGGTTAAGGACGCCATATTTATCAAACATAATATATATATATATAAATATATATATATATATATATATATATATATATATATATATATATATATATATATATATATATATATATTTATTATTCATTCCTTGTCCCCCTAACTGTGTCAGGGCTTATATAATATATTAGAAACAAAGGAATGTCGTCTTCACCACAATAAATTTACTAAAGGCAATATTCTCAAAATAAAAGCTCCCGAAACGAGGGTGTAAAGGGAATTTAATACAAACAGTGGCGGAATGTGGTAACTGGTATAAATAAATGCAACACACCACAATATACAATATTTCCAATACAAAAGGATGATAATTAGTGACACAGCAACATCAGTCCGCGTCAATGTGCTTGACGTGTCCCGTGTTAATTGGACAGGGCACAACGGTGGACTGTACCGACTATTATGACGTATTGTTCGGTTTCAAACATAATGTTCGTATTTAGCATGGGTGTTCAAAGCATAATATTTCGTAGCTGATTGACGAATATATAGTTTTACAAGGACAGTCAAACTGAATATTTTTACTATATGGTAACAATAATTATTGCTTAGTGAAGCGCAAGGGAACGAAGCGAACCTACCTTTTTAACTGACTTCCAAAAAGGAGGAGGTTATATTATTATGTTCGGCTGTGGATATATATATTTTTTGTATGTTCAACGATTACTCCGCCGTTTGTGAACCGATTTTCGAAATTTTTGTTTTGTTGTATTAGATTTCACTCCAATTTTTTCGACATTTTTTGCTTGGCATCAATAATGGCAACAATTAGGCACTTAAAATTTTCACAAAATCCTCCATTGTATGTGTGAGTACTATAATAATTAATTAATAATAAAATTAAAATAATTTTTAAATTTGAGGGGGGCTGCCATACAAAAATACAAGTTTTGGCCTCTTTTGTTTCTATAATGGTACGGAACCCTTTGTGCGCGAGTTTGACTCGTACTTGGCTGATTTTTTATTATTATTACTCGTGACGAGTCGAGAGTCGTTGTATAGACCAAATTTTTGGTGACACTAATTCAAAGGAGTGACGAGTAGGGGGTAAATCTTGTATGGAAAGAAACATTTTGAGTTTTTTTCCTCAGGTAAATTGTTTAGATTTTAGGTAGGTTCAATCATGCCTGGTATAAGTTTTTATTCACAAATATTTGGCATGTCATATATTTTGAAAATATATTTTATTCGTTATCGTCATATATTTTATACGTTTCAGAGAAAAATAATGTAAAAAATCGAAAAGTGTAAAGCTATTAGTCAATCGTGAACAATATATTATGTTTGAAAATAATGTTATCCATACTAATATTATAAATGCGAAAGTGTGTAGCTGTCTGTCTGTCTGTTACCTCTTTACGCTCAAACCGCTGAACCGATTTTGCTGAAATTTGGCATGGAGATACTTTGAATCCCGGGAAAGGACATAGGATACTTTTTGTCCCAGAAAAATGTACGGTTCCCACGCGATAAACGAGTTTTGGCGCAACGGAGTTGCGGGCGTCATCTAATTTAAGATAAATATTTATCACAACTATCTGAATTATGCGATTAAATAATAACTTGGACAAATCTGCTTCCACATCATACCTATAATTATACCTAAAATATGTTCAATTTAATCAAAACTATAAAAAGTACCTAATTTTGGTGATAATTGCATTTTAAAATAAACGTCACAACTGTCTTTATAAGATAAATGTCAGTTTTCAAAACTTCCAAATTTGGAAGTTTTCAGGAAATTTTCAGGAAGTATTCATTAGAAAAGGAAATTTTCCGGGGAATTTTCAGAGCGACGTTCAGACTCATCTAAAAGTGAAAAAGGAACTAGTGTTTGTAGACTTTTGGTGTTTTTATAGACTATCAGTGCTAAAAATATGTCGTCGGGTAATTACTCAGTGAACGTTCCCAAGCTCAAAGGGCGTGAGAACTACGACGATTGGACGTTTGCCGCCGAAAACTTTATGATCCTGGAAGGTATAGATGTGACCAGTACCACAGGGCTAACGGATGCTGAGAACAAGAAGGCGAGGGCAAAAATCATCATGACAATCGACCCCTCGTTGTATGTCCATATAAAAACCGAAGCCACGGTACAAGCTTTATGGGCCAAACTGAATCATTGTTCGATGATTCTGATTCTTTTACGCGCAAGATTACTCTCTTAAGAAGCCTAATATCAATACGTTTGGAGAGTTGTGATAGTATGACCAGCTACGTTAACCAGATTGCGGAAACGGCTCTACGGTTGAAGGGCACCGGATTCGAAATAAACGACGAGTGGATCGGCTCTCTGTTGCTGGCAGGACTGCCAGAGAGATTTAGCCCAATGATCATGGCAATCGAACACTCAGGATTGAAGATAAGTAATTAGATATGAGTTCGGAGTTTGAGGTTAGATCAGAAGGCGCGCTTATTGCACATCATGCTCAAGTACAAAAGCGCCACCTGCAGATGCATAGTAACAACAATGAAAATATGAATATGTCACCTGTCAATGGCAATGTCAGTGTCAATAGAAACAAAAAACAAATTCGTTGTCATCATTGCAAGAAAATTGGACACTACAAGAGCCAATGCCGCTTATTAAATAATAAAAATAAGCAGAAACCTACCTCAAACGTGTTCAGCGCAGTTTTTCTGACTCGTGAGTTTAAAAAAGACGACTGGTACATAGACTCAGGCGCAAGTTGTCATATGGCGTCTAACAAGAACTTGATGACTAACATAACAGAACCGAAAGTCAAGGAAATAATTATTGCTGATCGCACCAAAGTTCCAGTATTGTGCTCCGGAGATCTTCGACTTACTACGCGAGTGAAAACAATCACACATGAAGCAGAAATAAAGGATGTTTTGTGCATACCAACACTCACCACGAATTTGCTGTCAGTCAGTAGAATGATCGCAAATGGTAACAGAGTATCCTTCAATAAAGATGGATGTTACATTTACAACACTCAGAATGTTTGTATTGGTGAAGCAAGCTTGGAAAATGAAGTGTACAGATTAAACATTGAAAAGTCGAAGCAGCTTTTAGCAGCAGTTGCGCAGACCTCGTGCAACACTTGGCACAGACGATTGGGTCATATTAATATGAATGACCTCGAGAAAATGAGAAACGGAGCAGTTAAAGGTGTTACTTACCAAGAAAAACAGAATATAAGCCAATCAAGTTGTGTAGTTTGCTGCGAGGGAAAACAAAGCAGGTTGCCTTTCTCTGCTAGTACCAGCACGAGCAGCAGGATCCTTGAAGTGGTTCATACAGACCTGTGTGGCCCCATGGAGAAGAAGTCACTTGGCTTGGCTAGATACTATCTGTTATTTGTTGACGATTACAGCCGGATGTGTTTTGTTTACTTTCTAAAGGAAAAGAATGAAACTTTTAAGTATTTCCGTGAATTTAAAGAGCAAGTTGAGAATCAGCAGTCACAAAGGATTAAGATATTGAGGTCCGATAATGGTGGGGAATTCTGCTCAGCAGAAATGGAAAATTACTTGAAGCGACATGGTATAATACATCAAAAGACAGTTGCCTATACACTGGAACAGAACGGCTTAAGTGAAAGATACAATAGATCAATTGTAGAGAAAGCACGCTGTCTTTTGTATGATGCTTCATTCGACAAACACCTATGGGCAGAGGCCGTGAATACGGCAGTATATTTGAAAAATCGTTCTCCAGCAGCAACTTTGGGAAACAATACTACACCATATGAAATATGGACTGGCAGAAAACCCAACTTACAGCATATTAGAGTGTTTGGAAGTCCAGTTATGGTCCACGTTCCAAAAGTGAGACGTAACAAGTGGGACAAAAAATCACAAATGTTATATTTGGTAGGGTATTCAGAAAATACCAAAGGTTACAGATTATATGACCAGAAAACTAAGAAAATCACTGTGGCACGGGATGTTGTGATCATGGAGAGTCACATGAATGACACAGTAGAAGCTGTAGTTGAAGAGAGGGAGCCAGACAAAGATGTAAATAAAATTACAAGTGTTGAGGAGGAAACTTCAACAAGTATTGAAGATAATGAGAGATCAGACAGAGAAGACCCAACATATTATGTTGCAAGTGATCTGTCAAGTGACCAGGATGATGAATATAGTGAGTGCTTAATAACAGATGACAGTTTGGTCACTCGCCAAAGAGATGCTGTTATTCAAGAAGAGAAACGTGTTCGTCGTATACCGGAGAGATACGGCTATTCCAATATGTGTGTTGAAAACTTTACAAATGATGAGATATCTCTACAGGACGCTCTCTCGGGACCCAATAGGGAGCATTGGTGTAGTGCAATGGAAGAAGAACTAAAGTCTTTTAAGGACAATGACACGTGGGTTTTAGTGGACAGGCCAAGTCAGGGCACAGTAGTGAAAAACAAGTGGGTGTTCAAGGAAAAGTGTGACAGTAACGGTAATGTGCGCTATAGAGCCCGCCTTGTGGCTAAGAGCTTCACTCAAACAAAAGGTATGGACTATAATGAAACTTTTTCCCCTGTAGTGCGTTACTCTACCTTGAGACTACTTTTTGCCTTGAGTGTTCAACTAGACTTAAAAATGAATCATTTAGATGTACCAACAGCTTTCCTTAATGGTAATATTGATGAATGTGTGTTTATGGAAATACCAGAAAATTCTAATTTTCAAAATTGTGAAAATAAAGTTTTAAGGTTAAAAAAGGCCATATATGGGCTAAAACAGTCCGCTAGGGCCTGGTATATTAAAGTAGAATCCACTTTGTTAAAGTCAGGTTTTAAGAAATCAAAATATGAACCCTGTCTTTTTATGAGATGTAATAATAATTTAAAAGTTTATGTAGCTGTATTTGTTGATGACTTTTTTGTTTTCTACAATTGTGATAATACTTACAAAGAGTTGAGAAGTGTATTAGAGTCAGATTTTAAAATTAAAGATTTGGGTCAAACAAAAAATTGCCTTGGAATGAATGTGAATGTTAAAAAGAATTGTGTAACTTTAGACCAAGAGAAGTTTATTGATAATATTTTGAAAAAATTTAATATGATTGATTGCAAAACTTCAGATACTCCGATGGAAGTAAATTTAAAATTAGAAAAGACTGTGAATGAAAATTGTAGTAAGACTTATCCTTACTAACAATTGGTTGGATCACTAATGTATCTTTCTGTTCTCACAAGGCCAGATATTTCTTATAGTGTAAGCTTTCTGAGCCAATATAACACATGTTATAATGAAACACATTGGAAACATTTGAAAAGATTGTTAAGATATTTGCAAAAAACTAAACATTTTGGCTTAATTTTCAAAAAGAATTGTACTGATTTACATGGTTTTGTTGATGCCGACTGGGTGTCTTGTAACATTGACAGAAGGTCTTATACAGGATATTGTTTTATTTTGTCAGGTTGTGTAATAAGTTATGAGTCTCGAAAGCAAAGAACAGTTGCTTTATCTAGTACTGAGGCCGAGTATATGGCTCTTGCAGAGGCTTGTAAAGAAGCAATTTATTTACAAAATTTAATGTCAGAACTTGGTGTGTGTGATAAATACAAACCTTTGAACTTGTACAGTGACAGTCAAAGCTCTCTAAAATTAGCTTCTAATCCGTTGTTCCACAAGCGCACTAAGCATATCGATGTACGCCATCATTTTACCACTCCAAAACCACTCTTCAAATACTGTAGGGCCTGGGACAAGATTTTTAAGTGTCCGCATGGTTCCCCAAGTGCATACGGCAATCTTGATACATCAGCCTAGTCCAGGTCAATACGCCTGGTGCCAACCATGTACGGGTTTCCTCACGATGTTTTCCTTCACCGTACAAGCGTCCGTATTGTGTACTTGCGATTAGAAAATGTCTCATTGGTACACGTTAGAGGCGTGTACCAATGAGACATACCCGGGATCGTACCTGCACCCTCTGCGAGTGCGAACCAAAGGTCTACCCATTAGGCCACGGATGCTCAAAAAAGGACTTGATATTGATTACTGATAAAAAAGTTGGAAGAAATTTATGATCTACAAGTTTATTTATGTAATTTTAGTCTTATGAGTAAAGAACAATGGCCAAATCGTACCAGGTGAGCGGTGGCGTCCCGATATTCCATTGGTAGCAAAAATTCCCTAATATTTTAAGGCATCGAAAAACATTACAAATGTGTCTTTAAATAGCCACAAAAAAAAGATCAATATATTTTAGTTTCGTTGTTGTCTTTCATATGTTCTGACAGCCGGCGATGATTCGCATTCGTTCTATTTTTGGGTAATACTCTAGGAAAAATTGAAATAATTAGAAACGAGATCGCCGAATATACACTTGAAGGCTACACCGCTGTCGGGAAAAAGGTAGTTCTTAAGTCTAACCTCAAAATAATTGTTATCGTTAATAATTATTATAAGAAATCGTGGCTATTTAGACATAATTCTCAAACGGAATTATGTTTAGAGCATAAGAACAACCAAATCTAACTATAGTTTATTTTGGGACATCAAAAATAAAAGTCGAGTCCAGCTCCTATACAAATTTGGCCATGATTCTTTGTTAGTAATCGAGATACACGTCATACAGGCGAAATTATACTTTGACTTGTTTTTTGCAATTTCTCCCGTAAACATTGATTGTACGATAAAAATTACAAGGATAAAACTTTTAGAGAATTAAAGCATCAACTTTGTATCTTATCATTTTTGTAAAAAAAATGAAAAATAAAGAATATGTGATCAAAAATAGGCTTAGGGCAATTTCGCCACTTCTTATCAGAAGTGCCGAATACGCTATCCACCACGTAACTTGACAGATACAGTATAATATAGAATCTGTCAAAAAGTTGTGGATAGCCTATTCGGCACTTTATGGTCGAGTTTTTTGAATTTAACATAATATTTATGATCCCTTATAAACACTGGCCAAAAAAGGTCTGACAATAATTAATTTCATAAAAATCTAACGTGACTGGAGTATTATTCAATCAATAATAATTATTATTGTACAGTCCAGATTATAACAGCTTATTTAAAAATTTTTTTTAGAGATAAGCGTACAGGACAAAGTCTGTCGGGTCCGCTAGTTATAAATGACCCTTGCCGCTATATTTAACCTATTAAAACCCAGTATAATTGGACTTATTTATGCAAAATCGAACCAACCCACACAAAATAATAATATAGTTTTTAGAAAAAATCAAATATTGCAAAAAATATTAATTGCAGCATTCTTATGTTCAATAACATAAATTTTAATAAAAATGAGCAACTACTTTGGCGAATACAATTGTTTTTGCAGAACTGTCATTGGGTGGGTTCAGGGTTGGTTCTGTTTTGCATAAACAGGTCAAATTGGAGTTTCCACTTTGATAACGACTGAGTATAAATAAAAAGCTTACGCGAATATATTCATCAATAGCAAAATGTGGCGATTTAGAACGTTTCTGTTTTTAGCATTTATAGTATTAATAAGCGACAATGCAAGCGGTGAGTCCTTAATATCTACTTTTGTTGTAATATGTAGGGCAAGTTTATAAATTTTATTGGCTTTTCCAAAAATCTCTAGTAGTCAAAGATTATAGGCATATTATATGTCTATTTAATAGTACCTGTAACCTAGATGCTTAAAATATACGAGTTTCCGATTTTATGTAGTTAAATCATTAATAATTATGCATTTATTTTTGGATTTATAAATCCAAACAAGTCGGTTCTTTATGCTAAATATATTGCATCCAATAGAGAAACATCTTAAAAATATAAATTCGAAAAATGGAGTCATTATCAAAAATTGGCCCATTTATTATCATTTCCTATAGTACAGATTTTGAGTACCCTATATATATTTATGCCTGTTTAAACTGATTTACCTGATATATAATATGTTCAGATGCATTTATGCATTTAAAAGATAAGATAAGAAAACATTAAAACAAAAAATCACGTAAACAACCGTACACGTCATGTTCTCTTAGCAACGTTCTTATCGTAATTTTTTTCGTTTATTTTCCAGCCAAAACTGTCAAGCTACAGCTGTACAACTGCTCGTCGTCTGACATGCACTGCGATGAGGTGACAGCAACTCGCACGGTGATTCAATACGACAGCAGGAAGACAACCCTTGTGAAACAAAGCAATAACACATATTCCTACGAAAATGGTACCATATCTTTAAAAAATGAAATAGAAATATATGTGTAACTGAACGCACCTTTTATTTTACATATTATAGTGCTAAAAACTAGTGTTTATATTGCAGTTTAATGGTATCATTATAATTGAAATATAATTATTTATAAACGAAATTTTGCAATTTTACAAGAGAGAAAAATGTTTGAAAACTAACTATTAATATTTTATACTCTCTGTACATACTCGTAAATATTTCTTTTACATAATATTTTTAGTAGAAAAACATTATACAGGATCTAACAACAACTAAGTGATAAATCTATTTTAGGGTGTGTATGTGTTCCCTAATATAGAGTTCATTGTGAAAGTAGCAGCGCTGATAGGGCAATTTTTTTTTGTGATTTGTATGGGCAAGCGCTCGAGCGTCACGTTTTTCCCATACAAAAGTAAAAAAGTTACTCTTTTAGCTCTGCTACTTTTACGGAGAACTCTATACAGGGGGACCCATACAAACCCTAAAATATTATCACTTTGTTTTGTTAAACTATGTATAAACATTTAAATTAAAAAATAATATCATTTAGTTGGCAATGTTCATAGTTATAAATTATTATTGACTAATTAAATACAAATATTCGAAATTAATAATGATGTTTTAATACAAAAAGTGCCCTTTACGCCTTCGTTTATTTGTAGTTCTGTCAGGTTCTGTTATCTTCTGAAGAACCCACATTATTCTCAGCCATTATAGTCAGGGAGCCCTAGAACAATTTATTTTATTACTAACAAGCAAATTTTTTGTGAGTAGCTTCATTTTGATAAGACAAACAACTTTTTTATTTGCGAAAAATCTTGAAAGTGGTAGCTAACAGAGATAGAAAAGATTTCATACTTTGATTTGATGGTCCTAAAATATGGATGAATATGGATGAATATGGATCCTATTTGTAGGACAATGTTACTCTTAAATTATATAACTATTAACCTACCAATATACAAAAAATCAGCTGATTAGGGTTCCGTTTTAGGGTTCTGTAATCAACAAAACTTGGTTGACTACTCACAAAAAATTAGCTTGTTAGTAATAAAAAAAATTGTTCTAGGGCTCTAATTATAGATAGTTGCTCTGAAATTTTACTTTGAGTAAATTTGGATTAAATGAGGCTAAATGATGACTGCCAATACGTGCAGATCTAATATTTGTATTAAAATTATTAATATAATCCATTTTGCAAGGAGAAAATAATAACTCAGACCGTTAGTCAAACTATATCTAGTAGTATTCGGAACGTGCACGTCAGTAGTGACATATTTCAAACGAAGTTTCAGGGGCGTGTCAAAAAATAAACAACAAGAGTTTGTTTATTTTGTAAATATTATAGCAAATAAAATATTTTTAGAACAATAATTAATGGTATTTGGGTTATATTTAGTTAAAAACTGCTTGTGGAAAATGAATATAATAATAAAAAACTGGTTTTTAGAGTGTAAAACACTCAATAAGTTTCAAGGCCCAATCTATGCTAAAAGGAAATAAATTGGTGTTAGCAGGACATGTAAGGGATGTAGAAGAGCTAAGAACTAATGGCAATGTTATTTAATACGAGCCAATATAATTCGCCGAACATCGGTTACTTTAGCACCCTATAAAACAAGTTCAAACGTAAGTACTCAACCGACCAAAAAACGTAACTAAGCATTTGGATAAAGCAAGTCTAAACATTTTTATTCATTCTTACAGATAGATAATAATGATTGTTGCTGGAGTAAAATGCAGCTGCGTTTTAACCAGAGCGGCAAGTGCAAACATATTGCTGCTTTAATCAGTAACAAAAATACGAGCAATAGGTACTTGAAAAAAATAAATGTTATGTTTTTAAAAATTTTGTTTTTATTTATTTTTTACAACATTAATTATACTCTTGAAGAAAATCGGAGTCCAAAAATTTACTAAAACACTGCAAACATTTTTCACGTTTCTGAGTCTTTGCATTAATACACTTTCAATCAATGAGTTTCTAAAATAGTAACATAGAATATCATTGCTTTCAATTTGGATTCTTACTCGAGCAGTATCATAAGTCCTTTCGGTTTCCTCTTGAGAGTAGGTACTCGTTTTGTTTTGCTCAAAATGGGGGCATAATAATTTTAACTTTTTTACCCCTTTCATCTAAAACTTGCTAACTTGAAAAACCTTTTTCATTCAAAACTCTATCTCCAGCTTCTAAAAGATCAGTTAAACCAGATGTAGTATCTGGTTTATCGTCATTTGTGAGTCACTATTTCTTCCACCTGATACTTTGTGTTACAGATTGGCACAATATATATTTTTGAGGTTTTATATTATTTATGTCAATTGCCGAAAAAGTTAATATTGAACAAAATCGAACGACAAGAAAAATGATTGAGAAACGACGCTTCTGAATGTAATATTGGTTTTGAACCTGAAATAAATAAGAATAATTATTATATATTGTGTTTATTCTCAACATAAAGTGGCGACCGTGAGGAAAAACAATATTATAAAGAAATACGTTAAAAGACTGAGAATGACCTTATCGATGTAGAAAAAGAAGAGATCTCAGGTACGACGTATTTTAACAGGCACGAAAATAAGTCGGTAAAAATTATGATAGAAGATAGCCGACTTAGAGTTTCTCCAGGCAAAAGCTATTGAGTTGTCGTGACCAAAAGAGGCGACCGTGTGTGGAACAATATTAGAAAAGTACGATACGAGATGAGATTGAGGTTAATAATATAATAGAAGAAACTGAGGTCTCAAACAAGACTACTTTTAAGACCACGCATGAAATCGGTAATAATTTAAATGTAGAAGATGCCGATTTCTAGTCGAAAGCTGGCTGAACCGGCAAGACTGGACGATAAAGTACGAGACGTCATCTTGCAGGACTCAAAGGGCGAAGAAGGTCATGACAAATTTACCGGCGAAAATTACCAGCAGTCACCGGGAATTTTTATTATTTTAAAATTTAGTTAAACAAAGCTTATTTTATTATTGTTTATTGATTTTGTTTATTTTTATGAAGCATTTTTGAAATAGGTTTTGATGATTATGTATTGTGCTATTAAGTATGGGATACAGATATTGCGCACCTGTTGCCTCCCCCGGGAGTGGGTTACAGATTGGCACAATATATATTTTTGAGGTTTTATATTATTTATGTCAATTACCGAAAAAGTTAATATTGAACAAAATCGAACGACAAGAAAAATGTTTGAGAAACGACGCTTCTGATTGTAATATTGGTTTTGAACCTGAAATAAATAAGAATAATTATTATATATTGTGTTTATTCTCAACACTTTGGATTTAAATGAAATATTCTATGAAACTATCACTGCAAGTTTTGTCGTCGGGTTTCGGAGACCATCATGGTGATCCATCAACACTAAAACAATAGTTAGGTACTCAAAAACTCTTTATAAAATGCAATTCAAATAAAATTGACTTGACTGATAATGCAATTTTAGGTTATATCGAATCACATACTTTTTCATTTTTAGAGCAGATATCTGATTTAATTTCCTAGTGGATTTAGGAAAAACATTAAATTTGTACTGACTACCTATATTTTGCTGTTATTTTTGCAGTCTACGATACAAAAACAATTAAGACCAATTTCTAAAAATTTCAAAACAAGATTGACAAGTTTGTTTGACTACTATCTGAGCCCTATTTTTTGCATATTTTTGCCGCGGCAAGCGCGGCAATCGCTTTCTTTGTCCCCTCCACCCACTTCGCACGCTCCGAATAGGTAGCTGATTGTTGTGTTCATCCTACCGGTGACAAATTACCAAATCCACATTAATTAAGCGGTACTCGCTTACCAGAATTAAATCCAGAAGATCTTATCCCACCAAAACAAAAAATGTAAAAGGAGCCAAGCAAAATAATGCATAGCTATTAAATACTTCTGTCGTAAAAAGTTTTCAGATCACATTCAAGCCAAGTCTTCAACTTATTTTGTAATTTAAATCAACATTCAGTAAATGTTTCAATAGATTTCTTTATTTTATATTTATTATAGTGGTTTGGCAATGAGCACAAGAGAAACAAATATAAAACTGCATATTTGGAGGAGTTCATACTTATACAGACGGCAAGCGTAAAGTGTTTTTGTATGTAACGACGCATCATGTGGCCGATACGATTATATTTCTTCTTTGAAGCTTCGTTAGTTCTATAGGTGGACAACGTAACGTAAATACTTCTGAGTTCTGTGTCGATTATTATATTCACATAATAGAATACTTGAAGGTGGTCATTTTTAGCATTACCGTTGAGCAGCACTGATGTAAGCGTCTCGACGTTCCGCGACGAAGGAAAGGAGCACACCTTATTTCATGACGTGATAACTTAAAACTCCCATATATCGAGCGAGAAAGGAGTGTAAATCGCAGTACTGATTACATTTTATAAATAGTAGCCTTTTGTACGTAAAACAAATATTATGCAGTCGAAACTCATACTGTTCTTGCAAATGTTACAAACATAAAAATCTTTTCTTTTATTTAATAAAGTATAATATACTTAATATTATTTTAAGTTTTTCGACCCCATTATTAATAAATCATCGCTGTCTGTCCGTCGTCCACCTGTATGTCACCAGGCTGGATCTCGAGAACCGCAATAGCTAGATAGTTGCAATTGTCACAAATTATGTATTTCTGGTGTCGTTATAAAAGCTAATAGTCCAATTAAAATAAAATAAATTATTAATGGGGCCTCATACAACAAACACGATTTTTCCCCTTTTTTTGCTCTACATCCATAATGGTAACAGTAAGGTTTTTGAAAATTTCATAAAATACTCAATTGTACTTTAACTTAAATAATTTATAATAAAAATTAAATAAACTTAATATTTAAGGGGGGGTCCCATACAAATTTACGGTACGGAACCCTGTGTACGTCAGTCCGACTCGCACTTGGCTGGTTTCATAATTTTTCCTTTAATTGTGAATAAAGAGACCTATCCGGGTACCAAATTTCAAGGTTCGAAGTCTGCTAGAAGTACCTTAGAATTTTGATGATCTGTCAGTCAGTGACAAAATGTAGTAACTTTGACCATCCGTAACTATTAAACTATTTATCGAAATTTCATGTAATTTGGAGGCTAAGCTAGTTTCAATACTTGCTCCTAGTGACCGAAATTCTAAATCCCTAGCTTTGTTAACATCGAAGATAAAGGGGGTGTGAAATAGCCGCGAACCGCTTCGAGAAAAGTATGGTACGGCCGTGCTAAATCTAATGCTAAGTCCTACCAATAGAACAAGATCCAATTCTAAAAGCTTTTCTAAGAATTTGGCATTTCGTCATCAGTTGAAATGAAAGTTTCTAGGGCCTTATCACACTGGCGATTAGTGAGCGATTTGAACGCGACGCGACTGCATAGCGCACACGCCGCGATTGCGCGGCATTTTTCAGTGGCTATATATTTTATAGCTAGTTATATATGTCGCAGGGAAAAGAGGATATCAGGGATTTCACGATATCCCTAGGGATATCACGAACTCCCGGTAGATGCCGGAAATTCTTGTTTGTTACGTCTTCTTACTAAAAATATCTAGTGATATGTCATTTCACTAAACTAAATCTAGTGAAATGTCAGAAACGCGGATACCACCGAATAAAAATCGAGCCACTCATTTCTCTCGCTCGCTCTAGTTCCCACACGTGACACGGGCACTAGTGGGAGTGAAACAAATGCGTCGCTTGAGCTGGCGCGGCTCGTCCAGCCTGGAGACAGACAGACAGACTAACCCTTTGGGTACGGAACCGTAAAAACTAGGATAATCGAAGAGCTGAAGTACCTGTAGTACCTGTGCCTGTACAAGAGCCTAACCAAACTAGTGATCGACATGCCACCTTTACAAAAAATATTCAACTTGGTCGGCCGCTTCATTTGACGTCAAAAATCAAAGGTCTGAAGTATCTGATGAAGAACCCTCAGCTGGTTTCAACTGTATGATTCAGAGATATGGTGATGCCCCCTCAGTTCTGCTATAGTTGCATTACACGTGTGATAATAATAATAATAACTCCCACTCTGGTTTTGGTGAATAAGAATAAGAATAAGAAAAGTTTATTTTAAGAAAAGTTTTTTTTAAGTTTATTTTGGTGACGGTGGCCGGTTTCATTGAAACCAGGCCAAGAGTAATTTTATAGTGCCCAAGTATGTGCGCAGTACACAAGAGCAATCTCTATATTCCTTTACTCGCATAACCCGATGGGACGGAAGACTGACACGACCGGCGAGAGATCAGGCGCAGGACCGACTTTTTACATGCCCATCCGACGCATGGATCATCTAACATATTCTTATTTGTCAGATTCAGATGTTAGATGATCCTATCAAAGTACCACTGTGTATACTAGAGCAAGCTAGAGAAATGCGTGGCTTGATTTTTACTCGGCGGTGTCCGCTTTTCTGACGTTTCACTAGATTTAGTTTAGTGAAATGACATATCACTAGATATTTTTAGTAAGAAGACGTAACAAACAAGAATATTCGGCATCTACCGGGAGTTCGTGATATCCCTAGGGATATCGTGAAATCCCTGATATCCTCTTTTCCCTGCGACATATATAAAGCAAAAATAGGCAAAAATTGTAATTTTTGTATGGGACCTCTTAACAGTTTATTTTTTTTTTTGTATTAATTTTTAAAGTACACACAAAATAAAGGATCCAGTGAAAATTTTAAGACGTTTGTTGTATGGGAGCCCTTAAATATTATATATTTTTAAGTATTTGTTGCTATAGAGTATAGAGGCAACAGAAATACACACATTTCTGAAGTCAAGCTAAGCTAGTTTCTTGAGGCACAGCCTAACTAGAGAGAGATAGACAGACCTCAATGTCTTAGTTATTATAGTGTGCCGTTTTTATCCTTTTGGTACGAAACGGTTTTTTAATGAAATCAGGCGTTACTTTGCGGAAATCCATAGCTTAAAATTTAGTTTGTTATTATTTTTAGCAATATTCCGCGAAATAAACTTCCACCTTTAAGTAAATGAGAGAGTGTACGCATAGGCATGCGTACAGCACCTCCCTTCTCCCACACTGCCTATGCGTACACTCGCATGCAAGAACTTGCAAACACCACCACCACACAACCAATAATGTTGGCAAATCTGCCCGGATTTGCCAACATTATTGCACCACCATGCAGGTTGAAAACCTCGACGCGCGTTTCGCTCCAACGCCGGAGCATCCTCAGGATGTGGACTCTACGAACAACGTCCGTCAAGTAAGAGTCGTAGAGTCCACATCCTGAGGATGCTCCGGTGTTGGAGCGAAACGCGCGTCGAGGTTTTCAACCTGCATGGTGGTGAGGGGCCTTGCACGGATTTGCCAACATTATTGCTTGTGTGGTGGTGGTGTTTGCAAGTTCTTGCATGCGAGTGTACGCATAGGCAGTGTGGGAGGAGGGAGGTGCTGTACGCATGCCTATGCGTACACTCACTCATTTACTTAAAGGTGGAAGTTTATTTCGCGGAATATTGCTAAAATAATAACAATCTAAATTTTAAGAAACGGTTTTTTTAAAAGGGGGCAAACGAGCAAACTCCGGGTCATCTGATGGAAAGCAACTACCGTCGCCCATGGACACTCGCAACATCTGAAGAGCTGCAGGTGCGTTGCCGGCATTTTAAGAGGGAACACGCTCTCTTCTTGAAGGTTTGCAGGTCGTATTGATGATAGTTACTTAGTTCATTCCAGAGTTTTACAGTGCGCGGCAGAAAGTTACGCGAAAAACGCATGGTGGAAGAATAGCTTTAAACAATATTTTGTGATTAGATAATATTATATTATTAATTACATTTTTTTGACTTGGCTAGTTTTCATCAGAATTAAAATGTTCAATATTACTTTATGAAATGACTGATGTAAAGAAAACTGGCCAAGTTAGATCTAATCTACTTTAAGATTTTACATACATTATTTAAATAACATCAATTATTATTTATTATTGTTATAGATATTCAATAAAGCAAAGAAATAGACTCTATTATTTGTTCATAATGTTATTTGGTTCCTATACACAATACATATTTCGATTTTCCATGGAACTTGGCAATCAATAGCTATGTCCACACTAGGCGCTTTCGTTTTCAATTTTCGTCACCTTCTTTCATTCAACTTTCGTTTTATTGAATGCGTCAACGAACGCAACGCCAACATGGTCATTTTTGAAGTTTTTTATACGGTCAGAGTTTTTTATGCGTCGCGGGCATGCCTCACGTTCGCTGTTGACTGCGCTATAACGCATGCCCGTGACGAACAGAAAAAGGCACAGTGTGGACAAAGCTATTTAGATCTCCATCCTTTTTACGGCGGAGTCCATAAACAAGAACAATGTTTCAAGTATGGAACTTGGCTCTCCATTTTTTTAATTTATGTTTTAGGTGGGATATTATAATAACACAAATAATTTTTCTATTTTGGCGTCTGGTAAGTGATAACCTCTGTTTTATCTTTTACAATAATTGTAATTTCCAGAATTGATAACAGTCTTTTTAACAAATTCAAATTAGTATTGATTAGAGATGTGCCGGCCACTTTCGTAGTCGGCGACTAGTCGGCGAATAGTCGGCAAAGAGCGTCGACTATCCGGCATTTTACTTTTTTGCTATTATTGGAATTACATTAATGAAAAACCTTGATTATTTATAATGTGTTCATATCACACTCAATCAGTCTTATATGTTTCTGAAATTACTTGTTAGTGAAGAAATCATTTTTTAAATATAATATATAGGGTGCGATTAAACCTTCCTGCCAAATTTTTTCCAGGACTTAGGTATCATTAGGAGAGTCCATTTAACCAAAAAATTGGGTGTTATATTTTTTTTATTGACATGTTTTATCCCATTTAAAATCGGTGCAGAACGGTCACTCGCGGCGCGGGGGAATGAGCGGGGGTTACGCGGGCGACGCGTCGTGACCATTAATAATTATAGACTGTAGTGTTTTTTAGGATAATTTTCGGAAGCTATTTCTCAACATTTTAGTACTGAGTGATTATAAAAGAAAAAAATATGTGTATTTTTATTTTTAACAAGGATCAATATATCAATAAAAAAAAAATTGACAGGAAGGTTTGATTGCACCCTATATTTAATAACAAATTAAGTAGTTATGTACTATTAAATAAAGATTACATATTGTATATGAAATATTTCCTGAAAACTGTACCACAACTGTTTAACTGTATTATAAAAACAAAAAAAAGTTACGTACGCGAAGTAAACATAACACGATCTGACACGTTCGCAGGGTGCCGGTAGGCAGCGGACGACATGAAGCAACCGCAGACGACGTGTCGTCGCGACACTACTGGTTTGTATGTAATTCTATGAAATACCCTGCGCAGCTAGTGACACGAAGCTAGCGATACATTCATAAAAATACATAGAAATGACGTGTCGCGACGACACGTTGTCTGCTACAAGTGATACAACTACATATAACCGGTTTCCAACTTGTACCTTTATTCGCGAATCAGCGGTAAAAAAAGTGTTTACGGAAACTTCCGAAACCATGGTCGGCTTGGCCGACTCGTAGGCCGATTAGTCGGCTACTTTGCAACCGACTAATCGGCTAGTCGGCCAAAGTCATGATCATGATGATCATGATCAATGACATCTCTAGTATTTATCTTAAAGCATTGTATTTTTTTATCAAAATAATGTACCTGCCCTTTGAACTGTATTTAGAGCAACAGAAAAACCCAGCTTATCTGGTATTTCTTCTCTGATAAAGATTGAGTATAAATTAATAAACAGCTGCCGCGAATGTATCAATATATCAGAATCAAAATGTTGGCTTTCAGAGTTGTACTGTTCACAACATACATAACATTATTATTATTAACCGAAGATACAAGCGGTAAGTAGTTCATTTTATCATAAAAACGGAACCTTATTAATTAATTATTACGATGTCTGACTGTCTGTCACCGGACTGACAATTGGAATTTTAACAACTTTCGTATTTATTATTTTATCGCTTTATTAAATATAAAAGAAAAAAAAAAAAAAAATATATATATATATATATATATATATATATATATATATATATATATATATATATATATATATATATATATATATATGTGATATACGAGTGATTGAAAAAAAGTTTTCAATCACTCGGCGTTTGGGTGCTTTAAATATTTATATATATATATATATATATATATATATATATATATATATATATATATATATATATATATATATATATATATATATATATATATATATATATATATATATATATATATATATATATATATATATATATATGTATATATATATATATATATATATATAAAGTTTTCAATCACTCGGCGTATATATATATATATATATATATATATATATATATATATAAATATTTAAAGCACCCAAACGCCGAGTGATTGAAAACTTTTTTTTTTCATTTTTTTAAGATTTTTTAAACCATTTTATCGGCACCATTAAAATGCATTCATGCCGAATTACGGCTTTGTAGGCCCTATATAGTCTCTGAGAAAAACCGCGGACAGACAGACAGACAGACAGAGGGACAGACAGACCGAAACTATGTTTGTTGACTACGGAACCCTGATAAAATAGCTTAAATTAAATAATCGAGTGTATTCAATGTTTATTTTATATTCCAGCCAGTCCTGCATGGCGCTCCAAGTTCTCGTCTTCCACAAGAACAGAGAATATATCCACCAAGACGATTGTAGTTGAAAACAGGCCAAAAAACACCTTTGACGGTGAAGCTATAATCGACAATTTTGATAATGGAATAGAGATAAATGGTTAATAGCGAAGTACTTAATATATAATGGAACTTTATGGCAAAATCTATATTTTTAATGGAATCGAAAATATAACCAAACCAATTTATTAATGTAATAAAATAAGTGTAATAGTTTATATATTTTTTATTTTCCTACCCTTTTGAATAATTTTATCTTTACAGTTTTAGACATTATCGCATTAATTTTATATATTTTTTTAGACGATTGATACGATGAGATTAAACTTAAACGGAAATGTCATTATTATCTTCCTCGGAACATAAATATCAACTCAGTCTAGAGATATCGGTTATGGTCATGTGGGTCAAGTGTGCGCAGCGTCTAAGTGTGCGGCATTGTAAATATCTCGAAAAATATATGACGCTGAGGAACGGCAACCCCCCTCTTTGATAACCCACAGTATGCCCTGCGAAGCGCTCGTGTCTCAGCGGCTGCGCGCGCGCCGTTATGAACTGACAGATAAATGAAGATTTTTGCTTAAATATTTACGATATTTTGTAAATTTTGATGCGTAATCTTTTGTAGTCATGTATTTTTTTTTTCTAAATAAGCTTTTTGCTATCGAGTGCAACATAATATCAAGTTTGTTATTTGCCAGTGTTTAGGATATTCTGATGATGCAGGAATTAACGATATTCGTATAACCCTGTTCCTATGCTTTGGGTTAAGTGTGCGCAGAAGCCTTTTCCCTTATGTTGCCATCAGTATTCTGAACCACCGACTGAAGATTGGATCGAATGAAGCCTTTGTGGAGTCTGGTGGCAAAAACAGTACACCAGCTCCACACACGGCATTTTTTTTTTGTATTACAATTTACATGTGTAAGTCACAGTATGACGAAGTAACTAAATATTTCTAAGTGAAAATTATTGTTCTCATATTTTGATTTAAGATGATTTTGTTGATTAGTCTAAGTAACTATAAGTAGTTACAAATTAAAATTATAAAAGAATATTATTTATGTTCTAAAATATATATAATTTGTTGTTGCGTACACTCACCCAAAGTGCTGCGTACACATACCCCGATACTGGGGTAAAAGTGCGCAAATGGAAGGGTTATAGTTTTCTAAAGTTTCTTAAAATATAAGCTATTGAAAAATACTATTGTTGTGTTTCAGTTGGAGACAAATAAACAGTCTTACAAATGAACACAGTTTTGTTTCATTGTTCTAATAATATTTGAATTTTTTAAAGCATCAAAGTTTAAATGCGCACACTTCACCCACATGTCTCTGTGTGTGTATTGTATGAATGGATTATAGTTTTTTTATTGAATCTTTGATACTATAAGACAATGCTTACACGGCCAGTCTGAGATCAGTTGAGTCCCAGATACAAGAGTTGAAAAAAATATGATAAAGTCAATCTGGGGGCACGGTAGTGCCCCAGCCAAGCTTTTTTGCAAAGGCACGGCCGTACCATACTTTTCTCGAAGCGGTTCGCGGCTATTTCAAATCCCATTTATATAAAGCTAGGGATTTAGATTTTCGGTCACTAGGAGCAAGTATTAAAACTAGCTTAACCTCCAAATTACATGAAATTTCGATAAATAGTTTAAATAGTTAGGGATGGTCAAAGTTACTACATTTTGTCACTCACTGACTGACAGATCATCAAAATTCTAAGGTACTTCTAGCAGACTTAGAACCTTCAAATTTGGTACCCGAATAGATCTTTATTCACAATGAAAGGAAAAAAAAATATGAAACCGGCCAAGTGCGAGTCAAACTGGCGTACATAGGGTTCCGTACCGTAAATTTGTATGGGAGCCCCCCTTAAATAATAAGTTTATTGAATTTTTATTATTAATTATTGAAGTTAAAATACAATAGAGTATTTTATGAAATTTTCAAAATCCTTGCTGTTCAAATTATGAATATAGAGTAAAAAAGGGGATAAAATCGTGTTTGTTGTATGAGGCCCTCCATTAATATTTTATATTATTTTAATTGGACTATTAGCTTTTATAACGACACCAGAAATACATAATTTGTGAAAATAGCAACTATCTAGCTACTGCGGTTCTCGAGATCCAGCCTGGTAACATACGAATGGACGAAGGACAGACAGCGAAAAATAGGGTCCCGTTTTCATCATTTGGGCAGGGAAACCTAAAAACTGAAAAATAATATAATATAATATTATTTTTCAGTTTTTATACTAAATTAAGTAAAAGAAAAGATTTTTATGTTTGTAACTTTCCAAAAACATTATAAGACGTATGAGTTTCGACTGCATATTTTGTTTTACGTACAAAAGGTTTTAAGTTAGTAATGTACTTAATGAAATGGTATTAATGAATTAAAAAATAGTATTAACAAGGTTAACAATGCAACAATAATAAAATTCGCTTAAAAAATAAAATATGTAATCAGTATATACACTCCTTACTCGCTCGATATGGGAGTTTTTAAATTATCACATGGAATGAGGTGTGCTCCTTTCCTGCGCGGAACGTCGAGACGCTTACATCAGTGCTGCTATGTATTCAATGGTAATGCTAAAAACTACCTTCAAATATTAAAGCTCAAATAAGAGTCAATTATACAATGTGTCCCGACACCGGTGTCCGATTTTTTAATGGCATATTTTATCGACAAATTGGCTCTCAAATTTTTTTTCTCTCTCAACGTTGTAAAATGCCATTGCCACATGCCATTTTAGTTTTTCTCGGGCTTTCACACTAATCTGACCATTTCTTCTCATGTAAATATCCTATGAAGATAAAAAAAGGTCTCATTTGATAGCTAAACTTGTGGTCTATGCTTACACAGGCAATATGTTATAAATTTCGTGGAATTAAACATTGAAAAACCAAAGTTTAAGAAAAAAAAATCGTTTATTTTTTAATTAATGTCTTTTTATGAAAAATCGAGCGCATTAAACTGGTTCTATTTTGTTTTAAAAAGATAGAGGAGGTTTACTTCAATGCTCTAAGTTAGATAGTTTAGAAGTTATAACGATTTTCCTATGAAGTATAGGTCAGATTAGTATGAAGTCAGAGATTTTATTTTTTCAAAAGTTGGAGGAAAAAAAACTGAACTCATGATTTATGGCAATATATTTTAGTGACAAATTGGCTTTCAAATATTTTTTTCTCCAAATTTTGAAAAAGAAAATTCTCTGGCCAAGCCTTCAACTTATTTAATATTTTGTAATTTAAGAGCGAGCTGTCAAATGCCGTGTTTTCTAATAATTATTACGATCCCGGAAGACGATTGACTTAATTGAAATTGAGATTTATTTAGTCATTGAATATTTATCTCATATATTAGCCTAACGGAAAACACGATTCACTTATTTTGACTCGATGGTTATATTTTTCGAAATTATGATATTTCTGGGCTTTTCAACAAATATCTGTTACACTTATTCAGTTACTATCATTAAGTAACTTGCACTACTACAATCATTCACTTTGTAAAATAATAACTAAAGGAAATATTAGTATTGTATTTAGTTTTTAAGTAATCATCAAAAAACAGTTTTAGGACTTATACGACCTTTACTTTCGTGTTATAAGGCGGGAACCAATGTTACGCGATATTGTTCACTATTAGCTGTGGCGCAAAGTACAATTCATGCGGGTGCGATTCATGGAATCATTATATCACGATTGGAGGATAGCGGGGTGTGTAGGCGGGGCTAGCGTGTTTTGATATTTTTTTCAGCCCGGTGTTAAATCAACATTCAGTAAATGTATCAATAGATTTCTTTATTTTATAATTATTATAGTGGCTTGGCAATGAGCACTAGAGAAATAATCAGTGACTAATTGGATTGGGTAACATCGATACGTCGTTACATACTATAAAAACACTCTACGCTTGCCGTCTGTCATGTATGAACTCCTTCAAATATGCAGTTTTATATTTCTTTCTCTTGTGCTCATTGCCAAGCCACTATAATAATAATAAAATAAAGAAATCTATTGATACATGTACTAAATGTTTATTTAAATTACAAAATAAGTTGAAGGCTTGGCCTGAATGTGATCTGAAAACTTTTTAAAGCAGAAGTATTCAATAGCTATGCAATATTTTGCTTGGTTCCTTTTACATTTCATGTTTTTGGTGGGATATTTTTGTACAAAATATAGGTATTAGTCCTAATGTCGTTGAGACTAAGGTCGAATTTCGACCATAATTGGGCGATCTCTAGTTAAATTAATTCGACTTCACCATTGTGGACGTTTTTTTATTCCTCAGCACCTTCCAAATCAAAAGCAAGCTTAGCACCTCGCAATCCTCATGTCCGTCCGTCCGACCCGTCTGACTCTGATGACATCTACGAGGATGTCATTAGGCACAACAATTTAGTATTTACACCAGATAAAGTCGCGCGTCTTCATTTCATGTCATGACAGTTCATTAACAAATGAAGTTCACGCTTCGCACCGTAGTCGCGCAGGTGTGCACGCCCAGTTTCGCGTTGCAGACGCCCCCGTATCGCGTCCCGCGTCCCGCGTCACTGACGCGTAGGTTTGGCCTAAGCTTTAAATTTTTCACACAAAAATTATAAAATATTCATACTTGGGCGAGGCCGCCAATTTTTTGCTGATTTTGCAATTATTTTTCTCCGCCCTTTGTATTTTAAAAAGTATTGTGTTTATCTTATGCTCGAAAACTGATTCTAACGAAGAAAACAAAGTACTCAAGCATGCATTACAATAATTTGAGTTCCAATAATAGTCTAAAAATATATTTACAATTAAACATAAAAAAGGTAAGAAAATAGCTTAAAATATACAATCCGCCGTGGAAGAGGTGCACATTAACTGTCGCTGTAGCAGTATGACAGATTTGAAGATAAATCTGATATGTTATGAATAGTTATATAAATGGCTATTACCTCATCTAATTCTTATAGTATTGATAACTTTCTTTATAACTTTTTAAAATCAAATGAATCGTTAGAAACATCAATTCTACCCCACATTTTAAACGTCATCAATAATACTGATTTATTGTTATCGTTGGGTGTTAGGGAAGGTAAAATCGGGAGGTGGCAACTCTGAGTTTTTACGTATTCTATGGAAAATCTCGTAATATCCGCCATTTCTCGACAGTTCACATTTGAACCTCAGTCGGGCTGAGTACACAGTTTTTTCAAAGGAAGTCTTTTTGTGACACAAATGTAAGTACATATTACTGTTTCACATAAAACTATCAATGCATCATGTGAGTAGTCAAAAGGGCCATGTTTGGGACTATAATAAAAACCACATTGTGTGTTATTTACAGAGATAAGTTTGATTTTCTCAACGCTTTGATCGCCTCTACGCTATCATTTTGGTGCTCCAACGTCATATTTCTCAACGCTATGATACATAGCGTAGAGGAATAAATTCGCTACAATTTTGGTGCTCCCACGTCACAAGCAGCGTAGATATTCGCCAATTTTCTTTCTCTCGCAAAATTTTTCTGCGTCATTTCAGCAAAAATTGGCGGCCTCACCCACTTAAAACTTATAAATTTTTGTAGTCCCCATATTAAGAACTGAGACTTCCTTTTTTTAGAGTTAACATAATTTTTGGCCTATTTTTGCTCTATACCAGTACGGAACACATCGCACCTCGCACTTGGCCAATTTTATACTCTTTGGGTTCGGTAAATGAATTTTTAAATCTACTTAGGTAATAAATTAATAATACGTATTCTTTCAAAAATGTCACGTAGTTTGTCCGCGATGGACTCCAAACTACTTAACATATTTTTAATTTGATTTCACACCGAGTGTAGTTTGATTTAACTTGAAAGAATAGGATATAGCTTCCATCTCAATAATGTAATATGAAGTTCACCGGGTGATCTAGTTTAGTACAAAATAAATCACTTCAAACAATTTCCTTGAATAAAACCGTCCTTGAAGCCAAAAACTTTTTCAAACAATAATTTATGGAACATTATTAACAATGAATTTCAAAGTACTTTTACAAAAAGGGAAATACATACATCTCAGAAAAAAGCTTTTAATGATTGGGCAACTAAAGGGTTGAGAATAAGTCGTGACAAGATATATGATCTTTATAGTGAGAGGGTATTCAGGACAGATAAAGCGTTTCACGATTATGTTAGAAACTACTCTAAAATCTTTAAAAAATGCTGCTTACAAGCTAAATCAAATTGTATACGACGTAACTTAATAAAATCTACTGATAAAGTTAAAACTATTTGGAAAACTATAAATACTGAAACAGGTAAATTAAATAATGGCAATGAATCTATTCAATTAAAAATAAATAATTCTATCATCTCAGATAAACTACAAGTAGCACAATGCTTTTAGGAGTATTTCACAAATATACCCATAAAAATAACTGAAGGTCTTCGGGGTTCATCTAAACAGGCACTAGAATTATTGGAAAGTAATGTTAATATTGATGTACCAGAAAATTTTCAATTTACACCAGTTAATCAAGCGGATAATAAAAAAGCTTTTAAAACACTGAAATTAAAAAGTACTGAAGACTTATGGGGCATTTCCGTCAAGGTATTACAACCGGTTATTGATGTTATCGCGCCTATAGTAGCAGTGGCATTTAACGATATTATTTTAAAAGGGCACTTCCCTTATTTATTTAAAATTAGTAAAATTGTTCCGCTTTTTAAAAATAATTGTAGAGAAGACCCTTCAAATTACAGACTGGTATCGATTTTACCCTCACTAAGCAAGATATTTGAAAAAATTATGCTTGACCAGTTATTAGCACATTTTTCTAAATTCAAAATTCTTCATAATCAGCAATTTGGCTTCTCAAAAGGGAGATCAACAACTCACGCTGCAGCCAAGCTAATATCATTGATATTGGAGGCTTGGGAGGGCTCACAGGATGCCATTGGAGTATTCTGTGATCTCTCCAAAGCCTTTGATTGCGTGGACCATCAAACACTACTTAAGAAACTTAGTTATTATGGAATACGTGGCCAAGCATTAGATATGATAAAATCTTACTTGTCTAATAGAAAACAATGTGTAGGTATTGGAGATGCTATCTCGTCGGGGTCATTCGTTCAGATCGGTGTGCCTCAGGGCTCTATACTTGGTCCTTTTTTGTTTTTAGTTTATATTAATGATCTTCCGTATGTAACTGACGAATGTGATGACATTGTATTGTTTGCAGATGATACCTCACTGATTTTTAAAGTAGATCGGAAAGATAGTCAGCTTCTGCATGTTAACAACACACTAAAAAAATGGCTAAGTGGTTTAAAGCAAACAATCTTGTTCTTAATGCGAAAAAAACGAACTGTGTTAGATTCTCTGTACCTAATGTTAAAACAATCGAATCCGAAATCATAGTAGAGAGCGAAAAAATTCATTTGACTAACTCAACTTCTTTTTTAGGCATTCGATTGGACTCAAAATTACAATGGAATAGTCACATTGAACATCTTTCGTCTAAACTTAGTGCTGCTTATGCTGTAAGGAAAATACGTCAACTAACCGATGTAGATACAGCAAGGCTTGTTTATTTTGCATATTTTCACAGTTTAATGTCTTATGGGCTCTTATTATGGTGATCAGCAGCCGACTTGGACAATATTTTTATTTTGCAAAAACACAATACGTGCAGTACGTGCAGTATCAAATGAAATGTCGAGATTCACTTAAAGAAAAATTTAAAGAAAATTAAAATTATGACTTTGCCCTCGTTATATATATATGAAATAATTATGTACACTCGAAAGAACATAGACCTTTTTAAACAAAAATGTGATTACCATAATAGAAACACTAGAAATAAAAATAAACTGCATGTTCCTAAATTTCGCTTAACTAAAACAAATAAGTCTTTTATGGACGACTGTATAAGATTTTATAATAAAATACCATATGAAATAGTTTGCTTGCCAGAAACAAAATTAAAAAAAAAAATGTGAAAAGAGTGCTAGTCGGAAAAGCATATTATAAGGTTGATCATTACATAAATGACAAAGATATTAATTGGGTTTAAATCTCTTTTATATTTCCCTGAATTCTGCTCATTGTTCCTCATACTTTGGTGAATTTATTATTTATGGTGATTTTATATTGGTGATTTTATATTGATGTAATGTTTTAATTTTTAATAATATATTATTGTTAATTATTATGTTGTCCTGATATTATGAAATCTGTTAATGTGATTGTGTTTTTTAAATCTAAATTGTAATTATCTTTGACGTCAAAAAGTGTTTTTGTAAACCTATTTTGAATAAATTATTTCGAAGTTTGAAGTTTGAAACAGCCTAAGTATACCTACGCCTTATGAGTTATGACATATAAAACCGTACATAATTAGTAATTCTCTCTACTCCGAAAGCAGACTGTAAAAATTTTGTACCGATTTCTAAAATAGCCACTGCAATGGATCCGAGATTTTTGCGAAAAACTGATTTTCCTGACCTTTGGACCTCTGCAACTTTTGGCCGGCATTATATAAATGTTATTTACATAATATTCATTATAACACCGTTATAGTTGTACACAAACTTTCAGCTCACAAGGACATTATTTCGTAGGTGAAACCTAAAATTAATGCACTAAATATGTTATTTGGCTGACCACTGTATGATATTATGCTTGTGTATAAACGGTGTTATAGAGGTAGGATAATATGGTATCTGGAGCTAGGAGAGTCGCGACTTCGTAAGACCGCTGATGATCTACTCTTGAATATTGTGGAAATCTCATAAATTCTTTTGTGAATTACACTGATAATTACACTGAGAATTACACTGAGTGTATCCCAAAAGAATTTATAAGATTTCGCCTCTGTAACACCGTTAATACACAAGCATATCTGATATTTATATATTTTTTTATATCTGATAACCATAACAATAAATATAATTAAACATTCAACTATAATAATAATTTTACCAAACAATTCCTTTATTTTTCATTTGGTTTTATTTTTCGAGGCACAGCAATTAGTGACGACTATTATAGCAAACCAATGCACTGCGACGACTACAGTTGTATAGGTATTTAAGTAATCCATACTTCTAAATCTAAATATACTCGTATAAAACTCAAAAGTGACTGACTGACATGGTGATCTATCAACGCACAACCCAAACCGCTGGACGGATCGGGCTGAAATTTGGCATGCAAGTAGATGTTATGACGTAGGCATCCGCTAAGAAATGATTTTGATCAATTCCACCCCCAAGGGTTTAAAATAGGGGATGAAAGTTTGTATATATTAATACTTCATAACGCGAGTGAAGCCGCGGGCAATAGCTGTTCGTCTGGTGGTATGGAGAATGGAGATACTTTGAGTCCCGGAAAAGGATATATTATAGGATACTTTTTATCCTGGAAAAATGTACGGTTCCCGCGCGATAAACGAGTTTTGGCGTAACGGAGTAGCGGGCATCATTTAGTTTTTAAGGGTTCCGTACCCAAAGGGTAAAACGGGACCCTATTACTGAGACTTCGATGTTACTAAAATATTATACAATGTGTTTGGAACACCAGTGTCCGATCGCTTAGTGTTATGATGTAAGTATAGCGTATCTTATTGACAAATTGGTTATTGGCTCTCAAAAATATTTTTCTCTAACTTTTGAAAACCTTTTTTTCCCTGGCTTTCATACTAATTTCACAAATAACAAATGAGACTTTTTTATGTTCATAGGATATTTACATGAGAAGTATTGGTCAGATTAGTGTGAAAGCCCGAGACGAACTAAAATGGCTGCCATTTTACAACCGTGAGAGAGAAATTTGAGAGCCAATTTGTCGATAAAATATGCCATACATAATGATTAATGACACTGGACAAAGGGTCGGACACTGGTGCCGAGACATATTATTATTATATAAATATAACTATAATATCTAAAATACAAAAATATTATATTCAAATAAAAGACGCATTTTGAAACGCTTGTTTACTGATAGTATTTTAAAAAGATAAAACCAACTTCACAATAATTATTGTACGAAATTTTGATAATTAGAATTCCCTATCTCAAAAACTACTGAACCGATTTTGATAAAACTTGCATGTGTGTGTTCCCTAAGTTAAACAATACCTAGTAAGTACAACAAAAAAAAGACGGGTTGCACTCCGGGAGTGCCGGCAGAAGTGAAAACTTGATTATTAACGTTGTGCATTATTTTTTTAACCTATTTTTTATGAAAATCGATTTAAAAAAAATATAAAAAAAACTATCGTTTTAATTAATTAATCGAAACCCTTACAATCGATTAAAAAATATCGACAATCGAAAAAAAAAGCTGCTGTCAGACAGACTGTCAGACACTTCTCGGGACAGTTGTCTTGCAGGTGGAAGGAAACACGGCCTTAATCAGCGCGTCTGCTAAAGAACTCATTTCCCCGACTGTACATTTCTGCTTAGCACAATTTTCCCCGACTGTACATTTCTGCTAAACAACTCATTTTCCCGTCTGTACATTTCTGCTAAACAACTCATTTCCCCGACTGTACATTTCTGCTAAACAACTCATTTCCCCGACTGTACATTTCTGCTTAGCACAATTTTCCCCGACTATACATTTCTGCTAAACAACTCATTTCCCCGATTGTACATTTCGTTCGAGTTCGAGTTTGACACAAAACACTACTATCCAACCGTCTTACGCTTTTTCTATGGTTTTTCGATCAACACGAAAATCTGACGCTAGTTTCACAGTTTTTACCCATCCCACAAAAGTGCTCAACGCTGCTAAAGAAGTTTTCACTTCAAAAAGAATTACTCTAATCGGACTTGTTGTTCCGGAGATATGCACATACACATACACAAACATAAAAACATACATACATACATACATACATACAGTATACACTTTTGAGGCGCATTCCTTCAGACACTGATAGACTAACATATACGATTGGACAATTTTGGAAATATTTCATACATTATACATACGAGTCGAATGGATGACCTCCTTTATGAAGTCGGTTAATTTATTTAAAGATACTTAATAAAGGGAATGTATACTTAACCTTTGCCATCGCAATCATAATATGTTTTGGTTCCACAAAAAACCCTGTGAAGTTGTGGTATGCTCGTACGTACGTACGTTGATAAGAAATGAGTATAAATAAAAGCAATCTTACTAGAATATAAACATTAAACATACGTGCACACTGTGCACATGATATCCCTACACATCAACATCAAAATGTGCCGATTCAGATTTGTTTTGATTCTTGCATGTGTACTACTGCTAAACGAAGAAACAAGCGGTAAGTAGTTCAAAAATAGTTTATTTTTACTTAGATATTTAATATTGTTTTACGGTTAACGGCACTGATGGCGCTAAGTTTTTTATGCAAAAAATAGAAAATAGTTTTATGATTGATGAATTAATCCTTCGATCGCGGATTCTTGCAAATGCTATTGTATAATTGTATTCTATTGTTGTCGCGATCACCGGTGCTCAGGGGCTTGAAGGATTCAATACTGTTTACTCACTAATAAGTAATTATTAGTGAGTTCCTAATTAGTGATTAGTAGCACAATGTTTTTATGAAGCTCTAAAAGTTTGTATATTTTATTAAATAAAAAATACATACTATTTGCAATCAAATAAATATTCATGAATGTATTTAAATATTAATTCATAAAATATAATTTAATACTTCAATTCTCAAGCGGTCACATGCGGCCGCGATAACAATAGAATATAGATAAGCTATTGTGTCTGGTTTTTCCACGATTGAGGTAATAATCATAATTCGTAACCAACAATAGACAAATACACGCTTGAATTTAGTATACCAATACTCGCGCGTACATGGTAGAATATTATGGTAGATTTTTGGTGCCAAAAGGCTATTGTATCGATCGACGACGAGGTCCCAGACCAACGTCATTTGGTCGGATCACGTCAATTTAATGTATAGTTGTGATCTGTCGGCTGGGTTTGACGTAACGCCACCAAACTACGTAGGTCCCTCATCTGCATAGGAATCCACTTCTCTGATAGTACTTAGGTGTTCCCAGATATATCAAACTAGGATCACCTGGAAAAACAAGTCACGTTTGTTTGTTTATTGTTTATATTTTTATTCCAGCTAGTCCTGTTAATCGCGCCAAGCGGTGTGCCATGTTTGAATTATCCCCCTATGGCTTGAGAGTATACTTGGGACGACAAGTGCAACAGATACGGAACATCAATATAAATAACCGACCATCAAATGTCTTCTACGGCCCAGCTTCCGTCAATAACTTAGACCAGAGTGTATACGTGTACGTACCATAAAGTACCAGTCGTTATCCAGTCAAGGGTTTTTGATAAAATTTGTGTAAAGATTTATCTACTACGTTCAAAAATCTAGTCGATTTAATAAAAAATATTTTATGATCATGAGTATGAAAAGCGTTTTATTTTTTGTGTCCAAATGTAAAAAAAGCCAAATAAAAATAATTAATTCTCAAAAACACGTACAATATCATTAAATATGATAAAAATAATTAATTTGAAAAAAGAGTACGATTTCAACAGTCAGGACAACTTTGAAGATAGAATATTTTGCTTTTTTATTTTTAACTGACTTCCCAAAAAGGAGAAGGTTCCATATTCGGGTATAGATATTTTTGTATGTTCAACGATTACTCCGTCGTTTGTGAACTGATTTTCTAAATTTTTCTTTTGTTGTATAGAGTATAATCCGATTCTATACCAACTATGTTCACAAACAGCGGGCTGATAGTTTTTTTTATACAATAAGGGGGCAAACAAGCAAACGGGTTACCTGATGAAGCAAGTAACGTCGGCCATGGACACTCGCATCATTATGAGCTGCTGCAGGTGCATTGCCGGCCGGCTAGTGACATCACTATTATACATATAATATTATGATATATCCAATAACAGAGTTAAAATACTATTTTTTTATTTATAAATGAGGCAGTATAAAATTATATTAGGGTATAAAAAGTAATATATAATGAACCAGGTAGGCAACTGCGTGGCTCCAAAATTTGTTTATAGCGCGGGACACGTACAGTTTTCCGCAACCAAAAAACTTTAAACAAAAAGTTAATTTATGGGTTCCGCGGCTTAAGGGGGCGACTAACCCAAAATTGACGATTTTATACTTGAAAATAAACCCCAAATTGTTTCATTTTCTAAACATAGATTTACTACATTATATTTTCAAGAATTTCATCTGAGTGAAAACACGATATGTTAAAATTTTCCGATATAAAAAATCACGAATATGCATCTAATATTCACGAATTTTTCATATATTGTCATAACCGTGCATTAAACTAAGTTAATATTCTAACACATTGTATAAAATTCTATCATTGAGACACTGACCCGGCGGATTTTTTAAATGTTGTATAATATATTTTATCGAGTTATTAAGAAAAAACTAACTTGGCCATGATACCGCGTCGTTCTTTTTCACCTGGCATATGAAAGGCAGACGTATGAAGAGAGAAGGACGATGTTTGATTTTTTGGGTTAGTCGCCCTCTTAAGCGAAAATCAATAAATAGTTTATCGCGCGTGGACCTAAGATTTTCTGTGGAAAAAACTCTCCTATGTACTTTCTCAGCATACCAAATTTTATCAAAATCGGTTCAGCAGTTAAGGGGGGAAGAGTTTACAGACAGACATACACATATTATAATATTAGTATGGATAGGCATTATTTTAAAGGTTTCATAATGACCGTTTACATAAAGATTTAATTCGATAAATGTACACACTCCCACGCATTTTCAGGCTTTTAAGCTAAAGCCCGCGATAAAAGCAATTAAAACTTTAACGACACCGGTCGAGTGCTCTTTCCAATGTTATACAATTTTGGCATTTAATCTGAGTGGAAAATAATAGTATTTGTATTTTAGTGACAGTTTTAATCGCAGTAACTAAATTGTTTATAGCATTGAAAAATGTGTTCTAAGTAATTTGTTTTGGATTCACGAATGTCAAGGCATCGAATAAGTTCAACCATCAAATATTTAGCAAGTTTTAATTTATAATATATCAACAACTTATAAAATAGCAATAAGAACCTGTCATTTGCTCTAATTTCTAAAAAAATTGGCAGCAGTTATGACACGTAATTTGTCAGTACTCGAGCTCGAATCAAAGATAATTTATCTGTCTGCCCGCCTTATTTATTGCGCGTTTGCATCTTCCCTAAGCCCCTTGAAGTTCGTTAATGGAGCTCCGAACTTGAGACGTCACTCACGGAGTCTGCTGGGAGACGATATGTGGTCCGTTCCGACTTTTTTCCTGTTTCCGAGAAGTGTTGATGGGGGACTAAATATCCTCCCCATGTCAGTGTACCCCTAAGTATATCTTAACTTCCCTTAAAGGTGCTATTTCTATAAATATAAAAATATAAATATAAATGTAATATACATGATACCTTAAATGCGCTAACACGCTTAAGGCCTCAAAAGCGTTCGTTATTATGCTTAAAATTGGCAGTGCTTTTATTATGCTTAAATCCCTAACGAAAATAACCCCTATTTAGAGTATTTAGAGTAAAACACTAGCAACACAGTAACAATAAAATAATTAGGACAGAAATGGTTGTTGGTTACTATTTAAGCTGCAGAACTCGAAATCGCGTAGAGTTGGCACTTGATTTAATTATTGTGTAATTATGTGACTAGCATAATGGAGATTACTCGCAGCGTAATTCTCACTCCTTTTATACTCGAGTTTCTTTCCAGCTCCGACGACTTTAAATTATACTACTTACTTGCTACTTACGTGACAAAAATCAAGGCTTTACAAATATAGACATACCTACAATTAGGGGTAGATTTATCTCGTAATTAATATCGTAATCACAAATATAAATAAAATTACAGTAAACCAAATATAGGGAGAAAAGTTTCTGAGTGTTATGACGTATATGTTTGTGACTTCTCCACGCTAAAACTTCTAAGACAGATTTTGATTACATTTGATAAGGGAGTAGTTGAGATTCTAGATTAACACATAATATTTTAAATTTACAAAACAGACTATTTTCTTTGTGATAAATAAAATAAACCTAAAATTGACTTGTGGTAAGACCAATTTTTGTAGAGCCCGGTACCTACCGTATAAAGTTTGATGTTCATCCAGAGTAATATAAAATTAATTAAGCCCAGAACTAGAAGTGCCCCACACGGGGGCATATGATTGATGATGGGCTACGATTCGTTTCCACTTAACACATTATAAAGGGGTAATTTTATTACCGCCTTGTTCAACTTATTGTTAATGAAGGCCGTGACTCGACGAATTCTGTTTTGTTTTATTTGGGAACTGAATCTTTCGAGTATAAATTTCCGTTTGATAACTCAAAAATGATAGAAGATTACACAAAAAATATACAGCCGAACGTATTACCTCCGCCTCTTTTGGAAGTCGGTCAAAAAGTTTTTGTTTTGTCTTGTCGGCCACTAACATTTTCTTATATTCATTCTTTTATTTTTTTTAAAGGCAGATGGACTTAAAAATCTCATACTAGTATCAAATAATTTTATCACCTTTAACACCATTATGATCAGCGAGTGTAATTTTGATAAAAAGTGCTTTGACAAAGTGAGTGGTAAAAGGACGTTCTTTATATTCCTAATACCTTCATAGGAGTTTTCGAAAGTCAGACAGAGTATTATTCTAAACTTAATAAACAGGCGTACTAAAATGATTTCCTAATATTCATTATTCAATGAAATTAGGAGCGGTATGAAATATACTCATACATATTAAAACACACATTTCCATTTAGATAGGTAACCAATAACGCTGAACCTCTGGCAAAAGTAATATGAAACAAGATTTTAAGGTTAGATCATGTATTATTTAGGTTCAATTTAAAACTAACGCGGTAGGCCCCGAGTCCCGACGTCGTCTGGAATACTGAACAATCAGAGCTGTTTTTATCCCATAGACATAAAAATAGACTGCATTAAATGGCACTATTTGCTTACTTGTGAAAAAGTTTTTTTGACCATTTTTTTACTATTAACATTAACGAATTTTCCCTAAATTGATTTTTTATTGTATTTCTACTTTATATCGATTATATTAGCGGTTAAATTTAAATGAATATATTTTTTTCACGTTTTGTGAAGTGGTAAGTTAATATTAGACAGATTTCTACAACGATAAGCTTATAGTACAGTAGGGCAACTTAGAAAGTTAAATCTCTAATTTATAAAATTCTCGTGTCACAGTGTTTGTGAGCGAACTCTTCCAAGACGGCTCAACCAATTTTAGTAAAATGTTGTATGTACATTCGTTAGGCCTGAGAATAGGTTTTTATCTTCTTTTTAAATTGATACTAGAAATAATTTAAATGACCAAACAACGTTGGCCGGGTCAGCTAGTAGAGTTATATAAATAAAATTTGAGCAATAAAGAAATAGTTTTTAAACGCATGGACCGTGACACTACTGTATTGTGCTTGTCTCAAACTTGATTTTTTTAATCACGCTTCTGCGTGCATGAATATGCGATCTAGTAAGAAGGTAGTCTACTGTATAATATGTATTATACATACTCTGTGCTCTACCCCATATAATACTGTATTAATGCCCCTGTTGGATCCTGGCGCACCCGGATGATACGAAAAGGTCATTAATTTTTGACTGCATCATCTTACGTAGTCGTTTGTTTCATCCCTCTTTATTTCAACATCACTCGTTCAATTACCTACTTCACAATAATTAATCATTTTAGTTAAAACAAATACGCACTTTAGACGCTAAGACTCAGACATTTTATGTTTTGGTATATATTTTGTTATCGTCCCAGGATGACAAAAATATAAGTCCTTAAATCTTGTAACTAAAAGCAAGCCTCTGGGTAAATATATCTAAATTTTTTGAGATAAATATAGTCTGTGACTAATCGGAATTGGATTAAGGTTTTCCATCCATGAGATGGTTTCGAGGATTAGATCCAGTAAAGCATTTCCATGTCCATGTTATATGCGGCGAACGACTCAGTTCGTTCGGCAAGGGCAGTTTTATTGAATGAAATTTAATTTGTGAACAAAGTGTATCATAGATTTTGTCTTTTTATAACTTAAAGCATTTTACTATTGATTTTATAGGACTATAAAACGCATAGTTTTAATTTTGTTAAAGGTAGTAATGAAACGGTTATGGTTTAATGTATTTTATTTGTTTAGAATGCAACTCATTTGTCCTACATATACTATGCAAAGTAGGGACAAAAATCGATGTAAATTCGTAGACATCTCTCGCTAGTTTTTGTTGTATTGTGTACCTGTTACAAGTATAATTGTTGAAATTATTATTCCAGTAGTTATGCTACTGTGAATTTCATAGCCGAATTAATGTTGGAGTTTCTAATAGTCTTTTGCAGTGGAATAGCTATAATCCGTGCAACTTCATGCTCAACTTTGGCGAACTATTTGTGTACACAGTGCTCTGTAAGATAACTGTGTTCCTTATAACTGAATAACCTAAAATAATAGCATGGATTAAACTAAGGGCCAACCCACACGTACCACAACCACACGACATCGCAACGACAAAATGTCGTCGAGCAGTGGTTACGTGTGAATGGTGTCGCTGCAGCTTTTTGTAGTTGCGTTGTGGTACCGACAAAATGCCGACATGGTTGCGTTGTCGCCAGTGGTTGCGATGTGGTTGCGATGTGGTTACGTACGAAAGTCAATGAAACGGAGGGGAGGAAGAGCGCGGGCGGTGTGCGCGCACTGTCGTTGCATCGACGCAACGTTGTGATTGCGATGTGGTTGCGACGTGGTTGCGATGTGGTTGCGATGTAGTCGGCCGTGGTTGCGTCTGACAAGTTATCTGACAAGTGGTCGACAACGACTGCAAAAGGTGAACGCAGATTTGGCCGCACCACACGCACCGCAGTCGCCGCATTCGCAATTCTTCATATTATTATGAAGTTGTGAAGACTGCGGCGCGGGTAGGTAGGTATGCGAGCTTGCCTTTAACTTCATATAAAGAATTCGGATGCGGCGACTGCGGTGCGTGCGGTGCGGCCCAAATCTGTGTTCACCTTAAATGTGGTACGTGTGAATGGTCCAGTTCATTTACAATACGAAATATACGCCCGACCACGTGGTGTAGTTGTGGTGTGGTTGTGGTTGTCGTGTGGTTGTGGTACGTGAAAGAAGGACCCATTTTTTGTTTTTTTTGTCTAATTTTCGGAAACGGTGCTTCGTACGAAATTCTATTGTACTACTTAAAAAAGGTAATAAAATTCTCTACAACTTTGTCCTTTACACTTTGTATCTATCTCCAATCGTTGCCTAGCTATGAACTTCTAAAATTGGTCGGTTTTCAAATATACACATCAATACGACTTAAGGATATTTGTATTTTCTGAAATATCAGGAATTTTGGAAGACAGTAAATAGATAAATAATAGCTTATTTTATGGTCTTTAATAAAACATAAACAAACTTTTCTGGATTTTCTTGTCTCTAAGAAAAATCATTGATTTTTCAATGGCCATAGAACTTTCGTATATAACCAACAAATCATTACTTCGTTTTATAAAACTGAAAATTTCATTATAATGAGAAAAAATCTTCAATATTTTTGATTGCCAATGGTCAAGTTTATAATAATGAATCCCAATCTATGGTTAGTGCAGACTATTTTTACCTAAAAATATATTTTTTGAGTCTTTCTGCGGTATGAGGCTCAAAATTCTTTGTAATTGCAAGTAATCATTTTTCCTGCTATCTAAGTTACTAAAAATCTCTTAAATGCCTGTTCTAGTCACAATAGACCGAATTTATGTCAGAACAGCCTGTAGACCAGTCCAAAACCAGAATAATGTGGTTAAATCAGCCAAAAATTAAGCCGATGCGATCAGTAAAAAGGCTCCAGGAGAGCAACCAGTCTCTAGAAACCGACCAAACCGTGCTGAAGGGTTCCCACTAAGATGATCCATATGATATCAAAACATTTTGTTTTTCAGCATCCCGATCTGGAAAATGCGGAAGGTTGCTTTTTCATGAGTTTGGGAGATTGGCCATGGTAAGACATTATGACACGAATTATGGCTCTCTAGACCCGGCTGACGATAGTAGCACACCACAGAATTATTTGAACACGTGATTATAATAAGTCCAGATGAAATTCAAGCCAGTATTTCTATCAGCACCAGCATCAGAGACAATTTCTTAGTGACACCAGGGTCAATCTTTCAAACTCATGAAAAATCAACCTTTCGCATTTTCGAGATCGGAATGCTGGAAAACAAAATGTTTTGATATCATATGGACCATCTTAATGGAAACCCTTCGGCACGGTTTGGTCGGTTTTTAGAGACTGGTTGCTCTCCTGGAGCCTTTTTACTGATCACATCGGCTTAATTTTGGATTGATTTGACCACATTATTCTGGTTTTGGACTGGTCTACAGGCTGGTCTGACATAAATTCGGCCTATTATGACTAGAACAGGCATTTAAGAGATTTTCTAGTAACTCAGATAGCGGGAAAAATGATTACTTGCAATTACAAAGAATGTTGTGCCTCGTACCGCAGAAAGACTCAAAATATGTATTTTTAGGTAAAATAGTGTGCACTAACCATATATTAGGATTCATTATTATTAACTTGACCATTGACAATAAAAATCTTAAAGATTTTTACTCATTAGAATGAAATTTTCAGTTTTATAAAACGAAGTAATGATTTGTTGGTATACGAAATTTCTATGGTCATTGAAAAATCAATGATTTTTCTTAGAGACAAGAAAACCCAGAAAAGTTTTTTTATGTTTTATTAAAGACCATAAAATAAGCTATTATTTATCTATTTACTGTCTTCAAAAATTCCTGATATTTCAGAAAATACAAATATCCTTAGGTTGTATTGATGTGTGTATTTGAAAATCGACAAATTTTAGAAGCTCATAGCTAGGCAAAGATTGGAGATAGATACAAAGTGTAAAGTACAAAGTTGTAGAGAATTTTATTAACTTTTCTTATTTAGTACACTAAAATTTCGTACGAAGTACCGTTTTCGTAAATTAGTCAAAAAACCAAAAAATGGGTCCTTCTTTTCCCCCCCACCCCTCCGGCTCACCCCGAAGGGGTCAGGACTTTTAGTATGTTTATCTCCTAACTAGTCCAAACAAAGTTCCGTAGTCAAATTTTCTGCTTTCGACTTTTCCAAGCACACCCCCATTTTGAGCATTCGTTTACTAGGCTATAGTAGGAGCGGCCGATGTAAAGTTACAGTTTCATTAACTATTTAATGATCAAATACAACACAATTCTATGGAAATTTAATGTGGGTCATGAACTTAAAGTTATGTTTTTACATTCCAGCATTGTTATAAAATGGAATGTTAATATTATTTAAAGAGCAAAACTTTACCACTTCAAACAAAATTATAAGGAAATTAACTCAGTTGTGTCTTTGAAACTTGCTTTAAGACAAAAAAGCAATTTTATAACATAGAATGTTAATTGAAAGTACAAATATTTACCACTGTATAGAAAATAGAGTAGTACATAATAAAAATCAACTAAGTCGTGTCTTTAAAACTTGCTTACACAATGATAAGTTTTACTCTTGATTGACATAATATGCAATGTATTGTTGCTTCATATTTAGTTCATTTTATTATATCTGAAGTCACAGAATATAGTAGTTTGATAACAAACAAAGAATATTTTATTGTATTGTGTTTATTATATATTGTAATTCAACTAACTGACTTCTCTATATTACAGTATTGAATTCTTAGAAATGCAGTGAAACGAACGTTATATTAAATACAACGTCTATTCAATATTCCAAAAAGGATCGTTTGAAACTATTCTAAGAAACTAGGAACAGCCAGTTCACAAACAGAGAAATTATTTAAAAATGCTTGCAATACTTTAAATATAAAAAAGATTGACGTGTAAGAGCGCCCGCAGACTTACAATTTTAAGTTGATCAATTAAGTTGCACAGTATACCAATTATAGCTATAGCGACTGAGAGCTCGCACATATTTGCAACTAAATTAGATTCCTTTCCGATTACCTACAATTTAAAAGTTGTCCAATTTAATTGCGATATTACGTAAGTAATTTAGTTTAAATACGATAGTCGTGACCCTAAAATTTCGTAGTCTTTATCGACATTCTGTATTAGAGATGGAAAGCTTTTCCATCCTTCAGAGGCTCAATATTATAAAACAGAAGATGCTCAAACTTACTATGGGTTGGTACTACTAATATATTATATTCTGTGCTATGGGTGTAATATAGTAATAATAGTAATGCAATCATTGTCATTAAATCCTATTGTGGAATCCTTAATTTTCTTCAATAGCTTATTATATTTCGTAGAAGTTCAGCCCCAACCCCTCAGTGACGTCCAGGCTATTCACAAAGAATTAAAATTATTTCAGTAGGGCTCGGAAGTTCAAAGGAAATTTTAGAGAGTGCATTAATGAACCTTTTTCCTACCCGAAAGAATGTCTTTATTAAATTTGTGAATGTGAATGCATTGTCTCCGACGTTGCGTTAAGATTCCTTTCGCTCCAGGCTTCTTCTAACTATTATTGTTCTAAGTTAATGTGTGTGCAAAGCATCCGCTTTATTAATTCTCTCATAACGAATATTCTAATATTATTTCCTTGCATTTAAAATGTACGCCCATTATTTTAAAATACTATGGTTATTCGCATAAAAATAAATATTTTAATAACCTGACTACAAATATTCTTTATTTAATTGCTAAGCTTACTCAGGGTTTTAGTTGAGTTTCATGTTTCTTATTATGATCAAAGACAAACGGAGTAAACTCTATAATCTATAGGCGTACCTTCTAGATTTCTTTTTCTATTTCTCATATCTTGTTGCAATTACTGTCATCCAAATCCCTACTTATAAATAATTTTGCGGCCTATGCCTCTTGCTACTTGTTCCCAGTTATTATTTGTTTTTTCGTATTTACCTGTGATGGCTGGAGCTGGAGTGTCCCGTAGTGGAGGTAGAAATGGGAGACCGCGCCGGGTAGGTGCCACCAGCAAGACCACCCTCAGAAAGTGCGAACTCTGAAACAACATTACACTGTGTTAAAATTTCTACTTTATTTTTAACTTTTTGGATTCATTTTTTCTCGGTTAATTTAAAAATGTTTGGAACGGTTTGGCAATATTTCGTTCTCGGCGAAAGAGACCCTTTATACTTTTTTTGAGGTGTTTTCATACTAATCAAAATCAAAATACATCTAGTCATCTATATTACGTGGAAGCAGTAAGCACACAATAAAAAAGATTAAATAAATTATTTCACAATTTTAGTACACAATGAAGAGCACAGAACGGGATTACTGAAAGAAAACTTTACTCCGTCGAAGAATAAGATCCATATAAATCATATGTACACGGGAAAGCCGATTACATCTGTTCTCGACGGAGCAATGCGGATCTCCGTTTATCTCCCATCTTCACATAGGTAGTATTTTGATATCTAATCCCGGGATATTTTGTCTGAGCCGCTTCGAGATGTTATTGTTTTACGTCAGTCCCGTGTATCTGCGGGATTCAATTAATGTTTGACGCGGTTATCTGACGGTCCGGGACAATTCTGAAATGGCGTTTATTTTTAATAATCGTGTAAAAGTTCTTGAATTTTATATTATACCGACAATAATAGACTTTACTGGAAATAACAGCAGACAGAACAGATTATATTGATGTTATATTTACAAGTTCTTACTTGGAGAATGAATCGAAAGACGACTGTGTATCACATTGCTTTTCCAACAAAATATTATACATAATCTATTAGTGCCATATTAACCTTATTTAGCAAATGTTAGTTTAAAAGTAAGGTAATACAACTTCTTGTACCCAAAAGGCCGAGAAAGTGAATACATAAAATTGTTGTATGTCAGACGAACAAGTGATTAATTTTAAAGAAAACGTTTTATACCTACTATAATTGGGATAAACATGTAATCAGGGGCAGCGAATTAAATCCTAATATGTTCCACAACCTGAGCACTTTTGTGGTACACTTTACGGAAAAACTATCACGCCTAATGATTTGTGCTTTATTATAGTAATTAATATTTATATGTAGATGTGTTATCATCAGTCAGTCAATTAGTTACTATTAAAATATAAAAAAACTGCCTTTAAGATTATTACCACGCAGAAAAACGACGCGAGCCCTCACAAAGCTTGGCTTTTAGCTAGTTAATTTAAATATTTAATAAAGACGAAATGTTACTAGACTAGACTTTTACAGTTTACACTAGACAGTGTAAGTAGTGCGGCTGACGCGGGCGGTGCGGGGGGAGCGGGGGCGCAGGGCTGCGGCAACAATCAATCCTGCTGACACGCTATCGACACCGCATTAGTTTGTTCCCACTACTTTTGTCTCCTCTATGTGATATTTATGTCGTGTTAAGCCGACTCGAACGATCAATCTCCCCGACCCTGAGGAAGATAGATGTGGAATCGAATACGCCATCATGTTTCGCTAAAACAATGGTTCGATGTGATTTTTTCAACCTGTTCTATGTTGTGAGTGCTCTGTTTTTTGTGTTAAATTCTATACTTTTTTATGCGCAGAGGAAACCCGTCATGGGTCCCCCGGGTTGGGGATGTGCCTCAGTTAGCTGAAGCACCCCGGGGGTATGTGGGACTCATACCCACTAAAACCACCTGCGGCTTACCTTCAGCCGTATACGGAGGGATGTCCTGGATCTGTCTAACGCAGAACTCCCTCCACGACTGGCCTGTCCACCTCAAAAGGGACCGGACTTCCACCAAAGTAAGGGAACGCTCCGCTAAGCGGGGCAGAAATGCCCGAAATACCTTGTTGCGGTGCAAATCGATATGGGCGCGAGAACCTTACATTTTTTCAGACAAACACTATCCTTGCTCGATAACAACAATGTAATCAATGTATGTCCGTTCCATCAAATAGATGCAGATTGCAGCTGCAGCTGTAACAAACAAACAGATCGAAACACTTCTTCAATAATAGAATGGAAGTATGGGATCACCCATACTTCCATTATATTATTGAAGAAGTGTTTCGATCATAATTCATATCAATGAATTAAATAGTTTGGATTTTTACTGTAAAAATGATAATAATATTGATTCTTAGACTAGTATGTAACTTCATGATTATTCTATTACTTCCAAAATCAAAGTGTTTGTAACTCGTGTTCTTGATGCACTTCAATAATTGTAGTGAGGCATAGAGGCAAACAAAATTAATAACAGCATGTAACAACACAATCTACCAATACTGAGAACTATCAAGTTAGGGACCTTAAAAGCCTGCGAGCCCCAACACAATTTCCTTCCCCGAACAATTTGAATCAGTGTCACCAAAATGTTATCTTACATCGAATTTCTATTTAACTATTTTATACATGTATTTCCATTATTCGCATTATAAACGCCAAAATGTTGTGTAAATGAAAACGAACGGAAATGAATTTTTCGTAAATCCCGCTAGCGACTAGACCAGAGGTTCCCAAACTCCTTAATAGTAAACCGTGAAACTTGCTATTATGTCAAGTAACAGTCGCTTTGCTTCTCAACAAATTATCCGCCACCGTCAGGATTTAATTGCAAAGAAAAATATTATTATTTGATAGCTCGTCTATGACAATTGACATCCCTTATTATTCAGAAAAGTGGCATGAGTGCGTGAAATCAAGTCTACACAAAGTTCTTTACTGCTATAATGTACATGGATTCCCACCTACAATTGTGGAACCCCATTTTTTGTCAGGGCCAACGTAGACCCCTGTCTAGTCTCTCGTGGACCCCTAGATCACTTTGGGAATAACTGGGCTAGACCAACAGAGCCTAGTGTATCTTTGCACTAGGTGTAGTAATTTTATACGTTTTCACGTATCACCTGCAAAGCAACTATAACACTGAATCAAAAAGCAAATATAAAAAAATCTTGTGCCAATTTTCGTACGCAAACATGAATATTTTATTTCGCGAAACAAATTTTAGGGAACACGAATTCAATTTTGTATTTTAGGTTTTCACATGAATAGAAAGGACACAATCATTTTTGAAAAAGTTTTGGGCTTGGTTTTCATTGCATTTCGGGTAAAAGTTATCAAAGGCTTCAAATCTTTGATTCTATTATTTATATACGACAAGTGTATAATTATTCTGTTCAATCGTCGTTATTCTGGTATCGAGAAAGTAAATGACTAAGTTTTAGCTCTTGTGTTACTTTTTCTAAGCCATTAACACTTATGGTAATTATTATCTTTTCCTATCTCAACAAGTAATTACTGCAAAGTACAATGTATGTTGCGAAACTACGAAACAATTTAATTGTATCTACTTTAATTTCATCTCCTAGTTCTGTAATCGAGAGAAAATGAAAATTGATTGTTCCTAACTAAGATAAGTTTGCGAAGTTATGATGGAAGGAAAGTGCTTTCGCGACGAGCGCGGGGAACAAAAATGTTCATCACTAATTACGAGTAAGTTCCCTAGACACTAATAATAATATTATGGTGTCATTGTTTGCGTCCTATTTGCCAATAAATACGAAAATGTGTATAGTCCGTGCAATCAACGAAGACGTGCCCCACCAATTTTTGGGTGAGCATCTTTCCCTTTGACCTTTCTCTTAATTGGTCTATTTATGTAATTAGTGTGTACCGATGACACTCAAATATTAGCGAAAGCTTGCACACATATTATACTATAAACGATTATGAGGAATAGTGGGGCGCGTCTTCGCCTGTTTGTTTCATCTTTACGCTTAAATACTGAATATAATATTTGAATGAAATGAGGTATGAAGATACTTTTAAGATTGGAAAATTTATAATAGTTTTGTAGCACATGATAGTAGCACATGTTCCCGAGCGATCAATAAATTGCAGCATAATAGAGTTGTGGGATATCTTATATAGTTAGCTCTAAAGTTCTATTTAAAGCAAATAAAATATATTTGAGGTATATAATACAACATAATAATTATATTATAGTGCTGAAAAATATAACTTAAACTTATATTTTAAAGCTGAATATAGTCAAAATAAATTTAAGGTGGCTCCAGCGGTCATTGACCTTTGTAGTCTAGGAGTTATGTGAAAACGTCTGTCACGGACGAAATCGCGGGCAGCAGCTAGTATATTCTAGAGTAAGCATTATAACGGCATATTATTATGTTATAGTTACATATTACGTGGGGTATACGCTTTATATCCTCTGAAGGTTGCATTAAAACATTGAAAAATTACCGAGTGGATTGTAATATCAAAACCACCGCTCAGAGAGACTACAAAAAGAGTCTTGTACAGAACGCCTTTATGAATACCATATGAGATGACCGCGGCTGCTTTTATATGCGAAAAAATTGCCACAGAATCAAAGTCCACATGTCCACGGTAGGCTACCTTAATTTTCCTTTACGTTACGTATTCTGAATATCAAACATAAACGGGATTTTCATACGTAATACCTTAAACGATGCTTTTGGGGTTCTCTGGCTATGAAATAACATGCCTCGTATTTTTTCATCGTGTTATTGGGGGATTTCAAATGCTTACAGTTTTGACTTCTATTTAGATTTTATAAAATACAATAAATATAATTAAAAGACATTGTTGCTATGAATTATAATAGAATATTAAATTACGTATAAATAAAGTGGAACGTATGGTTTTGATTTTCCCATTTCAGATCACATTACATTTTTAGCCTGAACAAATTACAAATTAAATAGCCCTCATATTTGGAATATTACGAGTATATTGAATTTCGAACAAATTTGATGTATGACTTAAATAATATTCGCAAGTCACTACACAGTACACACTCGTCTAAGATACTGTACTCGGCGAAATATGGCGGTAGCAGTCATTGACTCCCAGTCAAAAAACTTGTCATTTTCTATATAAACTGCGATTGACAATGGACTAGGAACATCTGACACTTCATTGTGAATCGCAGTTTATATAGAAAACTAGCTGTTGCCCGCGACTTCGTCCGCGTTAACATAGTGTAGTAATGGAAATGGATAATTTTTGCCTTTTTATGGTCCCTTACTCAAAGGGTGATAAAGGTACCCGATCACAAAGACCGCGGCGCGGTTAAAAGACAAAAATTATCAAAACTATATTTTTGGCTGCCATATCGGTTGTAGATCAGGTCCCAAGTATTTTTTTTAAATATTCAATGTACCTACAATTGACCTTCCTACGATTTTATTCTGTTTAATTACAATGATACATTGTATAGTTTACGCGCAAACCTTAAGTCTTTTGAGTGGGAACCATTTTTCGAGATAAAAATTATTTTATGTACTTTCTCAGGACTAAAATATGTATCTCCATAGCAAATTTCATCAAAATCGATTGAATAGTTAATACGCGCAAATCATAAGAAATTATTGAGCGGAAACCGAACATTTTCCGGGACAAAAGTATCCCATGTCCTTTCTCAGGACTCAAAGTATCTCCGTACCAAATTTCATCAAAATCGATTGAAGAGTTTACGCGCAAATCATAAAAGTTTATTGTGCGGGAACCGTACATTTTTCCGGGACAAAAAGTATCCTATGTCCTTTCTCGAGACTGAAAATATATCCGTACCAAATTTCATCAAAATCGATTGAAGAGTTTACGCGCAAATCATAAAAGCTTATTGTGCGGGAACCGTACATTTTTCCGGGACAAAAAGTATCTTTTGTCCTTTCTCGAGACTCAAAGTATCTCCGTACCAAATTTCATTAAAATCGAATGAATATTTTACGTGCAAATCATAAAAGTTTATTGTGCGGGAACCGTACATTTTTCCGGGACAAAAAGTATCCTATGTCCTTTCTCGACACTGAAAATATATCCGTACCAAATTTCATCAAAATCGATTGAAGAGTTTACGCGCAAATCATAAAAGTTTATTGTGCGGGAACCGTACATTTTTCCGGGACAAAAAGTATCCTATGTCCTTTCTGGAGACTCAAAATATATCCGTACCAAATTTCATCAAAATCGATTGAATAGTTTACGCGCAAATCATAAAAGTTTATTGTGCGGGAACCGTACATTTTTCCGGGACAAAAAGTATCCTATGTTCTTTCTCGTGACTCAAAATATCTCCGTACCAAATTTCATCAAAATCGATTGAATAGTTTACGCGCAAATCATAAAAGTTTATTGTGCAGAAACCGTACATTTTTCCGGAACAAAAAGTATTCTATGTCCTTTCTCGGGACTCAAAGTATCTCCATATCAAATTTCAGCAAAATCGGTTCAGCGGTTTGGACGTGAAGAGGTAACAGACAGACAGACAGACAGACACACTTTCGCATTTATAATATTAGTATGGAAGTATGGATGACAAGTTTTTGACAGGGAGTCAATGACCGCTACCGCCATGTTTCGCCGAGTACAGTATAACGGGCACGAAGCGCTGTCGCGATTTCCGGAATTCGGCTCATCACGAACATCTTTGTAGTACTTAACAGAATTAGAGTAAATTAATGAAAAACATTTACCAAAGCGATTTTCTGTTACGTTGTTGCGGAGCCAAAATAATTTTGCTTATTTCGCCGTAAATTACTTGATCTTGTTTACGGCCTTTGAAGATTCCACCAACTTTAGGGAACTTTCTGTGTAATTTATTGTTTACGGACACTTTTCTGTTTACTTAATGTAAATTAACTATGTAAAAGGGATTAAAACGTTAATTTAATTAGTAATTTAGATAATATATTGATGAGTAACATTTTTCCCTAGCTTAAGTTTTACAAATAAAGTTAAATTATATTGTCACTAAAAAAACGCTTTTATAATACGACATTTGAAATAATATATAATAATTATTAATAATTCAACAAATAATAAAAAAAGATTTTTTTAGCGAGAACCAACTTGATTTAGCACCAATTCTCACGAGCATTTTTGCTTTTAAAGTGAGCATTCGAAACTATAATTACATTTCCAAGATTCATATTCGCATCTAACTCTTTTCATTACTGCAATAGAGGAACTTGGGGTACTCGCGGTACGAATAAACTTGAAACGGCAGTAAGCTTGAGTTAATTTTCAAGTCAGTTCAATAGGAAAATCGGCCTTTGTGAAAGTTCTATTGTGTGATACATTTCCCGAGGATCATGTGATGAAGACCGCTCAAGCGTTACTATTATTCATGTTGAACTAATTACTGTGCTTCAAACGACTTCATTAAAAATTCCTAGGAAAAACTACAATAAACTCTTAGCGTTGTAAGTTGCAACCACTTTATAATATAATTAAATAAAATTATATACTAGATGACGTCCGCAACTACATTGCAGTAAAATTCGTTTATCGCGTGAGACCTGCACATTTTCTCGGGATAAAAATTTCAGCAAAATTGGTTCAGCCGTATGGGTGTGCAGAGGTAACAGAGAGACAGACAGACGGACAGAAAGACTTTCGCATCTATAATATTAAGTGAGTATGAAAGTACGGATACAAGAGAAGTAAAAATCGAATAGAAAATATTTAAAGTTATTGTAAAACATTTTCGGCCTGGAAATTTTCTTAATGTTATAATGCCGAGTGGTTAGTTCCATTCAAACTAAAACTCAAACTCAAAAAATTGTCAAATCCTGTCCGTAGCAGTCTGCAGTCATTGACGCCCTGTTAAAACACTTGTCATAATATCATCATATTATGCCATCGTTTTCTATATCAAACCGCGATTAACAATGAAGTGACAGATGTTTCTAGTCGAAGGGCGATATCGTATTTTGCAATACTCGATCAAAACTCAGTATGAGAATCTAGTAGCATATTATAGAATATGTCTTTATAAAAGTTTTTTTCTTAAGTTAACTGAAATAAACTAAAATGTCTGTACTGTATGTACAGACATTTTTCATATAAGGCTCCTAGACTAAAAAGGTTAATGACCGCTGGGAACACCTTATAACATTTTGACTATAGTATACAATTTTTGAGGCTAATGGAATCTTACAAAGTAGCCTTATTAATAACGTTCGTTGTATCGATGGAACGGTAATAAAAAGAACATTTACTGATTTATAGCAAGTATAAAGTACACTTTCAGCGGAAGAACACTTTCGGAGCAATGCCACGAACATATCGGGACTTTACGATGTCATTAAACATATTTTTATGGGGACACCGCGGTGTATTATTAAAGGGAGTTAGCGGGTTTCATTGGTCAGTCGCTCGCGATCCCGGCTTCATCAGAATTGACAGCGTGCGTCGATCGTAAAACATTTACGATACGATGCTGTCGCCCGCATCGCAATGAAATCACGATAATGCCGGCATTACTGAAAACGTACGTATTTACGATTGAAATTTTACACCCATCTTTAGTGATATTTACATTTCGAGTGGTTTAATGATAGCGATTTTCATTGTTTGTGCAATGTTCGTGTGTAATAAATAAAAGCGAATTTTCAGGTGTTTCGATGAAGGTACTGTTACAGCTATGTTTTTCTGCTGTAATGTGATTGGCAAGTACCAATTAACATCAATTAAGTAAAAGATAAAAGTATAAAGAATTTGAGAAAAGCGTAACACAATAAATTATAGGTAGGTATTTGTATGAGTAAAAAATCTATAGAACTTTTTTTATTCAGTCTTTACAAATTCGTTAATGATACAAAGTAAATACAATAAGATGAATTAATAATTTAATATAGAATAACATAATAACTGTAATGGTTGTTCTAATAAATTATTTTAATTTAGGAACAAGCCATACAAAGTATTTCATCAAAAGAATGTGATATGAAAAGATTTCTTTTCAATCAATTAAGGAATCCAAAAAAGTTCCACGAATCATCGAAAGCGAAATTGATTTGCTCAAAGAATAAAAGGTAGCTCGAATGGTAATGTTGGCTTTTGCAGGCGTGAGTTCTGGCATTGACTTAAGTAGATAGTTAAGATTTCGCCAACAAACTACTAGCACACTAATGTGTACTCGGAAAGTCTCAAGAATCGGCCGCTTAAGTACCTACGCCTGAAACTTTCCACTCATTTGTTACTTCCAAGAACACATTATAGTCTAACTTTTGTTCTTCGGAAAACAAACCGGGAAGACCAGGTGGTGTCAAAACAGTTTTATTTGTAGTCTAGGTGTGCGTCCGCACTGTTTATTTTGGAGAGAAAGCCATTAAGTTATAACTCTATCACAGAACTCTATCTACGCGAGTATGAGTTATACGAGTATTACTAGATATAATTAATGTCATTTTTTAATGTCAGGTAATTTCTTAGGAATGATTATTGCGAAAACATGCAAGGATGTTCAATTGTTCACACGTGAATGATATTTTCATAGAGGCGTGGATGCGAAAAACTGTCACTCAAAACCACATAAGCTGGAGTCCATATTTCGGCTACGTACAAAATTATATTAGGATGATATTGATAGGAAATCAGTAACCAGCTCTGTCTTACAAGATAAATTTTACAAACTTATGTTATTTAGGGTATCGTTCACATTGTTCTATTTTGGCGGTTATAAATTTTGCTTTGTATAACTAGCTATTGATTTCATATTGTTACAACACATCAATGTTAAATATTCCATAAAACTTCTGATTTCAAACTATACACAAAATATGCAAGTTATTGCCTTTCACTCCTGCATAGATTTAGTCTGGAGCAACTTCAATAAAACGTACAAACGTATTATTTAGAATTTCAAAGGTTAGTGTCGTATTCGGAAAGTGCTCAATACCATGAAGCGTGTCAACGACGGAATGTTTTCTGCGGGATAAGTTTAAGGCGATACTATAAGTCCGTGCACTTCAACAGATTGGATCCGAGCCGCCGCGCCGCGCCGTGAGCTCTCAGACTAAACTCACTCGAATATTCTGACAAACAACTCGAATATTCAACAAACGTATTTTTGAACTGTATTCGATACTGAAATTGCTTTAATTACCATATTAAAAAAATAAGGAGCACATGATTGATAGCTCCTTATGTGCATATTTATAATTATCATTTGGAAATATCTTTTATATAAAATTCTCGTGTCACAATGATAGTCAACGAACTCATCCGAAACGGCTTTACTGATTTTTACCCAATTTTATATGCATATTCAGTAGGTCTGAGAATCGGCTACTGGGTACTTTATAATATTGAATAAGTGCATTTGTTGAATAAATAATAGTAAATTATTACAACTCGAGACTGAGGGCGACCATTGTTTGTGCGACGGGATAGCGATAGACGTTGCTATGGTAACATACTTATTTAGTCACTTCAAAAAAATGATGTGGGCGAAATAGGCACTTTATATTATGGCAAAGCAACGTTTGCCGGGATAGCTAGTGTATTATAAAATTCCAAATATTAAACTAATACTGATATATAACTTAAGATCATAAAAAAGAAATAAACGTATTGATATAAATCTCTTTAATTCAATATAATATTTCAAAGAGAAAAGTTAAACAGCAAAAATAAAAGCAAAATAATAAGACAATCAATGTCTAATATTGAATTTGAGCGTTAACACTCCAGCTCATCTGAGCTTCAATATAATCGATGAACGAATATTATTCGCTTGATGAAACCTCTTAATAAGTTGGCCACAACGGGCTCAGTGGCGGCCATCTTCCCGCGCGTCATTCCTGTCCGCCGGACAAGTGTAATAACAGACCGTTCCGGATGACTGGATACTGTTTATTGTTATTTTGTTTCAGCAACAAAGGATTTTACCATTTATGTAATCGAGAGCAAGTTTCACACTGTTCTAATGGGTTTTGAATAGCATATTCAGAAGTTTTTTCATATCTTACATTAATCGAGCGACTAAGACAAATCTAAATGAAAAATTAAAATAAACTTTGTAACAATTCTTTTATTAAATTTTCTAACAATGTCTGATTTTAGAAATTCACAAGCAAGAAAGCCAAACAATTAAATTCTGCATTCATCTTTACTCGACTTGGATAAAAAATCTTCCTGTTTATTCCACCTTTGTTATATTATGCGCATGTTTTGTTTTGACCACATCAGCTATCCTTCATATAAAACTATCATTAGGGTGATGGTAATATTTTGCGCTCGCGTGTCGGCGGCACGTGACATTCGTCACAGGTTTCAGAGCGTGAAATGACATCGCTTTACTTAGCGGTTGCGGGGAGTGGCTGAGACGTGTGGTCAGGCTCTACGCCACTAAAACCGATTATAATGCTACGTAACTAATTAATTACGATTATACAGCACTGATTAATGCTTTTACGCCTGAATATGACCTAATTTGATCCAGAATTTTGGTAAGAATTTTCTGTGTGAGTACAGATATTATACAAAGTTTGAAATAATATTTGAGGGTATTTTTTTATCTATGGACGCTTCACACCACGTCAGTCTGGCCCCGTGCTAATTACATAAAGGACTTGTGTTACAGCTGGTACCAGACAACGGAAATATATTTAATTATTATTACACATATTAATTTGATGATAAATTGAAAAACTGTTTTGTTCCGTTGGCGGGATTCGAACCCGCGACCCCCGGCTTGAGCGCTTACAATACGCTCAACCACTGACCCACAGAGGTCGTCGATATATCCTTTGTTTGATAATAAAAATTCAGTTTGTGTGACTGATTCCTATTCATAGTCTATATTTGGAGCGTTCAAAGTGTATTTCGTATTTCTATATTTTGTGATTGAACGTCCCATGTCGCCGTCAATAAGTAGTGTCTTCTTGACTGACAAGCCTAATGCGCGGTTTGCGTGCACGGAAGCGGTCATTTTGTATTCGCGCTACGTACAGGCAGCACACTTTAAATGTCTGTCCAGTGTCATTTGGACATTATTAATGAGGCATTAAGAATCTTTCCTTAGAAACTGTTTCAATATCAATGTAAAACTTGCTGGAAATCAAAGTACATTCAAATTACTGGTTACAGTACCAAATTACAACAGTAACAAATCACAGTCATGTTATCAAAATACAGCAAAACATTATTCTCCTGTACGTAAAACAAAATTGCAAGTTGCAACGACTATATTTAAAATGTTTGACTGATCAGAAAGGGTTGAACATTTTAGGAAAATACCATCTTGTACTTTGATAGAAAATGGACTGATTTGATCAAGAAGAAATGTCAGAAATGTTATATGTATAATATTAAAAATAGTAGAATCGTACTTTTAAGGTAAGTATCGTAATAGTTGGGGAGGGGAAGAGGGGATTTCGGGAGTAGCTCAAGCGTGTCAGATTAAGCTTGCATAGGCTTCCGACATGTGTCTAGTTATCATGGTATAGAAATCAGATTTCTCACGTGGTGGGTAATTTTTTTTTTCAATATTGAAATATCGTCGGATCTGTCAAATTAAGATATGGGATGTTTAGTATACCCCAAAGAAGCTTCCATATAAAGCACTGACGATTCAAAGGTTAGGTAAGCCTGTAGGGACATTTTAAAATATAAAAAAATAAAGCTTCATATTATTTTCTTAACTAAGCTTCGCAGATATTTTATTTTGCTCTAAACTAAATAATTTAGTCCTTGTTGTCTCAAATATATTTATAATTTTCCTAAATAAGCAATTTTCTGAATATATTTTCTTTTTCAAAACTTTAAAATGGCTGCAGTTTCTGAACCCATCGCTAAAATAAAAAAAAACGCTCTTCTTATTTTTTTATCAGCTTTACCTAATGTACAAAACCTACTAGGTCTCCATGACGCTCGAGTGACTACAAAAATAGCACCCTCCCCTCCTCTACTATAATAATTACGTTGAAATAGATACACTAGGTAGAAATTCAAAAATTTTGCATGAACTAATGCTTACTTGACCCTACCTTATTTTTAATCTAGTACCAAATATAAATCGTAACCAAAAGCTATGGTAGCTAGGAGACGCCCTATATCATATTTAGTAATTTGAAGTTATGACAAGACAGAAACTAGATACGCCATTAGAGCTAATAACGGTTTTTGTGACACTAAACATGAAAAAAGCTTTCCCCATTTAACGGAGCGTAAATGTGTACTCCATGTTACCGCCGCCCTTAAGCAGACATTATTAGGGGAGTGTCGCACGACGGACATAAAATTTTGTTGCGATTTTTTCCTTAATACCGTTAAGCTATATTGTAGGTCAAAATATAATAAGAGGGCAATAAACGAGCAATATGAACTCGATATTACTTGTTCTAATTAATTGTATTGTGCCGTTTCTTTTGTGTTACACAATGATGAAAAATATGATGAAATATCACTGAAAACTATCTCGATTTTTTATAATGAAGCCCTTGGCATGTTTTCAACCTTCGTATTGAATTTCAATCGAGCATTGTATGGGATAAATAATTCGCCAATTGTAAAGCATTTTTCTGTAATAGGTAAGAAGGGCCTTCTAGGCCACTTCGATTTATTGTATTGAAATTATAAATAGAATTCTATTTCCTAAATGTAAAAAAAATACGTTCTAATTCTTATCATTTTAAAATTTTTTGTGAGCAATAGTTCAATTATATAATATCTATTGCTCTTTCTACAATCTTCAAAGCGTTCACATTTATGACATAACCTAAAAATTCTTTAAGAAGAAAAAGTGTTTCTGTTGTCTTTGGAATAAAATATTATGATTAAATATTTCAGTAACGACACGGATGCATTAAGCTTTTAATCTCATGTCAACGGGCAACTTTTCTTTAATTTAACCCTTGTGAGATTAAAACAGTGGATGGAAGATACTTTTGCTTTACTTTTAATCGTAATTAGGTATATTTGCGAGCGGCACAAAGAGTAGCCGCGGGTCAACTGGCTTTGGGACGAAATGGCCCACTACAAAGGGCTCAAGGGTTTAGATGCTCACGAAATTTGTTTCATTAAGCCGACTCGTTCTTTCCTCTCGCTGAGGATAAAATTTATTTAAATTATAACCGTACAGCGTTTGAAAGATCTCGTAAATTTTTACCTCGTAAGAAGGTGATGAGATCTAAAGATGGAACTATAGGTCTACCAGGATCTGATGGCTAATGGCAGATTTTCAAAAAATATCCTTGATCATTGGATATTTTTTATATTTGCATGTTTCACACACAGATTCTGTGTGCAGCCGCTATAGGGAAAAAATGGATCAAAATGTTTTATTCCAATTACCTTGGTATTGCTAGTGTCAATTTCTTTTCTCAATTTTTGCCATAAGATGCTGGTGGACATATAAATACCGTGCGTAATTTTAGGATTTTAAGTATTAGTAAAATTATTATTATTAAAAATCAATGAACTATACCTGAATCTAAGTAAACTACTCAGCTCACGAAAAGAAAAGTAAAATGAATTTAATGAGAACTTTTTATAGCAAAACGATCAGTTTTAGTTGGGAAAGTGTAAGAAAGAACGTAGAAAAACTTAAAATTCTCGTCGTCCCCGCATCGGCGACCCAGATCTCGATCGATTGTAGCCGATAAAACATACATTTTAAATATTGTACCCGCGCCGAACGAACGCTCTACAAAGCCTGGATTTTCGTAGCGATACTAATATTGCGCCCGAACGTCGCATCGATATTGTTATGGTCTCGAAGTTGTTGTACTACTTAAACACGTATTAATAATTCTTAACGCCGTATTTGAGAATATTTAATTTATGTTCATTAAAAACCTTGATGTTTCACATAAAAAATTGGTAAATATTTTATTAAAACCACATTCTAGTTATTTTCAAAGAATACACTTCAAAAGGCATCAAGTTTTACCATTTTTAATATCGCAGCACATTTAATTAGCTATTTCCCAGCGGCGATATTAAGGTTTCATAAAGGACGACAGCTTCCGTCAAAGTGTTGTTCTTGATAGCGTTAAATAAAAACCTGTTCTCGCGAACAAAGAGGTACGTGAGGGAAATTATTTATGTATTGCTGCGGTCTAATTACGTAACGCTTTTGTTCTTGCCTCCCCGGCCTTACGTAATACGAGCCTACCGCAATTTTGTCCATACGACAAAAACGCCATTTAACCCTGCATTATTGCGATGGAAAATATAGCGGAGGTTATTACTTTTTACTTTCATAGTTTCGAAACAATGATTTCGAGCGTTTCGTTTTAAATATTTGATACACGATAATATTTTTGCTCGCGTTAAAATGTAAATAAAATGTTTCCTAAATTAGACCAATTTGTGCACACTTATTTAATGTCAAAGATAGCGCGTATTTTATTTTGCAAAAATAATTCGTGTTGAAAATATATTTTGACAGTTTTTCGGTTAACTGCGTTAGACCACTTTATGTGTCACGGTCTTAATAGCGACGAATGTCATATTCCCAAAACCGAGTGTCAGGCGGACGGATGAGGCTGAACAGTCTGTGTACTGACTACTGACTACCGGATAGACGCGAGTGCTCGAGCAAAGATAACATTGTAAAATGTTTGCGTTGAAGCGTTACGAATGTGCTACGACTGTCGTAGCAACCGCTACGGCGTAGAGTGTCTCTTACGTAGCGCGTCTACAATGATATCTGTTACGCGGGGAGATTTAGCTTGTTACGGTAATAAAACAAAACAAGGGGTTTTGTGTTATCTAAGACCAAAGTTATCTTATTAAAAATGAAATACAAATTTTATTTCATTTGTTGATACAAAATTAAAATAATATTCTAGTCGCTTGCGCTAAAGAATCGTTCGAAGAATATCTTTCACAGCGAACCGACATTTACAATGTGACTTAAGTATATTTTATCATATGACTGCGTAGGAACCGAAGCTTCCTTTAAAATACGACGTCATTATACATCAAAATGCTCTTATCCTCCCCCTCAGGGAGTGAAGGAGCTCCGCAATCAAACGCAGAAAGAAGGAGCAATATGATATTCACACGTAATAAATATTAGAATAGATGCAGTGATTGCGAGCGCGGGTCACGGGTCGCAGGTGTTGACGCGCCGTAATGGAACTAACTTTCGACTTCGTCGTTTTATTTACGAAATAAATTTTAAATTTTCATACAACTCCGACATTATTGAATTTGTTTTGACATTTTCGGATGCGAAATGGCCTCGCGTTGTATATGTAAAAGTGAAACCATTTTCGCCGTCACTCTTTATTTTCATTACTATCTTTTTCCCGCGACTTTGCCTGCCTGAAGTAGCAGTCCTGAATAAAAATTCTGGTACAATCATTAATGCCCCAAGTTGTGGCATTTTATAAATATTTTCTTTTGGATAACTACAACATAATACTATGATGAACATGTATACAAAATTTGAAGTTTCTAGCAGCAAAATTTTGACCTGTTGTACGTTGAAATAGTTGCCTTGTTTTTTTACATAACCACGCCTTAACTTAAAACAATACATTTATCAACATGTACTTTATATGAACTGAAATATTCTGAAGATATTATGTTCTGACTACAACAACAGCTAGTCTTTTATGTAAATTAGTTTGATTTAATTCAAAATGTAAGCTAAAGAAACGTGTATTTTTAAATATATTTTGTTTGTGTTTTTCCATTCTTCTAAAACCTTATTGTTATAAAAATATCATGTCTAGACTAACTAAGTAATTGAAATAAGGAGCCTAATCTTGAAAATTTTACTTTTATTTGCGTTAATAAAGCTAATTAGTTAAATTAATTCAGGATTAAACATAAGTCTTCTTTATCTGTTTTTTTATTATTTCCAGAATAATTGTTTTCAGCATTATGATGACTTACTAATTTAAATATAATCTTTTTTAATCACTTAATCTGTATACACTACATTAATTATTAATTTAAACTTCAATAGTAAAGATTTTTTCATATAAAATAAGGGGGCTACCGGTCAAACGGGTCATCTGATGGAAAGCAACTACCGTCGCCCATGGACACTCGCAGCTTTAGAAGAGCTGCAGGTGCGTTACCGGCCTGAATGATTCCGTCGTAATAAAACGTAAACATACAATAATAAAATATTAGATCTTATCAGAGTTAAAGTGATACATTTGACTAATACGAGGCCACAATAGTCCATTCCGAGTTACATCAGCATGACGGTTATGTCAGAGGTAAAACGAGTCTGAATGGACCGTAGCGTGAAATAATGAAGCCGGCAAGTGCATTTCTTAAAGTACTGAATTGACAGATTTTAATTGCGTGAGACGTCTTGTAAATCTGTCAAATCCATACAAATTTAGAAATGCATCTACGCGTCGCGTTGCGGCCTGAATAGACCCTAATGTGTAGGGTATGTGAGCGGTGCGCTAAGCCACATCAAGCTGCTGGAAACCGCGCACCGATACATGTAAATTAAGCTGTAGTGGAACAAACTCATTACATGCAACTCAGCGCTGCCGTACTTTGGAAAATAATTAAAGCTCATCGGGATTTTGTTACTAATACTTCGCCAAAAGTTTTATTTTTAATTAGAATTTGTAGACTGTAGAATTTGTAGACTGTATTTTTTTATTAGAATTTGTAAAATGTTTTTGTAAGTTTATTATGTTCCGTATAATTTTATGAATGAAATAGGATGGGAATGATTATGTGCTGTGCTTAAATTGTAAGAAGCCGTATTGTTTTTCTCTGGATTAAAAGTAACATATAATTTTTAAAACAACCTGTTATATGTACCCATTATAAATAAACGAACATAATGTTTTAATCTTCATTATAATACTAGCATAGAAACTAAAATATAAAACCTTCACGCTCCGATAAAAACACCACGTGTTTTACACTCGCTCGCGTATTTTAAAATTTTGTTTCGATTTCAGGTATCGTATGAAATGAAAATTTATCTTGCACGTGGAGTGACAAGAAACGGACGAGCGAAGCGTGAGCGATTGTCACACGAGTGATGCGCCCGAAGCGCGACGGGTGAGGGGCGTGGGGCGCGGGCGGCCCCCCGCACGCCGCCGTTATCGATTGCCCCAGTTGAGAGCGGGGCGGAAGTAATGATAGAACGAGATGCAACCACTGTCCGCCCGATTCGATGGCCGACTCCACTCGTAACTGTATAGTGCACTACACAAATATTGTTCGAGATAATATTTAATCTTCCCTTTCTTTACTCTAATATAATTCAGGATAACGCTCCTCGAACGTTCGATCCGGCCTCGGAGGGGATCGTCTGGAATCATTTCTCGGATTTCATCTTTTTATTTTCGATACTCGGAAGTTTAAATGAGTTCTATTAAAAACTCATTTGCCATCAATCTCGTATAATTCGGATAACTTGTCATAAAAGCGAACGAGTCACAGAGTGGAGCGTGGTAGTGACATCCTGCTTATATCTAAGTGAACGGATCCCGTAATAGCTTCCTCAATCTCGGCGTCAAAGTTCTCATGAGGCGCTTCTTAACTAAGGCGTTAAGTAAGATAGTTAGCGAGAGGCCTTCGGCAGGGTCTTAAAACTTAGCCCAACTTGTGTAACTGGATCCCCAAGACCCGTCGGCTCCCGTACGTCGATCCTACATCGGCTGACAATACGTTATTAGAATTTTAATTGACATTCGACGGGAGTGACAAAGGTCCAACGTTCCGCCTCAAAGATCACCAATAGACAATAGTTATTACGAATTTACAATAGACATTTCGGGTGGCCAATTTGCGATATAATGTCCTAAGTCCTAACTTACTTTGTGAAACAGTCATTGGTTAATCCGGTTCTTGTCGAAGGTATGTTAAAGTAGGTAAGTCTAAGTAGTAATGAGAAACTTTCATTTTTGTATGGTTCGTTACATCTAATTCATCTAATTCCAAATGTTGAATTTACCATATTATTATATCGAGTCATTAACTACAAAGAGATAAAAACGATACTTTACGATATTCCAAGGTCAACATTGTACTAAAATGTCACTAAAATACACCACAAAAAACAAAACGGTCTTGTTATCTTATTAGAAAAGTTATTTCATTATATACGAGCAAGCTCGAATGTCCATCATAAAGCGGAGTTCATAATCCGCGACATTTCGGACCCCGAGTGCGCCACCTATCGATTTTACCGTAAAACATTTGACTGGTGAGTGTCTTCGCGATAGAATCTAAGCCGGCGTTCACATCCAATGATAATAAAGAGTAAAAGAGTCGCCGTTTTAATGTTCACTTTATGGGCACTTCCGAGCCTTCATAAGGCTCAGAATACGCCTTAAAGCTCGATGCCTAGGTATATGGAAGTGTTTCTACAATCGTTTTCTCTTTGTTGCCAGTCGGATGCGATAATGCTCTCAATAATTTATGAATAAAGATTTAGTTCGCTTTTAAATATACTTAATATCCTTAATAATTATTATTGTATGCGCTGTTGTGACTGACTTTTCAACGACTACGATGAAACTTTTCAAACTACTCCCGGTCACGCGAAGGTTAAATGCTAATCAAAATCAAAATCAAAATCAAAATATTTTATTTCCAAATAGGTTAACAAAGTTAACACTTTTAGAACGTCGTGTCTACATGAGGCCTACCACCGGTTCGGGAACTAACCCGGCGAGAAGAACCGGCGTTAGAAACTCGCGCGGGTCCACCTTTTACCAAAAAGGTGGAAAATAACAAAGGTAGCTTAAGCTAATTTACACTAAGTATGTAAGTAAAGTAAGTGAAAATGTGGTACATTTATATAGAAGTGACCTATGGTCTGTCAGCTAATTTTTCCCAAGGTGTGCTATCATTGAGAAAATCAGTAACCTTATAATAAGCCTTAGCACACAAACGTTCTTTAACAACTTTTTTAAATTTATTGATTGAAAGATTTTGAACGTTTTCTGGGATTTTATTGAATAGGCGTATACATTGACCTTTGAAAGATTTTCTTACTTTGCTCAGCCTGGTTATAGGTATATCTAGCTTGTGCTTATTCCTAGTGTTCCTGCAGTGAATGTCACTTTTCGTTTTAAAATTATTTACATTTTTTCTCACGTATAACACATTATCCAAAATGTATTGAGATATTACGGTCAGAATTTTTATTTCTTTAAACTTTTCTCTGAGAGATTCAAATGATGACATTTTATAAATGGATCGAATAGCTCGCTTCTGCAGCACAAATATTGTGTTAATATCAGCAGCACTTCCCCATAATAGAATGCCATAAGACATTCTACTATGAAAATAACTATAATAAACTAATTTCGCCGTGTCTTCATCACAAATTTCTCTAATTTTTCTGACTGCATATGCTGCGGAACTGAGCTTGTCGGCCAGTTTGGCAATATGAGGACCCCACTGCAGTTTATAATCTAGTGTTACTCCTAAAAACACAGTTGTGTCAACAAGATTCATTTTCTCATCATTTAATAGTAAATTGGTTTGCACTTGCTTAACATTCGGCAAGGTAAATCTTAAACATTTTGTTTTATTAGAATTTAAAAGTAAGTTATTAACATTAAACCAATTAACTATTTTTGAGAGAGCACAATTTACCTCGTCATAATTCGACTGTTGTCGCTTCACTTTAAAAATAAGTGAAGTGTCATCAGCAAAAAGTACTATCTCGTTATCATTATCCTTAACTAGATAAGGTAAGTCATTTATATAGATGAGAAAAAGAAGCGGACCCAAAATGGATCCCTGTGGGACACCTAATTCTGAAAATAATTAATCTTTGATAGATACTGAGATTGAGTAAATAAAATATTTATGTTACGACCATTTTTATTTTTTATATTACTAATAACTATTTAATTTCATAATAATGAAGGTAGCAAATATGATGAAGTATTAATTTACTATTATAGTTTGTGCGTTTTAAGATGATATGGGTGACAAATTATAATTGACAATAGTAGGGAAGTTACCATAAAATTTTAATCGATAATTTAAAAATATCGAATCACTTCGTAAAGGAATTGCAATCGAAATTATCAATTCCGTACTGTCGTTTCAGAGTGACGCTAGCGATTTAAGATGGCCGCCCTTTTTATCGATTTGATTTCGATTCAACAGTGTCAATCTCTATCGGCATAAGTTCCGTTTCATGCATCTGACATTTTTCAAATATTTTCTTATCAATAATTTCATACTCCTATTTCACTGTTAATATTTATAATTTTATATTAATAAGTTATCATTTAGCACCTTTTCATTTTTATTCATTTACAGTTATAGGAAAAATTTGTTTTTGTAGATGGAATATAATTTATTACACATTTTTGTTTTTTTGTTTTCTAGTAAAAAAATCCGTAGCAAGGAATATGGGAACTGTCACCCATATCATCATAAAACGCACAAACATAGATCATTTAAGTATTGTTTTGATTTTTCGATATTTTTTCAAAATAAGTTTTGGTCAACTCAATAGCGTAGACATAATATGATGTACCTAAAACGCACGTTTTATGTGAAACACTAAAATAATACACGGTTTGACCATTTCCCCATTAAGACGCGGGACCGTAAAAAACGGTATCATCCAAGAAAGAAACCTATTTAACCATAAACCATGATTAATTGGTAGGCGAAACTACGGCGGAAAGTCACTGTGGGATCCCTCGCCTGTACATTAAGGGGCACATTTCCTGCAGCCATTAAAATTTTACGAGTGAACTGGCGAAATGAGTATCAGAATGAGGTTAAGAACAGACACGGCTCGCGTGACGAATTGTAATAGAATTAGCGGCGAAAATAAAAACTCTTTCATCCTTTCCCCATGAAGTGTTGATAAATGAGCTCACAAATGTATTTTAGGCACTGTTCATACTTCGAAAAAGATAAAATTCCGAAACTATTAGCAAATGGATAAACTAAGAATTTGAGAATGGTTTTAGTCATTAAAATAAAAACTACAATAATATACATTACGATACATTCACCTAATCTATGAAGCACTTACAGTCTTACAATCACATTCGACATCTTTAAGTTGAAAAAAAAACATTTCATTTTTATTGTATTTGTATAAAAACATAAGCCGATAGTTTTGAAAAAAATATATGTGATGCGTGTTCCGCGATCCCTATTCGGGGCACGTGCGTATTTCTTTGTTTCTCCCGCTTATAACGAGATATTGTGATTCCAAGCTATTACACCGTCCCATTATATACAAGACGTGAATATACATTATGCAACCACACTGACTAGATATACATAGACTAGATACACATACAGATGAGACAGGTCTTTTTAATCATGTCTTATTTGAAAAAATCCTACTAATAATATAAACGGGGAAGTATGTAAGTGTATGTTTGTCGCTCTTTCATGCAAAAACTACGCAATGAATTTTGACGACAATTACAGCAATAAAGATTTCAAGACATCAGAATAACTCATAGGCTATAAAATTCGTAAAGATATTATAGAAAATATTGTGCCTATAATATGAATCCGCGGGGCGAGGCAACAGTAGAGTAAAAAATTGATAAAAAAATTTGGAAAAAATGTCTATGATAATCTCTATAATATAGAGACCTGCTCATCGTCTCATAGTCAGGACAATTTAAGGTGGCACCAGCGGTCATTGACCTTTCTAGTCTAGAGCTATGTGAAAAATACTTGCACTGCATTCTGTTAACTTAAGAATAAAATTGCATTCTTGTAAAGAGACAGACTATTATATTCTCTATAATATAGAAATTACTATATTATATAAAATATATATAAAAAAAAACCTATAAATGTATCTGTTAATACTTAAGTATAATGAAATATATACATTCGTTTTATGAGTTGAGCTTTTCCAAATGTAAATTTACTTTACAAATAAAAGGGTCATAAGCACCGCTTATTTTTGCAAATATTACGACTGAAATTGTTACTACGAATAGCTACAAATAGATAAAAATACATTCAGAGAGTTTCTTCCACTTCACCCATATGTTTGTTTTTCGCTCGCCTGCTATTTACTCTGCCACGTAACACGCGTTATCTTATTAAGATGGGTGCACCTCAGAATAATAAAACCAGACGACGTAATCGATTAGTATCACGTTTTCTTATATTTGCTTACCTGATATCACATATCAAATAATATGTGATATGCCCAATCTCATATTTTAACATTTAGGCTATGTTCCGTTATGGACTGCGATCACTGCACAGCGCTATCACTGTAGAAAAAATCGTTCGGTTATGGACTGCAGTATACCGCAGTAGGTACCCTAGTGAAATATATGACGTCATCAATCGTCGCCATATTGTACTGTGAGTACTGGCGTTTTCGAGGTAAGTACTCGCAGTAGATCACGTGATATGTCAAAAGTTAACTGTCAAGTGTCAAAACCACTCGAGTGTCTAACGTTTTAAAACAATACCTACAGTTTAATCCCAAAGTTATAAATTTCTGTAATTAATTTGCATTAATAATAATAAAACAATGGAAGAATTGCAAAACTTTACCTTATTAGACTGTGTTGAAAATGTTCAATACGAGCTGTCAAAAATGCGGCTGATAGTATACTGGATTGTGTTCCGTTTTAAATAGTAACCAGTATACTAACTATAAAGAAACGACTTCGCAGTATACTAAAATGACGTCACACTCTGCAGTGGTCGCAGTACATTTCGGAACATAGCCTGAGTACGCTTTATAACAAGGAAGGACTAGTTTGTACATAATATGTACAGTCCTTCCTTGTTATAAAGCGTACTCATTATGATTGTCTGTCTATAACACTCTATAGTCTATGGCGTAATTAAAGTGTACACGGCAAATCGAGGGGGTAGCGGTCATTGTCCCATGTCAAAAAATTTGTTATATTTCATCGTTTTCTATATGAACCGCGATCGACAATAAGTTGACGGATGTTCCTAGTCTGGGCGATATCGTATTTTGCATACTCGATCAGAACTGAGCATAGACTAAATAGTTTTCAACTAAAAAAAATTGAAGATTATTATCATTGTAAAAGTTACCAAGAGGCAAGAGGTTTTCCGATAAATATATGTTTATTAGAGTTTTTTTTTTTTTGTTAAAGCTAACAGAATACAGTTCGAACATTTAACTTATCGTTCCTAGATAAGAAAAGTCAATGACCGCTGGTACCATCTTATCTCATTTAAACTATAGTATGATGTAGCTCACATCTCATCTGAAAGCGATCTCAGTATTTACATAATTATTAATTGAAATAATTATCTTATATATAAAATTCTCGTGTCACAATTTTAGTCCACGAACTCCTCCGAAACGGCTTTACTGATTTTTACCAAATTTTATATGCATGTTCAGTAGGTCTGAGAATCGGCTACTGGGTACTTTATATATTGATAATTGCATTTGTTGAATAAATAATAGTAAATTATTACAACCTGAGACTGACGGCGACAATTGTTTGTGCGACGGGATAGCGATCGACGTTGCCATGATGACATACTTATTTAGTCACTTCAATAAAATAATATGGCATATATATTATGGCAAAGCAACGTTTGCCGGGACAGCTAGTAATATATAATATATAATAATTATAGAAATTACTTTGCTTTTACATAATATAATATTATGTATAATGTTGTTTTAAATAATATATAAAACGTGGTATACGATTATTAGTATTATTTTACTTATGTTGAAGACGGTTATTACTTTAACCACATAACAAATATCATACAGTCACGTACGTAATATGTAAACTTAAAAGCAAACTCACTTACACAAAGGCAAGTTATACTGCATTATTTTTATTACCCCAAGTTATCAAAAACTGCGAACGCCCGGTTCGGGATGTCTAGCAGAAGATAGATTACTGTATATTATTTATATTAAGCTATAACCATTTCCTGCATTACACAGGCTACGATAAGCGGGGGTGAAATCCTATCTTATTTACACTGCGCGATTAAAATTAATTTTCATAGCATAGCTTCGGAACGTGCCGCGGTTTGACGAGACTGCCTTTCCATTATTTATAATACTTACTTAATATGCTGAATATTTTGCGGTATAATTATATACACTTTCGGGGTGAGTCTGAAATTTTCATACAACAATTCATGTATAATTTATAAACGTTACAATATCATGTTAGGATTTCGGGTTAAGCTGTGAGCGCTAATTTAAAACTGTATTTTTATAGAATTTCCGCAGGAATGTTAAATTCATTCGTTTCACGGAAAGATGGTTCGTTTATCAATATTTATATGCTAACTTAACAGTTTCTTAATTAAAATGGTAAAATGAAAAAGGCAGGGCTATAAAACATTATATAACTATAAATTATAATATTATTGTTTTAATAAATTATTTATCTTACAATAAGGATATCAAGACTGATTTACGGTATGACGTTGAAATACAATTTTTATAAGGTACATTGCATTCTAAATATTCGTAACCATCAGTTTCTGTCTGTTTGATTAAGGAACTCTAAATGTATTTTAATAGAAGTATCTACTCTATAAACAATTAAGTTTATAGAGTAGATACTTCTATAAAAATAAATTTAGAGTTCCTTATTTTGATGTTAATAATGATGAAAAATTATTTTCATCATTATTAGATACTTAATACGCGTATATACTAAATTACCTAATTCGTAAGCATAACAACCTCGTTCTGGGATGTAAGAAGAATAATTCTTGCGCGACATTTTCATAAATAAGTGTCAATATGGAGGTAATAACATGCCCCCGCAAACATATTCGGTGGCTTGATTTAACAAGATATTATACGTGATTAGAATAAAACCCCTTGTTTTTACGGTAATTCAAAATATGTGTATATAAATTATTTCATGATGTTTGTATGTATTGTTGAATGGCCTGGAATAAATGAGTCTCTTTTTGTATTATATTTCAATGCAACATTTGACAGAAAATCTATACCACTGTATGAACTTCACGAATTGAATAAAATAAACTTTAGATAAAACAGCTTGATAACGTCTAGAACTCCGTTGTGCCAAAAGTCGTTTATCGCGCTGGAACTATACATTTTTCCGGAATAGAAGTATCCTATGTCCTTTCCCGGGGCCAAAGTATCTTCATACCAAATTTCAGCAAGATCGGTTCAGCGGTTTGAGCGTGAAGAGCTAACAGACAGACACACTTTCGCATTTATAATATTAGTATGGAAAACAATTTATAAAACTATAATTTACCATGAGACATTACAAACATACATTTTAAAATTAAATATTACTTAGATAAAAACTGCACTTGAACGATGTACGAATTCTGCAATGGCACTGTTAATTCTAGTTGAAATGTATTTTTACTTGCAGGTGAACACTGAAAGGCTGTTTCCAACGGCGAAGGTACATGGAAACGTACTACAGGTGAGACAAAAACGTAAAAAGAACAAAGTACGTGGAGACCACCCGAGTAACGTATTTTAAATTTGATGAAAAGAGATTCTGCATTTACATTGTGGTTAATAGAAATTCTACAGTTGTTTTTGTTCAGTTGTTTTACGATTGTTTACAGTTTATATTAGCTTTTCTCTCTTAAGTAAAAGTATTCACGCAGCAGCCAGCAGCTGACTTATATGAGGTTGCTGTTTTTAGTTAAGAGACTTTTCCAACGTTTCAGACAACGACAATGGCATATTTCAAACCGACAAATATAATCGACAAAAAAGTTTCCATCGTAATCTCTTTGAATCTTTATTACGAATAAAAGAAGGGAAGGCAATACAAGGAAGTCTTATTATTTGATATTTTATGTGCTATATTGATTTATGTGCCCCTACTGAGAGGTTCTATGGTTACCATCTGAGATGTGAGGTGCCCGAGGGCAGTGCGAGTTGTCGTAGCAACCCCCTCTCTGGGTTGCGGCTACAGGTGAGTGACCAGTCATCTTCCTAACCGTGCTGATGGCAGATTCAATAAACCCACAAAGCGGACGATAGCAATCTTTTTGGATAAAAATATGCAGACAAAACACTTTTTGCACGATTAAATTTGAAAAACCTCTAAATAAAATTAATTTATTTTGGTGAAGTGTTAAGAAACTAAATCATTTTTTAATAGTAAATCTTGTATAGTGTAGGCATTTCTTAAGGAACTGAAACTTTTTTTTTGCTGAAACAGGATATCAAAATATCTATATTTTGATATTCTTTTTCAGTTACGAGGGCTGCCTTTTAAGTTGTGTCGTTTGAAAATTTCCCGCGATCATTGAAAAAAAAAAACCATATGGGATTTTAATCTCCTTGTAATTGGATTTCAAAAACAAAATATTTTTTTTAGATTGCTCGAATAGTTTTTTTGTATCATCCATTCAAAGGTGACAAGTCGGTTGTGAAAATGGAAATGTTAAAGGGAAATTTTTGCGATAATTTTTTACAACTTATGAAGGGGACTATCGCGACTTTAGCGTATCGAGGAGATCACTTCTGTGTTTAGTGATGCAGTACCATGTATTAGGATTTTAGAACGCTTGTATTTAGAAGTCTAAAGTGGAAACCCTAGCCTCGGTAACCAGCCATGTGAAGGTCGTCCAAAAACCGTCATAACGCAAGATAATATCGAAGCCGTTCGGCAGCTTATCCTCGAAGACAGTCATGTGATATACCGTGAAATAGAAGCATCCGTGGGCATTTCAGGGACCACCGTCTAAAAAATCCTGCACGAAAAACTTGGAGTAAAAATGTTAATTTCTCGTTAGATACTTAATTGCTTAGAGACGTCCAAAAAACAGCCCGTGTTAGTTTTTGTCGCAAAACTCTGCAATGATTCAACCGAGGAGAGTCAAAGCACGTTTATTAATTGGTCAATAGTGACGGGTCTTAGATATATGCTTATGATCCAAAATGTAAGCAGCAGTCAACTGTCTGGGTCTTCTAGAATGAGGCGAAATCAACAAAAGTCATGGGCTTACTGAGCATTTCAAAAAAAATTTTTGCCTCCATTGTGGTAAAGGGTGGTCACATCGTCACTATTGTACTAGAAGATTGTAAAACGGTTACTGCGGACTGGTATACCACAGCTTATTTGCCATGAGCCATCACCGAATTTCTAAAAAACAATTCAAGGCGTCGAATGATCCTGACCCTGACAATGCAGGTTCGCACATCGCCGGTCAAACAAAGATGTATTTGTGAACCCAAAACGTTGAAATTTAAGATTCATTTGCTTTAAAGCCCTGACTTGAGCCCTTAGGATTTTACTACGTTCCACAAAATTTAGCAAAGTTTTCGTGGTCAACGTTTCAGCTCACCTGAAGAAACTGTTTACGTGTACAAATCGGCCATTTTGACTACCCCACTTCGGAGTGAAATAAATGTTTTAATAACTAGTTTGAACGCATGCAAAAGCATATTAAATATCGCAGAGAATTCTTTAAAACACAATAAATAGTGATAATCTATTAGATTGTCAGTATTTATTTCAAACGACACGACTTAAAAGGCAGCCCTCGTATGTCACATGTGTAACGAACACTTCAAGAATACTAAAAATATTACCTAAAGAAAGAAAGCATCGAGCATATCGTTCAGACGAACTATTATGTATATTATATTTAGATAACGTTGAAATATTGTGTTATAAAAAACGGTAAAGTTTTAAAGCCTTATTTTGTTTTAGTCGTTCTATAAATTTTTACACAGTGTTGGCGCCATTCGACTGAAAAGGCTATTTGTCAAACACGTTTTTATAAAATGTAGGTATACGATTTTACTGCTCGCTTAGTTTGCGTGAAAATATTCACTCTTTTATATCGTTAATTCATGAATTTGATAATTTGAATGCTAAAGATCTATCTAACTAAAAATAATTTTAAATAGTTGGTGCCCACGTTTGTGTCCATTGCACCAAAATTCGTTCGTCGCGCGGAAACATTTTTTTTTCTGGGATGAAAATATCCGATTCTAAGTCAGTGTACCTCCATACCAAAGTTCAGTTCAGTTCAGCGGCTTAGGCGTGAAGAGGTAACAGGTAAACCGAAAGATACAGCCACTCTTTCGCATTTAAAATATTGGTACGGCATATGGATATTTTTTTTTCATTGCTCTACAAAGTCTACTCACTCATTCACATAAAGAAAGTGTCTGGCAAATTGTCATAACTCATAAGTCATAATTTTTAAAGCGATAAATCAAAAACAATAAACGTTTTCCCCTAACTATCCCTGGAGGGCAGACCCGGGATATATAACCAGTTATGTAGAGTATATTATTAAATTGTCTCGTTCCATCGAACACAAGACAAAAACGCCCCTGGATGCAATTAGAGAAATGAATCGCGTGATTCCTGACTTTATCTTTTTATTCCAGTTACGACCGAGTAATAAGCGAATATAAAAGAAATACTATGTTGTATAATTCCCCTTCCAGTAACGAAAGGAAAATATGAAATTAAAACCCGCTTCCGTATTTTTAAAGTGTTAATTTTTATATAAAACAAAACGTGTTCCTAAAAAAGGTAAACATTTTCAAAATTAGGTCTATGCATCGTACGAAGGACTATAACAAAAATTTAATCATCATAATTTTAATCGTAAAGGCCCGCATCAATTTTCCGACGTTTATGGACCTTTTATGGACAATGAAAGTCCCTATTTCTATAGTTGTCCCACCCACGAGGTGGATATAGCCTCGTTGACACTGATATTGATAGGTACCTGGTACCTATCACAGGTATTCTTTTGTTCCTGAGCCGAGAGGAAATGGCGCTTCAAGTACTCGGCCTTACGAGTGTCCATTAAAGCTAGGTTCGAATACTTTGTTACGGCTTTCGCTTCTATCCCACATTGAGGTCGGTTATGTTAGTATCATATTTCAATTGCTCATAATAGGGATTCTTTTGTTATACCTGTTTGAGCATAATATATTACGTAATCACCAATATTTTATGCGTAATAACTTATATAGAACAGTGATTTTTAGAGTTCCGTACCCAAAGGGTAAGAACGGGACCCTATTACTGAGACTTCGATGTCCGTCCGTCTGTCCGTCTTTCTGTCTGTCTGTCTCAGATTTGATGTTTTTTTTCTTGACTCACCCAGAATTTTCTTTAGTATATAATTTTTCTCTTGAATAAATACGAAAAAATCGGTCGGTGACATCATGTCCTTGTGGCAACATCCTGTATTCCGACACAGCCATTAGTTACCATACAAATGGACTTCGTTTTACATAATCCCCCTGTACGATCACGGTAATTTGTCGCGAACCATCCGGATAAGCAAACCAACCTTTCAATGAATTTTCAATACGACTGTATTTATCATTCAAATATTGGTATTATTGAATACAGATCATCACGGTATAACGGATACTTTATGGACAGGAAAAAATTGGTTACATTTTTCTTGTCATAAACGGAAATTAACTGAATTAAAAACATATTGTATTAATAAAAAAATAACATGAAACGAAGCCTCTAAAGTCTAAATATTAGATAATTTTATCCAAAAAATATTACTTTTATATTGAATTCTAAACCTGCGATTTATAGATATTTCACTTTCAGTCCTGTCAATAATTGTTCTTCCATGCATAGATTTGCATATTTCTAGCCAATACAGTGGCGTATTCAGTTTGAGTGCATTCAAATGTAAATATGTACGTGTACGAACAGTAACAAGTGACTAACGAACGCGAGTAACACAAGTGATTTCGTGCAACAACATCACTGGAAACTGCGTAGATTAAGTTTGAATATTCGTATAGGTTCTGATGAAAGGATTTGGCACAAAAAACTTCAATTTTACCTGTTATCATATTACCATATTATACTGTGTTACATCTTACATCTACCATGTAACAAAATATTACATCGCAGCTGTTACCAATACAATATTAGCTATGGAAAATTAATTCTATTGCAATTTGCAGTTGTTGTTGATTTTTTGTTTCGTTTTTTCCATAACGTTAGGACACATCAAAAGTAAGGTAAATGAAACTGGATTTTGATGATTATTATATGCGTATTATTAGGAAAGGCGCAATTTTGTAATAATACCATAAAAATTTGCATTTCCATTTCCTTTCACCTTGGGGAAGGGTCCGAAATAGGCAGGCATAAAGAAATTGTTTCCCATTGAAATTCATGGATACACAAAATTATCATTGGGTTTCGGGCGGCCATTGCTGATGCTACATTACTGGCACGTACAAGCCTGGCTGCCTTCGATCGCACGCGTCACTATTTTACATATAAATGGACATCGGAAGGTAATCAGTCGGATACGACAGCTTTAATTTGCTTCGAATCGATACATACAAGATGCAGGATGATCCTACGAAATATAAATGCAAATAGATGAATGGAAAACGATGTTATGCTACGACTTATGAAATCACATAGTCATAATAATATAGAGGTATTTATAACTACAATTATTATTACATACCAGCTGTACCTTTCAATTTGACTTTGAATTATTAAGTTACGACCGAAGGCCAAAAGCAACTATGTCATCGGGTAAAGATATAATATGTAGAGTCGTACTTAATTCAGAGAGGAAAATGAAAAATTATTTAGGTCTCATGCGACCCGGTACACCTACGGGACGTTGAGCGATAAAAAACGAGAATATTTTTTTGCTTTTAGAGTTTCAGTCTAATAAAATAGGTCGCGACTGGATGTCTGAAAATATTCGTAGAAAATACCGAGAAATTGATAGGATAGAAGTAGAACTCAAACATGTTAAAGTTAACTTGACATCTTGTAAATAATTTTAAACTAGGGTTCTCTTAAAAATCGGTTGTCTGTAAAGTCGGCTTACTGACGATAGTTGAACGTGACAACGTATGACGTTGTCACGTTCAACTATCCTTAACCCCTTAACCCTCGCTTCCGAATCTCTATAAATAGAAACAAACTTTTGCGACTGTAACCTAAAGTTATTTCGATGTATTTCTTTCAAATGATTGTCTAAAAATATTTATAATGAGTAAAATAAACTATTCGCAATACAAAACGCTACATACATTCGAATAAAGACGAAATCCAGTAAAATCTTCGAACAAAGCACAAGTCATACCTTGACACGTAGGAAATAGAGCACAATTTTAAATAGCCGAAATAATACTAATAGCTCACAGATTGTTTATTTATTTTTCATTTAGAGTGTGGTCAATGTATCAAAGGTCATAACTAACCAAACTTCTTCATACAAAAGTATTCTCTAAGTCATCGAAATACGTAATATAATCGAAACAAAGAGCGCGGCCCAGGTGGGTTGAGTACGGTTGCTGAGAGGATAAATGGAACGCCTCAGAGCAGCTGTCAGCGAGGCAACGCCGCATGAACTGTCATGTTTTTCGGGCGCGCACCCCATATCGAATTATAAGACGTTATCACGTCAAAAAATTATCAGGGCGAGCGAGCGAGCCCTATTATATCCCACAACCTGAGAACTTTTATGGTTCACTTTACGAAAAAACTATCACGCCTATTGATTTGTGCTTTAGCATAGTAATTTTTATTTGTATCTAGATGTGTTACCATCAGCCAGTCAAGGTGTAATGACGCGAGCCCTCACAAAGCTTTTAGCTAGTACATTATAAACCAACTTTTGTAAGACGTTTAAAATGCTGCTCGTGCTATCATAACATTTATTCTCAAAGCTGGCGTTGTTTAGTTTAACTCAGCAAACAGAGAAGTTAAATTAGTAGGAGTATTTCAAAATGCAAATCCCGAAGTGAGGCGCGGCGGGGGCACCTGTGCTGACAGTTTGTGTAATAGCTCGGAACCGCACAATTAATTTACAAAACTGTAAGCTGTCTCGTGCACTCACTTTTTGATAGAATACAATTTATTCTATGCCAGCTTATCCTGAAATTACAACCTACTATAAATTACTACTGTATGTCAGTTACTGTTTTCTCTAACAGTTCGTGAAATTGATACTAAAATGTTGGAATGTGGTTTTTAGTATAATATTTAATTAACGTATTGTAGATAGTTACTTATGCCTGGTTTACACGTATTAAGTAGATAAGTAGTTAACTAAATTTTAACTTAATTTTAAGTTATTTATTGCATGTAAACACAAAATTTGGTAGCAAGTAGTAAGTTAAAATTTAGTTAAATACTAAACAAGGAAATTAGAATTTTGACTATTTTCTGTAAGGTTGGCAGGTGGGGCTTGTCACTTGACAAATTTCGGGAAAGCACTTCAAATTAAGTTAAAATTTAGTTACTACTTATCTACTTAATACGTGTAAGCCAGCCCTTATATATTTTATTAGAATTTTTTTACGAGTGATCGCGTCGAAATTACATGTGTCGAAAAGAATTCGTCATTTATTTTTTCACATTACTTTTATCAAATAACACGTCGACCTTTGAGCGTTCTTTCATGTTACGTACTCAGAGATTCAAGCGCGTAGGTCTATAAAAAGGCGGTGTGAAGGTGACAGGGGGCTAGTTATAAATAAAACAGGTTTTCTGCTCCCTGGTGTTTCCCTTTTGTGCTGCAATTTTTGACAATCGCTGGTCCTGACACTTCGCCCGTTGACGGCCGTGTGCACGAGCTCTAAGCTCTTTGAGCCGCCCGCCGGCTGTGCTAAATTAATGAAAAAATATTCTTTTATGTTACCTGTTTCTGTCAGGTTCAGTAAAAAGTAAAAACTAGTTTTTCAATCAAATTTAGGCTTAGTCTGTGCTGCGAAAAATTGAACCCCATTTTAATAAATAAAAATCCGGATTATGAATCAGATCATAATATCTAAAAAAAGCGCTCTATAGTTTCAAAGATCTACCTAAGTTTTCGCTTAAAATTTTAGTCCATTAAACATATTTTGTGTCCCGTGATTTGGGACCGCGTAATATTATGTTTGTAATTGATAACTAAAATGTGGCTTAACCGTATCCGCCTCTGCCTCAAACAACCTCCAAACTGGTTGAACCCGTAGATGGGAATGACATCTCTTTGAAGATGAAGAAGCGATATAATTTTAGATTTTCGTATCTAAACGTCAGAAATTTGTGTCGGGCACACGCTCATAGCTAATTATTACAATCCACCTGTTATGAGTATGTTACATTAATGTTATATTTAGTAGTTGCTGTGAATTGTCCTTGTGAATTTGACAGGCTAGTTTGTCCGTTGTTATCGTAAATTATTTATCATTATAATTACTCATTTGTTCGTTCCCTTTTATTTTCTAATCAATAGGACTTTCACGGAGTAAGAAAGTAGTTGTTTCAGCACACCACGCTGATAGTAATACTGTTCATCAAATAGAATAACTAGTATATTAGATGTTTGTACATATTTTAAGCACTTTTATCAAATATGAAGACTTGAAGGTCTTTAATTTAAAATAAGCGAACTGCAAGTTATGAAAATGTTTCGCTCAGCAAATATTAAAACATGACGATCAGTCACATTAAATTTTTTACTCCACACTTACCACGAATGAGATGTTCCAAATATGACAGCTCAAAGATAAATATGTCACTATGATTATGTCAAACACCAAAGAATAATCCCGTCATCCCTGTGGATGTGACACACCCCTGCAGTTTTCGATTGCAAATTTGAAGGGGATAATGTCTAAAGTTTTGCAGGAGACGGTGGCCACGAAACCGGCGAAAGTGTAAAGTGTTATATTAATTATTGATGTAAAATATACTTTGAACCCTTCACGAAACTAATATTTAACGATTTATACTCGTGGGCAAATTGACATACAATGTAATTCTACTCAACACAATATGGAGATAAATACTGGCATGCAACTACGAAAAATGTAACTTGGAAATACTGCGCAGATTTCCAAGCTTCAAAACGATGCTTTCACTTCATTGTAGTAGAGTGTTTACTGACTACTTTGTAGATATTTTACCTAGACAGCATTCGCAGCGCATTAACGCACTTTTCGGAGCCGGCGCGACTCGCGAGCAGCAAACGCGAAATATTATAGACCGCTGTATAGGTGATCAAACGTCGTTATCCGGGTGATGTTTTGAAAAAGTTGTTTTGGGGCTGGGGACGTCCGTTGCCATGGTGAGTAATGCCGGCCTCACGCCTCACGCCCCGCACAACCTCGTCGGTCGCGATAGCAACAGGTCGGCCCGATGTTTTCAAAAACAATATTCTTAAGTTTCTAGAAGTCATATTATATAAACCGGGCTTGTTTTGTGTTTGTCTATCGTTGATATTTGAGATTTATATGTTTGCACTCGGATAATCTGTTATTTTTATTTATTTATCTACGCGCCGAAAAGTTACATAAAACAACGTCTACTCTAATGTAAACATTATTAGGATTCATGAATCGCGTATAAGATGGAAAACCTTTATAACTGTTTCTTTTATACATAAAAGTTTATTATTAGTCAGCTAAAAACAAGTTAAATAAATAAATACTAATTAACACTATTTGTACATAAAATAAACAATGAAATCGAGTAGAACTGAAATTGAGAAAAGTTTTTGTTTATCTCGTGAACCATAGAGTCGTGAACAAAAGTAAAGTTCTTTAAATTCACTATTAATGTTGTGAAACTTCACAGACTTTGGAGTTGGAGGTTATTATTTCAACACTCCATCAAGATTCAGTCCAATTACAAAGTATTAACTACACAAATAAAACACGGGTGCTCTGTCAGATTCTCATTTGTTAAGAATCCCAATTGAAAAAGTTTGCTTTTTAATTGAAATTTAAAAAGGGCACCAAAACCAATTTATGGAACATAGGATTTTACTTTCCAAAAATTAATTATATTGATTGATATTATTAAAAGCTAAACTGATGGACTTTTCACTAGTCATATTTTCTTATGTATGATTATTTTAGTAGATAAATCTATCTTTTTGTTTTATTAATCAATTTCGTTGCGCCAAAATTCGTTTATCGCGCAGGAATCGTAAATTTTTCCGGGATAAAAAATATAATATGTTCCTTCCCGGGACTGAAACTATATCAATACCTACCAAATTACAGCAAAATCGGTTAAGCGGTTTGGACGTGATGAGGTAACATGCAGACACACAAACAGACAAACAGGCAGATAGACAGACAGACACACTTTCGTATTTATAATATTAGTATGGATAGTAAGGATAAAGATAAGTGTTAGAAGAAGTTTTATAGTACAGTGCAATCGGTCTATTTTAGATCGTAACTACTATAAAATATGATGAGCCTTGTTTAGTTAAGTAAAAGAATACATATTTTCTCATTAAAATTTGATATCCTCATACCAGAGATTACCTAAAACTCTTCATTCTTCGTACACAATACGGATTACTGCGTGACGAAGCGTTATAGGGCTCATTTTAATAATTTTAGTAGGCGACAAACTGGGACACTGTTAAAACCCAAATTTCAATGAAAAACTGATTACACCCCGACCTCGTCACGTCTATTTGGGGGCGTCTATTCGGCGGTGCGGTGTATGTTAATATCGTGAATACTGTGTGTGATGTATGGTGACATGTGTCTGCTCGAAAATTAAGTCCCAATGCGAGGGGTGAGTGTTTGCACGGCCGCGTGCCAATAACGCGTACGAACGTGAGCCCGCCTTCATAATAGTGATAAGCACGAACAAAATGAACCGCTTCTCTGTACGTTTATCATTATGTTCTCAACCATTGACAACGGAATACAATTTTAAAGCTATATGAAGTTTTTCAGTTTAATGGCATTTTCATGCTCACCGATAAATACGTCGGCATTAAAACGATCTGTTACGATGAATGCATTTTTGCTCTTGAATTCAACAAAAGCTTTTTTGGGGCGAGTATCTGTAATTTATCAAATTTCGTAGCATAAATATCCAGTGCTTATTACTAACATTTTAGTTATTGTTTTATGTGACCAATTCGTAAAATTGTTGTTTAAAGTTCAATACAAAATACGTACGTAAGTATACATTATTATTTCGGAAGTAACGATTAGCCATATTTATTTTGTTATTTTATATCACGGTCAACAAAACACGCGCATGAAATATCATAAAACTTTCCGCCTCGCTAAAATATCATACGAATAAAAATATGACCATGTGTAATACTAAAATGAAATGACCTGAAAATGTCAACGAAATAGGGCGAATAAGAATTTATGCGTAAGGAGAGGTAATAGCCCGTCTCATTGCTTTTTCAGTCGGTTAGTCAAATGTAGACGAATGGTCGGTGAAGACGGCGGCGAAACAATCGTCAGCCATCGCTCAGTGTCCCCACTAATTGAAAACTCGCCGGCTTCATTTACATGTGCGTACACAGTAGGCGCCATTCTCATCTAGTTTGTTTCTTATCCTTCAAAGTGATGTTCTCATTGAACGTAAAACCGTAAAACCAACGACATAAGACATTATAAAAAAGAAATGAAGCTACATTAACATTACATTCAAATAAAACATCAATTATATAATATATGTCACACAATATAAGTAGGTACATTCTATGTATTAAATTCATTGACATAAGAAACTAAAATTAAATTAAAGGCTTCTCGAGCATAATTCTAGCGATGAGAGCGGTTTCTTACACCTTGAGATGCTGCTAAAACTAAGATGACGAACTACCGCTGTGTATTATAGATAAAATGCTATGCTATGCTAAAGGTAAAATTGCTAATGAGTTAGTAGCAAAGACTTCTATTTAAACCTCAGTTTAAATAGAATTCTTTGGTTAGTAGTCACACTAGTCCGCAATGCACGACGGTTTTGCGGTAATTAACTTAAACCTAAAATTATATTTTAAATGAGTGCTTAGGTACCCTTAATCGCTATCAACTATAGAAAATACAACGTCACACAAAATTTAACCTCCGAGTGAATTCACTGTCCTTCGCTTTCGACTTAACAAATTGAGATACTTATCCCCAAATAACTTGCGGTGGAACACGATTAACGCGCAATCTCAGCTACGCCAGTATGTTGATTGCTGATAGCACGATTAAGAAACTATTCCCGGGTACTGATACCTCGAATGTCAATTTGATCCCAGGAGAGGTCGAAGAGACGTTTGAGGTAGAGAACCGAGACGTAAAAGTAGCGATAAGACTATAAGTACTTAATTAAAAGACGGGAATGGAACACCAAACTCAAAACTAAAGGTTAACTAAAATATGTTTTAAATTAAAATTTAAAATGAATAGTAATTAATAAAGAAATATAAAAAAGTATAAAGTAATAAATAAATTCAAGCCCTAACGAATTATTGAAAAACAATTACGAATGCAAAAATTTTATCCGCTCCAAAACAAATTCGACATTAGGAGAGCGAGGGGTGGGGACCGTATTAAAATATTTTAAGCAGGCTATGAATATGCAAAGACACGGCTCTCGGCGGCGCGGGCTAACGATTTGCACGTTTTTGGACCTTCGCTAATTGCGAATGTGAAGCGCTGATGGTGGTTGTAATTGCTGATACCGGACGTATTGTTTGCCCATCAGTTTTAGGAACTTGCTCGATATCCATTATCGTTAATGGGGTTATAGTGATATTGATCCGATTGAGCGTAGCGTTTTATACGCAAAAAAAAAATATTAAAAAAAACGCGTTTTCTGTTGTATGGATAAACATAAAATATACAGGGTGTAACAAAGCTAAGTGAAAATACTTTAGGGTGTGTATGGGTCATCTATATAGAGTTCGCTGTGATAAGAGCAGCACTAGAGTAACTTTTTAAGTTACAAGTTTTGTACTACGAATAATAAAAACTACCTTTGTATGTAAAATTCATGACGCAGGGGCGCTTCCCCATACAAATCACAAAAAAAATTTGCTCTTTCAGCGCTGCTACTTTCACAATGAACTCTATATACGAAACTCATACAAACCCTAAAGTAGTATCACTTAGTTTTGTTACAACCTGTATGTGTGAAGGATTAAAATTTATTGTAATTAAGCGGTTTAGGACCGGGAAAATTATTTGAAATCAAAAAATGTGAATTCTATTTATAGCTAGATTATATATAAGCTAGATGATGAAGTACGTAATTTTGGTTTGTTGAGTATTGATATAATATACTAGCTGTTGCCCGCGACTTCGTCCGCGTTAACATAGTATAATAACAAAGATGGATAGTTTTCCCCTTTTTGTGGTTCCTTATAAAAAGTCTAAAAACGGGACCCTATTTAAGCAAACGTCAAACGCAAACGTCAATAAACTTTCATGTTTCTAACTCAAGAAATGACGGACTTTCATTGAAACTTTCTACCCCAATTTCACCCCCTTGGGGGTAGAATTACCAGAAACGCTTAAATACGTATCCATTCAATTTTAATCAGTAGCACAAAAATAAAGTTTCATGACGTTTCTAACTCAAGAAATGACGGACTTTCATTCAAACTTTCAACCCCTATTTCACCCCCTTTGGGGTAAAATTTTCAAAATTCCTTCCTTAGTGGGTGCCTACTTAATAAAACAACCCTACTCACCAAATTTCGTGGCTGTGACTTTAACAGTTTTTGCTCAGCGATGATGAATCAGCCAGTCAATCAGTCAGTCAGTCAGGACATGTAATTTTATAAGTATAGATTATATAGTATATATGTATAAAATTGAGTATTTTCTCTGTTTTAAAACGTTAGTTACCTACTTCATCCACTTATGTCTTTAATTAAATATTAAAATTATAAACAGAACAACAACACTTAGGATACCTTTACTAATTTTTTTAACAAAACGTATCGAAATCAAGAGTACGATAAAAATATATATTATTAAGTATTGTTTTTGTATTTTTACACGGTCTACTCTTCTGTAAAAAAATATATTGGGCACATATTATTATGTAGAAATATTTTATGACTAGCATAAAATTTAACACATTTTCATCGAAATTCGAACACAAGAACTCGTGATTATACAAACAGCTTTTAAATAATATCATTAAACGAATACGCTTTCAATATTTCCTCCAATTCTCCGCTTTTATTAAGTTTCCGTTTCTCGGTACATTTATTAGACCTAAGCCAATCAAAATCAAAGTGCAAAACTCTGTACACTATATTGGCTCAGCTCTTAAGAAGCTGTAGCTATTTTATAGAGCCTTTTCGAGGGTGATTAAGATCGGATTGAAGCGGTGAAGCGGGCGTATCATTCAATTAATAAAGTCTGGAGCCAGGTTAGCCAGACGATTGATCAAATATTGAGACGTAAAGCAATTTTAAACGTAACACAATGTGGTCTGCTATTTAATATCATATTAGTTTTTTGATTCAAATGCATAATATTAAATATCATGCAACCATTACCATGTTTTCCTTTTATTTTATACAAAAGTTGCTTGTTGCAAGTGCCGATTTTGAAACTAAGTAAATTAATAATTTCTGTTGTTCTATCTCAGATATTATACAGGCTGTAACAAAAAAAGAGATAATACTTTAGGGTGTGTATGAGCTCTTTGCTCCTGTGTAGAATTATTTTTCATTGTGAAAGTAGCAGCGCTGTAAGAGTAACTTTTTTTTTTAACTTTTGTATAGACAAATTCATAGCACTCGGCAGTTGTCTATACAAATCCCAAAAAAAAATGCTCTTTCAGCACTGCCAGTCCCTCTACATATAAAAATACACAGACAGACCATAAAGTATTATCATTTTGATTTGTTACACCCCGTATAATTTTCCAGTTTAATTAAGAAAATCTACTGTCACATTATGGACAGTTGCTAACAATTATTCTGCTGCTTAATGATGTTTTGTAACATGTTATTGCTCATTGGTACATTTTATTTGTTTTAAAGTCTATTGGAATATTTAAAGAATTGATCTGTCACTCAAGTTATTTCCATACACAATGGTCAAATAACAAAAGTGTTGTCTGATATCGCTCGTAATTTTACATGGTAAGTACACACTTACACTGCAGAATCTTTTATGGCTCTATCACATCGACACCTCGGCAATCAGGTACGGTAAGGCTCTCTCAAAACGAGCTTTAGATTCGAGGCAATTTCACTTAAACAGGATATACTGCAAATACGTTAGCGCTCCCAGCATACCGGAAACACCATTAAATATTCTGATATAAAATTTAAAACCGGGAAGCAATCTCGGTAAATGGGCACCGCTTAGCAGGCCATTTCGCTATTTCGATGCATTTCCGCCTGGAAATTACTATCATTTGTTGAAGGGTCGCATGCTGAATCGAGGAATCCATCATTGCTTATATGTCTGACATATCAAGACAAAAACATATTCTACGAAGGGGGGCGAAGAGTATAATCAAATAATATGCTACTAGCTATTTGACCGAGCTTCGCTAGGTATTCGATAAAACACGAATAAAATGACATTTTCTAAAAATGATTCCTAGCTAGATCGATTTATCGCCCCCGAAACCCCCTATATACTAAATTTCATGAAAATCATTGGAGCCGATTTCGAGATTCCAAATATATCTATACATATAATAATACACTAGCTATTTGACCGAGCTTTGCTCGGTATTCGATAAAACACGAATAAAATGACATTTTCTAAAAATGATTCCTAGTTAGATCGATTTATCGCCCCCGAAACCCCCTATATACTAAATTTCATGAAAATCGTTGGAGCCGATTCCAATTATATATTATATACAAGAATTGCTCGTTTAAAGATATTAGATATAATATACAAGAATATAATATAAGATATCATGTATGTAAAAACCTTATTCTGTTTTAGATTTTCAGTTCAAAATATGATTGCGCCTACGACTTTGCCGTAATATATATATTTTTTAATATTTTATTATTTTATTCAAATCAAATTCTTTATTAATAATTAATTATAACGTGCGCGTTTTTTACCCACTCACTAAACAAAAATAAAAAAGGTATGTTTGTAAGGCTTCAACGACTCCTAAAAAATTAATAGATAATACAGCAAAATGTATATTCATTCGACAGTAAAAATATGTTTTATTACATATTACGCTGCTAAAAAACTGTAGAATTGCAAAAACTGTTTACTGCAACGGACATCAAAAAGTTAATAAAAATGTTACGCATGTAGTAATTTTAATATTACGATGAACAAATTTTATACTCTCTTAGTGATGGATCAGCATCAAATATACAGCAGCAAATTTCCCGGCACCGTCTATAAATCTGATCATAAAAATAAATCCCCGCAATCAAATTGCGAACAGTGAAAAAATACGCGTGTTTGTTTCGCTGGTGAACAGACGTCAAATGTTGTAAAATAGAATTACATACTACATACTACATGATAATAATATGTACTATGAGTCGTACTGTCCATTATCCATACTTCCATACTAATATTATAAATATGTCTGTCTGTCTGTTACCTCTTCACGGCCTAATCGCTGAACCGATTTTGCTGAAATTTGGTATGGAGATACTTTGAGTTCCGAGAAAGGACATAGGATAATTTTAAGTCGGAAAAATGTACGATTCCCGCGCGATAAACAAATTTTGACGCAACGGAATTACGGGCGTCATCTAGTTAAATGTATTATTTAAAAGAGTTCATTATGTTTAGATATTACTGAATAATGAGGATGCGTTTGTAGGAAAATAATAAAATAGTATGTTCTACAATAATTAATCGATGAAATTCCAGCTCTACCACTTTCAAAATGTTGTCTTTATATTAAGACACCTCAATATACATCGAAGAAATAACTGCATCACCGCAGTCGTAGTTGAACTATATTCATGTGTGAGCCCGATTTAACGTAGCCGCTAAACTGTTTCTCAAGGTGTACGTCCTGATGGAATCACATATAGTCATTACATTAAAAAATACAGCTACTGCTGCTGACTATTGTATGTACCATCGGCAAAGTAATTACTTTGCCGATAGTACATACAAGTCGGTCAGATCTGTAATAAACTAATAATATATAATTTATGTACAGTCTGAATATATTATATTCAGACTGTACATAAATTAGTAGATTTATCAGATAAGAGATTTCAATTTAGGGTTTTCAGTTGTTGTAAGATTTCAATATTAATTAGTACCTGCTGGGGTAGATGAGTTATGCAGTGTTATTATCAACAGAAATCCCTTCAATGGTCGCAATCAGTCCAACAGATTGTAGGAAATTGGGTCAAACCACATCTCCGTACCACACTCTGCTCTCAAGGAGGGGACGTTTGCACAATACAAACCCCTTTTAGCCATTCCAAGATGCTTTATTCTTGACTAATGATCTCAGCGACTACCAAGTAGAGTAGAAAATTTAAAACTTCCAAAACTATAGGCTGCTAAATAATATTGCAATAAATTATGATCTCTTAGCGATATCAAGACAATAACAAAACTATTCATATATAATTTTGTGAAAGTAATTTCATCGTCTCAAAGAAAAGCGAAAATTATGGTTTTGATTATTTTTGAAGTGAAAACTTCTTTAGCAGCGTTAAGCACTTTTGTGGGATGGGTAAAAACTGTGAAACTCGCGTCAGATTCTCGTGCTGATCGAAAAACCGTAAGACGGTTGGAGAGTAGTGTTGTAACATCGAAATCGATTAATCGAACAATCAATTGTTTTTTTTCGATTGTCGATATTTTTTAATCGATTGTAAGGGTTTCGATTAATTAAATGAATCGATGTTTTAAAAATCGATTTTCATAAAAAATGGGTTAAAAATTTAATCGATTGTAAGGGTTTCGATTAATTAAAAAAATCGATTTTTCAAAAATCGATTTTCATAAAAAATGGGTTAAAAAAATTGTAAGGGTTTCAATTAATTAAAAAAATCGTTTTTTTTTAAATCGATTTTCATAAAAATGGGTTAAAAATTTAATCGATTGTAAGGGTTTCGATTAATTAAAAAAATTGATTTTTTAAAAATCGATTTTCATAAAAAATGGGTTAAAAAAATAATGCACAACGTTAATAATCAAGTTTTCACTTCTGCCGGCACTCCCGGAGTGTAACCCGTCTTTTTTTTTTAATAAGGGGGTAAACGAGCAAACGGGTCACCTGATGGAAAGCAACTACCGTCGCCCATGGACACTCTCAACATCAGAAGAGCTGCAGGTGCGTTTCCGGTCTTTTAAGAGGGAATACGCTCTCTTCTTGAATGTTTGAAGATTTGAATATTATGAGTGCAAGGCATCAATCTGTGGATAACGAATACGCCAAGTGTCATGGCGCTTGCGATGTTTTGTCGAATTCCATTTTCGCTTTCGAAATTGGCGAATACATTTTGACCAGGGGGTCTAACTAGCCATTAATATTATTGTTGTTGCAAAGTATAAACGCTTGTTTGTAATTCTTAAATTAAATATTGATCCAACAGCAGTGGGTTACGAAGTTCAGTCTCCAAGATTTGATTGTCGGGCTATAAAACTAAAAAGCGCGTAATTACAGTCATCAAGCTAAGCCATATTATTTACAGCCGAATTCTGAAAACAGGGTCTTTAATAAATCTTTCCCTTAACTACTGTTTACCACACAAACGTGGTAAAATAATGGATTTTTTTTGATTCGTTTAAAAGTGGCAGGTCTGAAAATAAAGTAATCCGTTCAAATAATAATCAAATTTTGAAAACACCTGAAAAGGTACAAGTTTCAATAACGTCTTCTTTATGATAATTTCAGGAAGGAATTAATATTCTTACTGCAACGGGCTTCAGAGTTTATCTTGTTTATTTGATGTGCTGATACAGTGTAAACAAAATATTTGTATCGTTGTATTGGGAGTGAAATTTATGTCGGCTACACCCTACAGGCCATAAGGGGAAAGGCAACAGTATAAAAGGTTATAAAAATGCAAGAAGCCGGAAATGAACACGCCTCGACGCAATAGCTGTACGTATTCACGAACGGGGAAGCAGGGACAACATTTAAGTAAGCTACAAAAGGAAATGCAGTTACGTACCCTAGACGCAAAAACTATTTCCAACTTCATGTATAGTGTAAACGTGAATAGATGGAAGCTACACTGCGCGGCTATGCAAAAAATATCTGCTACGTTAAAATAATACTACGCACATTGAAATAAAATGTTACGGTCTTACCACAAAATATCTAAACATCTATTGAAAAGTTGTTTTGAGACCATTTTGTACTGAATTATTCTCTAATCAACTGTTCAACAGGTGTTTAAATCTTTTGTAGTGAGACCGTATAATTATGTGTCTATTTACGGGCTATATTTAACTCAAATATTATATTGCAGCACCTAAGTTATGCTTAGTGTAATCCATGCTTAATATTATAAATGCGAAAGTGTGTCTGTCTGTCTGTTACCTCTTCACACGTAAACCACTGAACCGATTTTTCTGGGTATGGAGATACTTTGAGTCCCGGGAATGGTCATAGGATACTTTACATGACGGAAAAATGTACGGTCCCCGCGCGATAAACGAGCAAAAGTGATTTTGGCGCAACAGAGTCGCGGACGTCATCTAGTCTGAAATATTTGAAACATCTGTTACTTGCGGTTTGCAGTGATTCCGTTCAAATCCGTCTCGTGATTAGTGAAGCATTACTTTTGATGGAATGCTCATCGGAGCTAAAAGAGGTGTTTGCTAGATTTATTACCTTCAATTTCGATTTGTTTACTCGGTTGTTCAGATCCAATTACTTGCCACTGTTTCTGTACTTAATTAAAGGGACGCTTGATTACTCGCCCGCTGTGGGGCTCCGTATAATTGCTATTGTTTAGCAAATGAAGACAAATGAAACTTTAATTTAATGACATTGTCTCGTTCAGTCGTAGAAGAACTCTCGTGTTCGCGCCCGAACCTCCCAAGTTTAAATTAGAGTGCGGAACCCCGAACGCCCAGATTGAGAAGGAGATAAGTACTGATTATTGACTTTCCTTTAAGACTGTTTATTTTTAGACACAACAAAATTGGAGCTCGCTGCCGGTCCAAATATAGGCGGTAATTAAAAAGGTCAATGAAGTATTTGAATGAATTTGAATAATTTAATGCTATTTTGTAAGTTGATTATAACTTTTATTACTATTATAAATCAGGAAAAGTGACTTTATCACTAAGTAAAAAAAGAACGCGAAATAATAAGTTGTAACAGTAGAAACAGAAAAATAGTTTAAAATTTCAGATAAGGTTTAATAATTCCAAGTCTTCAATTCAATTAAACATTCAAGCCCACTCTAGAGTCAATATTACAAATGGAAGAATGCTTTTTCGTATGCAAATCCACTGCTATTATTTCGTCTGCTAGATCATTCACAAACAATTGTTAGACCGGAACGAGGGAGGAGTTGAGGGGGGAGGCAGACGGCGTCCCTGGAGCTACCTGCCTGCCTGCCGTCATACCGGAAGCCCTCTGAAGGGTTTCCTTAAAATGCATAGGTATCGATATCGTATTATTAAATAAAGATATTTGTAACAAAGATGACTGAATACGGCAAAAGATGTAAAGCTCAAATGTTTAATAGGCATACAGTAAAAATAATAAGGGCCATGTTTCACCACTTACTGACAAGTGCCGGATAGGCTATCCAGAAATTATCATTCAGATAAGTTGTGAATACCCCATCCGACACTTATCAGTAAGAGGTGAAACAGGCCCTTATCACATAACCGCACAATCGTTTTCATATTATGTTCAAGTTGCCTGGTGAATTTTGCTACATCAGATGTGTAGGTAAATATCATTTTTAGTTAGAACTACACGCTGGGATATTTTAACTGTAGCTGAAATTTGAGACATGCTTTTAACGTTTTTATCAAAAATATCTATTTTAAAGTTTTATTTTAAAAAGCTCCGGCGAACCTATCTGCAGTTGTTTCATCTAAAGTTTGAGTTTGAAGTATTTTTGTGAAATGAATAGATTTTATAATATTTAAATACCTACGTCAAAGCGTGAGACAATCAAGAGATCTATTGAACTGGGCATTACTTAATAATTATTGGTGTAATTATCAAGTGTAAATTCTACGTCATAATTTAACTTTTCATGCTATAGTAGATGAGGCTGCAAGTAGAACTAATAATAACCTTCAAGCACAAATACTCCATCCAATTATTTCATACAAGTAGATACCTGCAACCCTTTAATTAAGTAATATTGTTGGATGTTTATTGCTAGGGTCTCAGCTTATTCCCCCAGGAGCGGTAACTCAATTCGTCGACCGGTGAGCGACTGGCATACTTTTAATTGACCGTAACTGCGTTGCCTGCAACCGTTATTGAGTTACCGTCGCTCGGGTATCGCTAACTTTAAAAACGAAATACCCTGCACCGATCAACTCGGTTAAACTACACGCCGCATGTGTGTCACCACTAGATATTTTTATCGTATTTCTATGTTAAGTGGGAAAGTTATTTAAATTAATCTTAGTCCCTCAAGCCCCGTAAGGCCCATATGGGCCGCGACAAGAAAAGATTTCCTGGAATTGGTGATCGACGGATTAGGCATTCGCACAGCATTTCAGCTACTTAAAACAAGTAGTTATTATTAATTCATGAAGCCCCAAGCGGCCACATCCGGCCGCGATAACAATGAAAAAGCTATTGTGTCTCGTTTTGCCACGATCGATGGGTTAAACATAAAACCAATTGACGGAAAAGAAACAATATTAGATACTATACTAGGTCACCCGTGACTCCGTAGTACTTCCCTCCTTATATAAATTTTCATTAGCCAAATCGGTTCAGCAGTTCTCAAATTTAAGTGAGACCACAGAATACAATGAGAATACATAATTAGTACCTTATGGCGAGACTAATAAAATTTTGTATTCAGTTAAATATTATTAAAAAAATATCAAATAGCTTTATAATTTAATCGACATTTTTGGCTAAAAACTCAAACTCAAAAATCAAATCCTCCATACTTTTTGAGATGCAACACTTTCAAGTATTTTGGTAGAACGCAGAAGAGGTTTAAAAAACATTTCGCGTAGTAATGAAATGCGAGGAGCCAGGAAGTTTGCGAAATTTGTGCTCAGTTTACGATACAGAATTAAGTCTTTACTGCCCTCTTTGCATGTTTTCGACTCGTCGAGATAAACTTGTTAGGCTAACTAGAGCTTACATGGCCGTTGTTTATGGCTCCTAGAATATCGGATCAAGTGGCTCAGTGTAAATAATATGCTTTCAGAGACCTGATATATTTTTCACGTCTATTGAGTTATAAAATGTAAATATTTTAAAAGGAATTTTCTGAGAGTATTCTAAGTTTTTCTACTAAATGTGATTATTTTGATAGATATTACAAAAAATACGTTCATTGTTTTATTAATCCCCCACGAAAAATGGGGGAGTTTGACGACTGAAGTATCTGTTTGTCTGTCTATTATTTATATTATGACCGTGGCATCCAAATGTGTAGACTGAGATTTTTGATTAAAGCTATCATATATATTAAGACGCTTTGTAAATAAACGAATCTAAAATGAAGTTAAAATACATTTAAAAGCGTCAACAATAAATCTTAAACAAATAGGCATTATTTAAATCCTACTATCATAAGAGAAAATAAAAAGTGAAATTACTGGAGCGAGAACGGTGAGTTTCCGGCTTTCCGGCATCAACACATAATTCAGCGCAAGATTAAATGCCTTTTGGACTCCCTACAGGAAACTAGTGGTCCATTAGCTGCTCCTATGAGCTCGCACATACAAATACTTCCTATATATATATTCTAACGCAATTTACTGGCATATTCGAATATTAGTCGTTATTAATCAAATGTTATTGCCATAATGCAAACACGGGGTGGCAAATAGTATATTAAATTTGACCACTCCGGTTCAGGGATATTATTTTACTATAATACTATTGTACTGTACTGTACTCGTAAAATTCTGTCTCTGTATGTTATGTAAAATTTTCTAAGCCCCAGCTTAATTTACATTGAATTTATTTTGTGTGAATTTGTGAGAGTTTTCTTTTTATATTGATAACAGTCAATACATTAAAGTACAACCTATATTACAGAATAAAAGATATCAATATCTTACCTAATCGTATTGACTTCTTGTATTTCATTATAGAATATCTCCGGAAATAGCTTTCGCTATTGTTATTTTTATTATTGAACCGATTCTATTGCTTTCAGACCTAAGATTCCACTTGCTGTTCACAAAGCATGTCGATTGTACGGCAATATTACCTACATAATATAATATAATGTAAAGAATAAATGTTATGTTCTACACAGCAAAACGCAACTCAGCGACGCTAAATAACTTTGAATATTCATCGTCAATACATTTTTCTATGAATTTGTGAATATTGTGAAATGATCAGTAAATACAGAACATCTAGGAGTATCATTTGTAACGACTAATTAAAAAATCTACATAATTTCATGTTAATGAGCTACTCTGGGGCCAATAAAAACCCGACAATATCACCGAGTAGCGTTCAAAGCGCTGTATTAATACTAAAACATAAAGAGTGCACTTGAAAACGCAACAATGATGAAGCCACGGCAGATGCGCCTATTCACAATGCTCGTGACCAGGGTTTTATTCTCGTGATGGCTGGGGTCCCGCCATTGTGTCTCCAAGCTCGAGCGAACACACGATATAATCAATGCCTGAGGATTTGCAACATTGGGCCGACGCACGCAATTTCCATATTTGCATGCAGGTATGCCTGAATACTGTTATGTAACTCGTATAACGTTCTATACAAATCTGTCGAGCGTCTGTTAATTGAAACTTTGGAAATTAAGATGACAATACTTAGACTGTATAATGTTGTATGGCAAGATTGGCAGACAAAATAATAATTCTCTGTTAGTTTTGTAACTACTTTCTGAATTTGTTGTAGCTAGCAACTGACCATATTAATTATATTTATCATGATTTAGTGTGCAAAATACACAGTATATAATTACTTAATTAGTATAGTTTTTAGTGATATACTCGTAGTAGCGTAGTAAGTAAAAGTATATAATCTATATCATTATATAAAAGGCTTTGTCCTGAATGACATGAAAATGGAATCACGCGACGGCCTAAACCACTGATTGTAGATACTTGAAATTTGGAGGGAGTGCTCTTCGTATGACGTAGGCGTGCGATAAGAAGGGATTTTTGGAAATTCCTCTTCTAAGGGTGTGAAAAGGGGGGATGAAGTTAGTATGGGACAACTCGATTATGAAATCGAGCAGATCAGACTATGGAGTCTGATCTGCTCGAAAATTCGCATCATTATTATTTGATGTATTTTATGGAAGATGTAATTCATAGTTTGTTGAAATTTATCCTTAAAAGTTGTTAAAAATCATGAACAGTTTACAGCGCTTTACAGCGGCTTGCAGCGGCTTGCGGCGAAGTAAAGAGTTAGAGGCGTCAGACATTGCTTTTTGCCACAATAGATATAATAATCTGTCTACTCTGTTTTTGCCATACTTAACCGGTAAGTTAAGTGCCTGATACACGGTTTAAAACGGCGGTTTTAAACTGAAGTTTGAAACCGTGTAGATAAATTGTCTGATGCCAAAAAACACCAAATTTGGCATAAAACAACTATATCTACACGGTTTGAAACTTAAGTTTTAAGCCGCCGTTTTAAACCGTGTATCAAGCACTTTAGAGCTCTTAATTTGATTAAATACTCTTTTTTTATTATTAAAAACCAAAGAGTATGTAAAATGTCAAATTACTTGAAAATTATTTCCCAAGAATCGGGTCTTGGAACAAATAATTATTTTTAACAAAAAATTTAAACCGACTTCCAAAGTAAAGACAATAAGTAATAATATGAACCAAAAAGTATTAAATAATTCTTACTCTTTAATAAATTAAAAAATAAAATGAATTTCGATCGAAAAGACTATGAAAAGTACCAATAATAGGGTCATAACTCATAACGATGCATCGTGTGAAAAATTTTGAAAATCGGTTCACAAACGGCGGAGTAATCGTTGAACATACACAAATAAAAATAAAAAATAAATAAATATCCACAGCCGAACATATAACCTCCTCCTTTTTGGAAGTCGATTAAAAAGTATTCAATAAATCTTACTCTTTAATAGTGCCTTCTAAAGACTTTTGTTACCAGTGTAATTATTCAGAAGATACAGATCAGGTTAAGGACATTAATAAAATAAAATAAAAATCGGTTGTCTGTAAAGTCGGTTTACTGACGATAGTTGAACGTGACAACGTCATAGCCTTAACCCCTCAGTTCCGGGAAAAATCTATGCAAAAAAGCTGGCAGGTCAATGTGCAAAAAAAATGGCGCCCGGCCTACCCTCTTTGTAAAATTAATGTAATATGAAATATCCTTACATATAATCCATATTTTATATTTGTGTGAACTACATTATAATATATGTTAAACTAGCTGTTGCCCGCGACTTCGTCCGCGTGGGCTTCAGTTTATAGAACGCGGTGTCAACAAAATTGGTGTTAAATTTAAAAGCTTTTTAAAACCCTGGCAAAGCCTGATTTAAAAGCTTTTTAAATCAAAATACTCAAAAACAGCTGTGCAGTGTGCACATAATATTTCATTTTTTTAAATTAAACTTTATTTATACCAAATTTTAAAGCTTATATTTTAGCCCCCTATTACACAATATTGTGTAATTGAAATGCATTTTGTAACGTAGTACTTTTATTATAAGAATATTTATTGAAGTCTGAAGTAAACAACCTCGGTGCTATGGCAACGACCCCAAAGGTACAATAGATAAGTATATGTCAGCTCTCCCCCGCTATTCCTGAATGCCTGGACAGGAGAGGTAAAAGCTCCAGTAAGTGCCGGCGTCAAATTGTTGCAGCATCAGTGACGACCTTATAGCGCGAGCGTCGTAGGCCCAGGCGGCGTAAAATTGTTGGTAGCCGCCTCCTCCTCCCTTATTCCATGTATATTTAATAGTAGTTCTCTTTTTGTGTATGTTATGTGTATCTTGTATGTCTCCAAAAAGTGGGTATGTGGTATTGTAAATAAATCACTCCCTCCTATTATTTATTATTATTGCGTATTTCTATTCGCATTCTTCCTTTTCTTTCCATTTGTGCTTAATATGTATTTTTAGCTTGTTATGTTTCTCTTTTAGATATATAAAATTCACTTTTGTATAATATTTAAATATGTTGATAGTATTTTCCAATTTCCTTTGAGTAATTCTCTGCTTTATGTTCTCGTTCTGTTCTGTATAATATTTTCCTTTTTGATTGTCGTTCGTGTCCCTTTCATTCTTTAATGCATCGTATATTTTGTCAATGGAATTGTATTTATACTGTTTATTCGTTTCTTCTCTTGATGGAAGCTGGTTCTGTTCTTTGTTTTGTTTGCTCTCATCCGTTAATATAGATTTTAATGAGTCGTGTATGATGTTTTCAGTTTTGTCCACGGCGTTGGCTGGATCTTCTAAAAATGTTGTAGATTGTAGGTTTTCTTTGTTTAAATATTTCTCCAATGTATCGCAGCGTATACATCTGTTCTCTGTATCTAATTGTAGTATTCGAGTAGTTGTAGAATTACTTTTAGCTCGTTGTTGCATGTTAAGAAGTTTAACTTTGATGGAAATAAATTCCTCTTCAATATTGTAACTAGTCTCAATCTCATCATCCAGTTCCTCATCTGGCACTTCTGATATTATATTTTGTTGCAGTTCTCGAATTATTTGAAAATCTTCGTATAGGTGCTGTAGCCTGACATGAGTCTCCGCGTAATCAAGATTCTCATGTCTTTCTAAGTATAATTCCCACCTCGTAAATTGTGCTCGTGCTCGTAAATTGTAATCGCGCGAATCCTCTTCCAATTCTGCAAGTTCGTAGTCATCCTCGTCGCCAACTATATTGTGTAATTGAAATGCATTTTGTAACGTAGTACTTTTATTATAAGAATATTTATTGAAGTCTGAAGTAAACAACCTCGGTGCTATGGCAACGACCCCAAAGGTACCATAGATAAGTATATGTCACACAACTTTAGCTTTACCCATAAACTATTTATCTTGGTAGGTTAACCGTTAAGGTCACGTCACTGCATAGATAAAGTAAGTAAGTTTAAACGTGCGAGAGCCATGCTTCGGCACGAACGGGCCGGCTCGACCGGAGAAATACCACGTTCTCACAGAAAACCGGCGTGAAACAGCGCTTGCGCTGTGTTTCGCCGAGTGAGTGAGTTTACCGGAGGCCCAATCCCCTACCCTATTCCCTTCCCTACCCTCCCCTATTCCCTTCCCTTCCCATCCCTACCCTCCCCTATTACCCTATTCCCTCTTAAAAGGCCGGCAACGCACCTGCAGCTCTTCTGATACTGCGAGTGTCCATGGGTGACGGAAGTTGCTTTCCATCAGGTGATCCGTTTGCTCGTTTGCCCCCTTATTTCATGAAAAAGTACTGAGTAGTGAGTTATTAATCAACGTGTATAACAATCGAAAAATCAAAAAACTTATTTAAACATGGTACCACCTCTTATAGAAAGACATATGAGCAAGCGATAGCGCGATGTAGGCGACTCTTATTGCCATCTGTTATGAATTTTTGGAACTAACTCAATTTGAACAAATTTACGCATAAACACCCCCTTACAACCCCTTTTTCCAGTTAAAAAGCAGCCTATGTCCTTTCTCAGGCTTAAATGCTTAATACAGTTATCTGTGTACAAAATTTCATTACAATCGGTTCAGTAGTTTTGGCGTGAAAGCGAGACAGACATACAGACAGAGATACTTTCGCGTTTATAATATTAGTATAGATATAGATGTTAATATATTACGAATGAATAATAATAATAATATTTATGAACACTTCACACCACGTCAGTCTGGCTCCGTGCTAAGTGCCTACAGGACAGTTACAAAAGCTTAGGTACAGGTGCCAGACAACGGAAATATAGGTACATAATATTAATACTTTAAACAAAAAAACGACATCTGCTGTCACTTATAAGAACTACAATGCGAATTCATTTTCATCGATATTTTCATGGAAATAAGACTTTCATAATATTATACATAAAATATTTTTAAGATTTTTTAAATATTATTATGATAGGTACATAATATAATATTTAATACACATCCAAGACCCAGGAACATTGAAAACTTTTTGTCCCGTCGGCGGGACTCGAACCCAGGACCCCCGGGATGAGCACTGACCACGCGCTTAACCAATTGAGCTACGGAGCAATCGGCAATAAAAACGACATCTGTTGTCACTTATAAGAACTACAATGCGAATTCATTTTCATCGATATTTTCATGGAAATAAAATATTTTCCCTCATCAAAATGTAGCCTATGTCCTTTCTCAGGCTCTAGAATATCTGTATACAAAATTTCATTGCAATCGGTTCAGCAGTTTTGGCGTGAAAGGGAGACAGACAGACAGACAGACAGAGATACTTTCGCATTTATAATATTAGTATGGATTTTCTATCTATCAAGCCATCATAATATAGTATTTTGTCCGATGTGATATTAGTTTCTCAATTATAAACTTTCGAAACTGTAATTAGTGACTTGTTCAGAAGAAATAAACGAATACTTTATTCTTCATATATTAAGTCATACCTTGACACGTAGGAAATAGAGCACAATTTTGAATAGCCGAAATAATACTAATAGCTCACAGATTGTTTATTTATTTTTCATTCAGAGTGTGGTCAATGTATCAAAGGTCATAACTAACCAAACTTCTTTACACAAAAGTATTCTCTAAGTCATCGAAATACGTAATATAATCGAAACAAAGAGCGTGGCCCAAGTGGGCCTTACGGTTGTTGAGAGACTTGAGAGTGTAAATGGAACGCCTCAGAGCTGTCAGCGAGATAACGCCGCATGAACTGTCATGTTTTTCGAGCGCGCAGCCCATATCGAATTATAAGACGTTATCACGTCAAAAATGTTTAAATATTTTTAATAATTTTATCAGTAACTTTAGTGCAACACATACCTACCTATAACCTATTATTATGTTGATCACATTAATAAAAACTGTAAATACAACATATGAATAAGTACCAGCTTACTTTTATATTTCTTTACTTTTATAGTTCTTGATTATGTCTGTTATTGTAAATCTCCCCTTCACTATATTTTACTTTTATCTTCATTTTATTATTAAAAGACCTGTAGGTATGTATTATTGTTATTACACATCTAAACTATCCATCACATCACAATATCACACTAATCACACTCTACAACATTCACAACCACATCTAAATAATATGTCATCTATACGTCAACGCTACCAAAGTCCTTCAAAATGGTCGGAATTCGGGAACCAAAACAGCGCGTTACATAACAAAATAACCAATTCGATAATATAAATCTTATTGATGCTTCTACAGAGGCTGATTCCTCCTGCTGTGAACTGGATGACTGTATACCTCCTGGAATAATTTTACAAAAAACTCTCAAGTTAATCAGCCAAAACATTCGAAGCATAAATAAGAATTTAACTGAATTCGAAATAGCTCTCACAAGAACTCGAGTCCAGTGGGATCTTGTTATTCTTACGGAGTGCTGGATCCAAGGAGATAGTAATATACCTACTTTACCGGGATATGACGGATATAATATGACTTAGAACAATAGAACACAAAATGACGGAGTAGTTGTCTACGCTAACAGAAACCTTACCACCACAGTAGCCGAAATTTCCTTAGCGGACTCAAACTGCCTGCAAATATCAATCGACAACAACACAATCGTACTGGCTATATATCGTTCTCCATCCACAAAAGATATTGTTCCGTTCCTCAACTCCTTGACCGATATCTTAACAAAAATCGATCGCTCTAAAACGTACTTATAGGTGATCTAAATATTAACATTGTAGAGAACACCTAAGACGCAAACAAAAGTCAATATTTAACGTTACTAGCTTCTTTTGGACTCCTCCCCGCTCATACCTTGCCAACCAGACTCACCAGCTGTCTGGATCATATAATCCTAAAAACTAAACTTCCGGCCAAAGCTCTCGTCGCTCATTCCACGATTACCGATCACGAAACCATCACACTCTTCCTCTCAAGCCACACTCCGAAACCAGCTACTAGAAAAACCATCACTCGAATAGATTACGATAGCATATCCACTGAACTGTCTAATGTTGACTTCACTCCTATATATCACATGGAAGACCCCAACCAAGCAACAGAGTTTTTAGTTGCATCTATTAAAAAATCATAGACACCAACACGAAACTGACTTACCTTTCCAACCGTAAAAAACTACTAAAACCATGGGTCACTCCCGGACTTCTCCGCTGCCTAAAGCACAAAGATAATTTACACAGGAAAACTAAAAAATTCCCGGATAACATAACAATTGCCACTTCATACAAACGATACCGAAATTACTGCACTAAAATTTTGAAAAATTTGAAAAACGATTACTATAAAAATGAACTTCAAACTAGCTCGATCACACAACAAGTGTGACGTGTGCGATCTCCCTAATACAGAACTTAATTTGGCTAGTTCGTAAGGTACCGGTAAGTTTCCTTGTCTAAGTTTGCAGCTGATAGGTTATATGACATCCGCAGCACCCAATTTCAGTTCACAAGTTAAACTATTTCAGTAAAACAACTACTTAATTTTGCTTAAGCTAATACCGTCCGAGTAATTACTGGGTGAGCGCCCATTTTTAACGCCTCATTAATTTTATTTCATGTAGCAGTGTCGTTTGTTGAAAGGAGTAAAGTTTTAAAGTAAATAAGTAAAGTAGGTACAGTTAGATAGTGTTGACATCTGTTGATATCTGTGGATGTGTACTGTACTGTACAGTAAACACCAACTTTATCATAATAAAGTTGGTGTTTACTTCATTTTTTTAATTCATAAAATTGAAGACGTGAGTGGAAGAATCGAACAAGTAACATTTCGTAACATTCGGACAATAACTAATTTTTTCCCTAATTATTTTAATAAAACTTGTAACTTATCTACTTCATAACCTAGCTAATGTATCTGGCTACACATATAATCCATAGTTTTTCTATTTCAAATAATTTTTCCAGCCCTAAAACCTCCATTTAAGCAAAAAAACAGGAAGTTTTTTTAAGTTACTTACCTTATTCTTCCACTCACGTCTTGAAATCAGAAGACCTTACAACTTAAAACTTAACGGATAATACTATACTATATTAAATACACACAAACAAAGGAAAAATAAATGGGTGAATTATTTTAACAAAATAAACATTGATAACAAATCTATAATATATAACCATGAAAACAAATGTGCTGCGAAAAGAATACACAGACTAAATAGTAGCTGACAGGTCATCAAAGTACTCGTAGTCATGTAATCTAGACCTCTATCACCACAATCCCCCAGTTTTATTCCCCAGTTGTATTGATTTACTTATTTTTTTCGTATTCGTAGTGCATCGCTTAATATTTTAGGGTCGGACATAATTGGATGCACAACGGGTGCATCTGAACGCGTCCTTGAGTTGGCACCGCGCCCACTGCATAATTAAGTGTCCCTAATAAATATATTGGGACGACATTTTTCACACTAACAATTGATTTCAAAATCATGGCTATCCTACTATGATACATGCACGAACTTACGCACGAGTGAAAATACTAAAGTGTGAGAATTGAATCCCAAAGTAATGAGTGAAAACTGAAAGCTCAACTTACGGGGGGAAACTCAAGCAACCATTTACTATAAACTAGATGATGCCCGCAACTCCGTTGCGCAAAGACTCGTTTATCGCGCGGGAACCGTACATTTTTCTGACATAAAAAGTATCATATGTCCTTTCCCGGGACTCAAAGTATCTCCATACCGAATTTCAGCAAAATCGGTAAAGAAGTAACAGACTAACAGACACACATTCGCATTTATAATATTAGGACATGTATTTAACGCGGCGACAAATTGATACCATTCCGGGTCTTAAAAAAACTGAAAATGGATAGTAAATAAACTACTTTGGCGACTAATTTGAGGTAGCATTTTAACTAGAAAGCGGCGGCTTTTTAATGAGTTTTGACGTTTTATTTAAATTTTATCTGGTAGTGATTTTCTTTTGTGGCAATTGAATTTCTTCTAAGGCGACAAATTATTGGCGGATAAAAAAGTTAAAATAGGCTTTCATAAATTCTAAAATGGGGTTGTCTATAAACTTGACCACGGTCTGATATAAACACAAACAAGATCTCATAAAAAACTCTTTTGGCTACATTTTTAGGGATCTAAATAAACCAAACTGTGACATGCAAAAAAACTATTCTTGGTCTATTTAATTTTTTCTTGACTATCTTAAGTGTAACAAAAGGGAGTGAAAAAATTATGTATCGAACGAAAAACTAATATAAGTCAATCAAAAGCGATTAATTCAATTAGTTTTAATTTAATCATGGGCGCCGGCAGGGGGGTGCCAGGTGGTGCACTTGCACCTCTTGGGAATCTCAGGATTAAATGAACCTACTTACTTTGAGTAACTTACTTTTTAACGCCTTTAACCCAACCTACAACGTGTTTTGTGACGGTCACCGGCTGCTGCCGCAGCATAGTCATAGTTCTAACCTAACCAACTTTTGGACTTTCTGGATTGTGTTTGTTTTTGTTTTGTCCCATGCTGCCATGGCTACGCCCCCCCATCCCCCCACTTCCGTATCCGTGGTTAAGTAGGCATTCTGTTAAATCTTTTCATTAATAGCTAATTAATAATTAATGCTCCGCAGCCCTCGCACTACTCAGACACACGAGCGCATTTACTGCCTTATTCAAGAATTTACGAATCTGCAAACAATATTCTAATATCCAAATATATTATTAAAATACTAATTTTCAGTTTTAAAGCTACCTAATAATCGCTGCCAAATGTGTATTTTTATAATGAAAGCCAATAGTTGCCAGTGAAGAATGTTTAATATCCCCTCGGAAAAATTAGTCGCCAAATTAGGTTTTAAAATACCTTAACCAGTTTTACACTGATTAGTCCGGTTAACGAATGACTCAAAAGAGGGTATAGAGTGCGTGAGCGGGAACCTAAGCGATTTCTACTGGAACTTATTCAGGGTGATTAAGGACAAAACATACTAAAAGTCCTGACGGGGCGACAAAGGTCTAAATTTTTGGTTTTTCGTCAATAAAAAACTATGCGTTGTAGCAAAAAATATTCTATGATGACATTTAAGCTTATTAAATTCTCTATAAATTAGATTCTATACAGTTTTTCCAAATTTTCATCCGTTTTGGAACTACACGCTCAGGAAAAGTGAAAATTCAAAAAAGCTTTATTTTTAATGTCCCTTCTATTGCTGTTTGAATAATAGCTTTATCGCTTCTGTGCTTTGTTCAGTGAGTGAGAAGGCCTCACTCACCGAACCCTACATCTCTCATCCCCTCATCCCCTCACCCATCCCCTCATCACATCCCCTCATCACATCCCTTAAAGTGGCAAAGCACCTGTAGCACCCCTGGTGCTGCAGACGTCGCATATGCATTATGGTAACCATTTTACATCAGGTAGACCATACTCTTGTTTGCCAGCTTAGTTATTTGTATAAAAAACATCAGGAATCATCGGGAATGAGCTGACCCCTCAAAAGTGAGGGTGGAAAAATGAAGGTAATATCTTGATGCCAAGAACAAGACGACTTACCAGCATCTGAGGCTTTACTAAGAACAATATTTTGTCGCTGCAAACAGAATTAGAAAGGAATACCTACATATTTAAAATAAAGCTTTTTTTAATTTTTACTTTTCCTGAGCGTGTAGTTCGAAAACGGATGAGAATTTGGAAAAACTGTATAGAATCTAATTTATAGAGAATTTAATAAGCTTTAATGTCAACATACAATATTTTTTGCTACAACGCATAGTTTTCTAGTTATTGACGAAAAACCAAAAATTTAGACCTCTGTCGCCCACCGCCCCCCCCCCCCCCCCGGCTCACCTCCTAGACGTCAGGACTTTTAGTATGTTTTGTCCTTAACCACCCTGAATAAATTCCAGCAGAAATCGCTTAGGTTCCCGCTCACGCACTCTACAAATACTTTGTTGACTGAGCTATGATCCCGCTTGATATATTAGATACCTTACAGTAACAGCCGTTTGTTAGTTTTTTTGATCCTAGCCTTTTGTTGCTTGTATAGTTTAATAGTTGCTAAGATATTTAATCACTGCAAAGTTAGTTTTTTTGTGACTTAATAGAAAGTCGCCTAAAAAAGATATCAGTTGCCGTGTTATTTATTTGCCTAATATTAGTATGGACATTCAAATCGTACCTCAACAATATAATGCTTAGCACAAACCTACGCGACCACACTTGTCAAATGTGTGTTTTGTATTGACGCTGCCGCTTCGCAGTCGCGTGGTCGCGTAGGTTTGTGCTAAGCATTAGTAAGGCAATAACACTAGAATAAAATGAAGTGGCGATTGCAGCATTCGTAGATGTGCTACACAATATTATGTGCTACGATTGAACTTGTAACAGGAGCAACAAATTTATGAAGATATTATAAAGTAGGAAATAATCCATCAAGCCCCATAAGCTCACCGGTGAGCGAGACACAGTAGAATAACAATAGATTTCCAAGAATCCACGATCGGAGGGTTAAAATTACACCATGGCTCTAGATATTTAGAATATTACCTTAATATTAATTGAATATAATTTACCAGTAATAATAGATAATATTATCCTTGTATTATCCGTTATAATCATTAATCATCTGCCGACTATCAAATGCGGGCTATACGAGTATTACAAAAATTAATGAGATGATTGTTAATGCATACATTAATTATAACATATGATCAAGCGTTAAATGTAATCATGAATATTAACATATTATGTGGATATTCCGTTAATACGGGGTACATTTTCCGCGGCACTAGCGGCACAATATAATGACACAATATAATTAATAAACGGTAAACTGAAAACACTAGACTGCTCAAATGAGGCGCAAGCACACATAATAAGCGTGATTTCAATTAATATTCTTAAGTAGCTAACTGCTAAACGATACAATTAAATGTAGGGAACGCGCAAAACTTGTCAGTAGTCTCTGGGTTGAGGTAGATACGATTTGAAAAACACTAAATTACTTTGCTTGATATTTATACTGGCAAGCAGCGATAATTATCAAGTTTCCGGACTAACTATAGCGTTATCAATATTTTAATTATCCGGAATATGTTGCGGTGTACCTGTATCAAGAAGTTACTACTTCACTTCCGCTAACAAACGATTATACTCTTTGGCGATGTATGGTAAAATGCTTGATAATTTCTAAATACGTTTAAGGGGCTTGTTTCACCACTTCCTGATAAGGTGCCGGATAGGCTATCCACAACTTATTTGACAGATGCTCGATACTTTATCTGTCAAGTTAAGTTGTGGATAGCCTATCCCGCACTTCAGGAAGTGGTAAAACAGGCCCTAAGAATATAATAATTATTATAAGTTATAACACTTTTAAAAATATACTTGTAATCAATTTAATAGTAAAACATATTTTATATCAAAACTCAAGAGGAAATTAAAATTTACAAAAACATTTTGAAACGCCGTTTATTTATTGTACACAAACGAGAAATTTTCCAATATTCTCTACACGCTACACCTTAAATATTTTCCCGCTCTACATTCACCTAAACTAATTTCCTCGGGAATATTGCTCTTGGCTGGTTCGGCAGGCATGGCCGCCTCCCTCAAAAAGAAACTCGACAGTCGGCCTTCGACAACCAAATCAAATCATCCGACCGTACCTACTACCTACAGATCAGCGAATTTGTTACTGAAATACGCTTATTTATATTTTTAAAGAAGCTTTCGGTAAATATTATCAAACTTTAGCTCACGCTAAAATTATCCAATAAGACTTGTGACTTTGATCCGCAAATAAAGATATTGAATGTAAAATTGTAAGTAATAGTTCAAAGGGAATGGCATATTATAATAATATCTTTATTTGAATAACAAATCAAAATAGACTGAGTAACAGCATATATATTTTATCTTCCCTTGTATATATAAATTCTCGTGTAACATTATTAGTTACCGTACTCCTCCTTTACTGATTTTTACCAAATTTTATATGCATATTCATTATTCAGTAGGTCTGAAAATCGGCTACTGGCTATTTCTTATATTGATAAGTGCATATTTTGTTGAATAAATAATGTAAATTATTACAACTCGAGACTGATGGCGACCATTGTTTGTGCAACGGGATAGCGCTGGACGTTGCCATGGTACCATACTTATTTAGTCACTTCAATAAAATAATAAAAAACTACATACAACTATAAATAACTTATATCGATCGAAGGCAACCGCATATTAGTTTATAATATGCGGTAGCCTTCGATCGATCGAGAGTAATTAATGCAAGAGAAATCACGACCAGGCGTCCTTTTTTAAGTGTTTTGTCTATTTCTGAGCTTCGTTATAGAAACTTGTTTTAAATTTAAAATAGTACGAATATCTTTTATATACTCGTAGGTGGGTGAATTTCCCAACCGCATTTTTTTCGCGGCTACTGTGAAATTGGGGGTGTGAAATGGCTTTTTAGGGTTAAATAAAATTTCATTGTATAGTTTGTGTGATTATCCATATGAGGCAACAGACACGTTTTTAATTCGATAACTAGAACATAAAAATAAAAAAATTCTAAAGGTGGAAATTAGGCCCCTCGGTGACTGTCCCAACGACCTTTTTAGTCCTAATTTCGTCAGCCGAGGAAAAAATATTAGTGGTACAAACAAACGGAGTCTTTTATTGGATTCTTAAAGAATGGAGGTATAATCAATACAAATTTCATAATCCCAATCGTTATACTTTCAAAATAGCGGGAGAAATAAAACTGTCCCAACATTTTGTCTTGATTCGGTGAATAAAAAAGAAACATGAATTGTCGAGACCAGAAGTACTTTTGAACGTAATGCCGCTTCTCGAACTCAAGCGCCAGTCATGCTTGTGCTTTCGAAGCTAGAGGTGGTTTGCTGCGTCGCTGCGTGTTCCCGCTAAAAACGTAAGTATATCGTCTCGGTGACACCCGACACTTTTCTCTACATTTCCGTGATTCAATTTATCGTGTTAATTGAACCAGCTAGAAGTATTAATTTATTTTCTTACAAACACTTTTAATAATATGTATCAGTATGTAGTATAGATATCGGTATTATTATTATAGGTGTCAAAATATTCAACGATTTTCCGCAAATTTTCATATCGGTGATTCCGTTTCGGTGAATTCGGTGACCTATTTGATCACCGAAATGAAAAAAAAATCACCAATATGAAAAAAAAATCATGGAAATGGTGACTCGGTGACTTTCGGTGACCTTCGGTGACAATAGTTTTCATATCGGTGAATGTATTTTCATCTCGGTGATTTTTAAAGTTGTTTTATACAGGATGAATAATAATCTGCGAAATCGTAAAAAAAGTTAATAAATAAAAAAGAAATATGGTGCTTCTTAATGTTTCATTTTTTTGAGCTATTGTATAGCTTTGATCGCGTTTATCAAGAAATTCAGTAACGAAAAACACCTAACATTCGTCTAACGTCGTTTCAGTCAATATTTGTAATTTTTTTAACTTTAAATATTTATACACAACATTTACCTTTCATTTTATGAATAAGAAACTCAGAGACTGATATTTTGACCTTATGTAGTTTATTCGGATTACCTTAAATATTGACTTTCGTTGATTAGTAAATTAGCAAAAACAGTACGAGATAATATAATATGATTATTTAATATTAGAATTTAATGAATCCTATCAAAAAGTAGTTTTGGTTATAATAATGTTAGAATAATAGTTACTCAATTTTTACTTTAACTGTTTAACTTAAGTATATTTTTATAACGAAAAATTTTAACTAAGCACTAGAAGATACCTTTTCAAAATAGTAACAGCATTTATACTTTGCCGAGTGAAGTTGGCGCGTGGTAATTTTTATTCAAAGTAAATGTGTCAATTATTTCCCAATATTAATATATTTTGTTATTTGTAATTAAAATCGTTTGTAACATGATTTTTTTTAAATAAAAATACATTGTTCTATCCACAGACATAGATCAAGATAGATACCGCATGTGTATGTACTTCGCGTGAAATATCGCGTTCCCAAACGACGAGCAATGCTCGTCTTTTGAAAGTCTGTTCTTTAGTCTGCTATCGGAATCGGACGTAAATCGGAATTTTAAAAATGCCTCAATGCCTAAAATGGCCGTATTGAGCTGTAGAAATTCAAATAGAAACATTGGCCTTGATAATGGACACGTTTCTTATCATCGGTACGTCACGGAGGCAAAAGAGTTGTGCAATTATAGCTGATTTCGTGATGGATTTTTTGTGATGGATATAGGCTTTGTTTTATTCAGAAAAATATTAGAGATAATTTCGAAAATTGCAAAAGTGTCACCCAAAGTGTCAAAATTTTTCCATAAAAATACATTATTTCGCTTGTTTTATAATCACGCTGTATACTATTTCGGTGAATTTACATTTCAGTGAATTTTGTTTTCATCTCGGTGACTGACTTTTTCATCTAGGTGACAGCTAAAATATAAACGTGTGTGCTACGTTTGTATATTATTTAATTTTTATGTCATTATAACACAGTAGTAGTGATGGAGCGCGACGATTATTTGGACAAAGTTAATGACGTGATTCAGGGTGAACAATTTCTAAGGGTTCCTTCTGACCCAACAAACAAGTTTTTAGCTAAGCTTAAATTAGCAATTAATAATAATCAATATTTCTTTCAAACTGAATCATCAAAGAAAAAACTCATCCCAATGAATCCTCGCGCACCATCACTGTACGGCTTGCCAAAGATTCACAAAACTGATATTCCCATGCGTCCAGTTGTCTCATACATAGGTGCACCAGCATACGAGCTGGCAAAGTCACTTAATTTCATAATAAAAGAAAGCTCTCATTTCGGCCACCTTATGCCATAAAAAATAGTCTACAATTAGTAAACAAAATTAAAGATGTGACTTTGCCACCTCGTTGCAAATTAGTTTCACTTGATGTCAATAGTTTATTCACTAATGTTCCACGTAAGGAAACATTGGATATTTTAAGGAATGCATTAGAAAAACGTTTACCTCCTGGTGAAAGTAATGAATTGCTTACTCTTACTAAAACCTGCATGGAACAAAACTACTTTCGATTTAACGGCGAATTCTTTGTTCAAGACGACGGTCTAGCTATGGGTTCACCTTTAAGTCCTTTGATGGCCGAAATATTTATGGACGATTTTGAACAAAGAAATATCGTCGTTAATAAAAGTATTTTATATTACTTTAGATACGTAGATGATTGTTTTCTTTGTTGGACGGGTACACAGAGACAACTGGACGTATTTGTTAAAGAACTAAATAATAAAAAACATATTAAAATTAAATTCAAATTAGAATGTGAAGATAATAACACCCTAAATTTTCTCGATTTATCTATTACTAGAGTTAATAATAAACACAGTTTTGGAATCTTTCGCAAGCCGACATATACTAATACTACTATTCATGCATCGTCATGTCATCCTTGGCAACACAAACTCGCGGCCTTTCATAGTTACATTCATAGATTATTATCGATCCCTCTTAGTAAAGATAATTATCAAAATGAGCTTAATATCATTTTTCAAATTGCGATATCCAACGGATATAGTCCAAAAATTATTAATAATATTTTGAAAAATAAAAACAAGAAAGAACTGGTTAAGTTTTTGTACGCAAGTCCTATTGATAAGGAGGTAGTTAGATATAAGTCCAGTTTGACCTACATGGGAGAGGTATCTGCACGCTTATCCAAAATAATGAAAAACAACGATATGCATGTCGCATTGAGGACAAATAATACTTTAAAACATCATTTATGTCATAACAAAGACCGGATTGATGAAAAATATCAGTCCGGTGTCTATAAGATCGATTGTCCTGAATGCGATAGTGTATATGTGGGTCAGACTGGACGCAGCTTTGAGACTCGGTATAAAGAACATATCGCGGCTTATAGGAATGGTCATCCTGATAAGTCACATTTTGCTAAACATCTTTTAGATAATAATCATACCGTGCCCGATGGCCATTCCTATAAAGTTTTACATAAATGCGATAAAGGCTTTCGGCTGAGCGTGTTGGAACAATTAGAGATCATAAAAGAAAAGAAAAATAACAGATTTGCATTGTTGAATGACCAAACTTGCTTGACTACGTCACCGCTTATTAATATGTTCGGGGGTACTGGTGAGGGTAGTGGGGGTAGTAGAGGGGCTCGATAGGGTATAAAAGGCGGTGTTTTGGCCGGTGGCGGCACTTGACGGACGTTGTTCGTAGAGTCCACATCCTGAGGATGCTCCGGTGTTGGAGCGAAACGCGCGTCGAGGTTTTCAACCTGCATGGTGGTGAGGGGCCTTGCACGGATTTGCCAACATTATTGCTTGTGTGGTGGTGGTGTTTGCAAGTTCTTGCATGCGAGTGTACGCATAGGCAGTGTGGGAGGAGGGAGGTGCTGTACGCATGCCTATGCGTACACTCACTCATTTACTTAAAGGTGGAAGTTTATTTCGCGGAATATTGCTAAAAATAATAACAAACTAAATTTTAAGCTATTGATTTCCGCAAAGTAACGCCTGATTCCATTAACTGTCATTAGTTTCTTAGTCATAAAACATTAAAATTGAGAGGAAACTTCAGTAAAAACTCAAAAAAACATAGAAACAAAAAAGTTCACCGAAATGAAAAAAAATATGGACATGTTTGAAATTCACCCAGGTACTAGTGAGGGAGCCCTAGAACAATTTTTTTTGTATTTGTAATAAAATTTGTTCTAGGGCTTCCGTACTATACGGAAGTGCAAGTTTTGCACAACATGCACAACATTTTAACAGCTTTGATTTTGCAATATCTGTTTTATAGACACGATACGGCTTTAATCCAATACTAGTGCTGATTTAACGCAATCGCCGAGGTCGCCCCTACAGTCCCAGGGCCAGGCACCCTCCGCCAAAGGGGAAATGTAATATACAGGATATGAGAATTTACTGTTTAATCCACCCGCGGGCCAATTTGTTAATATTTTCATTAAATCCACTTAAAAGCTCACCGATGCTACCATTTTACTGAGTGTATTAAATTCTTTTCAAAGTCGACGATTCAAAAATACTGGATATCCATATTAATCCAATTTGTTAAATGGACTGATATGTTATTGTCCGTTCTCCGGTAGAGAACATATTTTAGCCAATTCGAAAACTTTATTATTTTTGTTTCACTTTTACTATTGACGTTATAGTTACAGGAAAAGGGGATTATCATTAAAACACAAATAGTGCCCGTCTTTATTATCATATTATACAGTCAGTAAAAAATATGATTTGTACTTTCAGAAAATTTTATTGGCAGCTGATGGCGGACGAATTATATTAAAAATTTGCTGACCAAACGTAAACACCGATATATTACGATTTACGACTAACATTAATTTGACATAACCTGACTAAATAACCTAGGTCCTCCATCAGTCGATAAGCCAATCTCTCTTACATACATAAGTCTATTATAGTACATAAGTAAGGTCTTAGGTCTGCTGGAAGAAATTTCTTTAGAGATAAGCAGTACCTGTTGTGTCGTCTTTCTTTATAAGTATAACTTGTTACATGTTTTTTGTGTGCAATAAACGGTTAAATAAATAAAAAATTATATTATATTATTATTATTATATAATAATAATTTGTCTTTTGTAATCCTTTAAGTGTGAAGCGTATTATATGGCTATAAATAATATTATGTCATTACATTTTATAAGTATGTGATACAATACAGAGTAAACTTGCAGAGCTGCGAAGAGATAAGATTTGTATCGAGAAGAAACCATTTAATATGCGAGTATAGACATATTTCGTTCCTGTCATAACATTCTTTTACGATTCCCGTTTTATGCTTTCATATAGATACGCACGTCTAATAAAAGTAGCATTTATTTTTTATGATCCGTATGGTATTACATTGTTAGATATCCTTGTAAAAATAAAGGTGCTGCTCTACTACGGCGCTACGCTACGTACTACCAAAGTAGGTATATTGTTATAATTATAATATAATTATATGTTATATTATATTTATAAGTAGTTATATTGTTATAATTATTATGTACTTAGTACAATAATGATTACGACAAGAACTTCAATCAACGCGGTAAAATTTGGCTGTAGACCTAATTTGATGACGATCGCCCCCTTGTCGCCGATTATTTTTTTTTTAATTTATTTATTTAAGGTCGCTTTAACATCAGGGTCATTAGCGACCACAACAAAGAATACATTACAGAAGACTTAAATACATTTGTATACATTTATCATTTTCAAAAATTTTAGAGTTTTAATACATCCATTTTCATCATTTAAACATTATTTTAGATCGGTAGGTAATTTACAATAGCTTTTTTCAACATTATATGATAAACATTCAACAAGGAGGTGAAAAACAGAAAGAAAACATCCACATTTGCATTTGCTTTTTTCAGTCTTAGTAATATTGTGAATATGGGTGATGTTTGTATGTCCAATTCGCAATCTGGTTATAACTACTTGATCATTTCTACACGAAAAGTGGGCAGGAACTTTATCAAATATAGAATTTCTAATAGAAAATAATTTAGACACATTGCCTGATTTCCAATTAATGTCCCAATTGCATTTAATTTTATACTTTATATATTTCTTTATGTCTGAATATGTAACTTTATTTGTACATTCAATATATATTTCATTAGTTGTGTTATAATATAATTTTAATTCTACTTTTAGATATTTTGGCATCCATATAATTTTAAAATTGTAATTATTTTGCAAAAGACTTGTAATCCTAAATTTTAAATTCATCATGATAGGATCCTTGTTTTTAAGATTCAAAATGGCAGTTAAACATGATTTTGATGTAGTAAAAATAATGTATTTTTGTTGAGAGGAACTTTCAGAAATAATTTGAAAAGTTTTAATCAAACCCATTGCATCCAAACTAAAAACTGAAAAAATGTCCAAAAGTTTGTATATATATTTATTGTTTTTTATTAAAACAGAACGGCTTGGTTGACTATTAGTGGTGAAACCATAAGTATATATCTCTTCGTAATCAGAAAAGGTATTCATAATTTCATGAAATAAATCTTTAGATGCTATTTCTTTGTTGCTCACTAATTCAAAACTTACTGGAATCTCATAATTATGCCACGGGCAAAAAGGTGATACACGTTCAGTAAAAATTGGAGGTGAAATAATATTTAAATCTTTTATGTATTTAGCGGCTCGAATACGTATTGGTTGGGATAATTTAGGTTGTTGTAAATATTCGGAATCAACAGCTAGTGACTGGGTGTAAATTTTAAAATTTGGACTATCAGTCCGAGATGTAAATTTAAAGCCATACGATAAAAGCAACTCCCTCCTTCTGTACTCTAATGGTGCTTCATTAGCTTCTGCCAAGATGCTCATTATTGGGCTAGTCCTAAAAGCTCCAATACAAAGTCTAAGTGCTTGATTTTGTATTGGGTCCAGAGAATTGAATGTGCGTTTTTTTGCAGAATCATATAAAATCGATCCATAATCAAGTTTCTGTCTAATTAAAGCACGATAAGAATTTAATAAGCACTTACTGTCAGCACCCCATTTAGTAGAAGATAATACTTTTAATACATTTAACCTCTTATAGCACTCAGATTTTAGTTTATTGATATGATCTATCCATGACATCTTTTTATCAAATATGAGCCCCAATATCTTTATGTTTTTAGCTTCGTTTATATTATGTCTATTTAAATTTAACTGTGCATTCCTAATTTTAGCTCTTTTTCTGGTAAGTATTATAAATTCAGTTTTGGTTTTTGAAAATTTAAATCCTGACTTATTTGACCACTCGTAAAGATTATCTAATGTATTTTGCAACAGTTTTAAAGTTGGTTTTAAAGTTCTACCACTGCCAGTTAAAGTTAAATCATCAGCAAATAGAAACCCTTTTACAGGTTTAATAATATGTGAAAGAACATCATTTATCTTCTAAATTCATCGCAATAATTATTCGAGTTAGAATTGTTGGCAAAAGTGCGAGCTAAAATATTAGAGACTTCAATAGGATTACATGTATGAGATTCATCATCTTTCTCTAAAGATATGCCATTATTTCTTCTGGTTCTATTATTAAGACAGTTTATCTTTTTCCACATATCTGCTAGAGGTGCACTGTGGTTAATAGATGACACCCAATCTTCCCAATACTTTTTTCTGTGTTCCTTAAGAATTATTCTGCTTTTTGCTCTCTTTTTCTTATAATCTATTTGGTATTTAACTGCAATTTAATCGTTATTGGAATGTTTTTTGTAAAGTCTAAATGCTTTCTTAGCTTCTTTCACGGCTATTTTACAGTCTTCTGTCCACCAAGGTAAGTATTTTTTATTAAATATTCCAGATGTTGTGGGAATGGCCTTGATTGCTGCTTCGTATACTAATTTGTTAAATTTGTCAACAATTTCATTAATCGAAAAATCACTTAACCTATTTGGAGATACTAAATTGTTAATATTTTGATCAATTTCATTACGAAACATATTCCAGTCACCTTTATCAAATTTCCGCCGAATTATATATTAGGCGAGATTACAAAATTTATTTTGATTAGCAGGGTGATTATACTATATCTTGCAACAGCAATTTGATAGTGAAATCTGATTTCCGACGTTCATTCACAGCAGATATTGAAATATAATCACCTGTTGCGTTTCTATTGTTAGATAATTAACAGAGATACCTAATAATATTCACTTCATGATCATTGTATAAAACATGCAAATGCATGGCCAGTGTTATAGACAGTACAACTGCGATTGATCGTTGTCGTTTGTGGCAGTGTGCAATGTAGAGGCGCCCTAAAAATGGCTTCTTCACAATATGGTATGGTAGGGACAAATTATATTATCGTCGATAGACTTTATTTCGTTTTTATGTAGTGAAGTCATGAAATTCCTAATAATTTTCAGTGTTATAAAAATATTACCTTTTGTTTATTAGATATTTTATTATCATTACGCGCATTTATAGCACTCGAAATGTATTTTTTTTCCGGTAAAAAATCTATAATGTTCTAATATCACGGTAACATACAGACACACTTTTGCAATTACGATATTAGTAAAAAATGTATTATTTTCTTTAATAATTATCCATTTGACACAAAGTTTTTCCGTAACAAAAGTGCGGCGGTCATCGCTCTACATTGAATATGCAGTAAGTATAATATATTTAGGGGCGAGATCCGCCCTTTATCAATTACCGTTAAACAAGAAAAATGAGGCTCGGTAAGCCTGCACAGGCCTAATTAAAGCAAGTAAGTAAATTTTGAAACAAGGGCCACTGTCACCCTAAATCCCCGTCTACCTCACGAGATAAAACTTTCACGAAATTGCGTTAAAATTTCGAAGAAATTCTATTTTGTTGAGATTCACCTGCCAAATTATGTAATGCAATAACAGGAGGCTTTCTAACATATTTTTAGGAGAGTGGACAGTGGATTTGTCTTATAATCAAGTTATAAGGCAAAAAATAACATTAACGTTTTTTTTTTTTATTGTAAAAGCCACAAATCCACATAAATATTATTACAAGTGCGAAAGGGTATCGTTCTGTAAGTTGTGTTGTGGAATTCAGTATAAAGATATTTTTATTTTACCGCAACAAGTGTACGTTTGTACGTGTTCACGTCATGTTATTATCAAATTGCTGTACAACAATAATGTTTCGTTTTATAATTTTTTTACGAATGAATCATCAGGTAATTTATCATCAAATAATATGAAGCTGCCTTGATGTGTAATGAAAAAATGATACCTAAAAAGCTATAAATAAAGTCATTATTTTGGTTTTTGATAGACATACGCGCTTACGATTACGGATTAAATTGCAAGGGTCCCTTCTCTCTCTCATCGTTATATGTAGATAGTAGACGCAATATTTCAAAACACTTATAAATCATTTACGCAAGATTAAGTATTAGTTGACCCCTCAAGCCCCACACAAGCTGCAGGGGGAATCTTTGCAAGTTCACACTCGAGAGGCGTTAAATTTGTGAAATAGCTGCTGCGGAATATAAACATTGCACCCGCATTTACTGCTTTATATCGATATTTGATTCACCAATTTTTGTAATTTAAATTCTTTCACGACTACTCCGGTGTTTATTCGTCGACTCACAAACTTTCATTTGTATCTACATCCTATACATTTATATCTATAATAGCATATACAGTTGTTTTCATGCCTTTTCTATGTTCAACTGTAGTCGTTAACCCATCAATCCTCAAGCGGCAGCCAGCTGCCGCATAGCAATAATTGAAAATCTATTGTATCTGCGACCACGATGGAGGCGTTAAAATGTTTTTTTTTTTTATATATTCGATACTTAGCACTATTATTATTTTTTAACAAAAAATTGAACCCGACTTCCAGTGTAAAAACAATATTCTTAAAATTACCTAAAAAGGATGAAATAATTCTTATTCTTCATGAGTGCCTTTTTTAAAATTCGGCATCTCAACGCATTCTGTAGTCAATTTTCATTCGTTTGAAGTCGGTACCAGCCCAGAACTGAGATACTCGACATAGAACTTAGCCAGTACCGACTTCACAAGAATGAAAAGTGACTACAGAATGCGTTGAGATGCCGAATTTTGAAAAAGGCACTCATGAAGAATAAGAATTATTTCATCCTTTTTAGGTCATTTTAAGAATATTGTTTTTACACTGGAAGTCGGGTTCAATTTTTTGTTAAAAAATAATAATTTTACTCTTTTTAGTTATCTACAAGACAAGGCTTTATGCGTAGATAGCCAGTACGAATATTAACTATCCATATTATATTACTGTAAGCTAAATTGTGGTAAATGCTTGCAGTTATCTAAGCGATGCTGCAATTTCCCAACTTTTATCTTTAAAGGTTCAGGAGTTCTGTTTAGTGCCTTTGGACCAAGAGACACCTTCGTATGTTTCTTTTCATCGTAACATATTATGTTTAAGTTACTAGAAACAACATTTTAACCACTATGAGTGTTTTTCAAGGGTTTCCCTCGATTACTCATAGATTTCATCACCAGCTCATCACTTTCGTAATTGGTGTACAAAATTAAGATTATATCCTATTTAACAAAACAAAAATTTTGAAAATCGGTCCTCAAACAGCGAAATAATCATCAAAAACATCTGCTTCGATGCAAAATATCACGAAAAGTACCAATAATTGGGTCATAATGTGATGATGCATGGCGTAATCATAGTTGTTATGATGATGATTAATCAAATTGATATATTGGCTTATGCTTTCAGTTATTTAAACAACGCCGAAATCCCCGAATCTCTACCTATAAGGATTCAAAAGTTCTGTTCGGTACCTTCGGGTCTAGGGTTATAACCTGGTGCAAAGTTTTACTTTTTGGTAGTATTTACCTCGAACGCTTCAGAAAAAATTGAAATCACTATATGTTTTCATACAAATTTCAAGGAGTCCCCTCGATTCCTCATGGATTATATCATCAAATCATCATTTTTGTGAACATGGTACCAAATTCGGATTCAACCCTGTACAACAACAAAAGAATCATGAAAATCGGTCCACAAACGGCGAAGTTATGGTTGAACATACAAAAAAATATATATACAGACGAACATATAACCTCCTCCTTTTTGGAAGTCGGTTAATAAAATAAGTTTAATCTGCCACATAAAAGTTCTTCGACGCGTTATCCATATTCAACAATATTTATCACAAACGTGACATCACAAAAGATTTTAATATACCGGTCTCATCCCCATCTTTGACGGTGATCTACAAACATAATTAGAGATTCTCAAAGAGTCGTGTGTTTCGGATGGGGATGATCCGCGCCTCCACGCACGTCAACGGCCGCATCAGCCGCCACCTACTTTGCATCATAATCGACTCCCACAAAGTAAAACAAAATCTCCACATTAATATTCAGCGATAGGGCCGACGCATCGATTGACGTTTAACATGCAAATTGCAATCTGAAAATCTAGCAAAATTGTGCGCAACTAAACATTTTGCACATTATCAATTCAGGGCGCAGTTGTTTGAATCACTATGCCGAATATAATTTAAATGCTAAACCGATCGACCCCACTAATGCCAAATTAGATCGGGGCCGACCGCGGGGACTTGGAAGCGGACAGGTGTTGTTTATTATATAAATAACATTTTCTGTCCAGTGTACATAATAGTATTATATTATACAACCCTGAGGCCAGCGTTTAATTATTATGTACTAGTTGTCCCGGCAAACGTTGTTTTGCCATTTAAAGTATTTCTACTTCATCAGTTGACACAAAATCTTACCCCTCTTTTGTCCCCTGAGAGGGGTGGAGGGAAAAATTTTATACACCAGATGTTGAGTTGGAAAGAGGCAAATATATCTGCGAAAACCGTATGCAAATCGGATCAGTAGTTTTCGTGTTAAAGCAAAAGTATTATACAAAATCTGACCCCCTCTTTCGTCCCTTTAGAGGGGTGGGGGGAAAAATTTTATACACCAGATATTAAGTTGGAAGAAGACAAATATATCTGTGAAAACCGCATTCAAATCGGATCAGTAGTTTTCGTGTTAAAGCAAAAGTCTTATACAAAATTTGACCCCCTCTTTCGTCCCTTTAGAGGGGTGGGGAGAATTTTTTTATACACCAGATGTTAAGTTGGAAGAAGACAAATATATCTGCGAAAACCGCATTCAAATCGGATCAGTAGTTTTCGTGTGATGCTGGAACAAACATACAGACAGACAGACAGACAGACGAAATAACTAACTTTTCGGCTTCTATAGCGATATTGTGACACCCTCCGCTTATTATTTTTTGAATATCTTTAATGTACAGAATTGACATTTCTACAGATTTATTATATGTATAGATTAACAAATACGTACATAGGCCATACTTCAACCAATGTTTTATTGGATCTATGACATTTATAGATGTACTGTATGAAATGATAATAATATGTTTCAAGTCAATATTTTTACATGCAAATAAGAAATTTCCTCTTTTTCTCGACTTTTCTTTAACCGATACATCAGTTACATATCCAAGCGTATTGTACGATAAGCAAGTAAATATGTTAAGAAACGGGCCGATGAAAAGAATGTGCGAGCAGTATTTTAGTGTCATAAAGCATAGATATAGCGCCATATTTAATTGAGTCTCCCCCGCTCCGGGAGATAAGAAGTATCAGTTAAACTCGGAGTGATGGATACGGAGAATAAATCAGCTTTCAGCGCCGGCCGAGGTTGACCAGATGCGCCCTCACGATGTATCGAAGTAGTTTCAGCTTCAATTTTATTACCGCCCCTTAAAAGTTATTTTGCACTACCTGCACTCATTCATATTATAAATATATTTGAAGAGTATGTTTAGTATCATGTATTTTTTATTTAACTAATAGTTGAAAATCAAGTAGTGATGATTACTGTTTTTTTCGTAAGGAACGAGTTAAATAATTATATTTATCACACAATTGATACCAATAAGATTTTTTCCGTTAACGCTAAATGCTAATGATGTTTGTTAATTTGTTAATTTCGTCAGTTTACTTTTATTAATCTACGAGAAGATATAAAAAATCAAACGTAAAACAATAGTGTTAATATTAAATGCGCCCAAGATTTTGATATTAATTTAATTAACGAACAAATGGCACGATATCGCATACCCTGCAGGAATCCTCTACGTCAGGGAATCCCTGAAGCTAATTTAACAAATGAAAACAGAGACGTTCTCACTTTGCAAATAATAAGGCGGCTCCCTAATGACATAATCACTCGCGGACAACAGCCCTTTGTCATTTGATTCAATCAAAATTACGATATTAAATTACGATATTGATCAGATTATTTAGGAATAATTAGGAGTGATAAGTATAATATGCCTTGTTAACGTAGCGACAAATTATCTGGATTACCGAGTTTTGATTTATTTTGAATTTTAACTTGAAAATTAAACAAAGTGCAAGTTTCCGAGATTTAACCTGGCTACTCGTATCTAGCCAGTCATGAAGGCGAAAGACGATGTGGTACTAATGTGTTGGTCAAAATCATACTTATATGCGCCCCTGTCCCCAATAAAAATAGTCTGAAATGGCTAATGAAACTGAACACTGTCCCAACGTCGTTTCAGAAAAGAATTTCCGATATCATAGGATCCTTTGTTCACAGACCAAGATTCGGCAACCGCCAAATGGGAAATTGAAACTGCCGAAATTGTAATAAAACTTGTGAGCGGAGTGTTTTTGTGTCGGTGCACGACAAACTAGAAATTGCGATATGACGGGGCGTATTTCGCTAATTCCAACTTCAGCTTTGACCGCATAGCGCCAGTTAATCTACTCCGTTCCCATTCGTTGGATATTTTCATCAGAACAACAACAAACAGCGGGCACGGTATCGCGCAAATATAAACTGGAAATGAATCATTTCGTATTTCGACACATGCTCGAACTGAAAGGTTGGGCTGCGAGTGACGTATTTTTAATTACCTCCTACCGCATCCCATCGGATCCGATATTGAATTTCTATAGGGCAATAACTCGAGAAGCGGCCGGTCTCCGAGACGGATATCGACGTCGTAATGGACCATCTACGGGGCGAACTTAAATTAATTAATATGCAAAAACAACAACTTTTGGTACGAAAACAAATTATCTGAGCCTAATACTTTGCAAATAATTGTGGTATATTGACTTTCTTATTTCAAAGATTATAATAGGAAACCAGAATAAATATATTGAAAAAGCTATCAGACAGTTAAGTAGTATTTTAACATCTTCTGTTTTGGTACCGGCTTGGATACAATGTTTCAATTATTTTACATAAGAATAAATTGATAGTTAGAAATCACTTTAAATAATACTTTGTACAATTTGTTTATCTTTCATTCTTTCATTAATATGGTACTAAAGGTTATTTTCAGTTGCAGGTCGCTTAAAATCAGGTAAGATTTAGGAAAAAGGTATTTTAATTACGCTAATCTTGATCGAATCTCGTGCGAGCTTGATTGAATTTCCGAACGGGGCTATCGTATTTGCGGCCGGGCGGCTCTCGGCTCACTGGCCTGTGACGTTTCGCCGTCTATTACTTTTTTTATTATCCGCCACGGTAAACGCTAATAAAGTCTATACTCCTCACTTTTTGCACCGAGAAAAGCTGGGATGATGTTTTTCTCGGTTAATAAAAATAATATTCCGCTGAAGATTATGCGGATAAGCGAGTCATATTGACTTTGTTATTGCTTGTAAAGTATTAGTACCAATTTGGACTTTGATATTATGCGCGGGTTCTTGCATTAAAGTTACTAGTTTTGTTAGTATTCCAGGTAAACACTTAACTTTTTTGAGAGTAACGCTGTTAATAATTAGGCGTAAATCCAGGGCTTAGGTACACTATCAAAATTGGTTGTGTGTTTTTGTAATAGAAGTAGAAGTCATAAATTGACACACATAAATACACACACACTCGCAAACTTTCACCTTTGTACTGTTAATGTGATTGTTAAGGAAAATCTGTGTAAAGTTCAAAGAGCTAAGTGCTATTTGAGGCACCCTGTAAATCTATTAATTAATGGATTAGGATTTTGACCGATTTTACTCATTTCTAGCCCATCGTACAATGTACTCCCATTGACAAAATATTTAACAAAATAATTATTAATGTTAACGATAAAAAAAAGAAAAAAATATATACATACTCGTATAGCTGAACGTATTACCTCTTCCTTTTTGAAAGTCGGTCAAAAAAGTTTTACGTCAACAAGATGTTCAGTAACATTTTAGTACAAACGAGTTAACACGTATACAAAGAAAAACACCTTTGTTACACAAGGCGCATGTAAAATATAAGTCTCCGAAGACTGGTGGGGTAATCGGACGCTGGTGGGGATCAATGATTGATGTGGCAGCTAATAAAGCCCGCAAATATCGCAATTTGTTTACTCTCACCGCCAGCTTCTCAAGTATAAGGCTGTATGCACACCGACGCATTAGGTCCGTCCAAAAAACGACTGAGATGTGTCATTGAGGTGTGAGACCAAACTTTAAAAAAAAACCGGAAAAACCTGCAAAACCTAGGTCTACCACCGCTAGACCGGCTTTTCGGGGTTCGATAAGTAGTTCGTTTGTTCTGTATACGTCACATTCGTAGCAATATTGTAATAGACCCGCGTGTACCCGAACTTGATGAGTTGGGTCTAGTATGAATAGTGTACTCAACTGTGTACAATTTATATTGTGACGAAACTCTACTATGTAAGCACATCCTTACCCGCGATGTATGCCACAATACTAACGAAACGAGGAAAACATCCCAGGGGAACCAATTTAGAGGAATCTTATAAAAACCGTCCAGGGAACTGATGTTATAAATAAATTATTGAAACCAATCCGATATCGTTTGAAAGAAAAATGTGTTTGTTTTCATTATAAATCAGTATTTGACATTCGCAACAGCGGATATTGAAAAGTAAAGAACATGAAATCAAAACAATTTTTTTTATATAGCTTGTAGTAAAATCGTTGACTGTATAAGAACACGCCAAGGTCATGAAATCATTGTAAATACTCGTATTGTGTTTTCATGACCAATATTATATCTAGTGTTCGCTCTTACTTACTCATAAGTTAGATTACCATGAAAACTTTCACTTATTATAAAACTAGCTGACCCGACAGACATTGTCCTGTCTTAACGATGATTATTTAATTCGAATTGGTATAATTAAGAAAACAATAGATTAAAATTATTAGTATATGCATGCCAAATTTCATCAAAATAGATTAAATAGTTTAGGCGAAAATCATAAGAGTTTATTGTGCAGGAACCGTACATTTTCCGGGACAAAAAGTATCCCTTGTCCTTTCCCGAGACTCAAAGTGTCTCTATACCGAATTTCATAAAAATAGACCGAATAGTTTAGGCGAAAATCATAAAAGTTTATTGTGCGGGAACCGTACATTTTCCGGGACCAAAGTATCCCTTGTCCTTTCCCGAGACTCAAAGTATCTCCAATATCCATACCAAAATTCATCAAAATCGATTGAATAGCTTACGCGCAAATCATAAAAGTATATTGTGTAGTAACCGTACATTTTTCCGGGACATAATGTATCCTATGTCCTATTCCTGGTTCTAAGCTACCTCTCCACCAATTTTCAGACAAATCGGTTTATCCGTTCTTGACATAAAAGTTTATTGTGCGGGAACCGTACATTTTCCGAGACCAAAAGTATCCTTTGTCCTTTCCCGAGACTCAAAGTATCTCCATACCAAAATTCATCAAAATCGTTTGAATAGTTTACGCGCAAATCATAAAAGTATATTGTGCACTAACCGTACATTTTTCCGGGACAAAATGTATCCTATGTCCTATTCCTGGTTCTAAGCTACCTCTCCACCAATTTTCAGCCAAATCGGTTCATCCGTTCTTGAGTTATAAGTGGCGTAACTAACACAACTTTCTTTTATATATATAGATGAAAATTTAAACAAAAAATCAAAGAGACAAACTATCATATTAAACAGATTGAAAGTAATAAAAAATTAAATTTACTTTTAATTAATTAAATTATTATTTATACATAATATCATATATTTTTACAACAATGGTGTTACTGTGACGTCGGCAGTCGGCACGCGCCTGCTATAAACCTGTTTACGTGGACCAACCCCTTATATGGCCGATGGTGTGAAGTGTCCTTTCATTATCCTGCCCAGTACCTAAGGGCCTTTGCATCCGTTGTGGATGACTTATACAGTACTAGATGACGCCCGCAACTCCGTTGCGCCAAAATTCGTTTATCACGCGGGAACCGTACTTACATTTTTCCGGGATAAAAAGTATCCTATGTCCTTTCCCGGGACTCAAAGTATCTCTGTACCAAATTTCAGCAAAATCGGTTCAGCGGTTTGGGCGTGAAGCGGTAACAGACAGACAGACAGACAGACACACTTTCGCATTTATAATATTAGTATGGATTTTCCGAGCAAAGTAGCAACTCTTCAAATACTGTAGTGCCTGGGACAAGATTTTAAATGTTCGCAAGGTTGCCCAAGCACATACGACATTCTCGCAACATAGTCGGCCTAGTCCAGAGGAATGAACAGGTCAATACGTCTGGGACCAACCATGTGGGTGTTTCCTCACGATGTTTTCCTTCACTGTATGAGCGTCCGTATTCTGTACATGAGATGTACAGAGAAGTTGATTCCTAGGTAGATGGGGGACCTACGTAGTTTGGTCGCGTTACGTCAAACCCAGCCGACAGATCACAATTAACATTGAATTGGCATGATCCGACCAAATGTCGTTGGTCTGTCAAGAGCCTAGGAATCAATTTCCTCGGTGGTATAAAAACTACTCTTGTTGATATTCATTTGTTTATTAAAATTTATATTGAAAATGGTGGACCTAGTTTGTTGCTTGAGAATTGAGATAGTAACCTCCGTAGGAATAAAATATATTTATGTCTCAACAACACACCTAGAGCCGGCTAGTATTAAATAATGTGTTATGAAACTTTTATGAGTTTATTTCCCACGTGATAACATGATATTAAAAGTAAACGAACCTCATAAGATAACTTTGAGGTACCGAGAATTTTTCATCGCCGTCGTTTTCTAGCCGCCTAGCGATATAGAGTTGTGACATCTACTAGAGGGAGACGATACTATTTTCTTAAGCGGGAAAATGTATACGCAGGAAAGAAACATACGGCGAGCGTCGCGCGCCTCAAATTTCCAAAGGTTTTATTGCATTCCCCGCAAGCATAGACGCTTAAACTTTATTACTGTAAAATTAAAGTAATATTAGCGGCGTCTAAATGATGTCGGAGGCAATTCTGTGATATTAAAGGCTATGTTTACTTATGTCAATAATATTATATGTGTTGCTGTATAATACTTTCAGCTTTGTATGTCAACAGTCAAACTGATAATGTAATAACGTAATTATAACTTTAATAATTTAAATTTGTGTCAAAATTATAAAATAAATAATATTACTATGTACTAGCTGTCCCGGCAAACGTTGTTTTGCCATTTAAAATATTTCTACTTCATCAGCTGTTGATACAAAATCTTACCCCCTCTTTTGTCCTCTAAGAGGGGTGGGGGGAAAAATTTTATACACCAGATGTTAAGTTGGAAGAAGACAAATATATCTGCGGAAACCGCATTCAAATCGGATCAGTAGTTTTCGTGTGATAGTGGAACAAACATACAGACAGACAGACAGACAGACAGACAGACAGACAAAAAAACTGACCACATTTTTGGCTTCTATAGCGATGTAGTGACACCCTCCGCTTATTATTTTTTGAATATCTTTAATGTACAAAATCTTCATTTCTACAGTTTTATTATATGTATAGATTACTTTAAAACTTAAATTAATTTGAGAATTTCGGGGCAGTTCTTAAACAAAGTTTATTATTAATTATTGTATGGACTGCAAAAAGTCAAGAATATTAGTGACAGTGAGTGGATAAGTCCGTTTGCGGGTAGGTTTGTAGTTTACATTAGTGTAAGTTTGCACACCAGTGAAGTACACTAATTCGTGGCTTTCCATTAAGAGGTGTTTACACTGTAATTAGTAATTAGTACCAGTGCGTCCGGCGAGCATTTGGAGCAATTAATATAGACTGGCCCTTAGCTTCAAGTGTTGTTCATAATTGTATCAGAAATCGATGATTAGGTGATTACCTAATCATTGATTTCTGCACGACGCGACGCAGCAATCATGTGGGTAGATTGCACGAGACTGAGCATTGAGCAAATCATGGTGATTGAAACTGTATACTAGTATTTTGTAGAAAAACTTTGACAGAAAAAGAAAAAGTTGTCTAAGGGTTGATTCAGACCGCAACGCGACGCGACGCGACGCGATGCATTTCTTAATTAGTATGGATTTGACAGATTCGCAATACATCTCAAGCAATTGAAATCTGTCAAATCCATACAAATTTATGCCGCGTCGCGCCTCGCCTCGCCTCGTCGCGAGACCCTAATAAGAAAGTTGATCAACGCGTCGGATGGGCATTGAAAAATTATAAATAAGAGTTAGTGATCTTATGACAATATAAGCACACATTTGGGGATTATTTAAATAGCTACCAGTTAAAGTACCTATCAGCGTGGCGACCTGGTATCAGTGAAACGGTTACCGAAACTGATACGCAAGGCATTCTTATTTCTTTAAAACATTGTATTTTACATAGCCGGGGATATCTGTATGAATATAATTATTTCTTAATACACAAACCATAATTAGAAATAATTATATTCATGTACTGGATAAGTGTCAATGATCTTGGGTAATCTAAACAAGGTCGTTTTAAAGTGCTCTTCGTTGTGAACCATCGATCCGTTCGTCCCCCCAGATATGATTAACACCTAATTGAATTCTGGCAAGATCCTCACAGTTTAGTTTTCCAATTTACTACACTTTGCTCCAGAGAGTGAAGGGTTGATTTTAATTATTTTCATGTCGGTGAGTCTTAAAGTTGATCGAAAAATAAATATTGCGCTCCGGACTCGCGATATTGTTTTCGAAGTGGAGTCGATTTTTCGGTATTATTTTAATAATTAATGGGCCGTTCGACTTTCACAAATTACGTTTGCTTTTTCGTCAACGACCACACAATGAGAGAGCTTTAAAAGTGAAGTTCGAGTCATTAGTGAGCTGGTGAAGTATAATGACGAACGAAGATGCTGCGCGCTGGAAATATTTATGAGGTACATAATTAAGATACTTTATCCACAAAATTCGATAACGTCAAGTTCACGTTATCGAATTTTCATGTCATGTCATTTTCATGTCATGAACAAAACCACAATTAGTAATGGATCCACGATCTTTAAAATCAGAAAATCATATAAGCGTTTAGTTCAATTACTAACATAAATATATTGGTAGTGCATGTATGATTGTATATAAAAATAAGTCAATGATATTGATTTATTTACTAACAGTATTAATAAAGAATACTCAATAATAGCATAAGCTTATTAAACTTGCGCAAAAGAAAGGTACATACGATAAATCATCAGGTAAAACCGAAAAAACGACAAATATTTTGAATATTATTAATCTCGTAGACGTGCTACGAAATTTCGTAGCGCTGTAAGCCCGCACTATCCATACATTATTTAATGCGATGAAATTTATTTACGAATGTAAAATGAAGTTCTATTATTCATAAAACAGTAATTACAGTGTTTATAGTAATTAGTATCGCTAGACGGCGCCGCGAGAGATTGGAGCGCTATCAAGTAATAATTATTTTGAAACTTTGTTCAATTTATTTTATAATGGAAACACGAGCAGTTAATTAAAAAAACGGAAATAATGATGCACTCTTAACCCTCCGTGAACTAGGTGACTAATCTCACCATGCTGTACTAGGTGGGGTCTGACATACGGTCATACCCCAACAATAAAAGGCACTTAAATCCGAAAATTTGTTCCTAGTGATTGTAAATTAATAAATAATATATTATAAATATCTAATAATGAATTGGTTTAGGTAAAATAAATTTAATTTTACATTATAAAATACATTTTATAAGCAAAAGTACAAAAACTTGACTTTTTCTTCAAGCTATAAACTATGAAATCTTTTCTTCAGTACAATAATCAAATGGCAACTATTATAATCAAATTCTTCTCAATTTCTAAGACTATAGTTTATCTAGTTTTAACCGATTTATAATATCAATTTAAAATAAACAATATGAAATAGATCTTGGGCACATAAGTTTCCGTAATATTGACAGTTATTTAGACACAAAAATTAGTATGTAAAATACAGAATATGGACATATTATATTTTTTGCAAATGTGCCCAGTATTCCTATATATTAGTTTAGGTCATATCCGGTATCACTGATTTGATCTTCATTACTTTACATTCTTGCTCGGAATAATTCATTAGCTCAGCGTCACAATCATCATCTTCTTCAGTTAGTGCTCGTAAAATATATTTTTTTCGATAACCGAGACATTTTTAGCAAAACATTTTTACCAGAAAATAATATGTCATCAAGAAAATCACAAAATTAAACATATAAATAAATAAAAACAAAAGAAGTTACACTTTCCTTTTTAGCTAAGTGCTGTACTAGGTGGGGTATGTGATACCCAGACGCACTTTAAGCACATATAACAGAATTGGTGATAGACATAGGACTGAATATTTGGTAGGAATTAAAGCAGCAACGTCTTATTTGCAGCTATTGAGGAAACCAACTCGCATACTTTTTTCGTTTAAAAATGCTTTCAATTTTTTTAGCGCTGGGGTATGTCATACCCCACCTCGTACACGGAGGGTTAAATCTTTAATCCTTTTTTTTTTGCTTAGATCAGTTAAAACATAGGATTTTTTTGCAATAAGAATAGATAGAGGACAGAACAATTGATAATATAAAAATACAACAATTTTTGCATTAATTTCTGAGTCCTCATTAAAATGCACATATCATTTCCCAATTACTTTTGTTTAGATGATAGCAGCCGTCTTATTAAACTTTGTACTCTGCATACGAACTCCCCTATAGTGCAAATTTGATAACGGAGGGGTCCCACTTGTGTGTTGCAGAGATAATGTAAATAAGCATGCAAATTCTACACAAAATTCTATTCAAATGAGCTTTTGTGGCTCTTTAGAACTCTAAACTCACCTCTGATACCACATATCTACTGTAACAGCGAAAGTATAAAAGTTTTAGTGCTAGCTGGTGATTGTAGATAACAATACTCTCTACATGAAAAAAAACTATTGTGATTAAAGTGCTTTTGATTTATTTGTATAAGCATAAAATGATTTATTAATGATATTTGTTGCCGTTTTTTACCTCTTGTGTAATTGCTTTGTTTTGTTCACTTCAGTGATAGATAATCTCATAATACTGTTTCCATTTGTACCTTAACAGTTATGAGCCAATAAAAATAAATCTTAAACTGTAGGAAACGTAACGAATCGTTGTGTGTATTGAAAATCATTCAGTCGAAAAGAATGTAGCGTTTAGTTGTGTAATGTAAAATGTTTTCGTATAAAAGGAAGGCTTAAGGCACGGCGGTATTATCAATCATTTATTTGACTCGTACCACAAAATGCTTTAAAGCGTCGCCACGGTTATGTATCACGCTTAAAACAGACTTAAAAAGATTTTCCCTCTCCGTCGCGAGGCGCAGGGAACCGTGCAAACATAATAGATTGATACCGGATCTTGATAAGCGCATATTGAAATTTATTTTGCCAAAATTCCATCAAAGCAATGGAAAGAAAACGCGATATCGGTTTCAGCGTATTTATTGCCAATATTGCACACTTTTTTTCCCGTCAATTCTATTTTCCCTTATCTTCTTTTATATTTTAATTAAACGATAACACAAGTACTTCTTTGGGTGATTTTGTTAGGTCAGGTTATATTTATTACACTTAATTTTAAAGCTATATTTTATACACTACAATAATAATAATACACAGAATATAAACTCAAAGTATTTGCTAGCGTTTAAATAAAGTGGTTACCTCGTAACTTTATATCGAGCCCAACATGGAGATTTCATACAGCAAAACTTATAAGGCTCCGTATCAAATTGCTAATAGATACTCTCCCGTGGAAGGTAATACATCAGAACTAATTAAAAGCGTTTCCCCGTGATGAAACTCCACTCGGTAGTTTTTCACGGGGTGCAATCCAATTTGCGAGAAATGTGAGCACGTATGATAAACCGCCATTTGAAAGCGATACGCACGGGCCTGCTCTCACGACACCGACATATTGCTAGCGATCAATATTACCATTTATTTCAAAAGTTAAATTATTATTAATAGAACACGATAATGCAATGCATTATATCCGACCAGTATTACTTTATACACCTACTAGCTGTCCCGGCAAACGTTGTTTTGCCATTTAAAGTATTTCTACTTCATCAGTTGATACAAAATCTTACCCCCTCTTTTGTCCCCTAAGAGGAGTGGGAGGAAAAATTTTATACACCAGATGTTAAGTTGGAAAAAACAGTTAATAATATGAAGTAAGTCCATTAAAGAAAAAAGTTTGATACAAAATCTGACCCCCTCTTTGCTCCCCTTAGAGGGGTGGGGGGGGGTGATTTTTAAACACCAGATTTTGAGTTGGAAGAAGACAAATATATCTGCGAAAACCGTATGCAAATCGGATCAGTAGTTTTCGTGCTAAAGCAAAAGTCTTATACAAAATCTGACCCCTCTTTCGTCCCTTTAGAGGGGTGGGGGGAACATTTTTTATACACCAGATGTTAAGTTGGAAGAAGACAAATATATCTGCGAAAACCGCATACAAATCGGATCAGTAGTTTTCGTGTGATAGTGGAACAAACATACAGACAGTCAGACAGACAGACAGACAAAAAAACTAACCACATTTTTGGCTTCTATAGCGATGTAGTAACACCCCCCGCCTAATATTTTTTGAATATCTTTAATGTACAGAATTTTCATTTCTACAGTTTTATTATATGTATAGATTACCTACCTAATTAATAACCTATAATTTGTTTTGTACTACTAATTAAGATAAAATTATGCATATTTACGGAAAACTCTTTACATATACTTAACGTGCTTTTAGAAGTTTTGTCTTGCTAATAATTAGTATTTAGATTATTTCTAATATAGAGTTTTAGAATTTTGATATTATTAATCTATACTTATTATAAAACAAAGTCGCTTTTTTCCCTCATATCCCTTTGTTCCCTTTAATCTTAAAAACTACGCAACAGATTTTGATGATTCTGACAGTGTTAGATAGCCCATTTATCGAGGAAGGCTATAGGCTATATTTTATCACGCTAAGATTAATAGGAGCGAAGAAATAGAGGAAAATGTGGAAAAAACGGGGAAAATTATTTGAAAGGGCTAACTTGAACGTGCTAATCTCAGGAACTACTGGTCCGATTTGAAAAATTCTTTCAGTGTTAGATAGCCCATTTATTGAGAAAGGCTATAGGCTATATTTTATCACGCTAAGATAAATAGGAGCGAAGAAATAGAGGAAAATGTAGAAAAAACGGGGAAAATTATTTGAAAGGGCTAACTTGAACGCGCTAATCTCAGGAACTACTGGTCCGATTTGAAAAATTATTTCAGTGTTAGATAGCCCATTTATTGACAAAGGCTATAGGTTATATTTTTTTTCTCCTATTAGTCACGCTAAGACTAATAGGAGAATGTGGAAAAAACGGGGGAAATTATTTGAAAGGGCTTATCTCGCGAACTACTGGAGCAATTTTTATGTTATTTGGCACAGATAAGAAGTAGACCACGTGTAGTGTAGGAAAGGAACCGATTCTTTGTATGGGGACCCCGGAATAATTCCTCAGTCGATGAAACTTTGCTGGGTTAATAAAGAATAGTATGAGCCAATACTATCATATAAAAATCCAAAAAAAATAACACTAGGAAGTCAGTTATTTATACCTAAAAGTACAAATCTGTGTGTATATCGAACGCCATATTTTCTTAGTCTAAATTTATTTTACCAAATGAGTTATTTATACAAGTATGTGATACTTTTTAAAAATCCAAAACTTTTTTTAAATATAAGTATTGATTTTGTATAGTTCTTTTTTCTGACCACATTTTCACAGCAAAATTTCTCAGTATTATTTTTTTCGCATATGACATAAGAATGTCATTTGGCATCACGAGTAAGAAAATCCAAAAAAAAACCATGCCAATAAAAAAATATTAAAAATCTATAAAAAACTTAATAAGCAAAATTTCTCAGCATTATTTCTTTTCAAAACTATGTTAAGTAGTCAAATATACACACAAATACAAAATATCCAAAAGAAATACCATCCAGAACACCGAAATTTTAGAAGCGAAGCTATGTATCTATCACGTGTTTACGCAATAATGTACCGTCTTGCTTTGCTAGTTGGATCCAGATTAGCGTCCTCGTGCATATAGTACGACCTTGACCGCGTGACCCGTACGGTCTAGGGGTCGCGAGTCGGTGTGTGATTTATTGCATTTTTAGGGTTCCGGACCCAAAGGGTAAAAACGGAACCCTATTACTAAGACTTCTATGTCTGTCCGTCTGTCTGTCTCCAGGGCCCAGGATGTATCTCAAGAACCGCTATAACTAGACTTCTGAAATTTTCACAGATTATTCATTATGTATTTCTCTTGCCGCGGCCGCCATAACAAAAATACCGAAAACGAAATAAAAATAATTAAGTAATAAAAATAAAATATTAATATATTTATTATACAATTATATTAAATTGTTATATTATGTGTACTTTAATAATTAATCATAATATTAAAATAATAATAAACGGCCAAGTGCGAGTCGGACTCGCGCACGAAGGGTTCCGTACCGATAAAGAGCAAAAATAGGCAAAAAATTGTGTTTTTTGTATGGGAGCACCCCTCAATTTTTTATTTTATTTTAAGTGTATTATTAATTATTAAGGAACACAAACAATCAAGGATTTTCTGAAAATTTCAAGTGTCTAATAGTTACCATTATTGAAATCGAGCAAACAAGGCCAAAAAAAATCACGTTTTTTGTATGGGAGCGCCCCTTATTTATTAATTTTATTTTGTTTTTAGTATTTGTTGTTATAGCGGCAACAGAAATACACAATCTGTGAAAATTTCAGAAGTCTAGCTAAAGCAGTTTTGGAGATACAGCCTGGAGACAGACAGACGGACAGACAGACGGACATACAAAAAAACTAAAAATTTGGCCTATTTTTGCTTCATAACGGTACGGAAGCAGGTACTAATTATGTATTCTGTGACGGAAATCCCCAGTACAAGCAACAAGATATTTGTTGTTGTACTTGTATATCGACGGGTGAAAGCAGAAGTGGCGTATCTCGAAAAACCCAACTTTACAGGAGAGCCAAAAATTGGCCTATTAATTTAAAAGTCATAACTTCTATATTTATTAAGATAGCGCTAAAAATTGGAACGTATTTAAATTAATCTAGGGCCCATATGATGAGTTTGTTAAATTTTTTCTAAAGTTGATATTTCATTGATTTTTAACAAGTTACGACAAAAAATATTTCTATTTTATGCAGCAGAAATGTTATATCTATGAGAGGAAATGTATAGATAACTTAAAAATGCATAGTTTTATTGAGCGACGGATCTGTCGTATCTCAAATATAATACGTCCCTACACATTTCATTTCACCGTATCTTGTTTACTTAATTAAATTGCATTACAACTTTTGGTTTAAGTGCAAAATCGGCGACAGACGTTGTGAAAATTAAATGCTGTATCTTAAACTAAATGAATTGTTTGTTTTAAAAGAATGTCATTACAACAAATTAAAAGAAATAATACGACTATTTACTGATATTTGTTTATAAAATAAAGGAATGGGATTTTGTTTTATTAATCAACATTAAAATATAAAATTATAATAAAATTAATGTAATAAAACATTTATTTCTCTTGATTTTTGTACTTTGTGAAGGTTTAAGCCCTAATATTATTCATGCTCATGAATTTAAAGTTATTATTTTTATTTTATAACATATGGAGGCAAACGAGCAAACGGGTCACCTGATTGAAAGTATCTACCGTTTAATGATTTCTTAAGTTTTCGCGAGTATCACTCATGATATTATAAGTTTAAACACTTACGGATTTTGTCGCGGAGCAATTTTATTAATCCCGACGTTTCGGCTTCTTTACAGCCAGTATCTACCGTTGCCCATGGACACTAGCAACATAAGAAGAGCTGCTAGTGCGTTGCCGGCCTTACCCGGTGCTAATACTATCTTTTTGATGGTTTGCAGGTCATATAGGTCCGAAAATACTGCTGGTGACAGTTTATTCCACAATTTTACAGTGCGTGGCAGAAAGTTACGTGAAAAACGCACGGTGGAAGAATGCCACTCATCAAGGTGATGAGGATGGTATATTTTTCGCGTGTAACGATGGCGAAAAATTGCAGGAGGTATGATTCCGAACAATCCCTCAGAGCACTCCCCGTGATACAGCCGATAGAGGATGCACAGTGAAGCTACATCTCGGCGTAATTCCAAGGGGTCCAGCCTGTTTGAAACACTGTGGCAGTCAACAATGCGAGCGGCCCTTCATTGTATACGAGCCAAAGGGAGTAGTTGGTATTTGGCGCCCCTGCCCAGAGATGAGAATAGTATTCCATATGAGGCCGAACCTGCGCCTTGCAGAGTTATAGTCGTTGGTCCGGACTGAAATACTGTCTCGTTATGTTAAGGACATCAAGCTGTTTCGAGGCTAACTTGGCCTCACCCTCTAGATGACATCGGACCTGGACTTCGCTCGATATGTTTACGCCAAGTATTTCAATGCTGGGGGAGATTGTTAAAGAGGTGCCCTGAAACGAGGAGATATAATATGAAGAAATAATATGGGGTGAACGCGCAAACTTGTGTCTTAGCGTGGTTGAATTGGAATAAGTAACGTCTACCCCATTCAAAGACTTTCTCCTCTGAATTCTCTTTTTTAAACACAAGTTTGTTTCGACTGTCAATGACATTTAGAAAAATATCGGGGGAGCCGGTATATAGGGCATCACCTGTACTATCATCTGGATAATATGCCGTTGGTCTGTTCAAAGGACTTTGCAATGTCCAAACTAACAACCAGTGCCTCTCCCTTCGACTCAATCGCCTGAGTCCAACGTAAAGAGTTAGGTACCTAACTCATCGTTGAGCCAAGGAGATCACCAGCCGAGCGACCCTTTCGGACCCGTACTGTTTGTCCCTGGCCGCCCAAGTATCGAAAGAGCTGGCTATTGATAATGGATTCCATAATCTTCGAGACGTCGAAGGTTATAGCGATTGGTGTGTAGTAGGAAGGATTTGAGCGGTCGCCGGTCACCTATTTTGCCGATCGGGTACACCAAGGCTGTTTTTGGAAGAAGTCTTCCAAAAAGCCAGTACAATGCCAGAAGAGTAGGAGAACCGAAAAAGACGCGTTAAGACCGGAGCCAACTCTGGAGCACACATTTCTAACACAATAGGAGGGATTCCGTCAGGCCAACTCTGCTTTTGGATATCAATTGGGAACGCAGGACTGAGCGCTGATGAAACTCCAACATGATGCTCGTGCATCGTGGTATGGTCCGCTGTTTCTATCCCTCGTCATTTAGGGTCGAGCTTGACGCAAAGAGCTTGCCCAGAAGATCGGTTTTGCATTTGCGTCGTGGGTCAGCGACCCATTTTTTACTTGTAGGGATGGTAGGGATGGCTTGCAGAAATTCCCTTCAATAGCTTTGGGGCCAGAGACCAGAATGCACGGGTTCCCGAAGGGAGTCTCGAGTCTCTCACAGACAGAGACATCTCTCTCTCTCTCTCTTGAAGGACCTAGAGGCATGGTTGTGCTCCATTTTATATTATGTGTGTGTCCACGCATAGACGCGAAGGAGCTCAATATTTATTAACAACAACAATTATAGCTTAACGATATTTTTTATTGAACCATCAACAAAAAAAATATCAGCAAATTTACATTTTATATCATGCACTAATAAAGTCATATTACATAAAAAATGAGTCGATCTTGTTAGCAGAAAATATACGAGCTTTTATCTTTACAAACATGTAAAAGCAACAAAATATGATGTATACAAGAATAAGTGTGTAGATGTCCAGAGCAATGCTGAGGGAAAAATATACGTGGACACATACATGCAACATTTCACTATAATATGTCTTTTAGTCACATTTTTATTGATTTTTTTATAAAAAGTGACATTTGTGGCTTATGTCACTTTTTATAAAAAAATCAATAAAAGTGGGCTTCTGTGTGAAACAAAGTATTTTAAATATATTTCGCGGGAATGGTAATGCAAAATAAATAGATGTGCATATAAATTTATGTAGTAATAGTATGAAATTAGCTAATCAATGTCGATTGTTTTTTTGTATGGGAAACGAACCACCTTAAGCTTCATTTAAGAATAAACGTGTTCAGTTCCATTCAAAATAAACGTGCATTGATACACACAAACACGTTTTCTCAAATCGACGCTAACAATCAACTAAAAGGCGTTAAGAACGGTGTATATTATGGAGCGCCGGCGAAGGTATCATACAGGGGCGGGAGGGAGATGAAATGGCGTTACTTATCTCTGTACTCATAACTTAACTATATTCATTGGTTGTAAGTATAGGCTTAAGAATAAAATTATGTGTTTGAAATGTAATAACTTTCTCATATCTATGAAATAAGTATGAAATAAATTATCGTATCTATAAAAGTACACAACATATCCCGCAGCGAAATTGTCGTATCTTTGTGAATGTTTTATTTTAGGCTATAAATCAAACTAGAGAGCTAAAAAACCAGTGTCGTATTATTTATTAATTTCTCACGCATGGCAGTATCTATTTTTTATACAAAAACTGCAGTTTTTCGTCTAGTTACGACAATTTTTTTAAGGTCTGTGCTAAAAGGTGGTCAAAATCCAAGGTCGTATTTGTACAAGAAATTATCGTAGAAAGTCGAGATGATGGGCGTTTTCACACTGTGACTATAACGACACGACACGATACCACAGAATAGATAAGGGCCACCGCACATATACAATTTCAAGTTGGCCGACTATCGTACAAACTAAATTGCGTAGTGTCACAATTTAATTGGACAACTTCATCGTGTACGCTGCCAGCCGCAGACTTTTAGATTTGGTAACGGTGTTGCTAGCCTAGCGACGTGCGTGTTAAAATGCGTAAAAAGCACGCTTTTACTGTGGCACTAATAAAACGAAGGCGAAAAGAAAGGAGAATATTTTGGGTGCATTCAATACTACAAAAGTGACACTACGCAATTTAGTTTGTACGATAGTCGGCCAACTTGAAATTGTATAATATGTGCGGTGGCCCTCTATTCTGTGGTATCGTGTCGTGTCGTTATCGTGCAGTGTGCAAACGCCCATTACATAGACCATTCGCAGTTTTTTTTATACAAGAATCAAAAAGTGATTTTGCCCAAAATCCAAGTTACGACAGTCCATACGCAGCATGATTTTTGTTGGACCCACAGCTGTTTTCAAATTGACTTAACGGAACAAATTTAAAAAAATGGAAGTTTTATACAGTACGAGGAGTCATAGTGAGTGGTGACGTTATATCGACAATTCCAGGAGTCAAGCATTCACAAACCCAGCAGCGCCGAAACTTTTCGCATAGAAAAGTTTGTCGGACTCATCGCAAACAAGGCACTCACAAATAAAAAAAAATAGGTCCTTGTAGTAGTCCCCTACTTCGTGCGCGAGTCAGACTCGCACTAGGCCGATTTTTCTTTTCTTTGTAGTGCGTTACGTAGACAACAGAATACTAATAGAGATAGAATATATTTTATCTTCGATTAAAATTAAAAAAGCGCTAGAGTTTAACGTGCCGCTGCATAATATACCTAATATATAATATAGCGCTTGTAGCGGTATAGTAGCCTGGTTGACGCACGAATGAGCCGAGCGGGGTCAGGGGTGGCGGGCGGCGCGGCGAGCGGCCTGTACCTCCCGCCCGCGCCCCGCGCATACACCGCGCAGCGCCCGATTGCTATATTCAAATCTGTCTATGTAAAATGTTTTTAGTTTTTAATACGCTTGATGATTTTTTTGGATATTTTTCTAGTTGAAAAGAAAGTTGACAGTGTACTTAAATCAATAAATAAAACAGATAGAGAAATTTTGCCCTGCTAGTAAAAAGGCAATTTTTAAAAATAGTATAAATACATGGTTTAAGTTTTGGATTTTTATTTTGTGGCTATAAAACTTCAATATAATGTCATTCCCGTAAAAAAGTTCGACAGAGCAATTTTGGCGTCCAAGTCACGCCAAAAAAACATATTTTATTAAAATTTGGTGTTTCGGCTGGGATAATTTTTTGGATATTTCATGCATTGTTTCTATACGTTCCATGAATATGTCCAGTGAAAAAAGATTCGACGGAGCATTTTTGGCTAATAAAAATATTAATTAATTACGAATTTAGGTAAAAATACCTAACTTCTATTATTATTATTTTTTTATATTTATACAAAACTTTCAATTCATGATACTTTATCATGCTATAAAGTTTTTTCTGACTGAGGAATTACTCCGAGGTTCACTTGGTTCGTTTCCTACACTAGTGAAGGATCATAGGCTATCGATTTTAATCATTTTTTCAGTGGCTATATATTATATACCCGTGCGACGCCGGGGCGGGTCGCTAGTATTATATAAACTTGGGGCTATTGATAATATTAGACGTCTTGATTTAATACATTATGCATAATATTATTCTGCGTAAGTCGTAACACACAAGGTGAAGGACCCCTCAAAAGTTGAAGTCACAAAATAAAACAGTAACATAATTTTCATGTGAAAGTTAAGTTACATAATTCCTCCGGCATTAGCTCCTGCCTCCTGCTATCTTGGCAAGAAGCTGGGGCTCGTAATAGACCAATATATCAAACAGGATTTAGTACAAATGAGAGCAAAGCAACCTGATACTTTATTGAACGGCACTTCTTAACTCAAAGGAAAATAGATATGATATTTTTCAATACTGGCGTATGTTAAGACTGAACTTTTATAGGTAAATATTGAATGGAACCATAGATTAGTATTCTCGTAGCATAGTGCAATAGCTCACTAGCAGCTGCTGTACTCTGTGCGTGAGTGTATATTTTTTAAATCTATGCTAGTGCTACACAACGCGAGTCGATGTTGCCATATATTTAATGTTTTCAACAAGAAGCTGTATTGGTAACTTAATTTAATTACCTTAAACGTCCTAAAACACACACATAAAAAAAGTCTGTGGTGCATACAGTATGGCTAGATCTGCATTCTTTGTAGGGAATTTGAATTTTGAGACAAAAAAGCAGAAAAAGGGTTTAGAGTTAAACAGATTATTCTTATTATATTTTCTTGAAAGTACATACTACATTAAACTATTGCAATTGCAGACAAAAGACGAACTACGTAACATATTATCGTAATGTGCATAAACACACAAAAAGCTGTTTATGGCGATATTTTGCAATGTAAAGTAAGCCGCAAGAATACAAGTCGTTCGTTACCCACTACATCTGTGGTAGAGACTACATAATAAAGAGATAAAACTAGTCTGACTAAATCCTATTTGTGGAAGACGCGAGGCGCGAGCCCGGCTTGAGTGCGCAAACGTTTCGAATTATTCCACAAGAGTGAATCCAGCGCACGATTTATCAAAGAAAACGATTTGTACACACCCTGATACATCTTTATTTACCAGAAAGTACAAACACGTTTATTGTTCCCGTATTAGTTTATATAATGTGCGAATTTATTGTTTAGTCAGCTAATAACCAAACATCGGCGGAAGCGCTGCGAACTGACGGGAATACGTAATGAAGGCGGAGAACTCAGCTGCTCCCACATAATTGTTCCAAATACATTATTTGGCAGTGTTAGAATTTTTACGCCGTATTATGAGACCTTCGCGAGACGCATTAAAATGTCACTTAACTTTTTTACTTCGGAAGTATTCATACATATTGTATTACGTTCCCGGTAATGTGTGGATCAACGTGTTTTATTTTATTCGGTTACTTTGAAACAGGACGACCAAAATTTATTTTTTGTGTAATTTATTATATTCTGCGTAATTTCAGATCATTTTACCACAACCTAGGTCAGGAAACAACTACTACAATAACATAAAATTGATAGCCAAGTACTCTGTATTGCATTTAAAGTTTTTTTCCATGTCGGTCTTGAAAATAGCCGCGTAAGGCTTTCGAGATACTTCAGTAGCGATTAATGCGAGTGGGGCGGATCAGGACGACGCTGTGGACACTCTCCAGACGAGACCAGACCGACTCCCTCCTTGATTAAAACTTGGAATAATAAACGGCAAAACAATTTTTCCCGGTCTCGCGTCTCCGAGCAAACTAATATTGAAACGTGCTAATGAAATGCTACTTTGATTTTAAACCTCCCTTTTTAATCAAAGATATTGTAACAGCAACCGACAAACAATAGTTGGAGTGACAATTGAAATGTGGAGTTTTTAGATTTAAACAACCAAATTAAAAAAAAAACATTTTGTTTAAAAAGACATTATATAAAAAAATGAAAGTAATATTAGTGCTAGGAAACGGATTTCAAAAAATATATATTGATAGCCTAAGCTCCAGATGAATCCATAGGCGACTTCTTGGACACAATATAAATGTGTGGAATAGAGTTTTCTAGCTTGTCCCTTTGTTAGTTAGTTTCTAATAATAATATTATAATACCAATATTTAAAAAGAGTGTAATTATTTGAGCCGTCTTACATAATTATTATTCAATCGCACATATTATTATACAGCTAAATGAGTCTCATATATGGCCCAGAACCAGTCTGTGGCATAACTCCCAGTACCACAAAGCAAGTGCTCAAGGAATGGGGTCACAGACTATGCAGGAAGCAATGGGCTGAGACCCCTGGCCTTGAACACTCCAAGGCACTAATTCCCGGCTTCAACAAGAAACTATCAGAATTAGTGCTCACCTTGGGTAGGAACCAATTAAGAATCCTTACCAGAAGCCCAACTGGGCACTGCAAGCTCAACAAACACCTAAACAGAATGCAGGGTATTTGTAGCATAACGACTTGCAGATTCTGTGAGGAGGAGGATGAAACACCTATTCACGAGGAAATTCGTGGCACCAACCCCAACCATATCGTTCAATTTATGAGCAGTATTGGGTTGGGGATGATTCTCTAGTGCGAAGGAGTCACAATAGATCCTCATGGGTCGCAGTGACGTCAGGGCTATAGCGACCTGCCTTCTTTAAAAAAAATACAGCTAAATTCGTAAATATTCACTCGTTATTTCGCCCTTGTGTATAAAATATTGTAAAAGTTATTTGATTCCAAAGTCCCGTCATCGATATTCAACTCAAATATGATTGTCATGACTCCATTTTTTCCTCGGGAAAGTTTTAAATAATCCTGATCCATCGTTACATAAAACTTGTAAGTTGTTCGCGTCTCAACGGATAATCGAGTTTATACTTGGAATGCCGCCATCAATCATTTATCCTGCTCTCTCGATCTTGGCGTGTGAGGCACGCGGGAAAACTTTAAAGTGTAATTGTGACACGTTATTAGTAGCGTCCAAACTCCAAATAGACGTGACTAATACGTGACTATGACCGTGACATTAAAGTGTATGTTCTGTTACACTGTTGTTGTAACTGTAACTGTTATTTTTTTGTAATATTACTTTATAATTTATAGAGATGTCACATATTACATTTTCTCAGCGATTTATAGTTACGGCGCGCTTATCTGGAGTTAAATATAATAATGACTACTTTAATTACAACATTTAGATTTGTGAACTATCTACAAGAACAATGTTCTTGTATTTATATTAAATAAAAGATGCTGTCACAGCACCCAGAATGGAACAGAACATAAACACACCCTTTTTACAAATAACAAAAGAGTGGGGGATCGATGTAGATAAAACTTGTATAAGTGTTTTATGAGCACTTAAGTGGCTTCCGGACGTTTAAAACTCGGAGCGAGTACTAGGATCGCAGCGGAATCGAGGAGGTTCCACTAAACCACGACAATGTCTGATTTCATCGCCAGACACTTTTATGTGAGGTTAAAAGTTTATGAATACCCCCACAATGTTTGGATATCGAGGTTTGACATAAAATCGAATGTTAAGTGTGCCTTTCAACGCTTGCTACGAATGTTTTTTTTTTTCAGAAAAAATAAATATTTGGGTTTATTTTATTATAATACCTAAATATATCTTTTTGTACACGGCTATTGGATCTTTTTGTATAAGTGCGTCTAATGCATCTAAATTATCTATCCACCACGTATACGATATTTTTGTGATATAAGATTTTTAACCGACTTAAAAAGAGGCGGAGATATATGGGTTTTTAATATTTGTTTGCGGATAACTTCGTCGTTATGAACCGATGATTCTATTTGTTGGAAAGAAGACATTTCAAAGGTATCATGATAGGGAAGTACTGTTTGCAGTCACTTTTTTTTTTTTGTTAAAAAATATTGAAGTCTTATTATGTCCTACCTAATTACATGTCTCGTGAATGTTGACACAATTTGTGCATAATGTACCGTGTGCTTAAGGTATAAGACGATCGGAATTTCTATTGATACTATACTAGCTATCTAGCTAATAACTTCGTTATTAAGCTAGTATAGCCTACACATTTATGTACTATATTTATTTATTATATAGTGTCTGTATAGACATCGCTTATTTTTATTTAATACTAGCTGTCCCGTGCCAACTTCGTTAGACGTTTAATGCATCAGGACACGAACGGGATAAAAAATACCCTATGTCCGTGTCTCCTAGTTCTAAACCTCCTACCAATTTTTAGCTAAATCAGTACAGCCGTTCTTGAGTTATAGATAGTTACGACTTACGACGACCGTACGACCGTATTCATAATATATAGGTAACACTATATTATATTATGTAATAAACATTATTCCTACAAAATAGAAGTTGAAATAAAATCTAGAATCCATCCAAACTTCAGTGCCGGTTTAGAATTATATTACTGAATGCAAAGGCGACGATATCGTGAATTTTAGCTGCAAAGAGCCCTTCTAAAAGCTCTAACAATACAGCATCTCAAAAATTAAATTACGGCGAATCCCAGCAGGTTTCAATTTTCAAAAAGCTCGGTAAACTTGAGACGTTGAATCTTATTGCTTTTTGTAAAATAATATTGCATCTGAAAGTTGCGCGGTTTTATACGGAATAATTTATCTTACACCTCGCCACCGGAACTATAAATCGTACTCGCCTCGAATTCGTTTAATTAACGCTAGTTTTTACTTCTTAAAACTAGCTCCTTGAGACGGTCAAAGGGATGTTTAAAACGAAATAGTAAATAGTCAAGTAAGTAATTAGAAATTGTTAATTCGAGCCCATAAAAAGTGTGCGACAGCAGCGAGGGAACAAATTAGAGGAAACGGAATATAGTTTACTTAAAGTTAAACTTATTACGGGACGAGCACTCGGAGGCCCGTCGGGCGGGCCGACGGGCGCGCGGGCGCGGGTCAAGTGCCCAATTTGTCACCCGCGCAAACTTCCGACTACCCGGCCCGTCCCTGTTCGATTCCATTAAACTTTCAAGACTTTTCGAAGCTATTTTCTTGTTCGAATCGAGATTTGACTAAATCGTCGCACGCTCACTCACTCGACGCCGAATTATTGCGAGTGGCCTCCGAGTGGGGAAATTGGGTTTTCATTTTTAACAAAATTCTAAGTAGTCGCTTTTATTACCGCTCTGCGGAATATTGTTTGAAATTATTACTTCGCGAGGCGCGAGTCTAAATAAAACCGCGCCCCATGACACTTACAATGCGCTATCATAAAAATTAAATTACACTGAGAGTTTCTCTTTAAGTGCGCACCGTTCCAGCGGGGCGCTGGTCGAGGGAGGCCGCCACATCAAAGTGCCTCATCCTGCGCCGAGCTCCCGTACAAATCAAATTTAGTAGCTCTCTTCTTTCGTTACGGCTGCGAAACGCAATTCATCTCCTAACAAAAGTCGACTGTAACAACGTATGTTTTTTGAAATTTCATTAATTTTTTGCCGACCCTACGTAATGGAAACTAAAGGCGTACTCACCTTTGATAACAAAAAGCTCGGGGGCTTAAATAATAAACGAAAAATAGCATACACGTACCGGGGATATTACGACTAAAAACGAGTACGTTACGTGTAAATGTAAAGTTGTTAACCATAGTTTTATCGCGAAACGTAGGACAAGAGCAAGTCTTTCAAGTTTTTAATCAAGAAAGTATTGCAAGATTTTATAATGGTGAACTTTAAGAAAACGTCTGCGACCGATTAAAAATGCGATAGAAGAGTACTTTAAATTGTATAGCGATTGAAGTTTTAAGCGCTCCCATCAAGTAGGTAGCTAATTTGTCAGCGTAACTTACCGCGGACTCGGCCGGTGCAATTCGATTAAACTTCCGCCGAAGTACCGCCGAGAAGGGCCTACTTAACAAAACTTGGTTTGTACATTTACGCCAGAAATTTAATTAGCAACTCTGTATTGCTTTCTTACCCTTTCTGGCTATACGTTACCTGCCCTAAAGCACTTATTTCGCCCCTATAATTGTGTTTAGATAAACTATGAACTTTGTTAATCAAATTCGTACGCTGTAGATGGAAATGGTATTTTTTTTGTTGAGTAACAACTTTTTGCCACAGTTAGATACTTTTTGTTAACATTTTGATGCTCGGTAAAATATTCGGTAGTTTGCAAAAATACTCAATAAAAATGCTATTTACGTTAAGCAACGGTAATTTTTATGAAGTCTTGAAAATAATATAGACGTATTATTGTATGAAGCGATTTTCAATACAACTTGTTGCTCGATTCTCTCCGCCGTTCATCTTAATCGAACAAATAATAATCGATATGGAATCCTTGTTATTGCACATTCCTAACACATGATGCCGAATTAGCGCATTAAATTATACAAACAATAATTATAGTTATACAGGCGATAAAGTGCTGTCCGTGTAGCCGAACATGCGGTAACATGAATTTATAGTTCCGTTAATTATCTATAACAGTTAACGGTCGGATGTGATTTGACTGAACGTGATCTAGTCATATCATTTCATAGCTATTTACTTGCTTTTGTATTTGCGTTATAAACTGTTAGCGTTACGATCAGATTTATAGTTTTAATATTTTATAAAGATATGAAAAATGAATCCTATAACAAAATAATTATACTTATAGATGTGAAAAATAAACATTCGTAGATAATATTAACATTATGATTGTCATTCAACTTACTGCAGACTTAGATCAGCAAAGCATCGTTTGCGTCTCGGTGTAATTTCAAACGTGAAGCCAAAAAAGGCACCAAAACAAATGCTTTGATACTTCACTAATTTTGGTAGAGGCCCCTTTTATTTATTTAATAAAGTCTTTTCAGTATATCTCATAGAGTATTAGCGGCACGTATGAGGAATGTAAATAGGTGAAAGGGAGAAATGTTAGACATTTACGCAATGTAATTGTGATCGGAACAATAAGTGGATTGCTGGAATTGTATTGTCATTGTGCATTTACTACTTGACCACAGTATAATACAGTAGAGTAACTCAGCCGTGTCCTCGAAATCAAACTCGCCAGATGACGACAAGTTTATGGCACCTGCGACGCGAAAGTACACTGCTTTGCTATTTCAAGTTATCTAGAACTACTATACTAGAACTACTAGGTCTACTAGATAATTTAGTTTATAATAATATAGTGAATGGTGACAGCGTACTTCTATATAAATATAACCTCCTCTTTTTTGGAAGTCAGTTAATAAGAGTCAAAAGGCTATTCAGGAAGGGTGGATTGAAACAGATCGCAGATAGCTTTCATATTGGATTTTGTGTGGTTTGTGCAGATAAGCTCATAATAATATTATAAGTCACCATTAATTTAAATAGTTTTAAAAAATTATAACTTCTATGAATAAATTTATGAATCATAAGCGAGTGTACCTGCCGTCCTATAAATATGATATTACAATTATTATTGAATTTTATATACTTTGCGTTAACTGATGTTCTAATGCGGGCTCTACACTCGCGGCGCGAAAGCCCGCGAAGGCCGCGAACCGTGAGTGTGGAGGGTTTCGCGGCTTCGCGTTCGCGCTTCGCAGCCTTGTATTTGTTCGCATCGTGTTCACAGTGCGTAGCAGCCGTGAATCGCGGCCGCAATTCGCGCCGCGAGTGTAGAGCCCGCATAAAGGAAAAACTTTATCTTTACCTTGTTGGTTAGACGCTTCCTAGCTTTAGAATGATTTTAACTAATCTTATAAAATGGCGACTTAGTTTCCGGTTTACCGTAACCATGGTTTATGAATGCAAGAAATTGCAATTTCTTTTCAAGGAAGAGGGTAATTACTTGAGGAGGGATCTAAGCGACTATTATTATCGACTATTTTTCTTAACGCCCGCGTCCATATTTTAGCAGAACATAATAAATATTATGCCCAAAATATCCGTAGTTGAATTTATCAAACCTGCGTATTTTTATATCAGGCTCCGTAATACATAATATCGTTGTGTTCAAAACTGACTTCTATTCTTGAACTATACTCATAACAGTCCACCTCCAGTACCTCAAATTGACCATTCAGATATATTACACCACTTACCTTCAGACAGGAAGAGGCGGTCGGCGTCTGCAGCCTGGTCCGGCGCGGGGCGGTGGCGCAGGGTCACGTGGAGCGAGGGGCCGCGGGGCGGAACTTCGGGGGGCGCCGGCTCAGGGGGCGACTCGCATTCACGCTCACTCTGACCACCGCTAGATGGACCTGTAAAATGTTTATTTTATAGACACTATGAACCTACGGTAAGACAAATTTTATAGACACTATAATATTTTATAGACCATAATATAATATAGAAGGAATAAGTGCTAAACATTTTTAAAATTATTCACGTCTTGTCTTACCGAAGGTCTAAAAGTTGTTTCTCGCGATTTCATACGCGCCAAGTATAGTTGTCTAAGTCGAGTGGTATAGTTTCGTAAACTTAGATTTGTGGCAATATCTGGAAACCTATTTTGTAAAGTTGTCGTTTTGCGGTTTGGCTCAACGTAAAATCTAATCACATTCTGTTACGATAAATATAATAAGGAGGTAATAATATTTTTCTCAGCAGCACATATTTTATTCCAAGTGATAAACTTCCGTGAAGAAATTCAATAATACACTTCCACGCTTTATCGAATAAATATAGTACTCGTACGTAAATGGAATACTATAGTGATATTGCTCGATGTTGCTCCAGCCAACCTGAGCCGCGCGTGTCAGCTAGGTGAAACTATGCGAGGCATCCTTATCAAAGGCATGCACCCTCCTCCACATTTCACCTCGTAATAGATATGCTACAGAATGCTTAAATACAATAACTGAACTGGAATCTTAAGCGGCTCGATGTATTATGATGCTCGTCATTCCTTACATTTTTAAACGTCTCGTCGTAAATATCAACCTTTGTGATGATCTTTCCAGGATAAAATAAGAGAAATTGTTGTTGATAAGTGTGTAACTACTACGTAACTACAACTTTAATCCAAGAATAGAAATTATATGTGTATATCTCAATGGAAATTTAATTCAATTCCTCATTTTTTTTATGTTGACCATGCATTCCATGCTATTTAATGCGTATCTGTATGTCTGTTACAACTTAGAAATAAAAATGCTCTACTGACATGAATAAAACTTGGAATGAAAAAATTTTGAGCCTTGATATTATACTATACTTTTGCCAAGGATATAAGCGGGTTTAGGTGCAAAGAATTTTCCTTCAACATATTATTATAGTATGATACAAAAAAATGGCCAAAATAACGTAAAAACTGTACCGTTCAAAACAATCCGAGCACTCCGCTCGGTGGTGTCGTGAGCGAAATCCTCAGCCCGTCTGTTCCGGCGCAGAGTCCCACCTGGTTCACCACTAAATATGTTGTCCTCCCCTGCAATCATTAAAAATACTATAGGCGCAGCCGAGGAAATAATAAAATACAACAGTGTACAAGGTAGGTCCACTGTCCCCGATGGTAAGTAGAAGTAAAATTTACTAAGTTAGTTAAGACTTTTAGTAAGCAATTAAAGTTTTCAACTTTTTCTAATGTTTAAGAATTTTCTTTATTCTTGTATTATAATATACTAGCTATTTGACCGAGCTTTGCTCGGTATTCGATAAAACACGTATAAAATGACATTTTCTAAAAATGATTCCTAGCTAGATCGGTTAATCGCCCCCGAAACCCCCTATATACTAAATTTCATGAAAATCGTTGGAGCCGATTCCGAGATTCCAATTATATATATACAAGAATTGCTCGTTTAAAGATATAAGATATAATAATTACAAAATACAAACACATGCAATAATATTATACAATAGTATAGAGCAGGTACATCACGTCGCCTAAGTTAAGTTAAGCTTATAGCAATCAGACAACGGATTACTAGACTAAACAATGCTCTCTTTTCTTCCTCAAGTTTTCTTTGTAAGACTGGCCTAATACGGACTGCAAGTTGCAGTCGTAACCGACTGCTCTAGAGCGGTCGCGTTGAAATTTGCACCGAACGCACTAGAACTGCTCGAGCGGTCCGTGTATTGCGGATATGAATTTAATATGAAAACTGCAGATCGCCGTGCGGCAACAGCATTCTGCAGTTTCGACTGCAAGATGCGGTCCGTCTATGGCCGGCCTTAGTGTTAGTTAGTAGTTGCCATACCTTTAGAATTCCTGTTTCTCCGATACAGGCGCCTGTTGGTACTCTCGTGCGGGAAGGGCGACGCCTGGCGCTGCGGGCTGCCGATGAAGCGCGGTGCCTCACCGTTCTCCGACCCGTAGATGCGACGTTGTTCATCTAAAACAAAATATAAAAGGCTTAAAATATAAAAGGTTATTGTGTCTCTGGACGTTATATGAAAGAAGTCTAATATGAAAACAATGGAAACTATTCTTAAATTATTATCTTCTTCTTATATATAAAAATGGATTTTCAAATGTGTTAGTCGCGCTAAAACTCGAAAACGGCTGAACGGATTGGGCTGACTTTAGTCTAAAAATATTCGTAGAAGTCCAGGGAAGGTTTTAAAGTGACACGAAGTTCACTGGGACAGCTAGTCTTCTTCTTCTCTTATCTCTTATATATAAAAATGGATTTTCAAAATATGTGTTAGTCGCGCTAAAACTCAAAAACGGCTGAACAGATTGGATTGATTTTAGTCTTAAAATATTCATAGAAGTACCGTAAGGGTGCGTCCACATTTGTATCATTTGCGCGATCAGATCCCCGATCAGATCTCCGTCGCGTATCATCGAAGCGTGTCAAAATGATACGCGTATCATGATACGCCCCGATCGCTATTAACCTCGTTTCTGATACGTGTCATATCAAATACACGCATGATCGGCAGAATGATCTAATAGGCGTCCACACTATGATACGCATACTTGATACGGCGCGATGATCGCGACGGAGATCTGATCGGAGATCTGATCGCGCAAATGATACAAATGTGGACGCACCGTAATCTAGATAAAATAAGGATTTTGAATCGACAACATATATTATCGCGTATTTTTAAAAATAAAAATACTATTATGACACTTTCCAAATTCAATTTGACACAAAACAAATATTTTTTTATCAAATACCTACAATTTCTAACAAGTCTGCTATAACCAAGAAGCTTACACCCTAAAGCGCATCACACACGGTGAAGATAATATAATATTTTATCTTAAGATGCCCAAATATAAAATATTATAGTATCTTAAGCTATCACACACGGCTAAGATACGATAATATTAAAAATCTGTTCATTTCCTTGCGAGTCTGCGTTGGTGCCACACGTATTCCTTGTTAGAGTTCTATATACAGGGTGATTGACTATGAGTGATAACTGATAACTAATAACTGATACGAGGCCTTACTTCTTGATTTGTTAGACAGCTCTTCAGACGATGATTCTGATATAGAATGTAAAATGCAGATTGTAGTAGCACATTCCAAAAGGAGAAACATTTGGATAGAGCCTCACATAAAAAAGAGAAAAACCTGCGGCGAATTTAACCTTTATCAATATCTGTCAACGAAGAAGTTTCAGGAGTATTTTAGAAATTCAAGAGAAAAATTCATTTCGATTCATGAGCTTTTTAAGCAATAATAATAATAAAGCAATAAATTATAAGTAAATTTTATTTAAAATTATCCGAAATGTTACTTTTTCCCTCAAAATGTTACTTTTCGAATGAGAGTAGGTATGTAACTTTCTAACATACAGCACTGGCAACACTGCGTCCACTAGTGCGTCCGATCACTGATGAGCCCGCTGCTCGACACAAAAACACCCTGTACCTATTCATAAAGATATATTTCGCATCTTAAGATAACATATTAAGATACGAAATATATATTTCGTATCTTAAGATAAAATATTAAGATATGAAATATATATTTCCATATCGCTCGGTATCTTAAGATACAAAATATAAAATATAAATTAACTTCGTCGTGTGTGACGGTTCATAGGATTTCTATGGTGAGCGATATTCTAAAATATGCTCTAAGATAATATATATTTTATATTATCTTCACCGTCTGTGATGCGCTTAATGGAGGTTTCATGCAGAACAAAAAAGTGAAGGTCAAATATTTGAACTCTGTTGACCTTTTTGTTATGTCCTGTTCTTTTCTTTTGATAGTTCTCACTCGCTCGCTTGTAAAACACAGAGTTGCCAAAGCGTTTTATATTTTCCCTATTAACAAAATCAATTTTAGTTTTTAAGCCTAAAATACGTCCCATATACACGATTAAAAAAACCTTACAATTAAATAAATAATAATTCAAGGGTGGTTTTTGGTTGCATAACATCAAAAGCAAAAAGAAAAATAAACTTATGATTTTTTTTATTCACATTACTCCCATTTTATAATGTTAGTATTTTTTAATGGCAACACAAGCAAATGTCAGAACGTATACAAAACATTATGGCTGCCGGTTGTTGACAGCGTCTCTGTTCGATTTTTTACAAGATAAATAAAGCATAATATTTTTATACAAAATAGAATGAGTTGTGTAGTTCGAGGTTGTAAAAGTGTATGGTATCCAAATTGTGGTGTGAAATTTCACGGGTAAGTTAATTAAATGAAATATTTTTTACATTTCGCTAGGGTGACCATTAGCTATACTTTGGATTGGATTGTCCTCGTAGTTCGTACATATAACTGCAAAATATGATTTATTACCCGAAAAAGGTGTTATGGACAAAAGTTTTGTATATTAGGCTAGGATGACTATTTGGAGTTTGGATTGGATTGTCCTTGTATTTTAATGTTTTTTTTAAATACTTTACTTAGCATTTTACATTTATGGCACCTATTTTACGTTACAGGTTCCCTAGTGACCCTGACCTGAGGCAAGCTTGGTTATCTAAAATACCATTAAAATCAAATTATTATAATACTGCCAGAATTTGTTGCCTACACTTTCGATCTGAAGACTATGATGTCAATAGATCTGGCCGTTTATTGAAGTCTGCTATACCAAAGATATGTGGGTGTTGCGAAACATTGGTAAGTTCTAATAGTGAATTACCTTACTAAATACTAGAGGTATCTTGCGGCTTCCTTGTGGCAAAATTAGGTTTTACCGTTTCCCATGGGAACTATGTATTTAGACACAGTAAAAAGTAACCTATGTTGTCTCAACATCTTATCTATGTTTATGCCAAATTTCATAAAAATCGGTTCAGTTGTAAAGCATGCATGCAACAGACAGAAAGACACACAGACGATGAAGATAGTACATTAGTATGAATAAAGAAATGAGATTACTTCAGGTAACTAATAATTTAAAGTTGTGTCTTCCTCTTCTTAATATCACTTATTTTTTTCAGGAATGTCTTAATATTCCTTCAAGCTCACAAGAAACTCCGTGCGCTAAAGCGTCAGCAATGGTGATACTTGAAAAATATGTAAGTAAGCATTAAAATTTTATGGTTGACTTTGAGACTTGGATTATCGTTTACATTTTCATCTCACATTGCTACCTCTTTCAGCTCGATGAAAATGAACCACCTAAAAAGAAACAAATTGTGGAAGTGCAAGAAGCTATCATTTTACCTGTTTGCTCCAATCCGCCAGCTGGTATATGTTCTCAAGCTATGAAAACTGTAAGTTATCATATTTTATCAGAAAGCTAATATCTAGTATAGCTTATAGGCACAACATTTTTCCCAGTATGCAGAATGCACCAATTCTTGTATTGATTTGGTTTTTATGTTTATTGGTTAGTGATTTTTTCGCGGCTTAAAATATTTGTAGTATTATTTTGGAGGAATTTACTAAAGTAAAATAAGCATACATTCTATCAACGTTGCTTCACTTCACCCTAATAGTACGGGAGCCCTAGAACAAATTTTTTTGTGATTACTAACGAGGTAATTTTTTGTGAGTAGCTACATTTTGATAAGACGAACAACATGTTTTTTATTTTCGAAAAATCTCGAAAGTGGTAGCTAACAGAGATAGAAAGGATTTCATACTTTGGCTTGATGGTCCTAAAATATGGATTGTTCTATTTGTAGGACAAGGTTACTTTTAAATTATATAACTATTAACCTACCAATGTACAAAAAATTAGCTGGTTAGGGTTCCGTTTTAGGGTTCTGTAATCAACAAAACTTTTGTAATTATAAAAACTAATAAAATAATCAAGTGCGTCTCTATCTATTTCTTATACTTAGTCATTGTTTATTGTTATAAAATCAATATAAAAATTAACTTTCTAGTACAATTCCTACAGTGTATAATATTATAGTTTTTTGTTTACAGGTAGTGAAGTAGTGCTAAAAAAGAAAAATAAGGTTCTTCAACAGAAAGTTAATAGACAGGCAAAGAAAATTGAAAATATGAAAGAATTAATAAAAGTTGTCAAAAATTATACTTCACAATCAGAAATTGAAAATATATTGCAAGGTAATTATGCAAATATATGTAAAAAATTCCATACTAGTAAAAAAAGACAGGTCACATATTATAGTGATGAAGTGAAATCATTTTCCTTAACTTTGCATTTTTACTGTCCGAAGGCTTATAATTACCTGAGAAGCATAATTTCTTTGCCACATGAATCAACATTATGGCGGGCGATTTCAAGTTTTAATGTTCTGTTGGTTTTCTGTCAGAAGTAATTGAATATTTAAAATCAGAACTACCAAATAAGCCCTATTTAAAAAATGTGGCCATGATTTTTGATTCGATGGCCTTAAAAAGAGATATTTGTTACTGTGATAAATTAGGAAAAACATTTGGCTATGTTGACCTTGGTGACATTGTCGTTGATGATCCTGAACAGCTTGCATCGGAAGCCTTAGTTTTTCAAATAGTATCATATTCAAATTATTTTAAATGGCCTATTGGTTACTTTTTTACTCCAAGTTCTTTGAACGCCGAATTGCTGGGACAATTGATAAATACTGCAATAATCTTACTGAGCGAAGCAAGAATTACTGTAAGGTCACTAACGTGTGATAGCGCCAAATGCAATATAAAGGCATACGAGTGTCTTGGTTGCTCATTTGAGGAAGGTAACATTAAATCCTACTTTCTTCATCCCAATGGAGTAACTAACGTTTATTGCCTTTTAGATCCGGCCCACATGATTAAACTGGCTCGAAACGTTTTTGCAGAAAAAGGCTTAGAATCACCAAACGGAAAAATTTCTTTTCAATATGTACAGAAATTGCATATGATGCAACAAGAAGAGGGTCTAAGCTCTCTAATAAATTAACAGGAGCTCATGTCGCTTACCAAAACAAAAAAATGAATGTCCGTTTAGCTTGCCAAGTACTAAGCTCATCCGTTGCTGATGCAATTGAGTTCCTTTGCAATAGTGGGAATCCTAAATTCCAAGACAGTTCTGCGACTGTCGAATTTATCCGTATTTTAGATCGATTATTTGATAGCATGAATAGCCGATCTCCCTATGGCACTTATTTAAAGTCGCCATTAACAATACACAACCGCGATGTCTGGCAAACGTTTTTTGACGAAGCTGAGATTTATTTAAATAATCTTAAAATAGGAGACCAGCCATTAATGAAGCATACCCGCAAAACGTTCTGTTTGGGGTTCCTTGTGAACATGATTTCTTTCAAATTATTGTTTAATGATCTGACAACATTAGAAGAGAACCCGCTAAAATACTTACTAACTTTCAAATGTTCACAAGACAATCTAGAATTTTTTTTTTCGTGCATACGTGCTAGAGGGAGGACTCAAGACAATCCGAGCCCGCTAGAGTTCCGATGTATTTTAAGAAAATTATTGTATCGCAACTCGGTACGACCCAGTATAAGAGCAAATTGTATAGATGATACATTTAATACCAACCATGTCATGGAATTTCGAAGCAAAACCAGATCATTAATTGAAAGTCAAACTCAGGAACACAGTACTGATGAAAGAGACATTTTTTCCGAAATGATAAATTCTTTAGAAAATTATCTATGCAGCGCCTATGAAGAAAATGTGCTTTATTACATAACGGGCTTTATAATTCAAAAGATTTAGAAAAAAATAATTGCGAGTTTTGTCGTGCTGTGCTCACAACTGAAAATAAAAAAAGTGATCATGACTATGCCCTGAATATAAATAAGTATTCAGCATTCACAACATTTGTCAACCGGGGTAAATTATGTTTTGTTTCGGATGCTGCATTTATGATCGTGAAATATGTTAATACATTATTTAAAAAACTGTATCTATGTCACTGTTGTCAGTCATTAACATTACAGGCAAATCGGTAATGGCTACACTACAAAAATTCCAACCCCAAGTACAAAAAATTTTTGTTCCTAAGCACCCTGTCACAGACGTATGTCTGGATTTACATGAAACTGAGGTTATAAAATATATAGCAAATAGTTTCTTAAAAATAAGATTGTCATCTTATTTAAAAAATGACATACAAAAAAAATTAGGCGATCTCAGGACTAAACGCCAAAAACTGCATAAAACAATTTTATTTTCACATGTATAATTACTGTTAGGGCTTCTTGCTCATAAGCTTCTTGCTGTTGTGTATAGTTATAGTATCCTATGATTGTAAATGTGTGGTTTTTAATCTATTTTTAATAAAACATTTGCATATTATTTAGTTTTTTTTATATATTAACTAGCTGTTGCCCGCGACTTCGTCCGCGTTGTTGACGCGGATTAGTATAATGACAAAGATGGATAGTCCGCAAACAAATATGAAAAAAGTAAAATATAACCTCCTCCTTTTTGGAAGTCGGTTAAAATGTAGCCTAAGTTACACCTTACTACAACAGCTATCTACCAAAAAAAGTCCCGGCAAAATAGCTCCAGCCGTTTCAGAGATTAGCCGGAACAAACAGACATACAGACACTACTTGTTTACTAAGGCTACTTGTTTGTCCTAGAATATTCAAAACTTTGGTTACCCTAAAGAAAAGGGATAGCACAAAACAATGACGTCATCCAAGGACATATTTTTCATCTTCAATCTATTGTTCACTATGAAGCCTCCATTAGGGTGTAAGCTTCTTGGCTATAACTGACATTTCGATAGACGATAGAACAAAGAATACTTCTTCTTCTTTTAAATTGCTCCTGCGTGAATCGCCTACCTCAGAGTGTGATGACGGAGACTGTAATATTATAATACCACTAAAATAACCCATAGGGTGGGTTGTACCATAACTATAACAGTAACTTTAACAATAACTTAAACTATAACTACAACGGAAAATGTCAAATCTTTAGTTAAAGTCAATAGATAATGGACGCCATATATTTTAACGATAACCATAACCGCTCAAACTTAAATTGAAATTTTTTCGTGAAAATAATTGAAACCACGGAATCGTAACTATGGCTCACAGTGTTGTTGTAACAAATATTTTTGCTGACGATTTTTACGGATAATTTATTTTTAGGGTTCCGTACCCAAAGGGTAAAAACGGGACCCTATTACTAAGACTTCGTTGTCTGTCCGTCTGTCCGTCTGTCTGTCTGTCTGTCTGTCTGTCTGTCCGTCTCCAGGCTGTAACTCAAGAACGGTAATAGCTAAAGAGTTGAAATTTTCACAGATTATGTATATCTGTTGCCGCTATAACAACAAATAATAAAAAACAAAATAAAATTAATATTTAAGGGGGGCGCCCATATAACAAACGTGATTTTTTTGGCCTTTTTTGCTCTATATCAATAAAGGCAACAGGTACGTACTTGAATTTTTCTCAAAGTCCTTAGTAATATGTGTACTTTAATATTTAATAATAATATTAAAATAAAATAAAAAAATAAGGGGGGCTCCCATACAAAAAATACAATTTTTATCCTAATTTTGCTCTATAATGGTACGGAACACTTCGTGCGCGAGTCCGACTCGCACTTGGCTGATTTTTTATACTCTCAACCCCATTAACTGTAGCTTTAACAAAAAATAAACGCAACAGACATCTGTCAAATTCTGTGGTCAAAGTTAAGGTTAAAGTTAAGTTAGCCTTAACTATGACCATAACTTTGACGATAACTGTAACTATAACAACGCCTTTGGTGCAACCCACTCTTAAAAATTATTTTTTAATTGCTGATACTCGCTATTACATAAGTGAGGTCATTTAAAAGAAAATTGTTAAATACCCACGAAAAAATTATTACCTCATTCTACTCCTAGGTATCTCTTTACAATGGCGAGCAGGAAATGAAATAACAACGGTCGTCGAAGCCGATCCCAATATTATGATGTGCAACGAGCTACCTTACGCGTTATAACCACACTGATGACCAGCGAGAGGCTGATAAAGAAAACATCGCATTCTAATGGCTTTGCGTTCTGAATGAGTTCGGGCACATCAATTACAAGGGGCCAGAAATGATATGACGATGAATATAATAACGAAACCTACACATTTAGTTTTCGAACGACGTTTGATTTCGACGTAGGGTGCTTTGCTCGCCGATATCTTCTTTTTTAAGAGTAACAAGTTATTTAAGTGAATATAATAGCGAAATTATTTTAACGTAAGCTAAACATTTAGTTTTCGAGTGATATTTGTATTCTATGCGTGGGTTTGGGCCCCCAAGCCCTCCTTTCCAGAAAATAGTTGCTTAAAACAAAACGGCTTCGCGTCGTTAGTGCTGCGTAATGGGTTTTTAGGGTTCCGTACCCAAAGGGTAAAAACGGGACCCTATTACTAAGACTTCGATGTCTGTCTGTCCGTCTGTCTGTCAGCAGGCTGTAACTCAAGAACGGTAATAGCTAAAGAGTTGAAATTTTCACAGATTGTGTATATCTGTTGCCGCTATAACAACAAATACTAAAATCAAAATAAATTAAATATTTAAGGGGGGCTCTCATACAACAAACGTGAATTTTTTGCTATTTTTTGCTCTTAATCAATAGCGGCAACACAAAGGCAATAATTGAAATGTTCACAAAACACTTAATTGTATTTTTAATTTAATAATAACATTTAAATAAATTAAATAATTATTTTACATTGTTCCACGATGTAACTTTTACTTCTACTTTGATATCATCAAAAATAATAATGTACATCTGGGGAGCGAAAAAGAAATGAAACTTCTATATCCTGGTAGTAATTGGACACCGGACTAGAAAGGAATTGCGCTGTAAAGCCGCGCTGAACTGCAAACTCTCTCATTATAAAAGGTCTCCGCCGTAACACACGGTACGTGTTTAAATAATATTATTATGTCTTGCTTCGTAAGGTATAATGAAGGTATTGGAATTAATTAAAAAATATATTTTGTTTGATAAATCTAAATATTTGCTGTCGAACACTCCAATAGTTGGGGAAGGGAAGAGAGGATTTCGGGATCAGCTCGAGCGTGTCAGATTAAGCTTGTATAGGCTTCCGACATGTGTCTAGTTATCATGCTATAGAAATCAGATTTCTCACGTGGTGGGTTAAATTTTTTTTTAAATATTGAAATGTCATCGAATCTGTCAGATTAAGATAGGGGATGTTTAGTATACCCCAAAGAAGCTTCCATATATTCCACTGACGATTCAAAGGTCAGGTAAGCCTGTAGGGACATTTTAAAATATAAAAAAATAAAGCTTCATATTTTCCGAACTAAGCTTTGCAGATATTTTATTTTGCACTAAACTAAATGATTTAGTCCTTGTTGTCTTAAATATATTTATAATTTACCTAAATAAGCAATTTTGTGAATATATTTTCTTTTTCAAAACTTTAAAATGGCTGCAGTTTCTGAACCCACCGCTTAAATAAAAAACGCTCTTATTATTTTTTCATCAGTTTTACCTACCTAATGTAAAAAAACTACTAGGTCTCCATAACGCTTGAGTGACTACAAAAATAGCACTTTCCCCTCCTCTACTACAATACTTTTCAAGTTTAAATCAATGCAAGATGGTGGATATTACGTAAAACTTAATGTAAATATTTGCAACCAACTATCAAAATTTATGCAGCGGCTGGTCCATAATAGTACCAGTATCTGCAGGCGATAGATAATAGTTATTTTAGGATTTAATAAAACACTAAATTCCAAACCCAGCCCCTGGGCACTGCAAAATTATGTTTCAATCTACATAAACGGAATTTAATTAACAGTAGACTAGTGCTACAAAAGTAAATACTAAAAGTTAATGTTTTAAAGAGAAAAAGCAATATTATACCAGTGCTCACTCTCAAGATAATGAAACCATAACACAAGTTTCCTCATAGGTTTAATTGGTACAATTAACATTGCGGTTATAACGTTTGTTATGAAATAATAATATTATTATCATTGCTTAATTAAGTCTATATAATATCATTTATCACAGTATAAAATATTATGTACTGCCATGTTGCCCGCAACTACATTCCCCTGATTTAAAGTATCTCCATATCAAATTACATCCAAATTGGCCAAAAATTATGATGGAATCCATTATTTTAACAATATTAGCTAAAAGCCGAGTTTTGTGAGGGCTCGCGTCGTCACACCTTGAATGACTAATGATAACACATCTATAATACAAAAAACCTTGACTGACTGATAATAACACATCTACATATAAATAAAAATTCCTATGTTAACGCTTCAACCTTCAACTCCCAAGCGGCCACATTGGGATATACTAGGGCTCGCTTCGCTCGCCCTGATTATGTCTTTTTTGTCTAATTGCGAAATTTTCAGAATGCATAAAATCTGCAACCGTTTTAAGCTGTGACTTATAGTTCGAAGTTTCTTTTATTGGCACTTTCTGTCTTTATGTAACTAGAAGTAATTGATGGAAATTATTGACCTCATTGATCATGGATATTTGATACATAATGGAACGAGCCAGTGAATATCGTTTTCTTATCAGCTCGTAGCGCGTAAGCCTCAATAACGGCTTGACACAATAGAGCCCATGTCGTTCCGATCCCGATGTATCTAATATGAGTCCAATTGGCGAAGATAACAGCGGGTACTGGTGTAGTTTATCTGCGCTTCACGGAGCTTACAGGCGGCATTTAAAGCTTATCCCCCGTTTGTTTTATGATTCTGTGCCGCCTTAGTTGTTATATGTAATTACTTTGTACCTATGTATCACGAATAAGAAGAAGTAGGCATTCTATTGAATTTTTAACAATTTGTGTTTTATTTCTTTTTATAGATTCCTCTTTCATTTTTCATTATATTACACTAGCTATTTGACCGATGTTTGCTCGGTATTCGATAAAAGACGAATAAAATGAAATTTTAAAAAAATGTTTCCTAGCTAGATCGATTTATCGCCCCCGAAACCCCCTATATACTAAATTTCATGAAAATCGTTGGAGCCGATTCCAAGATTCCAATTACATAATATATACATACAATATACATACTAGCTATTTGACCGAGCTTTGCTCGGTATTCGATAAGACACGAATAAAATGACATTTTCTAAAAATGATTCCTAGCTAGATCGATTTATCGCCCCCGAAACCCCCTTTATAGTAAATTTCATGAAAATCGTTGGAGCCGATTCCAAGATTCCAATTACATAATATATACATACAATATACATACTAGCTATTTGACCGAGCTTTGCTCGGTATTCGATAAGACACGAATAAAATGACATTTTCTAAAAATGATTCCTAGCTAGATCGATTTATCGCCCCCGAAACCCCCTTTATAGTAAATTTCATGAAAATCGTTGGAGCCGATTCCGAGATTCCAATCTCCAAGAATTGCTCGTTTAAAGATATAAGATAAGATATAACATAAACGCCGTGGAAATCTTAGTTTCGCAGGTACTACACTCGCAAATAGATTCAGTATAAAATAATGTAGTGTACCCGAAATGTAAGAAATAAGTAATAGACGGCAAACTCCTGGCTCGAATTGCTCCGCTCTGGTAAACAACGGGAATATTGAACATGAAAATTTAATCGCCGACTTTATTGAAGGTAAATGCCATATTTCCTTGTTGACTTTCTTATTAACCTTCTTGATTTAACAAAGATTTTCTGAAATCCAATTGATTGCGCAAACAAATATTGGAATTACCAAATGTAATGCTATATTTTAAAACGTGTAATGTTTGAGCACTCTAATCGTACGTTACCATTTATTAATTTATTATTATAATTGTAAAATTAATTCGATGTTTAATATTTTTTGCGTAATGTCTGCACATTTCTACGACCTATACATAATGAGCAATTGTTCAATAGTTATATTTAATGATTTGGTATTAGGAGAGGCTAATGGCAAGACAAAATATTTTTTATTAATTTAAGATAATATCTTGATTTCTCGTAGATGTCAAAGCCAGAGTAAAATAAGAATACCGATAAATATTTTCCACAATGAATAAAAAATAAGCAAGAAAGCTATAATATCATTTTGTTCATATTTTATTTTCAATTTAAAAGGCTCACTTACCGTTCTCCGATGAGAGTCGTAAGGGCGAATGGTGGAACAAAATCGTCCATTGTCTGGCCTGAAGTTATATTGTACCTCTAAACAGACTGTTGTGTTATTATTTGAGAAGACTTGGAATATAAACCTACCTACTGTTTTATACAAGAATATGTTATCATGGCGTGGCTGAGACCAATTTAAAACTGAAAATTATATTATGTTATTTACGTTCATTAAAAACAAGCTGAATGCAGTCTTTATTACATATAGAGAAGATAGATTTATAAGATAGGATTCATTGTGTTAAGAATTTTCATAATTATGCTAAGTACTCACATATGGTTTTGCTCGATAGTTTTACTCGAAATCGAGCAAAAACCACCGTGTGGACCGCAAAACTCACAGCTCGAAGGCTCGCATCGAGCCAGTTTGAAGGCTCGAATCGAGCCGGCTTTACAAATTTTTTGACACTAGTTTTTATTATTCGTAGCTAATTTCCTTCAAACTGGAGTAAAACTATCGAGCAATGCTGAATGTGTGGACGAAAGCCCGAGCCGTATATTTTACTCTACGTGATTGCTCGATCGAGCAAAATCGTATGTGAGTACTTACACTTATAGTGTTTTAGAAATTTCAAACTTTATGGTTCCGCTAAATATGATAGGTAATTAATTATTATCTGCGTAGCTTATTAGCTCTGCATTCAATTCATGGGCAGAGTCCCGGTAATTTGAGTCGAGACCTCGCATTCATTTGCGCAGCGCCAAACTTTGACAAGTTAGGCTGCATTTGAATTCCAGGCAAACCCGCGCCGGCACTGCAGCCCACCGCCTCCGATAAATTTGCATTTTTCAGTCTTTTGTGTTGCAACTTTGAACTCCGCATTTCCGTAGTTCAACACCCCAGAAACTTCTTTTTTTTTTTTGTTGACTAAAAATTTTATAGAAAGTCATAATAAACGTTATACGAGATGCAGATATTGTGAGCTTTGAATCGAAACTTGACAATACCACGTTTACTGCGAAAAGCATTGCGAGTCGTGAAAGTTTAAAACGGAAAGGCGCTTAAAATGTTAATTGAAAAATTCGTAGCTTCAAAGCGGAGGATCCTGTTGAAATAATAACAGATTCATTACTCTCGAGGGCGAAATGACCCGAATTAATTTTTAACATTCAATCGCCACGTCTCGGCTCACCCCGGTACACAGTGTCCGGACACCCGGAGGACGCGCGTCTTGCCGCTCGCGCTCCTGTCTGTGAATCTAATATTAACCAAAACAAAATATGCATTTTCTCTGTAAATAATTCAACAACGTACCCATTGAATTTTGACGTGAGTCTATTCTGATAATATTCATGCCTAAGAATATATATTTCTTTTGAACGAGAAAATATTTTTGTTGTCTGCAAATGGATAACTAAATTATTATGGAGATGACCCGGAATTTCCCTTACGTTACAATTTCGTTTAAACAATTTCCTCAATTGTCTTCATTAAGGTACCTCCAATAAAATCGCACGGCAAACCATTTAAAGCTATTTCCTTGAAATTGCGTGATAGCAACACTTAATTTACAAGCTCCGTTTAATTTGAACTATTTTGAGGCTCACGCTGGAATTTAAATATCTAGAGATAAGAAGAACACGCGAGTTGCCGCCCGCCCGCCAGCCACAAAGCCGCTACGCTGCTTAATTTATAATCTAAGAATGAATGAATCCGGATGTACATTCTATCATAACTCATGTTGGATTCATAAAGGAACGTTTTATTATTTATATTTCACGTCCAAACGTAAGCAATGAATATTCTGCACTACATAAATTATACACTAGCAAGGAACTATTGCACGGTACGTATTGCACAGATAATTGTCATTGTTATTTCTAATTATTACAACTATTTTACTAGCTGTCCCGGCAAACGTTGCTTTGCCATCCTTTTTTTTATCTTATACTTATATAAAATTCTCGTGTCACAATGTTCGTTCCCGTACTCCTCCGAATCGGCTTGACCGATTCTTATGAAATTTTGTAAGCATATTGAGTAGGTCTGAGAATCGGCCAACATCTATTTTTCATACCAAAAATTATTTATATGGCAAAACAACGTTTGCCGGGTCAGCTAGTAATATAATAATATCATAGTTTGCCATAATATATTTGCCATATTATTTTATTGAAGTGACTAAATAAGTATGTCACCATGGCAACGTCGATCGCTATCCCGTCGCACAAACTTAATGGTCGCCGTCAGTCTCAGGTTGTAATAATTTACTATTATTTATTCAACAAATGCACTTATCAATATATAAAGTACCCAGTAGCCGATTCTCAGACCTACTGAATATGCATATAAAATTTGGTTAAAATCAGTAAAGCCGTTTCGGAGGAGTTCGCTACGTAACATTGTGACACGAGAATTTTATATACAATATATGATGACGATGATTATAAAGTTTTTGAAGCTCTGTTCAGCGTTCATTGCAAATGTTGTACTATTTCAAGTATGGCGATGCACATTTTCACACAGCGTACGGAGAGTGGGTGCGTCAATAACAAATAATGAAATCGCATCGTGTAGAGGGTGCACGACGCACGTGCTCGGAATTACTTGTAATTGATGGGCTATAATGGCAGGCCTAATCCCTGCTCTCTGCTCCGCGCCGGCCGACGTATTCAATGGCGCACCTTCATTATGTGTTTTCCAATAAAAAGCACGGCCCGTATGAGGGTGCTATAGTTAAAGAGATAACATCTGTATAATGTATACGTAGGTTTATGTGAGTGAATTTGTTTGCTAATTCATAATTATTATTAGCTCTTAAGGTGCTCCCAGACAGAAGTTATATATCGATAACATTTTATAACATCGTGTAACATACGCTTACAACATGTCAAAAAATAAACGTCTGTTTTGTTATAATTTGGTAAAAAATGTTAGACTACAGTTATAATATAACTTCTGTCTGGCCGGGAGCACCTTTACAAGCGGCTTGCAACTTGTTTTTGATTGATATAAAGAATACTTTCTTTAAAAAGTTTTACAAAGGTTTGGCCTGTGCCTATCGGTCAGTTAGTTTTAAGTGTCTAAACACACTAGGCCGAAGATACGCGGCGTAAATTCCGCATGATTCCGCCTGCAATGTATTTTAAATTACCGATGACCGATGACACACTATTCCGTCGCGTTCCGTCCGTGTTTTGTATGCGTTTGACATTGCAGACGTAATCATGCGGAATTTACGCCGCGTAGCTTCGGCCTAGTGTGTTTAGACATAAAGATGCAATATTTTTAAGGAAGTTTCAAGATAAAACATTTTTGATAACAGTTTTAGCTAATTTTACTAAAGTTATTTTCCTTCCATAAGACAGTTACTTCTTTTTAGAAGTGTAGTTATTCCAAATGCCGAGAGATTTTTCTACAATAATCGTCTTGGAGTTAAACGAACAAAATAAAATAACTTTGTTGCATCCAGTGGCTCCGAACAACATCAAAGATATAATCAAAGTCCAACCAACGCAAACTCCAAGGCAATAAATACTAACGACCCATAAAAGTTATCTTATTCTATGCCTGCGGTTAACGAAGTCGATTGAAAGCGTTTATGTTAAAGGGGTAGTAAGGCCTGCGAGCCCTGCGACCTCCCGGAACAAAACGACAAAGAGAAGTATAGAAACGTTGAGAAAATCGCCCGAAGGCAGCGAGCCGACCCTCGCTTTTGTTTTCCTACATTTCTACTGGACGATCTACATCCGTTTAACTTATTTTACTTCCAAGAAAGTTTAAATTACGGATTAAATAAATAATGGGTGAATGTTCAAAACGGTGGCAACTTTGAGAACTGTTTAAATTATACACAAACATAATCTAACGTGGCCTGTATTGTTTCTTAGTTACACCATTTTATTTACACATGAACATGTCGTTGAAGTATTATATTCAATAAAAGTATAAATATCTGCCTAAAATGATACGCGAATATCAAAACTTATTTGCGTGAGAAGTTATTACATAATTGCGTTATAATATAACGCTTTATTAAATGATCACCTAACGTGGGACTTATTTCATAATTTTATTTATTGTTTTTGAGGGACATTTAATTAAAAAAGTACTTAAATTATTCCGCCACGATCTTTATCCGGCAAAGCATCCGTTGTTCACGGCGCGGCTCGGCGCGGGCGGCGCGGGAGGCGCGGCATCGCGTACCGCAGGAATTTCTAAATCTTCATAAGATAATGGATCGCTCCTGAAAGAAAAGGACCTCCCGGCTCGGAACTTTGTTGAATTCCTGACTTGTAATTAATAAAATTACTTTTTGGAAGCTTTCCTCGGCTTCAAAGAATTTTTAGCATAAAGGAAAAAAGTTAAGTAGATGAATTATTTTACAATGATAAAGGGAATAATTTTAGATATTTATACAGTCGTGAGATACATTATTTCTTTGTGAGCACTTTTTTGGGATGCCTATAAAAATTTTGCGGACAAATTGTCAGTTCACGGAGTTTTGGAAAAATAAGGGATTGCGGTGACGTAGATTAATTGTTAAAATTAAGCAGGTACTTTGACCAAATAGCCATAGAATTTACATCTTATTATCCGTTAAAATATAAACATTATACATACAACAAATACGATTAACGGTATAGTGGATTATGTTATTTTGAAGATTCTTAAACGTAAATTATTTCATGTGGGTTATATTCCTACACAAGATTCCTAGAAAAATATATTATTAAGAGGGAGTTACCGCAAACTAATATATTAAATATTAATTTACGTTAACTTTGCGTTTACGTGTATTTATAAACGGTGTGCATTAAGAAAAAAACTTTCAATTTTCTTAGCCCAGGAAGCAAATATTATTTCATCTTTTTTAATAGAAACCGTATATTACTTTACTGCTACTTATGCGGGAGTATAATGGAAAAGGGATCAAAGTATACTCGGAAATCCCGAAATTGTTGATAAACTCCACTATTACATTTTAATACGAATTTATAATAGTGGGTCGTGTAAAGGTGGCTTATCTCGCTCGATAAGAACCCGCATGTGTCCGTCACTAGTTATAGTGCAATGATACCCCCAATTGTTTGCGGTTGTAGCAATGAGTAGCTACTGCTACAGAACGATCGCGTCGCCATTCTTTAGGACAGCAAAATATAATTATTCAATATTAAGAAAATATAATTCAATATGAAATCAATTTTTGTCTTTAAAAAACAATACAGGTGCCTACAAAAACTGTATAAGTGCCTACGATAACCGTGTAGACGCGGCTACGATAACTGTGTGGGTGCCTACGGAATCTGTGTAGGTACCTACGAAAGGTTCCCGCGCGTTAAACGAAATCAGAAATACGAAGTTACGGGCGTCATAAATATATTATAAACAAAAACATCTAAACACAATATTATACCTAGAATTGTATCATTAAAATCCTGCAGGATACTGCTCTATTCGAAAACATACTCTACGGGCAACCACCCTCATTGTAGGAACAGTATACAGTATGACAAACAAATAAACATTCATTTATTTAACTCAATTTGTGGTTTGCGTTTAAATTATTATTTGCGACCATAGTGCACCTGAAGGCAGGTATATCACAAACTAACTTAAACTACTGCTAAATCAAATCTGGGTTGGTAGTCCAGTAGGGTTAATTCAGCCTTGTATGGGAATCTAAAATTAATTATAGTCAGATTTTTTTTTGCACCTGTGTATAGGGGGGGTCATGAATAGCTTAAATTCAAAAACTCGACCAGCCACGATGTGTGCGTTAGCCGCCATATTGGTTTGAAGATCAAATCTTTTTTTAGACATATCTCGTTTATTTTATATTTTTTTACGAAAATGATAAGAACTAAATTAGTTGTTATTTTAATTTTCTACATTTTAAGTTCTAATAATTTTCATTGTAAAATCAATATTTACGGAGATAAATGCAAAAAACAAGTCAAAGTATAATTTCGCTTGTATGTCAATTATTATCGAATTTAGCGAAAATAATTGTAAAAACAAAGTTTTGGTGATAGATCATTCAATTTCCTACAAATTTGATCCTTATGAATTTTTTTAAAAATCAATATTTAAGCTCCTACACCTATGGTAAATGTACCGGGACCCAAGCGACTGGATAAAACTGAATATTTCTGATCATGAATTAGACCTTTTAACAATTACGGCACAACCTACACCTGAATAATTATTAAAAAATGGCCAAGTGCGAGTCGGACTCGCTCATGAGGGTTCCGTACCATTATAAGGCAAAGATAGACAAAAATTTGTGCTTATTGTATGGAAGCCCCCCCTAAATATTTATTTTATTTTAATTTTTATTAATTAATTATTAAAGAAACAATACAATTAAATATTTTATGCATATTTTAACTGTCTAAGTGCTGCTATTTTTGATAAAGAACAAAAGAGGCCACTAAAATCCTGTTTGTTATATGGGAGCCCCATCAAATATTAAATATAATATGTTTTTTAGTATTTGTTGTTATAGAGGGTAACAAAATACATAATACCTGAAAATTTCAAGTCTCTACCTATCACCGTTCTTGAAGCCTGGAGACAGACAGACGGACAGACAGCGAAGTCTTAATTTTAATTGTGGTTATTGTAAAAAGCTACAAGTTTATTTCTGGTTTTTTTTTCTGTATTTGACAATAATCGCGATACAGGTCGAACAGGTCGAAATTATACTTTGACTTGTTTTTTGCAGCTATTTCCTTAAATTTACAATAAAAAGTATAAGGACAAAAGTTGTAGAAAATCAAATTTGCGACAAATTTGATCCTTATCATTAGCTTAAAAAAATAAAAAATAAAGGAGTTATAGCTAAAAAAAGATTGCCTTCAAACCAATATGGCGGCTAACGCACACGTCGTGGCTGGTCGAGATTTTTAATTTAAGCAATTTGTGACCTCTTCTAAACACTGGTGCAAAAAAAAATTCTGACTTTAATTAATTAAAAAAAAATCTAACCCTACTGGGCTATGGCTAAGTTTGGGAGAATAAATTCCGAAAAACATCAACAAAGTTTTTAAACATTTCAGGCCCCATTTCGATGTTTTAGGTTCATGTAGATCGAGTCTCAACATGGACCTAAAAACACTGAAATCTTACAGCATGCATTGATGACAATAAAAGTAACTTTTTCAGAAGATTTTTCTGTCAAATATACGACCATAACAATTCTACCCTGCTAAGCGTAAAAGCGATATTTCAGTGAAAGTGAGTTTTGAGAAAATTAAGGTTTTGTAAATATATAATAATATATTTCTGACAAAACTGAGACATAGAAAACTTTCATAAGGTTTTTTTTATAAGTTAAAAGATACCGCCATTTGACTTAGTTCATTGGATGCGTATTTCAACAGGGTATCCGATGCCATAAAAACAAATTTTCGTGTTTTTTGAGATACCACTTTTGCGCTAAGCTGGGCAGAATTATTAATTTTTATTATTTGTTATTACTTTTATTAATTTGTTTTCAACTACGTAATATATTTGACAAAGTCACAAATTAAAAAATAACGGTAATCAGCACAAATGCTGAACTATTCCAAGTTATATCAATACGTTAATCAGAATCTCTGGATATTTATTTCGTCATATTACACCAGCGGAATTGGTTATTATTATGCAAAATTGTCAATGCATCGTAATGGACAATGCCCCGCAACGGATCGGTATAATTACATAATGCATATAATTTAGGCGCGCTCGACATATAATTTAATTTGATGAAGCCTGACGTCCCTGAATTAGATTCAGTGGGACGTTTGATGTGGAATTTAGGCTGATTAGACTCGTCAGGTGCATAGCTATAGAGCGGTCATACCTATCATGTTGATGGATTTCAATTTTGATGATTAAACGTACATAACCTAAGGAAATGTATCTAGAAATTAACTAAGATAGTATACTATAATATAATGTCAGTCTCTTATCTCGTTATGTGAATTAGACAAATTTTCCAAGCGCTAGATAACTTTAGCGGGCCCTTGTTTATAAAGATAGGTGAAGGTTGCAATAAAACATTGTTTATTTTCTACAATGCAGTCTTACCTCCAAATGAGAAAAGATTCCCCGTTTCAGTATCGGTATAATTTTAAAACTGAATCTATAAATATAATGTATTTACGACGCGCGACGTGTTATTCAAAATGTACTCGTAACCAAATAACAAACAAACAAAACTTTAACCAGAGTTCTGTAAAAAATATCCAAAGCCGAACATATTAATAATAACCTCCTCCTTTTCAGAACTCGGAAGTCGGTTAAAAAGAAGTAATGTAAGTCGCGGAACATCTAATTGAATGAAGCTGTTTGTGATTCCGGAAAGTAATATCAGCCTCGCTGTTGAAAAACAATAAGCCGGGAACATTGCTCGAACAAAAGAGTCCCAATGAAGTTGCACGTAGAATTTCCATGAAATAAAGGTGGAATCCTTGGATATTGCGTGCTGGGCTCACCTTAATAACACAATACTGCTTATGTAGGAAGAATAAAATCATATCCACCTTGAGTTTTCCAATGTAGACCATAATGACCTATAACATTCTTCTTAAATATTTCTAAAGTTAGAAGTAAAAAAAAGTGGAAGGTGGTAAAAACAATAATGATGTAATATGGCTTTATAACAATTTGTAATGAAAGCTACGAGTACCTAAGTAGTTAAAGGATGGATCAGCATAATTCATTTTAAATTAATTAATGCAACAGATGGCTAAAACAAAATATTATGCAGTCTTAACTTATGCGAGTGCAAACTTACACGTATGCCATTACGGAGTGCTGAAGAAACTGCTTACTCTGCCAACTAATTTAATTAGCGAGAAGGTTTGATGTTCAGACTTCGTGGATCTTTATAATAAACACACCCCTTAAGTAGCAGCCGCACAATAGCTATATCCACACTATGCGCTTTCATCTTCAATTTTCGTCATCTTCTTTGTATTCAACTTTCATTTGGCGCTTTCAATAATTGAATGCGTTAACGAACGCAACGCCAACATTGTCGTTTTTGTTCAGTTGCAGTATCTGTCAGCTTTGTAACACTTAAACGAACACATTCACAAAATTTTGCCTCTACTATTATATTAAGATTTAAAAAATATCACCGATAAAAAGAGAACGTTTCATTACAAGTCCAATCTTACATTCAGATACATAATAATAATAATTACTATAGGTTTAACCCTCACTATTAGTACATAAACCCGGGACCAGACAGTATCCATCATGAACTCCCGGTCAATTCTACATAGCGTGTAATATCCATTAGATCGATTACGGAAAGTCTGAAATTACGTTATAGTCCGTCTGGACATGCATTAGGGTCAGCTCATACCGATGCTAGCCAAAATTGAACTTTACACTCACTAATCAAATGCATACGTTTCAGAATAAGAGCGCTGTGCTTTGTAGAGCGGTGTTATTCTGAATAAAATCTCTTGAAACTCATATAAATCTCAAAAACTACTGAACCAATTTTGATGAAACTTGCAGCATTCCCTAAACTGAACAATACCTAGTGCAACAAAAAAAAAAGAATCACTTAAATCGGACTTGTAGTTCCGGAGATATGCGAACACGAACATAAAAACATACACACTTTTGGACTTTGGAACATTTGTTCTGACGCTGATATAGACTAACATAATTTTAAAACTGGGCAGTTTTGGAAATATTACATACATACGGGTCGAATTGATAGCCTCCTTTTTTTGAAGTCGGTTAAAAATAGCTTGCATCGCATATCGGTATGAACTGGCGCTTAGCTGGGCAAATACCGGCATGGCCAGTCTAATCACATTAGCCACCGGTAGGGTAGTGTTTGTAACTACCTAAAAGCCCCCGTTTGCATGTCAATCTCAACCGCTGCCTACTGAGTACCGCACTACATTACTGGCATATTTTAAGCTCCTTTGAACGTGGAATTGAATTTTCTAAGAAATTCCATTTATTCGCAACAATGGAACTGCGCGTATTGAATGTTACTTTGATTTTTCATTTATCATATATAATTTTATATAGTGCTACCTTCAGAACTGACAAGAAGGATTATGTCTACTAAAGGAAATATTATTCGTATATCACGTATTCAATAAATTTTACTATCAATAATATTTCATAGATTCAAATGTATGAAATTACTCGATTGAAATATACTCGTACTTATATTATAAGTTATAACTTATAACCTAAAATGCCACACACTAGCAATATTTATTTCACAGCTTTCTGAAAACATCGTTACTCCAGCAAGCCGTATTTTGGTCTGATATATCATTCTCTTCATTTTGGATCTTATCCAAATGTCGCTTCGTTATATCGTAATAATATTATTATACCTAAGCTTGCTTCGGTTACCAGAAAATTTTGTTTACTCTATCTTATTTTGAGATCTTAGAAAGATTTTTAACGAAAAATATGTCATAACATCGAAGCTTCATTTAGCTACTTTTCAATGTAATATCGTGATTTTACTGTACCCAAAGTTCAAACGACAGTATGGTACGTTATATCGTACAGCAATACTTTAAAGCGCGTCACACACGGTGAAGATAATATAATTTTGTCTCAAGGTATCTTAATGTTTTTTGCATTATATTATGGTGCAATGGATCATACAAAATAAATCAACGTAAGATTGAATATCTCTTCGCCGTGTGGCTTGAACCATAAATTCATTAAAATTTCGAAGTGTCCCAAACAGTGTACAAAAGTGTCCCTAAGATCGCCAAATGCAGATAATAAAACAATATTATATAAGCGATTTGCCTTTAAATGCTATATTCCACATAATTGCAATATCTACGTTCAAAAGTAATAAAGTTTATTAACACAGTAATAAAGCGCAAGTTGCGGGGAGGTGGGCAAAGTTTTCCTTATAAGCATACCACAGCTCCCCTATCAATTGCTTTCATCCTCCCCCGCCGCTGCAGGGCCCTAATGATCCCACTTGTTACGGCTTACCGTGGACCCTAGGCCGTGCTGTACGATGAATAAATTTCAAATTATATCGCGCTGTATTTGCAGACAAACAATTTAATGACAGACCGTTTTATTAAACTCGATATGCGTTGTCGCGACACTCATTTTTATGTTTTGTAGGTATATAATAAATACATGAATATTGTGTGCAACATAAAAATATATTGGCAAATATTTGGTTTTCAATGTTTAAAAATTTGTTAAATTAATATATTGGCAAATATTTGGTTTTAAATGTTTGGTGTATGGTGCAATGTTCATATTAAATTAGAGGCATTTGCTAATCAAAGTGGTCGGTATTTACTTCGTTCTAGGAAATATCGACATAAAATAACTCACAGAGCGATTATACTATTGAGTACTCGTATCTACTATCTCACTCATAATTCGATAACCAATAACGCGTCAGTCTGCACCTCCGTCATCGTCATCCGCGCCGGCGCAACTGACGACGTGTTACCGCCAAAATCAGTCCGCTCTGTCTTAGGAATTAAAAAAAATATATTCTCGACTACTGACAGAATACGGACTGTTTGCATAAGTCTGTTTTGGAATGACGACGGCCACTCCCCTCGTGTAAATGTACCATCGAGGAAATTGATACATAGCCAGATGGCGGACCTACGTCAATTGGTCGGCTTATTTCAATTTAATGCTGTAATCAGTCGGATGGGTTCTACGTAACGCTACCAAATTAGTTAGATCCGTCAACTGTCTTCTTATCTGATAGTACCTTAATTTAGGTGTACTTACTGTCGAACTGCTGCGTCGCGTGCGCCAGCAGCGAGGCGAAGACGCGGTCGGCGATCTGCGGCGGCTTGTCGTCGTCGCTGCTGCTGTACCGGTCGCCGCCCCACTCCAGCGAGCGTTGCCGCCGCACGCCCGCGCCGGCGGGCAGCCCGCCCGACAGCCCGCTCAGCGACCCCGCCTTCACCCGCCGACCCGACCGCTCCATCTTCCGCATACTCATACCATCTTTTCAACACATCTGAAACAAAAAAACATCGATTTTTAGCGAAGATGATTACTTTCTATACTCGATCGTAGTAAATTTTACTGAATTTTGATATTAATAGTGACCGCAGTCGTGGCCACAGCAGTTGACTCAAAACTATCATACAAGTCTGTCCAATGTGAAAATTATAATGCAGTATCAGAGAAGTTGATTCCTAGGCAGGTGGGGGACCAATCTAGTTTGGTCGCGTTACGTGAACGGTCAAACCCAGCCGACAGCTGATTACAATTAACATATTGAATTGACATGATCCGACCAAATGACGTTAGTCTGTCCACTGCCTAGGAATCAATTTCCTCGATGGTACCTTATCATTGGAAAAATAAGATCAGAAGTAGGAACAAGTGTAATAAAGTGGCTACAAGTTGTTCCGTAAGGCCAACATAAATAGAGCAGGGCGGGTGCGTGTTGCGGGCCTAATCTAAAGGATTGCGCGCGGCTCGCCGTTCTGCGTCCGCCAGACGTTTATTGTATTGACTAGGAAGTAGAAACTCCTTTTGTCGTGTTTACATAATATCTCGACGCTCTGATGCCTTGCAGAACTTCCGAGATAATTGAATGAATTATTGACTATTGTAATAAATATATTTTAGAGATCCACCTGTCTAAAGACGATCATATTATTATTATGATTTATATAATTTTTGTCAAGTAACAAAATGTATTATGCAATCAAACTAATATCAAATGGAAATAGTAGGTAATTATAGCGGAAAGAATTAATATATAATTTCACATTTCTATTCACATAATTAAATTGCTTGGAGAAAGCAATTTAATTTTTTAAAGATTCAAGAGTCGTAGCTGCAGTAGCTACGCGCGTGCTACGCACGGGCTACGCGCGTGCTACGCACGGGCTACGCGCGTGCTACGCACGGGCTACGCGCGCTACGCGCTACGTACGCGCTACGCGCCCTACGGCATATTATAATATTATCATTATACTATGGACATAATATTATAATAATTATTAATAATAATTGCTTACTAAAGTAAGAAAATCCTTTAAGGGCCAATGGGCGTATACATTGACCTCTAAATAATTTGTTTTTTGAAAGATTTGACGAAATATATTATATTAATACGAGATTTTAGTGTAAACACCGTTATCCTTGAAACCATCAAATGAGCCCGTCAAAATGAACAACTTTTTTATGAGAACAATGCTGGGAACTAAAAAAAATCCGTCTTCATACCCATACAAATTGCCGATTGCCGGGCTCATTTGTTGGTTTCAAGGATAACGGTGTTTACACACACTGTATAATGATAAATATATTATATGTAAGATGACATCTTTGTAAGAATATCTGTCCCAAAATATATAAATAAACACATTTCGTAAATGAAATGTCATTTTTCGTATTCAATAAACGAAGAATACTTTTGTAACTCGGTAATTAGGAGCGGTGTCTAGTCGTAAAGCTCGTGTATCGGCCACTAGATCCCGTGTTGTGTTCATAACAATATTGTGTCGAAATGTGCCAGTAATTTGTATGATACGCTGGAACATTTGCTCTCAAATCTCATTTTCGTTGGCAAAATAAGCTCACGCGGTTTCGCCAGGAATTTAATAAACCCGAACTGCGGTTAATCATTGTTACTTGAAATTGATGCAATACGAGTACCATACGTACAGTAAGCGTACGGAACGAAAGTAAGCATCATATTATTAAAAGTTAAAACTAAAAAAATGTAATATAGTGTGAGTATAATATTAAATAGCCTTTCCCGCAAACTCGCCGGCGTAAATAAGTAGTCCTAGCAACATTCATCCCCTGCTAAATGACATAGAATTTTGAAAGTCCTCCCAGTGGATGTTTAATTCGGTTTGTTTACTCAAGATTTTAGTTTTAAAGGCTTGTGGGTTTCTTAAATATCAAGATTTACCTCTTATATTTTTACTAATCCTTACTTCCTTACTATTAATATTAAAAATGCGAAAGTGTGTCTGTCTGTCTGTCTGTCTGTTACCTCTTCACGTCCTAACCCCTTAACCGACTTTGCTGTAATTTGGTATGGAGATACTGATGAGTATGTGAGTCCCGGAAAAGGATAAAGGATACTTTTTATCCCCGAAAAATGTACGGTTCCCGCGCGATGAATGAATTTTGTCGCAACTGAGTTGCGGGCGTCATCTAGTGTTATATAGACATTGTTAGAAGTTGAGACAACCTTAAATATATAAAATATACGTCGGTGCGACCGTGACACAGAATCTTATTTGAACAGAACCTTTTATTTCAACTACACTCTTGTTGAGTGACTCGACGAAACAGGGTTACATGCCATAGAGCTTTCAGCGAAACCATATCCAACCCGCCTAGCAATGCCGCTAGGTTATTTAGATAAAGTTTTACCCTTGTGGATGGAAAAGAACAAAATTAAAAAAATTGGAAACCATAATATTTCAAACCCGCTTGAAATTTAATAAATCTATCGAAATAAACGGCAAATAATTTACGATTCATTGAAGAATAATATATAAAATGTATTCTGATAGCATTTAAAACATTCTTTCGTAATCATTTTCGCATTCAATTAACCAATTTCATTTATTAAAAGCGGTCTATTTGCATCAATCACACTCACACCCTATCGACGCGGGTATCAAATTATATTAATACTAAATATTGATATTATCATTCATCATATTATGACTGGATGTTATATTAATTAACTAAATACTCATTTAGGTTAATTTATATCATGTTTTAATAAACCGTCGCTCTGTCAAAATAAGGATAGGCAATTTCTCTATTCAAATTTAATATCATATTTATTATCATATTGAATTTTAATATGATATTAAATAATGTAAAGTTAAAAAAAAATTGTGTATTTAACGCGTTGTGCGTTAGCGCTTCAGATGTAGTTCGCGGGTTTTTTTCCCGCCAATTGCAAAGTGTTTTAATTTTCCCTGGATCTCAGAATTTATGCGTTACCGTATCCGTAAGGGTGCGTCCACATTTGTATCATTTGCGCGATCAGATCCCCGATCAGATCTCCGTCGCATATCATCGAAGCATGTCAAAATGATACGCGTATCATGACACGCCCCGATCGCTATTAACCGCGTATCTGACACGTGTCGAATCAAATACGCGCATGATCGGCAGAATGATCTAATAGGCGTCCACACTATGATACGCATACTTGATACGGCGCGATGATCGCGACGGAGATCTGATCGGTGATCTGATCGCGCAAATGATACAAACGTGGACGCACCGTAAAAAAGTTCTTCGAGCACATCACTCATTGTTTTTAATGGATAGCGTCCAAAGATATTATTATTTATTTATTTTTCACTGTATTTACTTTTCTATCCATACTTATGTTATAAATGCGAAAGTGTGTCTGTCTGTTACGTCTTCACGCCCAAACCACTGAATCTATTTGGCTGGAATTTGGTATGGAGATACTTTGAAGTCCGGGAAAGGACATAATATACAATTACTGTATGTACTGATATATTTTAATAAGTATTATAGCAGTAATAGTGAGCATTTGAACATGGATGCACCGGTGTACGGACAAACCCTTCAGGTTTTTGTGACACCGAGTTTTGTGTTTTTAATATGTATACTTTTGTGAAGAAAATAAATAAATAAATAAAATAAAAATAATCTGGAAAAATGTAGGTTCCCGCGCGAATTTTGGCGCAATGGAGTTGCGGGCGTCATGCCGTCATCTATATTTTGTTAATAATTGTGCGTGATAATAAAATAACAATTACAAAATATTAATTCTTAGCTACTGAATAATACAAACAAATACAAGGTAAAAAATAACAGGCATTTTAAATAAGAGCTCCGAGACATGTGACGTCTGTCTACATCGCTCTCGCGATCAGGGAATCAATGCACTAGAATCTAGATTTCTCAATTTTATGTGCTAGACAGCTTCGAGTGCAAAATAAAGCGATGATCCAACTCCCACTGCACGGAATATTTTAAAGGGTGAAATGTATCAAATCTAATGTTATTTTACCTTTTCATGAGCGAATACAAGATGAATGGGTGAAAAATTTATGTTTTGTATTATATTATGTAGATCAATATAAATATCTGTAATAGTATTTCATATACTTTATTCGGTACGAGGGCTGCTATTTATGTATCCGGAATTAAAAAAAGAAACAAACATATATCATTTAATATGGTTTTATTGCTTTTCAAAATATTCGCCGCGATGATCGACACACTTTTCCATACGCTGGAACCAATTTTCATAGCACTTTTTCCATTCTGATTGAGGTATCTCCAAAACGTGCATTTTGAACGCATTAACAGCCTCTTCGCGGCCCGAAAAATGTTGACCACGTAATTTGTTCTTTGCGTATGGAAATAAAAAGAAATCGTTAGGTGTCAAATCAGGGCTGTACGGCGGATGACCAGTCAATTCGATCTTTTGACCCTCCAAAAACTGAGTTGTTTCAGCTGAGGTGTGACAGCTAGCATTGTCGTGATGTAATATGATTCTGCGTTGTCGGTTGTCCTTTCTTATTTCTTGAAAGACTTCTGGTAAACAAATGGTCGTATACCATTCAGAATTAACCGTTTTACGATTCTCTGATGGCACTGTAACCACATGTCCATTAATTCCAAAAAAACAGGCGACCATTTGCTTCAAAGTACTTTTTGCACGAGTAACTTTTGTTGGTTTCGGCTCATCTTGGAACACCCACACCGTTGACTGTTGTTTAGTTTCGGGGTCATATGCATAGATCCAAGATTCATCACCTGTGTAGATATTATAAACGGCTTTTGACGAACCACGGTTGTATTTTTTTTATCATTTTTTTGCACCAATCGACACGAGCCCGTTTTTGATCAATTGTCAAGTTGTGCGGAATCCAACGCGAACATATTTTTTTTACAGCCAAATCTTCGTGTAATATCTTATGTATGCTCGTAATACTTATGCCTAAGGACGCCTCTATCTCGCGATATGTAACATGACGATCACGCATTATTAGTTCCCGCACAGCATCTATATTTTGTGGGACAACAGCTGTTTTTGGGCGACCTTCTTTATTTTCATCCGTGAGCATAGACCGCCCACGATTAAACTGTACTAAAACTACTAAAACCACTGTTTATCACTGTACCAGTGATAAACAGTGGTTTTTGATGGTGCTTCATCTCCAAAAGTTGCGGTGAGTTGAATAAAGCACTGTTGTTGATTTAGCCCACGCCGAAAATCGTAGTAAATCATTGCACGAAAATGTTCACGCGTTAAATCCATGGCAAATGAAGACACGCAATTTTCAAAATGACGCCACAATGGAAAAATAATTGACAGTCACATGAAACAAAATGTATTCTTCAACCAAAGAGTTCTATTTTCAAATGTTGTAATTACTTTTTAAATATTGTTCTTGTAAGTGGCCAGTTCCGGATACATAAATAGCAGCCTATGTATCTAGCGATAGGTAGGATATTATATAATAAGCAGAGCCACATCCTAGTTGTGTCTGGTGACAACAAAAAACTTTCAAAACCAAATATTATTATATTTTATATTACGGCTTTAACTTTCCAAAATAATATTTTCGGTAATGAATGCTAAGAAGTGAACAATTGCTTATAGAACAAAGCATTAAAAGCGATCCGTTTATATCGCGGTTGCCTGTCACGTAGAAAATAAGCGTCAGGCCAATAGGGAACAAGACAAGCATGAGAAATATGAGCTGTACGCGGCCGCCTATATTAAAACTGCATCTTAAACTCGCACGCTGATCTTTATACATTAAACGTACGCCTTACAATACCCCACGTATAGGATTTCAGATTACTTTCAGCGTGGATCTAAGTTTACATTAGAGATTTACAGGAGATGCAACATATATTTTATAATATGTATTTATGAGAAAAATATAGTTATAATTGTGCATTTTTTGTCATTGTCTATCAAGCTACTGTCTATAATTTTACAAGGACTTTACTATATATAATGTCCTTACCAACCATGATGAACCATTTATCATCCAAGTTCTTTAAAAAAACTTGACTCTAGACGAAGTTTTCTGGATAGATATAATATATAAGAAATACTTATATTAAAGATATATGGAATAAAGTTATAATATAAGTATACTTGGACAGTATAAGACTATATTATATTATAGAACTTATAGAAATTTCAATTAAGCCGATGGAATCATAAGCCAAAGCTGTTGTCTCGGATCTACAGTCTTAGGGCTTAATTCCACAGACTGCTTTAATCAGGGAATTCTCTACAATACAGATTCTTACACGATCTTTGAATCTATGGAGCTTTGCGTAGCTAATTAAAAATAAATCATCACAAACTCTCCAATTCGTCTACTTTTGTTACGCATGTCACTTCATCTGAAACACGGGGCATATAAAAGATTTGGTAGAGTCACGAACGAGTAATGTATTAAATCGGTATGCCATTGATATTATTAATATAATAATTTTAATATTATGTATACTTATACTGCACGTGTTTGGTAAAATTATTACCCGTTCGTTTGGTAGAGTAATTTTATCCCAAAGTCATTGCCAAAAGAGGGTAGGTGACTAATTTGGTGCTCAGAAAACTATCCAACCCAGTCACTCAAAGGAGCATCGTAAAAAAAGTGTTGCTTGCTATGCCATGCCCTGATAAGTTATCGAGGCATAAGGGGGTTCATTACTTTAAGGATCGAAAATCTAAGTGTTATAAGTGTTATCGAAGTAAGATATAGTGGTACTTTTAAATATAAAAAGAATAAGTTCCATTAAAGTTTCACATAAAAATCAAGGTTACTTATAAAATTATGGAAAAAAATCGTACCTAATCTTTTAAATAATCTAAAATAACGTTGAAGTAGTTAGTCCTTCGGAGTTGAGAGAGTACCTATATAAGTTGCACCACAAAGGATGTATTGTGTGCTGTGTATACGTGTGCACTCTGCATACCCTGGTATATTCAGTAAATGCACAAAACACAGCCTCAAACAATTATACGCGGCCACATGAATCATTCATAAAACCAATTGTCCAAGAAATTACTAACACTGTGCCATATTAATTCTGACGCGTCGTGCCGGTTGATTGCATTAGTAAAACGCCTGAATGGGTGGTTATACGAGTACATAATGTAACAAGCTCGCACTGCTGTATTGCCATATTGCCTGAGACAGCTATCAGCGCTGAATTAGGAGTTAATTAATTTACGACATACGGTAATTACATATACAATAACTTACTCGCATATTGAGCTCCATGAATTATGGCTACGCTCATAATTATTGATTGTTTTGTATTTCATAACGATACATAACTGATAGGTTCTCACATAATAAAGATACGAAGTTTAATATTATCATAAACTGTACGAAAACCGAACAGTTTTCGGGTGCCTTCTAGAATGAAACAATTTGTGTAGTAACATAATATACAATATGAGTATTAAAACCTACATTAAAACGAACTTTATTGCTAATAATAAGAACTTATGAGTAGATCGAGATTACAAGTTTAATTTAATCTAATTTACATTTAACTTTGCTCAATACTCACAGAAGCTTTACAGTATTATAAAGTTTTGAGTATCATTCGTTTCACTCATCATTTGATGAGTGAAACCGTTGTAGATCTGATCATTTCAAAATTAACACTAGAATTGAAAGTGTTACAATTCTGGAAGACCTTAGAATTTCCCGGAATAATAACTACGAACACGTGCGAACATGTATTATTCGGTAAGCCTTTATAGCTAACACCATCTGCCGACGGCTCTAATCTCCATGACTATTGAGCCCCATGGCAATGTAATTGGATATACGCAGGAAGTACGTAGCTGCGACTCGCCGGACGAGCGAGACGTGATAATGTAATCCGCTGAGAAACTAATCTGATATCGAGACGAGCCAGGCATGAACTTCACGTCACTTAATTGCGTTGCATTTAATCTCCCACAATGCAACTTTAGACTCCTCCTGTCCCGAGCACGTTAGTGTCGGGCTAGACTTTAGCGCGTCACGACTCGTTATGCAAAGTACTGGGAGAGTTTATCGCATAAATAAAATGTATTTTTTGGATTCCCGTGAGCGTTTGTTTGACAACCCTAATTTTACACTCGGCTAATTCAATAATGTACACCGAAAAGAATATAATTTAATTCTGTCACAAATACATGGCCCGCCCCGAATTTCCTTTGAGAGATCGAGCGTGCATCCTCCGGCTGCGAACCGGCACGTCTCGCAACTTTGGAATTCCAATTTTGAAAAGTTTCCCAACGAGGGACGGCATTGACAGCGCCGAGACATATTTAGTTATAGGTCATCCTGTCGTGCCTCGTGACATCAACTTTGGAGAATATCTGCAAGGAGCGATATAGACAAAGGTCTGACAAGTCGCGCGTAAATTAAACAGGAGTTTGACTCGACGTAGTCAGTTTAGTAATAAAGTCTTCAGTGCTCAATTACCGACGACAGCCATAATTGGTTGATTGAGGCAAAACTATACAGTGAACGCCGGCCAATGAAGACTCAATTTCAATGAAATTTGTAACCAGTTTATATTCACAAAACGTTCTACTAAGTTTAATAAAATGTACTTACTTCGACCATAATAAGTAGTATAACAAAACAATTTTTTTCCAAAATAACTCTCCGTAATATCAGCTGTATTGTAATTTATTTGTAACTCTAGTTTTGCACCTACGATGCAGCAGATAGAACAATCTATTATTCTATCTGCTGCATCGTAGGTGCAAAAATATGTAAATTTATAAAAATCTCACGTTAAAATGTAACTTAAGCCTTTATGTCTTAATATTATTCTATAATATTATGTGATAGACAAATTGTCCCTCTCTTTAAAATATAAAAAGCGGCTAGCCTAGTCGATGCAAAACATTAAACATTTCCCTTTTAATGATAAAATATTGGAGCATGATATTATGGATCGTCTGTTAAGCATAGTTATTATTTTGTGTATCATCATTCATCACAAAAAAATTACGTACCTACTTACTGAGTTATTAATGCATTCATGTTCTTTATAACATATTTTATACTGTACTCGACGTAACATGGCGGTAGCGGTCATTGACTCCCTGTCAAGAACTTGTCATTTTCTATATAAATTATAAACCGCGATTGACAATGATGTATCAGATGTTGTCAATCGCGGCTTTGTATAGAAAATGACAAGTTTTTGACAGGGAGTCAATGACCGCTACCACCATGTTTCGCCGAGTACAGTCTGTATAGAACAAGACTGCATTCATAATGCAACAATTTTTTTTATTATTACAGAAATGCTTGTATTTAAAATTATTCAGCAAAAAAACAATTTGTATTAATTCACAAATGCTTAACAGCGACCAGGCCAGAGGGTTAAAGTTAACATTATATATTATGCTGTAATCCAGAATATCTTATGTGCAGGTAGGCCTTGAAACTTTTTACTTATTACTATTACTAAAATATGTTCGGTTAATTAGTTACTTATACTTGTCTACAATTAGTTATCCCGCTCAAAGATAGATGGCAGTAAGTGAAACTGTTGTGGATGTGATGAAGCGCCCTCTGTTCCATTTGTTATGAACTGAGAAGTCATAATATTGATACAGCGCCATCTAGCAGAAAAGCTTCGAACTACGTGTCACGCAGAATCTGTATCTATGAACGTTATGAGAACCATCCTTCACAATCTACCCAAGTTACGAACCATCTTCATGGTGCACTAACCGTAGTCAAAAGTTGTATACTACGGTTCTTATTAGAGGACTCTTGTATACAAAACGACAAGAATAATATTATTGTATACTAATAATTATTCTTGTCGTCTGAATCTTACGTACAAAATATTCTGACCCCATCGTCTCTTATCATCTTTTAAACATGATGGGACTGACTATTTAGACAACCGTTGTACTTTTTTTAACCCATCAATCCCCAAGCGGCAGATGCCTGCCGCATAACAATTGAAAATCAATTGAGTCTGCGATACCCACGATGGAGGTGCTACGCTATTGCATAGCTCTTATTGCGGGCTTTGAGCGCGGCGACCAAATCAAGAAATTCTGTAACAAAAAAAAAAAAGACGGGTTGCACTCCGGGAGTGCCGGCAGAAGTGAAAACTTGATTATTAACGTTGTGCATTTTTTTAACCCATTTTTGTATGTTTAAAAAATCGATTTTTTTAATTAATCGAAACCCTTATAATCGATTAAATTTTTAACCCATTTCATTTAAAAAATCGATTTTTTTAATTACTTAATCGAAACCCTTACAATCGATAAAATTTTAACCCATTTTTTATGAAAATCGATTTTTAAAAAATCGATTTTTTTAATTAATAGAAACCCTTACAATCGTTTAAAAAAAAACAATCGATTGTTCGATTAATCAATTTCGATGTTACAACACTACTCTCCGACCGTCTTACGGTTTTTCCAAGGTTTTTCGATCAGCACGAGAATCTGAGGGGAGTTTCACAGTTTTTACCCATCCCACAAAAGTGCTCAACGCCGCTAAAGAAGTTTTCACTTCAAAAACACAACACCCGACTCCGATCGGCACAGTGGTCCGGCGTTGAGAGACTTCAGCACGGTGTTTGAGTCCGTGCGACTATAGACTTATACGCATTATAATTGCATAAGTTGATAAAAAATTCTATGCAATAGCTTTACCACGGAATTCCCCGAGTGGCACACGTATTTTTTTTATTGCAATCGTCTTGGCCTGCTTTTCCTGAATGTTGTTTAAAAAAAAAGAAAAAAACTCAAAGGCACAATATCTCCCTTTCGTCGTCGGGATAAGTCATGAAAATAGTATTGAGGTTGAGGAATTCACAACGTCGCTGGATTGATTACTTTTCCCTGTGTCGGTGTCAAGAGACGTTTGAAAAAGGATACTGTAGTTGACATCAGGGGATCGACTTTAAATTTTTAATACGTAGACCCAATACACAAACAAAATACTTAATGAATAAAGGTACAAGTTGGAAGCCGGCGACATGAAGCGGCAGCAGACGACGTGTCGTCGCGACACTATGGTTTCTATGTATTTCTACGAAATACCCTGCGCAGTTAGCAACACGAAGCTAGCGACACTTTCATTCTGGTTTCTATGAAATACCCTGCGCAGCTAGCGACATGAAGCAAGCGACACTTTCATAGAAATACATAGAAACAGTAGTGTTCGATGACACGTTGTCTGCTGCCGCTTCATGTCGCCCGCTGCCAACCGGCACCTTTATAATGATCTAGCTTTCAGAGAAAGCAAATTCTGATTCTTGTTTTATCTTCTTTGATGTAATTTGGAAAAGCCCTTTTTAGTTGTCGCCCACGTATTTTGATATTTTATTACTTAATTTTAGAAAAAAAAAAGTTTTTGTAAGTAATCATAATTACTTATACTTCTTACCTCCTAGAATATATTGTATACAAAGTTTCATTATGATCGGTTCAATAGTCTTCGAGTGAAAGCGTAAGAAACAAACTTAGGGAAAAGCCACACGGGTGCGGTGCGGCGCCGCACCGCATTGTATATTGGCATATCATTGATTTTTATATGGAATCCGCATCGGCACCGCTCCGGCGCCGCGCCGCCGCTGCACCGCACCCGTGTGGCTTCTCCCTTACGTTCACACTTGAAGACATCAGTGGAGGAAGTGGGTAACTAACGTTTTCTTACATAAGGACAACTACTCATTTTTTTCCTAATAATTTGTGTATGCTAATTATCTAGCAAACCCTGTTTAGTTACCCACTTCATCCATTCATGTCTTCATTTGTCAGTAAGAATATACTATTAAGCAGCTACGTTGTATCCTTGTGGTATTATATTATACTAAGTTAACAATTAATTTCTCGTCAGAACAAGCAACAATACCTGCACGCTAGCACATATATCAAATCTAGGCTAGAATAACGTTATGCTATTAAAGAGAAGAGCTGTTGTTACATAATTCAAATGGCAATCACAAGTAGTTCGCTTACTTCCAGCTCTAGCGCTGCACAGCGCTGCATGCTATTGTCACAGCACCCACCGCTGTGCAGCGCAGCTCTCTATTGTTAGATCATCCAGCGTTGCACAGCGCTATACAATATTGTTACTAGCTGCATCCAATGCTGAAATATATTAGCGGTTTCGCGTAGATTTAGTCCTAAATTGCCAATAATATGTTGTAGTCACCAGTCCCAACAGAACAGAACCAATTCCATTAAATGTATTGCAATACATTAATTATTAATTGCTGCAAAACTAATCCCTAATTATTAATTATTTAATTCCACCACACCACACTACAAAAACATGAAATGTAAAACGGACAGCCAAGTCCATTAAATGCAATTTTCCTATCGTAAAAAGTTTTCAGATCACATTCAAGCCAAGACTTCAAGTTATTTTATTACTTTAAATCAACATTTATAGTGACTGTGTCAATAGTTTTCTTTATTTCATTATTATTATTATACTAACAACTTATTATACACAGGCAATAACAATAAACTAAAGTAATCATTTAAGAGGACCCATAAATAAACCATAAGATATGGTAAACTATTTATCAAATTGTCATGTGATTTGAAGGTTAAGCTAGTTTTAATGCTTGCTCCTAGTCACCAAAAGTTTAAATCCCTAGCTTTGTTAAATCCGAAGATTTGGAGGGGTTGAAATATCCGCGAACCACTTCGAGAAAAGTATGGTACGGCCATGCCTTTGCTCAAGACTTGACTGGGGCACTGCCATGCCCCCCAGATAATATAGATATTAAATTACTTAATACGGTTTATTCTCTCAATTACTATTGCAAAAAAAGTCATAAGTAGATATATTATTACGTTCTTATTGATATTTTATATATTGTTTGTAAGAGGCACTTAGCAGAGGTATTAGGTGCTAAATAATATTATAATTATTACTTTGTCACGCATAAAGTCACTTAAGTCGGGACACATTAGGCATAAATAACATTTATGTCATAATATCATGACTTATGATGACAAACGTAAGCGGAACCCTCGTAGCAAAGTAAATCTATGCTACGAGAGATCTACTTATACTGGTCGCGCTGTAAGTATTAAATCTGAAATGTATCAGACCTTCGTATTTCTATACTACATTGCGTTTAAATATACAAATGTGTATGCTAATTATCTAACTTATATATTGTACTTTGCTAAGTCCGAAAGTTTCTAGAGATAATAGATAATATGTAGCTGATATTCGATATTTGCAGCAGATTTCACTATGAGGACAGTAAGACACATTTTCTTTTTAAAGGGGGTTTTGACTAATAATTGATTTTCGACGAATTGAAATTATATTAGAAATCAATAGTTTAACGTAAGTTTTGTTTCAATATTGCGTACTTGTTATATATTTTTCACGTATTTCTTCACTAATATTCTTCAGTGTAAAACCTGCAATACTGAACTTACATTGCTCCATGTACGCCATGACAGAAATTTGCACGCTTTATAAACAATAAATTGTCAAAGTTTTATCGATATTGGAACATTTATTGAGTGCAACGAAGAACTCTTGCAAGATAACTTTTATGAGAGCATTTGCGTGAGTGGACGATCACTTGCAATAAAGATGGCGTTTAATTAAGATAGTGCGGCCACTCGGACGTCGCCAATAATGTTCAGTGATATATCACTAAATTATATACCGACACCGACAACAATCCTACACTCGGAGTAGTCACTTGTGTCGATCTAGTTTTTTGTACTGTTATATTGTAATTTTGATCATGTGGGAAAAATATAAGGTTGCAATCTTTGTTTGCATTGAATTTGCATTGCTACTCATAATATTACACAATTACATAGACACTCTAAACCATCATCTTAACAAACGACTCGAGTATCGCCGACTCACGCACGCTCATCTATACTTATAAAATTACATGTCCTGACTGACTGACTGACTGACTCACTGATTCATCATCGCTGAGCAAAAACTGTTAAAGTTACAGCCACGAAATTTGGTGAGTAGGGTTGTTTTATTAAGTTGACACCCACTAAGGAAGAAATTTTGAAAATTTTACCCCGAAGGGGGTGAAATAGGGGTTGAAAGTTGGAATGAAAGTTCGTCATTTCTTGAGTTAGAAATATAAAACTTTATTTTTGGGTAAGTGATTAAAAATAAATGGATACGTTTTTAAGCATTTTTGGAAATTCTACCCCCAAGGGGGTGAAATTGGGGTTGAAAGTTTCAATGAAAGTCCGTTATTTCTTGAGTTAGAAACATGAAATTTAATTTTTGGGCTACTGATTAAAAATGATTGGATACATGTTTAATCGTTTTTGGAAATTCTACCCCCACGGGGGTGAAATAGGGGTTGAAAGTTTAAATGAAAGTCCGTCATTTCTTGAGTTAGAAACATGAATGTTTATTGACGTTTGCTTAAATAGGGTCCCGTTTTTACCCTTTGTATAAGGAACCACAAAAAGGGGAAAACTATCCATCTTTGTTATTATAGGTACTTACATGTTAACGCGGACGAAGTCGCGGGAAACAGCTACTAATATTATATAAACTTTATCATAATATAACAACAAATAGTTATATAAAATAACCCTACGGGCTACTTATAAAGTGAATATCTTAAAAGAAAATATTTAGAAATATGTACTAATTTTACCAAAGGTATACTCGTATAATATGATATATTGTCTAAATGTACCATAATATCAGCGGTAGATTCCACTCGATAGCTTTAAATTTGGTGTGTGGACTTCAGTAGATTAGGCAACTGCTAGCGAACCTTAGCGGGAATAAATCGGAAATTAGATTCGCCGTCCACGTACGAGTACGTACTGTATACTTGTTTACCGTCATCATCATCAGACCTCTTTTTTAAATCTGGCGGCGAAATTAAAATAGAAGTTGACTTTATCAGTCTAGTACAGACTTTTCCAAAGTGGGCGATAACGGCCCCTTGTGGACGCTGAAGGCCTAAAGGGGGGCGGTGTGGGACCCAGAACAAAATGGAGGCGTTGTGTAGAGGCTTTAATTTAAAAGTAGGTGAAACAAAGGGAGCGCAAAAAAAATATTTTTCTCAAAGTGGGCGGTAGACAAAATATGTTTGGGAACCTCTGGTGTAGTAGATGATGCCCACATCTCCGTTGCGCCAAAATCCATTTATTACGCGGAAATAGTAATTTTTTCCGAGGTAAAAAGTATGCTTTGTCCTTTCCTGGGACTCAAAGTATCTCCATACCAAATTTTAGCAAAGTTGGTTCCTCCATTTCGGGCTTGAAGATATAACAGACAGACAGAATACACTTTCTTATTAATAATATAAGTATGGATGTATGATATTTCTACCAAGAGATTTAGGCAATTTTAATAAATGTATTTTAATCACTTCAATTTTCTATTTATGTATATGATATTGAAACCTCAGAGCTGTTCATAATTTTGTAATTACTAATTAGTAATAAAAGTTGGTGTCAATTTATAACAAATTGATTATTATAGTAGTACGGTCAAAAGCAGATCAATATTTTATTTCGCCAGCCTCATTCTTTAATCATTTAAGCAACCCGCAACTCTTTTGATGTTGCGAGAGTCCATAGGGGACGATAGTAATTACTTTCTGCATTGTTATATTTTAAAGCGTGAGAATTATTTTAATCGATGATGCATATAGTACGGGAGCCCTAGAACAATTTTTTTTATTACTATCAAGCTAATTTTTTGTGAGTAGCTTCATTTCGATAAGACGAACAACATTTTTATGATCGAAAAATCTTGAAAATGGTAGCTAACAGAATTAGAAAGGATTTCATACTTTGATTTGATGGTCTTAAAATATGGATTGTTCTATTTGTAGGACAATGTTATTCTTAAATTATATAACTATTAACTTTGCTTGGTTTATTAAAATTAGCTTGATAGTAATAAAAAAAATGTTCTAGGGCTTCCGTGCTATTAGTTATTTTGTCATTTTAAAGTATTTTTATACAAAATCTATTTGTAATACGTTTATACTAAAACTATAGATATCCACGTATTGAAAAAGTTTGAAAACAAAAGCAAAGTGACACTATATTTAAACGGAATAACTTAATAAAGTACCTTCCCGCTTTTTGCTAAAATACTTTTTGTTTTACAGTTTTACGAACGCCGGTCGAGCACCTCGTTGGCCTTATTGCGAATTCAGGAAGTGCATTTTCAGCTTATGTCGCTGTTAATTAGGATTTCGTAAAGAGCTTTACCGTATTGAGTTAATTTAAGAACAGATTTTATGGAAAACAAGACGCTTCGTGAGTTGGAAATAACCGTGGAAGTGTGGTGTGTGAAGTGGATTAAAATGTAGATGCATAACGTATGTTTACGTAAAGGAATTATGGCTATTGGTTACGAAAAAATTCGCAAAAGAATATTATGCGTAGCTGGAGAACGGATTCTAATGTAATTCTATGTAGCATGTGACTAGCACGTAGTCCGTAGACTACTTAGCCTACAATTAACTGAGAACAATTTTTCACCCTTTTGCTTAATAATAAAAACTAAAAGAAGTTCTCGCATATAAAATTTATATTTAAGCAAATTAAATGTTATAATGCCTATCTACAGAGAAGACTAAAAATAATATGAAGACTTTAAATTCTAAACAAAGTTAAAATACATAAATACATAGAATTTGTCTCGCCAGGTGTCTTTTTCAAAAATCAATTTATTCCGCCTTATAATATTCCTCATAATATTATGTGAAAGATAAAAGGAAATTTGCGAACAAAAGCTTGTATGAGGGCATAATGCACTGACGCTGTTCACCTAAGTCAAATGCGTTTTTAAATTTTTGAAGAGTTTGCCTACAAAGTTTATTTTAGGCGAAGTATATGGGGCATTCCCGAAGTCGAACGTGCATTTTTTAGAGATTTTAAATTTTAACGTTTCAAATAACATGACTCCTCAATTTGTATTTTAGTCTGCCCATTTCGAGCCGTTACGGAATAAAAAGTGGAAATTATTCGACTGCAGTAGAGAAATGCTAAAAGGATTGATGGCATAAAAAATAAAAGATAAAAAGTATTTTTAAAAAATCATTATATTAAATGGTTTTAAAAATTGCTCAAATATTATATTATATATACTAGCTGTCCCGGCAAACACTGTTTTGCCATATAAAATATTTCGCCGATATTATTTTATTGAAGTGACTAAATAAGTATGTCACCATGGTGACGTCCATCGCTATCCCGTCGCACAAACAATGGTCGCCGTCAGCCTCGAGTTGTAATAATTTACTATTTATTTATTCAACAAATGCACCTATCAATATAAAAAGTACCCAGTAGCCGATGCATGATGTATGCATATTAAATTTGGTAAAAATCAGTAAAGTCGTTTCGGAGGAGTACGGTAACTAACATTGTGACACGAGAATTTTATTTATAAGATATAAATTTAGGAGCGTCTACTATATTCTGGGATAAGCAACTCAACCGTTCTGGCCTGTTCTATAAAGTATTTCCAGCTGTTCACGGTCAAAAGACTATCTCACAAAGCATCTTAGGCAAAAAAGATTTAGATAGGTGCGGCTACTTGGAGCTGACAGTGCGATAGTGTGAGTCCCATTACAGGCAAATTATGGGGCCATTATAGTCCGCGCGTCCCCGTCCCCGCCCGTGAGTTACGTCCGCCCCGGGTCAATGGGTTTTATGTACGAAATCCTTTCCAACACTTCGCTTAATACCTTTTCACATACAATTACAGATACAGAATAGACAGTAATGAAAATCATGTGATTTTCATGTAAGGTGATTGGGATTTGGGTAATATGATTATATTATGTCTAAGGTATATAAATGTAAGGGGCTAATTCACCACTTCCTGTTAAGTGCCGGATAGGCTATCCACCACAGATAGAGTATGGAAAAGAATAGAGTAAGCAGAAGTGGTGAAACAGGTCGTAAGTATCGTAACACCGTAAGCTAGTGGAAGTAATAATTGCAACAATATCGAGCCTGTTTAGGGTTGTACCTTTCTGTTCAAATCGAATCAAAATTTTTGGGCTTTATCTTGGCTATTTGTATGATTAACAATAATTATTACTAGCTGAAAGCCGAGCTTTGTGAGGGCTCGCGTCGTTTTTTTTTTATATTTTAATAGCAACCAAACCTTGACTGACCGATGATAACACATCTACATATTATAAATAAAAATCACTATGTTTTTCCGAAAAGTGTACCACAAAAGTGCTCAGGTTGTGGGATAAGCATAAAATTAATGCAAGAATTATAGTTTTGGTACCAATTAGTATTTTTGTGTAAAATATTTTTGTGACATACAATAAAGCAGTGTTCGGCTATATTTAACGTAACATGATGCGGTAGCACATCATTTTCATTTCATGATATATTGCCAGTAACAAGGGTTCAGCCTTACAGCGTTTAGTATAAGTTTAAAGTTTGACGAAGTTTACCCATTACCAAGTCACTTAATCATTCGCATTACTTATAATTTTGCCAAGAAACTACGCAAACGGTTCGGCTGCGGCGCTAACGTACCTGCTATTAATATGTAAAGTTCCGTCTTTGACATACTTTGTGAAGATCAAGCACAAGCAGTTAATTAATACAGGATCAAGAGTCGGCTGCAACTCTGAGCCCCTAGCCAAGACGTTTTCTTATCGCTTCTTTATAGAATCGCCGTATCAAAATGTATGAAATCGACATTATGCGGGCTTTACACTCGCGGCGCGAAAGCCCGCTTCGCATACGCGCTTCGCGGCTTCGTACTTGTTCGCATCGTGTTCACGGTTCGTATCATCCGTGAATCGCGGCCGCAATTCGTGCCGCGAGTGTAGAGCCCGCATTAGACGAGTCGAACGTCAACTTTATAATAATATTATCGAACGCTTATGTAAATTCTATACTTTTTGATCGGCAATTTTATATGAAAGCGATAAAGAAAACGTCTTGGCTAGATGCTCTGTTTATATAGATACACTACACTTTCCATTTTACTAGCTATGTTCATGTTTTAAATGAATAGTTAATATCTAGTTGCATTATTTTATGTTAAATTCTTAATTACTTGTTATTTGCACTTATCCATACTAATGTTATAAATACGAAACGATGTGTCTGTCTACCTCACCTCTTTACAGTTAAGCTCGACCAATTTAAATGAAATACGGAAAAAAAATCCTTTTTTCCGAGGTAATGAATGTTGTGCACGTGTTAGTTTTATCAAGGAAAAATGATCGGTTCCACGGGAGTTCATTCCACAATGTCGCAGACAATTACATACATAGTATCTAAAAAAACGGTTGTCTGTAAAGTCGGTTTACTGACGATAGTTGAACGTGACAACGTGCCTCTTTGTCGCTCGTTCCGCGCTCTCGCTTGCACTTCAAGCCTTAAATGGAACGCCTCAGAGCGAGGTAACGCCGCATGAGTCATGTTTTTTCATGCGTGCATTATAAGACGTTGTCACGTCAAAACTCATTTCCCCGACTGTACATTTCTGCTTAGCACAATTTTCCCCGACTGTACATTTCTGCTAAACAACTCATTTCCCCGACTGTACATTTCTGCTAAACAACTCATTTCCCCGACTGTACATTTCTGCTTAGCACAATTTTCCCCAACTGTACATTTCTACTAAACAACTCATTTCCCCGACTGTACATTTCTGCTTAGCACAATTTTCCCCGACTGTACATTTCTGCTAAACAACTCATTTCCCCGACTGTACATTTCTGCTAAAAAACTCATTTCCCCGACTGTACATTTCTGCTTAGCACAATTTTCCCCGACTGTACATTTCTGCGCAACGACTCATTTCCCCGACTGTACATTTCTGCTTAGCACAATTTTCCCCGACTGTACATTTCTGCTAAGCAACTCATTTCCCCGACTGTACATTTCTGCTAAACAACTCATTTCCCCGACTGTACATTTCTGCTTAGCACAATTTTCCCCGACTGTACATTTCTGCTAAACAACTCATTTCCCCGACTGTACATTTCTGCTTAGCACAATTTTCCCCGACTGTACATTTCTGCTAAACAACTCATTTCCCCGACTGTACATTTCTGCTTAGCATAATTTTCCCCGACTGTACATTTCTGCTAAGCAACTCATTTCCCCGACTGTACATTTCTGCTTAGCACAATTTTCCCCGACTGTACATTTCTGCTAAACAACTCATTTCCGAGACTGTACATTTCTGCTAAACAACTCATTTCCCCGACTGTACATTTCTGCTTAGCACAATTTTCCCCGACTGTAAATTTCTGCTAAACAACTCATTTCCCCGACTGTACATTTCTGCTAAACAACTCATTTCCCCGACTGTACATTTCTGCTTAGCACAATTTTCCCTGACTGTACATTTCTGCTAACCAACTCAAATGGAACGCCTTAGAGCGAGGTAACGCCGCATACTGCGTCATGTTTTTTCGTGCGCGCAGCCCATATCGAATTATAAGACGTTGTCACGTCAAAATAATTATAATAATATGCACCTCTCCTAAACCAATAAACCTTTTAGGTTTTTAGTATGGGAAACTATGTCATGTTTTTCTTATAAAGGAATTTAAAAAAAACCACTTGATTTCAAAACAAATCACAGTTTAATATGTTTCATAAAATGTTTCTGCAGCGAAACCAACCAGCGAGCAGTACAAAAACTGCACCTACAGTTTATTCTCTCGATAAGCAAAACGCGGCTGGCAATTAGCCCGTTGATTTAGGTAGTTCTCCACTGATGCGCAAAATAAACCCAGCTTAAAATCGGACTCCGATCCCAAGGCGATTCCGGACCGGCGTGCGGCCGATTACGGTCAAATTATTGCTATCATTATCGTCGGAGACTTCGATTCGCCGCCTCCCGCCTCTCGCTAGGGCAATCACGCCGCTGCATACTGCAACTTATTGACCCCGCACTAACGGCATTACCCGTATTACCCCACATCTTACACGATTACCCCATTCGTTCTAATTATCATTAATGTAATCCTAAGTTTACAAGACACGTCGTTACATAGATAGTGGTTTTATTGGTATACATCGATATTGAGGGCTCTTGTAACAACACGTGTGAAAATGTAATTTTGAATTTCACTCGTTTTTTTTTCAAGTTTTTTTCAAGTTTATTTATTCAAGAACTGCACATTTTTCTGGGATAAAAAAGATTTGTGTCCTTTCTGGGGACTCAGTATTGCCATACTGACGGACGATGATCAACGGTTTAATTCTGAGAACAGACAAACAAAACGATGGATAGCCATACTTTTGAAGTGGTAATATAAGTGTGGATGGATAAATCCTTTATTAACCTTCAAAGCGTGAAATTGTTTTTATTATACCTAAGTTAAATTGTTTTGTTGTTATACAATTTGGCAGCTAGTAGCGTTTTAGTTCTGTAATAATTATGTTCAGTAAGACTTATGCTTCTCCCTTGGGGAAACTAAACTTGGCTATACAAACTAATTACAAAAGCTTTTGATGCGCTCTAATTATTTTATTTGTTTGAGTGCAATTTAACGCATGAAAATAACATCTTAAGTATTTAAATAAAATGAATAAAAAGTTAGAAAACAAAAAAATTCTAAGTATTATATATTTTTATGAATTTAATATTTTTTTGATAATATGTGAGTTAATAGGGTATTTGACAGATTTTTAATTTCTATCTTGAATTACTTGGTTGCGATTAAGAAGTTCATCGAAAGTATTTTTTTTTAAATACGTATTTAGGTAAGAAACATATTGTAAATAAAGATTCTAAATTCGAATAAGCCGCCGAAACGCTTTATTTAACGCTTTGTAAGTGACGTCACTAGCGTGTGAACCAATGTATCCATCTGTTGTGTAAACGACGTTACTCACCTATGACGTCATCATGACATTGGCCAATCCGGATCGTTTTGGAATAAGTGGCGCGAGAAACAAAAAGCCAAACATAATATGTTTGTGTTTTTGGATATATTAGTTGTTATTATTTTTATTAAAACATAATATGTAAATCACTTAATGCAAATATACAAAAATAACTAAGTTTCTTTATAAATAAGCAGTCCTTTGTGTCGTCTTTCTATGTCAATTTTTATGTAAACAGTGTCTTGTGTGCTATAAATGTTTAAATAAAATAAATAAAAATAAATAAATCACATAAAAAACTATCATTTTATGCATTTAATGCAAATAATCACAAAAAAATTCTTACTGTCAAATAGCCTATTAAGCGAATCTTACGTAGGTCTCTGTAAACTGAAAATAAACACATATTCGATCTTATGATAATAATTTTCATATTACAATCTCTTTAAATATTTTGTTTTGTCATTATAGGTAAAACTAATTTCGCATGGAAACGCTGAGGAAAATCAGTAGTCCAGGTTGAACTACCGGCCTCAATTGAATACACTTCCGGCAGCTAAAAATAATAATTATTCAATTAACAATATCGAATAGAATGGCTGCGAATAACCTACTAATATGGACTCAGCAAAAAACATTCATTCATTCATTTGCTAATATAAAGCTTTGAAATAATTTAGTAAGTAGAACCAAACTGACGAGCTTAATCAAAAATGTTAAAGAACCAAGAAGGGTTAAAGAGTACACACGCTTACAATAGGTTACTTCTTATCGTCATAATTCATATCCCTAGGGCTATTTTATAAGGATGAATATGACTAGTCATAGTTTATCCTTATAAAATTTTCTTTATACTTTATCAATTTAGACATAAAAGTTCAATAAAAAGACAAACTACATCTTAAATATATAAATAATAAAACTCAAAGGTGACTGACTGCAGACATGGTGATCTATCAAGTATCAACGCACAGCCCAAACCACTGGACGGATCGGGCTGAGATTTGGCATGCAGGTAGATGTTATGATGTAGGCATCCGCTAAGAAAAAAATTTGATCAATTCTACTCCCAAGGGGATGAAAGTTTGTATATAATAATACTTCTTAACGCGGGCGAAGCCGCGGGCAATAGCTCGTAGTGCTAATAAAGTAGTATTATCCAAATTAATATTTTGATAATAATGCATATTTTGATGAAAATGAAATTGAAACGGCACACACAAAGTCGCAGGCAAGATCAAGTAGTGTGCAAACCACTCGTGGTCAGCGCGAGAGAATCGCCAGTCATTACTGTAACGAGACTCGATTGACGCCTCCTCTTGATTAAATGAACACTTTTGTCTCTTCACGGAAAGAATTGGATCGGTCTGGAAGTGATTGAGTGACTCTGTTTTTAGATGATTCGAATGGAGGATCAGAACACTTTCTGATATTGTATCGTTATATTATTTTCTGATACCTATTATTAAATATTTAGGAATTGACGAAGAACTTGATGTTATTTCAGGCATTTGGGCTACTTTTGTAGTGATTAGTGAAAGTAAGTAATATGCTAAAACTTGTTTAAATTAAGGCCTATAAATTTCGTATGGAAGTTACATAAAGTATTATGTTAATGTGTTGGGTTCTTTAGATGTATAAGAATGTAAAGCCTGCTGAATATTTATAAGTCAAGTAACATCGTTATTGGTACCAGCTATAAAAATGCAGTATATCTAATGCTGCATACTCGTTCTAAACTTTAACACAGTGTCTTTGATTTAAGTATTTACTTAAATCATATTTTCTCAATTAACAAAAATAGCACATACCTAGATTTCAATAAAATATTGTTGTTCTAATTCAATTTGATTATAATGTGAATAAAACTCAGTATGTGCGGCATGGTGAATTGTGTAATAATATGGCAACCGCACAATAAAGTAGTCGTAATTAAATTATACATTACAAAAATGATTTTGTTATGTATAATTTAATGAAAATGAAAATTTAATTTCATTATACTAAAAACACAAAAGGACAAAGGGTGTTAATTCAGAAAATTGGATCATAGATCTGGGCCGAAATTAATAATCTCCAAAAGTATTATATTACCGAACAATAATTAGAAAATTCCGCAAACGATTGTCGAGGAAGTCGGCTGAAATTATACAAAGAGGTGAAATATGACATGCGATGAAAAGCCCAACTCCTTCGCGTAATTGGATCTGTCAGTAACAAACAGGCAAGCAGGTAATTACAACTGGTAACTGCGATCCTTAATAACAACGTACGATTAAGAAATTCGACGCTCCGACTCGCTATTGTTTTATAATTTCATCAAAACAATGTGGAAATGACAGTGAAACTTGAACTTAATTTAATGCTATTTGTTCTCTTTGTATTTCACGCTTCCTGTGTTTATCCTCCTCGTGGGTACTTATTTCTGTAGTAATTAAAATACTTAAGTAAACGTTTGTTCGGTGCCTATTTGGAGATATAATTTGAAACGTTTTTAGTCTCATTTACATGGCGCTTGCAATAGATGACACATACGTAATTATCCACAAGGTCTTTACGAAACTAATTTGTTGATTTATACTTTTAACAGTATTTATTATTAAAATTATTTAGTTTGATCGACCGTAATACACCACGTAGAAAGTAAGTACCTAGCTAATGTCAAACTGCTGCACTCAGAGACAAATATTAATTAGTTAACTGTAATTAAATTATGATTTTGACATAAGCCAAACTCTTCATTAAATTGAGGTTTAATCATCATTAAAATATGTGTCTGACCGCCGCGCCGTAGAGACATTTAATTAAATAATTAATATTCAATTATATGAGGAGTTTGACAGATAATGTATGAGGCATAAGTCAAAATTATAAATTAATTAGATTTAAGGTTCCACTCTGAGTGCTGCAGTGAGTGCGGCCGCTCCCATATAGCCATTTTTGGGATCTCGACGTAACGGTTTCGACACCTTGTGCTAAGACTTATTTGTTCTCGACACTTAATCGCGTCGCCGTTTCATAAAGAGAAGTCGCTGCAACTAAAATTGGGGACAAGTGGACACAGTCACATTCGGTTTCTAATTTACGTCGCCGTGTCGTAATATTGTCACCATATTTTAACTAGATTCCACAAATCATTCGTTCATTTATCCGTTCATTCGTTGCATCACATTGACATAAGTGAAAGACGTAAAAAATTAAAAATAAGATACCGCCATCATATCACCAAGGTAAGTAAACAAATATTTTGTTTTTCATTATTTTGGTTTTCTACGCCCAAATCTTGATGGGAAATTAAATTCATCGTGTATTTAGTGGGATAGTTCGAAATTTACCAACGCGCCACCTTAATTATCTTATTTTAACCATTTCTACGAAAATACATTGTTGGTTTATATTAATAATTTTATTTTGTATTCTCAAAATCTTATATCTAATGCAATAATAAACTTGAATATTGAATAGCAAACTAATTATTAGCAGCGATAAACCGTACAATCGATAAATCACAAAAAAAATATTTTATGTTAAGTGAAAAAAATTCTCGAAAAAACTAGTTACAAAGTTACGATAACTATCGACACTGTGTGGGAATGTTACCGAAAGTAGTCACAAAGTTACTGTATTTTTAAAATGGTGTCTCCCTGATTATCTGTTCACAGTTTCTCAAACTTTGCCTGACAAAATGCTATATTGAATTCTTTTGACAAAAGAAAGCTCTTCCGAGTTAATATGTCTCGTACCAAGTACCTTATTCAAACGAAATAAATATTGCATAAATTAATATAAATTATTCTTTTTCAGATGATGATGCACCAGATACAAAAAAATTGAATATCAGTTCTGACATTAGTTACTTACATAACGTACTGTGCAGCAAAAGTGCAAACGGTGATTAACTACGAAGATTCTGACAAGTAATCTTGATTCATGTCAAGTAGATAATGCTAGTAAAATTAAATTATAATGCAAGTGTAATTAATGATGATTTTGTGACTTTAAAATCAGGAATTAAAAATGACTTTTTCTTTAATTTTTATTTTATTATTACCCCTAACGTTATATCAATACAGGAATAAATACCATTTGGGAGATGCAGAGCATACCTACGTCGTAGCACAAACTACAATCAAACAGACTAAGGAATCTAGCCAGAAATAACTAAGTAATCGGCCAAGTGCCAGTTGGACTCACGAGTCACGCACATAGGGTTCCGTACCGTTATAGAGCAAAAATAGGCCAACATTTTAGAGTGTTTAATTAAAACCTTCATTTCAAAAAGTTTTTTTATTTTAATTTATTTTATTTTAATTAAACTATAAACTCGCAGTTATCACAACACACAGTTTTAGAATGACTGGGATTTGGTGACTTACATTTATCAAAGTTAGTGTTTAATTATTACGTAACTTTACTACACATGTTACAACCCAGTTACTACATATGTGGAAAACATGTGTACACATTTTTTTCTGTAACAAGCGGAAACGGTTACAACACGTAGAAGCAAACCCCCACACAGTTGCAAGGTGTCGTATTAGCTACGAAACTGTTACGACTTGTTACAGATTCACAAATCTGCGACCGAAAATGGCTATATGGGCTAGTAAATTTACAAAATACTGTAGTTAAAAACATAATCCATACTAATACCTCGTCTGTTACCTCTTCACGCCCGAACCACTGAACCGATTTTGCTGAAATTTGGCATGGAGATACTTTGAGTCCCGAGAAAGGACAAAGGATACTTTTTGTTCCGAAAAAATGTACGGTCCTCGCGCGAAAAACGAGTTTTGGCGCAAAGGAGTTGCGGGCATCACCTAGTTAAAAATACTTTAGTTTCAGTACCTAATATTGTTTAAAACGTATTTCTTATACATTTTATAATTTCCTTATTCCAGACACTTACTTCCACGAGATTAAAATTCAAAAAGTTGTAAAGTGGAGCGCAATTATGTTCATTATTCAGTTGACAGCACCCGGCTGGATCCAGCTCGAAGTTCAGCGGTGGTTTCCGTTATAACGTATGCGAGCTCCTCAGGACTTCCGAAGATTGCCTGTTTTACGTATTCATCGATGCGACTTCTAGCCGTTTCAACTAAACTACGGTCACACGAGCTTCTATCGAGAACTAGGTTGATAAATAGAACAAAAGTAGTTGAAAGTTTAACTCCAATTGTGAATAGCAACAACAACTATTATTGTAAATAATCTTGATAGTAGCGCGATATAGTATCACAAAGTTTATACCAAGTTTACAGAAAATTACCCGAATCGATGCGTGCAGGTGCTGCCAATATTTTATCGCCACAGATTTAATATTAAATGGAATACAACATTTACATGTTCGGTGTTAAGTCATAAGTGCTAGGAGAGTACGAGCGACAAACACTGGACGTCAAATAAAATGGTAGTCCCGCAGTCAATATTGACAGTATCTCGCCGCGGCCGAGATCCACAAAATAAATCACGGAAATGGCACACAAAGAGTAAAGTGTTTACCATAAAATCGTATACACGCTCCTAAATCATAACACAATAAAATTTATAGCCGGCGGAAGGTCCGGCCTCGAGTGCTGATAAATCAAACACATTTTCTTCGTGCGACGAAGGAAAATCTTTCCTGCAAATAAACTGATGATTCGCCCGCCATTTTTTATTCTTATATTCAGATGAATCTGCGGTTTCCCCGTTTCGTTACATCGGCCGTCCGATAAGAAAATTTTAATGAAGTCCTGTTGCCAAATTGTAGTAGACGCTCAGTAGTCACTCGTTGCAGAAGATAATGAGCCAGTTCATCCGACGAGGCAGTAAGTACGTTATTCGTCTAGTTTAACTTTATATTTTGAGCGCGAGTATTGTGCGCTGGTAAAATGTTACGTAACTTATTTTGCATTTGTTGCAAATTTGTTTTGCATCAATTTTTTTGCGAGACTCCAAGTTTTTAGCTATTTGCATGCTTTATAATATTACGCATACGAATAAAGGTTTCAGCATAATTTGGTAGAATACAAAAAGCACATATAAGCAGAGATGTTTTTTTTTATTTTTTGTAGTTAAGTACATAATATTTGATTGCATTTTGTGTGTATAACTTACTACAAAATAGAACTCCTCCTGCCGAACGTTACCCAACAACAAACTGAAAGAAAAGAAATCTAAGTTACTCCATTAACATCAGCTGCATCATGCATGCCACTAAAATTCTAGTCTCCTTTGGTCTACTTCGTTCAAAAGTTCGTATGATGATGATGAAAGGCAATGAAATTTTAGTATAGCACTTTTTGTCTTACACTAACAAATGTAAGATTCCCATAATCCTGATTTCTGACTACTTTTATTTCGCTTTAAAAATGTATAACAAAATTTTTAAATTTGGTCATGTACCATATACCGAAATTGATGTAATATAAGTAGAAGGCAAAGGTAACAAAAAACCAGACAGGCAAACTGCGTAAAAGTGTGCCTGTCTGGTGGTTTGTTACTTTTTCACGCTTAAACCGCTGAAACGATTTAAATTAATTTTGGAATGCACATACTTTGCGTCCCGAGTCATCGTAAAAATTTACTGCTCCCGCACGATAAAGTAATTGCGAAGGTACGGGCATCACCTAGTATGTCATAAGCATAGCCAATGGCATTTAACAACATGAATGTAAAAAAATGAAAATTGATCGCAATACATTAAGGTTCTTAACTATAAATGTATCAGAGTTCCAAATTTCAGGCAGCACTGCGCCTCGTATGTTCATAAACTTTTTTAATTAAGGCTGCTTCGGTAATATCTGCATTATACTCTACCAACCGAAATAACTTTTATAACTATCACATGAGCCGTATGTAACATCTCATTTAAAAGTATCCTAACTATTAATTTTTAAACTACATTAAATATTTTTTACTTTTAATAATTTTTGTTAGTCTTAATAAATTATTGTTTTAAAATGTTTTTCTTGAATAATAATGTTCATGATCTAGACTCTAGAGGCTACCTCGAAAAATCAATATCCAGGGTCCTAGCATCAAATAACCACCTTGCCAAAATAATTAGTTCAAATTGTAATACGAGTAACCACATACAGCATAATACTGCAACTGCTATACGGTTGTTAAAAAAATCCGAAACATGTACCGTAAGGGCTCAGAAGTTCTGTTCAACGTCCGAAATCAGGGTATACCTTGGTGAAAAATCTTGTTTTTTGGTATCATAAAATTCTTGGGTTACCTACTTCAGAATCAGGATAGATGACATTAATATTATGTTTCCATATAATTGAAAAGTTCCCCTTTTCACCACTTTTGTGAACACGATACCAAATTCAGACTTTATTCTATTAAACAACAAATAAACTTTTATATCGGTCTTCAAACATGCAAAAGAATATCAGAATAATAATATATTATAGGAGATCATCCCTCCTCCTTTTTTGAAGTCAGCTAAAATGTTCAGCATTCAGAATATTATAACAATTATGTTCTTTGATTTATACTACAGTGTCTTTATAAATAGCTTTTTATTTGCGAATCTAAATTTCGGATCTTTATTTGTCTAATCTAACTTTATTATTGGGATCCGTTACATTCTATCGACAACGAAAACTTTAGTTTATTTTCTAAAACATGGGGTTGGAATTTCAGCGGCAAATATTTTTCGTTCAAATTCTCAATTGAAATGCTCCAACTATTTGACTATTTCTAAAATTTGTCTTTCAGAATTTCCCAATATTTTGCCATTGAATATCAGTTCATCAAGCAAGCCGCTTTGACCTATCGCCGGTATGCGACTATGCACTCTGGTCTCTGGTATGATCTTGACACTCTATATTAATTAATCTATTCAGTTTGACGGACAATGATAAGCAAAAAATCTCCTTTTACTGTAATCTATAAAATGTTTAAAAAGTTTAAAAGTAACCTGTACTTAACACATATTTAATGGTAATAATCTCATAGTACTTATTAATAAGTTGGATAGTAATTATTGCCATAAAATTCTGAATTATTATTTTCTCTCTCATGTCAGCTGGACTCTTAAATAAGATGAGTCAGTCCCTTTAATTTTGCGAAACAATCATATTATTCTCCTTGACTTCAATTTCAGAGTCGTTTTCGAACTGGACCTTTGATGATAATATTGACTTTAGGCAGACTAAGTAAACCAAAAGTATTTTCTTATTTATTATGCTATTCTCTTCGACGAATAAAAGAAAAGGAATTGCTCCGCCACAACAAATATGCACAAGTGTGCAGGGTGCAGAGTGCAGTAGTGTTCTGGGGCTCTCCTCACAAGCACGTAATAACTTCCGGAGTAAGACCACCGCTGTCGCCTATACACTATATTTCCTAGACACATAAAACCGGCGCAGTGAAATTTTATAAGCGCGCTCGTTAAACGAAACTGTATAAACTTGGTATTTCATTTTTTCCTGGACTCGGACTCCAGGTACTGAAATATTTAAATTGCTAAGTAACGTAACTGAATAACTAGAGAACCTCGAAAAAGTAAGTGGCCCTCTGTAATAAAATAAAATATTATATTATGTTCACCAAAACCTGAAGCAAAATGAGTTAGGATAACCGTTATGACCTTCTCTATAGGAGCGATAGAGAAGGTCATAACGGAATAACTCTGTCAAATAAAACACGATACTTTGTATTGAGAAATTCGTTATCGTCTAATTTTGCCCTCCGAGTCAATTAGCCGGCCGAAATTTGCAATTTATATCTTATAAATTCCGCAATTTAACGTTGTGATGGGACTTACGTTATTTAATTAATTTGGAGGGAATTTGACAACCATTATTTAATTTCCCGTACTTGTGAATTGCCAAAGTTTTTGTAGCAATTTGTGAAATTATAATTATTAATGAGACCTCGCATAACTAATTTGTGGTCGAGAATTTATTAGCGTGACGCCGCAAAAGCTTCGCAGCCAAATATTATAATGCTCCGAGTGGGGAGCGAAAATGTATGGAACAAGTACAAAATATATTTTGAGCTTGCGTTTTATTAAACATTTTCATCATACACGATGGACAAATTTTATTTTTTGAGTTAACGAAAGGTTCCTATTTGAACTATATAACAAAGACTTGAAAATTTCTGCTTTAATAACTAGTGACAAAAATTTTTATTTAAAATTTTAAAACTCTCCAATTATTGTTGGATTCTTACATATCCATACTAATATTATAAATGCGAAAGTGTGTCTGTCTATCTGTCTGTCTGTCTGTTACCTCTTCACGCTCGAACCGCTGAACCAATTTTGCTGAAATTTGGCATGGAGATACTTTAAGTCCCGAGAAAGGACATAGGATAGTTTTTATCCCGGAAAAAATGTACGGTTCCCGCGCGATAAGCGAATTTTGGCGCAACGGAGTTGCGGGCATCATCTAGTTATACAATATAATATAAAGTCTCCTTCGACAGAAATAATGATGTCAAATGAAAGAAATTACACAGTCCCAAAATCGCTTCAGACCGTAAAAATTAAAATGCGGTAAATTTAATTCGCCCAAAATGTTTCTTTTAGCAAACAATTTAAACAATACGGTATAAAGTTTTACGACACCCTAAAATATTTTCGCTCTAGGTCGTTAACTGCAAGTGTAAAAGCCTCTTTGTGCCGCCCCAGTCTTGGCAGCGTTACTTAACATTATAATCCCAGAAAAGCTGTTTCAGATTTTAAAAAAAGCGTACAGAAAAATGTCGCAAAAGTTCAAACCCAATAAGTCGGTTGCTGCTCTAAAGTTGATTGTGAAATATAAATAATTTATTAAGGACAAGTTAACAAGGACCTCATAAAGAAGGCAAAAGGTCGGCCATTTGTTCCCGGAGAGTTTGGTTCGTTGTTTAGTCGATGAGGGTCAACTGTGACCTCCTGTCGCTACATTTTATAAATCCTTTATTATATTTACGGAAGCTGAAAGCATCTTTGTTACTCGTATTTACAAACAAGTAACCATAATATAAAATTAAGGATACCTAAGCCTATATTATTATATTATTATTATTAAGCTAAAAGCCGAGCTTTGTGATTTCGCGTCGTTTTTCTGCGTGGTAATAATCTTTAAGGCAGTTTTTTCCAGTTCTGTCCGATGATAACACATATTATCTAAATATAAATGAAATTTACTATATTGAAGCACAAATCAATAGGCGTAATAGTTTTTCCGTAAAGTTTACTACAAAAGTCCTCAGGTTGTAGGATATAGTTCGTTTCGCTCGCCCCGATAAACATAATATTATTTAAAAACATGCTTCGTACCTTGGCTCGAAACTACAGTCATCTTTTGATCCGATGAGAAATATTTCACTACATGTCACTCGCCATGAATCGGGACTAAATTAATTGCTGGTTTTCGGTTGAACATCCTCAAAAGACTGAGAATAATTGGGGGCTCACACTGCTGAACTTTGGAGAACCCTCGTCTCGGTGATAGTTTAGTCGACCTTTGAGATATGTTTTATATGTTACCTTCACCATATTTTTTATACTTTTTTACAAATATAACCTATAGTGCTCTGCCATGCTCTGTACTTCATGTATTCCATAAGAACAGCATTGTTTTTTCGAACACATTGGAATTGAGCAAAGAACGAAGCTGCACTAATGTTGCATAAAATAGTAATTGAGGTAATCACTAGATAGTTAAGCATTAATATCGCATTATATTAAATTTATTTTCCTGAAATTATTCACATCTCATTTAGTGAATGAGTTCTAATTTATTATAGTGTTCAATAAATTTAAAACATTAATTTCGGGTAATTCCAAACAGTTTCAAACTAATTAATTAGGCTCACCGTCAAACACTGAATCAACCGGACAAACTAAATTGATATTTACGATGTTACTCCGTGACACGTCAATTATATATTCTCATCTATATTTATTAGTGAGAATCGATCTTTATCTGATTTCATTAACAAATTATTTAGATGATCATAAGTACTTATTAAATAACCCAATACGGTACATTTACAAGATGGATCAAAAATTATGGACGTGTTATAGAGAGGCACGTTCATTGTTGTTTATGCTATAAACCCGCGTCACGATTTTTTATGATGGCCGAAATTCTGAAAGTGCCTTTACATCTAATAAATTATAGCCACTATGGTCACCAAATATATTATGATGTTTTGGTAAAAACCCTCCAAAAGCCATTCTAATAAAAACATAATGATAGTCGGATTCATTTTGTTCCCTTAGGACCACGAATAATCGGCCAAGTGCGAGTCGGACACGCGCACGAAGGGTTCCGTACCGTTATAGAGCAAAAATAGGCCAATAATTGTGTTTTTTGTATTAGAATTTAAATTTTAAACCCCTTAAATTATTATTTTATTCAAATATTATTATTAATTATTAAAGTACACACAAAACTAAGGCCTTTGTGAAATTTTTAAGTGCCTACCTGTTGTCATCATTGATACCGAGTAAAAAATGTTTGAAAAATCACGTTTGTTGTATGGGAGCCCCCCTAAAATATTTAATTTATTTTATTTTTAGTATTTGTTGCTATAGCGGCAACAGAAATACATAATCTGTGAAAATTTCAACTCTTTAGCTATTACCGTTCTTGAGTTACAGCCTGGAGACAGACGGACAGACATCGAAGTCTCAGTAATAGGGTCCCGTTTTTACCCTTTGGGAACGGAACCCTAATAATAAAACTAAAGACCAATATTATTATTAGGTATGTCTAAAAATTCGTGCCTTAATTTACCTTTACTATTCAAATATCATATAAAAATTTTATTACTCTCAAAGACGATTCAGCGTTCCTAACTTAAAATTCGCAGTTCACCTCGGTGGAAATGTTAAATTCAGAAACGTATATTCGGCATGTCGGTTTTGAATACGTTTTACTTACAAATGTCTTAGAAACTGTTTTCGTATCTCATTATATTCCCTCGGCAGCTACATTAAATTCGTCGTAACCATTACCGTGTAATGTTACATTTACAAACTAAAACATAATCTTCTTTTGTATCGATTTAATAAGAATTTTAATTATTGTACTGCTGGTTTCTTAAAGCCGATTGGCTGGGCACACTAATCTTAAAATTTATCTCACTTATGTCACTGAAAATTACATTATTATCTCACTAACGGACACAATAGACTAAACTTCAATGATATTATGGACATGACGTATAGATTGTGCCGATTGGAATTATTGAAGCCTATAGGTTATGAACACTAATACGGCTAAATTTAGCTGAACTATTGAGCGTCCGTGACTGAAATGATACGTCACAGACAATATTCCACTAATTAATTCAATAGAAATGCCTTTCGTATTTCAGACAACTTAACTGTTATCTGTTATCCTGACCGGCGCTAACCTCTATCAACTGTAATATATTAGAGTGTTTTAATTATTTATTGCTTGTATTCATTTGCCCGACTGTTGGACGTAAATTGTGAAACTTTATCTACTACTTACCTACTTACTATTATTACACATATTTTCATTAAATTAGCTCGCCTTTGTAAAATTTTTAAAATCGACTTAGGATTTAGCTCGCACACTTATTTTTTTTTAAGTTCTACAAATCAGAGAAAGCTCTCGTAAGCGAGATAAGAAAGCTCAGCTTCAGCCACTTTTTATAATTATAAAGTTTAAATATGAACACTTTTATTATGTTTACGTCAAAAGAGTTATATCTCAAAGAGAGTCGAGACCTAACCTGATCCAGAAGGCAAACTTAAGTCTTTGAAAAAAAGTCTCATAAAGAATACTTCGAATGCAGAATTTATTTTGCTTTAAAGAGATTTTTAGATCTCGTTCCGTTCCTCGCCTTATCTTATAATTAATTGCGTAATATTAAAGTAATTCATTTGGAAGTGGATACGTAAGGTTGAAATATTTTATCCACAAGCGACCGCAGTCCGTACAAAGCCGCTCATGTTTTTGATGGACAAGCTGACAGACACACCTATGGGCGTTGTGTGATGGTTTTTGAAATACTAGCAAAATAGGTTTTGCTCTGATGATAATATTGTTTATTCAGAATTACATTTTCCAGAACTTTACTGAGACCCTGTACATAACATTTTATACTTTCTTATAATAGAACTCTGGACGGTTATAAGTTAACAGCCAAAAATTAAAAAAGCCATCTTAATAATACCACTTTTATTTTTTTTACTTTACCAAATTCTTATTTACCAAAACTTCAGTTCCAAAGGTACTAAAAGTATCCTAAGTACGTCCTTTCCCAAGACTCAAGGTCTCCATGCTATTACAGCAAAATTGCTTCACCGGTTTGGGCGTGAAGAGAGAGGATAAGGAGACAATTTCGAATTTATAATATGAGTATGGAATTCCATGTTATATTTGTGTAATATTTCATTAGTCTGTTTACTTAACCTTCAGGGTTTAATATTACACAGGTACGCGATACAATATTTACCCAAATATCAAACACGTTATCATAATTTAATAAATTACTTTTCTTTGCGAGACACTTAACAAAATTGTTATTCATGGATGTTTAAAAAGATCATAATCTAGGTCTAATTAAATTAGTGTCACCGGTTCTTGACATTAAGTGAATTACGCGCAACCGCCCGCCCCCGCCCTTTGCCGCCCGCCTACCGGTCGCCGCTCTCTTTGTAATCTACAGACCCACAGGTTTTGTTTCACCGACATTCATAATATATTTTTGAACTCAACGAAGGTCGCCATTAGCGTCACTTAATAAATTAATCGCACAAATTAACGTTTAAATTAACAAATGAAATGGTTTATTATATTCATGAATGTTGAATACTGTTGCGGTCACTTTTGTGTATTATGGTTTTAAACCATAAAAGTGACTCGTTAATGTTAGTAAAAGGTGTTTACAAAATTTTGGAAACCTGTTTTTAACGTATGTGCAATTTTTCAGGCACAGTGTAGGGCACAGTGCAGAGAACTGATGTTTCACTATTGATTCCGATTGCCGTGATTATAATAAGTGTGTTGTGTATGTGTGCGCTGCAAAAGTTTGAGAGTGGCATGCTAAGATTTTGATCTATCAATTTATGAAGTATTTTATTTTCAATAACATTAGACGTAATTAGTATATTTTAACCCAAAAAGTTGCAGGTATGAGTATGACATTTACAGGCAACAAGTAACAGGAATATTTTAACCCAAAGTTACAGGTATAACATTTACAACCAATAAATAGAAGAGGTATATTTTAACCCAATAAGTTGTAGGTATAAAATTTACAGCCAACAAGTAACAGGTATATTTTAACCCAAAAAGTTGTAGGTGTTAACCTGGTAGGTTCCAAAAAATTAAGACCTGAGAACCGAATAACCTGAAACTAGATCGGGAAGTGTGCCAACTCTCATCATATTAAACAGATGATAAAGATGTTTTTGTTTCTTGGAATCTTTTTCAGTACTCTGTCCGCGATCTCGACGACAGTTGAGAGCTCTTGCAAATTTGTATCCATTAAGAAATATTTCTTAGTCGCAAATTGTACAATTTCCATTCATTAAATTATACACTTTAAAGAATAAAGAGATTCAAATGCGATTCGAATAAAAGGACTTCGTAATTTATGAGGTAGTTATCCTCTTATGTAACAAAGCGTTTTTGCTCCGTTCGTATTTCTATGATGAAAGTATAAGGTATTTTTCTTTATATTCTTAGTTTGAAACCTTATTCGAATAGTGGGTTTGAGAGATCGTAACTTATTTCAGAGTATATTTACCGAAAACGCTGTTGTAAGATATCTGCACCGGTTCTGAACCGGCGGTAGGCATCATGTAGATTGTAGACTTTCAGAAAATATTTGCAAAAATTTATTCTGAATAACAAAATTTTGAGTTTGAGTTTATCTATATTCCATAATTATTAATAAGAAACCAGATGTGCCAAAATTAAATAATTACATTTTAACTTAAATTTACAAACAGCCTACACTCAACATACTCGTATTAGGTAAAAATACTTAAATTTTTCAAACACTAAACACTGTCTTTAAACCTAGTAACACGTAACACGATTGAAAATCTACAAGTACGTAATAAATTACCCACATAATTCAAATTTCAATCAATTGAACTTGCACTCTATTTGTGTTTCATAATAGCGTTCATAGTATTGATGTGAAATCAAATACATTTCTCGTTAATGAGAGGAACTTGAACATCCACGTAGTTCGACCTCGTTACACGATTAGATGACGTCACAGGGCCACATCTAGTCTGCGGTCATACCGAATAATTGCTTCCCACCTAATTAAGTCAGAAATGAGCTTAGGCCGACTTGCGGTCGACTACGTAATTACTATAGGTGTCGTTAGGTGGGAGTTATCATAAGTTTGGTAAACACATAAAGGTAGATTATCAAAAGATTTACTTAGTTACTTATCCACTAATATGCATACGGTTTGATATTATAAGGTACGCCGTAATTAAAAGTAAAACTACTAAAACATACCTGTTACTATTATAGGTGTCGTTAGTTGGGTGTTATCATAAGTTTGGTAAACACATATAGGTAGATTATCAAAAGATTTAGTTAGTTACTTATGACTTATCCACTTATATAAATACGGTTTGATATTATAATGTACACCGTAATTTAACCCATCAGTCGTGGCAAAACGAGACACAATAGCTTTTTCATTGTTATCGCGGCCGGATGTGGCCGCTTGGGGCTTCGTGAATTAAAGTAGAACTCTTAAAACATAGCTCGCAGTAAACAAATTTACTTAATGATAATTATTAATAAGCTTTAAAATTATAAGGAGTTGGTATTGATACATTTATTAATACGAGATCATAGTTATCTCTATGCTATCTGTAGTTAATAACAAAAGTGTGCTCATTGCCGCACTTTAATTTCTAGTAAAATGTAATAGTTAGAGCTTTTATACATCGCAATTTTAGCGTGAATATAAAAAGCGGGTAAACTACGAAAGTTCTAGTTTACGCGGCTTCTGTCGTGAAGTTAGTATCACAAGTGGGTGTCGGGCCGCGCGGAATGCAGTTCGTAGTTACCTCATTATAGTAGTTAACGTTAAAAGCTACTTAGATATGAAGGATTTATTTATTGTAAACTACTTTAACTAATAAGACTAAGGTACAAAATAAACCTCTCATATTGGGAGAAGGATCATATTATTAAAATATCTTAGAGATGGAGCTATGCTTATTTATATTCAGATCGCATGAGAGCACTCCTGTCTGCAATTAAAACTATCCGGCTTGAAATAATTTAATCTGAAACTACAAAGTTAGTTGCATTAAAAGAATACTGAATCGAACAATTGTCACTCGTTTAAAAGTTAAATTACTTCGGTCACCGTTTTTTTCTAACGGCGTCTGAATAAAACATAAGACTTTTTAGCCGTCCTAATGAGCCCGGCTCGTTGTTTTTCTGACTGCATAAGATGTGAGAGTGGGATCGGCGGCGGATCAAATCGCACTTCATTTGTCCGCGTCACCGCCGCCCGCCCGCCCTCCGCTCCCGCCCGCCCTCGTGATGGATGGCACCGACTGCGTAGCGTTTAATTGATACCGCCATTTTTGCACCGGACCTTGATATCAAAAGTTACATGTACACTCATGAACGTAGAAAAAAAGGCGGACAGAGTCTTATTAATTATTATACACAGAACTGTGTCTTCAGAGTCGGTCACGCACACATTCTTACGCCTGTTAAATGGTATGGACTAACGTAATAATGTGTGCGTGCGGATCGTGTACATGCAGTCAGCTGGCCGACTATGAAGGACACAGTTTTGTCTATGGTGGGACTCTGTGCGCCTTTTTTTTACGTCCATGTGTACACTGTACAGACAACGGATCCGCGTATAATTAAAAACGTATTTCATTGGTTTTAATGGGGCCTATATAAAATCCTTACAATGATATTTATTTTGCCTCTAAATCTATCAGTACCTTTTCTTTCGCATTTCTGCTGTAGTCACGCTATCGCTGCGTAGTACCAGCAAAATTATTAAGGCAAACTGAGATAAGTTATGTGTGTATTATCTCTATCTATACAAATAATTCGTAGGACATCTTTGATCTTTCATTTTATCATCAAGTAGTACTAAATACTTGAGTACATTTACAATTCTTACTTGTATTTTAAAAGTTGTTATGTAATAAACGCTTAGAATATAATGTAAAGGCTAATAGTAAGCAAACAGTCTCAACTCCGTACAGATATTGGGAAGTTTAGTAAATACTTATATTTCTCATTTTATACACTTGTAGCACTCAAGTATGTAACATGGCAAATATCTTCGAGAAAGTATTTTCAGAAAAGCGACACAAACACAGCCAGCGGACATATTGCACGCAAACCACTCTAGCAAATCAAGAAAGAGTTTATAACGGTTGGTAGAGTATTTCATATACTCTAAATAAATATTATATTTGTAACTGAAATCCACTATTACAATACTCACATTTCACTTAGACTTTGAAATTGTAAAATTGAAGACATGAGTGGATGAATTCGGAACAACAAGATAAGATAAATTTTTCATTTTTTCCCTTATAAGTAATTTGAAGAAACCTTGTAAATTACCTACTTCATCATCTGGCTACTATATCTAAATATAAATAGAATCCACACTTTTTTTTATTTCAAATCATTTTCCCGGTCTTCAAGCCTCCACTCCACTCCACTACACTCCACTCCTCCACTCATGTACTCAATTTTGAACTTCTTCTCTCTCGATATTTTCTGAATGCTATTATGAAGTACTCGTAACTTTTCAAGTTTTTTTACGAAAACACATTTTAGTTTAATCCTTCGATCGGAGATTCTCGGAAATGTCATTGTATTCTATTGTTGTCGCGATCACCGGTGCTTGTACGGGGCTTGATGGGTTAATTATGTTATAAAAGATGTACTTATCTTAATTGTTTTAATGTAAAATTATTTAGCATAGTATAATAATTAAACGACCACTATCTTTTATCGGTCTATTAGATCTAGATCATAAATGATGGAGACAAGTCAGACAAAAATAAAGTATTAAACTTTGTTAATGTATTTTTGTACTTGAATATTATTAACGAATTTACGAACGTGTATTTTTAGGTCAATTCGAGCTCGAATGAGAGCAATAAATAAATATTTGGATATGTAGAGCGCTCCTAAACAATAGAAAGCAATTGCGCATAGTCAATTGTTTGTACAACTCGTTTGAATCAATAATATCAGCATAGTAATGAATATGTTGTAAAGAGTACAATTAGTGATGAACTTATCTATAAGCATACATAGGTTTTGGGGTGTTTATATCTTATCGGGAAAGCTAATAGTAGAAACAATAAAACTTGAGAGGTGTCAAGGGACACACGAATGGAACGAAGTTATTTCTTATGTTCAAAAAACGTCCTGTAAACATAATATACACTCTAAAAAATATTTAAATAAACACCATCTATTGAAGCCCAGGAATACAAACAAATAATATACTATCAACGCCCTTTGCCCCTAGCATGCAAGTACTAATAAAAAAGTATCGAGGTCAAATATCGTTCTGTCTAGCCTCCTTTACGCCGAACGCGCGATAAGGAACTTCGTTCCAAAAAATATTTTTGTGGTTAATACAAAATTCTTTATATTTTGTAGTTTTTACACATTTTCTACCTCTGTCTATTTGCCCCTCCAATTGCCCAGCTGGTATGAGACTCTCAAGATTATTGGCCAAAAAAGGCCAAGTGATCGTTGTAGACAAAGAGTGGACAGGCGGGTGGTAATATTGATTTGATGAAATATTGTGTTTGTCCGGTGTGAGGTTCAAGGGATGCCGAGAATTTTGCGCCAGCACCACATTTCAAAACCGTCGATTTTATTTCGAGTACGTCGAGCTTTTAGTCTCCATGTCTCGGAGGCATATTGAAAATATTGAAAAGATTAAGAAACGCATTAGTGTTAATATAACTAGCAATGTAACGGTTATAATTTCCGTTCATAGAATAATATCCTAATTAGATTATAATAAAAATTAGTAACATGGTAACGACATAAAGTTTATTATTGTTTCTTTTATACAATAATTTGAAGATTAAAAAAAATGCCAGTTGGCAATCCAAAACTATGATTCTAATTACGAGTTTAAAGTTTGGATCGTTATATGGTCCAATTACTAAACATAATATACAAAGTTATTGATAGACAAACTATACGAGTAATTTTCATACTCAGTTACAGTTAGCAGTTAGTAGCTATGTACCTGAAGCAATATAATATCCGTGGTCGCCACTGTCGCAGGTGCCACTTATATGACTTCTATTAAGTTTTTCACTTTTGTGAAGGTTCATGTACATTAATAAGTTTCGTTTGAACACATGGCGGCAAATAATAAGAGCTAACTATAAAGTTTCTGGAGCAGAAAATTTGTCGGTAGTTATCATTATAGAGGTAAGAAGTAATTGAACTAAATATTGTTATGCCAATACTCGTAATGCAAAGCACCTTATATACGGTTACAAAATAAATATAATATTGATATAACATTAGTTATTTTTTTATCAAATATGGTCTATGGAACGTAATCATAATTATTTTCAGCATACAAATTACTAAAATTATTATAATTACATTCCACACCTTCTGGTTGTACTAGTGCATACAGTCGAACGAAGCGACTATTAGTTTATCGAAGTTTCCTTATTCGATTAATAGCCTCAAAAGATGCACATCAGATTACAAGAAATAAGGTCGTAAATGACTAGTGAACAATAAAAGAGCGTCTAAGTATAGTTCACTATCGGGCTGTTTATGGTCGCAGTCGTGTTGCAATTTATAATGCTCTTTGAGAGCGTATATTGTCCTCTGGCACGCGATGATGTTATCTTAAGCTGCGTATTCACTGGCACTGCACCGAACGCCATTCGGAATTCCGTTTCGGACTATTGATCCATTTTTAAGGACGGCGAAAATAGAAAATTTGAAACGATATATTCTGAACAATTAACTTCTTTACCAAAATGGTACATAAAATTAAAGTTATTCGTGAAAAATCAAAATATATTATGTATATACCGAACGCCATTCGGAATTCCGTTTCGGACTATTGATCCATTTTTAAGGACGGCGAAAATAGAAAATTTGAAACGATATATTCTAAACAATTAACTTCTTTACCAAAATGGTACATAAAATTAAAGTTATTCGTGAAAAATCAAAAATTGATCAAAAAACATTTTGTTTCAGTTTACCGCTTTTCATGTATGAAATATAACATGCATTTTTCCTTTTTTCACACAAATTTTACATAAAGTGCCGTGAGAGTTTTTTATCCGATTATGTCGTTGAGGGAAGTGTGCCCGTTAACATCGTCATAATTTAATTATAAAAAATCCTCGTGTATATATCGGTGGAAATTATACAAAGTTTCAAAATATTTTTGGCATGAAACTGAAAAATAATAAAGTACTAACCGATAAGTGCACTCATTGCGGGTACAACACTTTCAGTTGAGTTTTATTATCCTATTTCAAAACATTTTGATCTAAATGTAAGCAAATTATTTAAACTTGACAGAAATTATGTGCAATTGTTTTTCTTTATTATGCTTTTAATATACGTATCATTTAAATTTGTAGCATTGTTGCCACCCATATTAAGTTTTGCTTATATTTACATCTAAACAAAACGGAACGTAGTGTAGTACGTATAGTGTATTCACTTATTCTGATTAGAGTGATGATGATGATACTCTACGATTTCGGCCAAGCACAGACGGTATAACCACAGAATAAATAATATACGGTAGCATGACTCAATTGTGTTAAAATTAAATTCGTGCAACACAGACGTGCGCGCGACATTATTGTTCAGCTGTATAAAGTTAATATGAAATCACGTTAATATTTCGCCTGATTCTAGCAGTCAGGTTAAATATGGTCTGCTTTTTATCATTTATACTGTGGTTTAATCGTAGTTTGAACGCGGACAACGTATGAATGTGGAATAAACTGATATCCATACCACGAAAAATAAACATTGTTTCCATGTACCTGCGCCAAAACAACGGCCGCTGTCGAAACGCGTTGCGTTCGCCAACGTGTATAGCCCCATGTTTTCAGTATAAACAATTTAAATTTATCTATTTTTGCAACAACCGATCATCGAGGCTCGTGTAAAATAAAACATGAACGAACGAGTTGTACTGTACGTAAACAAGAATGTTATAATTAATTTAAATAATTTATTATTGTTTAATTATAAAATTCTCGTTGTGCTCGGTATTTTAATTTGGCTTTTAAGGTTCATCACTATGTTGTGTAGAAAAATAATTAAACATTTTCTTTGCGATATCACAAGAAGAAACTTTAAGAAATAAATAAAAGGAAAACGACATTAAAACGGTAACAGTTGCATAACCAGAACGAACTTCAACAACGCACAAAACTGAAATAGGCATTCGAGGTTCAGGAACGTACAATAAAAAAGTAAGGGACAATAATTATTATTCAAAAATCACAAAAGATGGCCGTTATGCAAGCTACGCCGTAGCTCCGGAGCTACGGCGTAGTGTCGTAGCCCGTAGCACGTAGCAGGAAATAGAGTTGCTCGTAGCGAACATTGGATTCGAACCAACCCAACTAAATGGTAATGAATGCAATTTATTCGGAACAGTTCCGTGTCCTTTTTCAATTGTCATAATAAATAGTGGCGGTTATTTATCGAACTATTTTCATGTCTATTGTTACGTTCTTGTATATATGAAACTGTATTTTTTTAAAGTTTGTTTTAATTGGGAAACAAATTCGTCAAAACATATTTGCAAGCAATAGGTTATTATTATTAAAACGAGGTTATTATAAGTATGTAAATTTTCCAGAACTGCCCAGATTTTGTATATAATATTATGTTAGTCTAGAGTCTAGACTCTAGTCAATCAGCGTCTGAACACGTGTGCCAGATGTTGTATGTTTGTATGTTTTATGTCACATACCGAAACTACAAGTCCGATTTCAGTATTTCCTTTCTTGTTAAATATTGCTGTACTAAATATTGTTCAACTTAGGGAATACTGCAAGTTTCTTGAAAATCGGTTCAGTAGTTTTTGAGATAGGGAATTTTAATTGAGTATTTGAAAAAAAAATTGTTTTTTTTAATGTATTTTAAAACTTTAATATTAATAATATTGATATTTAATGCAAAAACCTTAAGAAATGTTTTTTCAATTAATTATAAACAATTAAAAATTCATGAAATTTAAATAAAGTCACGTGACTTATAAACGCGCCATGATTGAGATGGGACGTCACAATGTATACATTTCAATAGAATGCTGCGCCAATATTTACCTTATTTCGTTGACGTTTAAGGTCGAAATTGTTTGCGCTAACTATAAATTACCAATCTACGTAGCTAAACTTTTTAGTAAATCCACAAACTGATGCTCCTATGACTCGAAATGAGAAATGTCGGTAGTGCCCGTTTTGTTTATTGTAAAACAAACTCTATTTTAAGTATTGAAGGTGTGTTTTGGTTTTCAGTTTTAATAAATTGAAGGCTTATTTGAGTTTGGAAGTACGCGTCGAATCGTTTTGATTCACAATACGTGGTATGTCAGTTCTGCTGTTTTTAGTGTTATGTGGTGAAAATTATCATTGTGACGTCACACGCGCTAGGGTTAGTGCGGGAGCTGTCGGCGTGTCTTCGGTATTTTATTTTGAAATAACTTTAGAATTATTGCGAAAAACAATAAAAGAAAATTGTTTTGTTATAAAACTTATATATGATCTTTCCATTTATCACAAAAAAATTTTTTGTTGAAATACTCAATTCTCATTTACGTATAATTTTGAGGTCGGTTTTATCTTATTTAAAATACAATTATTTAATATACAACTTGTTTTAAATAATTAATTTTAACATCTATACATCTGTTACAATGTATAACAAAATTCCAATTTTATGAGAAAGTCAATAAGAAACATGACCTAAGTCCTTCACAAGTAGTGACTTAATAAAGTTTATATCAGCGTAGTTCCAATACACTTCAAAGGAAGTCGTTCACCAGCAAAACTTATTTCTCATATTTATATCACAGCTGTACAACATTGTACCACCTGATTTCTGTAAAAAGGATTTTACACTTTTTTATCATCATATTTATAACGCACAAAATGTGTACTGTGCTTTTGCCTTTTCTTTAATTTCAGGAAGAATAAACTAAGTATATATTATTATGTTTATATATTGTATAATTGTTTATGATAACATTACTTTAGAAATCAATTTCAGAATGATCTTTTTTTCAACTAATAAACAATTTTAAAATCGCATTACCCTATTATAACAGTAACACCTCGTTTATCTTCAAATAAAAAAATACTCCCACATTCTTCACAAGTTTATTCACCGTCGTACAAGCTCACGGTTGAATAGTTTTAAATCCAATTATTCTTTTAAATATCAGCTTTAATATAGAAATCTTAAGGACTATGAACACAATAGTATCAACGCTTGTTACGTAAGTGTACTTATAAAGTTACGAGTATCGTCCTCCGAGAATATTTTTCTATTTTGTATTAAAGTGTAAAGGGTAAGGTCATGCTATTTTTAGCTTACAGTAAGGGCTCCTTTACTTGGCCGATAGCGAGGTATAGGCGAGACGCAAGTATTAGCCGTCCTGGCTGATTCGCTTTTCTAGACAAGGTCTTAAGCCTACTTACGTACTTCTGTTTGGCTCTAACTGACATTTATTTTATTACGAGTTAAATTAAAACATTCTATACATATTATTATTATGATATTAACTACGAATAATAAAACTATAAAGAAGAGTAACTGTGTCAAAAAATTTGTTCCGATTCTACAAGATGTGACCCGAATACATGCATACTTTATGCAAAAAGAGACCCGAATGCATGCAAGAATTTTGTGTATTAATTATAGAAGTTCCAATAATTATTGTCAACGGCTTTATTTTGTCAATTTGAACGTAGTTTTTCGTAGCTATTGCCATATTATTTTACTATGTAAAAAGAAACTTAAGAACTAAATTCAAAACGATTGAAGTACGTTTCCTTAGTTTTTATTTGTCTTAGGATATTAAATAGACATTATAAACAGTACCATAAGACAATTCACAGTTTCAAATATTTAAAAAGTATCACGATAAAAAAATTATAACGAATAAAAAAATATAACGCCCTATTGCTTGCACTGTAACAGTGTCGTAGCACAACGTTACTATGTTGTGCTACGACACTGACACAGTACGCAACGCGGTCTAAACGCAGCCTTAGGCGTAGATGGGCTACTGCCCATCTACGCCTAAGGCTGCGTTTCCACCAGAGCTGAGCGGAGCTGTGTTGCGATGAATGTGTTTTTGAGAACCAATAGCATCGCCGCGCTGAGCGATGTCATGGCAAAGTCATGTCAATGATGCAATTCTATTGGTTTTCAAAAACACATTCCTCGCAACACAGCTCCGCTCAGCTCTGGTGGAAAGGCAGCCATGTGAATGTATCCTAAACTCCTAAGAATGAACGCCTCCCGAGCGTGTGTTGTGTCGGTCGGACACAATGACTTCGCACGCAGAGAAATGACTCTCTTTCCTGTCGGGTGCATTATCATTATTGTCATTAATGAAAAGGCCTTTCATTTGTTCTGTAATGTGATGAACTTGGTCACTGAATACTAATGTACTAACTATGCCGTACTATTTTTAACACTTATACAGGTTATACTTACCAATATCATGAAAGCCAAAGTGTAACTACCTATACTAGAGTAAATTAAGTTCTAGAACAGAGTATTGAATAGTTTTTAATATCGAAAAATATATGGTTATATTTGCATTTGACACTAAAAACAGTAAATAGTATTCAAAAAAGTGGCTGTGACATACGGACGGACAGTCACAACGAATCTATAAGGGTTCCGTTTTTTGCCATTTGGGTACGGAACCTAAGAATATAATTTGTTTCGCAAATATAAATAAATCAATAAACTAATTATTTGTATTAAAACTGGGTGAGATTAAAGCTCCCGTAATAATTTGTTGATAATATTATCCTGTCGAAACCAACGGAAATTTTTAATTGCACATCAAATTAATTTGCACGATTAATTTAACTTTGCCATCATTAATCGAGACCACGCTACATGCTCACTTGCGGAAATATTATTATGTGCTAAAATCAAATTCTAAATTAAAATCTGTACGGTGTTGTAAAAAAACGAAATTATAATAGTTTTGACTGTAAACTCTATAGCTATTAATATTATAATTAGAACTGATTATATATAAAAAATATTTTTGATAATTTCATTTTAGTACAAAAACAAATCAAAGTATTAAAATTCCTCAGACAATTTTTTTCTAAGTATATACTTAATCAATTTTGATATTTTGATTAACAAAGCATAATATTATTATTATTTTACTTCATATAAAAACAATAATTTAAAATGGATAATAACAATATAAGATTTAAGTAATCCATACTAATATTATAAATGCGAAAGGATGTCTGTCTGTCTGTCTGTTAGCTCTTCGCACCCAAACCGCTGAACCGATTTCGCTGAAATTTTGTATGAAGATAATTTTGAGTCCCGAGAAAGGACATAGGATACTTTTATTCCGGAAAAATGTACGGTTCCCACGCAATAAACGAGTTTTGGCGCAATCGGGTGGGCGTCATCTAGTATTATATAAATTCGCATTTAATACCGGCATTATTCTAATTTGAAGCCTCGGCATTTCGGTGAGATTCAATCTACCTCGAATCAGCGTTTGTACGAGAGCAATTTGTAAATACAGATCCTCGACGTCGGTATAGGTGTAATTATTGCTTTTTGTGTATCACGAACAAAGCTCGGCGCGGGATTAAGTCGTCAAGTGCAAGAGATATTCGTCGAGATCACGACCCTATCTCGAGCCGACCATGAATTCTCCGGCTCTCATTTGCGTAATGTGATTACAAAAGCACATCGTTCGAGATAAAAGCTTAGATTCTACGTTAGTAATGAATTCCTCAGATTCCCGTGACTCCTGTAATTGTAAGGTAAGCTTTTTACAGTCTACAATTAAATTAAACAGCAAATACTTCCTATACTGCTGAAGTTATTAGAATACTTCTCAGGAATCGATTACTATTGGATTGTCGACTTTTCATGTTATAGAAAATGTTTTTATATCACACAATCTAATTGTGATGTAGAGTCTGTAGTTAAACATGGCGGATTACAAAACATCTAGTAGATATCGGATTACATTATATTATGACTTATATTGTAATTTCGGGCTTCTTTAGCCGATTACGTATAAGCCGAAGTTATGAAGGTAGTTCATAACGATTATTATATTTCATTCACTGATTTTAAGTTAAAAAAAAGTAGGGCATGTTTCATTTGATACCTTCATGCTTTAAACCAACTTCCAATTTTTTTATTCAATTCTACAAAGTATTGGAAATATAGCTGTATGACGGTCAACATTCACAGGGTCGTGGTTTTTGTGCCCGTGCCAAAGGCGCCCGACGCGTCAACGACCCGCTTACATTCGAGTATTTTGAAAGCTTTTCGTTTAGTCTCGTAGCCGTTTCGGGATAAGCCTAGCTGTTGTTCGACTTTGGGTCGAACGATCTACAGTAAGAATAAAACTCCATACGACGAATACTACAAAAATAACTTGTATCACGCATCGCACTTATTTGCACCATTTAATATGAAGTGATTATGTCGCTCTATGAATACTGTAGCATCCACAACGGATGCAAAGTTGCAATTTTATTATACACATCTATTTTATAAAATTGTTTTGATCCCAAAAACAATTATAATTTTTAGTAGAATTAAAAAAATAGGTATAGTAATTAGTAGACCTCGACCGCGTACCTCCTAGAAAACATCTACAAGCTACAAACCACTACAACAAAACACCTTGATTAAGAAAATTAAAAAATTATCTAATGTGAGGTTAAATGAAGCCACAACTGCAAAGTTTTGCTTTAGCAGTTGTGGCTTCATTTAACCTCACATTAGACAAAAAAAAACACACTGTCTGGTGCTTTTAGCCCGACACAAAAAAGGTAAAAAAGTGCATCCATGTGTAATAGACAGTTTTTCCATTTGTGTAGAGATACGTGGCTATTTACTGACAAAATTGTGACTATAGTCCGCGCGGAACTAGTTGGCCGCGCCTGAGGTATGTGAGCGGTGGGACGGAGAGGCAGGGGCGCTTCGCACAAGAGATTGCAATAGCAAGATGAGTCCGCCGATAAAAAGACAATCTAAGGAAATAATATTTAAAGTGCATACGTTTTTTAAAAAACGGAAAGCCGATGTCAATAGTTTAGACTTTAGAATATAAAACTGATAAATTGTCTAATGTCTTTAATTTATTCTTTCCAATAATTAAATAATAGTATTGTTCACGATATCGCGAGATTGGTCGTCACTGTCTAATCTCATGTACGTTGCAAGCAGCAAGCAACCCGCCCCCTCACCCCCGTCCCTACCTAAGGCGCGGCCAACTAGTTCCGCGCGGACTATACTATGTTTTCAATTACAAACGTGCGGTTCACAGAACTATTTATTATAAGAGGTAGATAGTTGTTGACACGAGAACTCACACCTACCCAAATTGATTTTCAAAATATTATGATTATAAATGGTAATTAGCTACAAAATATCTTTTAAATTAATTTGAGTAAAATTTAAACATGTAATGTGAAAGTTAAACATAATGCCGAAACAAATGACGACAAAGTTTATTTAAAATGAGAATACAGCTAGCAATAAAATGTTTGCACAGTGAAATATCTTGCTGTAGCTCACAATGTGTTATCACGCAACGATTTACGGCACGCCCTGATATATGAACAGACAATTTTGTTTTAACAACATTTTCAACATTCGAACTCCGAAAATGTCAAATTACTCATGAAAATTCCTGCTAAAAGTTGAACAAATGAAGGCGGTTATCACAAATTATTTAACTGCAACATTCTGCCCGGGACCCGCCCGCCGTTCCCTGTATTTCACCAAACTACCAAGCTCGAGAAAACCACACTCGCTTCCCATATGTTAAGTTTTATGATAGAAAAAATTTGTTTCGCCATTTTTACGGCTCCGTTCCGAAAAGCTGAACCTTTATAATGCCTTAGTGCCCGCCTTTGTAGTGCCAGTTTTATAGGTTATGTTTTATACTTCCTTTACTTTTATTTTGGGAAAGGAAAATATGTTAGCAATAACGAAAAAATATCTTGTTTCCTTTAAAGAAATTCAAACTAAGGTTCATAGTAAAGGATCATAAAGAATCTTTGCTTTATATGGAATATTTTTAATATTTTGTACTAATGTAATATTTTTTTGTATCAAACCTACTAATTTGAAACTCTTTTGACGATAATTTATGTGAACTACATTTAATTATAAGAACTACTATTTAAAATTATGTAAATATTATTATTTTTATTCCTATTAATCAAATTAAACGACCCGGAAAAGTACTAATTAAAGTATTTAAAGTAAAGAACAGGTGGAATGAGCAAACGCCAACTGTAAAAAACTGACAATAGCTTCGTGATATTTTAATTTAACGCAGTTTACTTTGAAAGAAGCAGTCAGACTTTTAATTTGTAATATTACTAAAGTGTCCGGTGAAAAAGTTGCCAGCTTACAATTTCAATTAAATAAAGACGCCACGGGCATCTTTCTTTTCTATTAAAAATGTACCAGTTCGCTGCGGTCTGAAAAGATACAATATATGAAAATATACAAATTTTTACCGCTGCATAAAAAGTAAGACCCATTTAGGGGAAACATTATCCAATTTTCAGGTGGTGAACTTTTACGTCGGCGGCCTTACGTGAGCTGAAACGCGAGCGATGAGATTAAAAATAAATAAAGAAGGAATAAGGTAGTATTTGTTACTTACAAATCAATATTCGTTTTTGGTTTGTAACTATCAGAAGATTAATTAATTTAAAATTATTATGAGGGGGTCAAAAGTGGCTACAAATGGTTCGTTCTAGATAATGTATTAATTACTTCATATTTTATACATTGCTTCATAATTAACCTTTACTGTGATTAATAGAATAAACATAATAGTATATTATTGTTATTATTTCTCATACAAAAGTAATAATTTAAATACTTTCAGTCCCAATAACACATACCTAATTTTATTTTCATTAAATGGTACTGCTAGTATCAATAAGAGCTTTAGAGTTTGTTGCAATGAACCTTTAATAAACAACTTTTCAAAACACATTAAATTGTTAATCGGGAATCTTTTCAGATATTTTAATTGAGATTCAGATATTTCCTCACAAGACAGTAATAAAAAGACGTATAATGTTTTGGGATTTGCAAAATACCGTGACGCGGTAAAAATTAATATAATCACTCAACTATTATAATATTATGTAGATATAATATTATGTAGATATCGAAAAGAGAGTAATAAAGTTTTTTTATTCAAATGCCACTCCCAAGTTACAGATTGTACTGTTACAGGTGAAATGTTTTTGTTTGGTGTAACTTTAGAACAACGAATTAGGGGTTTCCACTTGGCCATTCGCCGCGGGCAAAGTACTGCGAGTTGCCCAACTTTGGGAAACTTGGCATTGAGTTATAGATTCCCAACTTCCTAACACTTATTTGTTTTGTTTAGTTTGACCGTAAACAAAGATATCGTTTTGATCTCTTGTGAGTTTGCGAGAGCTATTTGTATAATACACGATTTTATGTCTAATATTATACGACGAATTCGTTTAAACTTTCTAGACACTGGTTTTCGTCTCGTCCCCTTAGGTGACCCTGTATAACTTATTTTCAAGTTAAGCTTAGTTAAGCTTACTTTCAGTATTATTATTGAGACTCAATAAAGACACAATTACCTAAATATAAAGGTACAGGAATTTAAAAAGTGCTAAAATTAATTTAAAAAAGAGTAAACTGTACCTAATATCTAAGCATTATTAGTAGCCCTTGAATTTTAGCTGGGCAAAATGATAATTATTATATAATAGAGTTTTAATGGAACTGGGATGTAATTTTCAAACTAATTTTGGAATATGTATTTACAGTAAAATACTCTAATCGATACCTAGAGCTTACTAAAGCAATATCTAGAAATTTAATCGACAGACCTTAATCGATTTCAGTCAGCCTAGCCTAATGGACAAATAATTGATATTGCTGTTTACATTCCAAAGTACTATTTATTTTTCCAGGCAGCAATTTTCAATAGTTTTGTGACAAACGATAAAAATAAATATTCGAAAAAATATTGTCTAAATATGATGATACAAATGTATAGGCAGTCGTTATTTCCGTTCCTAAAATACAAGAAACCACAAATATTTTATAACTAGATGTCCCGGTGAACTTCGTGTCACTTTAAAACCTTCCCTGGACTTCTACGAATATTTTAAGACTAAAATCAGCCCAATCGGTTCAGCCGTTTTCGAGTTTTAGCGCGACTAACACATTTGAAAATCCATTTTTATATATAAGACTAGCTGTCCCGGTGAACTTCGTGTCACAGGTCACTTTAAAACCTTCCCTGGACCTGTACGAATATTTTAAGACTAAAATCAGCCCAATCCGTTCAGCCGTTTTCGAGTTTTAGCGCGACTAACACATGTGAAAATCCACTTCTATACTTATTATAAAACAAAGTCGCTTTTTTTCCCTCATGTCCCTTTGTTCCCTTTAATCTTTAAAACTCCGCAATGGATTTTGATGATTCTTTCAAATCAGTGTTACATAGCCCATTTATCGAGGAAGGTTATAGGCTATATTTTATCACGCTAAGGCTAATAGGAGCGAAGAAATAGAGGAAAATTTGGAAAAAACGGGGAAAATTATTTGAAAGGGCTAACTTGAATACGCTAATCTCAGGAACTACAGGTCCGATCTGAAAAATTCTTTCAGTGTTTGATAGCCCATTTATTGAGGAAGGCTATAGGCATAATTTTTTCAGTGGCTATATATTTTATACCCGTGCGACGCCGGGGCGGGTCGCTAGTTTATATATAAGACTAGCTGTCCCGGTGAACTTCGTGTCACTTTAAAACCTTCCCTGGACTTGTACGAATATTTCAAGACTAAAATCAGCCCAATCCGTTCAGCCGTTTTCGAGTTTTAGCGCGACTAACACATTTGAAAATCCATTTTTATATATAAGATATAATTCAAGCAACAAAACTTTATGCTAAATATTATGCCAACAACACTTACTACACCTTCGAATACGATCTAATATTACTCTGCTTTAATCAAACCGAAGGTCTCCGGTTTTCCGCAGACTTCGCTCGTATAAAGTGAGGTAAATTTTTTCGGGCGTTATGTGCACGCGTGATCTCCTAAAGTTTCCAGTTAGATGTGAGCATCGATAGCGTCCTGGTCATAAAAAGGCTCGAATCTAGGACAGGGGTCGGGGCACGTCGCATCACCTCGGTTTATGTTCGATATGGCCGCTCGCAATTTATGTGTCCCGTGTTTTCCTCTTACACTAATTACGCGAACGTGCACATGCATTTTGATTTCGTATTTTTGTTTATCACCCACGTCCAAAATAAGCTTAATCGTGTGAAATTCGTGATAAACCTCGTACGTTTTATTTACCTGTTAGGTGTGTAAGCATACATTTCACGTAAATGGAATAAAATATCTTCTCAAATTAGCGTGCCTTACTACTATACCTCCATTTTCATACTAGACGATCCCAAACTTTATATTAGCTTTGGGTATCATCTAGTACGAAAAGACGTCGAGTCTCAGAATTAAGCTAAAAAGTTTAGTACACTACGAATGTTCGTTTGTATTATTTCTTTGCACGTAGAGAGCTAACTAGAAACTTTGGCCGCATTAAATGCTCCAAAATGGCGGTAGATAGTCTAATAGCACGTATATTATCTAGGAGCTGGCAACTCGAAGTCCGCTGCGCCGCATTCGGTTAATACGTGAGCGCTGCGAATTACATCCTATTCCTCATTGTTGTGTTGTGCTCACGTGCGCTTACGTACAAACCACGCCGCATGCCTTTCAATATGTCATTATTCTGGTTATTCACGTCCTGAAATGTGTTATCAACAAAGTCCGTTGTAATTTCCAAAGGGTATAATGAAAATCGGTCGGTGTTCCAGTTCCCATCATCATAGTTAATACCGACAAAGATAGCTATGGTTTAAATCTGTTATTAGTTATTACCTACTTATTGCACTGTTTGCGCTTTGACCTATATTTAATTAACTAGCTGTTGCCCGCGACTTCGTACGCGTTAACATAGTATAATAACAAAGATGGATAGCTTTCCCCTTTTTGTGGTTCCTTATACAAAGGGTAAAATCGGGACCCTATTTAAGCAAACGTCAAACGCAAACGTCAAAAAACTTTCATGTTTCTAACTCAAGAAATGATGGACTTTCATTGAATCTTTCTACCCCAATTTCACCCCCTTGGGGGTAGAATTACCAGAAACGCTTAAATATGTATCCATTCATTTTTAATCAGTACGAGTAGCACAAAAATAAAGTTTCATGTTTCTAACTCAAGAAATGACGGAGTTTCATTCAAACTTTCAACCCCAATTTCACCCCCTTGGGGGTAGAATTTCCAAAAACCTATCCATTCATTTTTAATCAGCAGTCCAAAAATAAACTTTCATGTTCCTTACTTGAGAAATGACGGACTTTCATTTAAACTTTCAACCCCTATTTCACCCCTTTGGGGGTAGAATTTCCAAAAACGCTTAAATACGTATCCATTCATTTTTAATCAGTAACCCAAAAATAAAGTTTCATGTTTCTAACTCAAGAAATGACGGACTTTCATTCAAACTTTCAACCCCTATTTCACCCCCTTCGGGGTAAAATTTTCGAAATTCCTTCCTTAGTGGGTGTCTACTTAATAAAACAACCCTACTCACCAAATTTCGTGGCTGTAACTTTAACAGTTTTTGCTCAGCGATGATGAATCAGTCAGTCAGTCAGTCAGGACATGTAATTTTATAAGTATAGATAGCTGTTGCCCACGACTTCGTCCGCGTTAACATAGTATAATAACAAAGATGGATAGTTTTCCCCTTTTTGTGGTTCCTTATAAAAAGGGTAAAAACTGGACCCTATTTAAGCAAACGTCAAACGCAAACGTCAATAAGCTTTCATGTTTCTACTCAAGAAATGACGGACTTTCATTGAAACTTTCTATCCCAATTTCACCCCCTTGTGGGTAGAATTACCAGAAACGCTTAAATACGTATCCATTTATTTTTAATCAGTAGCACAAAAATAAAGTTTCACGTTTCTAACTCAAGAAATGACGGACTTTCATTCAAACTTTCAACCCCAATTTTACCCCCTTGGGGGTAGAATTTCCAAAAACGCTTAAATACCTATCCATTCATTTTTAATCAGCAGTCCAAAAATAAACTTTCATGTTTCTAACTTAAGAAATGACGGATTTTCATTTAAACTTTTAACCCCTATTTCACCCCCTTGGGGGTAGATTTTCCTAAAACGCTTAAATATGTATCCAATCATTTTTATCAGTAGCCCAAACATTAAATTTCATGTTTATAACTCAAGAAATAACGGACTTTCATTCAAACTTTCATCCCCAATTTCACCCCCTTGGGGGTAGAATTTCCAAAAACGCTTTAATACGTATCCATTTATTTTTAATCAGTAACTCAAAAATAAACTTTCATGTTCCTTACTTGAGAAATGAAGGACTTTCATTTAAACTTTCAACCCCTATTTCACCCCCTTGGAGGTAGAATTTCCAAAAACGCTTAAGCACGTATTCAATCATTTTTAATCAGTAGCCCAAACCTAAAATTTCAAGTTTCTAACTTAAGAAATAACGGAATTTCATTCAAACTTTCAACCCCAATTTCACCCCTTTGGGGGTAGAATTTCCAAAAACGCTTAAATACGTATCCATTCATTTTTAATCAGTAACCCAAAAATAAAGTTTCATGTTTCTAACTCAAGAAATGACGGACTTTCATTCAAACTTTCAACCCCTATTTCACCCCCTTCGGGGTAAAATTTTCGAAATTCCTTCCTTAGTGGATGTCTACTTAATAAAACAACCCTACTCACCAAATTTCGTGGCTGTAACTTTAACAGTTTTTGCTCAGCGATGATGAATCAGTCAGTCAGTCAGTCAGTCAGTCAATCAGTCAGTCAGTCAGGACATGTAATTTTATAAGTATAGATATACAGACATTTGTAATAGATTACAAACGGTTGGCTTATGCCGAATACTAATATTATAAATGCGAAAGTGTGTCTGTCTGTCTGTCTGTCTGTCTGTGTGTTACCTCTTCACGCCCAAACCGCTGAACCGATTTTGCTCAAATTTGGCATGGAGATACTTTGAGTCCCCGTAAAGGACATAGGATACTTTTTGTCCCGGAAAATGTACGGTTTCCGTCACGATAAACGAGTTTTGGCGTAACGGAGTTGCGGGCATCATCTAGTTTTATCTAAAACATTACTCTCAACTCAACTCAACATATTTTCCTTTTAATGTGGCATTAATTTTGTTTAAAATGTAATTATTTGCATCGACTTTGGCGCCCCGCTCAGTACCGGCCACTTGCTTTCAGGCCACGTCCACACATAAACATAAAAGAACGATTCGCTAAAATTGTCAGGTCCTAATCTCAGACTATTATTACTGCGCCACAGTAAATTAGCACGCAAAACACATACAAAGTAAGCTCGCTTTCGAGATAAGAAATGTAAAAACCTTAAACGTAAACAATCAAGAATAACCGGTCCTTTTTTATTTGATTTAGGATTTGTGGAAGACAGATTGATCGAAAGATATCGTCTCCGACGAAATTAAGAAAAGGTTTACCTATTAAAGGTAGAAAGGGTGGCACATTTGAATTCGTTTTTTTTTTCCGTTTTCAAGTTAATCCATCCATCGTGGGTATTGCAGACACAACAGATTTTCAATTGTTATGCGGGCAGCCGGCTGCCGCTTGGGGCTTGATAGGTTAAACAGAGATTTCATTTTGTTACAGGAAAAACTAAACAGTAAATAATGACTTTCTAAAAATATGTCCGTATTTGTAGCAAAAAATATTGTTAGAACTTAGATTGATGTGTCGAATCATGACATAACTATACTATATCTAAGGTAGCGTTCCTATTACCTTTTACCATCTATATATACTACACAAAATAATAAACATAAATAAGATACTATACGGAATCGCTGCATACTCTTACTATCTATGTAAAGAATGGTAAATAGAAAACTGTAACAAATCCTATTTATGTTTGAATGTAGCACTAGTATGTATAGTTTATCTAAGCAAATGGTTCGAGTTAAAGTCTCCCCAGCCGCGACACCGCAACACCGCGAACATTACGCGAGAAGAAAACCAAACGTTACGTAGCTCTGGCTGGCAAATAAATATTAATGCTCAGTTACCCGCTTCCTCCCACAGAGCGAAAGTACTTGTGTAAATAGAATAAGGGTCAGCTCACACAGTTATGAGATGCATTAGCAATATCTTTGCTAATTAATTAACTTGATTTACAACACAAGGAATACGTTTACAGACTGGTGGGTAAGTACAGATTTGCGACCGACATTGTAAAAGTTCTATCAATAGAACGTGCATGTTTAAGAGTACTAAACACAGTTCTATTTTTCTTCACTATTCTGAAGACGCACCCTCGCGTTGCCACGCGTCTTGTCTTCGTGAAAATAGTCGTGTTTTTGCCTAAAAATGTTAATTATATAGTGAATTATTATTAGGGGATAAAATAAAAAAGTCATGTACGTAGGTGAAACCTGAAGTTATTGATTCTTTCTCCATTTTCTAAAATGTAATAAAGGTGAATGGTTTTTCTGATCAACCAACTAGGTCAGAGTAAGATTCATTAAACGAACAATGTAATTTCTTTTAAAATAAAGTTATAATAGTTTGAGGTAACAGTTGAGTGTCTTTATAAGTAGCCAATCGCTTTAAAACTCTTTTTTTTCCTTTTACCTCAGTCATTCACTCTCTACAAATATACCTTAAGTTTTTTAGCTACTTTTGTGATAATTTAAATTTGTTGTCGTATCATTGTTGTCATTTGAGCACAGTACTAACAATTTTCAAAAAGATTTATCTTTTCCCTTTTGGTACCCATAAACATGAACGCCCAAAAGCCGTGCATGTTATTAATTAAATAATTACATACTAATATTGTGACTCTCTATCAGTCTATTTTTGTCAATTTGGATGATATTTAGTATTGACTATAATTGATAATAATTAATACCCGTGAAATATTATTTTGTTGTCAAATTTATAGTTTTCAGAGCGATATACAAACTCCTGCACAACGTCGCAGGCAACATCTAGTTGTAAATAAAAATGTGAGAAACCTCTCTCCAATATTGTAGAGGGTGCCGCGACAATAGCTAAGTCCTGGTATTTAATTTTCCTCGGATTCCTAAGCTGGTGTCAACTTCTGTTAAATAATGAAATGCAAAGCTGTACCGAGAATTCCAAACTATTTAAGTCTATTCGCGTTAAGTTTGAAATAAATTATGAGCGCAACGAAGATAATAATTTGTTAATCACGAATGAAATCAAATCGTCACATAAACGATAATATTAAAGATGGGACAGGAACAACGAGCAATACTAATTAATTGCTATCTCAAACTTCAATAACTTTTTCTTTATTTATATTTTTTTTAGTAGTTCTTGAATTTCGCCTTGGTGCTTTCTTCACCATGGAGTAAATAATATTTTGTCTTTACCGGCATTAATGTCGGTTTCATTAAAGAAACGGACGGAATAAACAGAGGATTACATACCGTGGTGGTAAAAGTTTATCAAACTTTTCTAACATAATAAGGCCAAGACAGCAACAATGCACTACTCTCTAGCTCGCCATTTAACGGACTCGTCTCCTACGACGGAATGTAACCTCTACAGAAGTCCACCTCTGGCGTCGAGTTTGCCGCCACTTGCGACGAACCTTCTTAAAGGCACTTTAGGGAACAGCGTTCTAATCCCTACAGTCTATACACAGCCTACTTACGTTTTGTGGTCAGATTCTAACAGAATTCAAGGATATTTCTGTATCTCAATGGCAAGCAAACTACCTTTTATGAAAATAGGTCTTTATAATATTGCCTATCCATGCCATTAATCCTCCTGTATGATTTTAAATTTTCTCATTATGATGTACGTCATACTTCTAAGTAGAGACTTTATAATGGTGACTCCGTCCAATTGCAACTTCACTTAGCAAAACTAGTCCGTACGGAAATCGACGCTTCAACGTAGTTTTAACGCAATTATTTGACAAGTCCTCAACGGATCACAGACGCTCGAGAGCCATTATCGCGATAACGCTTAAATTATTTTCCTCTTAACTATTCGGCGTGCATTAAACGATTTCGGAAAGCTTTTGTGTCCAATCTAAGAACTCCAGAAATAAATTGCAGTAATTTCGCTAGTGCCTTAAATTTCAAACGGCGAAATTCATTGGAACCATTTGTCAGGTGCCTTTACGTGTAATTTAATGGTCGTAAATTGTTATTAGACATTGAAAATGAAGCATTACCGGCGGGTTTTGTTTTAATATAGCCGCGGGGAGATACGACGTGTCACGTCACATGTGACGTGATGTATCCGTCTGTCAACTAATGCCTAGTCGTTCTCCGTGTTAATATTTATTTCATGCTGCCCGTACACTTTGCAGCACAAAAATATGACCCGGATATATCAGTATGTATCCGGGCTATATTTTGTGTACGATGTGTACACAAGTTAAATACTTTTTTCGACACCGGTGAAAACTGATTTCACCGGTATTGAAATTAGCATTTTCAGTATTTACTGTTTAGTTTCACATTAAACTGAAAGTTAACTAGTTACCTACGTAAACACGAGTAAAAAGTGTTTTTTTTTTCTAAATTAGTTACTACGCTTTTCGCTGTAATGAATATTAATAACTCTCAAACGACGTATTCTAGGAATAAAAATTCATAATTCGACACGTATTTATGCATAAGTTTATTCATATGTATAGTTTATGCATATAAAGTTTGGTATTTTAACATATTTATAGAGCTCGTTTCGAGCGAGCAATAAAAGGGAGTCAACGGAACGTATTTCGATGGCCGTGTGAAAGCTTTTACAAACCATTCGAAATTTTACTTCGGACCTTTGTGGCGACGACATAAGGTTTACTCTCGTACACATTCGGAGTCAAAATAACTCTGAATAGTCTGTTATAGTAACGCGCAATATTGAACCGGCAAAGATAAACACAAAAAACGCGCCCCGGCCGTAATTCCGGTGACCTCAGCCCGATATTAAAACTATAAAGTGCGGATTCGCCCTTTACGATCCTCGAGTCTGTTCCTACTCGTACCTTTAATTCCTGCTGCGATAAGTTTTTACAGCGCCATTACTTCGACCTTAGTCTTATTAACATAAATTTTAAGCCTATTCTCGTCTTAGTAAACTGGATTATTACTTTCGTAATTATAACCTTGGGTTTCACTTTTGTTTTATTTTATCATCAAATGTTTTTTATTCAACGCCTGCAGGTAAACAAAAATCAAAAAGTTTTAGTAGAGCCTTAAATGAAAGCAACAAATTTTTGCAAGTTAAGTGCTTTGATTTTGAATCATGTTTCATGTTTCAGGGTGATGAAAGCACTTTATTTAATTACTTGACAATTATTAAATAATGCCAATTAATAATAATTATAATTGGCATTTAAAGTATGCTAAAGTGCCATAGCCATCTATTCTAAAATGTACAGAAACAAGTATGAGTAGTTATTGTTAGGGTTCCGTACCCAAAGGGTAAAAACGGGACCCTATTACTGAGACTTCGATGTCTGTCCATCTGTCTGTCCGTCTGTCTGTCCGTCTGTCTGTCCGTCTGTCTGTCCGTCTGTCTGTCCGTCTGTCTGTCTGTCTCCAGGCTGTAACTCAAGAACGGTAATAGCTAGAGAGTTGAAATTTTCACAGATTGTGTATATCTGTTGCCGCTATAACAACAAATACTAAAAACAAAATAAAATTAATATTTAAGGGGGGCTCCCATACAAAAAACGTGATTTTTTGGCCTCTTTGGCTCTATATCAATAATGGCAACAGGTAGGTACTTGAATTTTTCTCAAGGTCTTTAGTTTTATGTGTACTTTAATATTAAATAATAATAATAAAATAAAATAAAAAATTAAGGGGGGCTCCCATACAAAAAGCACAATTTTTGGCCTTATTTTGCTCTATAATGGTACGGAACCCTTAGTAGTGCGCGAGTTTGACTCGCACTTGGCCGATTATTTTTAATATAGTTTATTGCGAAGAACATTTTGATTAATTTCTTTAGGTCTATCTTATACACAGGTCACAGGGTATAACTAAACTAAGTGATAATACTCAGTGTGTATGTATCATATTATAGAGTTCACTGTAAAGCAGCAGCGCTGAAAAAGAAATTTTTTATGCTGTTATTTGCATGGGCCAGCGCCCCCGCGTCATGAATTTTGAAACACAAAGGTGAATGAAGAAAACATGAAGGTGAAAAAAATTACTCTTTCAGGGCTGTTACTTTTACAGTGAACTCTATACGAGGGACACTTCCACGCCCTAAGTATTATAACTTTGTTTTGTTACACCTTTTATATACGAGTATAAGTGATAGTAACGACGATACACATACCACGATAGTATGTATCCGTGATAAATACTGTGTATATGTCGCAGGGAAAAGAGGATATCAGGGATTTCACGATATCCCTAGGGATATCACGAACTCCCGGTAGATGCCGAATATTCTTGTTTGTTCCGTCTTCTTACTAAAAATATCTAGTGATATGTCATTTCACTAAACTAAATCTAGTGAAACGTCAGAAAAGCGGACACCGCCGAGTAAAAATCAAGCCACGCATTTCTCTCACTTGCTCTAGTATACACACGGGTACTTTGATAGGATCATCTAACATCTGAATATGACAAGTAAAACCTTCAAGAAAAGAGCGTATTCCCTCTTAAAAGGCCGGCAACGCACCTGCAGCTCTTCTGATGTTGCGAGTGTCCATGGGCGACGGTAGTTGCTTATCATCAAGTGACCTGTTTGCTCGTTTGTCCCCTTATTTAACCCTCAATTCACTAGGTGAAATTTACTCACGTAAATACCTTCTATGAGTCCCTGGGACTCACATATTTTAAATGTATGTTTTTATGAAATGAAACAAATTTCAACAACATTTTGTTTAACAATCTTCTTAAGTACTTAGTAAATTATAAAAATAAATAACAAAAGTAACCAAACTTCAGAGATCCTCTTGAAAATTAAAGAAAAGGCTCTTATCAGTCTTTTAAAACCATGACATTTTTAAGATTTCTCTAAACTAACAAATATTCTAAAAATTAAAAAGAACTTAACGTTTTTAAACTAATAAAGGTACACAAAATAAAATAAAATAAACATTAATGTATGCTTCTATAGAAAGAAAAAAAACGTGCAGTGGGTTTCTACCACTATCTAAAAGCTACGTCGGCATATCTTTTTTTGAGCAAGTAAACCATATCAGCTTCAGACATTTTGCGCACAGATGAGCAATTTTTGTTCTCTTGTTGTAGTGGCATAAATAGTAATACTTTCTCTCCTAGCTAACATGTTTCAGGGTGGCTCACATCTTAAGGAATGTCATTTTTCGTCCAAATCTTCTTAAAGCCAGGCTTCCAGAATGGAATCTGCTCCGTCTTCTCTAAGATTGATAAAGTCATGTTTTTAGAGCCATTTTACAACTGTACAACAGAAAAATAAAGCATACATAATTTAAATCATAATAACAGTAAAAAATCAACATTTCAAAACTTTAATATATAAAAATAATCATAACGTAATTCACTAGTATGAGTCCCTGGGACTCACTCGGTACGCCGAGTGAGTCCCAGGGACTAATAACTCACCAAATATATGGTATGTACGCACTCATCCTCTCGGCACCATGTCGCCCGCGTCACTACATGAAGGTACTGAGACGTGGAGGAAACTAGCTGCTAAGACTTTTGAATTATGGCCGTTTAAAATTTTGATGTGAGTGCCTGGGACTCAGGAAGTGAATTAAGGGTTAATTAAAAAAAAAAAAAAAAGTAAGATGTTAGATGATCCATGCGTCGGATGGGCATGTAAAAAGTCGGTCCTGCGCCTGATCTCTCGCCGGTCGTGTCAGTCTTCCGTCCCACCGGGTTATGCGAGTAAAGGAATATAGAGATTTCTCTTGTATACTGCGCACACACTTGGGCACTATAAAATTACTCTTGGCCTGGTTTCAATGAAACCGGCCACCGTCACCAAAACCAGAGTGGGATTTATTATTATTATTATTATCACACGTGTAATGCAACTATAGCAGATCTGAGGGGGCATCACCATATCTCTGAATCATACAGTTGAAACCAGCTGAGGGTTCTTCATCAGATACTTCAGACCTTTGATTTTTGACGTCAAATGAAGCGGCCGTCCAAGTTGAATATTTTTTGTAAAGGTGGCATGTCGATCTCTAGTTTGGTTAGGCTCTTGTACAGGCACAGGTACTACAGGTACTCCAGCTCTTCGATTATCCTAGTTTTTACGGTTCCGTACCCAAAGGGTTAGTCTGTCTGTCTCCAGGCTAGACGAGCCGCGCCAGCTCGAGCGACGCATTTGTTTCCACTAGTGCCCGTGTCGCGTGTGGGAACTAGAGCGAGCGAGAGAAATGAGTGGCTCGATTTTTATTCGGCGGTATCCGCGTTTCTGACATTTCACTAGATTTAGTTTAGTGAAATGACATATCACTAGATATTATAAGTAAAAAGACGTAACGAACAAGAATTTTCGGCATCTACCGGGAGTTCGTGATATCCCTAGGGATATCGTGAAATCCCTGATATCCTCTTTTCCCTGCGACATATAGAAGTATTGAGCTATATTTAAATAAAGCCATCGTACATCCAAGTGGTAAACAGAAAGGATACGTGTGTTTATGACCTTCCTCAGGGACCGGCGCGTTCCACTTCCCGCGCTCGGAAGGAGTGAACATAAAATGACTAACTTATCGCCCTCACAAGATATAAGCCGTCGTAAAATTCTACGTGCCACTCTTAAAATAATAATAATCGTGAGTTGACTTTTATAGGCCATTCCCTAATAAAATTTCTTCACTTGTACTATTGAGTCAGACATACTAAAGAATGAAGTCGCAACTCGCGACTCGCGACAAAACATTGGACTGTAAAGCCCAATTACATAACAACACTATATTTTAATGGTTTAAAAATAAACTTACTTTAAATTCGAATATCGCAATATTCAAACTGAAACTTCAGATCCTGAAAGCTACTAATGTAAATTACAATTTACAACACAGAATCATTAGTGCCTCAATATCGGTGTACCAAATTCGCAAGTTCCAGATAGTTTGAGTTGAGAAATCGAAAATTATTAAGAGACACTTAACACCGATTACCTGAACTAGGGTACCAGGGTCGCAGACAGCCTCCAGTTACACCTATTAACCGCATTACCGTGCACCAGCTTTCCTCTTGTTTCTATTCATGTCAAACGGCAATGAAGCTAAATGTCGTTGACCGTAAAACAGAAAAAAGCGAAATCGTAGGGGCGAAATAGGAGCCACACTTCACTATTGCTACACTCCAAGTAGGAAAAATGTCCGTACATGTATTTCGCTTACAATCCCATTTTCAGTCATATTGGGATGTTTCTTAGTAGTATTTCATAATCTTTAGTATTAAACGTTTCGTTCAAGAAAATACATAGAAGTGTGTGATAATTATTCTTTAAAAAATATCTTTAAGGCCGGTATAAATAGTCAGTACTCATGATGCATTGGTTGGCTGTCAAAATTTGGATCAATCATAGAGCCGAACCGCGTCTTGAGACCGAGATACATCTTGAGTATTGACTATTTATACCGGCCTTAGACCCTTAAATACTTTCTTCTGTTTATAATCTTTACTCTTTCTGTTAGTAAATTTTGTTTTTTATCTTTTAAATAACTATAATTTCCAGCATTAACTTCTACATTTTATATTTTTCTACATTTTGAGAAAAAAATCACTTCTTTGTTAAACTAATTATTACACTTTTATTTGGCCCACCATGATCCAAACCATAATTTCACTGTATGTGCTTACATGGTTCAGCATAATGTATACCTCTAAGCTAAGATTGAAATTCCATGCTATGTAATAATTAAACTATGAGCATAGAGCTCACGTTTCCTGGTACACAGTGAGGCCGGGAAACTTTACACTAATCTTACACTCTGAATACATACGTGCCACGCTCCGGTAAACTTCTTTCAAGATAATAAAGGCGAAGTTAAACCGCGAGGTAAAAATATGACCATCCACTTGGAAATTTTAATTGTAACGTAGGGAGAGATTGTAATAATTAGTTCTTTTGAGTGAATTTGAAGTTGGTGTCGGACTCGTAAATTATTATTATTCGCTAGATTATGCCCGCAACTCCGTTGCGCCAAAACTCGTTTATCGTGCGGGGTCCGTACATTTTTTCGGAACAAAAAGTATCCTATGTCCTTTTCCGGGACTCAAAGTATCTCCATGCCAAATTTCAGCAATATCGGTTCAGCGCTTTAAGCGTGAAAAGGTAACAGACAGACAGACACACTTTCGCGTTTATAATATTAGTATAGATTTGGTTTATTATTGTTACGGATACGGACACACAGAGCCATCTAGCGTCGAACCGGCAAAACTAGGGGACACACTACACATAAATCCCCTACTCGAAACTAGATGGCGCTAGTTGGTACATGCTCGAATCTCCTAGAAAGTTCCGACCTTTGTTTACTTGTTTACGTGTTTACTTGTTTACGTGAATCGAGTAAAGAACTTTCTAGAATTCGAGTCGCCCATATAAATAGGCGCAGGTGGACGGCCCGGAGTCAGTTTCATCTGAGCGATCTTCGAGGCGACTTCGAAGCGAAAACAAGTGATCAATAGTGAGTGATTGTGATAGTAATAGTGACTCGGCTACGACCTAAGACAGTGATAGTGCTCAGTGATTTCGATCTAGTGCTTAGTGTTTGGACTTAGTGATTTGTGTGAGCTAGTGTCAGTGAATAAAGTCTTCCAGAGAGTCACCAGGTCTTTCTCTCCGAATCCTCGAACCCTAGCACGTAATAACTGGTGTCGGAAGTGAGATTTGGAGATGCCATTGACTCCGAGAGAGGACTTCAAGGGGAGTGTCAGGACAAGGGCGCAGCGAGCTGCTGCCATTGACTCCGAGAGAGGAGTTGGAGGTGGAGCTGCGGAGGCCACACCCACTGGGGACCAAGCTCCGCCCACTGCGGGGCAGGCCCCACCCGCTGGCCCCGCCCACCAGGCTCCGCCCACTGACCACGCCCCCAGGCTCCACCCACTTCGGGTGAAACCACGCCCACTGGCTCCGCCCACGGGGATCCGCCCACCGACCACTCCCCTCAGGCCCCGCCCACTCTGGACATGGCCACGCCCACTAGCTCCGCCCACCAGGCCACGCCCACTCAGGCCACGCCCACTGGCTCCGCCCACTTGGCCCCGCCTGCTCAGGCCCCGTCAACTAACTCCATCCATCCTGCCACGCCCGTAGTTTCTACGGCCCCTCAAATGGCTCCTCAATTGGAAAGCATAATTGAGTTAATTCAGGCTTTGCAAGAGGCCCAAGACCGCAAGATTCTCGGCGCTTTGCAAGAGTCACAAGAGTCACATGATCGCAAGCTCGGCGCTTTACAAGAGTCACATGATCGCAAGCTTGGCGCTTTGCAAGAGTTGCAAGAACGCAAGCTCTGCGCCTTGCAGGAGTCACAAGAGCAACAAAAAGTCCTCCAAGAAAAAGCACTTGGAGCTATAAAGGATGTAAGTGACACGGTGGTTAAGCTCCGAAAAGATGTCGACATAATGGACGAACGAGTTACGGGGTTAGGATTGGAAAATGTGAAAACCGGCCTTACTGAACTTCAGAAGAAAGTAGTACGCCTGGAAACCACAGGAGTGGCGGTGTCTAGTGGAACTACCGGAGTGGTGCAAGTGGTACAAGGACCAAGAGTTAAAGTGCCACCATACGACGGTACTACTTCTTGGAACGCTTATCGTCAGCAATTCCAGACGGTTGCTTCTGCCAACGGATGGACTGACGAACAATGCCTGACCGCTCTCACTGTTGCGCTCAGAGGGCAAGCTTTGTCGGTCCTAGAAGCACATACAGGGAAGGGGTTCCAAGACCTGATGGAGGCCCTTGAATCCAGATACGGGGAGCGACACCTGGAGCACGTGTTCCGTGCTCAACTTCGTGACAGAGTCCAACGCTCGGGAGAGGGACTACAGCAATGGGCGTTGGAAATTGAAAAACTTGTCAAGAAGGCACACCCAGGAGCCGATTCCATGATGATCGACACGAATATTGTGCAAGCATTTGTCGACGGAATCAGGGACCTCGAGGTCAGAGCTGCAGTGAGGCTACGTCACCACACCTCGCTAAAGGAAGCATTGGCGCATGCTTTGGAGGTCGAGGCTGTTCGCCGTGACATACGACAGACCCATAAGATCCATGAGGTCTCTGAGGATGTTAAGGAGGTCAAGGCTCCCACGAAGAGAAGTTTTGGAGCCATGTGCTACAAGTGCGGTGAGAGGGGCCATCTTCAGCTCAACTGCCCGCAGAAGGAGACCCAGATGGCAAGGATGAAAAGGCTCGAGGAACAAGTAGAGGAGCTAAAGAAGCAAGGAGCTTCGTCCCCTGCCGGATCAGGGAAACGAATAAAATCCAGGACTAAGGGGCGAGTACTGGCTGACGCGCAGGAAGCCCCAATAACTGTTATCTCCCAAGCATGCAGCGGGAATAGTCTTGTGATTCAGGGGACTATTAACAGGACGGATTGCAAAATGACTCTAGACACAGGAGCCTCTAGAACGATAGTGAACCCAAATCTAGTAAAAGCCGCAAGTAGACATAAGAGGACAATTAACTGTCGGCTTCTTACTGCCTCCGGTCAGCCGTCTACCCATCCTGGGAGAAATGTCAGTTACGATTAATGTAGGGGGGTCCTCATACCCTCATGACGTTATCGTGGCTGAGATTATGGATGATTGCATCTTGGGTTTGGATTTCATGAAGAAGCACAACTGCGGAATTGATGTCGCTGACGGAGTTTTCAAGTGTGGCGAAGAAGAAATTTTCATTCTTGGAGGCGCCTGCGGGAAAGTCGCATGTGTAAAGGAAGTCATTATACCTGGACGAGCGGAAGCTAGAGTGCTGGTGAAACTACCGCCAGCTGGAAAGAAGAAGTCAAACAGATGTGTGTTGATCGAAGACACACCTAGCAAGACATCAGCGCAAAAACTGATGACGGCGAGAACCCTTGTTAGTGGAAGCAGTAACGCTGTGGTCAAGGTTTTGAATCTTGGTGATCGCGAGATCTGCTTGAACAAAGGTGACGTCATTGGAAAGTGCGAGGAAGTTGTCTGGATGAGAAAGTGTAGTTCGATCACAGGCTCAGACTCAGCCAACAGCAGCAACTATGGAATAGTGACTGAGCTACTCGATGACTGCAAGAGTAATCTGACTTATTCGCAGAGCATGAAAGCTAAGAAGTTTTTACAACGCCACGCGAATATCTTCTCCAGTCAGGAAGGCGACCTTGGAAGAACGTCGATGGTTCAGCACAGGATAGATACCGGAAGCGAGAACCCAATTCGTCAACGACCAAGACGGATACCCATTGCAAAGGAAAAAGAAGTTGAAAGCCTTTTGGAGGACATGAGAAGGCATAAGATTATTGAACCGTCTGCAAGTCCGTGGTGCTCACCTGTTGTGTTAGTGAAGAAGAAAGATGGCAGCACAAGATTTTGTGTGGACTACAGGCGTCTCAATGATGTCACTAAAAAGGACAGTCTAATACTTCAAAATGGAATACTTTACCGGAAATGGGAGAAGACTAACGGCAGAGAGTTCCATCTTCAGATAGTTGTCCCAAGGACGAGAGTACCAGATGTTCTCCGTGAAATACACGATGGCGTATCAGGAGGTCATCTAGGTGTCAAGAGGACGTTAACAAAAATGCGAGAACGATTCTACTGGTTGCAGGATGATGATGTGCAGGATTGGTGCCGCAAATGTACTACTTGCGCTGCAGTGAAGGGACCACAAACAAGGAGCCGTGGGAACCTGCGCTTGTATAACGTTGGCGCACCGTGGGAACGAATTGCAGTTGACGTAGCTGGGCCATTTCCTGTAACGGAATCGGGAAACAAGTATTTTATGGTGGTCATGGATTACTTCACCAAATGGCCCGAAGTGTTCGCCATACCAAACCAGGAAGCTACAACAGTTGCTTCTAAGCTAGTCGAAGAAGTGATATCACGCTTTGGTGAGCCTCTAGAAATCCATTCCGATCAGGGCAGGAATTTCGAATCGCAGGTCTTTCAGGAAGTGTGCAGAATTTTGGGAATGCATAAAACGAGGACCACCGCGTACCATCCTCAGTCTAATGGAATGGTTGAGAGATTTAACCAGACCCTTGAGAGGCATTTGGCGAAACTGGTAGATGACAAACAAAAGGATTGGGACAGGTATATACCGCTCTTCCTTCTGTCGTACCGTACCGCCGAGCATGAGAGCATAAAAGCTACCCCGGCGTATGTCAATTACGGTAGAGAACTGCGAGTACCAGTAGACCTCTTGACAGGAGGGTCACCGGAGGAACCGAAGACCGTACAAGACTATGTCTGCGATTTAAGGGAAAAGATGCGCTATATACACGCCATGGTTCGGGAAAATGGGTTGCAGTCAAGTGAGAACATGAAGACCAGATACGACCGGAAATCGAACACGAGCGGCTTCGAAGAAGGGTCACTGGTATGGTTGCATAACCCAACTCGGCGAAAAGGGAAATCTCCAAAGTTGCAGACCAAGTGGGACGGCCCATACAAAGTGGTTACCCGATTGAATGATGTGACTTACAGGATTCAAAAGCAACCAAGAGGGACATTCAAAGTGGTACACATAGACCGTCTGGCGCATTACCATGGCAGTAATAATGATGCTCGGGACGAGCATCTCTAAGAGGGGAGTAGTGTTACGGATACGGACACACAGAATCATCTATCGTCGAACCGGCAAAACTAGGGGACACACTACACATAAATCCCCTACTCGAAACTAGATGGCGCTAGTTGGTACATGCTTGAATCTCCTAAAAAGTTCCGACCTTTGTTTACTTGTTTACGTGTTTACTTGTTTACGTGAATCGAGTAAAGAACTTTCTAGAATTCGAGTCGCCCATATAAATAGGCGCAGGTGGACGGCCCGGAGTCAGTTTCGTCTGAGCGATCTTTGAGGCGACTTCGAAGCGAAAACAAGTGATCAATAATAGTGAGTGATTGTGATAGTAATAGTGACTCGGCTATGACTAAGACAGTGACTTAGTGATTTGTGTGAGCTAGTGTCAGTGAATAAAGTCTTCCAGAGAGTCACCAGGTCTTTCTCTCCGAATCCTCGAACCCTAGCACGTAACATTATTATATCAAAGTTATCTTAAACTTATTAGCGCGCAGAAGAAGCGGTCACAGCCTACAATTTTTAGGTGTTACAAATAATAAAATGGATAGAAATTACCTACTAATTCATATCCAGAAATGATATGTGAAATGTTGAAATGTGATAGTAACTACATACATAATTAATGCAAGCAATTATGTTTAAATTATACGGGAAGTATTTAGATTAACACGTTTAATAATAATTTATGGGATCCTTCCTCCCGTAATATCAACAGAGTAAGCCGATGATAAATCATTAAATTACAGAGTACTTAATGTTTGCCTCCGAAATCCTTCCATTAGACCGCGTTTACTCGGCGCGCTCAAATCTTGGGGTCGGACTTGCCGAAAATGTTCCATGAATATGCGATGACACATTTGACATTACGTAGGTTCACATTTTTCCGTGAAAAGTAGAACTTAGTTTTGCCACTTACAGGGAATGAGTTGTTAATTGTTAATTATTCGTACAACGGCTTTTAAAACAACCGCAGCAGTTATTACGTAAATCAGACATGTAACGTGATATAACTAGATTTTGACCGTGGCTCCATCCGTGTATAATTTTGCAGGATCCTTTTTCACATTTAAAAATAATATAATTATTATCATGTGGCTTTATGAGCTTAAGCTACTACCTAACGGCTAACTTTGATCCATCAGAATCCGTTCAGTGCTTTCAGCGTGAAAATAGTACATTCTACAATAATTATTCTTACAAAGCTTAGCATTTGTTATTACGGCATTATAAAGTTACAAGGGACATAATTAGACGACATTAATTAATAGCTCCCACGCCGGTTTCGGTGACGGCCGGTTTCATTGAAACTAGGCCAGCTACGCAGGAGTAATTTTATAGTGCCCAAGTGTGTGCGCAGTACACAAGAGCACTCTCTATTCCTTTACCCTCATAAAGTCATAACCCAGTGGGACCGACACGACTGGCGAGAGATCAGGCGCAGGACCGACTTTTTACATGCCCATCCGACGCATGGATCATCTTACTTGTCAGACAATAGCCGCGTACTGACCAAGCGAGCCGCCTCGCCGCGGCAGCCTCGCGCGCAGTTGCTCGGTCGGTCAGTACGTGCGAGCGAGCGGCAAACGTCTGAGGCGCCTTTGAGCATCGACAAAAAACCGACAACTTTTGGCTCGGCCGCGGCACGCTCGGGCGAGGCAGCGAGGCGGCTCGCTTGGTCAGTACGCGGCTAATCAGGTGATCAGCCTGCATTGTCCTAACCAAACTTGGAAATAACATGTTTCCAACGCGGGAATCGAACCCACGACCTCCGAGTCAAGAGCGGTGCTCTATACCACTAGACCACGGAGGCGTTAGACGACATTATTTCATATCTAGGCGACAAGGTAACAAAGTTTGCTTGTGTTTTATAAGTGGGGCTATTATATTTTTCGTGGTGTTCAGCAATAATTCCAGCACCGTCAAATTAAATAACAAGCTTAATCAATTATGTAGTAAGTTTACTGCGCATTAAAGCCTTTAAATTGTTTACATTCGCCACATTAGCATACTTAACCGCCTCACTTACAGCTAAAAATATAAAAATAGAGTCTGACGTCACAGCTTAGTATAATCTACTAATACCGACTTACAATACACATTAAATATTTATATTCTTGGAAATAATTGAACCGCTTCCATAATAGAAGCTATTTAAGTGGGCACACAATTAGACTAAAAGTACTTTGGTATTTATTTATTCAATGGTCTTTATACACTCGATAAGCTGCTGGATAGTCTCTTTGATTACACAATTTGTCATTATTAAATATTAACTACAAATAATCCTAGGGGTGGATCTTTGGAAGGGACCAAGACTGACAATAGTTTATTTTGCATAGTATTTTAGGTCATAATAATTCTGTTACAATATCCAGTGGCTGGCAATACTAGACTTCTTCGGACATTTCTTCAATACGAAATGACCAGACCAGCAGACCAAACGTCGGATAGTAATACAAAAGTCCAAATCCTTTAGTGCTAAGAGTTGCACACCTGGTCTTCAAAATTCCAGCCCTCTCAGGTCTCACCTTTTGCTCTCTCAACCTCAGTGGAACATGAGATAAGCGTTGTTTTCCGCCAGCTCTCTGTCAGGCCGATCGATGTCGATGCCGATTTCAAGCATGAATTAGCTATTCGTACTGTGAAATGGCTCTTTTACATTTGTACAATACTTTTATCATAAACAAGGTTTTTTTATTAATTCATGAAGCCCCAAGCGGCCACATCCGGCCGCTATAACAATGAAAAAGCTATTGTGTCTCGTTTTGCCACGACTGATGGGTTAATAAAGAAAGCTTTTTTATTTGTAGGCAACATACATCTTCTAATACAACAACAGGAGTACGAGCATGGAGGTGTTGTTTTTACGCCATTGTCCGGGTCTCATTCCGGGGTATGGATCCAATAGGTCATAAACTTCCTCTGCCTTGAGAATTCATCTGTACAAATTATACGGGAGAAAGGAAACCTTATTATATATGCAACGCTTCGTTTACGAGACAAAAACATTTCGTCTTCATAAATAAATAATTTGCCGGCACATCAGTATGGAATTTCTCGGAGGGTGAGGAATGTTCGGTTCGTTATTTATGATACGAGCTGTTGCCTGAGGTTTTGCGTGGACGTTCTTAAATTTTGAGTGTCCCTCGGGCCTGTTTCGTGTTCCACAATGATATATTGTCCCAGCACCGTTTAAATGACAGAGTAAATGTGTTACAATACTCGCAATGAAAATTATTATTTTTATGGAAGTCTGAGTATGTACTTATAAAATTAGATTTGAATATTTGCATGTATTTAGAAAAGAAAGTTCGTGAGGAGAAAAGAAGATGATCAGCAAAAACTCAATTTCGAGACGATTAATTGACCAAGATCAGAGAAGTTGATTCATAGGCAGATGGCGGACCTACGTAATTCGGTCACGTTATGTCAAACCCAGCCAACAGATCACGATATTTAATTGACATAACTCGACCAATAATTGACGTAGGTCTGTCAATTGTCTATGTCAATTTCTTCGAACAAAGAAATCAAATATGAATGTTGAATAATACTGATCGCTGACTGATGCTATTCAAGTATCCAAGAGCGCCTACAACACTAAATTTTGACCACTAAATATAGCTAATTGGCTTTATAATGCGGTACCTACTTAGTGCATCAAAAATAGCCAGACTGGTATCGTAAATTATTGACAGTTAGCTTTCGTTTATTTTTTATCTTTTAAACACTGTCTGCAGCGCAGCTGTTATAAAATATCTCTCCTTTTATTTTGTGTTTCCTCAAAAATCGATACCGTCCGAGCCGATTAACTAGATTAGACGCGATCTTATTCGGCTGTATCGATTTAAAAAATTTGTAGCTGATATTTTAATTTGATACTTTCGATAATGTAATAATATGTTCCGTTCGTAATATTTCATTTTTTATCAAATAAAAAGGTTTATACTGTACACACAGCCGTTCAGGTGGGCGTTGTGTGTTATTTCTTCATATAAAAATATATAATCTTATATTTAGAAATGGATTTTCAAATGTGTTAGTCGCGCTAAAACTCGAAAACGGCTGAACCGATTGGGCTGATTTTAGTCTTAATAATATATTCGTAGAAGTCCAGGGAAGGTTTTAAAGTTACACAAAGTTCACCGGGACAGCTAGTAATTAATAAATTTACCACATAGCCCAGTGGGTTACTCATGATCTGAATATTTACCGAAGCTAGATAGAATACATTGAATACATTAAAAAATATATGTTTTTCATGTAAGAAGTAATTGAAGCAGCTAAGTTGTAGAAAGCAGTTTCTCGTCTAGCTCTCAGGGGGATCTAGAATAATAACATGTCTACTCACACCCACGACGGAGGTAAATCGTGTGACTATGAAGCTTTCCATGTATAAAATCTTTCGTTGGTAGTGAAATAGACCGTTGATTCCACACAATAATTTTATACCGAATAACATTTTCGAATCAAACTAACGAACTCGACACAATGCCAACTTATAAATGCGATAAAATTAATTTTCAAATAAATATTTCATTTTGATACAGAAGTAATATTCTGCAAAATAGAAACGTTAACATCCAAACTAAATTCGTAGTTAGCATTTTCTATACCGAAACATTTTTCTTAGAACTTCAACATAAATCGAGTGACATTTGAACCGAACTATTTTGAATGAGATTCACTTGAATACATTTTCTAACATATAAACATTTACTAACAAATGTTGTTTATTGTTACAGTTTGTTAGGAACTGTTTCATGTTATAAGTACTCCTACACTAATAGAAAATGTTTTCTAAATGTTAACTAACATTTTATAACATTTAAATCTGGTATTGACTCACTGCATACCCCGTCGTCCTTTACAAAAGGTTTACAAACAAAAGGAAACACAAAATGTTTTATTTTATCATAATTTGTTTTGCTATAATTTGTTAACTTACGTTTACTAAACATTTTCTAACATGAAAACATTTTTAACATTTTTTAACATTTGTGATTAAATGTGTGCTAACAAATGTTTACTAACGTTACTAAACATTTTCTAACTGCGGTGTGGGAGCACCATTACGTTCTAAAAATGTTACCGATGAATCGATCTCCATTCATTTATTTATTTATCGTCGTGAATAGATTGTGAACTTTTCTCTAATGCATGAGAATCGTGCCCGTGACTGTAAAAATAATCGCGATAATTCCGTCATGGCAAGTTGCCTCAGCGGCATACACGAAAAACGAATATTTTCAACGAAACTTTACATGTATTGCATTATGGCTGCATGCCAAATGAATTTAACCATATAGGTGTAGACTGTAGGCATTGTATTATAACTTGACGCTAACTATACCATAGACAGGATTTTAACAAGGTACATGAACTGTTTAGGAGATTAAAGTTAAGCCCCGAAGCAAAATCCTATAATTCTAGAATTATTAATTCAACCGAGTAAAACCTCGGATAAACTTATAACGCAATATTATTTGAATGTGTATATCGTGTACTCGTATATCAAACTATTATTTTTTGACGAGATAACGTCTTATAATTCAATATGGGGAGCGCGCCCGAAAAACATGACAGTTCATGCGGCGTTGCCTCGCTGACAGCTGCTCTGAGGCGTTCCATTTATCCTCTCAGCAACCGTACTCAACCCACCTGGGCCGCGCTCTTTGTTTCGATTATATTACGTATTTCGATGACTTAGAGAATACTTTTGTATGAAGAAGTTTGGTTAGTTATGACCTTTGATACATTGACCACACTCTGAATGAAAAATAAATAAACAATCTGTGAGCTATTAGTATTATTTCGGCTATTTAAAATTGTGCTCTATTTCCTACGTGTCAAGGTATGACTTGTGCTTTGTTCGAAGATTTTATTGGATTTCGTCTTTGTTCGAATGTATGTAGCGTTTTGTATTGCGAATAGTTTATTTTACTCATTATAAATATTTTTAGACAATCATTTGAAAGAAATACATCGAAATAACTTTAGGTTACAGTCGAAAAAGTTTGTTTCTATTTATAGAGATTCGGAAGCGAGGGTTAAGGGGTTAAGGATAGTTGAACGTGACAACGTCATACGTTGTCACGTTCAACTATCGTCAGTAAACCGACTTTACAGACAACCGATTTTTTATTATGTCATAAGCCTCAGACATTTTAGCTAACTATATTGGTTAAAAATGTTGCTCATATTGCTTGTCCTGAAAAAGAGCAAGATGTTTTCAATTAAGTTTTCAACACATTTGATTAAAATAAAAGCAAAAGTTACCCCAAAAGTCGAAAGCTGAGGTAGCGTAATTTCCATTAGGGTTTTTGCTCACCAGTCGATCGCAAGACCTATTTCTCTCTTTTCCCGACTAGCCTACCTTTTATTTTCATTGCTTCCGTGCTTCGGGTTTTATTTGCCTCGCCTAATATTGGCAGACATGTTTTTACTTTTTAATTCATTATACCTCTACTAACACGTAAAAATTCCACTAGATAAAAATATTATTTATTCAACCATATCATTTTGGTTCCTTACATTGAATAAATAATAATATTATGTTGTATAAGAATTACGTTGTAATAAAATTTTACGGCTTTATTAAATCTACTTGAAAACTGTAAATTATTTAGACCTACTCGTAACATGCTACGAATAATTATTATTGGTGTCAATAGGTAGCGAAGTTTGAACCATCTTCAAAATATGGAAGTTCTAGTTTACATAATAAATAGAGATTTTAACAAACAATTTCTTATGCAATATAATTAAATAGGATATTCGATAGGAGATGGTATTATAGGAAGCTCATGCCGCTGTAGTTTAGCTTTAATAGATACTTATTATTATTACTTGTCTGGCTTTTGACAAATTAGTCTAGGGTCACGTAGTAACTATTATACTCGTAATTTAATATCTGTCCAGAATTAGAAGCTCTTGACACATCTTACAGCTGGATACTACGATGAGCACAAGTCTTGGAAATACTTAATATTTATCTGCGGGCTCTATAATAATAATTATCATTATTTAATAAATAGGTCAAGCAGATAAAACTCTTATTTTGCAAATAATATTTAAAAACAAGTGCCAATGTAGTAATAAAATATCAATTTATTTCTCCATGTCGCATAAAACTTTAAATAATAATATCTAAGCATAATTTTAATTTTAAATATGATAAAATATAATCATTTTTTATTAAAATTATTGTGTAAGTATTACTCGTAGTTACTACTTAAAAAATAAGTGTATGTCGCCCCAATTTTAGATGTAGAGGCATTTTGTTGAAATTACTAAGTAATTAATTCAGCATACATATTACATACCGAGACATTTTATTATTCATAACCCTTGAATTTAGCTTGGTCGACTTAAAAGTTACGACATGAAAAGTTCGCTTACCTGACTAGGGTGACTAGACATGCATTTCTGATCCAATATCAAGTAATGTAGCTGTAATAACTTTAGCAAAGAATGTTATGATTAGAAAAGTTCATGTTTATATCACAACAGAGATATTATCATGTACTATATAATATTGTATATTATGTTACCGTTAGAATGCAGAATACGTTAACGTGCACATTAACTAGGTAATCTGCAGATTCCCTGATACCATTCCTTAAAGTGTGAATTTTTTAAATAAAAAAGCTTTATACCTAGATAGCACTTTACCTAGTTAGTTTGCATTCTCTTCCTTCGTAAAAGTTCTAAAAACTATGACTTAAGCTTGTCAAGCTAAAACTGTTGTTGTTTTGATTTTCTTTTTTCTAGTTGATACGATCTGTTATATTTTATTAGTGGAGTAACATTTTACTTAAAATTTCATAATTTCTTCCTTTGTTTATGTCCAAAAAATATATTAAATAAATCTCCACAGCTAAATAATATGATTTATTCCAACAAGAACCTGTTTTATGTAATCTTATTAGAATAGAATAAACTTTTTGCACTTTAACTGACTCACCCAGATAATCTGCAAAACACCTTGTTAGTCTGCAGTCTAACTGGTTTACGCACATTAACGGTAACATATTATATACAAATCAATAGACCATCTTCAATCTTAATACAAGGCCGCTTGCCTACTAGAGTTGAGCGCACGCATGCTTGATTAGATAACATAATTTCAGATAAGTTAAGAGCAAAGCAATGGAATGTCAGGTCGTTAGTGTATACGAGTATTATTAAGCAATTAGTTTGATTTTAAGGACTCAACTGAGTTACTCTAGAATAGCCTAAAATCTATGGTATAATTTATGATGTGACTTTAATTCCTAGTTACTTCTACGTGTTTCTATTATAATTACATGCAGCTCCATTCTTTTAAATTATACCAAAAGTAAATTCAAAAGCGCTTTAGAAAACTAGGAAACAGTGTCACTTGGTAGCTGTTACGATGAAGTTCGCTCGCATTTAGTTAGTGTATAACGAGAAGAAAGACAAACTCGGCACAATAATCTCGACAAAGAGTGTTGGACGGAGCATTTACATTATTTACCGCGCCGGCCTGGGACCAATTTCTAGACAAATGAATAGAACAACTGCGCTGAACCCGTCAACTCGTGATGAAACTTTTCGATACAAAATTGAGGCATTGAAAGTTTTTACCCCCATATAACACGACTGTTGTTTCTGATCGAGGCGAGTAGCCTTTAATTTATAAACAACTACCGGAAAGGTGAAGGGTTACAAATTGATTACCCATGTATACCTATGCTATGTGAGTAACGTAATTCAACTAATTAATGGAAATCTTATTGCAATTATTAATGACTAGATGACGCCCGCAACTCCGTTGCGTCAAAATTCGTTTATCGCGCGGGAACCGTAGATTTTTCCGGGATAGAAAGTATTATATGTCCTTTCCCGGGACTCAGAGTATCTCCATACGAAATTTCAGTAAAATCGGTTCAGTGGTTTGGGCGTGAAGAGGTAACAGATAGACAGACACACTTTCACATATTTTATAATATTAAGTAGTAAGTATGGATATTAGTATGGATTTACTATGTTTCTTCAAAAGCTACTGATACACAAACATAATAATTATGGTATTTTGCCAAAGGATGACATACTGTTCCATAGCAATTTTTAGCAATGCTCATTCGTTATATTAATACTTTATCAGATAACGGTACTTGTGGCCAACGATTTATTTTTGTTTTCAAATTTCAGAGCTCACGATGGGTAACAGGCTGAAGGCTTTGACTCTTTATCTCTTCCTATTGAACTAATATTCAAAGGGAAACCATTAAAAGAGGAAGTAGCAAATCTGGTTTGCTATCGTAATTAATTTAACAAGAACAGAATATTAATTGGGACTCAATTTGTACCATTTCCGTAGTCCGGAGTCCGGACATAAAAAAGTCAGGCACGGCGCCAGGACCGCTGCAGCTATTACAGTACAGGCAGAGAAATAATGTTTAGCCGTCAATTATAACAGACCTTGCATTTTTAGGGTTCCCTACCCGAAGGGTAAAAACGGGACCCTATAACTAAGATTCGCTGTCTGTCCGTCTGTCCTCCGGCTGTATCTCAAGAACCGCTTGAGCTAGAGTTCTAAAATTTTCACTCGTTGTGTATTACTGTTGCCTATATAACAAAGAATACTAAAAACAAAATAAAATTATTATTTAAGGGGCGTTCCCATACAACAAACGTGATTCTTTGGCCTTTTTTGCTCGATATCAAAAAGGATATTTAGACAAGCACTTGAAACACGAAAACACGAGTCCGACTGGCACTTATGGCTGGTTTACACGTATTAAGTAGATAAGTAGTAACTAAATTTTAACTTAATTTGAAGTGCCTGCCCGAAATGTGTCAAGTGACAAGCCCCGCCTGCCAACTTAACAAAAAATAGTCAAAATTCTAATTTCCATGTTTAGTACTTAACTAAATTTTAACTTGCTCAAGTAGCAAGTTAAAATTAAATTACTAAATTTTGTGTTTACATGCAACTAACAACTTAAAATTTAGTTAAAATTTAGTTAACTACTTATCTACTTAATACGTGTAAACCAGCCCTTAGTCGATGTTTTAGGTATGTAGTAATGTCATCCTCAGCTGCATTGGCTATGTGACAAAAAGCATTTTTTTGCTAGTGTAATAGCAGAAGGTGTTACCTTTTTTCTGTCTTTATCTCGTTGCAATACGTCCGATATTCACAATAATTATTAACTCACGAATTTATTAAATAACTTTATTTCATTTTGCCACAACTCATCGCAAAACATTGCTGCAAATAATAATGTGGTTAGCAGAATTAATTTCTGTTACATTTCTGTCATAATTTAATGATAGTGCTTCTATTTTTTCAAACTTTTTTTCTTAAATCTTGCGTATAAATAGCTTTAACATAAAATATGCCATGAAACAATACGAAACCGTACATCTATAAGTGAGTTCGTGAGTAAAATACTAAACGTATATGACACATACGGGATGGGGAATCGGAACAGATGTTAAAAATGTTGTGTTCGTTTCAAGTGGATATGTATACAGCCGCTTGAGTAAGCTTAGCACGTGACGGCATGGACCCTTGCACAATTTCCCACATTTTCCAATTCCAAATACTTCGTGCAAAAATAAAATTGTATATGATATTCCTATTACGTATTCGTAGATTCTATATCGTATATTGTTAATACTATGCTTATTGAAAAAAATGCATATCGTTGTCAGCCATATTTTGATGTCCTAAAATTATTATCATAATGTTAGGTTGGGGAAAAAGTTGCTTCGCATTTTATATAAAAATTCAAAAGTTGTTTTCTTTTTATAAAGTTTATTTATATTTGACTGTATGTATAATTTTGTTAAATAACTTTTTGCCATCCTGTAGACATAATAAAAATTTGGGGACTTCTGATAAAAAAAAACTGCGACAAGTGGTTTTGGCAGTTCCTTCGTGATGTTAACCTGACACTGCCTAAGAAATTCTGCAAAGATAGAAACAAGTGAAAATCTGAAGATGTAATTTTTTATAAGTGGCTAAAGATGTGTTAGCTATTAGTAGAGTAGATATGATGAGATATAATATGCGAAACCAACCAATTCTACTAGTAGTAAGTATAACTGCAGAATAAGTTACCGGTTTGTTAATTTTTTAGGCATGATTTTTAGTAGCAAAAAGTTATCACTGTCGTATGACAATTGTATTATATTATAGGTACTACAAGACATCATGGTAAACACAATAAAAAGTTTTTGGCAGTTTTCAACAAGCAATAAAACTTGTTAAGTCCAGAAACTGGCATTTTCGAGCAAACAATCTCAATGGACAAAAGTTTTGGCAAATATTCTCCATTTAAGAGTTTATATCAATAGATTGCAGATTTATAAAATTGACAATGTTTTTTCTCCATGTAACAATACGTAATATGAAACATTATTAATTATTTTACGTAATTGAAAAATATTTCGGCTCCTCAATATCGTATTAATTAATATTTAAAAATGTTACACATAACAAATTGTATTAGATGTTGAATATTTCAACACATTTTGATTAAATACCCCTGAAATTCGAAGAATATTCCACTTTAATAAAGTTTCAGGAATTAAAGGAGCTGTATCTAGTTAATTACTCCCGGTCCGAGTACATCCCCCGACTTAGCAATAATAGTGAAGTTTATTAGACAACTATCTGCAATGTTATTACATTGATAATTCTCGAGTCTCGTGCTGGCGAACTTCTGTTTTGGTAAGCAATCAGTTGTTTAATGATCTTTGCATTCAATTCTAAATACGAAACGTGCAGGAGCTATGAGGCATCACATGGCAAGTTGATAATATTATATACTTAGTACAAGTTTCGGATTTGTGAAGCTAGTACCTATGCAGTAGCTAGTACCTTTGCGAGTTTCTTACGCCGGTTCTTCTCGCCGGGTTAGTTCCCGAACCGGTGGTAGGCCTCATGTAGACGCGACGTTCTAAAAGTGTCAACTTTGTTAACCTACTTAGAAATAAATATTTTTCATTTCATTTCATTTTCAGTACTTTCTCTTTAATGGGAGACCGCACAGGAACTATCTACGTCAACACATGCAATGCAATATAAAGGTATACCCTTTATATTGCATTGCATCTTTAAAGGGTGCAATATAAAGTTTCAGGTCGGCGACACATAGTAAAATTCTTAGCGATTGAAAAGATTTACCTAAATGCGCCTATTGATAAAAAAACTTACATTTAATATAATTGGGTTTTAATTTTCATGTTAAAATGAAGAATGTCTATCAGAATAAGTTACCGATAGGGAATAATATGGGCAAAGGGAGCATCAATATTAAAAGGCTCATAATGAAAATACGCATCGAAGCGCGTCGGCGCCAACTTTGTAAAAATATTCCATGCTAGAATGTTTCTACAGTACGTTTTATCCGACGCTACACAATAGAAACAAATTGTCACTTCGAATGCTCTATTTCAAAGCCGAATTACAACACTCATATTACACATCCGACTCGCAAACAAAAGTAACGTTAACGCAGCAACAGATTTTAGTTATAAAATTGCATTTAATTATTAATTAATTAGTTGATGATAAAATATGAATATTTTATTTGTGTAAGCACATGGTAAGGAAATGTAGATAGGTACTTGGTGCCAAATTCTTAGGGTGGGTTGCACCAGAGGCGTTGTTATTGTTAAGGTTATGGTTATCGTCAAACATGGCCTTTTACTAGAGATTTGACAGTTCATTTGTCATTTTGTTATAGTTAAAGTTATAGTAAAAGTAAGTTGGTGCAACCCACCCTTAGGCACGAAAAATAAAATACTGCTGTATTGTATTTCGATAAAATACATATAAATTCATAAATAAACAATGAAAATAGCAAAATATAGCAAGACTCTAAAGCAGAGGTTCCCATACTTTTTTTTCTCATAGACCACTTCAAACATTTTGCTGGAATTCATCCAACCTTTACTTTTTTGTATTCAAGGTGTTTGACTCACAAATCACAGTACAAGGAACCAACAAGCTTCCACGGAGTGGTTAAAAGTAAACGCAATTTTTTTATTGTTTTGTAGCTATTAAACACAAAAATTTAACCACACTTTTTAAATACATAAATAAAAAAATATATCTTTTTATTCAAAATAGATTTCATAAATACTCTTTTTGAATGTCGTAGAAAGAACGAAGAAACTATAAGATGCCCACCACCGGTTCAGAAACCAACCCGGCGAGAAGAAACGGCGTAAGAAATATAGTATAACCGTATCTAAATATAACCGTATCTAAATCTCCTCGCTCTGTAATATTTAATCTGCTAATATAATGTTGTTTGCTACGAATACTAAAAAAACTAAGGAAGAGTAACTCTGTCAATAAACATGCTCCAAAATATTTGTCAAAAAAGTGTACCTTAGGTTCACTGTTCATACATTAGGTGACCTTAAGCGGTATAAAGGCTGACGTTACATGACAATTCGAATGGAACCAAATTTAAAACTGTATTAGTATGGGAGTTACGTTTGCCTATATTTATAAGAGAAGTCAAGTTGGGTCACCTAATTTTTATAGGCCCCCGTTAACGACTCGTGGACCCCCCATTTTTCTTCCACGCAAGCGTAGACCCCTGTCGGACTCCCATGGACCCCTGGGGGCCCACCTGGACCACTTTGGGAATCAATGCTCTAAAGCAAGGCTGCTCAACCCCAGGCCCGCGGGCCACACTATGGCCCGCGAAAGAATTTTAAATGGCCCGCACAAGGAATTTTTGAATATCCCGCCAAACTGAGAAATTCCGCCTAATTGGCTGCCGCGAAGGATAATAAAATACAAATTTTCATAAATGCTTTCTTAATCAATTTGACAGCTCACTTTGACTGACATAGTTACCCTGCCAATATTCAGTTAGAGCTCGTTGAACTGCAAAATCATCAATCATTGAAAACCAACCCTTTTTGTCGAAAAAGTGTCGTCGAAACCTCAAAAATTTTCAGAAGATTTTGCAGATTTCAGGAAATTGGTACCAAAAGAAGACTTTCCTGCAATAACTGATCTAGCGTTACAGTTTTTATGTAGTTTTCCATCAACATAATATTAGGTCTGTGAAAAAGCGTTTTCAGACCTTAATTATTGTTAAAAATAAATACCGCACATCATTAACTGAGCAACATATTTCTAACTTGTTGCTACTATCAACATCAGATTTATCACCCAGCATAAATAAATTGTTAAAAGACATACAACTGCAAAAAATCTCATTTATATCAAAAATAATTTTATGCTTATATTATAACCCATTGAAGTTTGTTAATGGCCCGTTATAAATGTCGGAATCCACCGTTTGGCCCCGCTGTAAAAAAGGTTGAGCAGCCTTGCTCTAAAGTCTACAACTGAAAAGCAAACTTATAATCTAATATATATCAATCTCCTGTCACGATGTTTGTCCGCGATGGATTCCTAAACTACTTAACCGATTTTAATGTTTTTTTTTTAATGTGTGCTTTTTTCCAACTTGAGAGATAGGATAGCTTAGATCTTTAATTATATTTCTTCGCTTCATTCTTCGATATATTAATTAACCAGGTAGTCCTTTGTTTATTTGCTAGGCAATCGCGTTTTTTTTAAAGACGTATGTGGGTACAAAAAAATATCGTATGGTCACTCTGTCATCAGCACGCTTCATTCTTTGTTAACGCGAGGCAACGCGAGCACGTATACTTAGTAACCATGCCAAAACGCAGCGCTCAGAAGAAAATTGGTTATTATTATTAAGATGATTGAGTCAGTGTTGTAAGTAACTAAAGTCAGTGTTATTTTATTGTGTAACAAGAAAATACATGTAAGTACTATTAAATACTTAGGCAGGCACTACCGAGGCCAAGACGAGCCAATTACTATATGCAATACTAACCGGAATATACTGTGACTGCGAGTCAATAAACGTACAATGTGTTTGGAATGTGTAATGTGTTTACTTTATCTGTTCTATAAATAGAATTAAAGAACTATATGTTTGCCGGATTGGGGGAAACAACTGCAGGTGATTACTGCAATTATTTAATTAACCGGCATGTACTGCGACTGTGAGTCAGTAAGTACAGTGTGTTTGGACCGCGAGTCCTTTTACACAATCAATATTCTATATGCATTGGAATTGATTGCGGATCTCTGACGATGTTTTACCTATTCTATAAATAGAACTATATTATGTTTGCCCGATTGGGGGAAATCACTGCAAGTTAATTACTACAAGTGTTTAATTATTAAGTTATTTTATAAACCGCCATAATGTGTGGATTGACCGCGGGTCTCTAAACACAATTTATATGCATCGGAATTGACTGCGAGTCTCTGACGATGTTCTATATTTTCTATTAATAGAACTATACGTTGGCCGGTTTGGGGGTTAACAGCGAGCTATTTAAGAAACCGCCATAATGTGTGGATTGACTGCGAGTCTCTAAACACAATCCTTATGCTTCGGAATTGACTGCGGGTCTCTGACGATGTTCTAATAATAAAAGTATAATATGTTGGCTGGTTTGAGGAGATTAACTGCGAGTTAATTACTATTTAAATTTAAAATATATCAATATTTTCTATAAATAGAACTATACGTTGGCCGGTTTGGGGGTTAACAGCGAGCTATTTAAGAAACCGCCATAATGTATGGATTGACTACGAGGCTCCGACAATATTTAAAAATAAAAATTAGCAACTACCGCGCGTTTTCTCGCGCTCTTCTTTTTATAAATAGAACTACATAATTACTATTATAATATTAATATCTTTGCCGCTTTATAGAAAACAGCTATTTCGAGCTAATAACTAGATTGACTGTGAGTCTCATCAGCTGTTAACAACCAATGCGCGTTTCGCGCGATCTTTTTGTTCTAAATATAGAACTACGATTATAATTTATTATGTCTGCTGGTATATAAATATTTTTATTAAATAAATTTTGCACCAATGTTGGGACTCGGGATACACCACGAGTGTATAACGAAAATTACTTAATATCTACGTAACATGATAGTTACTACCCTCAATATTTTTGTTACATATTTTATCGACAAATAAGTCGATTATAATGAGCAATTATGCTACCCTAATATTAATTTTTTTAGGTCACTAAGACCAGACAATCGGGGAAATATCACTAGAAGTGACCGATATACGGGTCGATCAGGTTACGAATGAACGCGAAGCTTTCCCAATAATAAACCAGGTGCCAACGGTCGATTCTGAGTACCGGCACCGATAGATCCGGACCAGATCCGGATAGATACACACGGCTCCTACTGACGTTAGGTGAACCCTCGTTGGATTCGCCAGATTATGGTTTTAAATAATCCCAAAAACGATTAAGATAAGCTACTGCTAATAAAACATTCCTGATAATAAGTGTTGCAGATCGATTCCATTTCCATCGATTATTATCATTATAGATTTCACCTGACAAAGTCTCGATATTATCAGACTTATCAACAGTATCTGACTTATCTCGATATTAATTATTATCAGACTTATCAGATAATTATATTATCAGACAAGACAACTTCGTAACGGAAACCTATAACACTCAGACTCGATAAGTCTTGTCTCAATATCAGACCGAGATTAATATTGTTTCGCTGGATAATTCCAGTATTTGTTCTCAGAGACAAATTAGTACATCCCATCAACCGGGTACCTTTTGGGCTCTGGCAAACCCTTCCCGCTACCCGTTAAAAGGGGGGGGGAGAGCTGGTAACCGTCGGCTGGTGCCGCTAGGACTGTACGGCTACAATAAACCCTCTTCGAGTTCGAAGAGCGTTGAGGCGACTAAACGCTCAACACCGCAGCAGTAGTGCTGACAGTTATTTTTATATATATTTTATAGATGTTACTATTACAATTATTGTGGGCTTAATACAGCTATCCCCAACCCGCGGCCCGCGGGCCACATGCGGGCCATCGGGACTTTATTTGTAGCCCGCGTGATGTTAAACCAATTTGAAATTTACGCCCACCGGCAAAATATTATACAGTCAACGTGAAAGTCTTTTTTCACTTGTAGATCGTTAATTTTGAATAAAGCTATTTTTTAAACCTAAAAATGTTTGTTGCGGCCCGCGACACCAAGGCCAAAATGTTTGCGGCCCGCATGAAAAAAAAAAGATTCGGGAACTTCGTTCCAAAAACAAAAACAGGTTGGGTACCACTGGCTTAATATATTATACATCATGACATCAATAAATTATTAGAATTTAAAACTATATCTTCGTGTACCCCCACCGTAGGTACCAAGGTTCCCTTATTTCAAAGATTTTCTTTTCCCTAAACAAAGCGGCGGAAAATATTGTATTATATTTTAAATACAATTTTTGAATTATTTTAAATTTAAAAACCACTTCGTAAGTTTATTTCGAAATTACATGCTAATTTGGAAAATTATCGTACAGCTTTCAAGCCAATACCCAAAAGTGGATATCTAGCAAAAAAAATATAGATTTAAAAGTCTACTTCTTGGTTCCTTGTAACTCACTAGTCGATCGAAAGATTTTAATTTACGGATTAAGAGCCTTAAGTCTTGACGTGCAGAGTATCAGATGTGCTAACATTTTTTTCACAAAAAATATAAAGAAGGAAACCAGACCAGGAGTGGGCTTTATCACTACTAGATTTACCACGCTTTAACAATATCAGTGTTCTAGGCGACAATTCTTCAGCCTCAGGCGCCCCTTTTTGGTTTACGTTTTATTGTTAATAGTGCCATGGGTGTATTAAATCCACAACAAATATCTAATTATTTAAGTCTTAACGTTTATAATATTTATATTATTATAACATAACTAGCTGTCCCGGCAAACGTTCTTTTGCCATATATAGTATTTCGCCCATATTATTATTTTATTGAAGTGACTAAATAAGTATGTCACCATCAAAGTCCATGATTGCTAACCCGTCGCACAAACAATGGTCGCCGTCGGTCTCGAGTTGTAACAATTTACTATTATTTATTCAACAAACGAATACACTTATCAATATAAAGAATAGATGTTGTCCGATTCTCAACCCTAGCCGATATGCTCGATAACAGTCACGAAAATCGGTCGAGCCGTTTCAGAGGAGTTCAACCACGCACACCGTGACACGAGAATTTTATATATTAGATATAGTATATAATAATATATGCCTATTAAAAACGGAATAATATAGAACAGTTAAACCCGTGTACTATTCGTGAGCTAGCTCAAATGAGAGATGTTTTGACACTTTCATAGCCTGATTCCTGACTCCCGCCGCGGAATGCAACTGATTTTCAGCGATTAAAATTTTTAATACTAAATAAAATATGCCATGATAAATACGATAACAGAATCATACTTATTCTTGAATAATAATTGTTAAAATATTCAGCCTGGTGGACCGAGAACACAATATTCTCAACTTTCAATCATATTTATATGCAATAATCACATTATTGACGACCACAGAGCCGGACCCAGTTAAAGCAGTAGACTCCTTAAAATTGATTCTAAAATACTTTACTTCGACTTAGATTTTAGATAAATACTCTCTTCAATCTTATTAGTTATTAGTTAATATACTTATTACAGAGATCTACGTCCGCTCCATCGGAACCTTAGCCAAACAATTTGACAATGTCTGTAATACGATATCTTCTACAGCCATCACTGTGCACTGTCATTGTTTATGAACAATGTTGACATTATTGGTTGGTGACATTGGCTCAGATGAATGTGTGAAGCGTCTTTCGAAAGAAGCTTTGCGGTCAAAATCCTAGCTCATACCTGAGTAGTATAGTACCCGGGATCCACTTATAAATTATTTGTTTTTTCTTGCACTCTGTACCTACTGAACATTGACTTAAAACTTTCTGCCTAATAAAGCTCGGCAAAATAAAAAATTATGGTTTTAAATAGCGGTATCGAAATTTATATTACAAAGACATCAACTCCCGGGCGTGATTGGATCGGTGATGGTATTAAATTATGTAATTCTTTTTTATTAAAAAAGAAAAAGTTATATTTGAGATATTACGCCGTGCGATGGTTATTCAAGATTATATTAAATAGTATAATGCTACAGTACGGGTTATTATTGCTAACGTTTAACGCTTTGCACAGAACAGCCACCTCTCAGTCGGTTAGCCGCTGGATAAATCAGGTGCTGTGCGAGTGCGGCGCGGCGTCGACACGAGCGTCGACACGGGGACTGAAACTGGATACGATTAGTAAGACGACAGTCGACAGGCAGGACTAGCGACTTCAATACTTTCGCTATTTTCCTTAGCCATAATTTTATCGACGAACAAAGTTTCGCTGAATCAGTTATATAATCACCATGATCCCAGTACGTTATCATTTGAATCACAAACCATAGAGGTCTCTTAAGTTTTGTTTCTACTGACTATTATTATTATTTGTGGGCATAATGTTAAATTTTTTCTCGAATATAATGATTACTATTCATAATGTAAATATTATATTATATTGTATTATGTAAAAAATCTTTCTTTTGTTACTCTGAAAATCTACCTGGTTAATTAATATATCGAAGAATGAAGCGAAGAAATATAATAAATGATCAAACGAACTTACCAAGTGAAGTTCGATCATTATTATATGAGTCGCTTCATTCAAAGATATAATCTCCCTCCCACCCAGTCTGCACTAAACTTTGTTTGCTGCAATACCCAAAGAAATAAAGAAAGATTTTTTGCATTACCTCTCTCTAAACATAATGAAGCGTGCTGATGACAGAGTGACCATACGATATTTTTTTGTACCCACATACGTCTTTAAAAAAAACGCGATTGCCTAGCAAATAAATAAAGGACTACCTGGTTAATTAATATATATTTGAATGAAGCGACTCATATAATAATGATCGAACTTCACTTGGTAAGTTCGTTTGATCATTTATTATAGTCCTAATTTTATTTTATTGCAAATTATTTGTCTATAATTAATTGACAGTCACAATTATCTGTTAACTCCAAAAGATTCCAACAGATGTCGATACTTTTCGACTGGATTGAGTAAGTAACGGCTACTGGGTACTTTATATATTGATAGGTGCATTTGTTGAATAAATAATAGTAAATTATTACAACCTGAGACTGACGGCGACCATTGTTTGTGCGACGGGATAGCGATCGACGTCGCCATGGTAACATACATATTTAGTCACTCCAATAAAATAATATGGCAAATACCTACGAATAATAAAACCAGGAAACGTAACTCCCATACTAATACTGTTTTAAATTTGGTTCCATTCGAACTGTCATGTAACGTCAGCCTTTGTACCGCTCAAGGTCACCTAAATATTGCAAATGTATGAAAAGTGAACCTAAGGTACACTTTTTTGACAAGTATTTTGGAGCATGTTTTTTGACGGAGTTACTCTTCCTTAGTTTTTTATTATTCGTAGGCAAATACATAATATAATATGGCAAAGCAACGTTTGCCGGGACAGCTAGTAGAGTTATAAATAATTTAATTTTCGTGAATAAAATATAAAACCATTAGGGATTACACAGTTATTGATTGAACCTTTATTATGAAGGAGTATATTTATTATATAAGATTCATCAAACTAAATATATTATAAGGTTCATTCATCATTGAACAAAATCTATACCTACATATAATAAAACTGAAGAAATGAAGATTCTGTACATTAAAGATATTCAAAAAATAATAAGCGGAGGGTCACTACATCGCTATAGAAGCCAAAAATGTGGTCAGTTTTTTGTCTGTCTGTCTGTCTGTCTGTATGTTTGTTCCACTATCATTTTTAACTGTTTTTCCAACTTAACATCTGGTGTATAAAATTTTTCCCTCCACCCCACTTAGGGGACAAAAGAGGGGGTAAGATTTTGTATCAACAGCTGATGAAGTAGAAATACTTTAAATGGCAAAACAACGTTTGCCGGGACAGCTAGTATTGAATAAAAAGGTAAGCGAAATTTAAGAACTAAGGACGTATAATTGTGGTTTCTCTAGTTTTTGTGTGTTAAAAATAAAAAAGTTAAAAAAATATGAGTGAATGAATGTGGACTGTGATACCAGAGTAGACAGAACTAAGGTGTTATGTTGCGTTGTTGTTATTTTAGTAAATTGTCTGGGTTTGGAAGACCTCAGTGACTCAGTGGTTGCGACAGTGTTGTGCCGGGGGTCGTGGGTTTGATCGCGCAAACAAAAAGTTTTCAATGTTCCTGGGTCATGAATGTGTATTAAATATGTGTATCATTTAATAAAAATCTATACTAATATTATAAATGCGAAAGTGTGTCTGTCTGTCTGTCTGCCCGTCTGTCTGTCTATCTGTTATCTCTTCAAGCCCAAACCGCTGAACCGATTTTGCTGAAATTTGGCATGGAGATACTTCGAGTCCCGAGAAAGGATATAGGATACTTTTTGTCCCGGAAAAATGTACGGTTCCCGCGCGATAAACGAGTTTTGGCGCAACGGAGTTGCGGGCGTCATCTAGTCTTTTATATTTTTCGAGGTGTGTATATAATACAATTTATACATGTATGGTAAGAATATAGCGGGTAAAATGTCTTGCGTCTATTTTGGCGATCACGTTTTTTCGATAAAACATCATTATCCTGTTTCTGGGGAGTGAGGAGTGACATATGTGCGTGTCATCAAGATGTATCACCAACAACTTCCAATTCATGCTGTGTCATAGCCTTTTTATGGCTACATAGTATTTCACTGTACATTTATGTTATACAGGATTATTTTTTCACCAGTACAATAAATTTTACCACATCATTGGTATCGATAATAGAATATATTTCACAAATAAAAAAACACATTTTTTTTTCGTTTCAATTAATAATTTATCCTTTATAAATCCAATCTAATACCGCTTGGACGCACTAATTACAAGGCGACAACGGGTGCGAAATGAGGTAAGGGGCGGCGGGGTGAGGTAAGCGATCGGCCGCGCCATCGCCATAGGCCGCGCGCGCACGAGTTGCCTCAAATGCGTAATGCATCCACATTTTTAGGGTTCCGTACCCAAAGGGTAAAAATGGGACCCTATCACTGAGACTTCGATGTCTGTCCGTCTGTCTGTCCGTCTGTCTGTCCGTCTGTCTGTCTGTCTCCAGGCTGTAACTTAAGAACGGTAATAGATAGAGAGTTGAAATTTTCACAGATTGTGTATATCTGTTGCCGCTATAACAACAAATACTAAAAACAAGATAATATTAATATTTAAGAGGGGCTCCCATACAACAAACGTGATTTTTTTGGCCTTTTTGGCTCTATATCAATAATGGCAACAGGTAGGTACTTGAATTTTTCTCAAGATCCTTAGTTTTATGTGTACTTTAATATTTAATAATAATAATAAATAAAATAAAAAATTAAGGGGGGCTCCCATACAAAAAACACAATTTTTGGCCTAATACTGCTCTATAATGGTACGGAACCCTTAGTGCGCGAGTTCGACTCGCACTTGGCCGATTATTTAGTAGTTTAGCGGATAAGTCCGGGGCTTGATATTTTTGTTTTTTTGTTCCAAAGGGTTAGTAACAAAAATCGCTAGTATTTTTTATTTTTGACAAGAATTTAGAATTACGTATGTTGATTTATTGTACTGGTGAAAAAATAATCCTGTATAGAAAGTAACAAAAGCTTTTTGAATGTCTTTAGACATGAACATTAATTTTTCGTTGATGTACTAAACAACTAGTACGTTCTTAGAGCTAGCACGCGGTATGGTCAAAAAATTTGAGTGTGGAACTTTCAGAATATGGTTTTGTATTAAACTATAATTGTGCTTCTAGTGATTTGCTTTTTTGACACTCTGTTTTTATATATACATTTTATTCTTTCTACAAAAACATTATCACGAGCTCTACGAGTATTTTAGCATGTATCTGAATTTGCTCCTCTTAAAATTCGTTGAAAATAGCTGCACTAACTCTGGCACATAACTGCCGGACCACGGACTCCCCTGACAGTACGCGTACAGAGTAACCTATCCGTACTAGGAATAACGTACAATCTAAAATACGCCCCAATTTGCTAGGCCGTGTATTCAATCTTCACGCTTACATCTTACAATCCTTATCCTTACTAATATTATGAATCCTAAAGTCGCTCTGTAACCTCTTCACGCTTAAGCGGCTGAACTAATTTAGATGAAATTTGGTATGAAGATACTTATAGAATCAAATAGTAGTAATAATAGATAATATTATAAAGATAATTTAGGAGACGGGAGAAGACATAATTATAAATATTGTTTATGTTGTGGAAAAATGTACGGTTCTCGCCAATAAATGATATTTCAGCGCAACGGAGTCGCGGGCGTCGTTAGAAAACGATCTTCTTGCCGGGGTTACTATTTTTTTACTAGGATAGAAATCCATGGTAAGTAAATAAAATAGTCAAGAACTGGTATCTCATGGAGATTTCTTATTTGGGTCACAGTTATATAGGTACGAGTAGTATATGAATTTTCCGAATCTTAAACCTGGGATTTCTCAAGAAAGGTACGAAAAAGGTGTTGAAATATTTTTGTAGAGAGTTGCATAATCCTACCTTGTCAAACTTACCGTGTAAAATTACCGTGCACGAGATAAACAGGAGAAACCTCAACTTCGGACATTTCAGGTTTTTTTTTTTTTTGCACAAAGAGGACGGACGAACTTTTAGTGGTTTCTATGTGATGGTATATTTAACGTCTCCGCCATTTTTCAGCTCTATTCGAATTTTTCCTAGGTCGAAAGTTAATTTTTCCTAGAGTACACGTACTAATTTTCGTTTCGATCCATCGCAAATGTATATGTTTTAAAATAGTAGTAGGTATCATCATGGGATTATTCTCCTGTACCGCGTTATCGCGTCAGTAGGATTCACTATCCGCTGAAACAAGGACGTCAGCTAAGCTCCGACAATCAAAGCTTATTGTGTGGGTGCTTACTGCTTTCCCTCATGTTAAGCCCACCGGCACCTACTGAATACACAGTTTAATCACAGACTACTGTTGACATACTATAATGTCATATGAAATTACTCTGTCTTGAGTGTGGCAGCATTACAAACTTCAAAGATTAAAATGTTGTAGGTAATGTAGGTTACGACAGATTCCTTACAAGAAATAAGTTCGTATTATCTTAAGTTTACGTTACAATTATTTAATATTCGAAGTTAACAAAACTCGAAGTCTGTAATCCAATTATTCTTCTTTTATTTCGAAGAAGCCGGAGCAAAATATTTTTCAACGTCCGAAACAATTAATACGGCGCGCATAAAATTTTAATAAAATGGAACTTGTAAATTTTAAATTTGAGAAACGTAAAAGTGTTTGCATGAAATAATTAAATTTTAATGCACCTCGTAACAGAAGGTAGCGCGGCCGAGAGCACTTGTAACTGGAGTTACATTATTTACTGTTCCCGGCTCAACCTTTATGTATATTGTATTATTTAATGACGCGGTACATTGTAACGTTTACTGTTACTCATCTGCAAAATAGGTATCTAATATATTTTACACAAAATTTGCATAATAGTCTGTCAATACCTTCACATGTTAGGTGCGCTTGATGGTTATTTACATTTTTATTACGCTATCTTTAATCAAAGTAAAATAATTTCAAAACACTGTTTTATATTTAAAATAAAATACGAGCAAAAGTTTCTTTCTTAATAAAATAAGTTGGAACTTTCAGACGCGCTTTGTGTACATTTGAGTGTGCAAATAACTAGGTATGTCGCGAGGGCAAAAAATGTGAAAAATTCAACTTAAAATAAGTTGAATTTTTATGAAAACTAGAATAAACCTCTGTCGCTTTCATTGTTATGATGAGTTATTGTGGAAATTTCTCCGCGAGCATGCAGTGATTTCAAACATTCGAATAGTACGTAAGCCTTCAGTCGCAAACTTTGTTTAAATTAAAACATTAACAATGCACATTGTATTTATTTCTTTTTCATGAATTTATAAAAACAGCAAAGATAAAATTTGAGTAAAAGTAAGTGCAAGCGTTGCGATTGTTATAATAATAAGTAGGCGTATTATCTTCCATTTGGAATGTATACGTTATGTAGAACGCGCGTAAGTCTTCATTAAAAAAACACGAGTTCTTTGAGTACTGTTTGTATTGATACTGCGGCAATATGTTGCTTTTTAATTTTTAAAATAGCATCTGAGTAAACAGCAAGTGATTTTGCCACCTCGTGAGCACGTTGGAGCTCAATGAACCGACGTATTTATTTAGCTTCTTCATAAATGCAACTACATGAGCGCTCGCTAAAGTGTGTCAATTTTCGAGATTTTTCGAGCGCTTTAATCTCCTTCTATTTATTTTCAAAGCAATAACGTGTAGCGTCGCAGCGAGTATGCAAACATTGTGCTCATTTTCCTTGTAATATTCAATATTAAAATATACTATATTTACTATCACCCAACCTTTATGTCGTCTACAGAGTACACCTATTACGACTTGCCTCGGGGCAAGAACATTTCCAATTTGAAGTAAAGTTTTTTTCAGTGGAAGCTAACAGCTATTTAAATACATAATTTTCAACTGTCATTCAATTATTATAATTCGAGTAGCAATAACTAGAGCAACGAGTTATCAGTAAATGGCTCCTCGCAAATATTAATTAAATCAATTTGTGCGGGGTGTTTGATCAATCTCGGTCGGGTAGAGACGGGCCAGCTGACCTCCGTCGCACGCACAACTAAGGAGGTCACGGTTCACGTTTTTGTATTCCTCATACACAGTTGCAAGCTGAGTAGACTTTCAAAGGAATATGCAGATTGCACTGTCAACATTTTCACAGCGTTTAAAAGCCTTTCGACAATTTTATTTTTAAATTTAACATCGCAGTTGAAAACTTTTGAATTCTTTATATGAAGCTCTTTCATTTTTATCGGCAATGTACGATCGATAGCAGTCGTACTTATAAAAACTGAAAAGAGATTATTTCTTTTTTACATTTAGATAAAAAATATTTTCAACAATGTATTTCTGATAAGAATATTTTATTAAAATAAATTAAGTACAGGCATATTCTTTTAGTTTGTACTTTTACGTATAATATGTAACATTACGTTGACATTTTATTCAACTTATCACATTTCATATCTATTCAAGCATTTTCTCTAATACCAAGAACAATAACTCCTGAAGATTAATGTGGTATTTTTAGTTTTAATTAAAACAAGATGAAGCGTTCTGCGGCGCGGTGAAGTGTAGTTGACGGCTAACCGCGTGATAAACCTCCTTACAGCGCAGGTAAAATACGACCTCGTATATCAACATCCACCTTGCACCTGCAAACTGTATAGTACGTAACTATAAATTCGGTTTATAGTTACGTACGTTACTAGATGACGCCCGCAACTCCGTTGCGCCAAAATTCGTTTATCAAAAGTATCATACGTCCTTTTCCGGGACTCAAGTATCTCCATACCAAATTTCAGCAAAATTAGTTTAGTGGTTTGGGCGTGAAGAGGTAACAGACAGACAGACAGACACACTTTCGCGTTTATAATATTAATAAGTAAGTATGGATGGATAAACAAATCATCTCACCTGAAACAAATTTTTAACTATACCTAACGATGAGGCCAAAATAAAATATTTTAGCAAAATATATTGTTTTCAAACTTTAACTGAAATTGTAACAAAATAATATTATTATGAACAAGTATTAAACAAGTATTGAACTTGGCTCTCCTTTTCTGACATTAATGTTTTTGGTGTGATATTTTTGTATGCCAAGGCGGAAACACCTAATTCGTAGCTAAACTTTATTTCGCACAGTAAATTATTTTCTACCGGTAAAAATATTTCGCAGTAAATCTTTCTTCTTCGGTAATAAATAATAATTGTATTTTTTCTACAATGACGTAAATAAGAGATCATAGGAGTATCAAATGTCGATATGTAATAATTGTCAATATTCTTAAACAATCATGATAATTTTCGTCTTTGAAATCATAAAAATAGATTCAAAACAACAACTCAGAATCAATTAAAACAAATTGGAACGTAGTGTAAGCGGTAGAGTGGTTAGCTGTGTTGATACGGTATAAATGTGTACAAAACAATTAGTATAAGCTGAGCAGCAATCCACTTACTAAGTCATAATCCAATTGGAGGTAAAATAGGTATTGGAGTCAAGAACAAGGGCACCGAGCGGACCAACTTGTTATATTCAATTGAATCGAATTACAAACATTAACTTGTCCAGATATTAATATGAACATAATAAAGACAACATATATAAAAAATAACTTTATTTTATTGATTTAGATTTTAGATCACGGGGTATTATCTATACATATTATAAAACAAAGTCGCTTTTTTTCCCTCATGTTCCCTTTGTTCCCTTTAATCTTTAAAACTACGCAACGGATTTTGATGATTATTTCTGTGAAGTGAAGGACCATAGGCTATCGATTTTAATCATTTTTTCAGTGGCTATATTTTTTATACCCGTGCGACGCCGGGCGGGTCGCTAGTTAATTTATAATAAAGAAAATATAAATTCCTTAAATTCAACTATTATGATCAATAGTGTTAATGTACTGTAATTAAATTCTGTCCAGCTGTCATAAGATAAAATAGGAGCAGAAAAAGAATAATCAAAACTCAAAATATCAACAAAGTATGAAGCCATATATCTTTTGTATGATTTCATACAAAGGTAAATAAGTGAGTGAAATATTATTCAGAATAAAATTACATTCGAACGTTTCACGTTATTGAAAACGATTTACTCGTGTATAAATACGACATTACAGTTATTGCTTATATTGTACGTTATCGTACATGTTATCGACAATTTGTGTAGAATGAAAAAGTTCATATAAGGTAACTTCATCAGATCTGTTTTTATCTTTTGAAACAACAATATGGAAGCATGTTACAAACCTCAGTTTCGTACTTACACATAAAATATATATTTGAAAACTGTATTTTTTCGACTATAAAATTATGTGTTTGAAATAAGTTTAAAAATATACGGAATTTACTTATATTAAAAGTTATTACAAACATAATTAATCGAGGTTATAATTTAAAAATTGTTAACTAAGGGCCTGTTTCACCACTTTCTGATAAAGTGCCGAATAGGCTATTCACAGATTTTTTGACAGATCTCCATACTTCATCTGTCAAGTTAAGTGGTGGATAGCCTATTAGCTTATGTCTATGCTATGCTAATTCCATCTTCAATTTTCGTCATCTTCTTTTTATTCAACTTTCGTTTGGCATATTCAATAATTGAATGCGTCAAAATCCACCCGCGTTGAAAGAAAAGTGTCATAGCGAGCGCTACGATTTCAACGCGCGTCACGGGCATGCCTCAGCCCTCACGTTCGCTGTTGACTGCGCTATAACGCGTGCCCTCGATGAACAAAAAAAGGCCCAGTGTGGACAAAGCTATTCGGCACTTATCAGCAAATGGTGAATCAGGCCCTTAATGTAATAAAGTGATTCAGTAACTAACGACGAGGCAAATAATACAATAAGCTGCATATTGCATAATCTTGTGATTGTGCTCATGAAAGCATGCAGTTATGCAACACTGGATCGCATTTCTTATCCTTAAGTAGGTATTTTATCACGGCACAAGAAGTAGGTAACTTACGCGCAAGAATTTATTATGAAAACTTTATTTATTCTATAGCACGCTTATTAAAACTTAGATTTTCTGTAGATCTAGTACGGTGTTATATACAAGTCACTTCTCTTTAGCACCTAAGTCACATGAAATAAGTTCTGCAAGAAAAACATTATGACTTAAAACTTTGTTTTACCATAGCAGTCCAGTCTTAAAATGGTACACAGAGAATATTTTCATACTTTTATAGGAACCAATTTATTTTATGATAGCATTGATGAAAATGAAATCCCACCAAAACATACCTGTTAAAATGGGGCCAAGTTCCTATTCGCTAACTTTTGGCCTAAAAAAAAGAGTTGAAATCCAATCCAATGCCAAGTTTAGATGCACTTCATCGATCGTAATCATCTTCATCAACAGCCTGATCCATAATACTTCTAATTTGAACTTGGCAGGTTAATTTAATTATATAAATATTATCTAATTATTTTTAAGAATATATTATGAAAACTTTATTTATTCTATAGCACGCTTATTAAAACTTACATTTTCTGTAGATCTAGTACGGTGTTATATACAAGTCACTTCTCTTCAGCACCTAAGTCACATGAAATAAGTTCTGCAAGAAAAACATTATGACTTAAAACTTTGTTTTATCATAGCAGTCCAGTCTTAAAATGGTACACAGAGAATATTTTCATACTTTTATAGGAACCAATTTATTTTATGAAAGCATTGATGAAAATGAAATCCCACCAAAAACATACCTGTTAAAATGGGGCCAAGTTCCTATTCGCTAACTTTTGGCCTAAAAAAAGAGTTGAAATCCAATCCAATGCCAAGTTTAGATGCACTTCATCGATCGTAATCATCTTCATCAACAGCCTGATCCATAATACTTCTAATTTGAACTTGGCAGGTTAATTTAATTATATAAATTTTATCTCATTATTATACAATTAATCAAGTTTTACATATAGCACAAAAACCTGCCAAGTTCAAATTTAGAAGTACTATGGATCAGGCTGTTGATGAAGATAATTACGATCGATGAAGTGCATCTAAACTTGGCATTGGATTGGGTTTCAACTCTTTTTTTAGGCCAAAAGTTAGCGGATAGGAACTTGGCCCCATTTTAACACGTATGTTATTGGTGGGATTTCTGTACTTTTTTTCAAGAAATCAAACTTTTTTTTGTGCCACGCCCGATATAAACAATACTTTCGATAATTTTTTTAAGTAAACAGTATATTTATTAAACTATACAGATTACAGTGTGCATTATACATGACAATATTTTATACCCCCCCTCTCCTCCTCCCTTATTCTTGTTCTATCACTGGTACATAAGAATTTTGGTCTAAAGTTCATAGATGAACCGATTCACGCTTGACCGATTTCTTAAATTTCTCACTTTTTGTTAATCTACATATAACACACGACTTGTGTGCCAAATTTCATAACGCTAGGACAATTGGAAGTTGCCCTTTGAAGTTCGTGAGTCGGTTCATCAACCGACTCACGCTTGACCGATTCCTTAAATTTTTCAATTTTTTGTTAGTCTACATATAACAAACGACCTGTGTGCCAAATTTCATAACGCTAGGGCAATTGGAAGTGGCCTAGAGGTTTTGATTACCGGTCAGTGAGTGAGTGAGTGAGTGAGTTAGTGCCAAAATTAGCTATTTTTACAGGGACATATTTCAGGATCTACCGAAGCTATATCTATGAAATGGGGTATACTGCTTAAGTACTAGTATATAATTACGTAGGTAAAATTTTATCTTTGAACTCGCAATAGGGACTGAGCTACACGGGGGTCAAAAGTGCGTCGAAACGGTTCGTGTAAATAGTGCACGGCATGCGCGCGGCCTGCTGGAACTTGGCCTGCGCACTTCCGTGCGCTTTGATGAAAAACGATTACGATTTTTTTTCAATTACTTAATTGTCGGCCAGCTTAAATCTTTTATCTGGAAATAGATTTAATATGAAAATTCTACATTTAATATTTTTTTGGGTTTTCTATCCAAACTCAGACTGACTTTGCAGGTCCTTGGCTCTTGGTCTACATCACGTAACATTTCGAAGACCGAGGGTTCCACGTGTGGTTACGACTCGTTAGCGCACAAAAGAACGTAGCTTTAAAGCTTTTTAAAAGCAAAGTTTAAAAATCTTTTTCTAAATTTTGAAGTCAATTTTCCAATTTCAGATTTTTTCAGAATCTATACTTATTATAAAACAAAGTCGCTTTTTTTCCCTCATGTCCCTTTGTTCCCTTTAATCTTAAAACTACGCAACGGATTTTAATGATTCTTTCAGTGTTAGATAGCCCATTTATCGAGAAAGGCTATAGGCTATATTTTATCATGCTAAGACTAATAGGAGCGACGAAATCGAGGAAAATATGTAAAAAACGGGGAAAATTATTTGAAAGGGCTAACTTGAACGCGCTAATCTCAGGAACTACTGGTCCGATTTGAAAAATTCTTTCAGTGTTAGATAGCCCATTAATGAGGAAGGCTATAGGCTATATTTTATGACACTAAGACTAATAGGGAAATTATTTGAAAGGGCTTATCCCGCGAACTACTGGAACAATTTTTATGTTATTTGGCACAGATAAGAAATAAGTAGACCACGTGAAGGATCATAGGCTATCGATTTTAATCATTTTTTCAGTGGCTATAAAATATTTTATACCCGTGCGACGCCGGGGCGGGTCGCTAGTTTAATAATATTATAATTATTATTATAATTATTATGATACGAGTGGCTTTGAGCAGATGTTGAAATGAATATCAGGATTCATATCCGACCTTCGAATTATCGTATTTGGTTTGTACCGGAGTGGGGCGAAATGAAGTGTTTCTCGAAGGCCACGGATTTAATATTCTTCCCCGCTTTAAGGATACAAAAAATTAAAGAGAGTTTTAAACTCGTCAAAAATATTTCAGTTCTGTGGATACGACTGTATAAAAATATTTCAGCAGTTTAAAACATTCTCCTGCGGTCGCGCTCATATTTTGTCCGAATCTAAGTTCCTGGAATACCAAGAAGCACCACATTTAAAAAAGCAAAGTACATTTGGACACATTCCTCGCACTCGCTACTAAGTCGAACCCGAGGTATGCGACGACCGGCACGGCGCTCTGAGTACATACGTGTGGCGACGGCCTTGGTCCCAATTCTCATACTTCGAAAGGCTCGAATAACGCTTTCATATCGAATATAACGGCCTTACCATTTTAATGCATATTTAATGTTGAATTTCGACAATAAAGTAAAAAAAGTTATCGAAGATAAAGGCAGGCCGCAGGACCCTTATCTGGACGCCGCGCTGTTAAGCATTCGTGTACTAACCCACAAAAATTTAACAACAAAAAAAAATGTGGGTTAGGACAGCAGCGACCATCTAAACTATCACAAAACGTGCAATACGTTTTAATCCTTCATTCGAGGATTCTCAGAAATGCTATTGTATTCTATTGTTGTCGCGATCACCGGTGCTCGCACGGGGCTGGTTGGATTATGAGTAGCAATGTGACCTAATCTTAACTCTTAAGTTCTTAACTTGATAATACATAAACAAAATATTTGAATATGTTTTATATAAGTGTATGAAATAAACGAATACAGCTGATGCTGCGCTTACAAATTCGCACAAATTGAAACTGGGAGAAAAGGCGAGAACATATTATTTTAAAGAATTTTATATTGGACTCAGAGTTGGCAAGTTTGAATATAGTTTTGATTTATATCTAATAAGTTTTCAAGAATTTGAAAGCGGCGAAAATTCAAAACCAGCAGCGGAACTTGTAAACTTTTTTCAAAACTGATCGTATATTATATTATGTCGAGAATTTCATATATAAATTGTGAGATAACTAAACAAAGTTTGAAAATTTTACATCGGACAATTATTCCAAACTTTTTTACCAATAGGTAATTGTAGTCTGTAGATCTTATGAATGTTTCATTATATTTTGGTTCATCAAATATATATATTTTTTTTAATATAGTTTTGCCCTACCGTAACTAGTAAGCATCTAATAACGTACTATCGATTTTTTTTTTAATAAAGTTATACAATTATTTTTATTATTATTATTCTATATATTTTAGGATATTTTATAAATTGTAGTGTAGGTTTCTGAAATATTAATTATAATATTATAGTAATATAAATGCGAATGTGTGTCTGTCTGTATTTCTGTCTGTCCGTCTCTCTGTCTATTTGTCTGTTTGTCTGTTACGTCTTCACGCTCGAACCGCTGAACCGATTTTGCTGAAATTCGGCATGGAGATACTTTGAGTCCCGAAAAGGACATATGGTAGTTTTTATTCCGGAAAAACGTACGGTCCCCGCGCGATAAACGAATTTTGGATCAACGGAGTTGCGGGCGTCATCTATACTTATTATAAAACAAAGTCGCTTTTTTTTCCCTCATGTCCCTTTGTTCCCTTTAATCTTTAAAACTACGCAACGAATTTTGATGATTCTTTCAGTGTTAGATAGCCCATTTATCGAGGAAGGTTATAGGCTATATTTTATCACGCTAAGACTAATAAGAGCGAAGAAATAGAGAAAAATGTGGGAAAAAACGGGGAAAATTATTTGAAAGGGCTAACTTGAACCCGCTAATCTCAGGAACTACTGGTCGGATTTGAAAAATTCTTTCAGTGTCAGATAGCCCATTTATTGAGGAAGGGTATAGATTATATTTTATCACGCTAATACTGATAGGAGAATGTGGAAAAAACGGGGGAAATTATATGAAAGGGCCTATCTCGCGAACTACTGGAGCAATTTTTATGTTATTTGGCACAGATAAGAAGTAGACCACGTGAAGGATTTCGATTTTAATCATTTTTTTCAGTGGCTATACTATATTTTATACCCGTGCGACGCCGGGGCGGGTCGCTAGTCTTGTCTAAAAAGTTAGTTTGAGCTTCTATTTACGGTCTTACTGCCGCACTCAGAGACAAACATTAATTAGTTAACTGTAATTAAATGAAGATTTTGTCATAATCCCATACATTATCCGTCAAACTCTGCGTTAAATTGATTAGTGGAAAGAGCTATTTACATTAATTCAACTTTGACCATTAAATATAATATTGTTTATCTTTAAAAAAATGTTTTTATTAAAAATAAGTAACTCCAAGATACAGAATACACAATATGTATCTTGGAGTAAATTATATTTTTGATAAACTTCGTAGAAAAAATATTCTAAGCTACTCTCATATGATAAATATTGCCCACCCGTTTTTTAACTGTTGGAGTTAGTGTAGAGTTTTAAAATATGTAGATTAAGTGGTTATTTTATTAAGGTTCATAAATAACTAGTTCCGTTATTTCTCTTCAAGTGTGCCAGTGTGTTAAAAATATTTCTCTACCCTTACTATCTAGTAAGGGTTTTCCAAAGAAACAAGTTTTATTTCATAAAATTCTCATATATTATTATAAGTAAAATTTAATAAAGTTGCTGAAACTTTAAAGCTAAATCGCAACAGTAAAATCTTAGGATGAACTTTATCTTAATTAAAGATTGTTGTTCCGTTGATTCTGTCAGCACGGATTAGCTGCTTACGAGGATTAATTTCACGGCTTAATATCCTGACGACTAATATCATGGACGGCAAACTTTATGCTCGCTTCAAACTGTGATAGTTAAAGCTATATTGTCGCTGTTTGAACATCGTGGAAAAAGAATTAAAAATTATCTTTATATGATACTGATTTAAATTTTATTTTCACTTTTGTATGGGCAAGCGCCCTGTCGTCACGAGTTTCTCCATAAAAGATTGGTCTTTCAGCGCTGCTACTTTCACAGTGTACTCTACAAGGAACACGTACACACCCTAAAGTATTATCACTTACTTTTGTTACACCCTGTATATATACTCAATAATGTTCTCACCCCGTTACGTGGGGTGAATTTGCTAATGTATTTTCTTAATATAGAAGTTTAAATTAGGAATTTAAAAACAACCGCCGATTCGAAACTCGAATACTTTGTCAGGTATCACAAGTCAAAACATTGAACCAATCCAATCACTGGAAGTCAATAACAACTTTTCATGGAACAGATAAACCCAAATTTTCCTCCACAGTAAAATAATGATAAACAATTGCTAAGAATACTCTTGATTTATGTCATTCAAACTAAATCTAGAAAACAAACAAGAGACATACATACACAGACATACAGACAACTGACAATACCCCTCTTTTTAGTCGGGGGTTAAAAAAGCACAAGGTTACGATGCACACGCCTGTCAAGATCAGACAATAGCCAATGGGGATGAAGAAAATAAAAAATAAAAACGTTTATCCGATCGCTTTAATCGGATCGGATGCAAAAATTAGAAACGCTTGAAACATGATTGTGATTACTTGATTAATGTTTTCAGTTTTAGTGATATTGGTTGAAGTGCGAATGGATAGCGTTGAATAATGGGTACTTAGTGCATAAACAAAAGTCTTCCATCATTTCCAGACCAGACAGGATCGACATTTACATTGATTTGTCATCAACGTGTGGGAATGTGAGTGCCACAAAAGAATATCTTTCGACTGAGTAAGGTGGCATGTCCGGTAAGGCCGAAGCCCACAAAATTTCTCTGAACAATATAGTTTGTTAAAGAGCTGTTCTCGTGTGAGGAACCATGGACAGGAGGTTTTTTTTTATTAAATAAGGGGGCAAACGAGCAAACGGGTCACCTGATGGTAAGCAACTACCGCCGCCCATGGACACTCGCAACATCAGAAGAGCTGCAGGTGCGTTGCCGGCCTTTTAAGAGGGAATACGCTCTTTTTTTGAAGGTTGGCAGGTCGTATAGGTCCGGAAATACTGCTGGTGCCAGTTCGTTCCTGAGTTTTACAGTGCGCGGCAGAATATCCCCACCTCTACCTTCTTTCCACCTCGACCTTGAAAATATTACCTTTTAAGAGCTGTATTCTCACTAACCAAGTTAGTTCTGTTTACTCTGGTACTAGTGGCCCGAATAGACTATTAGTTAACAAATTAATTATTAGCCAACTACGAACCAGTTAGAATCCTTTGTACAAAATTTAAAATACGAATGCAAGCTCATTCAATGTTTTTTCGGATTGAACATTACCGGCCAATGGCAAATCGAAAATGGAATTCCATTTGTCAGTGACAGGCTTTACGTTTCTTCCCAAGTATTTTTCAACGGGATTACAATTTGTAATCTGTGGCTTGTGAATAACACGTTTATCTATTCGTAAAAGCGAGCGATAAACACGGAGACAACCTAACTCGGAGTTCCGTTCGGTTGAGATAGGTTTGAGATAAAATTCGAATCCCAATCATTTATCGAGTGACAGCTCAGTCGAACAACTCTTTCGTCTTTTGCATTTGTGTTTATCTGAACCCGTTTTACCAGTCAAAGGGTGTTCGACAACATTTTAAGCTTCAAAAATAAAGTACGGTATTTCTATTAGGTGCGATTCAGACTCTTTTCTTCTTTTTCGGGGTCAATCTGCATCGGACTCAACAAAACGAGACACTTGGATCAGTTTGTGTAGTGAATAAAAATCTTTGAATATATAGCGAATAAAAGCAACATCTTACAACCTCAACTCGCGTTGCGTCTCGTTTGGTCATACTGAATTTAATTTAACAACAGCAGCGGTACGGCACACCTCGTTCGAGTGGAGCTTTACAACAACAATCCAGCTCCTCGGCTAGCCCGTCATATTATTATACTACATGTAGTATATATGTAGTATAATATGTATATATTTTGTATAATGTATATAGTATCCTGATACTACCCGCTACTACTCGTACTACAAGTTGTAGTCAGTTGTAGGGGAAGTTGGTACAGCCTGGGGCTCGCCCGCGGCGCCCGGGCCTCGTCGCGAGTGCCAAGCACTGAGTTCAACATAATACGAACTTTTGATCAAAAACTTGGCCCCAATTCTCTGAAAGAAGTTTTGTCGTGTAATTTATTTATTTGCACGATGATTACGTTTAGTAAAATTTGCGAAGAATATAATATTATTATAGTACTTAAAATAAGGTTTGTTAGAATTTTCATACTTGCTGCCCTGGCCTTCTCTTGCTTCCTGTGCGGCTGCTTAGTACAACAAGAATCAAACTTACCTTTCTTATATCTTCACTCTCCGTCCCTTTATTAACAGTAACTTAAAAGTTAAATTTTTCCGTAACAAAACAAAACTTTTACTTACGAAGTGATGCACGCTCGAATTCCGCTACCAATGGGGCATTCCTTGTAAACAACAGTACATTAACTCACGATACTCGTATAGTTTACGGAGCACTTAATTAGATTACCGCAGAGGTGAGAACCGAGAGAAGCGCACGACCGCGCGCGGCGGCGGATCGGCCAGTACTGAAGACCCGCGGAGCCTCCCGCCGCCCCTGACGCTTGGTCCTTCCTTCTCACCGATAAGGTACAGCTTTCCACTCCGAAAGCGCTGACTGTTCTACGGTAAGTACCGAGTTATTAACATAAACTAAATGAAGATGCAAGTGGCTAAATCTGACTAGGAAATTTTGCGACCGCTCTTTTGCACGCTACGACTTGAAAAGAGATTACAACTTCAGCGTTTACCCGAATACTATGTAAAATAAAAGTAAGTATTTCTCGTCACATGCAAATTAGGAGTAATAAGACCGTGCAAATGACTGGCAAGTTAGTATTACTTCAACTTGGTGTCACGTGTGACGTGAATAATTTAATTGTTGTCGCTAATTGAGCGGGCCATCGCGCGGCCGCCGCCCGACTCACTAATGGACGGCCTTTGATATTTAATACCGTTTGTAACTAAAATATAGTGTATAGTAATTAGAACGTTCCATTACAAAAGAAGAAGTCATGTTCGAAACGTTAGTTAGTGATAGCTTTGTGTATATAATATGTCACTTTTTTGGTTCTGTGTGACGTGTGTGAGACTTTGTTTAAATAATTATAGTTATTATTATGTTATGCATTGAACATTATTTTTAAATGTTTAACATTACAAGTTACTAGATAGTAAAATTAAAAAAGCTTATTTAATGTCAGACACTGAATCGTTAGAAACCGCACAAGCTCCTCATTCCCTCTATCGCGTAGCGCTACACTTTAAGGTCGTCCGCTACGACGTAGACCCACTACAACGTATACCCGCTACGACGTAGACCCGCTACGAGTTTGTTGAATCAACTTCGTAGCACGCTCTTTTCTGTCTTACGTGAATTCAAACAACTGCGTAGAAATGCCTTAAACTAAAGATGTAGGGATACTAATAACAAATTTAAACTTCGACTTCAATAAAATATAATATAAACTGCAGATAAATTTTCTTATTATAAACGTCGAACAAATATTGTAAAAATAAAAAAAAAATGTTTTACCAACATACTTAATTGGCTTCTTTTAATAATTAAACTCAACAAATCTCTGTTGGTTTACGTATTATGCGCAACAAACTATAATTGTTCGCTAAGAATCTCAATCTCAAGTTTATATTCGTGGCTGATTCGGTAAATTATAGGTGGTTTACTTTTGGCGCGTAGAGATTGCGTATGGACATTGAACAGATATTATATAGGCCGCTTTAGGCTGCTTTGGGTCGCTACAGGCCGCTGTAGGCCGCTGTCTTTTTTCACTTACAAATATTTGTTGGTACATAATAACAAAGCGTACACACGGCTTTTGACGCGCAAATTCAATGTACTATCAGAGAAGTTGATTCCTATGCAGATGGGGGACCCACGTAGTTTGGTCGCATTACGTCAAACCCAGCCGACAGATCACAATTAACATTGAATTGACATGATCGACCAAATGACGTTGGTCTCTCAAATGCATAGGAATCAATTTCCTCGATGGTACATCCGAATTGTGTATTTAGCGTCTTATTAATATTTAATTTTTGTAATTATTGTCCCGTAACAAAATTATATTCTGTAGAAATACAAACAATTTTACCAACTGAATAGCCAATCAATTTGATTTAGTTGATGTTACATAGAAGTTATCTTTATATATAAAAGTAGATTTTCAATTGTGTTAGTAACGCTATAACTCGATAACGGCTGAACCGATTTGGCTAATTTTAGTCTTAAAATGATCGTGGAAGTCCAGGGAGGGTTTACAAGTGACACGAAGTTCACCCGGACAGCTAGTCTTACATAATACCTGTATAACCTATACTAGAATTCTATACAGAATGCTACGTTTCATACATGCTCTGAATACGAGTAAAATCTGAGTTTTATACGCAGTAAGAAATACGTCTGTAGTTGTTCTTACCGTCTGTTTCCGAATACTGGAATTATGTTGTAAGAGCTAAGACCATCGCAGTCAAAACGCAGATATAGTTAAACCGGCTGCGATATCTGATACTATGAATTTAAAAAAATATATTTTTTTAATGATTATTCATTCTTAAATTTTTTTATCGCATCAGTATCGAGTGCAAAAGCAAAATGGTCATTACATATTTTCTTCTTTCTTAATTTAACAATATATTTAATTCTTATTAATTCTTAATTTAATTTTTTAGTGCCCAAGTGTGTGCGCAGTACACAAGAGCACAGACACGACTGGCGAAAGATCAGGCGCAGAACCGATTTTTTACATGACCATCCGACGCATGGATCATCTTACTTGTCAGACAATCAGGTGATCAGCCTGCATTGTCCTAACCAAACTTAGAAATAATATGTTTCCAACGCGGGAATCGAACCCACGACCTCCGAGTCAAGAGCCGCGCTCTATACTACTAGACCACGGAGGCGTCCTATCTAAGTATATAATTATTTTATTACAATGTTTTTATTTTTCAGATATAAACGTCCAATTCAATCATCGCTCAATTAGTTAGAAGCGTCATTACAATATTCAGTAGGCAATAATATTAACGGGATCATTAATTAATTATATTTCACACAAAATATATTGAAAGGCAAACACGAAGTTAATCTCATCAAAAATATTGTCATTAGCGCTCACATTTGAATGAACTAGATTCATTTGAAATGAAAACTCGTACAGCGACGAACCTTTTCACAGAAATTAACAAATGGAATTTCCCTCTTCAACATTTTTACATCCATTTTAGTTACTAATTATGATTTAATCTCATAATTGACTTTGTCCCACGTGAAATTAGCTGAATTTTGCTTTTTGTTGTCTCTTCAATGTTGCGATTGTAAGAACTGACAATCAGACTTGCTTGTATCGGAGTTGACGAGTGTATATATATATATATATATATATATATATATATATATATATATATATATATATATATATATATATGTATAGGTATTTATTAGCATGATGGTATTTTTTTTATATCTATGGACGCTTCACAGCACGTCAGTCTGGCCCCGTGCTAAGTACTTGAAGGACTTGTGTTACAGACAACGGAAATATATTATACATATTATATTTAAGATTTTTATTATTAATGTATCATACACATAATATTTAATACACATCCAGACATTGAATGAAAACATTGAAAACTTTTTGTTCCATCGGCGGAATTCGAACCCGCGACCCCCGGCTTGAGCTGCCACACACTCAACCAAATGAGCCACAGAGGTCGTCGTATTGTCCTAATAACTTAAATTAAATACAAAATTAATATGCTTTTTACAACATGTAAGATGTAAAACAAAAGTTCATAATCGATGTCTTCTCAATTCTAAACGTTTTTGGTTTATATTTTACTATTAATAGTCCTGTCCAGCACAAATTACCTCAACCCCAGAGGTCTGAGCCTCTGGGATTGAGGTAATTTGTATTTCGTTGCTGTGCTCTTGTCGGAAGAAACCTGCAAATGGACTGTTTACCTTATCAACAAATTAATGGCGATCGCCAATCAACCTACATTTCGCAACAAAATGATTCCACATTTTTTTGTTTTTTGTTTATTCGCATAACATAATATATCGCACTGATGATATATTATAATATAGGGAATAGAGAAATAACAAAAGTAATTCTTTTTTTTTTCATTCAATATATTATTAACAAAATGTTAATTACAGTTATAATTTTCTGCCAGTTTTCCTAATTTATTTGTTGTTATGCTCTTTACCCTAAATCTGATATTTCATTCCAATAATAAAATAACAATTTCATATACGTCAAACAAACGGTAAACTACAGACCAGTCTTTAAAACGCGTTTTCACGTTGGCGTAACATTTTATGAGGATTGAAGCTGTTGTAATGTTGGATAGCAGAATCAGAGTACCGTTCTTATTCAATTTCAGCCAAATTTCAATCGTTAACAATTAGACAATAGGTCATTATCGTGCTATCGATTGAATTGTTACTCATTTACTGTGCGATGTATAAAATATTAATAATTTACTGTGCGACGTACATCTATACATATTATAAAACAAAGTCGCTTTTTTCCCTCATGTCCCTTTGTTCCCTTTAATCTTCAAAACTACGCAACGGATTTTGATGCGGTTTTTTTAATATACTAAGTGATTCAAAAGGACGGTTTTTAAGTATAATAATAACAATCATTAAATAGTGGAAAAATACTGTTATTGTTGGGGTTTCTAATGTGATGTCGTAAATAATTACATTTTTTTCCGCTTGCATTGCAAACGCAGGCTGAACCCTACGAGATTTATCAAAATAATGTACTATGTCTATCTCTTATGGATATCCCACAATAACAGTTTTTTGTCATTTACTTTTAACGACAAATAATGGCTAATTTTTGAAGCGATTTTAAGGCCGTCCCCCGAGCAAACGACCTTGGCCATACATTTGCCGCGTTGCCGAGATCGCGCCAAAACCCTATTATTTTTACTTATCTTAGTTCAAAATTGTCCTAAAAAAAATTAAAACAGGGAATTTGTAGTTTATGATATTGTTGATCTATTGGCGTGAGTTTCAAATAAAAGTAATTTGTAAATCCTAAGGAGATGCTGAATGTATGCTTGAATTTTAATAAATTGGTATTACTTTGAAAGCTGATATCATGAGTATAATAAACAAAAATAGAAAATTTAAAACGGGGAAAGGAATGTTGATATACTTAAGATTATGGCTGTATTTTTATTATAACTTTGTAGCTTTCAGATTATGAGTTTATAAGGCTTTAAATACGGTCAATTACGGAATCTCCGGAGGTAATGCCCTTAACCAATACGGCATTAATCCTTATTCAATTAAACACTTTAAATACATTGTTGATTTAATATAGATCTATATGGCCCTTTACAGCATATGATTTGAATGAATATTTTCGAAGATATTACATATTATTTAAAAATTGCGAGACGTAGCTTTTACGGCGGTACCAACCAATGCGGGCCACGGGTAGTAATAATGAATATAAATCAAAACTGCTGAATCGATTTTAATCATTTTTTCAATAATACATAATAATTTAGACAAATCAGTCATCTTGTGTGGACGCTTAGATTAATTTGGTTCTTAATAAAATAAAACCATAGATTGCTTTATTTATAGCAGTTTTGAGAATGAGAACTTCAAACTTCCGGTCCTGTCGGAGCCTTGTTAAACAGGAGTACGGAGGTTTAAAGAGACACGTCTTCCTTTACATCATGGTACTGTATGGCCCACGGAGCAAAAACAAACTGTGTTTTTGCTCCGTGGTATGTCCCAACCATCACACGCCTCGAAACTACGCCAGTCAAGGTTAAAGTTAATCGTGGATTAAATACTTTACTAGCTATTTGACCGAGCCTTGCTCGGTATTCGATAAAACACGAATAAAATGACATTTTCTAAAAGTGATTCCTAGCTAGAACGATTTATCGCCCCTGAAACCCCCTATATACTAAATTTCATGAAAATTGTTGGAGCCGATTCCGAGATTCCAATTGAGAATTGCTCGTACAAAGATATAAGATAAGATTAGCGCTATCTATTTTGTCATTAACGAAAGTGAATGATATTTTGACAAACTTACGACGGTAAGTGCGATAATAATTTGCGACGGCAAAGTTAAAGTAATTTATATTCGTAATTTTTATTTTAGGACTGGTAATTATAGACCTGAGGTTAATATCGGTCCTGTCGGGTTGTCGGGCAGCAACGTAACCGCCAACCGCGGTCGTGTAGGATGGGTGCTGAAACCGCAACTGTCGATCGAAGACGGTAGTTCACTTATCAAAGAGTCGTGTTCAATTACAGTTTATATTATATTTTGTAAATAAATCTTGAAGGTGTTATTTCTTTATATTATCACCAATTATTGTGTTTATTTATAAACCCACATACAATTAAAAGGAAGTTAAAACTCTGTATGTAGAGACGTCAGAAAACTTATTTTATCTTTGTGTATTTATGTAACTTTAAGTTTATATTACATCTTTATGTAAAGTATTTAGGTTGTGTAAACAGTGTAGATATTTTTAGGGGCTAATTATTAAGATTATAAGACAATGTCATATAAACTGTTGGTTGCATTGTACATCGTAGCATCAGTTTTCCTAATCAATTTACGTTGTACTTATAAATATTAAATACACAAAGAATATTTACATGAAAGTACCATACATTTTAATTGTATGTAGATTAAAAATGTGTGGCGGCGCGCTACCTGACACATTTCGATAAGATTGACGGCTCCCAGCGGGCTCGCGTTTGTTGATTCACAACGATTAAAATCCGGGTCGGACCTATCACTCATTTCTGTGCGGTAGATTGGGTCATTACTTACCTACCCCGGCTACCACGGCCTAGCGGTAGACCGTTTGATTTGCACGCGAAAGCACTGTCGACCTGGATCCAACTTGAGCCCTTCCCGACCCTGAGGTTATTGGGGCAATAAGGTTGTTTCAAGTTTACGGTGAAGTTACGATTACGTAGATATAGCCTACACTCTACAGGAAATACAATCCGCTGCTTATTAGGAATGTTTTATGTAGCGTAAAATTTAGAGTAGCCGTAGTCTATAAGAGCATTCAGATAAGAAATTACTGTCTTTTTAGTTTTTACGATGCAGATTATTGCAATTCACCAAAAAAAAACAGATGTATTAAATACTTATGTGTCGACTATATCAATATTAAGCTTTTGACGATTTCATCTATACGATTCCAATAATTCATCGTTTTCAAATACATTAGAGCCGTAACAAATTATTGACGAATTACATAATATTGGTGCAGCACTACTATATTAATCTCCTATATATAAAAATGGATTTTCAAATGTGTTAGTCGCGCTAAAACTCGAAAACGGCTGAACGGATTGGGCTAATTTTAGTCTTAAAATATTCGTAAAAGTCCAGGGAAGGTTTTAAAGTGACACGAAGTTCACCGGGACAGCTAGTATTAAATAATATTATGTAACTGGTAAACAAATAAATGACATATATTCACGAAAGTGCCATTTAATTATTTTGGTACAAATAAACTGTCATTTGGTATTCAGTATTCAGAAATAATTTTCGTTTCATTTACTAAGTACATTTGAAAGCTTGACGGTATACAATACAAACATGGTTCCTTGTATTATATTTTTGGATAGGTCTCGAGTAGACGATTAAAAATGAATTGATCTACATCGTCGTGCCAACTAGAGCGCGAGACTGAGGACCGGCCACCGGCGTCTATTTAAAACGACACTTTCATTAACAGCGTCTTATTTCAACGTTAATTGAAAACAACTGAAATGATGTAACAATAGTCTTTTGTTAAGCATCCCTCACAATAACAGTCGGAAGCCGGCATAGTTAAACATCTTTATGAATATCCGTTTACGTAAACTCAATTTAAGAGTTAATCTAGTCTTCGATTTAAAAGCCTCTGTAACGTGTACCCCTTCCAAATAATAATATGTCCATATTAATAATCCTAAAGTATGTTTGAAATTCTGCGCGCCGGGTAATGAAACGGCCCGAAATTCATAAAAGTTGAAAATTGTTAGAAAAGTCGATTACGTGACAAATGAGGACGCAGGATATTTTATAAATTATGACCATGTCGAGGGTAGAGTGTGCGTATATGTGGGTGTTTATATAGCTAGCCAAGAGCTAGCCTTACATTATTATAATAATTTGTAATGTCGGCTGTACACTCTCGCCGAGAGCTCTCGGGCGAGAGTCTCGTGCGAGAGCCCCTTGCCCGAGTGCAATCATGTACATTCTCGCTTAGTTCAATCGCAGTTATGAACTCAGAGAAGATAGACCATTATTTTTCTAGAAATGGCGAAAACGTATCTACGATCAATGATCACCATTCACCATTGCATCGAAAGATATCATTGTAATCCAAAGATCTATATTAATATTTAATTTTATTTCTCACAGTTAATGACTTATAATGACGTTTATTATTGTTATTTTTCTGTTCTGCACTGTCTAGCGGCGCGACTAGTAGTGAAAAACGCGAGAGTGTACAGTAATGCGCTCGCTTTCCTCGCGAGACCCTTTGTCTCGGGCGCAAAATACCGACACCGGACCGAGAGGGTCCGAGACAGGCGAGACGAGGCAAGCGCACCCATTTACACTCTCGCACTCGGGCCGCCTCGCTGTGTCTCGGCGAGAGTGTACAGCCGACATTACATAGGTTGCAGATTATTAAATTCTATCCGACAACGAACTGCACCAAATTTTAACCGACTTCCAAAAAGGAGGAGGTTATTACTACTAAGAGCAAAATCACGACTACTAGGTAACATTAATATTTTACAACGATAAAAAAGCCATTTCATTTTTGTAAAATCATGTAAGTATCTCATCTTATTAACGAAGCGGAAAATAATATTATACATAATAGTAACTTTTTTATTACACTTACTTTCTTGTTTGTAGTTTTTCCTACGAAGATAATACGAAACTTAAACCCACACCTCCCTCACGATAGCGAAATTAAAATCAAAAGTCAGATCATGTAGAAGGAGCATTCGCGTAGAATTTGCCTCGCTCATTGCACACTCATTATTTCTAAAACCTACCGTGCTTGATTTCTAGGTTGCCATATTTTTACGAAAATATTATTAACTAGACGTTCCGTGCGGCTTCGCCCGCTTAAATCAGGAATTTCACGGAAAAAATAATCTATACTCTATACCTGTGCCAAATAACATAAAAATTCCAGTAGTTCGGGAGACAGCACTTTTAAATAATTTTCTCCGTTTTTTCCACATTTTCTTCTGTTTCTTCGCTTCTATTGATCTTAGCGTGGTATATTATACCCTTCCTCGATAAATGGGCTATCCAACAGTGAAAGAATTTTTCAAATCGGACCAGTGGTAGTAGTTTCTGAGATTAGCGCGTTCAAGCAAACAAACATAGTATTCAGCTTTATAATATTGGTATAGATTATTATTATTAAGAATTCTACGCTGTACCCTTTTGCTGTACCCGTAAAAAGTACCCTTGCTATAGCAAGGGTACTTTTTCATTAAATGTTAAGACCCTTTAAATGTTCGGAGTCTTCATTAAATGTTAAGACCCAATTTCACCAACCTATGTTTGTTAAATCCTAACAAGGCATTACTTAACGGACCTTAGAAAATTAAACAGACTGTCAAAATACTTATATCTCACAGTAAAAATTTAACAGCGGATTAGTAAATGCAATGTTAAGTGAACAACGAGTGAACAACTATCAATTCGTTCATTCTTGTTATAAGGCGAGGAAATTGCAATGTACAAGTTTAATACGACATATTTGCTGCAATGTGTCACTTTCTTCCTTATTAGTATAATAGTAGATAATGCGACCAAATTAAAATATCACTGATCGCATACATTTGTTACACTATAATAGTTCTTCTTAATTTACCAGGTTAATAATTATTATCTGTCAAAGCTGAAAACATGAATCATAATATAAACTTTTATTTACATATTTCGGTTTGGTAATTTTGATACAAGTTAGTATATTTGCAATTTCAAGGAAAATCCGAAGGCTGAATTTTTGACAAAGTGAAATAAATAATTATTCATATATATATGAAAATAATTAATAATAAGGACGTAGCGAAAACATGGCGGAAACACTCAAAAGTCAAAACAGATTCTTTTATTGATATTGCATATTATTGTCTTTGAAAGTTGTTATTTTGACTCATATAACAGCCTGTTAAATATCTAACGGACCTCCACAGCAGGAATTAAATTTGACACCGTGTTAGGCGATTTGACATGACATTAGGACATGGTGGAACGCTCGATAGCTCTAACAGGCCATTAACTGATTTAACAAGCCATTATTTATTTAACATTGCTTGATGAAACTGGGTCTAAGAAGTTAAAAATTAAAGATAATAATATGGCAAACAGAAAAGTCACCATTCAATTATAATTGTGATAAGTAAACATTATCGGATTATTTAAATATTAATTTGCATATTATGTGCATATGCATTATGCATATTTTTAATTGTAATTTTTCATTGGATTTGGATTAGGTTGTCTAATGTTGACTACATTAGAAAAAAAATTAAGTTATGCACTTCCAGTACCAGTGCCAGTCATGAGTATAATTGCAAAATGTTGGTAAAAAAATAAATTTTGGTTTGTAAAAAAAATAAAAAAACCTTGATATGCTGCAATAATGAAGATTTATTAACGGCACCGCCGCCGGACAAGCTCGTTTTGAAAAAATCTTAAATCCTAATAATTAATGGCTTTTGATAGTGCATATTTAGTCCATATTTGCCTGTATATTTCGGCACTTTGATAGTGAATATAATCCGATATCTAGTGACAAAAAATAACAAAGTTATCCAATATGAACGAAACTATTTTATAGATTAGGTAAGACTAAATTTTTGAATAGCAGTTTCATTATCTACCTAAAACTTAAAATTAAATTGATTATTATTTTAAAAAGCCTGGTCTGGCCTTTTACAGCAGGGATAGCTCGTAAGTTTTCCGTTGCTCAGCGTGCTATGGAGCGCGCTATGCTCGGAGTTTCTTTGGCGGATAAGCTTCGAAATGAAACAATTCGTCAAAGAACTAAAGTCACCGACATAGTGCAGAGAATCAGTACGCTAAAGTGGAACTGGGCTGCTCATGTACGTTTAGATGTGGGTCCATGTTGGATGCGAGTAGCAGGAGATCGGTCATCTTGGCGTTCATTGAGAGAGGCCTATGTCCAGCAGTGGACGAATATAGGCTGATATTATGATGATTTAAAAAGCTTAATTCAAAAACTATACAAATCCACGTACGCAACAAAACGAACCTACTATTTAGCATTTAACCACATTGTAGGCTGAAATCATTTTATTTATAATTAAATTGTAAAAGCAATTCTACTTTATTTTAATGAAACACAATGGCAAATAATAAGTGCGACAATGAAATAATAATCGAAACGTAATGTTCCGAACCATTTTACAAAAATAATAAAACGATTTTAAATGGTTCTTTACAATTCGAAGTTTCGAGTGAAGGCTTCGTCGATTTTATTACCTTCGAGGGGGACTGTCGAGTACTCTTTGTTTTACTGACAAGGAGTAATCTTTACTTATTCCCAATTATAATTATCAACGTCAATCAACCGATTCAATTCCCGTCTTCGCTCCCCGGCCGTAATAAATTGCCGACATTTCTTCGGTAATTTTTTGCGAGAGCCGCGGGAACGTTTTAGCATTCGTTCGTACTCGGAAAAACTCACAATTGATGACGCGGTATAATTCGCTAATAATTATGATTACAAATATTCTCTTGCAGCTCTGTAAAAATGTTTGTGGGAATAGATAAGTAGAAATAAGCTTAAAGTAAAACTAATAGTAGTAAAAGAATGAAAAAAATTGATAATGCATCATTTAAGAATGTAATGATTTTTTTTATACTTTTACGGGTACGGATAAGGGTTTTGTGTTTTTTACCATTTTTAATAAGGGTAGAAGTTATTGATGACGCAAATACAAACTGAATTTTAAATCAGAACGCAAAATGAATTAACGCCAATGTAAACGTAGCAGGCGACAATAAATTAGCGGGTAAATGACGGAGTAATGAGCTCTTTCGTTCGATTTGTTGCTCGATATTAATTTAATGATTGCTATACACAGTAGTTGAGTGAAGAGAATTTACGGATAATTTCGAAGAGTAATAATATGATGTCTTATGTTTGTGATTGAAATTAACGCGCAATTACACACTTTTCTCAATATTTGCTAAACTCACCTAACCCTAAGTAGTAAAATATGCACCATATTATTAATTTTCTTAAACGAAACATTTATCATGGCGAGCGAAGCGAGCCCGAGTATATCCCACATCCTGAACATTTTGTGGTAAGTATACACTATATGGAAAAACTATCACGCCTATTGATTTGTGCTTTAACACAGTAATTTTTATTTATGTGTAGATGTGTTATCATCAGTCAGTCAAGGCTTTTATAGGTAGATGTGTCATCATCAGTTAGTCAAGACTGAAGGTGTGACGACGCGAGCCCTTACGAAGTTCGAATTTTAGCTAGTTTTTTTAGCTAATTATTCGAAGCGTTTATCATTATTTATTTTACGGCGATTTTTTATTTAGTAGACCGTAGTCATGCAGTGCCGTATTCTGAGTTTTATAAAAGTTTCCTTCGTATACAAAATAATCGGCCAAGTGCGAGTCGGACTCGCGCACTAAGGGTTCCGTACCATTATAGAGCAAAATTAGCCCAAAAATTGTGTTTTTTGTATGGGAGCCCCCCTTAATTTTTTATTTTATTTAAATATTATGATTAAATATTAAAGTGCACAGTAAACTAAGGACCTTGAGTAAAATTCAAGTACCTACCTGTTGCCATTATTGATATAAAGCCAAAAAGGCCAAAAAAATCACGTTTGTTGCATGGGAGCCCCCCTAAAATATTAATTTTATTTTGTTTTTAGTATTTGTTGTTATAGCGGCAACAACCATACACAATCTGTGAAAATTTCAACTTTCTAGCTATTACCGTTCTTGAGTTACAGCCTGGAGACAGACAGACAGACGGACAGACAGACGGACAGACAGACGGACAGACAGACGGACAGACAGATGGACAGACATCGAAGTCTCAGTAATAGGGTCCCGTTTTTACCCTTTGGGTACGGAACCCAACCAACCCAAAACAATATAATAATAATTGAGAGAGAGAGAGAGGCATGGTATTACTTTATTCATGAAGAGAGCTGTACATAGATGAATTTTAATAAGCAGTAATGAGTTTGGATACAAAAGCAATTATTATCCAGATTATTTCATCTCAAATTTAACGCAAAGTAAATAAATTTTTATGAGTGAAATAGCTTTAAATAATATTTAGATGGGTAGTTATTACGTATAATTTTTAGGGTTCCGTAACCAAGGGGTAAAAACGGGACCCTATTACTGAGACTTCGATGTCTGTCCGTCTGTCCGTCTGTCTCCAGGCTGTAACTCAAGAACGGTAATAGCTAGAGAGTTGAAATTTTCACAGATTATGTATTTCTGTTGCCGCTATAACAACAAATACTAAAAACAAAATAAAGCAAATATTTAAAGGGGGGCTTCCATACAACAAATGTGATTTTTCAAACATTTTTTGCTCGGTATCAATGATGACAACAAGTAGGCACTTGAAATTTTCACAAAAGCCTTAATTATATGTGTACTTTCATAATTAATAATGATATTTAAATAAAATAATAATTTAAGGGGCGCTCCCATACAAAAAACACGATTTTTGGCCTATTTTTGCTTTATAAAGGTACGGAACCCTTCGTGCGCGCGGCGGTCCGACTCGCACTTGGCTGATTATTATTATTGTAGCTTAGTTATTTTTTTAATATTTTAATATATCTCTATTAACACCTTTCATCATCACCAATTTTTATCAGGAACACTTGTTTTTAGAACAATTCTTCAAAACAACCAATAAGCAATTTCTTAAATCAAATAATTGTTTGTACTTCAAACAATTATTTGATTTAAAACAAACAAAGAACGAAAATTTTCAAAAGAAGCAGGAGCTGTCAGCAGCTGTTAGTTGACTCTTAGAATAATGTATTTAGTGATATATATATATAAACATTCTGTTTTCGTAGAAAAAGCAAGAAAATCGTGTACAATTTATAACTCGGACAAACTTTGTCTCGTCTGACTTTTATGTTAATTTCAGTAAGCTGCTTTAAAAGTAAGATTATTAACTCGACTTTAAGTGAGCCGACAAATTCTCATCTGCAGACGAGATGCTAATACAAAATTTATGCTAATAGATAGCATCTATTAGGATATGAATTGTTTCAGATTTTTTAACTGCTTTATTTCGTGATCGAAGTTTGCTCATCGAATTTGCAATTCAGAGTCAATTTAGCATACATTTTACACAATACGCGCTCTATAATAAATATCTTGCTCTGTATCGAATAGCGAATAAAATAAATTAAAACCTCTACAAAATCCACAATATATAGATCTGCAGAATCAAACACGACTCATATTTATGCAAATATTTGAAATATGGATGATAAAAATTCTCATACAGGCTTTTAAAGAGATACATAACATTCGGCGTATATAAATGAAACATAAAAAGGCCACCGAATATAGGCATGCCCTCCTCGGCTCCTGGCCGGTGCTGTATTTGATATTTTTATAGCTCTCCATATCATCATGAGTTATTGCCGAGCAATTTGAATATGAATGGAGGTTTGACAGTTTCATAACGCCCTATAAAGATGGAGGAGACATACGGCTCGCTCTCGAAATTATTGCATCGGTATCGCTTTAAACGATTAGAATATTCCCCCCGATACAGTTCGATCGGGAAGCCGCTTATGGGTCGTATCGTACTTATGTCTTCAAAGGAGTATGACAGCGGCTCGAATTCATTTACGTGAATGTCAATAAATATTAGAGGGTTTTCCTTCTTTACTGGGAAGATACAATTAGAACAGTACGTACTTACGGCATAATAATGTAACATTAACAAACCTATTTTATAAAGCGTATTTATTTATTTATTTCGATTCACCAACAGAATATCATCTCACACAATATTAAATAAAATACAATTAATAATGGTAACTTATAGGTTAAATTACTTCCAATGACAAGTGAAATACAGCATGTAATGGCGACAAAGAAATTAATGATCAAAATGAGATGATATGAAATGAGGTGAGAAACTATTGTTACGTATATTTTTTCGTTTCAGAGACGGATCAATGTAGGTAAACTAATTCAAGCTAACATCACAACTTCAATACAATAAATGGAATGAGTTCCAGATAAACAGAAGCAATTGAAAACATAACTGCTTTATTTCAGCAAAGTAGACACGACAGTGCCTCTCGAAGTAAAAAGTGCCATAATCGTTTCAAGTCACCTTAGAATGTACTTTGCCTGGTATAGTCTGTACCGTCGTCACCGAGAGATCGGGTGTTTCACTGCTCGACCTTATAACTTTACAATAAGATTGCACAGGTGATACACCGGTACTTTCCATGACCGTATATCGTACACGCTCTTAATTTCCAGCAGCAAATGAGCTTCCAAGTTGCGTCATTTTCGCGGCTAAACTTCGCCGAGCCGAACGCGGGAAATTCTTATACTTCCAAGTTGTTTCTAGAACATTTTGACATCAGCAGTCAGCTTAATTTTGATCACATCCCTCTTATGAATATTTTCGTTCAAAAATGTAGTCTCAATTTACTGTTCATATGTTGCCTTGTAACACCTTGCCTTACAACTTTGTTAGCGTGGAATTTTGTTGAATTTGGGAACCCTGTTTTTCTGCTACAAAACTATCATAATCATAATATTATGTTTATAAAGAGACACTTCGAGCTCCCAGGTAGACCCCTTTCTTAACTGTTTGTGGTACCTTGCATGAATTTGATAACATTATGTAACACTTACATGAGGGTGTGTGGGCAGTGTTTAAAAGAAGATTCTAAAGCGCATGACTATACGTTCATTTATTTACAATAAATGAATGTATAATTTTTTGTTGTGATTAATTTCGCAGGATATTGCTAGAAATTTTATTTATTTAATTATTTACTACAACATCTTACATCTAATTACAATTTTATATTTAGATATGCCTAAAAACTCTTGTCGAGTTTGTCTAGACATAACGTTCTCAACTACAAAGCTTAATTACTTATCTATAACTAAACTAATAACAAACAAATGTAAAATATAAGATAATTGTAACCATCCAAGTAATATGCATCGAGCGGGCAGATGGAACTTCATAACTGATAAGAAAACCAATGTTCATGTTCGCTGCACCGCTTGGTGCGTATACCTATTATAAACAAGTTACAACTTACAACACTATACAGGATGTTTTGTTATTACACTATTTAATGATTGAGTTTAATTACAAATATTATTAAAATGTATTTACTTCAAGTTTATCAAAATAATATGTTTTTAATACTAGTTTAATATTTCTTTTAGTAATTTTCTTCTTAGTATATTCAGGTAAATTGTTAATTAAGTGTGGTATTAGATAATGAGAGATTCTTTTGCCATATTCATTATTAAATTTCGGTGTACATAGTTTTTTAATGCTATACTTTTATATATAACTAGCTGTCCCGGCAAACGTTGTTTTGCCATTTAAAGTATTTCTACTTCATCAGCATACAAAATCTTACCCCCTCTTTTGTCCCCTAAGAGGGGTGGGGGGAAAAATGTTATGTAACACCAGATGTTAAGTTGGAAAAACAGTTAATAATATAAAGTAAGTCCTTTAAAAAAAAAAGTTTACTTAATACAAAATCTGACCCTCTCTTTGGTGGGGGGGGTGATTTTTATACACCAGATATTGAGTTGGAAGAAGGCAAACATACCTGCGAAAACCGTATGCAAATCGGATCAGTAGTTTTCGTGTTAAAGCAAAAGTCTTATACAAAATCTGACCCCCTCTTTCGTCCCTTTAGAGGGGTGGGGGGAATTTTTTTTATACACCAGATGTTAAGTTGGAAGAAGACAAATATATCTGCGAAAACCGCATTCAAATCGGATCAGTAGTTTTCGTGTTAAAGTAAAAGTCTTATACAAAATCTGACCCCCTCTTTTGTCCCTTTAGAGGGGTGGGGGGAATTTTTTTTATAAATTAGATGTTAAGTTGGAAGAAGACAAATATATCTGCGAAAACCGCATTCAAATCGGACCAGTAGTTTTCGTGTGATAGTGGAACAAACATACAGACAGACAGACAGACAGACAGACAGACAAAAAAACTGACCACATTTTTGGCTTGTGTAGCGATGTAGTGATACCCTCCGCTTATTATTTTTTGAATATCTTTAATGTACAGAATCGTCATTTCTACAGTTTTATTATATGTATAGATAATAGTGTATACAAAATTTTATGCTATGGATTTCCGCAAATTAACGCCTGATTCTTTTGACTAATGACTAGTTCTACATTAATTATCAATTTGTATTATCCGAACGTTTAGTACAAAATAATGTTAACATTGCTCATGATTGTACTAATAAAATTAAGTACTGAACTAAGACTCTAAATTGTGTCGCCTACGACGACGCGCCGCCCGCATATACGTAGGAATAACTTTATCAAAGCTATCAAAAGACATTAATGTTTGCCAATACTTAGGTCTAATAATATCTAAAACGTTTTAATGGCATAGGAATATTTCTTTACTTATGAATACGTACTTATATAAATACTCACATTATAAATAATAATCCTCTCAGTGATTTAAATAACAGTAAAATTAATAATATAAGCAAATCTCTATCATACCCACATAGGTAGGGTGACGACAAACGAAAACGACTGAACTATCAATGCCCTCTGCCCCTACCATGCAGGTACTACTAAAAAGTGTCGTTACAACTTTTTCCATCTAGCCCCCGCAAGGCGCAACGCGCGATAAGGAACTTCGTTCCAAAAACATTGAAAGAAACCACAATTTTGATAGTCTCAGTTGACCTATAAGAGCTACGGAGTCCGCCGTAAATAAATGAATCGCCGGATCCCAGAGAAGGCAGATCTAAGTCTTTGGCAACCTCGTGTGCCGCCTCAGCAGAATAAAATTCTCGAAGCGGCGAGAAATTTCAAAATTCATTTTATACTTTAAAGCCAAATTATTTTATGAGGCACTAATCTGCTACTGATTTTATCCTAGAAGAAAATTTTCTTTATACGAGTACAAACTAGATGGAATCAAGAAATAAGTAGATTAAATTGTATTAGCTGCAAAAACTTAAGTTAAAATAGCGGCTAGTAAACTTTTAATTTAATTCATTTATCATTTACAATAGACATTTTACAGGTAAATAAAATTTAAAATATCGTATGTAATATTCGTAGATAACTTACTCGTAATCAAATGAAGCCGTTCATTTAAATCCGGGACGTAAATTGCGTCAATATTAAAATGTGAGGCACTTATTTACTCTCCGTTGTAACATACATTTTTCAATGTAAACTTACCAATAAAGCCACCGCTCCACCATAACTCATACTTACAGTAATACGCTCGCACAATTTATTATTTTAACCAACAAAAATAAAGACTTGGGTTATTTTTAAAGCTTATCAGAAAGGCGCACCGGCTTTTCGCACTTTTCCCGTTATTTATGTCGCAATTGTCAAATCTGTTGCTTTATTTATTGACTCGAGTGAGCCTTACAATACCACACGCTCCAAGAGCGATGCTTTTTGTGATTTTATCAAGATAATGTATTTCATAGATAGGTGATATTTTGAAAAAGTCTACATGATAATTGATAACATAATAAACCTCCATACTCGTAATAGAAAGATACTCGCCCCGTGCACTTTCATTTTATCTCAAACCTTATATAAAAAGCTGTAAGCTAAAATACAAGTGACCCAAATAAAATGCAAAACAAATATTTAGCCCAGCAACTTAACGATTTAAATAACCCAAAGCATAAAATCACATCGAATAACCCATAAATACAGATTAGCAGGTTACGCATTTAGAGTAATAAAAGCGTGTATAGTGAGACGTAAATCCCGGACAATGTTATCAAGTACAGCGCAACGGGCAGGACGTTACATTATCAGATGACGCGCCTCCGGGGACAGTAAATATCCCAACTCGCCACGATTAGCGCCGCGCCCGCACGCGTCCGCCCGCGCCCGCCCTGCGGCGCCGCAACATGCTAGGGCTGTCCCAAAAACTGAACACATATTATATTCAAATTACACTTAAAACCTTCGACTACAAAAAGTGTCAAAACACACTATGCCGAAAATACGCGGTCGGAGTTCGGCAAGATCACGTCTGCAATGCCAAAATTACGTCGCGTTATAGCGTATAACCGAACTAACGAGCGTAAGTTCAGCGATTCGGCGGTAATGTTTTTTTTCGGCGTCAATTCAACGGCGTTTGAGACACTGAATACTCGTACTAAATTACGCAACTGAATTTCCGCCGCGTAATTTCGGGTCTTAGGGTTATGGTGAGGCCAAACGAGCGTAATTTGTGAGTTGTGAGTCGCAGAATTTCGGCTGGCAGAAATTCTGCTGCATTCAGTTTCATACAAAAGTCCTATTTGAGTCACACGAGCGTAATTTTGTGAGTCATAATTTGTATGAAATAGTATATTACGCACCTAGGGCAGGAAAATAAGAAATGTCTCAGATCACATGTAAAAAAACAAGTGATCTGAGGCTTTCTTATTTACTGCCCATGGTGCGTATACTATTTTTCTCATCGACGGAGGCGGAAAACGGCAACATCGGTAAGCGCAGCGGGAAGAAAGTTGACGTTTTCCGCCCGGACGGGAGAAAAAGATATTTACGCGACCGAAATTCTACGATTCACGACTCACACAATTACACTCGTATGGCTTCACCCTTATCGTGTGTCACATCACCCGAATGCGTTGGAACGTAATATCGGCCACGGAACTTCGGCCACGTATCTTCGGCCACGTATCTTCGGCATGGTGTGTTTAGACACTAAGATATCAAAAATGTATGCGATTTGACGCTACGCATCGCATGCGCCATGCCATTTTGTGTTGCGTCAAAAATATTTTTTGATATCCGCTGTCGATGCTTGTAAATTCTATTTGACTACCCTGCGTTGGCAAGGAATCGACGCCGCTTTGTAGTCTTTTTAATCCTTTGACGCAAAAATGCCTGAGTATTTCATGTACCTATTTTTCGGAATTCAACCGAGTAATGCAATAGTTGCTGTTTTTATACTTAACTACAACCGAAACGTAAAACCCGTTATAGTCATAATTTAGGATAGGAGGCAATTATGTACAGTCAATACATTACAATTCACAACATATTTTAAATAATAATTAGTAAACGTATTTACATATTTTAAATATTAATTATTAAAAATTATAATTATTAAAATAAATAATTATTAATTTTATAATTTGATATTTGATTGGTGATTTAAAATCAAATAATTAGAATTATTAAAATAATAAAAATAATGTAAGAAACTAATTGTGATGTAAATTTTCTTCTCGATGGTAACCTTTATGTGAAATACACATAATACACACGTGAAGCGAAATATCACAAAGCTTGATATTTTGTATGCGTTCAAAATATTTTATTGTGAACACAGTGATCGCTCCCGCTTCTTTGTGGCAACAAGTTTCATTATAGACAGTATAATGTCTGCTCAATCGTGTGTGGTTTCATTTATTTCACTTCACCCGAGCCGCTCGCGCGGAATAACATCGGTACGCAGCTGCGAATCAGCTCATTTCGTTTATACATTTTAACGGCATTTTGATGGAATCTTTTAATTAAATAACATTTTCTCTGCCCGTTTTCTCTCATGTACGTTTTCTCTCGTGAACGGTTTTTACATTGCTGTTAAGCTTTTTCATTACTGAAATGAATGAATGATCATATTTGCTCCAGTACTTTACAAAGCGCATCATAAGCTTGTCTTTTTAAAAACTCTGTGTTATACTAAAACATATTTATTAACCAAAAAGGAACAAAGTATTTAAATATGTTAAGCCAAATATGTTGTACATCTTTATGATTTATTTTGTATAAATAATAATATAGCGTGATGTAACTGTGACCGGACATATTATCACGGGAGAGATCGCTCGGAAATTATATGTCCTGACCTATTTATTATTATAAATTGTATATCCTGATAAAATAATATGATGATAATATCTATGTACTACAGTAGTACACACTTCTATAAGATTTCATCATAATCATTGCTAAGCTATGCACCGCCAAAAAATAATGCGCAGGTCGTACTTGGCCAGATATTTCCACTATGTTGATTTACCGAATATAATATTATGTAATCGATTGTAAGTACTGTTGGTTCTTGGTGGAAATACATGTTCAACTCTAATAAAACCCAATTTCATGCACTTTTTCCACTATATTAAGAAATTATTATTTAACAAATTACACGACCGGTTTCGAAATAAATCATCTTTATTTATCTTGACTTTGCTTTTTAATCTAGAAAACTAAAAAGCAAAGTCAAGTTGTCAGTTAGAGGGAAATGAGAGGCTTTATTAAATTCCACGTTGGAACACAAAGATATTGACTATTCAATCCCGAATTTGCATGCAAGCTTGTCTTTTTAAAAACTCTGTGTTATACTAAAACATATTTATTAACCAAAAAGGAACAAAGTATTTAAATATGTTAAGCCAAATATGTTGTACATCTTTATGATTTATTTTGTATAAATAATAATATAGCGTGATGTAACTGTGACCGGACATATTATCACGGGAGAGATCGCTCGGAAATTATATGTCCTGACCTATTTATTATTATAAATTGTATATCCTGATAAAATAATATGATGATAATATCTATGTACTACAGTAGTACACACTTCTATAAGATTTCATCATAATCATTGCTAAGCTATGCACCGCCAAAAAATAATGCGCAGGTCGTACTTGGCCAGATATTTCCACTATGTTGATTTACCGAATATAATATTATGTAATCGATTGTAAGTACTGTTGGTTCTTGGTGGAAATACATGTTCAACTCTAATAAAACCCAATTTCATGCACTTTTTCCACTATATTAAGAAATTATTATTTAACAAATTACACGACCGGTTTTGAAATAAATCATCTTTATTTATCTTGACTTTGCTTTTTAATCTAGAAAACTAAAAAGCAAAGTCAAGTTGTCAGTTAGAGAGAAATGAGAGGCTTTATTAAATTCCACGTTGGAACACAAAGATATTGACTATTCAATCCCGAATTTGCATATAGCAGTGTCTGTGGAGTGGAAAACATCATAATGGGAAACTGTCAGTCCCGGGAGCGCTGGCGCCTTCTATTCAGCACGGCACTCATTAATCTTGTCCGCTGTGATTGCGGCTGTGATATCATTATTCAATAATCCGACGGCATTTGTACCGTTTGCTACTTGATTATGACAATTCGGGCTCCATTCGGGTTTTGGTCGGGGTACGAGTACATCGCATGTAGCTATCGTAGCTCGTCTGCTACGTCGCGTCGTATTTTCATCACAAATAGATATTTTAAATTATTTAATACATAATATTAAGATAAAAAGATGCATATTTTATTGGGTTAATATTATATTCGCTTTATGTTATTTTTATTCCCTGGAACGCTGAACTACCCAATCAATAGTAAAGTAAATATTTGTTGTTCATTAATGGTAAAGTAGCGGGTTTAACTTAATCTATAGTTAACTGTAACGCCGTAGCAGCATTTTGCATTCACCCAGGTATCGTAAATTAGGCAAAGAGAGAATGTGCCACGTCGCCGTAATTTCATACGTGCTAACGAAACGACGCGCGGCTGCGAGCCGGACTTGTACATAATTCATAAACATGGCAACTCCACTGCATTGCAGAGTGCCGAGTGCCCTCGCCCTGAGCATCCTTCTCGCAGTTTACTCCAGACTTCTTGACGCACTTTGCTGTTTGTGACGACATTCAAATTGATTCGAGATGTAGAAACCCGGGTACAACCGGTCCTCTTGAATCACTCTATCACTGTAATCACTCTATCACCCTAAAAGCAGCATTAAAATCAGTAAAGTACTAGCATGTACTAGATATCATACTATGTAAAAAAGTTTCGCCAAATTATTGTCCTGCGTGAGACTTGACGATTTCACAGACTGTCCAGACTCCAGGTACAGCATGCGGCTATTTTTGCAAAAGCCTAAACGAGGTTTAATTTAGACGACTACGTCCAATTCTCTCTCGCTAATGTAACTTTTAATAAAAGTTAAACATTTCGTTGCCGTAAATACGATAATACGACACTGAACCGACAGAGGTCAGGGAACGTTCTCGGAAACCGTTTTGTAGAGGTTAATCTGGTCGCGTGACGAGGCGCATCACACGCGAAGATACGTGAACTACTCTGTACACAGTAATGGCTCTTTCTACTTAGTACTTCGAATCTCTTTTGACCTTTCCATTGCAGTTTGAGGCCGCACGTTGGTTGATTGTCACCTCATAGCACAGGTGTTTACAGTATTATAAAATAACACAACTGGCCAGAGATCAGGCGCAGAACCGACTGTTTACATGTCCATCCGACACAGGGAACATCTTACTTGTCAGACAATCAGGTGATCAGCCTGCATTGTCCTGACCAAACTTGGAAATAACATTTTTCCAACCCGGGAATCGAGCCCATGACCGAGTCAAGAGCCACGCTCTAGACCACTGGACCACGGAGGCGATAGTGGGAATACGACTAGCAGAACTCATGATAGTAGAGTTTCGGATAGGCTATCTGACACTGTCTCTCTCAAATACAGATACTTTAAGCTCTTGTCAAGTTAAGTTGTGGATCGCCTATCCGGTATATATCAGGAAGTGGTGAAACAGACCCTAAGTCAATTTAATGGGTAGATCGATGAAAATACTTGCATAAATTTTCATAATAAATTGTCCAGAGAACTCGGTTTGTTCGTAAAAAATAAGGTTCGACGTTCGTCCAATACTTTAATGAGTAGCTATGTGCAGGAAGAGGTGGACTCTTAGGAAATCAATTACAATTTAGAGAAGTAAATGGAATCGGGGTGTTAATTATTTTAGATCGGTACGGAAATACAAAATGTAACAAAGTTGTTTCATTCGAAAACAGAACTCCCACATTGATTGGTTTTACTTGTTACTAGCCTCTTGTTTACCAATATCCAAGTATAATTTATTTATAACAAGTTGCTGCCAAAATTGTTTGAATTAGCGAAGTTCAAAATAGGACGATTAGAAGTAGGTCAAAACCGAGCTGGATTTGTTTACAAGCATACGAATCAATTTGGTAAAATCGTGTCGAAAACCATTCAATTTTCAACAGTACTCGCGAGGGAAATGCTTTCGCTGAAAATTTTTAAGTACACTTTTGCTCGTAAATCATATATTTTATACTAAACCTTTGTTTTAATATCAAGCTGATGTATTTCAAAGTTTTTTTGTATACTTCCTCGGTAATAATCAGAAAAAAAGGAAATTTGATTTGTATAATATACTTATATTATAATATTATACTATGTTATTACTGTGGTCTGCGCACTCTTCAACCCCAACTGTGTTGTTTTATTAATTTTTTTTTGTCTACTCAAAAATTAGATAAAAATGCTAATCTCGAAAAAAATGGTGCTTAATATACCTGCCATATATTTGGCAGGTATAAGCATCATACCATGGTAAGTATAGGACAAATCAATTAGCTAATAACGAGTCACAAAGTCAGCAATCAAGAGATCCGCTTCCCTAAAAGCCTTTTCCCTAATTTTACCAGAAGTTGGTCTGACTTTCGGTTTAGCTTTCGTCCTAGTTTCTGCAAAAAATGTATGCGGCTGTTTCAACTGTCATCTGCATTCGGCCGAAACTGCGATCGAAACCACAACCTTTTTGGTCTTCGTGCTGTTTAGATTTTACTTTTAGAGTTTTTATCTTTTTAGTCTTTTCTTAAAAAATATATTTTATAAAGTACAATTAGCAGTAGCAATTAGCTAATAATAGGTTCCACCTATTATTAGCTGCTCTTTCAACTGAACTATTTTTATATCATTAATTGTACTTTAAATGTACCTACCCAGTGAACATTACAAACGAATATTAACAAAATTATGTTAAAAATATAAAAAACAAAACTTTTCTAATGTTTAGTAATAAGAATCACGTTACGAATCCATTAGTCAGTGACATGGCTGGTCATTTGATATTTCAAACGGGAAATAAAAATAGTATGTAAATTACAGCCTTTGTCTTTACGACTGTCGCAGTATCGCAGTGCCTAACTGCCTACATTGTGTTGACAATTTTCAAGCTAAATATATTATTATTATGTACAAGCTGCGCATTCTAGTATTATAAAGAATGTTACAAAACAAAGTGATAATACTTAGTCCCTCGATCGTGGAAGAAACGAGACACAATAGTTTTTTATTGTTATCGCGGTCGCATCACGCATGCAACCACTTGGGGATTGAAGCATTAAGAATGTGTATGAGTCCCCTATATGGATAATAGAAATAAGTAATTATACTTTAGACTTTTAGGGTGTGTATGTGTCTCTTTACTCTTATACATAGTTCACTGTGAAAGTAGCAACGCTGAAAAAGTAACTTTTTAACTCTTAAAGTAACTAAGGAGTTTTATATGAGCAAATTCATGACAATCACAATAAAGTGTGAAAGTCAGCGCTGAAAATCTTTCAGCGCTGACTTTCACTGTGAACTATGTATAAGAGACACATACACACTCTAAAAGTCTTAAGTATAATTACTTTGTTTTGTTACACAAATTAGACTATCAATACTCCTTAAATGTTGTTGTGGCATAATATATGCACTGGCATCTATGATATAATATTATAAAAAAAGGTAGATATCGCACTAGCGCGTAGAATCTGGGGCAGGCAAATGAACCTAATTAGTGTCTTTACGAATTAGTTGCATGTTGGCAGCGAGCGAGTGACGACGATGGACGTTTTTGATTAAAAATGCCAAATCGTGTATTTAGAAAATGCAAAAATTATAATACAAAGGTAAAAAAGGATGAAAAAGTTCCGTACCACACGGAATTACATGAAAACATCTAGTAATTTACATTATAAGTGAATATTTTCCAAAATTTTTGAAAAATTATTTAATGCTTTATTTTATACTAAAAAAGGATAGATAATACGGACGACAACTGTAGCGAGATAAGGACAGATAGTCGCGTGCCATAGAATAATCAATTGAAGTATTCAGAAGCGATTACGTAGGCATCAACACGTAGGCATAAACTAATATTTGCATAATATTGTAAACATGTTTTCGTTTTAATATTTTTTAATTTCAAACATGCGAGCGCCTTTTTAACTTTCTAGCCTTAGCTGACTGCTAGTTTCAAACTCCAGTCTTAAAGACTTAAACCAACTTAAACATAATTTGAATATTATTTGGATATGAGTGTTTGCTTCTTTTACATTATAAAAGAAGTATGCCTTTATAAATAAGTAGCCATGTAAATATTACTAGCTAAAAGCTGAGCTTTGTGAGAACTCGCGTCGTTTTTCTGTGTGGTGTTAAGTGTTTAATCTATAAGGCAGTTTTTTTATATTTAGTAACCAAACCTTGCATGACCGATGATAACACGTTTACATAACATCTGTTGAGAAATTCAACATTTTAGTACTGAGTGTACCAATATTTTTGCCAATTCCCTACGAGTTATTGGTATTGATTTTGATAATTAACTTCTTTAAATGTTTAATTATATGGAAAACATAACTTGACTAGCCATGGTGCACAATTTAAGGAGATTTTGTGTAAACAATTTTCATATATTTTACACTAGGGTTGCATCAAGTTATCGATAAGTTGTATTGATATGAAAATATTTTTTAGTTAAGTATACTAATTATTATCTAGGAATGTTGAAATGATAACATACGCATCCGTAGTTTATAATTAGTTTAAGTATATTAATATACTATCATACATAATTTATCGTTTTTAAGGTTCCGCACCCAAAGGGTAAAAAGTCCTAGTAGTGGGGTCCCGCTCTACTACTAAGACTTCGTTCCCTGTCTCCAGGCTGTATAACAAGAACCGCTATAGTAATAGACTTCTGAAATTTCCACAGATGTAATGTCATTCTACATCCAATATGGCCGCTCATCCAAGATAGGGGAATAGTTGAAAGCACTTCTGCAAGATGGGCATCAAATAAAAGGGCTCATTGAGAGTGAATTGAAAATTAATAGGGTCTAGTGAAGTCGTGTCGTGTCGTGTACTGATGTGACGTGACGTAACCTGTCGTGTCGAATCTTGTCATGACCTGTCGTGTCGTATCGTGCCGGGTTTTAGAAAATGCCCGGTTGAAACCGGTCACCTTTCGTGCGCGAGTTCGACTCACACTTGGCCAATTTTTCAGATTTCCTGCTGACCTGGATACCAGAAATTCATGGCTTAAAATAATTAACCGTCCAAACTGGACTCCGAAGAAAAATTCATGCATACTTAATTATGCAGCAAGCATTTTGAAGAAAAGTCACATTTTACTTCAAAATTACAATTTTATTATATATCTATGCAGTTTTATTTTATCCCATTTTATTATTTTTACAATCTTACAATTATTATTCCATGATCGATATTTTGTCGAATTACAAGATGTTTGTACATCACTGACACGCACACGTAAACATAATTGTATACACAGATGTAAATCAAATTTTGGTTAAGCTTGACAGCTCGGGATTGTTTCTCTATTTCGATAGGTATATTACCTTTATGAATCTAACAAACAATTAGTTTTATTCAATGTCTATTCTGTTCAACAATAACAATTAATTCTCTTGATCTTTGTCGCGCATGCGTGCCGATGCGCCTGTCAAGTGCAACTCAAAACCATCTCAAAACATATAGCTATCCTTTTCTATATCATTCGTTACGTATTATCTGTCGCTTTCATTGTTGTAACCTAGGTAACCTATATAAATATGACAAAGGTAAGTACGTATATGTCGTTTAGGAACAAAATCTGAGGACCAATTTGTATGAACATACGCCATCTTTATTAAAACATCATTGACTGGCATGAGTTCGACGAAATAATTTTTTATCCTTCTCACAATTTTTAAGATATATTTTATTCATGGTATTATTAAGATATATTATTAAGATGTATTTTATCAATGGTACTTGGTTTCATACTGAATAACTATTTGACATGAGATAAACGGATGGCAAATATTTTGTATTCGATCCCTAATCAATAATCACGAATCAGGACAAATTCCTTTATATTCTTATTTATTTTTAAACTTCCGGTCAATGTTTATATAGGAGGAAACTAGGTATATTGCAGGCGGAAATATCATGAATACCTGGCTTTATACACAAGTATTTCAATCAGTGTCTACTAACACGGGCCATAAAAACCAAGTGGCGGAGTTAATGAGTTTTGCCCCAGTTTCACGCCATTTACACCGGATAAACAAACGCCCAGGGACCAGATACACGATTTGTCATCACTTATTTTCCCCCGCGCCACGTCGTCGGACATAAATTTACTTTAACGTCCTGTATAATTTATACAATTGAAAAAATATTTATACCTCCATTTCTTCCAGCGCTAGTGGCGAGCTAGGTAGCCTTAACAATAATAATTGATAAACACTTTCTATTCTTTATTTAATTTTTTCCAGGCTCGGGACTGATTGTGATCATTTGCAATATTATAACGCTAATATAAATATAAACTATAGCAGTATCCACTTGAAACATGGATATTACAATTTAAACATCAAACACATTGTACAGATAAAATTAACGTCACCAATCTTAAGCCTACAACAGTGTTTTTACCATAATTCCAATCTTTTTTATTCACAACATCATTTAGAAGCCACAGATGCTGTATAACGGATGTAATGCGTATGTTTTCGAAGGCGGGCGATCCCCGCGCGATTGCCAACTTCCCACAAAAATATTTTGTTTTCAACGCCGCTATGGTTTCAGTGGAGTGCAGGGCATATTTGTGTTTCCACGAGAATCCATTATCTGTAATTGGATTTAAGGTTAAATCGAACTGGAGCATAAACAATGCGTACTCGAAGAGTGCATGAGCGGGCTGAGTGCACTTCGCGCTGCGAGGCCGCGGACTTGCACGTTATTTAGCTAACAAACCCGCTGTTTCCTTAGCCGCCATATTGATAATATGACTCGTACACAAGTTTCGGTGACGGTAACTGGTTTTATTCAGAGGTAATTTTATACAGCCCAAGTAATTGTGCAGTATACAGGAGCACTCTCTTTTACTTTCAATGTCGTAACGACTGGTCACTCATTCGGATCAGGCGCAAGACTGCCTTTTACTTGCCTGTCTAATGCATAATAATTAAATATATTATATTACATACTCGTAGTATGATAGACGAATGTCAAATATTATCAATCTAGTAAGACGATTCAAGTGATCAACGAGCATCATCTTTCCCAAATAAAAAAAACTTTTCCAACACTGGAATCAACCTTCGACTGAAAAGATAATCTCTAAACTCTAAACCATCGTATTTGGCTACGTTTCCACCAGAGCTGAGCGTAGCTGTGTTGCGAGGAATGTGTTTTTGAGAACCAATAGCATCGCCGCACTGAGCGATGTCGTGGCAAAGTCATGTCAATGAAGCGATTCTATTGGTTTTCAAAAACACATTCCTCGCAACACAGCTCCGCTCAGCTCTGGTGGAAAGGCAGCCTAACAAAGGCATTGTTTAGGATGTCATGTATATAATTTCCCAGTTACACTTTCCGGCTAAGGCACGTATTCAATAACCTTTTGCGTGTGAGATTGTGGAGGTAAAAAGTTATTTATTGACGTTTTAATAGCTTTAGAAACTTACAGGCTTTAATAGGGTTCTTTTGTTATGGTTCATCAGGTCGGAATATGATTTATGTTTCCGACGGTTGTAAATTAAATTATTATATATTTATTAGGTTTTTAATATGATGCAAAACGTTATAAATTATAATACACATGGGTCGACAATTCAGTGCGCAACGCGACGTGTAGATGCATTAGTAAAGTACATTAGTTATTTTATTTGATTTGTACTGAATAGACAAATTTCAATTGCGTGAAACGTCTTGCAACGTACTTTAAGGGCCTTATCACACTGGCGATTAGCGAGCGATTTGAAAGCGACGCGACTGCGCAACGCACACGCCGCGATTGCGCGGCGTGGCGTGGACGCCATTTTGTACATTCGTCTAGGGAATTCTAGACGAGTGTACAAAATTTTGTATGTAACGTCTAGGGAATTCGCTAGACGAGTGTACAAAATGGCGTCCACGCCACGCCGCGACGACGTTGCGCTGTCGCGGCGTGCACGTCGCGCAATCGCGGCGTGCGCGCTACGCAGTCGCGTCGCTTTCAAATCGCTCGCTAATCGCCAGTGTGATAAGGCCCTAATGAATGCATTATATTATACACGTCGCGTTGCGGTTTGAATTGACCCTAAAACCTGCTACGTAATGTTGCTACGCATCCTCTACGGCGTAGAGTCTACGCCATGCTACGACACTACACAGCTACGTAGTAGATTGATGTTGTGTTTCTGAATTTCTTATCAATCATTGTTTTGTTTTAGTTCTTAATGTGAAATTTTGTCAGAATGAAAGAGGTAGGTATAGCTACATATACCATAGGTAGTCCAAGTGCAAGCGAGTGGCACGGTTTTGAAAAACGTGCAATATTTTCCACCCAGAACTCCGTAGCAAGTTTCATTAAAGCATTTACCACTTTTTTCATTGTCTTTGACTCATTGACTGCAATGACGAATAATAATTTTGCTTTGGACTTGACATTAAAAAAATAGGTGTAGAGAACTTTCACAGAAAATAATTGCGCCCGTTTTTTTTTTATTTGACCGGGTATTGTTTTAAGTTTTATCACCGAATTAAAACAAAAACTGCCTTTTACTTTTATTTCATACATGCAATAAAATTTATCGTCGCCCAAAAACCTTAACAATTTCGACTCAATCCTTTCTTGGTCTTCCCAATATTTCACTTAATGTCGCCGATTTACATAATCCTTTTTTATATTCGTCCCTTTTCCTTGTACACTAAGAGTGTGTTCTGTTTACCATAATCCTCATCATTATCGCTACCAAACTTGGTATCGTCCAAATTTTTTGCAAAAAAAAAAGCATTTGCGCGCTGAGGATTACGGAATCCCTCCACGGCACGTATGTAATAATGTAATATGTATTACAGGATCAAATAAAAACTTCTTTTTAATTACTTCATGCTTGGACATTTCACAGGCCTTCAATAAAATTATAGGTATCATATATTAACCAATTAACGCTTTGAAGTTTATAATTACAGCGCGAATGATAAATATATACCGTGTCACAACGCACCTGTCAAATTAATTTAAATAGGTCGATCGCGATTCGGTCATATATCGCATCCAATACCGTCGACTGAATACCAAAGGACTATTTTCCCGGAGCGTCACAGAGACGGCACCTTATCAAGCGCGTTACAGTTTGAATAGCGCCGTATAGCTGTAGTCGAATATACAGTGTATCGAGTACAATATTCGGTAGTGTATCGATAGTAATTGGCCGGGGCGCGATCGATCGGCTGATGTGACACGAAAACCTCTTTCCACTGTGCGATCACCCTTAGTAATCCACTATCGCCCTAATTGTTACTTATGGCGCGATCAATTAACCATTATTGTTACTTAGCTAATCGATGTTATCCGACTACGATTATGTTCCTACATGATCCGGTGTAAGTAATTGGTGTCTCTGTTATCTTGATATTTTTGTTTTTAATGTATACCGCGACATTATAAATAACATTGTAGCTGACATACCGACAATAGTAACTAGTAATCTAACATTTTGTGCGGACATCAATTCTATGTAGTTAAATCTATTCAGGATGCCGCTGGCATTATTCTTAGTGAGTAAATATTCTTATTTTACTAATAATAATAATTAATTTACATGACAAAACAGAAAGCAACAAAACAGAAGAATGTTTAAAAGTTAAGCATTGAAAACTTGCGCAAGGTTTTACGTAACCGAGTTTATTATGTTAAAATGGGACAATGGAAAAAGACACTTAAAATAAGTTGACTGTTTGCACGCCTAGCCCGGAGCAATCTCCTAGGATTGCAATTGACCTGCAATGCAAAACGGCCAACAAAAGCACTGGGCCGACTGCAGTACGCAGGCGAAACAAAGTGCCTCGCCCGCGCCGTCTTACAGCGAAGCCACAAACACTGCTGCGTTGCGTTGCGAAGCATTACGTCGCGGAACGGAAATACGCATCGTGTGTCACATGGTATTGCGGTGTTTTCTACCCTTCTACTTTAATTCTTGTTCGTCGTTCGATCAAAACGACGACGAAAAGTGGAATCGTAAAAGGCCAAATCACATAACCGTGTTGCGGCACTGCACCCCCAAAATCAGTGGCAAAAGGATTCAAAACTCATATAAAAAACTAAAGAATTCCCCCAATTTTGGCGTTGTGGTGCCGCAACGCGGTTATGCGTTTCGGCCCAAAATATGTAACGCGTTGGCACATCGACGTTGCGGCATTGCGTCGCAACGCAAGGGAGCTCAATGCTACGGCCTCGCCGTTACGGACCTGCACAATAGCGAACTTTCTGTTCGTTTTTATTTTGATAAAGAACATGTTTAAGTCTATATTTGAATGTTAACGTAAATAGGTCATACGCCTTTTGAGGCTCAATTGATTTTGAGAAGTGGGCTATTGAAACTCAAGGTGGCGCAGTCGTTATATCCACTTTTAGACTATGCAGAAGAGGATTAAAATCTTCTTAAGGTTAAATATAATAATTATTAGCTTCTTCGTTATAAAATACTTAGTAGATAATTGATACTTGACATTATTTTTATCAACTTATATTATTTATTTTAGGCGTTTAAATATTTTAATCATTTTGGTAGGAGGGAATCCGCACGTGGATCCCAAAATATTTTAACTTGGGCGTTTAAAAATTGTCATAATCTCTATGAGTTTTATGAAAAAAACTTTATGTGAATGATGTCATAATTTCTACGAGTTTTATGAAAATACTTTGTATAAATCATTTATAAAAGTTTATCAAATAATCCTCGTAGCAGCCGTAGCGGCCGTATCTTTGAAGCTCAAATTACATTTGGAGAACGTTTAAAGAATGCCGAGGACATTTCTAAGTGATTCTTCAAGATAAATTTTTTATTTGCTTTAATCTGCCGATTTGGAAGTGTTATTTTTTCTTCAAGGCAATTTTTACTTGCGTGACGTTTTTAAAGTTCGCGTTATCTATATTTCGCTCTAATTTGGCAATATGCATGGTTTACTATGAAAAAAAAGAAAATTTACTTTACGATGTGTATAATATGCGTCTTTTATATAGAAATTACTCCTTTAGAATACATCCTGTTACCGATACGAGTACTACCTATAACACAATATTATAAGTAATACAAGTGATAATCTGAAGAAGCAACTCTACTTTGAATAGAACAAGGGAGGCATTTCGAATTTCGATCTACCTTAAATGATGATTCAAGTTTTCTCACACGACTTAAGCCTCTCCTTGGGTCCTAGAGAGCCCGAAAACTGTATATTTAACACAAATAATTCACAATTATTTGGATGTGAATTGTGATCTTAAAGTGATAAAATCATGATAATTATTATTATGACAATTATTTATTGACGGAGCCTATACAATTTTATTTCATAGCGTTGTCGTATTTACTCATGTTGAGCCTACTAAATAAAGCTGAATAAATGTAGCACGGGCGCCGATAAATGTCCATTTATTTGTATTTAAAAAGATTATTCGAACGTGCTCTTTGTGGAAGTAATTTGATCGATTCTCTAAGATTGGATTACTTATGTTGTAGCGGTACCGCGCTGTGAACACTGCTGCAGACCGTTCGGAGTTATATAGCCTCCGACGAGACCTTTGCACGAACGACTTAAGAGTGACTTTTGGATAAACTCCGAGGCAAAATAATATTGGCCGGAGTGTACGTCGAACGTCTCTGAGGGCCGTGTTTTATTGAAAAACTTTCCACGTCGCACACCGAGTCCCACAACTCGTACATTCTGACTGTCTTTATTTAACTCACTAAAACTGGGTACAAACATTTCGCCCGCTCCCCGTACAGTCATACGGAATATTTAAATAACCTACATTATATTGTTTTCTTTCGGCTTTAGTGTGATTTTAAAAAATAAGTAGAGGTATTTTTAAGGATTTTATTGCGCTGCGAGTGTTTTCGTTGAAAGGTAACAAAAAATAGTTATAGCCTTTCTAGTGGTTAAATTCAGTGAGTACTAAGCTACTAGACTACGGTATACATTAAAATATAACCGATTTATATTTTCTATACACATTTTATATCTACTGTGTTAGATATGACTTACAAAAAGTTAATTAAATTAGTTTAGAGACTTCAATCACAAATATTACAAAGAGAGGCGTACCTCTTTTCGTAAATTGAATTAGAATTTAATGTAATTTATGTGCCTTTCTTTAAATCACAACTTTCAAGAGCTCTCGGCCGCCTGTTAAATAAGATTACGCGTTAAAATTTTAATTCTGTAATTCGACGCCGGCTCGGAATTAAACCTCGGAGTTTCGCAATCGCGTATATTAAAGAGTTGGTCGTAAACAGCGGGAGCAGGTCCTCCCGGCAGCGGAGTAAATCGCTCCATTAGGCAGTTAAAAGCTCATCGCTATCTGAACATAACTCAGCGCCCGTCTCCGCGCGGTCCCATAAATCCAGTCTTTGTGCGAACGGGGCGTGCCCGCTTAAAATATGTACGACATTGTCTCCCCTCCCCCTTTCATATCTTTCAATAAAACACAAGGACGGTCATCACTCACCGTAATGAATTATGCCCCCGGGGTCACCTCCCCAGAGAACTCACCTCGGGTGTTAAACTTTAACATTCAACACCGGAAGCTGAAAATATTTTTATAGCTAATCGAGCGGATGAATGTTGTAATAAAACGTCCCCGATTGCAGCGATGAAGCCGGAGGAATCTTTCGGAATTTCGGGGTGTACATTCGGACGTAATATTGCTCGACCTGGCATAGAAAATCCGAGCGTTAAATGCTCGAATAGATTGTGTACCAATTTATTCCGTCCACTTCAGGCTACAGGTATCCCGCAGTGGGATTTCCGGAAAACAAAAGGATCCACTACATGATTGCCCATTACCTAATGTGCTGCTTTGTTTACTACCGCCCGCTTTAGCTCGCAAATACGTGTTCTGTTTCCATACGCGCCACGTGTATCGAGATTCGTGAGTCGCGACCTACAGTAGAACGTAACTCTAAATTCGTCTTTTTATACGTGAAAGTTTAGGTGGTTATATCTTAAGGGCCAATGGATGCACTTTAACCTTTTTTTATCCTTTAATGCAGAAATAATATATTAATTTTGATAAAATCAAAACGAGTACAGAATGAAAAGGTTCCTTCCTCGCATATCTGTATCGACTGTAAAGCTATAAACGTTATTATAAACATTCATTTCTAGTAACGAATTGTTATCAGATAGATAATAATATCACTAAATCTGCAATTAAACACATTACATTATGCCATAAGATACATATAACAAAACTTGTAATCTCGCGCAGAGTCGCGTATATTGTGTAATGTTATGATAACACATTTTACGTGTTCAAGTACTATTGTGCTCATTGTTAAGTTAAACGTAAAAGATAGCTATCATATAATTGTAATCGCGAATAAAGTTGATTATTCATATTAAGTACCAATCTTTTTGAGGTTTTGATATAAGTATTCAGGTATTTTTATCATTTTGTTTGTATAGGCTTCACATGATCTTGCGGATTAGGTATATAATTAAATCAAAACCAAAAAAATGTTTCTGCGAGCATGATAATATAATTATTGCTGAGAACACAGAGTTCAAAAAAGCTTTATATTAGACATTAAACACAGCACATCAATTCCTTGTTTGGCGGCCTTGTTGTTGGCCTAATGATGACTATATTACTATTACATTAGATAGAATTCGCAATGCTAATGAACATCAACCTACCTTCTCTACATTGCTACTGTTGATATTTTCGACAACCGTGAAACTTGAAGCTACATCGCTACTTATGTGCAAAATTATCTAAGTTGTATGATATACCCCTATTGGAAAACGATTTATGTTATTATTATTATTTTTGGTAATAATAATAATATCTATGGACGCTTCACACCACGTCAGTCTGACCACGTGGTAAGTACCTGAAGGACTTGTGTTACAGGTACCAGACAACGGATATATATTTAATACTTTTATACTATACATATATTTAAGATTTTTATTATAATATGATACACATATTTAATACACATCCATGACCCAAGAACTGTGAAATTTTTTTTTGTTCCGTCGGCGGGATTCGAACCCGCGACCCCCTGCTTGAGCTACCAATGCGCTTACCACTGAGCCACAGAGGTCGTCAGAAATCTTTTTTGATACCTGAAATCTTTTTTGTTTTAAGGAAATCATAAAAAACCAACTCAATATTACGTCTAAGCCGTTTTGGCACAATAAAATTGCATCACATCATCATAACAGTTAACACTCATTGTTTGTTTTAGCCGAAGGCATTTTGATAAAATGGAACATGCTCAGCAGACATCAATACCGGTTGAATCTCGGAGAAGGCAGCACCGACAGTGCTAAAGTTAATTAAATATGACTTCAATAATAAAGCAAGTTATTTGCACTTTTATAAGTGAGTGCGGCAGGGAGTAGACTATAACCATTCTTATTTAGTCCGATAGTTTAAAGTGTAACTTATTTAGGCCCATTTGTTGTTCAAGATTGCTTCACAACAAAAACGCGAGTGTCATTACAGGAGCTATTATGGATTTTAAATGTCGAACGAAAAAAAATTGTCGTGCATGCACTTTACTTTATATCCTGGTTTTATTTTCAGTATGCACGATTTGCGTAAACTTCCCCCTGATGTTCGCTTGGCCTTCAACTACCCTGAAGCTCTTCGGGTCGTCCAACACGACTCTCGATCGACCGATGACGGAGACGGAGCTCGCTCTCTTCGGAAGTCTGTCCTCAGTTACGGCCCTCATCAGCACACCCATTTCGGGAGTTCTCCTCGACTATTTGGGAAGAAAATACTGTATAATTATTTTTAGTTTACCTCAAATTGTAAGTATTCATGTAGCCCATTATTAGTTTGTAACTCTGATCCAGATGAAGTATCTAAGTAGTATTATAATATTGTAATTTGTAATACTTTTGGCGACTGTCTGGAGAAATTCTTGGGAAATAATTTACTTATATTTCAGTTTGCTTGGACCCTCGTTATAATAAGCAGGAGGGTTGAGACGGTGCTGGCAGCGAGGTCCGTTGCCGGGCTCGGCGGGTGTCTCTTCAACCTGACACCAGTGTACATATCAGAGATATGCCACGAGAAGATAAGAGGAACCATGACAGCATGCTCCATCATCTTCTACGGCATCGGAATACTGCTGTCGTACATTCTCGGAGGATGCTTGTCGTTCGACATGATGAACTATGCCTGTTTGACTCTGAGTGTAGTTGGGATATTATTGGTGTCGCTAGTGAGAGAATCGCCTACGTATTTGATGAAGAAAGGCTTGAATAAGGTAAGACAAGAAATAAGTAATAGGCTGCGTTCAGATTAGCGTGACGTGATTGTGATTGGGCCAGTCTCAGATGGATCGCCCGGAAATTGCATGTCGATGTCTATGTCATCCCTTATCTATGTACTATCAGAGAAGTTGATTCCTAGACAGATGGCGGACCTAAGTAGGTAATTTGGTCGCGTTAAGTCAAACTCATCAGACCGATCCCATAACAGCTTACATTGAATTGACATCAGCCGACCAAACGACGTAGGTCTGTCAACTGCCTAGGAACCAATTTCTTCGGGTATACATAATATCTGCGGTACAATACACTGAAATGCCACAGTCATATAGTCACGTCGAGTCACATAAAACCTGGGCGAGTGTCATTTGCCCTCTAGGTTTACCTACAACCGCATTTAACCAACTTAATTGCTTAAAGATTTTTGTACATAACTATTGTATGCTTAATTACACATAACTATACACACACACATAACTATTGTATATTTAATACTTAATTTTAGGAAGCTGCCAGTGCAATAGCATTTTATAGACAAACTAAACCTGACTCCAAAGAAGTTTTAGAAGAAATTACAATGATAAGAAAGACTTTAAAACATGATACAGATAATGGTAAGTAGTATCTCTATAGAAATCGGATAAAATAGAGTTTTATTTCGTTGTTTTGCAAAATCAATCAAGTTTAATAATTTCTAATCCAATGTTTTATCAGATATCATCTGTAAATTTTAATCTTATAATCTTCAAAACGTTATCTTAACCCACATGGTTTATTACGTTTAAACAAGGTTTTGCCATATTGTCTGCACACATTTAATCGAAATAGCAAAGAAAAAAATATTATCTACACTTATTGAAATGAAATTAATGAAATGAATATAAGTACTTTATTGTGCACATCGCAGTAACTACAAACATACGCATAAAATAAAAACATAATATTAAAATGATGAGAGTGCACAAAGGCGGTCTTATTACTAAGTAGCAATCTCTTCCAGGCAACCTTTGAAAGAAAGGAACAAATTGCTGGAGAGAGGGTGATATGCTAAAAGTATTTAGAACTATAATTAATATAATATTGAAATTATAATGGTATTTATACTGAACTGTTTCTCTCTCTCTCTCTCACTCTCTCTCTCTATACGATTTATAATATTTTGAATAAGTATGCTTATTGTACATAATATGACTCAATGTATAAAAAAATTAAATTTCAGAGGAGGCACCAGAACATGAAAACCTTAATGGTACAAGGGAGTGTCCACAGAAGCCGGGATTGATTCAATTTATAAGTAAGTGCAGTTTATTGAATTCATACTAATATTTATTATAAAATATGAGGAAGTGTGTATTTCCAGCTTTCTGTCCATATGTCTGTTACTTATTTGTGCTCAAACAGCTGAAATAATCTCGATCAAAATAACTTTAATAAATGCGAAAGTATGTCTGCGGGCTTCGATCGCCCATACCTACTTACATTTAAGCAGCTAAACAGATTTTGGTGAAATTAGGTACAGAGATACATTTGAGACCCAGGAAATTTTTATTCCGAAGAAAGGCACGGTTCCCGCAGGCTTAACGACGATGCTCTAGCATTTTAACCGAGTATTTAATTTCTGTTTTTTTTTAGAAAAATCCAAATCTACGCGCAAAGGATTGTTTATAATTCTGGTTCTATACACGCTGTCCCTTCTCCAAGGGCTAATCGCGGTGCAGGTGTATGCTGAGCCAGTGTTTCAGGCGGTCATGCCCTCAGTTTCGCCCACTGTGCTCAGCGTGGCGTTTGCGGCGCTGAACATAGTGGTCGGTTTCATGGCAGCATACCTTACTGACTTGACTGGTAGACGGGTAAGTACATTGTTAACATAATATTTTTAAGTAAGTACTTTAAAGTAGTGTCTAAATGAAAAACGATAAAATATTAGATACGTAAAATAAGAATTGACCAATAGGTGGTCAATTCTTGGTTTGGCCAATGCCAAGACCGAGGATTACCAATAGATAGTATAGGTATCAACGATTCGTTATGAACGAGATTCCAATAATCTCGTTCACAACGAATCGTTGGTACCGTCAAAGAAATAGGCAACAGCCTATTTCTTTGACGTCCACGGTCCACCAACAGATAGACCTACGTTATTTGGTCGGGCTATGTCAAGCAACAACCCAATCTTCCTCACAACAAACAAGAAACGAACTTTAGCTCCAGAAGTAATTATTCAATTCCCAATGTGACTAGTAGCTCTTTGTAAGAACATCGTAACATAAGTACCATCAAAGAAATTGATTCATAGGCAGTCGACGGACCTACGTCAATTGGTCGGATTATGTCACTTCAATGTTAGAGCTGTGATCTGTCGGATGGGTAAGATAGGGTTTGACATAACGTGACCAAATTATGTAGGTCCGCCATCGACTGCCTATGAAGCAACAGACTTATCTGAAAGTACATAAATAGTTTCGGACTCCGCCTATCATGTTGAGGCCCTTATGAAGCAATTCAACCTCTTATATTAACTCTTATAATATTTTCAGCCACTGATGATTTACTCATCATTAGCGACTGGAGTATGCTGCGTCCTCCTTGGCTCGCAGTTCCAGCTACAATGGGGTCCGCACTGGCTGTCCGGCCTTTTTATATACGCCTTCTGTGTCTTCTACACGGCCGGAGCTGGGACCATACCCTACGTGTTGGTAGCAGATCTGTTTTTACCGGAGGTGAGCTCTCTATTTACCTCTCACTTACGCCTTTACGTTTTGTGGACACAGTAAATGTTAAATATTTTTAACAGATGCGACCGATTACGCGACTACCTACCATATTATAGTTATTACAAATTGTTGACCATCTTTTATTACATACAGAAATAAGTATATTATATAGTACCTACATATTATATTATAATAAATAATTATAAACGGTGCTGGACTAAGTATTTGATTTTAAATTTCACATTGTACCTATTAAACTTCGGCGGTTGTAAAAGAGACAAAAGAATTCAACGGAAAAGCCAAACAGCACTTGCCTTTCTCTTCTCTGGAGCTTTTGATGGCGCCCACTGCGGATTCCCCTTTTTGCGATATCACAATTCACACACGATAACATATTTTAAGTAGCGAGGGCGGTAACAGATAGGTAATATTCGCGGCAGCTAACAGCTGATTGCTTGCGAATGTCCTGTGACTTGTGAGTCCTGTGACGAATAATAGTAGGGGAGGTCGCGCTCAGTTTAAAAAGTAATTTCATACCGAGCGAAAATCGTTACAATAATAGTATTCCACTAATACATAACAGCTTTGATCGTCAGCCACTTCATAATGGGTGGAATAAAAATTGAGAGTATCTCAAAGTTGTTGTTGGGAATCGTATTGAATTGATATTAAAAAGATCCCAATTCGCACCCAATAAAGGTTCATATCTAGATTATACACGTTTAGGTTCGGTAGGTGTTATTTTAGTTTTGACCGACTTCCAAAAAGGAGGAGGTAATATGTTCGGCTGTATGTATCTTTTTTTTTGTATGTTCAACGATTACTCAGCCGTTTGTGAACCGATTTTCAAAATTTTTGTTTTGTTGTATTAGGTTTAACTCGAATTTGGTACCATGTTCACAAAAGTGGTGATCTGATGATGGGATCCTTGAGGAATCGAGGAGACTCCTTGAAATTTGTATGGAAACATATAGTGATTTCGATTTTTTCTGAAGCATTCGAGGTAAATGCTACCAAAAAGTAAGACTTCACGCCAGGTTATACCCTGGGTCCGAAGGTACCGAACAGAACTTTTGAATGCTTATAGGTACAGGTTCGGGGATTTCGGCGTTGTTTAAACAACTGAAAGCATAAGCCAACACATCAATTTGATTGATCATCATCACAACCATAATTATACCATGGGTCATCACACTATGACCAAATTATTGGTACTTTTCGTGATATTTTGCATCGAAGCAGAAGATTTTGATGATTATTTCGCTGTTTGTGGACCGATTTTCAAAGTTCTCGTGTTGTTGTATAGGATATAATCTTGATTTTGTATAACAATTACGAAAGTGGTGAGCTGATGATGGGATCTATGAGCAATCGAGGGAAATCCTGGAAATTTATCAAAACACTCATAGTGGTTAAAATGTTGTTTCTAGTAAGTTAAACATATGTTACGAATAAGAGAAATTTCATACGAAGGTGTCTCTTGGTCCAAAGACACTGAACAGAACTCCTGAACCTTTAAAGATAAAAGTTTGGAAATTGCAGCATCGCTTAGATAACTGCAAGAATTTACCACAATTTCGCTTACAGTAACATAATGTAAATAAAGTTAACATTCCTATTGGTTATTTTCGCATAAAGCCTTATTTTGTAGATAACTAAAAAGAGTGAAATTATTATTTTTAACAAAAAATTAAAACCGACTGCCAAGGTAAAAACAATAGTAATATCATAGATTAATCATTAGTCTTCGCGCGCGGCGCTACGACGTCGTAGCGCCGCGCGCGAAGACCAATGATTAATCTATGAGTAATAACATAAGAACTTATTAAAAAGTATTAAATAACTCATACTCTTTAATAGTACCTTTTTCAGCAGTCGTCTAAATCTCAACTATTTCTGTACATACTACAGTCTTCATTACTTGGAAGTCGGTACCAGTCCCAAAATTTTCAGATATTCTAACATTACTGAACTCACGATTAAATTAGCTGGTACCGACTTCAAATAGTAATGAAGACTGTAGTATGTACAGAAATAGTTGAGATTTAGACGACTTCTGAAAAAGGTCCTATTAAAGAGTATGAGTTATTTATACTTTTTAATTAGTTCTTATGATATTACTCATAGATTAATTATTGGTCTTCGCGCACGGCGCTACGACGTCGTAGCGCCGCGCGCGAAGACTAATGATTAATCTATGATATTACTATTGTTTTTACCTTGGAAGTCGGTTTTAATTTTTTGTTATAGTATATAACAACAGAGGGCGCTTTTAAAGTAAAATGTATATAATTCTTCTTCACAAATTTTGACTATCGAATTAATTAGTAATTACTTAAAATTGCTATGTGAGATATTTTATGGTTATTTCAAACGAAAATCGCTGTCAGCTGAATGTTTGCAGGTGGAAATGTCGTCTACGCGACGCCCTAGGATACATTGAGCGCGAAGTAGGGCTATATTGGTCATAAGTTATATCGCTGGCTGACGGTTTTTCCATCGTCGTATTAGCGATTGACGGTTTTCTTTATTATTTACAAAGTAGAAACATTCACCTGTATAAATTTTGTACGGTATAAAATGACTTTATATTCAAAAATTTCTTACATGTTCAGTAACGCGACTGACGTTGAATCCCCCGTCTGCAATATGGCTGACGGTGATTTTTTGATTAAACATGACCTCAATAATCATCCATCAAAGTTTCATTCGGTATAAAATCACTTTTCGCAACAATTTTTTTTACAACTTTGAAATACTCTCAGTTAACATTCCACCACGGGTGCGTCGACTGACGCTGATAATATTGATAGATAAATATTAAGCTACCGCTGGACAAAAATTTGGTCGGTATGAAATGACTTAGCTAACGCTAGCACTACCTCCCCTGCTGTAAGGAATGCGCCGAAAAAAACGCGCGCGGAGCCGCCGTGGCGCGTGTATACTGAAAGGTGTAGTGCGGGTGCGGGTGTTTTGAGCGGTTAAGTTTCCTAACTACCCTCAGTAGACCGTATGAAACATAGTATCCTACATAATAATTATTATAAAATTATTTTTAACTTTCCTTATTCTAAATGCATATATTTTTTTTTTCTTCTTCTTTTTTGGCAACTTGACACAAAGGATGTGTATGTTGTGCCACAGACAAGGTAAAAAGGTAAGGAATATGGCGGGAAAACCATATTCCTCCTATTATAATTTTCATCATCGTTTTCATGTATCGTCAGGTCTAAAGTCTAGTCAAAGTCTAAGTAAAAGTCAATACAGTCACAGGAGTCAAGTCGGTCGATTCAGTAAAGTGGTAGACGCTTTACTGAAACTTTCGATGGAGTTTTGGAGGGAACACAAAATAGCACGTTTCTGGATATTACATCACTTTCCTACACTTGTGCATGAACACAAATATCTAATGGTTAATATTCTACCAATATTACACATTAAAAACCCAGCTAACACAATTTTAGGAAAATAATACAAAACACAACAGCACTCTTTCACATGCCCGCCAAAACTCCTCCCTAAATGCATATTTCTTTCTTTCTTTTTCTTCTTTTTTGGCAACTTGACACAAAGGATGTGTATGTTGTGCCACAGACAAGGTAAAAAGGTAAGGAATATGGCGGGAAAAACCATATTCCTCCTATTATAATTTATGCATATTTCCAGTAGAACTTGTCCTAGGAAACCGTACTTCTTCTTCTTCTTTTTTTTTTAAATATGGCTCCTTGGTGAATCGCCAATGTCAGAGTGCGTTGACGAATACTCTGCCTTATGAAATAAAGGAAACCGCATTTCACACTTATCATCAAATAAAAGCATAAGATTGATAAATAAAGTCGATTTGAAAATATGATTTTACTTATATTTTTTTATTTGTACTGACGAAAACGCTTTTGCGGTACGGATTTGGGTGTGACATCATCATCATATATCGTTTTCGGCATTTGCACTGCCCCGGGGCAGGGTGGGTCGACAGGATACGGAAACAGCCGAAATTTGAATTAAGAACATAAACTACGTATTGCACTATGATGATCCACGAAGCACGTGGACTTAGTACTATACATAGTTTATGTTCTTAATTTAAACTTCGCTTATTTCCGTATCCTGTCAGCCCACCCTGCCCCGGGGCAGTGCAGTAGCCTTAGACAACTGGCAAAACGCTAACGCTAACGCTAACGCTAGCGCTACAAAATGTATGCGATTTGACATAAGTCATCGCTTCGCCAGCGAATACTAATGTCAAATCCATACATTTTGTAGCGCTAGCGTTAGCGTTAGCGTTAGCGTTTTGCCAGTTGTCTAAGGGGCCAGATGCCGAAAACGATAATAGTAATATATCTTTTATTTGACGCGCCCGTTATATGTCAGTTTATTTGTACATAAAAGGAATAAGCCTAGAAAGATTTGTAAAATATAATTTCTTGAATAATTCAATTAAAACATCAGTTTTATAATATATTATCTCCATTTATTGTAGACGGGAAATGAATTGGCCAAAATTTTTCTCCCAAAGTTTTAAAAATTACAAATGATTTCTAATTTCTTATTTAATTATTTTATAATTTTTGGGCACTTTTAGACTCGTACATTTAGCACATAAAAATCTATACTAATATTATAAAGAGGAAAACTTTGTTTGTTTGTTTAATTGTAATGAATAGGCTCAAAAACCACTGGACCGATTTTAAAAATTCTTTCACCATTCGAAAGCTACATTATTTACGAGTAACATAGGCTACCTTTTATTTTGTAAAATATAGGATTCCGTAAGATATTTGGGTTTTTCTGGCACAAGGTGAAAAAAATCAACCAGAAAAGTTACTTATATTGCGTACGCTGCCTAAACTATAAAAGATAGAACCATACAATGTTCTAAGTAAATGTAGATCTTATAAATATCTACAAAAATGTCCGCAACACACTATACCTATCTATGTCAAGTGAGGCACAACAACCAATTTTATTATTTAAAAATCTTGATTTTTTTGGACTACATTTAAACGCATTTATTTTACTCGTGTTGATAATCCTTATCAAAATAAATTATTTCATCACTAAGTACAGTTTGTGTAGATAATATTTGGTGTTTAAATAATAAAAATTGGACGCTTGGCTTAGAAGTTATGACGAAATTAAAAATTGCGATTTACGCCCGTTTCGAAGTGGGCGCTACCAAGGCGGGGACGTGCGCAGTAGCGAAGATTATGACCGGCCCTGCAGCTGGTGAATTAGCTCATATACCAAGAATACCAATGATCCCTATTCCCTACTGATTTGCCTATAGGTACCTTGCAAAAGGCTCCAATTTCCTGTGTGACGTAGCTTTTGCGGCGGTACCGACCAATGCGGGCCACGGGTAGTAATAATGAATAATCAAAACTACTGCATCGATTTTAATCATTTTTGCAGCGGCTATATTATATTTTATACCCGTGCGAAGCCGGGGCGGGTCGCTAGTGTTCAATAAAGAGATAGTACAATCATTTGGTGCTCAAAAAGAGGGTTACCTGGAAAGTTTACCGGGAGTTTTGAAAATTGGTGATTTTATAGATTTCGACGTGCTCTTTTCGAATTTTCACTTTGCCACCTCGTATCTTTGCCGCTCGCGCCGCCATATTGGAAAAATGGCGCTCAAATACAGTTTTTTGAGAATAACTCCGTTCCAACTCATTTTACGATGAAAATAGTTATGTAATACATTAAACTAGAGAAAATTTCCTACACTTTATGTAGTAACCGTTTTTTTGTAAAATCAATAGTTTCAGCGTACGAGAGCCGCAAAGTTCACTCCAACACGCGTTTTGGCCAAATAACTAATTTCCACACCACCATGAGGTAGAGTAAGTGGCGCGGTTTTTAGGGTTCCGTACCCAAAGGGTAAAAACGGGACCCTATTACTGAGACTTTGATGTCTGTCCATTTGTCCGTCTGTCCGTCACGTCTGTCCGTCTGTCCGTCTGTCTCCAGGCTGTAACTCAAGAACGGTAATAGCTAGAGAGTTTAAATTTTCACAGATTATGTATTTTTGTTGCCGCTATAACAACAAATACTAAAAACAAAATAAATTAAATATTTAAGGGGGGCTTCCATACAACAAACGTGATTTTTCAAACATTTTTTGCTCGGTATCAATGATGACAATAGGTGGGAAATTTTCACAAAGGCCTTAATTATATGTGTACTTTAATAATTAGTAATAATATTTAAATAAAATAAAAAATTAAGTGCGGCTCCCATACAAAAAACACAATTTTTGGCCTATTTTTGCTCTATAACGGTACGAAACCCTTCGTGCGCAAGTCCGACTCGCATTTGGCCGATTATTTTTTGTGGTATCCCTAGTATCGTCTTCGGTACTGAGCGAAATGTCACAAATGGAAATTTCTTCCACGTCATCCGCGATGGAATCATCAGCACCGTTGTAATCCTCTTGTTCCTCGATTTTATCATACGTTTGCTCGAGAATAGAATCTGTTTCTTCCTCCTCATCGCTATCTTGTAGTGGAACGTGCGAATTATCACAGGTACCATTGCAATTGGTGCATAATATAACGGAGCACTTTAATCCAGCCTTTCTGCATCCACAGGCTCCCCGACATCTCTTTTTGCATTTGCAAGAAATGAGTTTCAACAAGGTTTCCGGAGCTGGGGGCTCGAACGTGGTAACAGGAATTAGCCCATTCTTGCTTTTTTCCATCCCCATTGCTCTGCGTTTTTTTCAACTCCATACCATTGCTGAACCTGGTGATAGGTTCGGAATGAATATTGTCGTGCTGCTGCTTCTGTCGGTGGCAACGATGCAATATTAAATTTATTTTTATATGCTGATTTTGTGAAACACGTAATATCTATAGTTGATTAACGATATATTTTTTACGCCACTATAACCTTATAACGCAAGGAGGAAGCGCTCTCCAGCTTTAGCAATAATCTCCGGACCGGCATTTTGGTTTATGAATACCTGGACAAACAAGAAGAAGTAGATCTTCTTATTCTTTTGACGGCTCTATCTACGCGTTCAAACATAATCAATATAATATGTATATTCTCAAAGCAGGACAAGGAAAAATTTCGTAACAAACATATTCAACAAAAGGTATCATAGATAAAAAAGGCCGCAGATAACATGTTATTTTTGCATGCCTTCAGTGGCTGTGATACAACATCAGCACTCTTTAATCAAGGAAAAATAATATATACAAATGTACTCCGAAAAAACCGAGATTCAAACGAGCTTGTCCAGGTATTCGAAAACCAAAATGCTGATCCGAAGATTATTGCTGAAGCTGGAGAGCGCTTCCTCCTTGCGTTATACGGCGGATGTCGTGGAGGAAATTTCCATTTGTGACATTTCGCTCAGTACCGAAGACAATGAACTTTCAGAACCGGGTCCATCAAAACTAGCGAAGCGAAGGAGAATGAGCTACATTTTGTAATAGTGCATTATAAGTGGATTAGGCCTACTAGGGATACCACAAAAAATAATCGGCCAAGTGCGAGTCGGACTCGCGCACGAAGGGTTCCGTACCATTATAGAGCAAAAATAGGCCAAAAATTGTGTTTTTTGTATGGGAGCCCCACTTAAATTTTTATTTTATTTAAAAATTATTACTAATTATTAAATTACACATATAATTAAGGCCTTTGTGAAAATTTCAAGTGCCTACCTATTGTCATCATTGATACCGAGCAAAAAATGTTTGAAAAATCACGTTTGTTGT